>CM031243.1:446428246-447710746 GCA_018340775.1 Taxus wallichiana var. yunnanensis | reverse complement strand
AGAAAGAAGCTAAGAAGATCAATCCAACTCCATATATGTTGTTTAATTATTGCATTATTATTTGTTGTTTGTTTATTTTTACATACCATAAATTTGGTAAATTTCTATTATTTGAAGGCTTGTTCTATCTTAAATGCACACAATATAGTCTTGACATTATACAGAGAGTACTAATAAATTTATATGTCAAAACATAATTTTAATTAAAGTGAATGGTTGTAGCTTTCTCCTCACGCCTAAACCCAATGTGCGATAACATGTTTATTCCAATTGACCTTGTATTCTATTTTCTTTTTCCAATTAGATTTTTCACAAAATGTAACAGTAGAAAATAATATTATTTAAATTATAATTTTTTGACAATCTTAAATATTATTCAAAACCTGAATCGAAAGAGACAGTCACATATTTTCCTTAGAGAGGCAAGGCTGATCGTCAAATTCCAGGCCTGCCAAGGGGATGTTTTGAGACAAAATATCAAGGACGAAATTCGTATGTAACTTTTCTTAATTATACAGCGAATGGGCGCAAATTAAATTGTTAAAGCTTCTGCTTCATCCCTTGCAGACAAAACAAGCCGTTATCATGGCGATCGATGGAGGTCGGGAGCATATGCAAAATATTTTGTCAAACAGACATCCCAACTTCGACTCCCCGACCCCTAAACTGCTCCATTAAGAAGCCCTCCACCATTTGGTCATTCTTTCTCTTCAAGAGGAGCAGAAAACCCTAAAGAATGATTCAAATGAAGACCCTTGAAAATCTTTCAGCTCCAGAAATTCCTGTTGTATATCGTGAAGGGAGAAGAAATTACAGGGTGCGATCAGGGGTAGGAATCGATTCTGCAGTCGAGGTGTCGCAGGGGGTAGGGCGTGGGCATTTTGAGCCTCATGAGAGTGTATAATCATTGGAATCCACCGAATAGCAAGATGCTTCTACTTACTCTTTATAGCAAAAATACAGAGGTTTGTCATGATTTCAATTTTATGTATTTGTGAATTAAGTGCATTGTATAGGAGAAATATATAAACTAGCAAGGTGCAATGGAGATGCTGAAGGAGGAACATAAGGAAACTGAAAAACGGAACAAAAATAGTGAAATTATAGGCGATGTTATTGAGCTATACATGCTATCAAGATGGACTGAAACTGAACTGGGCATTCATGATAGCCGTGGACATCAATATCAAATAAACAATAGACCTAAAAACGCACAGGAATCCATCAATGCACGTGGAAGGTCGCTATAGATCTTTGAAACATATATAATTTAGACTGTACATCTGCCACTACCGTAGCTCTTTTGAATAGATGTGGAAGACCTGCATAATAAAGACAAATTGCCTTTTAGTACTAACAAAAACATAAAACAGAGAATTAACCTGCAGTAGGCATTGAGGGCCCGATCCATACTGCCCAGAGGTTATAGGGGTTTACCCTGTGTTACAGCTGTTTGGGACTACCCTGTGTACAGCTTCACAGCTTTGGGACTTTGTACTAAGTTACTGACCTCGATTTCCTCCGGTTACCAACCAAAAAAACATGAAACAAAGCAAAGTGCTAATTAGTCTTTGAATGGCACCCTTATGAAGGAAATGACATGAAACACATATGCCATCTCACCAGACAGCTGGAGGGCCTCAGACAGATCCATGTGGATGTATTCATAATCTACTTCACCACCGCCTATAGATAGGAAAGTTTGCAAATGTCTGAAACCCTCACGCTTCATCTCTTGCCCTCTATGCCTGCTAGCTGCTCCCGCACCTTCATCTGGACACAATTAAAAGTTAAAACAACCATGAACATGAATGAATTTCCAACCAAAAACAATTAAATGTTTATTATTATTATGGAATCTATACAAGCATATCTTGACGCTCTCCCTCTTCATGCATTTCTTAAGCATGGAGCAGCGGAAATCAAGTCTCGAATGGAAGCTTAACATTTCCAATAGTTTCATGAGGGTGGAACCAGGACGCAAAGGGAATGAAGGCAATATCCACCAACTCAAACTCCTGTCAGCTGAAATAAGGCACTCCCTTTCACGCTTAGCCTCCTCCTGAGCCTCCCCTTTCGATCTTATTATACGAGATCCTGCCTTGCAGCTTTGCAAACCAGATGACATCAGTAGGTCAATGGATTCACAAAATCTCTCAAACAGGAGAAAGGAAAGAGAACACTCTGTGCATTTGACTTCTTATACTAGTCTCTTGCCTTCTTGTCTATGAATCTGGCCCAGAACCGGGCAAGTGCACGGTCTTATAGATTGGAGGAAGAAATTGTTTGGAAGCTGGTCAAGTCTGTAACCACATGCTGAAGGTTAGATGTTACTTTGTTTGGGAATGGGAATATAGGGGAAATATATATCAACAAAACAAAGCCTACAAGCTTGAAGGATCTGGAGCACTCACTAGTTTTCTAGAAGCATTAGGATAAGGCACACTTACCAATTCCAAGACGGTGAGAGATGCAGATGCATACAGGTTCAGCAGCGCCACTATGCCGGTTCTCAAATATCATTTCCTGTGCATGATTAAAAGTTAAAACAGTCACAAACATGAATGAATCCCGACGAAGAACAAGTCACCACTGGGAGCAAAGGCGCTGCCTGATTGAACAATTGGCTGTCAGAGTTGAGACTGGGCGTGGAGCTGTTATGGGGGCTCAAGCCCGAGATCTGGAACCCCTATAATTGTCCTCCTCCTTTGAGTAAAAGAAAACATAGTTATGGCAGTAAAAGAAAACAATCCATAATCTTGTACCACAGCATGCTTACTCTTGAAAATTTTTCCATCTCCGTTCCACAATTACCTTTAATAATTTCTTTCTTCGGAAACACGAAGAAATTACGACAACCCAACTCCTTTATTTTGTCATTAGGGTCCAAACCTGTGATTATAACCTAATTGTTAAAACAGGGTTTTTTTAGCACAAGTAAAATGAACTAGCATAGAAACTATACAAACAGAATTTACAGTCAATTGAAAATTGGGTGTAATTCAAGCTGAATGAAAGTGGATCACTGCTCAAAATTGCCTTTCGCTCTTCTTTGCCATACAGAGCAACTGCAGCTTTAATCACTTCCACCCAATGATACCACAGTGGTGTTGTTGGAAAGTAGCACACGCAGGGGCCTCAATGCTCCATGCCCTGGTCATGTTCACCAGTAACTTAGTGCTGATTTTGCTGTTAGCGGACTCCGCTGGAGGCACTTTTTGCTTCCAACTAGAGGTGTTTCCAAGTTTAGCCATGGAATCCGCTCAAGAGCAGGCTTATCCCTATTGAGGAGTTTGGGGGATGTGTCTTCGGCCTTCTAATGGGGATAGGCTTCTTAGATTTGAGGTCTGAAATCTTGTTGAGTGATTCCCCGTGGAGCGAAGAAAACCTGGTGCTAATCTGCTGTCCATTGCATCAATGGCAGGGATCTCTTCAATGGTTGTCCCCATCTATCATGCGTGTTTGAAGCCACCAATTGGCACTTTTGAAGGAAAGGTCCTGCAGTAAAAGAATGCCTTTGGCATAATTGAAGGGTTATGTATTTAGTCCATTGTATTCCATGGTTAAGGGGTGGCATGCCATATCATCATTGCCAAGTAAACATTAGGGGTTCGATATGGAATGGATTATCCACAAAAGAGACCAAGAAGACTTGTCTTGCAAAGTGAGAAACCCCAGTTCATTTTAAAGAGAGAGAGAGCAAGTGATCTGCAAATGTCTGTTCATAGGAAGCAATTAAGGCAATGAAGTGGGTCAATGATGTTCTGTTTACCTCTCTAGGGTTATTTCATCAAGAGCAGGACTTACAGAAGAGGGAAAAGAAAAAAATCACCCACAGGGGAAAAGAATCAAAGAAAATGAAAGTAGTAGGAGGGATCAAGCCCGACATTTGAAAAAGCATTGAAGGCATTAAAGAAATAATGAAGGTCTACCATAATGATGGTATCCACGCAATGCTCCAGGAATGTAACATGGATCACGATGAAACAGACCAGAAGTTTCTTGCTCAAGGTAAGATTAGTTCTTTCTTCTGCCCCACCACCTTTTATATGTCATTTTACTGTTTTAGCTCAATTGGCTATTTCGTCAACTTAGCCTGGACATTTACCAATGCATACCCATTTCACAATACTGCATTTAATGGTTTTTTATAGGCTGGGGATCAGTTTATTTTTGAAACAATAGATACCCACTTCAAAAAATTAGGTAATTTATATGAGCTGCTTAAGACCTTGTGGGTATATTTTTTATGGTAAACAGGTCCTTTGGCATCTAGATCACAGGGGAATGTGTGGTTATCTTAAGCAGACCTAGTTATCCATTTAAGGTAACAATTATGCTCGTGTGCTTGTGCTTTTGGTGTTTTGCAAGGTTTAGTCAATGTAGCGGTGGCTGGGATAGCAGAAATTTGCCCTTTTAGCCCAAACTGGACATGTTGTTCTGTATTTAATAGTGTCCCCAGTTTTTATTTTACAGGCATCAACTAGTTGTAGCTCTTTCATGTTAAGAAGAAGATCAGTTGGGAAGCAAAAAATTGATCTAATGTATGTTATTTATTTTCTGTTTTATATGTTCTATATGAATGAGGCTGAAGAAGAATGGGGTCTAAGTATTTTGCCATCAGAGAAATCATGTACGATTTTTTTGTGTTGTGGTTAATTGTAGTAAGAATAGATTAGTTGTGAAATAGAGGCCATCACAAAACAACAAATCTGACAATGATAATGAAGATACTCTGAATCTCATTTATCGAAAGAATGTCACCAATTTCCTATGATTTTGAAATCATAGTGTTTATATACCATTATAGTATCAAATATCATGGATAAATAATTTCAAAGTTGCTGCTTGGTGAAGACATGTCTGGTGGTGGTGGAGAAGTTTGTAACTTTGTACAACCCTTGGAATATATAATGCCATTACATATCCCTCAAGCATGTCCTTTGAATTCCTTCTTGGACAGATCACCTAGGATGCATTGTTGTTTTCTTTTCTTTACCATTATTAAGGAAGTAATTCCTTTTGGGTGTCATGCGCCATTGAAACTAAAATGCGTTAAACATGGTTAAGATGTTTTCACCCGATCACAAACCTCCATAAAGGCTACTTTATCAATGCTGTGAATGTATGCTATGCTGTTAATTTACTCAATTCTTCAATGATATAAGGTCTATTAAATGACAACAGGAGATGGGAAATGTTTATACTTGCATAATTATGGCAACCTGCAGTTATTGTGTGGAACATTATTGCTGTTTTTGAAGTTTTCTTTTTCCATTAGTATTACTCCCAAGAGGATGCTGAAAATGATGTGAAATATATAACTGGGACACTTCTTGATGATCATCCTATCTGTTTTGATTTTGACTGGGGCTTCCAAGAAGGAAGGCAATGGAGTCGTGTAAGATGTGGAGGGCAGGTTCAACTTTTTGTTCCCTTCATTTTACCAATTTTCTTGCGATGTTGGAACTTGCTAAAGAAACAATTGTGTTTTTATTTCCATACACATAGGGAAATATAAACCTTTGTGCTAGATCACTTTTGGCTACATTCTCATATGAAATTGGGTTTGGGTTAATAAATTCTCCTGAATCTTATCATCTATTTTTGTAGGAGTTGTGGTTTTTCTTGCTTTTTAGTTTATATTCTACATAAAGCAGAGTTCAAGTTTATTTTGAACGCCCCTTCTCCATTCTGTGAATTAGTTAAGCTGAGAGTATGAACATGTTACTCAGATGTAGAAAATACGTATAAACCTATTACATTTCATGTTTAAAATAATTCAGATACTTAATCTACTTATAACTTGATTGTTAGGATTCATGAACACAGTTGGTTACAGTGTATCACTTTCTTTTGTGTTGAACATGCTTTTGTGAAATAAATTCAAAATTGAATAGTAGACATAATAGTACCCTGCACAATTTCACCTTGGCAATTAGGCTAGAATAGTTTTGTTCTCTTTCTTTTGTTTAAATTTTAGCAGGGGAATACTTAAATTTTGATTTTTATTTCATCTTTAAAGAGATAGGAAACTAATATCTAATTTTCCTCTCTCAATAGGTTTGAGATGAGCACCTCATTCATTATGATCCTGATATTTGTTTTTGTGAAATTTTTCAAATCTATTTACCAAAAAGGACATTTTATAAAATGTTTTGTAAGTGTCTTACAGAGAACACCTTGTCAGAAGATAATCTGTTTTATGATTTTTTTTGAGGAGAAACAAAAGATTTTATTGAACGGAATTGTTTCTAAGATTGACAATCTACATCAAACGACAATGATGGAATGTATAAGCATGAACCTCATGCTCAAGCTTCAATTAAAAAAATGTTTTATGCTGAATTAGTTCTTACTTTGTCTTATGACTAGACTATAAATTACAAGTTTTTCATTGAAAAACTGTTATACCAATAAAATATTTCCTAAAAACTCTTAACATGACTTTCCAAAACGAATTTCCATATTTGGAACCATCAAAACAACCATTTTGCTACATATTGTAGATCATATCCGTTACGCAAGATATCCAGAATTCTGCAGTCACTCCCTTTGTGAAAGTATGAGAGAATTCTTAATGATTTTAGTTCTATCATTCGCTGTATGGCACAGAAATTCAATATACTGTAATTGGTTTAGGTAACTTGACTGATAAGACTTTTCCTTTACACTAATGTTGTCAATCAATGATGAAGATTTACTTTTCTGGAACTACTCTCAAACAGATTTTGGAGATCTTCTTTACGGGCTAACATATCAATGAAATGTCTTTCTGTTTAAGTATCAGAGTTTTCTAAAAGGTTCATATTTTCTGAATTCTACAAATAATTATGGGGTAGGACTTAAAGATAAATCCATATATCCATATACTAAGTCGTAGTGTTTGCCGAACATAACGTTAAAAGTTTGAAATCCTACAAACTTAGTGAAAACCCAAAAATTTGTTTCAGTTCACCCTGAAATTTGTAGGAAAAAGAACTTAGGCTTTTTTTAATATATATTAAAAAAACGTTCTTGATTAGGGTTTTTGGATTTTTCCTATAAAATCAACACTTCCAGGCTTCATTCAATATTATTTTGCCTATTCTGCGAATCTTTGCCATGCAAGAATCTGATTTTCAGTGTTGAGTGTGTACCTATGTTGAGTGCCTCTTTGTGTGGTGTGGCTCTATAACTTTATGGCTCTGCGTGTGGTCTTTGTTTGCGGTTTTGTAACTTTCTGGCTCTACATGTGGTGTCACTCTGTGTGGCTCCATGGCTGAGACTGGCGTGATATGGTTCTATACTGGCATGGTGTGGTGAGTGTGTGAGCAGTGCCAAAAGGAAAAACACAGACCGTTGTTTGCTCCAGTCATGGACTTACAAGTTAATTGATCTGAGATTTACTAACTTTAGTAAATCCGCAATTTAATAACGTTAATCGACCCAAGATTTAATTATGCCGAAGATGTTGCCCCTATTGGATTTGGGGTTGGTTGGTCTGACAGTGGACAAAGATTGGGATGGCTGAGATTGAATTTGCAGGGAGGTTGACTGTACAGTTTGATCTTCACCATCCACATTGAGAATCTACCACTACAGATTCAATTTTATAGTCCGTCAATCAAATCAAATTTTTCTTTTGGTGAAAATGGAGCGGAAGAGAAGCTTTGGGAAAATCCAGTTTTACCTCCTTGCACTGTTTCCAAATATAGCCGGACCTGAATGCACATGCTCGTCAGAAGTCGCTGATTTGGCAGAACCACGGCTTAAATTCAGCGGACTCTCATCTGCTTCCACGGATTGCATTGATGTACAATGCTTCAAAACAGCCAAAGTCGTACATCCTCTGGTCATGGGCATCTCTTTAACACACAAATTTTCCTCGACTGATTTGGATTTCTCTTGAAAATTCACAGCTCTGGGCTCCATTTTCCCAACAATTAGCCCCCTGGTAATTGCACGAAACCAGTCGCTTGATAAATGAGTTGTTCACCTGATTATTATTCTGAATCCCTTGATTGAGACTGATGTCCTCCAACTTCATGGGAGGCATTTTTATCAACCCCGGGGTTAATAATTGCTGCCATTTAAGACCTGTTTTACTGTCTGAAGGGGGCGGTGGCTTTGATTTTCCGATTTGCCTGCTTGGATGTAGAAGAATCATTGCTTGGAGTTAAGAAATTACCTTACTGTAGATTTTTGAGAAAGGCAGAGTAATAACCCTGTGTTTGGGAATCCGTTATCCATGCCTACACCTTTTCATTTAACAGAAGGTGATTTTCATGGCTTGAGTTGGATTTACTATATGAAAAATGTGCGAGAGGAAGGAGGTGGCCTTGATGAAACAAATTGTCTGCCGAGCAAATGTTATATGGCGTCGAGCTAGATCAGCTGAAGTCAAAGTCAAAATCCCAATGGTGTGAAGATCCCAGGTTCAATTCCTGTTACGCGACCTCCCTTTCCATGGGCTGCCCAATGCCTATGTAAGCCCCTCGTTCCGTAATGAGGTCACACCTGGAAAGAGTCTCCTCCCCCTCTTGCTCCTTGTCTTCTTCCTCCATCGTGTGAACATAACTGCATCTGGGGCAATCCGTAAATTGTCATTCTCAAAAGTGATTCTGAATCCCATCTCTTGATATGCTTGAATCTCACAAAGATGTGAATCCTTTTAACAGATTTTCACACCAGTGGAGAAGCAGGATTGAAATTGAATTTTTTGGACTTTAACAAAATCGATGGTAAACATAGGCAGCAAAAAGAGGATCAGTATTTGTTTTAGTGGGATTTTTGACAAAAGAATCAACTGGCTTTTACAAACTCAGATCTCCCATGTAAATATACACATGGGAAGCGAGGTTCCAGATGGAAATTTCTATAATCATTTTTTTAATATCAAACAGTCTAGAAAAACCTAAACTTCAATATGTAGATTAGAATTTTGCAGTTTGACATGAGCGCGGTAGGGAGGTCATGGTCCCTTGTTCAAGAAGTAATATATGATTAAATTATATGGATACTTGAAATTTCAACTCATAAGTGCTAAAGTGTTTTCCTGTTATTTGGTGATAGGGATGTTGTTATGCCGAAGGTGTTTCCCCTATTGGATTCAGGGTTGTTTGGTGTGACAATGAACAAAGATTGGGATGGTTGGGATTTAGTTTGCAGTGACGTTGACAGTATGGCTCAATCTTCACTATCCATGTTGATAATCTTTCATATCATTCTCTTTAATAAACCATTTCTGCTCTGTCCCACGACGGATTCAATTTCTTGTTTTGGCTAACAAGGGTTTTTCAACAGCTTGCGCATTGCCCAATCTACAGTTGTCCACAATGTTTCTACTCCAACAATTAAGATATCTTGAAAAACCATTCACATTAGAAAATTATTGCTAGCTAATTTTATTCACAGTAAGATGTGAGCTATTCTCTTACCAAGATGATTGCTTTAATGTGGAGCCGTGTGACTTTCATTTTGGCAGAGTTGTTGTCGGCCTTGGCCTTCTCAAGCAAAATGGACTTCTACATAGTTCTCATCGATCACTTTCTCAGCAAATTCATCGTATATTTGGTGGAGGGATTTCGTGTGGCAACAAAGGCCTTGTAAGTCAAGGTAGTTGAGAGGGGGAATGAAATTTGCGATGAGAAAGGTGCTAATGACACCATTTTCTCACCCAATAATTCCTTAAATTTGCGGCCTCCGCTCAATTCTTGGTCGGAGAATGTTCTGCCAATAGACATTCTGCTAACAATATTGAATGTGAGAGGGAGGAACAATTTACTGAGGGTATTTAGTCCCTCTCGGGGTTCTCAACACTCAATCACTACCATTAAATATTAGAGCACCAAATTTGTGTCATAGAACTAATAGACAAGGTAACAACACTAACTCAGTGACTCTTCCATATGGGTTATAATAGATGCGGTACAACGTTATTCTTAAGCTTGATACTATTTTTGATTATAGGTTGACTCATGTTACATTTTGTAGATGTACTAGTCAACATTTGTAATGTCCCCTTTTAAGAATTAATTAATTTTGGATACCTGAAAGCCTATTTTTATTATTTTCCATAGGCTAAGGGGAGATTAAAAGAGGAAAATAAATTAAATAAGTGGTCCAAGGGTATTTTTATATTTTATTGCAATAAGGACACTTGACATATGTTTTTAATCCAAAAACATTAATAGAATAAAATAATAATAGAAGGTTGACTTCTATTATTGGGCACAAAGTTAGAATTAATAAATAAATAAATAAAGGGAGCACCAAAGTTAGAGAGGGCTGCATGAATACCAAAATCCTAATTTTAGGATAAGAGGTGGATAAAGTATTTTTAAATGTGTTTAATCCTATTCTTAGGATGGGGCGCCAACATGGAGGAGGAATTTATTATTTTAAATTGTTCAAAGATCTTGCATGTAAGTCTAAAAGGGGGTTCCCACTTTGGAAGAGGATGGGAGGTTATAAAGGAAGATTTGGAGTTTATTGTGGATACATCTTGGAAATTCATCAATTATTTTCTTTGTCTGCAAGTAGCTTCAACTTCTGCAATAGCAATAGAGGACGAAATCCCTTATTTGCATACAGTCCGAGGACGGAAATCCTCACATTTAAGTTTGACAATTCCATTCAGGGGTTGCAGTTACAATTCAGGATGCAAGTGTTCCGCTAGTTCAGCTCCAAACAATTGTATTCAACATTTGTATTTGTATTGTAACCAGTTCATATTCAATAAATAAAAGATTGTTTTTACGCATTATGGTTTGTTGTATTTATATTAAAAAATCAGATTATTGTTGCTTTTATAAAAATCATATTTTAATACTGCTGCCTAGGGTTTAACAAAAATATCCAGATTTGTTAGAAATTATTTTCAGGGATATTATAGTGGTATCAGAGCAAATTTCCTCCCAACTTGTGGAAGGGAATTAAAAAAGCAGAGGGAATTTTTTTGTAGCTTTGAACTTCATGCAGGTTAGTGACAAAGAAGTCAGGTACCAACAAAGGGAGAAAAGAAAGCTACAAAAAAACCAAAAGTCATGGGTAACAAAGACCCAAACGATGTACGTTTCGATAGGCTCGTGCAGGGACAAGAACAATTAGCTGACATGATGGCTCAATTAGTCCACACCATGCAGAACATGAATGTGCAAAGGGCTCCAAACGGTGAGGGAAGCTCTTCAGAGTGAACCACAACCAACACACTCAAAGGATAGTCACTGGTTCTATTGCTCAGGACTTTCTAGCCTAATTTCCTTCGCAAGGAGGAAGCGGTTCTAGTAGAACCTCAGCCATCTATATAGCAGATATTGTTGCTAGTTATGAGGAGTACAGGGTACTTCCAGTGAGATTAGAGAGGCTATATCGCTCACTAATTTCATCAATCTGAAGAAAAGCAAGAGTGGACCAAGAGTTGATCCTAGACCACAAGCTAATCAAAGAGACTTGCAATAGGCATTAGGAAGTTGTCACTCTCTACTTTTGACGGCTCTAGTAAGAGTACAACTTGTGCATGGATACAAAAGTTGGATACCTTCTTATCACTCAGGCCAATGATGGAAGAGGAAGCCATCAAATTTGCAACCCTTCATCTGGAAGGTATAGCACATGAGTGGTGGTACCATGGGCTAATCACACAAGGACACAATCTCATCCACTCATATGGCGATTTCAGTGACAAGTTGATAGAGAGATTTGACAGAGTGGATCCAGAAATTCATTTCTGGGAATTAGCTCAACTCAAACAACTACATTCAGTAAGTGACTATGTAGCTGAATTTCAAAAGCTTTCTGTGATGGTACCTGATGTGAGAAGGAGATTAGTTGTTTTGTTCATGGAAGGGTTAATTGAATCTCTTAGGGGTTTAGTGAAAGCTTTCAACCTACCTCTCTCTACAAGAGCCATCAAAAAGGCTTTGGATTTGGAAATAACAGCCCCTAAAGGGAAATTTCTGCCTATAGGACAACAAAGAACTACATTTTTTGAGCAGCAAAAACAACACCTTTGGGGCAGCTAAGGACAATACCTTCCGAGCAGCCAAAAACATCTTCTACGTGGGGCAGCCAGGGGCAACACCTGTTGAGCAGATACGGACAAAGGGGGATGAGACTCGAAATGAACTCAGGCGAAGAAACTATGCTTCACTTGCAGGGATCCATGGGGACCGGGTCATAGGTGTCTTCCAAAGGGACAGGTGCATTACATAGAAGTGATATCGGATGAAGATTCAGAAGAAGAACCAGAGGTTGTAGGAAGCACTCTTGCCACACTTACAAGTATACTACAATATCAACCCTTTAGGGTTAGTGGAGTCCTTCTTGGAAAAACATTATAGTGTTGATTGATAGTGGGGCAACCCACAATTTTATAGATGAAGGATTGGTGAATAGGAGAGGTTTGGAGACAAATGATGTAATAGGTTTCAACATCATTGTAGTTGATGGTTTTACCATACCTTGCCGTAAAAAAAGGTTGAACAACTTAGCTTCACATTGGATGACCATCGATGAGTGATGATTTTTATGTTGTTGGTTTGAAAGAGACTAACTTGGTGCTAGGAGTGCAATGGTTGCATTCGTTGGGGAATTCATCCAAAACTTTCATAATATGGAGCTGAAGTTTAAGTTAGATGGGAAAGAGGTGGTAATCCATGGGATCACTGACAAAGTTACAACATCAGTTTCAGCCAACATGGAGGGTATTACTGTTGTTAGCACACTTTCCAGATCCCAGTTGATGCATGATTCCACTACTCTGGACTCCTTTATTGAGGTTATTGAAAGAGCTTCACCTAGTGCATGGTTTCCTAATCATATCAGAGAGGTGCAACAAAAGCCAACAACTTCAAGGTTTGGGAATTGCAAATTCCCAAGATGGATTTGGGATCCCGGTATTTGCAGGCGGTTCAGAATGAGAGAATTGGAATGGCATTGCTTGAGGGCAAGCAATTCTGGGAAGGGTGGACTGTAATGTCCCCTTTTTCGAAATTAATTAATTCTGATACCCAAGCCTATTTTTATTATTTTCCGTAGGCTAAGGGGAGATTAAAAGAGGAAAATAAATTAATTAAGTGGTCCAAGGGTATTTTTATATTTTATTGGAAAAAGGACACTTGAATTATATTTTTAATCCAAAAAGCATTAATAGAATAAAATAATAATAGAAGGTTGACTTCTATTATTGGGCGCCAAAGTTAGAATTAATAAATAAATAAATAAAGGGAGTGCCAAAGTTAGAGAGGGCTACATTAATACCAAAATCCTAATTTTAGGATAGGAGGTGGATAAAATATTTTTAATTGTGTTTAATCCTATTCTTAGGATGGGGCGCCAACATGGAGAAGGAATTTATTATTTTTAATTGTTCAAAGATCATGCATGTAAGTCTAAAAGGGGGTGCCCACTTTGGAAGAGGATGGGATGTTATAAAGGTAGATTTGGAGTTTATTGTAAATACATCTTAGAAATTCATCAATTATTTTCTTTATCTGCAAGTAGCTTCAACTTCTGCAAGAGCAATAGAGGACAAAATCCCTCATTTGCATACAGGTTTGAGGACGAAAACCCTCACATTTGAGCTTGGCAATTCCATTCAGGGGTTGCAGTGACAATTCAGGGTGCAAGTGTTCCACCAGTTCAGCTCTAAACAATTGTATTCAGACACTGGTATTTTTATTGTAGCTGGTTCATATTCAATAAATAAAAGACTATTTTTTACGCATTATGGTTTGTTGTTTTTATATTAAAAAATCAGATTATCGCTGCTGTTATAAAAATCAAATTTTTAATATTGTTGCCCTAGGGTTTAACAAAAATATCCAGATTTGTTAGAAATTATTTTCAGGATATTACAGGTGTTGGGGGTGGAAAGAACCCAAGTGCAAATTTGTTGATCTGTAACCTACCGTCTATTGCAAAATAATAGAAACAAACCCACAAATAAAAATCCTCCATTGCTTTAGAAAAACACAGTTTGTACAAGCATACACCATCACTTATATATACGCAAAAAAAGAAAGGGCAACTGCAAATTATCGACAAACAATATTGCACGATACCGGTTGTTGGGTTTGTAATTTTAATAAGTAATTACATCAATAACCTTTTTCCAAACTAGACCAATGTTGGAAAATTCTAACACACAAATATAAGACAACTTTGGGTTCTTTGGTTATTGCCTTACGGCCATATCCATGCCATGAATGATTATAGAGAGTTTTTCATTTAGGAAAGAAAGTTCCTTAGAAGGGTTCCATGTTCCTCTTTCCACCTTTGAATGCAACTTTGATTATCTTCCTTGCTCGTTCTCCTTCTCGACCCTTGTAAAGTGAATGATTCCTCTCTCCTCAGCTTCGCTTGGCATCATGCTAGCGTTGAAGACCGTATTTTCACTAAGTTCAACTAGATCCATCAACTTCGATTTGTATTGGATTTGCATTTGGTTTTGGAATCAACAGGCATTGGTCTTTGCATTGAGGGTCCTCTCGAGCTCGACATTGTATTGCATCATGGATCATGTATTGTGTTTTACGAACCATGCTTGCATATAGCATCTCCTCGCACCACTGATAGGATCACTCGAGTTTGCATCTTCCCCTTGGCTTGTACACTCGCTTCGCATCGTAGGTGGCGGTTAAACATTGCATTGGTTAACTCTTCAAACAACTACATGATGTTGGCTACACATGTCCCCATGCCTCAACATACGAGTTGGCATCTCTTCCAACTGTCCTCGATCGACATCCATGCTTTCAACAAATTCCACGCAATCATATTTGTTAGCTCATCAATATATTATAATCTCCACACCGAACACCGATTATAATCTTCACATTGACCAACCGAATTGTAATCTTCAAAATGAAGCATTCCCTTTTATATCCTCGGATGGCCTAGAGGATCAAAGTAGGACATGCACATGAAAAAATAATTTCCCTCTTTTGCCAATGCCTCAAACATTAATTACACTAAAAACATTTCCAAATGCAAGTCTCGACAATCGTGCTTGTTAAGCATCCGGGAAATGAGTCAGGTTGTCATTGATGGACACCGTTATCAAGACTACGACGAGGGAAACCCTACTCGCTTCGTTTATCACTACAAAGAAAATATAATTGTAAATGTGCATGAAATTGATGACCTAAGGAATGATAAACGTAGAGTTTTTGTTCTAACATATGTAGAGCTCGAGATTCAAATACGTGCAAGTTTCCCTCGGAAGTATTCAATGACCATGCCTATATTTCTAAGATATCTCCAAAGTACATTGCCTCAACGACCTACACACCACCCCCTTCCCCTTCTTACAATTCACACAAATGCCACTTGTTTCATATGTGCTTGGTCGTAAGAAAGATGATTTTTGCATAGGTTCTCCCAACATTTTTCACACTCTAGGACTTCTCCTCCCATGATATCCTTCTTTATTGCCCTCTTCCTCCTCCCATGTTTATCTCCCTCAAATTTAACTTCTTCGACGTATCCCCTTTGGTGTTTCTATCGCACATTTCACATGTGATTGCTAGTAAAGTTAATTGATCGAGCTTTACAAGTTAGTCACTTTGGAATATTATAACCTTTGTTTTTAATATTTATTTTTCATTTCTTATTTTTAACAATGTTTTAAGTTTATAACTTTTAATATCGTTTCTATATTTTTACTTCATAATTGTAATTTTACATATTTGTAATATTTAAATTGACTTTTTAAAACTTATCTATATTTTAATATTTTTAAATTTGTTATAATGTTTTAAAATTTGATATAATATTATTTTATTTAAATTTATGATAATTATATTTTAAAAATTGAAAATTATATTAGTCGAATTTAATCACAATTTTTCTTTCGAATTTTATCTTTGTTGAACTTAATCTGAATTTTTCTTTGCCAAACTCAAACACAAGTATGAACATGAACCTTGTGACTTAGTCCATATATATGCCTGGTGCTAATTAGTTAGAGCATGGCTTATGCGCATTTGCATGCCAAACCTTTATCATATATTTAGCGCCAATTCAAGTTCTTTGTATTAATAATATCTTCTTTATTATAGTCTAGTTTTTTTACTTAATTGCACACATGCAAGAGAGTTATCACTTTTTTGTAAAATTAAAGTACTTTAATATATAAAACATTAATATATTAAATCTGTGTAAGGCTCCTAAAGTTAATATTATGCAGCTTAGCATTTTAACAAAAATGTGGGACCTCTAAGAAATTTGGAAATTTAAGCGACAAAAATTATTACTGTGTCTATTTCATGTCATGATTTACCTTGTAAATGATCAATAGTACATAGAATTGCTATAAAAGACAGATTAATTATGTGATATTCTGATACAAATATGTTGGAAGAAACCTGCTTCTACTGAATTCTTTTGAGACAATTAACAGCTGTTTTAGGATAAATATGAAATAATTTTTCATTATATAGTTTTGCTAATATTGTTATGATCATGTCTGTCCTTAATTCAGACTTTGTGTGCAATAGTATATTGAAATATGCTGCAGAAAGAGCATGAAGCATGCAGACAACTTGTTGATTATGGTGCGGGATAATTGGGAAATTTTCATGGAGGTGCCTCAAATGCTGTCTGTAAGCTTTCAAACTCTGTGTCTATAAACATAAAGTTGGTAGTTATTGATTTGTTTAATCATTTAGTTCTGTCTATAGAGTAATGATGTTCAGCTAAACTGTTGTTGATATGTATTTATTTTGGCAACTAATCAAAGTGTTTTGTAGTTTTGAAATTATTTAGTATCTACAACATTTCTATTTGTCTAAATGTCCAAGAATAGATGTTTTTAGGAAGGAAATTACATGTGTGCCATTTAGAATTTAGAAAATTAATATGATGAAATATTAACACCCTTTCCCATATCACCTTATCTAGATATAACTAAAAGACATCTAATGAAAACAGAAGGTGTTGATGACAAAATTAGAAGCCGCTATTGCACGTCTTGATGCGCTAAAAGCACTAGATTGTTTTGACTGGAAATTGATATTAAATCTACCTCTTGGGTTTCAAAATAGTGCTACACTGATTGTTAAATATATCCAGTATGCAGAAGTTCTTATATGAATTTAAGATATTGATCAGAAGTAATGTGCCTACCAATAAACTTGTTTTATTGCAAATTGTAGACAATGGTAATTTGGACGAGCAGGGCTGTTGTTAATAGATGGACCAGTTTGCCCCTGTCACTACTAAAGCCTGTTGTGAACTAGAATAATACTGTTATTAAATGGATGGGGCTGTTTGCAACAATCCACACTCCGGACCACAAAAACAATCAGAAATTTACAAGTAGAGCACCCCACCAGCAAATGGTAGGCCCTGGGATCAAGTATTACATGGTCTATGAGAATGGTTGATTTTTTAAAGCAAATAAATGAAGCCCATTGGTTCTGGTTCAACCCATGCTCATGCCACTCGCAATGTTTTAAAAATTGAAATGGACTCGGAACCATTTGAGGGTCGGACCGGACCGAAACCGGACTGGTTTAAAATTTATGAACTGGTTTACTAAAAATACATAAAATATTACAATTTTAATGAAAACAATATATTTTAAAGATTCCAAACCATGATTACAAACAATTAGAGACAAAATATGCAAAGTTTGCTCATGTATATACCATGTAAGGGTAAATATAGCAAAATGACACCAAATGCAATACATATCTGAAACAAAATACATAAACAATGAGGCTCTAAATGACCTCTAGACTCCTAGAGTCGAAAAAACAATATGCTACAAGCTACTACATGTCTGATATCAATGATCAAATCATCGATCATCAAAACTAGAATAAAGCCAACTAGAAAGTTGGATTTAAGAAAAAAAAGTGTTTTAAATGTCAATTTTTTGTTTATTTTTGCATAAACTGGTTCAGACTTGGTTCAGACCAGTTCAGGCCGGTTCAGACCAGTTCGGTATCGGTTCAGTATGGAACCGGTCACCGATCCAGTTTTTCTACCGGTTCCTTCCCTTTGCTATTGATTCATGCAAAGGACCTAACAATAGGAAGAAGTGCCGTGTTAAGGACCATGTTTAGCACTCAAGGACGTCTTCATAGGGACCACTTACATTATAATATCTTGCTTCCCTGCTGTTGAATATAAGCTTCTTTGGTTGTGGTATATAGACGGTGTAGTATGTTCACTGTTCTTAGTCTTTTTCTCTTTTTCTGTATCTTGGGAATAAGCGCCTCATATGTAACCTTTGATCTCCCATGTTTTGGTTACCATTAATAGTTTCTAGCCGACACTTATATAACTTTTGTTGTTTCTTGGGATGTTGAGGTGCTAATATCTTTATTTTTGTCCTCAAACACCATGTTCTTTCTGGCATTAACCGTTGATTTCTTGTATTTCTGCCCTTTGATGTACGTTTTTTTATACTTTACTACAATTTGAGTTTTCAAAAACAAATTCATTGGTAGATCGCTGAAGTGATTTGTAGTAAACGTCAATGATGTTGGCGTGTGTTTGGACCATTCTATTTCTATCGTTAGGAATCTGAATCTTATGTACCCTGTTAGAGCTTTTCCTGTGACTGACTGTTTTTTCAAAAGCAATATGTGTTTGCATAACCTGCAATCCAGGTAGACTTGGATTTTTTCTTAGAAGGTTTCTTCTCCTTTTTGCAGAGAAGAAATATTCTTAACTAAATATTGTTCTTGCTATTTCATTTACATTGTGTACCTGTCATCTCAAAATATTATTTGGGGATGTTCCAGTTTGAGCTCGATCTCATTAATTGGGTAAAAAATATTTCCAAAAGCCATAGAATTCCAAGGTTTTATTCTTTTCTTGACCAGCCAAAGCTTCCCCGTGAGCTTGTACATGACATGCTCTTGGATGGAGTTCCCTTCACACCACTCTTGGATGCATTCTCTTATTTTTAGATTTAGGTTGGAGAGCCTTATGTATGAACAAGTGGTTGTTTATGCTCCCTGCAAATATTTTTCCATTGGGGCCTCCACATAACTGCCTGGGACAGTTTGTTCGTCCCAATTGCCTATGAGGGCACCCATTGCGAAATAGGTCTTGAGGGGGCCTGCAAGCATTGTGGAGAAGGTTGTGTGGATTCTAATGTCTTTTTGAACGTCCGATGTTGTAGAACAAATACCTATCAACTGCCTACAGAATAGAAACAGGGGTGATCATCAGATATCAGGCCTTTGAGGCTGGCTTCTAACTTGGTGGTAGTCTTGATGTAATTGTAGAATGGAAGTTTCGGCTTTCTGGGTGTTACAGAAGATCAGGTTCCTTTACTATATTCAAAGATGGTAGGGGTGGAGATGTTATCAAATGGGGCACCCTGGCCACTGGCATATGATCGAGCAGCTATATAGAGACATCCTCTGTTCCAAATAAACTGAAGAAAAAAGTAAGCAAAGAAAGAGAGTTGCCCACAATACAGCATGCAGAATTGAAGGAACTAGCACAAATCCAAGCAGGGGTCAAACAGGATTTTAGAGTAGCTAACAACAACGTTAATGTTGTAATAACCCACTCCTTCAATAAACCATATAGCACCATTTCGTCCATAAGAAATCTTTATATAAATTCTATTACCCTTCAGAGAAAACTCCATACAAATTTTTAATAACCACGTTTATGAATTGGATCCTCCATCCAAGAAAAGCTAACCTGTAACATGGACGTAATGAACTAGACATGATAGATAACACTCACGATACCTCAAAACTGACAAATAGCAAGGCAACTTTCAGATAAATAAGAGTAGAGCAGAAATGTCAAATATGCAAAAAAATTGCCAATGACCTGTTGCAAATATGATTCTAAGACTGCTGCATAAGTCTCATGTACTGAAGTATCTGTTGCAGCTGAAAGAGATCCAAAATCAGCAACTGGAGAAGAGTCTCCAACTAAAATCACAAATTTCCTGCTCCAATTTCATCATTCTCAAAGATTACCAAGCATAACTTCTACAACTGAAACCATCTTTAAACCCAAACTGCCATTGCAAAAAATAATTGTATCTGGATGATAAAATTGAGATATCAAAACTCCCGGGTCTACAAGTAGCCACATAGGTCTGGTCAAGTAAACCATATGTCATAACCCACTGAACCCACTGAAATGAGGAATACAATTGGCGCCAGACAGAGGATGGTGGAGTTGAAAGCAAAAAGCCATATGAGGCCAAAGAAATCCCGATGACATATGACAATTGTATGCTATCAGTCAAGTCCGGTCAGCAAACCCACACTTTTATCATAGTTTGCTGTTGCTACTATGATAGAATTATATCAATCTTAATGAGAATTGGCTTCTCACAAAGAATGACTATTAAAAAATAAATTAATTAATAGTATTTTATTGATGAAGGATAAACATCCCGATTCTTCGGGGACATTTTTGCACATGTTGGTATTGGATGCATGAGTAATCAACATTCTTCGGCTTAGTGGTCTGAGGGGCATCCATTCTGTGAAATTCACTTGGGACTCAAACCTAGCCTCATCCTTTTGTGTATCTCTCGGGAATTGTACCCTGGTGGATGTTGCAAAATGAAAAATCAAATGCAACTGGTATTTTTATAGTTGTCTTTGGAGTGCGTTTTTCCTGCACCATGTGAAAATATTTAACCATCACGATTGGACTACAGCCCTTTATTTTGTTCTTACAAACTGTTTCTTGTAATTACTAATTATTTTGAACAAATTATATGACTGTTGTTTTTGTGGCAGCCTTTATAATGTAGATTTTTCTAGAGAAGTGTGGCGAACCATTGTGGTTATTTTTGCTTCAAGCTATCAAAATTATCAATAGTGATAAAAAATTTCTTGTTTTGTTCTTGGGGTTCCAGTTCTTTTTATCAACATGTTTCCTCCCTTATGATAACAAATCACCAAGCCTGTAATTAGAAAAGATCTATCAGATTTCACAAACAAGAAAACTTGACTAAATCACATCCCCAAGGTTACATGGTATCATCATCTGCAACATATATCAAGTAAAGATTTTACCATAGGAGTTACCCTTTTGAAAAGTTCACTCAATATTTTCTTAATAGGTAAAGAACTGGGGGTATATTGAGGCCCAAACTAAAAGGGTTTACTTTTAAGCTGTGAAAGATCACAACTAGTTTGTCAAATTTCATCCGCATAAAATTTGTAAAGCAAACTGCAGACTGACTATACTAATAGAAACCACGAACAAGATGCTAATGCTGGTGCATGAGAAACTAATAGTTTCTCTAATCCTGATTAGGCACATCCCATTTACAACATAGATTTAAAATATTATCAAGAGAACACCATAAATACTCCATTCCAAAGGAGAATTAGAAGTAACTAAATCTGCAGTAGATTGGTACCCAAAATGCTTCAAAACACCTAAAAAGCTCTCATATCCTCAACAGGACCAACACTGCTGACCAAAATCTATGAGGTGAAGGGCAAGACTCAAAAGTGTAATTCTTCCTTAAGTACTGATTGATGGACATACTTCAGAATTTATGCTGCTTTGAGGAGGTGAATGACCGTCACTTCTGTCTTGGAGAAAGATGTAGTATGCAGATAAGAATACAAAATCAGGATTGATATCAATTCCCATAAGCATCCATGATGAAACAGAAACAAGCAAGCTTTCCTAATTAAAGATGAAGAGATCCACATTCCATATGTCTGAAGAGGACATCAAAAAAGAGATTCAAAATAGTTCAAAAGAACCAAGCAACACCCATAGGGCAAATAAGTATTATGCAAGAATAGGAAAACCATAATACTGCTAGAAGAGCTGATTTCAGGATGGCCATATATAATGTATATATGTCGAAACTGATCATGCATAATTAGTGCTTCCTCCATTCAAAATTTGCATGGAACTTATAATAGTTTATACTATGGCTCTGATAGGGTAGGACACTGATGATACAATTACCATAGATCAGTGTATTCTAGAAAACAAACTGTAGCAGATCCATGTTCAAGCCAAAAGTTTCGTTGTGCTCAAAATTTATACAAAAACATAAAGCAAGCAAGATACACACTACACACTATACACGATCTTATTGTTTTCAGAAAAACATGAAAGCCCCAAACCAGAAACAAAACAGGGAGAATAAAAAACGATCAAGCTTTATTATCAAGATTATAGGGATTATATTTGATGGTGGGCTATAATTATTTACTCTACCTATCCGCAAAGAGCCGTGTTTACATAGTTTTAAGGTTTCATTATAAGTGTGACTCAATTTTGATTGCATCTAAATGCATTTGTTGCATGAAGGTTCCTTTTTCCCATGCCGCATTGTAGTAACTGTTTAAGAATCAGGTTATTTAGATTTCCCCGGCCTTCTATTCATGAGAAAGTTTAGATTACTAGTGCTGTAGTTTGGCTCATCAACAATCTGTCTGTGCTCTTGATTTCCTATCTACAATAGATGATTCTGATAAATATGAGAATTCAATCCACTATTGAAGGGAGAGAAGGAATTTAAAGAAGTACCAGCTGAGACAACTTGGTCATTGGATTGATTTGCATAATGTTATCAGCCTTAATAGTTATTAATTGTTGAGCTTTAACCTGGGTATTTAGGAACTTGTGGTAGTTTACTGCTTCATCAATCATAGAAGTTGTTGCTGTCTGCAACTAGCCTTTGAAGTTTACTGATCATGTGATGTACTTATTTTCTAGGTCTTTGATTAAGATTTATACAAAAATAACAGATTGAACATAACAGACTTAAAATGAAATACACAGTATAAACACTGAATTTGATAGCATTTATAAGTCAAATAACACAGATCAATACTGTAACTTATCGTTGAAATCATAGAGTGTAGGTTACATCTCTTTGGGGGACCTTTGGGATGGCAACCAAACTCTCACAATCGAAGCAATATGCACAGTCACATCTTGTTCAATGAGGAATCTGTATCATGAACACATGTACATACAATTGACTAACTTGGCCAGGGACATCTGGAGTGTTATCTGTACCCCTAGTCGGATGCATGTTGTGCACCCCGTCTCAATCATAAGGTACTTGCCTCCAAATTTCTACTGGAGGTTGTCCTTTGATAAATCCTTTATCAAATTCTATATCCAACTCATATATTTCATAACCACATATTTCATTCATCATATGTTCTCATATCTTCATGCCATCCACTAAGGGTCCCTTTACTTATTTATTACATGTGAAAGGGTCCCACCCTTTTGACACATCCTTTCATTACATAATTACATTAATTTCATACCCATGTTATCGGGTTTCTACATTTATTTATTTCACCCATACTATGGGATTTCTTTACACATTCTTTTTACTATCATTCTTTGTACAAAAATTTATCCTTTTACCCATTTATTTTCACAAGGGTAACATAGTATTTAATATTTCACCCCTTCAATATTTTTGGTAAATATATGGGGATTTAGTTATGCAATATTCTCTCCTATTAATTTACTTGCTGTCCTCGTGAGTAGCACACGTTTTATCTGAAATACATGTCACAACAACACTTGCTTAGTCAAAGGACATAATTAGTTTTATACATTTAGCATTATCATCATCAAAAAATTTCCATTCCAATTTAATTATGTAGTATCTTAGTTCATTTATCCAGCTTTTCTCCCTTTAAACACATCTAGAGGATCAAGAAAACATCACACAATAAGTCATAAACTCGCCAGCACATTGGCTAACACAAAAAGGTAGTAACTTCTACACAGTATTAAATATATTACATTAAACACCTAAATAAGATTTACCATTTTAATTTGGATATATTAAATCATCAAATCAAGATAATGTATTTCAATTAGGAACTTATTTATGTAATGTATCTTAACATGGATTGAATTTGATAAAAAAACTGAATTACAAGATCTAAGGGTCATCTCTCCCCCTATAGGATTTAAATATCCTCTATTGGACTATATCTCGTAAAGAAAATATTGTACGCAATTCAATATTGGACGTCTCCAATATGGACAAGATGGGCGTCCCCATACTTCTTTATCATTAAGTTAGTCAATCACTCATAGTATTAATTTACAATGAAATACTTAGTCACTAGTTTGACCCAAATGCACCTAACTACGGAGTTATGATGGGATCTAGTTTACACACTACTGTACTTAGTCACTAGGACCCAAATCACCTAACTACGGTTTGATGGGATCAAAACACTTGTATGATCACACCCAAAATAATTATTGTATATAACCTTAGTTCACTCCAATCATCTTATGATTTATCAAGATTTTCACAGTTATTGATGTATAACATTTATGACTATGATTTGATATCATAAATTATTTTATATTTTTTATTATCTCTTACTTAGGTTTGTGCATTAAGTTAGTTGAAATTCTAACTCATCCTAATTGATTGATTTCCAAGTTGTACTTTACTACTACCATATCTACTAGCTTGTTTCTATATCTTCATCTGAATTTTTGCTTTAATGCATTATTTATAATTCTTTGCAAGTGAAGGAAAAATTATCCTTCTTAATAACTCATCATCCACATTCACAATCGAGCTTTATAACTCTATACCTTTACTTACCTTGTCAATATATAAGGGTGGTTAAATTCATATATTTCTAGTCTCATCAGTTGCAAGTCATGGTTAAACTTTCCCTAGTATTGCGTAGAGACTATACACACATATTCTTTAGAACATAATGTATAGACCAAGATACTAAAGCAAAGTTTCTTCTATATTTCTCGTTATCAAAATAGAAGATAATGATTTCAACATCTATCCTTGGAGAAATGAGACTACAACTTAAGAGTAAGAATTATCTTTTTGATTGGTCATGTCATATGCATTTGTACCTAATGTAGTAACTTAAATCAGCCTGCTCTTTTTGCTACATTCCTCAATGGAGAGACAAATTTCATACATAAAGTGGTAAGATTAATCAACATTGCAAGAAATCTATTTAGAATGCATTCATCCTGAAAACTCTCATGTTCCTAAGAAAAATATCATCTAGGATTCATAATCATGCAATGTACAAATGTTTTTTCCATGTTGGAATTCCATCAAAGGAAAAATACCTATGTTCCACCAAGTTTCCGGGACGGGGACGGCAGGGACGGGGGCGTGTTTCCGGGACGGATTTTTTTTAGGCCTTTTTTTAGGGACGACAGGGGACAGCTATTAAAAATAAGGGAAAATTTAAAAATATAGGAAATTTCAAATATTCATATGATAACATTGCTAAAGCATTCATCACACACATTATAGAACCTTAATAAATAAAATTAGAGTTGAATTGAGATTTCACATAAGATTTAACCTTAAAAATATAGGAAATTTCAAATATTCATATGAATAATTATTAATGATAAGTATAACACATTGACTAACTTAATAAAACATTCATCACACACATCATAAAACTTTAATACATAAAACTGGAGCTGAATTGAGATTGCACATAAGATTCAAGTTTCAATTACAATGAAATGCCCAAGGGCAACAAAATGTCTGAAACATAGAAAATCAAAATGAAAATATATAGCTGCCCCTAATCAAACTCCGCTAAAGTGGCATCAAAATCAGACTCTGAGTCACTGGAACTATGAGGGGCTGCCTCATCCAATGGAACCCCAACCAATCCCACTTGTGCCTCCTCCTCATCAATCTGTGAAGCATCTTCGGGATCAACATCCCAACGTGTGGCTGGAGTCTGATGATACTTAGGAGTCTGTCAATCCTGAAGTCTCAAGGCACTATGCACGGCTACTAACTTCTCTGCTCGTCGAGAGGTAAGGTGGTTCCTCTTAACTGTGTGGATGAGGCCATATGTGGACCAATTCCTCTTTGCAACAGAGGAACTAGCAACCTGTGAAAGGAGGCGAGTGGCAAGAATCCTCAAGTCTGGTGCATCCTTGCCATGCCATGTCCACCATCCAATAGGGTCTACTTGAGCTAATGTATCTCTATCTGTCCTCGCCTCTGGCTTGTTAAGTGTTGGTCCACGGAGATTGACAAAGGATAGCCATTGGGTCCACAATAAAGTGCACTCCTCATCGTGTACATCTTTCAAAGGCCTTCATGAGCCCTTCTTTCACCTCTTCATCATCGGATGGTGGCACTCTCCTTGGTTGTCTTTGCATACCATTTGGGATTTAGAGCATAGGCTGCCATATGAAGCGGGTGTTCATTGTGTTCCACCGCCGTGTCACAATGGGCCTAATATGCTCCTCATAAAATCCCAAAGTAGGATCCTGCTATGAATGGCTTGCTTCATTTGTCCAAGCATGTTGTCAAATGTCTCATAAATCTCTCCAAGACTAGGAGAGTCTGTATCAACATATCTTATGACCCCCACTACAGGTGAGATGA
This sequence comes from Taxus wallichiana var. yunnanensis, assembly GCA_018340775.1. Lineage (NCBI taxonomy): Eukaryota > Viridiplantae > Streptophyta > Pinopsida > Cupressales > Taxaceae > Taxus > Taxus wallichiana. The sequence continues at coordinate 447,684,405 of CM031243.1, read as the reverse complement.
AGGAGCAAACATATCTGCAAACAATTTACAAAAAAATTAGAAAACATTAAGATTCAAGAATGAAAAACTAAACTAATTTACAAGTTATAAACATGGATAAAAATATTTAAAAATTAAAAACTAAACTTACATATATAAAATCAGCAATAGCTTACCTGACTGTGGTCCACCAATCATCGTCGAGGATCTTTTGTTTCACACCTTTTCCTTCAAAAGTGTTTGCCTCTGGCCATCTACCCCACTCCTGATTAACCATCATTAATTGCAAAGCCTCCTGCACCTCAAGCATCCTCTCTAACAAAATGAAATAGCTAAGCATATCTAGTGTCCACGGGCTTGAGGAATTCCTTCCTCGAAAAAGACTTGAATAGAGCAAGTGAGGTGTGATGGTTGCAAATGAACATCTGTATGTGTCTAGCCTCTGCCACCACTGCCTTCACCCAATTTATCTTTCCAATGTCTTTCAATGCATTGTTCAACGCATGAACACAACATGGAGTCTAGAAAATGTGCTTGTAAGCACCCTCAACCATCATGCCAGCTAACTTACATACGCGGGCTGAATCAGTCACTACTTGTACAACATTAGAGGGCCCAATCTCCTCTATGGCATCCTTCAAAATTTGAAATTGGAAGGTTGCATCCTTCCTCTTCCTAGTACAATCAATAGCTCTAAGAAAATAAGGGCCAACAGGACATGTGACAATGATATTGATGAGTGGCCAATGTTTAATATCGGTCCACCCATCCATGATGATAGAACAACCCACCCGTATCCAAGTTTGCCTCATCTCCTCCATCACCACACTCACCTTAGAATATTCTTTATCAAGGAGGCTGGTTCGTAGTTTGTGTTCTCTAGGAGGGACATATGAGGAACCAACAACAATTACATCTTTGAACATTTGTTTGAAGAAAGGGGAACGTGACACATGAAATGGTATAGCATTGGCAAAGAAGAATTTGGCAATAGAAGAGTCAGCTACTTCCCTTGATTGCACATTAAACATACCCGTAACAGTAGAAGTCTTTCTCTTTCCCTTTGCATAATCCCCTCCTCGTTGACTTTCAACATCCACGCATTGGGTAGGCACTTGTGTAGTCTCCAATGACATCCCTTTTTTCGTTATCTCACCCTCCATGTGCAACCTAGTCACCTCGGTCTTCTCTGCTAATGATATTCTTTCACAACCTTTTACCCCTTGTCCAGTTATGCCCAAAAGATGTGAATAAACCCGCGTGTAGCTGCCCCTAAATTCTTTGTTGCAAATATGGCATAACCACACTCTACTCCCCCCTGAATTCTTTTTTTTTTTTTTCTTTGTCAATGGCTGTTACAAATTGTGAAAGAGGCTTTTTAGCATTGAATGGCCCCTTTGCATAGATTTTGAGTTGTGAAGGGCAATCAAACGGATTATTTGAACCCACTGTTGGTGCAACACTCTCACTCCCTGGAGAAACCCTATTTCTGGTTCTACCTCTATGTTGCATTGCTAATTGAATCTCTTCACCCTCACTACCCTCACTGCTGCTCATTGTTTTGTATTGGAAATGCAACAACCCTGCAACTGCAAGTGAAAAAAAAAAAAAAAAAACTTCCCTAAGTTTGTGAAGCTTGAAACTATGATAAAAAAATGAAACAATGAAGAAATAGTTTGTGCAAATTTGTAAAATGAACAAAGGATGATAAACATACCTCTAATGGAGTAGAATATTGCTCTCTTGCCTTCTTCTCACTGCTGCTCTCTATTCTTCTCTATGCTCTTTTCTTTCTTTGTCTTCTCCTTCACAAAATGAGAAATGAGTCAAATGAGTTTCTTTTTTTTGTTTTGATGTTTGTTTTAGGTTTAGGGCACTTAGAAATGCAAGTGGGGGTCCTTGTGGGCCCCCACATTGCTTTACTTTTAATTAAAAGTGTGTATTTAAAAAAAAACATTTTTTAAGGCTTTATGCGTAGGGGACGGCTAGACGTCCCCGGTACGGTCGAGGGACTTCTAGAAGTCCCCTAAACGTACTAGGGACGTCCAGTAGTCCCTCTGCCCCTACTTTTTTTTGACGTCCCCAGGACGTTTCGATTTTTCAAGAGTTTGGGGACGGGAAGGGGACGTTTCCTACCCGTCCCCGAGGTTCCGAAACGTCCTCGTACGGGGACGAGCTGAAAAATGTAGGGGATGCATCCCCGTGGAACATAGAAAAATACTACTAGCTATGTTAGATTAGAACTTTCAATCATCATAACTCGAAACAATAGGAACACCTAAAAATAGAAATCACACAAATCATATCTAAGTCAGTCCTAAAGGTAGAGTCTAAGCTTTCTTCCATCTCATCATGATATTTCCTTGGATCATTCATTAATTAGTTGCAAATTTATAAATCCAACATAAGGATTTAGACTATAACTAATGGCTCATGATTAATAGTCACACAACTCCTTATAGACAAAAAGTAATGCGATGATCACAAAGCTAATTTCTATACATCTAATCTCATTGACAAGCATATTATAATTCAACTAATCATGAAGTCTATCCATAAGCATTGCAAAATCATGCACATATTATCCTAGTCATATTGAGGAACTAGTCTCGTACTCTTACCTTAGTCACACCATATCAAATGTATTTTGATCTATCATAAGTGAATTATGATATTCTATACAATTTAGAAACTCTAGCAATATTTCGCATGTAATAAGGAGTTTAGACATATGAACTCCCCACTTTAGTTAACTATTGTACAACTTCATATAAATCAAAATAAAGTATTGAATAATGAAAGTACCTATTCAAAGTCAATTATCTTACCATGCATATCCAACTATTTAGAAAGGGATTAGTTTTAGTAAAACAATAATGATCGGATTTAACTCACGAAATCTTGATCCTTGAGTTAATGAAGAGACTTCCTTCATGATTTCCAATACATTTCAACAATTCAACGAGTTTGTGATGCATCGATGATGCAGATAAGAATGCATGTGTGAAACATACAAAACATACACAAACTGTTTGACCAAAAAAACCACAAACCCAAAATACAACTAATTCACTATCTCAACACTTATCATTCAATTTTCACCTTTACAAATCAAATCCCTCTTTCTCTAGACTCACAGTCCATCTTATAAAATTTTAAATTATCATTCGAAACAAGCATCTTCAATTTTTGATCACTCACTTCTTGGAGAACATTGGTAAATCAAAGAGCAAGGAGGTTTTGTGAGAATAACTCTCTTATCAACCATCGTATGTCTAGTCCCACATTGTTCACACAACATGCTGTGGCACTCATATACACAAGAGCACTCATACATGAAACATACTTTTTCCTCTTTCATCTAGATAGACATGAAACATACTTTTCCTTTTAGATTGCATTTGGTTTAACAAAAAACTTAAGATGGTCCTATCTTGACTACCGTTGAGTCCCTTATTTAACCTTAAAGGTCTTGAAAACATTTTTTTTTCGAAGCATTCACGTTTTATAATGTAAAACATATCTATACTAAGGTGAAGCTCAAGGAGGTATCGTAGAGACAACATGATTATTTTAAATGCGTATTAGAGATCTTGGAACATAGAATGAACACGTGGCCCAATAACATGCTCGGGGTTTCCAACCCAATCACGGGGCTTCGTGAAAACATACATGGTTCAATGCTTGCAGAAAAAAAACATTGAAGAAAAACCATGAGATCACGAGATCGTGAAATCAACCAATGATGGGCCTCGATGATCATACCAATCATGTGGTTGCTTGGCAACCTAGATTATTGGGTTTGGACTCTCGAGGACAATTAAATGCAAGATGGCGGGATTCAAAACACGAGGACTTGATGTAAAGGTAAACAATTATTCACTTCATTGACGATGCTTTGATCTCACAATGAGATCATTCAAGGGTAAAAGACAAGAAACGACATGAGATAGGTTTAAAACATTTCTAAAGTGATACGGGTATTGTAAACCATACAAGACTCGTTTAAGAGAGAAATGCACAGTAAGGGTTAAGAGCACAACTCCTTTCGATAGCTTAGGAATAGAAAGTTTCTACCATCAACATAAGTATTAAGGGAGGAAACAATAATTGACATTATAGAAGTTTGTTTTAAAACTTCTAAACTCTAAAAGAACATACAAACTCATAATCAAGATCGTACCCATATAGAATGTTTGTTTTCTCGATACACCAATATAACACAATTTCTTACTCATCACAAAATAATCAATAAATAACATTCATGTTCATAAAAATAGTGTTGATACATCTACTTAATATTACATGTATATTTCAATGATATTCCATATTACAAAAACACCAACAACGCTACCATTTCCTTCTTGTCTCGCGTACTTGCAACCACCACATGGTCAACACAATTGCTGGCATGGCATCAAACTACAACCAAACACGATATACGATTTCACAGTTCTCTAACAATAATGAAACTATATTTAACATACTTCAAAGAAGAGTAAGAATTGTAATGCCATTTCATTTTGTTTCCAAAGCCAAAGAGAGAGATAGAGAGAGGAGAGAGAAACACCATTTTCCAAGTTCAATTTCTTTTCAAGAAAGTGTCAACATAAAGTTTCCTACAATCATGTATTCATGTTTACAAGGTTTCTCTATCATTATTTTGCTTGGATAAGGTCATATGACAGATTTTCACCAATTAGTCACACAAGTTTTCAAAATGTCAAATTTAGACAAGTTGCTCAAAGATCAACATTCAAAACCATTTTCAAGACTCAAACAAACACATAAACAAATTCCTACCTATTCCCTTATATACAAGGAAATACTCGGAGCTAATGGAACCCCAAACTGGCAAATAGGATTAAAATGACACTCATCTTTTTGGAGCTACCGATCATAAATGCACTCAAGTGGCCTTGTCACCCAACGACCAGAGGCCTACAAAACCTATCAGAAAACTAGCTTATTGGTTGTTTTTCTCCAAGCTGAGGGTTTGTAATTGTCTCATAGAAATATTAGAGGTATGTGGAAGCCAAAATCCATTTTTACACCTAGGGCCAAAATAATGGGTCGAAACCAAATTGCATTTTTATCTTTCAACAATTGTTTAAAGCGTGAACTAGCCCTTTGGGATCCTAAACGTGTTACGAAACAAGGTCAAACAAACTTCCGAGGAACAACCTAGGGTTCGGTTGAACACTTCACGTGACAAGGTACACGGCTACAGTTTGCTTTTCTCATTTCGGGGTTTATAGGGATGTTTTGCGCCTCCAAGAAAATAGGTTTTATTAACATTGCACAAAGTCGTCTAAAATTAGTTTTCACTAAGTTTCCCATTTAGCACGCCAACCACGTGGTTTCCAAAACCAAAACTAGTATAAGAGTTTCCAAACATCTCACGAGGTAGATTGGGAGTAGAGTTTACATTCAGTTACTTTTCTAGTTGCGTACAAAACAGAGGTAAATTTGCTATAAGCCACTACGTCTCATTTAGTTCACGGAGTCACGAGATTTCACGAGGCTCAAAACTTAGGGTTCAGAAAATCTTGGGTTTTCACGATTTCATGGGAGCTCAGGATTATATCGAATTCTTGGGGTCTTGAGATAATGTTGAAGCCTTTTGATTATAAGGCCGAGGTCACGGTGAAAGACATGGATTGGGGACCACGGGGTATTAAGTTCACAGTAATATAAAACATGCAGCCAAACATGCACTCTCCGGTTCACGAGTAGTGGAAAGATAATCACTTTATATACCCTCATGAACGAGGTAGCAGGAGAATGACAAGTGTAACTTATAAAACGAGAATACATGGCATGATTTCACTGGTTGCGATCACTTAGAATTTGAGAATTGGGTCGGGTAAAGTTTGAGAAAGCGATGAATATGGCGAGAGACGTTATCCGATTTATAGGATCCATGGACCAATGACGGGGTCAAAGTCTTCAGACCAATCACGCTCTCATATTACCCAGCTAATCATGAATTTTCAGGCTCCAGAGAGAATGAGATATATGGTTTAATATTAACAGAGGGTATTACCCGAGAATGTGATATTTGTCAAAATCTCCGATCTTGGGTACTTAGATGAAAAGTTCAACTAAACACACTATATAATGTTTGGAGTTTGACAAACAACACGAAATGGAGATGAGTGGCATGGTTAACGTGCCTTCGTGGATCGAGAATTTTAGAGTTTGGGGCCAAAATGAATTGTAATGATGAGAAAAACACCAAAACAATTTTTTTACCCATGCATTTGATAAATCAACCCGTTGGAATCAACTTGTAGATTTCAATATCAGAACACGAGCATAACATGGATATACTAGGGAATAAATATCATCTATCTCATTTATTTTTGTTTATTAAAAGCACAGGGTTGAGTTAGAAATTGTAGATGTAAAGCAAGTAGCTCACCAAAAAAATGGGGAAAATCTGATTCAACTTAATATACAGACAATTATATGGTTATTAGGACTCATGTATATATAAAGCAGAGACTTTCGTTTAGATTGAGTTATGTTTAAACAGATCAGGATCAATAGGAATCCATGGAGCTGTGAATTCTACTCAATTTATCATATGAATTCATACGAGAAATTTGTCAATCAAATAAAGAGCTTTATTTTGATCATAGAGGTCATATACATCATATAATAACCATAAGTGCTCAGTCAAAATACTGAGTTAATAACTCCAACGAATTCTCAGTTTTTCACAGATTGAACTATAATTTTCAATACAATTTGTTGATATCTGAACTAGATCATACAACTTCCTTTTATGTGAGAGACTTAAGGTGACAAGGATCCGGTGGCTCATATATAATATTCTACATAGAATATCAAATAACTGTAATCTCAGAGATAGAAACTATATCCCAAATAGAAGTTATATTCATTATTCAGATAAGAGATAACACTGATTTATCTCAATACTGCAATCATCCCTTTTTTATGAATATAATAAGAGTTTTCAGTTTCACAGGGGGTTATCATTCTTTGTTATATACCCCCTTGGGGTCTCCCCCGTTAGGGGGAGGGGGGGGTTATAATCCCTTGTCCTTTGTTCCTTGGGGTTAATGGGGTTTTCTCCCCCTTGTTATGGGGAGGGGGGTGAACCGAAGTTATATTCGACATTCATATAAGAGATATCATACACAACCAGACTCATATATATCTTTAATAAACACATGCCCTTTTCTTGTCCCATATCCTTTAAGATCACACGCTTTGGTACCAAATGTGATGTACTTATTTTTAAGGTCTTTTATTAAGATTTATACAAAAATAACAGATTGAACATAACAGATTAAAACTGAAATACACAGTATAAACACTGAATCTGATAACATTTATAAATCAAATAACACAGATCAATATTGTAACTTATCATTAAAATCATAGAGTGTAGGTTACATATCTTTGAGGGACCTTCGGGATGGCAACCCAACTCTCACAGTGGAAGCAATAGGCACAGTCACATCTTGCGCAATGAGGAATCTGTATCATGAACACATGTACATACAATTGACTAACCCCGACTAGGGACATTTTGGGTATACTCAGTACTCCCAGTCAGATGTACACTGTGCACCCCATCTCAATTACAAGGTACTTGCCTCCAACTTCCCACTGGAGGTTGTCCTTTGATAAATCCTTTATCAAATTCTATATCCAATTCATATATTTCATAACCACATATTTCATTCATCATATGTTCTCATATCTTCATGCCATCCATTGAGGGTCCCTTTACTTATTTATTACATGTGAAAGGGTCCCACCCTTTTGACACATCCTTTCATTACATAATTACTTCAATTTCATACCCATGTTATCAGGTTTCAACATTTATTTATTTCACCAATACTATTGGATTTCTTTTCAAGTTCTTTTTACTATCATTCTTTGTTCAAAGATTTATCCTTTTACCTATTTATTTTCATGAGGGTAACATAGTATTTGATATTTCACCCCTTCAATATTTTGGTAAACATACGGGGATTTAGTCACTTAACAGATCATGTCACTGATCCTTTCTTTCCTCTAATCTGCTGCAAGTGTCTGTCAGCAGCTTGAAATCCTCACATTATTATGATCTGGATTTTTAAAGACCAATATGCCTAGATTAATGGGCCTGAATGCTGCAGTCCTGTAAATACATTCTGTAATGATAGCAATGGCTTCTGCATCAGGTTCTATTCCTACTAGATATATATAATCAAATACAAGGCATGAAGATGATGATGTAGAGGAGGAATAATTGTACAACATTCCGAGTTGAGGATCATTTTTATATTGTTTGGTTTTTGCATTATATTTGGATTTCCTGTGGACTTCATGTTATCCGATTTATTGGTGATGGGATTTCTTTGTTGATGGGAATCTTAATTCATATGGCCATTGTATATGTATTATGCCTCGCTTATTTAAATGCACATGCTTCATTCTTTTTGTTATAATTGTATTTTTATACTTCTGAATATATGCATTTTACTGAATGACTTCTTTTCCTTCTCAGATGCATTGAACTAGAAGTTGATGCCAGATTTTTGGGCTGTAGATTCCATTTACTTGTGCGATTTTGGAAGCCTGAGAAAAATGGTTTACAATGGACAAATTGGGCTTCTTTGGTATTTGATTCTAGACAAAATTAAGTTAGAAAAATGCAACTTTGTGTTTTTATACACTGTGACTCTTTACAATTTCCAAAACTATGGGTTGCAGTGTACCATACTCAAAAATCTTAATGCCAAGAGGAGTTTGGGTGCGTTTCAGTAGTCTAGGCTAGTTTTACTTGTTAGGAGTGTGGCTTTGGGTGTTTGGGAAATGTAATATCAACAGTCTAATTGTGTTCTTATTCTCGTCTCTTGTTTTTGGCCATGGCAGAAATGATCCTAACATTTTGTAGTAAAGAGAATAATGGTGTTAATTACAACAAAATCTATATATCTGGAAAATTACGAGTTTTTTTATGTTACTTGATTGTTCATTGTTAACAAGATATTTAAAAAATATATATCTTACACATTGGAATTTGCTATATGTAAAAAAAGCATAACATGGGCAAATATGCCGACATCTATGTAATTCACTGATTTTCAATAAAAATAAAAGAAAAAGTGCTCAAATACTTGATCTATTGGTGAACTTTGAAATGAAAAGATTAAATATAAATATGGTTTATTTTTAATACATTTTTTTGTCATCTCTAGATAGACGATAGTTGAGATTAAAGAAATCATCTCTAGAGAGACAAAAATGATACTCTAGAGAGACAAAATTGTTGTACTGTATATTGTCTATAGAGAGACAAAATACTTGTATTATTTATTATATATAGTGAGACAATTTATTGAGACAATAATCAAAGGCACTTGCCTTGAGACAATACTCAACTTTTTATTTGTCTCAACTTGAGATGATATTGGCGAATATCGTTTCAAAAATCATCTCAGACCCCCAAAAATTAACTCTTCTTGAATACCAAACCTGAAACCATTAAGATATCTTGCGACCATCTCGTGATCGATTTCAATATGTCTAAATCGGATAGTCGTCTAGTAAAACTCCTTAGTGTACTCCTTGACACCCATTTCCTTCTAATGCAGCTTCTGCAATCTCCGCCACATATCCATTTGGTAATCTCCATGTAGAAACTTGCTTTTCATTTTACGACTACGCTATCCCACTTGACGATCTTGTCCTTTTCTTTCCTCCCGTGTTTATTTTGAACTTCCTTCCACCATAACACTGCATGGCCCTTACAATGGATCTACACAATCCATGCCTTCTGTGGATCACCAATCTTCTCAAACTCAATGTATTGTTCCATGTCCACGATCCAATCCACCGACTGTTTAGGATCTAACCTTCGTGAGAAACATTGAACATCCAACTTTGGGAGGCACCCCTTCTTAGAGATAGAACGCAAAGTCGTGTATCACTAGCCTCTACCACTTCTTTTTCACCTTCATTATCTTCCCCATCTACACACTATACTTCTTCAGCATCGCTTTGATCATCTTTTGCCACAAAACCTCTTCTACGGTCTTCATGTACAATGTCCAGTCTAATTCGCACATTCCTCAACTCGTTCAATACTTCATCTAGTACTCTCATTATAGCTGCATTTACAACACCTTAGCCAACTCTCCTAGGCAGCATCATGACATAATCCAATAAGAGATCTTGCTGCTGCAAGTCCTTCCAATCCTATGTAGGTCTTACCTTCACTAAGGTTTCCTCTCACACTTTTTCGAGCTACAACCTATGCTTTGATACCACTTGACACGATCGCAGCTAGGGGCTCCAATGAAGGAAGCCATTCAACTCTAAAACACACACACACGAAGTACTCAACAAAACAACGAATTCTTATGTTAAAATAACAAGATTACAATGTGCTTAGATTGGCTTATACATACAATGGAGATCAACAACTAGCTCCCTATTCTACAATGATGGAGCTATGGGCTCGCACACTACTCTCTCTCTATGTAGATCCACTCTCAAATCTATTCTCCTACGAACTATCTTTTTCTTGCTCCCCCTTCTCGCCTTTTCTCGGATAGCTCGACTTGTTCCATATCTGATCTCTCCACCTCTCCCTCCTTCCAACCTCAAGTTCTACTCCTTAAATGCTCTCAGCTAACTCATTGTCCTTTGCTGCATATCTTCAAACAAATTGGGTGTTATTTACTTCATGTTGTAGGCCCTTGATTTTGTCGTAGATCTTTTCATCATTTGCTGACTTTCCGATACTTGCACAACGCTTTGTAATTCGACTTGTTAGGAATGTATCCATGTGGCCGCTTTCTTCGTGCCATATGTCCATGGTAGTTACCTTGGTCATTCCTTTGATCCAAGAAGTCAATTGAAGCTTTGTGCTCCGCAACATGCCTGCACAACCCCTTAATTTTTGCGCTCTTGTCAAAAGATTGTTGGTGTGTGTGACATGTCTAGTCATCGTCCACATCACCTGGTGAGTCATCTCGCCTTGCGAGAGTCATAGGTCTTAGGAAGTCAAATGACAAGTGGCAAATTCTGTCATAGAATCTTGTCATTGTCATTTGCGTCAGTGCATCATAGGAGTTACATTCCTTATTTGGAATTGTAACTCCTCCTTTAGTGGCGTCATATGCGTCAATCACGTCATATGCATCAGTGGCGTCATTGATTCTCCTTGTTTAGGCATGGGGGTTACACAACACCCCTATTTGTACTTCCTTTTTCGATCTATGAGCATGAGCAGACCTGTTTTCTTACTTGCATTTTCATTCCATTGTTTTGAATCTTGCTTATTGTGTTGGAGCTTGACGTTACCATCGGAGTGCAACTGCGTTGTGGTGCATTGTTTTCGACATCGGTTCTTGTTTTTCCCTCTTTCATGGTATCGAGTTGGTTTTGGTAAACATGTACTCTTCGATTATTAGTTGTTTATTACTTCCGGTTTCGTTTTTTAATCGTTCCACGTGCAAGTTTTCGATTATTACTTTGGAATCGTGCTAATCTACTTAACAGTTTGCTCTTGGAGTTTTTTTTTTTTTTTTTTTGAGGTTTTGTGCTTGTGTGCAAGCTTGCATGTGTGCTGGCTTGCTCCTCCCGTGGTGTTGTTCATTTGTTTGCACAGTCTAGGGGCTGTTCGTGCTTTGGCTCGTGTTGAATGCTCTTGCTCGTGCATTGTTTTTTTGACTTGGAGGCTCAGTTTTTGCTCCTTTCTTCTGCACGTTTTTGTGTGGACATGGTGGTTTAACTTGGGTTTTCCTTTGGAGGTCATTTTTGCTGAGCTCAGACTGTGCATATCCCGTGATCAGTTCTTTTTTTTGGTTGCTCTCCGTTACTTGGACTCGGGCATGCTTGCAGTCTAAACGTGGTTGCCTTTTATTACTCGTTCTTGTGCATTGGAGTTCTCGCTGCCTTGGGCTCGGCTCTGCATTGATCTATAGTTCGAAATCTCACCTTTCCTTATTCTGCGTGAGACTTCATCTGTTTCCCTTTGTTCTTTGTGCTCTTGCCGTTCTCTAGGGGCTCATTATCCTGCCTCAGCGTTACATTCTTCACGTTCAGGTTTCAACCTGCACCTTCTCTGCAAGGATCTCGGTGGTTCGGTTTGCATTTCCTCACGGCCCTGGTTCATTCCTTTCTGCTTTCAGACGGTGCGTTCTTTTTTCTATCGCTTCCTGTGGTCTCACGTTCGAGCCAACCGAGGTCTCTCCTCTCGTCAAAGCTTGTTGGCGTTACTTGCACGTGGTTCGTCTTGCATTTTCTCCTCTACTTGGCCGTTTTCTCTTCACTCGGGATTTTTTTCTTTGCATTGGAAACGGGTTGAATTCTGCGCAGCCGTTCCTGTTTGGCACCATGGCACGTGGCTCTACCTCGGCGTTCTCCTTTGACTTGACCGTTCCAGCCTTGGCCTGCAGCCCCTCTCCACGGCGGTTTACTCGGTCAACCCTTAACGCAATTTGCTCACACTCCTTCAACGGTTGTGTCTTCAACGGTCAACATTTCTTTTTAGACCTATTTGGCGGTAAGACCCTTTTGGTATTGATTATTGCTAAATCAATCTCACCTTTTAATATTTTAAGGTGTTAAATATTTTGGCTTGTATTATTAACCTTCCTTCGAGTGTCGAAGACAGAGGGTGAGGTCCGGGGTTGGCAGGAGGCTAATCCCCCTCACAATTAAAACAAACCCTAGCTAAAATTCGATGCCATTTCCAACGAGCACACATACAACACCTTTGCATGCATTTAGGGCACTTTTTTAATCTGTTTGCAAGCTTATTAGCATTTTTCCATCAGTTGCGGGAATTGGTTTTTGCTATAACTTTTGACTCGTTGCTCGGTTTTGAGCACTTCTTTAGTCAAAGTTGCATGTTTTTTCGCACTCTAGTTGATGGGATTATCAGTTTTGTAAACGCACTATTTTTATAAAGTGCCGCATTCTGGGGGGTGTCTTTGTATTGCTTAATTCAGCTCATTTTTTTTTTAGCTTTGTTCTATCCCTTTTTGCTTGTGGACTTGTGAGCGCGTCCGCCACAATATTACAGCAAAGGGATTCTTTTGTGCGACATGAGACGCTATTTCTCACAAGGCTTTCTCTTCCCCTTCTTGTTTCCTCTTGTTCTTGTGCTTGCTTGCAGTGTCGATCTGCTACGCCCTACGAACCTTGATTGTTGTCTCCACCATTGCGCGTTATTACGTTGATTACAAGGTGAGTGACAGACTGGTTCTTGCACACAGTCGCATCTGTTTGTAATCAACGCACTGAACTATAAAGTGCCAAACTCGGGGTGTGATATTGTTCAGGGTGGTTGTTTCTTTTCTCTCTCCTTCCTTCTGCATCCTTTGGTTCTATCTCTTCATTATGGATATCTCTAAAGTACCAGTGCTCACACCTTTTAACTTCTTTGAATGGAAATCTAAAATTATATTGGTTTTGCGAAGTAAAGGGTTATACTGTGTTGCCATGGGGTTAGAGACCGAACCTAATGATGAACCCGAAAAATCTAAGTGGTTCAACCGTTGTGATGAAGCCTTAGGTCTTCTCTGTATGTCCGTCTCTCCCGACTTGCTCTTCCACATCGAAACTTTCGACACCTATAAAGCATGGAAAACACTCGACGATATGTTTGGGAAGCAAGATGACATGAGAGCGCATGAGTTGGAGAACGAACTACTAGGGTTAAATCCTAGTGACTTTGAAAACCTACAGGCCTTCTTCTCAAAGTTTGTCCACACTAGACTGCTTCTAAAGGAATGTAAAGTGGAAAAGAAAGACTCTCAATTGATCTTGTCGATTCTTTCTAAACTAGGTCCTGAATACTCTAGTCTTCATTTCAACTTTCCACGCCACGAAAGCCGCCTTGGGTAGTGCTTGGACCATGCCCTCCTTTGACAGTTTTTCGTCCCAACTCATTCAAGAACATGACAAACTCATTCAAATGGGGACTCTAAAATCCAAGTCACATGCCCTTGTGGCGAATAAGGGCAAGAAAAATGAAAAGAAGAAAGAAACCAAGACCAACCAACCCCCAGCTAAGCCCAACACTAACACTTCGACTTCTGAGCCTAAAGCGAAGAAGGAAAAGTATAAATGCTCCTATTGTAAGAAGTCTGCCATGACGAGCATCATTGTTTTCGGAAACAAATTGATCACTTAACTAATTTACTTGAGAAAAAAAAAAGTGTTCCTGAATCCGTTAAACAAAATGCTCAGAAGGGTGAGTCTTCTAATGCAAAGGAGACTAAAAATGAAAAGAAGAAAGGTAAGGCCCTCGTAGCTAGATCAGCTCCATCATCAACTTGGATTATCGATTCCGGTGCCTCGCACCACATGGCTTCTTCAGAGGTTGAATTCTCTAGCATTGAACCATGTGGCATGTCCCAAATCACGTTGGGTGATGACACTCATGTGTCGGTTTCGTAGTGGATCGGTAGAGATAGAAGGTGGAACATTTAACCAAGTGTTGAGTGTTCCCAATCTCTCTACCAATCTCCTATCGGTTTACCAAATCACCCACCTTGGTGAAGGAATGCGAGTGGAATTTGGTCCTAACTTGGTGATTATTCGTGAGCTTAACTCTAACTGCACTGTGGCTGAGGGAAAGGCAGATCACCGTTCACGGTTGTATACCTTCTCCCACTTCTCTTTTGATTTGGCCCAATGCCTTGCTTACTCATGCGAATGAGGTTAGCAAGCTATGGCATGAGTGTTTTGGGCATTTTAATTATCGTTACCTTGAACAATTGAGTCAAACGAAATGGTCAACGAGTTACCCCGAGTTAAGTTTTCTAAAAGTCTTTGTGAGGGCGCACTTCTAAAGCACCACTGAAAAAACATTGACAAGGAAAATCCTGGAGAGCTACTCGTCCACTTGGATCTTGTTCATAGTGATGTTTCGGCCCTTTCCATCTCCTTCTTTCACTAGAGCTCTATATATACTAACCTTCATTGATGACTTTTCGCGTTATACTTGGGTATATTTTCTTAAGCTTAAGTCCAAGTCTTTGAGCATTTTCAAACTTTAAGGCTCTTGTTGAGAAACAAGCGGACGGTCTATCGAGGTTCTTGAACCGAGAATGGAGGCGAGTATGTGAGCGAAGAGTTTGAGGATTTCACTTCGAGGATTGCTTTGCAGCGATACGATTGCTTTGACCCTTCCCAAAATGGAGTTGCGAGAAGAAAGAATCGAACCTTAAAGGAGATGGTCACTTGTATGGTTCACTCGAAGTCCCTTCCTCCGCATGATATTGGGTGAAGCGCGTGAATTGTGCTTGTTACATTCGGAATTGTGTTCCACACAAGGCGGAGAGGATGCCACCCTTTGAAGCTTCGGCTTGGACACTGGCCCGATGTTGAGCACTTTCGAGTCTTCAGATCCAAGGCTATGGCTCGGATTCCCAAGAAGAAATGCAAGGCATTGGATCCACAATCCAAACCTTGTATCTTTGTCGGGTATCCTGATGGCGTGAAGGGATATCGATTGTTGAACCCTACTACCCATGAGCTCTATATTGAGAGGAGTGTGAAGTTTGATGAGTCATCCTTGACTTTGACTTCCACTGAGGTTCTTTTGCCCACTAATTCAGATTCTGACTCGTCAGATGATGATGTTGTTGAGCGAGTTCCTCCTCTCCTACTCCTCCCGATCCTCAAACTTCTGAGTCTTCCGATTCGACAAAGGCGGTGATGATGAGGACTATGTCCCTTCTCACTCGAGTGAAGAATCTTCTGACTTTGAGCTTGAACCTTTAGAACCTCTTTGGGCGGGAAAAGTTTACGAGTCTTTGGAGATTTAATTAGAGATCCTTCAGATGAGAGACGTACTCGCTTGAGTTTCATTGGACCCCACTCCTTCGCCTCGCCTTCGATCCACCATCTTTCCAAGAAGCAGGATTCCCGAGTGGGATTACTGCATGGATGAGGAGTATTCCTCACTCATGAAGAATGACACTTGGGATCTTACCCCTCTTCCGAAAGGAAGAAAATTCATTCGGTGTAGGTGGATATATCGAACAAAGTATGGAGCCAATGGAGAGGGTCTAGTGCCTCTACTAGTCCCCACACTCGGCTGCGTCTCCTTGCTCCTCCTAGAGGTTGCACTTTAGCTCGATCCTGGAACTAGATGGTGGTGTCGGTGGCTCCTCTGCTGCATGTTGGAGATCACCTCCAAAGATGTCATCCAATCCAATATCTCCTCGGAGTCCTGCTAGTGCTTCTCCCTCCATAGCCTCCCTCTCAAAAGAAGCAATCTCGTCCGCTGTGAACGCAGGGTTTTCCTCTTCTTGCCCAGTCCACTCACTGTATGGATCTATCTCATCCAAATCAATGAGCTCCTCTGATGTAGCCTCAACTTTTTTGTGCGAAGCCGGAGATTGTATTGCACAAAAACCAAGTCGTTGAGCCTTTTTTGAGTCAACTTGTTGCGCTTCTTTGTGTGAATGGCCTCAAACAAACTCTAGTTGCGTTCACATCCAAAAGTGCTATAAGGTTGAGATAGAATTCTGAGGGCTAACTTTTGAAGATGTGGGGTATTCCCTCCCCAATCCTCCCACCAAGAACCTACAAACAAGATAATCAAAAATTTATAATTAATTAATAAAATCAAATCTGTAACTAATAAGTAACTTGGTAAACATTCTAATTTTTATTACCTGGTGACTGTGTGGATCTCCCTCGAATAGCTAGCACCGAAGAAAAGAGTCTCCCCCTAGCATGTTTGTAACTCTGCAGCTCTAAAATGACGAGGTCCCTCGTCTCAACATCCGGTATCATCCTCTCAATACATGTTGAAAGGCCCTCCATAACCTTTTATTCATATCTGTAAAGCTGTCGGAGTAGAAATACTTGGGGTTGAGGTAGTACCTCGTTGCATGAATAGGTTGGTGGAGTTGATTGTTCCACCTCCGATCAATAATCTCCCAAAAGGGACCATATCTGACGATATCCCCCTTGTAATAGTTTTGGATAGACTCTTTGGCCCTATCCATGGCCTCATATATAAACCCCATGGGGTTTTGCTCCCCATCAACCAAACGCAAAACTCTCACCAACGGCTCTGACACCTACACACAAATTAAAATGTAAGATTGCAAACTTACAATACATATTAGAAATGAAATAAAAAGTGAAAAGTAAAACAATATATTTATAATTTAACAAATTAAAATAAAGGAATGAAATATAAATCGAAGTTTAAAATTACCTTGATGATCTCTATAGCTCTCTTTGCAAATATATCATCAAAAACTATCTTTGCAACCCTCTCTCCGTCAGCTTTCTTTGAATATTGTGAGTCTAGCCATGTTTGACTCACAAACATTTGTTTCAAAGGTGTCAACAAACCAGAAATACTTTGCAACGTCAAGAAGTTAGTTGCAAACCTTGTGACACCGGCTCGAACAAGCTCTTTCCCCTTTGTGTGTTCTCTCATCAAGCTCAGAACCCAAGGGTGATTGTATATGTACTTTGTTATGGTTCTTGCATCTTCTACAACTGGCTCACCCAATCAATTTTGCCTATGTCCTCCAAAAGAAGGTCAAGGCAATGAGTTGCACAAGGAGTCCAAAAGAGTGATGGATGTCTCTCTTGTAGTAGTCTCTCAGTCGCCACATATGTTGTTGCATTGTCAGACAACTTGCACAACATTCTGTACACCAACCTCTAATACAACTGTCTCTAACATAACACTCAAATTCTCTACATTTTTTATTATGTTAGAGGCATCAATAGACTTTAAAAACACCATCTCACCGTTTGAAGCTACTAAAAAATTAACGAGGGTGTGGTTCCTTCCATCCGTCCACCCATCTGAAAGAATGGTGCATCCAAATTTTTGCCATTGTTTCTTGTGCTCTTCTAGCATGGTAGTGGCATCTGCAATTGCACCCTCAAGTAATTTCCCACTCAAATATTTTGGAGAGGGTGCCTTGTACCCTTTCTCTGCAACTGTCAATGTTATCACCAAGTACTCTCAGTATGGGCTCTTTGCCACATTGAACGACAAGTTGTTGTAGTACCAAAATTTGCACAAGCTTTATCCACTTCCTCGTGCATATCTTTGTTCCAGGCTGTACCTTCCAATGAAGGTTGTTCTCCGGGCGTGTTCTCTCGCCACAAAAAGCTCGGTATGCTTTTCTCGAACTCGATGAAGATGTGCCTCTTCCGGCTCTTCCGCTTCGTATGCGTGGACCACGAGTAGAGCCCACAATTGTTGCCACATCATCCTCTAAATCCTTTGCCATTGCAGCCCTAGGTCTAATAGGTTGTGCTATGGCTGCCTTCACCCTTACCTTCTCTAGTTTCTTCTCCTCTAACTCTTCGGCCTGCTCTCCTCTCTCGCTTTGCCTCTTCCGACACGTTGAGGCAAACCATAACATCTTGGAAAACAATACTTGAAAGGTGATATTTCAAACGATTGATGCCTCCATTCATTTTTCTGTTATAGAAATTGCAAAAAACTTCATTCTCATTAGCTCCACGTACACCATACTTCCATGCTTTGGAATGGGCATTCGGAGGAATGGTCCCTGCTAGTGATGTTGACCCAGATGCCGAACTTGATGCTGAGCCTGATGCCATTGTTAAGCTCTAATCTACAACACAATGCACATTTAAAAATTTAGAAAACGTAAACTTAATTTAATTTAAAAAAAAGTGCTTGAATAACAAATTTGCGTAAATAAAAAAATACATTACAAGCATTCAATTTTACATTACATGTATTTAGAATTACAAAACGAATCGATTACAATACACATACATAAAATTTAACTAGTTTACAATGAATTTGTGTTAAAAAAAATACATACCTCTGGCTGCAAATGAGTATAAAAAAATTACAAGCATTCGATTTTACATTACATGTATTTAGAATTACAAAACAAATCGATTACAATACACATACATAAAATTTAACTAATTTACAATGAATTTGCATAAAAAAAAATACATACCTCTGGCTGCAAATGAGTATAAAAATTTCAAGCATTCGATTTTACATTACATGTATTTAGAATTACAAAACCAATCGATTACAATACACATACATAAAATTTAAGTAATTTATAATGAATTTGCGTAGAAAAAAAAATACATACCTCTGACTACAAATGAGTATAAAAAAATTACAAGCATTTGATTTTACATTACATGTATTTAGAATCACAAGATAAATCTATAAAATCTAAATAATATACAAAATTTGAAAAAACTTCAAAGAATTAAAAAAAAAAAAACCTACCTCCAAATGCAATTCTCCAAATTCTTTCCTCGAATTCGCTCCAAAATCCACTCAACACAAGCAATGCAAGCTCAAATGGTTGTGTGAGTGACAATGAGGGAGTAGAGGGCCTTAAAAAGAGCCAAAACCGCGTAAAAACAATTTTTTTGCCTTTGAAATCCGTGTTTCCGTGTTTTACCAGCGTATAGCGATTTTACCTACGAACTCGCCGAGTTACCCATACTCGAACTCACCGAGTTGTTTTTACCTGCTTTGAGTTGTTTTACTCGCTTTGGCTTACTCGTTTTGCATAGTTTTTGGCGAGTTTTTAATGACTTGTTGAGTTATATGCGAGTTTTCCAACTATGCATGGAATATTAGCATAACCATAAGCAAGAGCTTATGCTTTTATTTTTACCCAAGGTGTATGATGTAGGATTATCGGGTTCATTTGAAATCCTACATCAACCAAAACATGGTAGATTAGAAATAAGCCTAGGCTAGAACTGCACAAAGATTTATGTTTTGCACTTATGTCTTGTTTTGTGTTTTTGTGCAAGTCTTTTTCCACATAAGTCTTATTCCTTACAAATTGTCTTGTATGTTTTTTTTCATGTCTTTTTCTGCACAAGTTGTCTTTTGTAGTGATTTATTCTAAACGCGTGTGCATACAAATGTTGGAAGGGTCTATGTAGTGTTTCGTGCCTAGTTTTTCTAGCGCAAGATTTGGTTGTAGTGTTTTACATTATTAGTTGATATTTGCAAGTGTTCATATTGTTGGTCAAATTGGCTGTGCAACATTTTTGGAGGGATTCATTTCGGATCACGATATCTTCTAGAGTTCAGCATGTCGGTCAGAAGATCACAAGGAGCTTCATATCGATAGTGCAAGGTTTTATCACTTGGCACAAGAGTTGTGATTTCAAGATAGTGCTTAAGAGTGCCACTTGTTTTTGTGTGCGGTAATCTATCAAGATTTTCTAAAGGATCATGTTAACAACATTAGTTTTATTTAGTAATGTATGCCTATTTATGAAATTTCAAAGTCATTGGAGCTGTATTACACAAGGGCACAAGAATTCGAGTGGAGAAGGTCAATGTGTAGCCATATGTGTAATGGTGCAAACACGGCATGTAAATTTTGGAGTTTCAAATATGACATTATTTAATGAACGATATGGATTTCACCTAATTTAATTATTGTAATGGTTGAGTTGACTCAATTTGTATCTGAGTTGTGTTTTGGGTCCTTTTTGCATAGAGGATTGGGACATAAGTGTAATGTCATATGAGTCACTTGTGGATTCAAGGAAATAAAGTAGGTGGGTGTTGCGATTATATAAGCATGCCACTTCCGTGTGTTAGGGTTGATTCTTGCACAATTAATGCTATATAGTTTGGACTAGTCATTCAATGTGTTGTGTTTTTATAGTGTTATACTTGCAGATTTGAAAAATGATCGTCATTGTTTATATAAATCTATATACAAGTTATATGATTTGTGCAAGCATATATTAAAAATTGTTAAAATAAATGAAAGTTGCATTTTTTATTTTTTTAATATAATATTGGTGTGCACAATTTGAACTACAATATTGAAAAAAAATTGCTTGAAAAATGTGTTTTATATTTTATATACTAGCAATCGATGCAAGCGGTGTGATGGAGACACTAATAGGGATAACAATGAGCGTGGCGGTGGCTATACACATTGCACACACAGCACGAGTGGATTCGGAGGGGAAGGAGGTTCTATCTTGGCTATGCACAAGAGATGGTTAAGCCAATTCTGGTCATGTGTGCAAGATTTCACCTTTCGGAAAATTGGAATTCTGCTGAATAACAAGGGCATTCCAAGATTTTGGTCATCATCTTGGAGAGGGCTTTGGGCCTTCATCGATCGAACTTCTAGGAGCTAAAGCATGTGTGCGTAAGATGGGTTAGATGGGTCGTTGATGTAGGAGAAGACGGGTTGATGGTCGATGACCTTCACAAACTCTCCTTGTAGAACCAACTCGAAACAGGTTTCCGTCTTCACCACTATGGATGATCTTTCTAGCCGTTTGTAACACCATCAAGACTAGAGAATTCACGAATTAGTTATGTTGCTCGGTGCCCTTGACGTCCACATTCTCCCCACCCTCCGCCTTTGAAGCCCGTAGATAGGAAGATAGCATATGTTTGAATCCCTCATGCTTATGTGCTTGCCCACCATGCCCTCCAACTATGTTTGCACCTTCTTAGTCATGCGTCGTCGTTTAAAAGACTTGAGAATGTGCTCCTTTGAAATTAATGTCTAATGAAACCTCACATGCATGGCATGTTGCATGAAAAAATGCTAGTGGATTCAAAGGCAAGCGTAGTCTTTGTTATCTGGATAGAACACAAGTTATTTTTTTCTTCCAATTTTCTAATTTCATTGTTCTAGGTCAGAATCCATCCCCGTGCATGGCTGTTTTAACTTTTAATGGTAGGCAAGCAATGATATTTTGAGGAAGCAACACGACGGTGCCATAGAAATGGTCCTAAAAGCCAAAGGAGGTCTAGGACGTGGAGGGTATGGTGGGCAAGCACATAAGTTTGAGGAATTCAAACATATGCAAGTTTCATATCTGTAGGCAGTGGTGAAGGAGAGTCTACGAAGCCTTCGATGGTGGGCACATCAGGGGCAATGACTTGAGTCTTACCCCTTTTGGGGCGGCTCCTTAGGTTCGCACCAAGAAGACTCTCGACCTCTCCATCGTTCCATTTTCGTTGTCTAGATTTCTGTATCATTTCTACTGGCTCAATCAACCTTTCAAAAATGGCAGTCTCTATAGAAACACCCTTTAATTCCCCAATCAACATTTGGGGTTTATTCAAGGTCCTTTTATTTCAGCATGTATTTTATTTATTTTGCATTCGGAAATAACTTGTACGTGCACCCAACTTGTCTTGCACATCAAGAAATCTAGCCTTAAGACTCATTTGAGGATCTCAATCTTTTATTACGACTTATCTCATTAAGGTGTTTTGTCTTCCTTGTTGTCTTTTTGCATAGTTTGACAAATATTTTTTATCAAAAGATAAAAACATGTTATGGGAATGTTCATGGTACTCATGATTCGACAAAGTTTTCTTATAAAAATCTTCAATGATATATGCGGCGAGTATATGTCTCAATATTTTCATAGTGTTTATACTGTTTGTAGCAAGTGGGTGAGGGATCATTGGACCAATTTTGGCAGCATTTTAACTCTGGAGAAAAATCCACAATTTCGGTTTTTGGTTTTGCAGAAAATTAATCTTGAAATTGAATGAATGTAGTTAAAAATCACCAAAATGGAAGCAGATAATGCTTTTCTTACAATTGGTAAAGACCGCAAGAGATGAAAGAAAAAATGTTAAAAGAAAATATGTCAATAATTTCTACCTGACTAATAAACCGCAAGCCTGAAATAGAAAATATATAACGTTGAAGGTTTACAAATGGTGCACAATTAAAGATTTGTCGAGCTCTCTCCAAAATCTTGTTGTTGTGTGCATGGACGGTGCAATATCAAAGATAGTGTGGAAATCAGTTAAAGATGGCCCCGAGTCTTTATCCCATACACAGTGATGGGACCGGTCTCCCTACATACTTTGCAGTGATGCTAGACAATCAATCCAACTGAAATACACAAGATTTTTTTCCTAGTTAAAATTGTCCATTATAGATACCAAATAAATATGCAGGTTTGCATATAAATGTATACCCATATGAAAATGGGGTGTTGCTGCTAGTATAATACCAATTCTTTCAGTCACGCAGGTTGTCGTATATGATCTTGTGGTTTTCTGTGCTAAACTACCTCACTGATACTGACAGGTAGTGAATTAATCGCCCTGAAAAAATATTGAATCTGAGAAAAATCCTAATGAAAATAAATGTGGATATCACAAAACCTATCATGTTCACGGCAGAATAACTTGCATTGCATTCAAATATCATGACAACGGTTAGACGATTCGGCGCATCGATGGCTAACATGCGACCGTACGTCAACGACCATCACTGTGAAATCTTAGCTGTCTATTTGCCTGCTGCAGGTCAGATTCAGCGACCTTGTTTCCCATTAAATAGTGCCTATCATAAATATCTAGGTACAAGTTATATGATTTATGTACACCTACGTTAAAAATTGTCAAAATAAATGAAAGTTACTTTTTTAGTTTTATTCATTACTGCTGTGTACAATTTGAACATCAATATTCATTCTATTGTCCTCTGCAAATGTGAACCATTGATTTCACACTGTTCAACATAATGGAATATTTTATTGCATATTCAGAGGTTTTTATGCTTTAAATTTTACAAGAAAATTGTTGTTGCTCATTTATTGAGTTCAATTAACTGAAAATAGCAATACTTATTTTAGAAAATTCCTTCCATCAAATATCTTGTTTTCTCTGTCAAATTAATTTTGCTCACTATAAAACATATAATAATTAAATAAAACAAAGATTGTATAGAAAAATAAGGTTTAAACTTCTATATTATAAAGCATAACTTAGCTAATGCTTCTTAATTATTTCCGTGCTTTAAATTTTACATGAAAATTGTTACTCATTTATTGAGTTCAATTAACTTAAATATAGTACTATTTATTTTAGAAAATTCATTCCATCAAATATCTTGTTTTCTCTGTCAAATTGATTTCGCTCACCATAAAACATATATAATTAAATAAAACAAAGACTGTATAGAAAAATAAGGTTTAAACTTCTATATATTATAATGCATATCTTAGTTGGTGCTTCTTAATTATTAAAGTCTCATCAACCTTTCGTAAGGTTACACGTTGCATTTTGTTACTTTCATTTTAGATGTAACGTAGGTTAAAGTTGAGCTGTCATATACTTTGAGTATGTAACACAATGAGAAATAAAGAATGTTAAGAGGTGGGTTTGTTTTCCAATTCCATTCAATTTACTTTACAAAATTTTATACGTCCTATCAGCATTTCCATTGCATCTTTCAGGTATGATTGCAAGTTATTTCATCAACAGCTAATACATAGAGATAATTATAATGGTTTTGTTTAAAAAACAATGATGAAAGATGTGTAAAATACTATCAAGGATACAAGGTGGGTTTGTTTTTAAAAACCTATTCCATTCAATTTATATATATATATATTTTAAAATTTTTATGTACTTCTCATTTTACTCATTTTTTTAGTCCATAAAAACTGAAATAATAATACAAAACTTATCAATGTTCAAAACATTGCAATCTACTTCAGACTTTGCATTTTTATTGATCATGATTGCTAGTTATTTATCAATATCATGTTAATACATAGAGATAATTATAATGGTTTTGTTTAAAAACAATGCTGAAAGATGTGTAAAGTATTACAAGATAAAAGTTCAGAAGTCATGAGTCATGGAGTCACACCAAAAGTTCTAACTTTTCTAACTTTTTCACCTTTATTCTGATCTTTCCATTGACAAAGCTTTTCGTACAAATTGTTCTACATCTCAGTGTTCTCTAGGGGGAAAAATGAACTATAGGAAGACTATTGAGTGATTATTCAAAAGTATGCTGACCATGTTGTCATTTGTTTTACTCAAGTATTCAATAAAGAGCTTACTAATTATAACCATGCTTATCACAGCCGTATCATGTCTTTATGGAATGGTAGAGCTGAAGTAGGCTGCAACATTATTTGATATTATCTGCCAACGTCAAGTAGGCTGTAACTATATTCGGTTGAACACAAAGGCTCAATCAATTCTTCGGCTATATTCATGGCATCTTTTATCTGTGCCACTACGTCGCTTATGGTCGGCCTCTTGGATGCTTCACTCTGAATGCAATTCATCGACAACTTAAGAATATAGTGGAAAGATTTTATGTCGTTATTAGACAGAGACATCTTTGGGTCTATGATGTCTGTCAATTGATGATCACCATCTTCATCCTGTTGGATATGGAGCTTGACCTGTGAAAGGAGAAAGGAACACAAATTTTATTAGTCATTATATATGAATTCATGTAAACAGTTGGTGTGTTCACATTGAATCGTGTTGAACACATAATAAATTCATATAAATAGTAGGCGTGTTCAAGTTGAATGGCCGTTAACATAGGCACTTCAACACTTAAAAACACTAAAGAGTACTAAATAGCCATGGGTAAATGACCAGTAAACCCCAACTCCTCCACTATTTAAACTCTTCATCAATTAAAACTTTGGAAAATGTTTATTGTGATTTATATAAAAGCTAACCCATTTCAAAAGGCTTAGCTCTTCTTCACTCAGCTCTGGGTCGACTGATTTCCTCCCACATATAATCTCCAACAAAACTACTCCAAAGCTATACACGTCACTTCTTTCTGTCAACTTATTGGTATGAAAATACCTTTCATTAATAAAAGCAAGTGTTAGGGAACAAATAATTATAAGCAACAGCTGGACAAAAAATTCAACATAAACTTTTCATCTGGTTGTATATTATGTATGATTAATAGAAATACACTTTTCAATTAAAAAATTGACATAAACTTCGCAAAGGTTTAAGGATATAAACTACTTTACTCTGGATCCAAGTATCCCACTGTTCCTTTTATGGTTGTGGTCACATGACTAGAGACTGCTTCGTCGCCAAATAGTTTTGAAAGACCAAAATCTGCCACTTTTGCCCGCAATTTGCTGTCCAGAAGGATGTTTGAGCTCTTCACGTCTCTATGAATGATTTTTGGTGTACAGCTTATATGTAGGTATTCCAGCCCTTCAAGCACATTCAGCGTACAGAGCAAAGATAATCGAAGGCATTAGTTTATTCAATGAGCGGAAGTAAGGGTGCAATGATCCTATGAGCTTGCAGTTCAGGGAGTCCATTGACCTACAGTGAATGAATATTACAATAGGGATAATAATGCACTGTGTTACTATCCGTGAACTGCAGATTAATGGACTGCCCAAGATGCAAACATATGTGATAGTCACATAGATCTCTACATACAAAGTATCTTCATATCATGTAAACAAAATTACCTTCAGCAGCATCAAGAGCTATTCCAAGTCTTGTTTTCCAATCTAATGTAGAACTGTTAGCTGGAGAACCTGCAAAACGACAGAGATATGAGAGGGGTGTCTGTTTCACAAACTTAGCATGCTAAAAAATGGGGTGCATTTTTAGATCTATGTAAGGATCACATATGTTCACGCTCGGGGCAGCCCGTTGTCATGCAATCTGCGGGTACTACAATAGTGGTATTAAAATGTTGTTACCTTCGTTGTAATATCCATGGACTGTGGGTCAACGGGCTGTCCAAACTGTGAACTTACATGATTGTCAAACTAACATGATTGTTATGCCCTTCAGTGCTAGTATGTGATCTTTAGATACAGCTGTTTCAAACACATTGGCCCATTTTTTTCCTGAAGAATTAACTTACCATAGAGGTGGTCCTTAAGTGATCCTTCGCACATGTATTCGTAAACAAGCATAAGTTCTTTTGAGTGGTTACAGTAGCCGAGCAGAGACACCAAATTCTTGTGATGTATTCGAGAGAGCAGATTGATCTATCAGTAAACAAAAGATTTAGAGTTTATCTTTCTTTCTTTCTCTTTAATCTCAAACTTCACAATATCAAACTTGGATTTAGGCCTTGATTTTACCTCATTCAAGAACTTTGCCACTCCTTGTTTTGAGGAAGAGGAGAGTAACTTTACAGCCACATCATTTCCATCCTGCAACTTGCCAAAGTAAACACTTCCAAAACCTCCTTGTCCAATATTCTGGCTGAAATTCATTGTAGCTGTCTTCATCTCTAGTAAACTAAACGATCGGCAACTTAGAGGGTTTGGCACCATGACTGATAATCCTGCATCTGCAATTTGTTTGCAATCCATTTAATTAAATTCCAAGATTGAATGGAACTGTGGCACACTTTAGTTGGGCTCAAGAATAGGGAGATTCCTGAGTTGATGGATGGTATGTTTCAATTTCTTGGAAGCGATTAAGTTGCCGAAATGTTCAAAAATAAAAAACAGTCAATTTACATCTGTTGCGGCAAGTCTTGAGACTATGCATGTGGTGGCAGAGCAGGTTGTTAGGTGTTTGTGGTGTTTTGATGCAGGTTGTAGGTTTGAACATTTGACAACAGTTAATATCTGTCAGGGCAAGTGTTTAGAATATGCGTGCAGTGGCGTTTGTTTGTGGTGTTTTGACACAGTTTGTAAATCTTGTAAATGGACTCTGAGAATGCACTGGAAGTTTAGTGAGGGCAATTTTTTTACACATATACAATGTTATATATATATATATATATATATATATATTAATTAGAGGAGTGCTTTTGGATAAAACTGTATAGTCGTGTTTAGAAAGAACATTTCAAATTACTCTGATTGAACCATCATTAGGATGAGAATAAAAGTGAATGATAGATAACTTAGTGTGATCTGAAATTTTGATCAGTGGTAGAGTTGGTAAGGCATATTAGTAGAAAAGGAGATGTTGTGGGTGTTACCTTTGAGCTTGTTGACCTAAAGCGTGCCACGGTTCATGCTATTAAAAATTTAGTTTTAGTTATAGCAAAGTGAAATCTATCTTCTTACTTGCATGTTGATTCATTTGATTTCGATTTCTCAAATATCTCTGACGTCGGTAGAAAATAACTGCCACCAACACTAGTGAAATAGCGAGCACAGCACCCACAGTTGATTCAACCACAATCTTAACCTTGTTATGGTTGGAGTGGCATTGGTTTTTACCCTTGCACAAATGGGGATTCCCGGAGTACCTGCAGAAGATATTTACAGTATCATAAATTCTCAAATTGGCTCCTCCTAGTTATAATGCAGCTGTCAGGTTTCTTACCTCTCATATTCATATATGAGGAAATAGCTAATCTGATCTGTTTATATTGCTTGAAATAAATAATAGATTACCTAAGGTCCAATAAACGATTACGTAAAAGCCCTTCAGGAATGACTCCACTGAAGCTATTGTTCTCCAAATTTCTGAACAAACAAATAAAATGCACAACTTAGATGCAAATATTTGTTTGTCTCTTAGGCCTGAATTCTTCTCAATGTACACTAAGAAGCATAGCTATATGGTAATTTTGTTTTGCAACACAGGATATATCATTGCAATTTATTTTTCACTATTTATACAATAAACATTAAATTGGTCTTCCCTCAAAGTGAAAACCTTCAACGGCATAGAAGAGAAGGGGAGATGAGTATGAATGAAGGGTTACATAAAAACAACTCAATATTTTAGATAATGGACACTCTAAATTAATAAGAAACCATTTTCCTTTACTTATAAGAACAGCACAGAAAAAAACATGATAATTGTGATAGCACTAAAGTTGCTAGTTATTATGCTGATGGTCATTCTACAGTGGCAGCTGTGGCGGTGGCGGCGGACTGGAATACCTCTGAGTTGTTAATGATTAATGTATGACGTTAAATTTGACATTCATTTGACGATCACATATCAATTTCAATGTTAAATTCGGGCGTCCATTTAAGTATCACTTAAAAGTTTTTTTTTTGGTTTTGAGAAGTCAATAAAAATTGTAATATATTGGCCATGTGGTGGAGATTAAAGCCCATGATAATGTGTCATTCACCTTAATGCCAAAGGTTCTGGGTATCCATTCGGCACAATTTACTTTCAATATTATTTAATTAAAGGAATTAAGAAACATTAACCAATTAAAAGAACGTACACTTCCTTCAAGTTTTTCAACTTGGATAGACAGTTTGGGATGACACCACTGATGTTGTTGTTTTGAAGACATCTGAACATGTCAAAAGAACTGTTATTTTCTGTGAACCTTGGACATCAAAAATGAAAAGTATTGAAAACTAAATAAACTAAAAATTCTGAAACCATTATCAGTGATCTAATTAGACTTCACTCACAATATCTGCAATCTTTCTAAGTTGCATAAATCTGGTAGAAATCCTGATAAATGGTTATCCTGAAAAGAACTGTTTAAAACAAAACATAGTAGATGAATAAATGTAAAATATACACTTTGTAACAATACAAAATAGCAATAAATTATTTATAAAAAAACAATAGCAGATGACAGTTATGTTAAGATTTCTCACATGCTTCTCAATTCAATCATGTCGTTGATGCGCTTGGGTACAGATCCAAACAGATTTCTTCCAGATAAATCGCTAATAAAAAGATCATATCTTTAGCAGTTCTCTTGAATCACAACTTCATGTAACATTAAATTACAACTTTACAACTTATTTGTTTACAGGTGGGGCAGCCTCTTGACCCGTAGTTAATAGATATTACCATAGGGGTAATAACACACTGCGGGTCAATGGGCTGTCTAAGATGTGAACTCACATGATTGTTATACTTGTTTTATTGAAAGTTACATTTCAGTGACTCTAATTGTATGGCTGTTATTGCAGCTGATTCCGTCCCACGCAATAGAAAAGCAAGGATCAGATGTCCAGTTCTTCATATCGAAAACCCTCTTAATAGAGAGAAGCGCATCAACTGCAAGTGAAAGATATTCAGCTTCGATTCATCATGGCCAGTAATAGAATCTCAGAAGACATAAGAGTTATAATTATCAGTTTGAAAATTATTCTTCTAGATTCATCTGTATAAGTACATTTTTGTCTCACCTTTAGGATCCCATTGCTGGATACATTTGGCCTTGGTTTCAATCTTTTTCCCCTCAAGATGGATCCAGCAGTCATATCCGAAATGCCCCACAAAAACGTAATTACACAGATGAATCTAAAGAATATTATTCATTGTTACTCTGAAAAAACAAGATTAAAAACTAAAATTATCATCTTACCATCGCTTGCATCAGTTTCAGGATCACTATCAATTATTCTGTAATACTCAAGAGCATTTATGAGAGGACCACGGCTAGACTTTCCCTGCTCGTCTTCTATTGTCTCAAGAGAGACTATTACTTCCACTTCTGTGTCGTTGTATGTCACTGGCACCTCTACAGAATAATTTTTCACAGGAAAGCTTACATTACAAACATTTTTTTCATTTACCATAGTTTTAAATTTCCTTGATTCCCAAGTGTTAAGGATCTCGATTTCTGCAAAGTATAGAACAACTAAGGTTTTGGAATCTTCTCTTTGAAGATGTATACGCAAGGGCTCTGTGGTCGTTTTCCAATAATCGCTGTCTGCATTACAACAGTAGGAGGGAAATTGCTGTTGCTATTTTTGTTACCAAAACTATTTTCTGAATGACCATATCTAACAAGAGTACTATTATCTACAGTCAAGTCCCTGTCCGATGACCAGAATCGATCGAATTGATCTTGAGGATACCTGATTATTTACACGAGTCCAATGTTAAAAATGCAGGGGAAAACTTGTTCAAGACTTGCATTTCATGAGTAGTGATTCATGGGAATCCATATTAACTAGTATTAATGTTCTCTTGGCATTCATTATATTTAAGTGATGTCTATATGGCGAACCACACTCACTGATTCCATTACTGCACCAATTCAAGTGGGCTTAATCATTGTTTTCCCACAATCAAGTCGGCTTAACTTGACACCTTATTTGCAGAACCTTCTTAAAGACAAGCTTTACTATTGGAAGTCGGATATGTCTATTCATGCCTCTTGGAGATACTTCTTTAACTCTAAAATCCTAATTCAATCAAAAATTAATCCCACATCGGTTGGTTGGTCTGGTCTGAGGTAACATATAAACCACGATATATCAAGACCCTTATGCCAATGAGGATGACACCACAATAGAAGAAGCCTTCCTACTAATGTAAGTTATAATGGTTGATTAGTCGTGGGATTAGTATGTTTGCATGCTTAATTCTACCCCAAATTGGATATCGTGTGCTTTTACCATTCAAAAGTTTGATACCATTCAAAAAATAATCCATACACACAATTCTTGGAAATGCCTCTACCATTCTAAAATCACCCAAAGGCACAATAGTTGAATTGCCTCTACCATTCTAAAAATCATCCAAACGCACAAGAGTTGGAATTGCTTTTAGCACTCTAAAAATGACAACAGTTGGAATTGATTCTACGACTCTAAAAATCATCCAAATGCACAATAGTTTGAATTGCTTCTACCACTCTAAAAATCAACCAAAGGCACAACAGTTGGAACTGCTTCTACCACTATAAAAATTGCACCTTCAAATGGCTTCTACCACTCCAAAATCATACAAACACACAATCACCCTAAGACACAATAGTTGGAATTGCTTCTTCCACTCTAAAAATTTGATGTTGGAAT
Source organism: Taxus wallichiana var. yunnanensis (assembly GCA_018340775.1). Taxonomy (NCBI): domain Eukaryota; kingdom Viridiplantae; phylum Streptophyta; class Pinopsida; order Cupressales; family Taxaceae; genus Taxus; species Taxus wallichiana. The sequence continues at coordinate 447,652,929 of CM031243.1, read as the reverse complement.
TGCTTTTACTACTCTAAAAATTAGCGAAAGGCACAATAGTTGGAATTACTTCCATCACCCCAAAATCACTTAACACTCAACAGTTGGAATTTGTTCTTCCACTCTAAAAATTTGATCTTGGAATTTCTTTTACCACTTTAAAAATCACCCAAAGGCGTAATAGTTGGAATTGCTTCTATCACTCTAAAATCACTTCACGCACAACAGTTTTAATTGCTTCTATCACTCTAAAAATTGGGTCTTGGAATTGATTCTACCACTTTCAAAATCACCCGGAGGCACAATAGTTGGAATTGCTTCTAGCACTCTAAAAATCACCCAAAGGCACAATAGTTGGCTTCTTCCACTCGAAAAATTTGATCTTGGAATTGCTTTTATCACTCTAAAAATTACCCAAAGGTACAATAGTTATAATTGCGTCTATCACTCTAAAAATCACCCAAAGGCACAACAGTTGGAATTGCTTCCTCCACTCTAAAAATTGAATCTGGGAATTGCTTCTACCACTCTCAAAATCACCCAGAGGCAGAATAGTTGGAATTGCTTGTACCACTCTAAAAATCACCCAAAGGCACAACAGTTGGTGAAAGTTTTGCAAATGAGGTAGCAAGCTAATCGAACTCAGTTGTGTGGAAAATGAATAGTATTGAAATGGGTGACCTCTTGAGAAGTTTAAATGTTTTAAATTGATATGAGCATCACCTTAATACAATGAATGCCAAGTAAAACTTTTATATTTTATACGATAAGTTCTTTTACTGAATCACTACTCATGAAATACGGGTCAATGTAAATTCAGTTGAAAGCTCACAACTAAATCCATACAAAAACATCACATACCTGATGCGGTCAGGCGATTTACTACCAATATCATGTCTGGATAATGAGCTCAACATTGTTCCAGGCTTAACTTGCAGACCGTACATTCCACTTAGAAGGCTCCTCAACTGGATTGCAGACACAAAAAGATCGTTGTCGTCACAAATTCGAATCAAGCAAACATACAGGACACCGCCAGGGCTAATCAAAATATTTTCACTGGTCCATTGTATAGTTTCACCATAAGGGATGGATTGAACCTTCTAAGTAAGCATGCCTTGCGTCTCAAAGGAGACATTAAAGCTCGGAAGCCTTTGGGCTCTATCATAATTACCAGAAAGAAACCAGAGACGTAAAAGATAGGTTACATTGGGAGTCACAGGAAACCAATTGAAGGACTTATTTGGAGGTTTTGGAAAGGAACACAAATACTTCAAATGTAGTATATTTGACATAGAAATTTTTTCCATTTGACCAACATCTATATAGTTGGTTTCCACAATCCATGTCATGTTCGTCTCATAATCAGTGGAATTGTTTCTCCCACCACAATCAATGTTCAGGAATCCTGTTTTCCATCAGAAGAAAGCATTATCAGTGGAAGGAAGCCAACAAATTTAATAAGAGAAATGCTTCTCAATAAAACTGTGAGAGCAATGTTTAGATCAACGTGATACATTCCACAATCCATAATTGAGCTTATTTATTTTCATACCTGGCTGAGCAAGAACTGAGACAAAGAACACTAGAATGTTTGTTGTGAGCATAAATAGACCTCTATTTGTGCAACTCAACTTCTCCATCTCCTGGCACAAATCTTCAAACAGCAGCTTCTTGACAATTAATGGTGAAACACAATATAATGCAGTGTATTTTCAGAAACCTCACATCTTTCATCAATATAATAAACAAGCGGAGGACTTTCAAAATTATGAATATGGACTTTTTAATTTCAGTGCACGGTGCATTGCTTTTTCTTTCTTCAATCTGTTTCAATTATTTCCAATTTTAGGAAATGAAAATGCATATTCTTATTAATTGTATTAAGTCTTTAACTTTTGGTTTGACTGAATAAACGCTTGAAAATTATTACATATAATTTGATTGATCATTTTCCCAACACATTGATTCTAAACTTGCATTTACTGTTAATTTGTTTATAAAATATATTACTTTTGTTTTTTCTGTAGGAATGCAAGGGACGCTTCCTCCTCAATTCCATTAATACGTGGAAAAATTAATAATAATGTAAATTTCAATGAAAGAGGGCTTTATTAATAAATTAAAAATGGTATAAATTATTAAAAGAATTAAATTTAATAATGATTGGGTTTATGATTGTCTATATATATATATATATATATATATATATATATATATATCCTAAGTCTCGGGACGGGTTTTTGGGACGGCAACAAAATTCCAAATTTTGGAGACTGGCGGTGGACGGCTAATAAAATAATACATAAAAATTAATATTTTAATATTTTAACTTTTTCAATGACATTTAGGGATTTAAACAGTTTCTAATGTATTTTAGGTACTTTCAAGATTATAATTTAATGTTCTTGGTAAAAATATAAGTTGCCGCATTCGAATTCGTGTTCGAATTCGCCGATGATTAAATTTGTGAAAAATTCGCTGGTAAAAAATCAGCGATTAAATTCGTGATTAAATTCGACTATGAGAAATATACATTTTTATTAAATATATAAAAACAAAAGATAAATTCACATTTCAAAAGAGAGATAATATCACATTTCATTGATTTCATAAGTAGCTATTACAATAATGTGATTGAAAGCAAAAACTTCAAAAAACATGTTCTCGCAGGTTGCGACCAAGTCAGCGGTGTGGACAATTAGTCCGAGCATGGGAGAATATTCGGCAAGTTTTGGAAAGCTATCGAGTATTTTTAATTACTAATCTGTCTATAGGTGATCAAAGCTCATGATTCTTTCAAAAGATTGCAAGAAGTTGCTTGGTCCAAAAAGGTGCAAAAATGGATTTTATGAAAATAAGAAAAATATTCCCATCAATGCGTAGAGCTCGAGAAAATATGCACTTTTAGAGAAAACGACACCTGAAACAGAGCCACAGAATGAAAGTTATGGCACATGCAAGTTTTTGCTACATCTTCCTGGACCCTTTCCAAAAATGGCAATTTTTTTCTCTCCTTGTGTTTTTCACCGAAAATCCAAAAACGGAAAAAATTGCCAAAAAGGAAAAAAAAACGCGAATTAAATCGCGATTTTAAACACACTGTTAAAATTCGGCGAATTTCGAATTTTTCCCTTGAAGTTCGCCGAATGCGGCAACACAGTAAAAATAACAGTTTTTTAAAAGTAAAAACATCGAGAAAACTTTTGAAAGATTTTTTAAAAATGGGGATGCCCTCCAAGTCCCCAAGTCCTCGAAACATTCACGACGTCACCAAAATCTAGGGACGCACCCCACAGTAACACACACACACACACATAAAATGTCAATATTTTTTTTTTTGATAAGATCTTATATTATATTAACAAGTAAAATGATACAAGATAATTCAAGAAGAGAGACTAAGCAGTATGAGAGATATTTTTGACTTTTGCATATTATAATTTTTAATAATTTCATAATCTTATTTTTTTACCGATTGGTTATAAATGACATCAATCTAGTTACATGCCGGGTTAAAAGCTGCATTAAGATAAAAAAAAAAAAGGGGCTCAAAACTCCACTATATAACCAATATATTACGAATTTTCTATTTACTAAAAACAAAAATATATTTAATTCATAGTCAAATGAAACACCAAAATTATGGATGGACTCAGTGGTTAACAACTCATGAATCATACAACTCACAACCAAGTACCATTATAAAACCCAAGCAATATAATTAATATAAAAATACTAAATGTATAAAATTTTAACCATTGACTCAACAAGCATAAAAATTTTCATTAATAAAATGATGATGCTCACCAAATTTCAATTCTACATGACAATAAAATAAATGTCAAATTTAAAATTGAAATTAATTGTTGAAAACTCATAGACATTACAACTTATGGGTTGTTGTTTGGTAGAGCGTACCACTTACTCTATGTTAGATCACAATTTGATTCATGGATGTTAGGTCCCCAAGATCTTTGACACCAAAAGTTAAATGTGTCAACATAATTAACACTAAATATATATATATATATATATATATATATATATATATATATATATATATATATATATATATATATATACTAAAGATGCATGATCTTTAATAGATCTTTAAACGTGTAGAGTAGAATCACATTGTCTTTTATCTGTTTCTATGGTTGATTCCATTTTCCATAATTGTATCGTGTTAGATATATATATATATATATATATATATATATATATATATATATATACATACTAAAGATGCAAGATCTTTAATAGTTGCACCGTTGTCTTCACATTGTCTTTTATCTGTTTCATATGGTTGATGCAGTCCATTTTCCATAATTGTATCTGGGTTTGTCCACCAAGCATTTATTTCACAACAGTCCTTAACATGTTGAGTGCTACTCCACAAAACTAGTTGTCTTATTTTTGAAACTTATAAAATGCAAACAAAATAACATTAGTTGGTCTTTGTGTGGCTTGGAATTAGAAGTAGATGTTTCAATTGCATTCAAATTATACTATGTGGCCAAACTATTACGATTTGTTCTATTTATTTTTCAACGAACTTTTTTAAAGCCACAATAAAATAGATGTCAAATTTAAAATTAAAACTAATTGTTCACAGCTTCATAAACATTACAGCCTACTCTGGTGACTTCGTTGGTAGAGTCAACCACTTACTCTGCATAAAGTCACAAGTTTGATCCATAGATCTTGGGTTCCCAAAATTTTTGACACAGAAAACACCACCATCAACCACCAACCACCATTGTAAAAAAAAAAACTTATCACCATAATTAACACCAAAAAAAAATATTAAATATGCAAAGTATTTAATAATTAAATTTACCATTTATAAAGGTGAAATAATAGAATCATGCCCATCAAACTCAGTAGTACTTTCAAAGTTTGAATTGCTACGGCAATCAGAAATTTCATGGAAGGCGTTGTCTTTATCTGCTTCATATGGTCCAGGCAGTCCATTTTCCATGGATGTTTCTAGTTTTGTCTACCGTGAGCATTTATTTCCATGTTTTGTATCCCCACCAAATGGACATAATTTTGCAAAAGTCTTTGTATGCTGTGCTCGGTACTAGTCCTACCTTTGAAACTTGTAAGACGCAAACAAAATAACGTTCGGGCATTGTCTGGCTCTGAGTTGGAAGGAGATGTTTCAACCGCATTAAATAAATGGTTGAACTTCTCTGCCTTGCATTATGGAATGGTGTACATTTAGTCCCAAAAGTTGTGGACAATAAATACCCACTTGGAAGGACATTGGTAGTTTAAGTTAAAAATTTGAAGAGGTGGATGTAGATTTTTACTCTTTCACATGTTTTTGTACTTTTCTCTCCTTTAAGGACATATTTAATCTATAGGTTATATCATGAAAAAGGTTTTTCTCAAAGATCTCTAGAAAAATTGTCTTAATACTAAATAATATTTGAAGTTACTTGTACATATAAATTTGATGACTATTTACATATCTTTCATTTTCTTCATATGTCCTTGCTGTTGCAGATTTGTGCCAACAACCTCCTTGTTGTGGCTATCAGCATAACTATTGCACCACCTTTTGGTACAAGTGCTAGTATGTTACTGTTAGGGCCACTTCTATTGTTGCTTCACCTCTATAGGCACAAGGATGATGATATATTGGGTTTATATGTTACCACGGACCAAGCCAACCAACCAATGCAAGATTAGTGTTTAGATGCAATAAGGATTTTTAGAGTCATAGAAACAATTTCAAGATGCTATAAAGAGGCATGTTTAGAGGCAATTTTACACAATGTTTTTGAATTTTTAGAACAATAGAGGAGGAGAGGGGAAGGTCGAGAAAATAAATATTCACATTCCGCAACATTTTTTTCTTTATCTTACCCGTGGGGAATTGATTAATTTAGTTTGTGCATATCCTGCAATCGTATCACTCCATGAAACCACAATGCTTTGAGGGATTTTGTAAAATAGTTCCTTTCCATTGTATATGCTTGCAAATTTTACATACATATCTATCAGGACATTTGCAACTTTGACATCTAACAAAATTCCCTTTCCTTTATAATTCGTTGTTTGTCCATACTCTGTTCCGAAGCTCCCATTTTCACACAAGCCAGGAGTATGCCGAAAAATGATGTGGAGTTTGGGTTTACACCTTCCAATTGCAATTGCTTCAAAGTTTTGAAGGCCTTCTCAACAAGCCCATTTGGTGCATATCCTACCATCATAACAATTCACGAGACCACATTTTTTCAAGGTATTTAGTCAAATAGTTCTCTTGCCTTATTTATTGAAATCATTATGTTCCATGAGATGACATCTTTCTCGAGGCATTCTATCAAACAATGTACATGCCTTGTATATACTTCCACATTTTTTATTCATACCAACCAAGGCACTTGCAACTACAACATCTAACAAAAATCAATTTTAATTATGCTTTGATGGATGTCCATACCCTACTCCAAAGCTTTTATTTTGCCATGGAATGGGAGTATGCTTCCACATTATGCATACGCAACTACCATAACATTTCCAGCTATACCATCTGTCAACAGTCCATTTTCCATAATTATTTGATGAATGTCCACACCTAGTTTTAAAGCTCCCATTTGGACATAGGTTAAGAGGATGATGACAAATGTTGCAGATTTTGGCTCTGTGAATACCCCAAATCATTGTATTTTGTGAGTGACACCTCTCTAAGGCATTTTATCAAACAGTTCACATGCCTTGTTTATACTTCCACATTTTTCATACATATCAACCAAGGTACTTGTAACCACAACATCGGAAAAAACACTTTCTATTATGCTCTGCTAGATGTCCATACCTTGCTCCACAATGCATGCGTTTTACTATGGGATGCAAGTGTTGGCAAAGGTGAAGCAATTGGGTTGGGTTGGACATTTGTTCGTTGCATTTGGCAAAATAGTCCCAATTTCGCTTGAGGATGACAATGTCTTCTTTAAGCTGCTATTATTAGCTCAAAGAGACTCCTTCCATTGTAAGAAAACAAAAATCCCTCTACAAATTATTACAAAAAGCCAAAACAAATCCTCTTTTATGTGTTTCCAAGAGCTTCATTTTAAATGTCTACTCTTGACTAGGTTTTATGCATCTTTCTATCATGTGGTTGGATTAAATTCAAATAAAATAGAGATTCAAGAAGGGGAGAGGTAGGCCATATAGGATTTTATTTTCAAAAGGATCATAGTTTTGCTTCTCCGTAACTTCCGCCAATGTTAAAATTTAATGTTTAGTTTGCTTTGTAGGCACTTAGCACATCCAATCAATTCAGTCTTGCCTTTGTTGCTCATACTTGAGGTGAAACTATAAACACTCCATTTTTGAAAATATGTCATTTGGTGTAACACTTGGCATCCATCTACTAAACTTCCACACTTGTCATAGTTAAAGATGTCATACTCTATTCCAAAGCTCTTATTTTTCCATGAGATGGGAGTATGTTGGAAAAGGCATTTGCTATATGCCATTCCTTGTGAGTCATGAGGCCCATAACCTTACCCCATTTGGATTTCAAATGAGTCTCCCGTAGACGATTGGTCCTACACCTCTCCCTCGGATCTTCGCAAAACCCTTGCCATAAGTATACATGTTGAAGGGGAAATCTACTCAATACACCCTTGAGCACCAATTTTGGTATCTAAAATAGAATACCCTTCTTCCATTTCTTCAACATTTTCCACTCTTTGAAGAGATTTCCTCTGCAAACACATTTTGGCATAGAGTTTTACCAGTTTTACCAAACTCTTATTAATCTAATTCATAAGTGCTTGTGATAGTCCTATATAGGGTGAATAAAATGTTAATCCTACATACAATGTGGAATTGATTTCTTTCCAAAGAAGATGTACTTTAAATATTCATGAAAATGTGTAAATGACCGTCAAATTGAAATATTGATGTCATGGTTTTTGAGTGAAAAATTCTTTTAGGGGTTGTGCAAAGCGGACATCACATTATTTTATGAGATTGACTTTCCTAAGTTGGATTTCTCCTTTAAATAGCCTAGTGACTCGACTATATTATGTTTTACAAGTCTTTTGTACCTCTGTCTACAAATATAATAACATATCCTACATAATAATTTGAGAATTTGATTTCAATATAGGGAGAGGACCCTATAATCGTGCACCTAACTTTAGGGGCACATAGATATATGTAGGTATGTCGGTAGCATAAAAAATTATATCATCGTGTAGTGTATGATCGTGCCATATCAACATTTTTGTTTCGCGTGTTTATTTGGAGGGAAAAGTAGTTTTTGAATTGATTTAATATGAATAAAATTAATATAAAGCATTTGAAAGAGGGACCAATGACCGAGCACCCTATGTGTCACATTCTCATTAACTCTTAAAAAGTGTCATTAACCAAAAAGTGAACTATTGGTACTTTTGTCAACAACCTATGGTGAAAAGAGATGTACATGTTTTGGTGCATGTATGGTTATAGGGTCCTCTCCCCTACCTAATATTTTTGTGCAAAAAGTTAGTTAAGATCATAATTAATCATATACAAGAATGAAAATAGGTAAATATTCATTCCCTCTTGAATTAGTAATTAAAATATAAATTAATGTGTATGTGAAACGCACATGGTTAGGTTTCACACTATTATATATGTGTGAGGTATTGATAAACTACAATACAAATATCTATGACATTTAATCGTGTTAAGCTTATGTAAAAGAGTAAATCACATCCAATCATAAAACTAAAATAGGATAAAAGAGGTGACATGCAATTTTTAGAGGTGTGTTTTGAATATCACAAAATTTGGTGACAATTGATAAGATTTGACATTAGTGATTTTGTATGGAGTATTTGTACTTTTTAACGACAATGTTTAGAGTGTAAGGACACTTAGGAAAAAATTACAAACAATTCCAAGTTTTTTTAATGACTACATTGGTTATGTTATTTTAAATCCTCATATGGATTTATGTGCTTTCATTCCAATCAACTACAAATCTAAAACCCCATTATTGCCATAATTTGGCAAAACTATCTAAAAAAATGTTAAGGTATATGTTTTGGGACCACTTTGTTATGAATGTATTGGAGTTTTTAGCACGATTAATTATCATACCCATAGACGGAATAATATTGAAAATAAAAACCTTAAAGATTAGAGTGGTTCCAATAGCATGCAAACTAGTGTGTTGTGGTGTGTATGTAAACATAAATCGGTGTACTTAAATGGAAACTCTAATGCATGCTTGATCTTATTTAGAAGTGCTTGCAAACTACTCAATAACTTCTCTATGAATGATTAAATTTTCTCTGCATTTCGTGATCCTCGAGGTAGATAAATGAAATAAAATGCTCGTATATTTATAAAAATGATCTCAAATTACGACCTTATTGGTGCCCAAATTGGCCTATGTCGGTCAAAAATGGCAATTTTAAAAGCAAACAACAAGGGAGTTAAGCCAAAAGAGGAAAAACAAATTCCTTAAGATCTCGCACTTTAAATGGGTCAGTAGGAGCATACAAAGGACTCGGAGGGGATCAATAAATGGGCCACAAATTATCAAAATAAAAGAAGTTCCAAAATGCCTAAATTTGACTAATAATCAACAAGTACAAAATCATGCAATCTAACAACTTATAAATTCCTAGTGACCATATTAGGTGTAGACATGTAAAATGTCGACATAATTAATAAATAAATAAAATCCCTATTAAACATTATTAATTCCTAACATATATTTCCCCTATTACTAATTCATCATTCCACAATTCCCATCTTGACCCTATAATAATTAATCACAAGATTAATTATTACTAACCCCTTTCCTAACTTCCCACTAACCTCATTTAACATTTCTAGGAATTTAAAATTCCTATCTACCTACCCACCTACTCTACACCTACCCTACAACTAGCCTCTCCATGTAATCACATCATTAACTCCTAATTAAACCTAAACTAATTTAATCCCACCTCCTCTATTTCTAGAGGCTTCTAATTCTAGAAGCCTCTCTAACTTTCTACTCTTCTCCATTGAATTTTAAATTCAATGGATATTTCTCCATAATTCTAGAATTTTCTAATTCTATAATTAATCCCACCTCCTCTAATTCTAGAAGCCTCTCTAACTTTCTACTCTTCTCCATTGAATTTAAATTCAATGGATATTTCTCCATAATTCTAGAATTATCTATACTCTTCTATCTTCTCATTCAATACTAACCATTGATCTTCCATCTACTTGGCAAGATCCTAGCCCTCCATTTATTCTTCCAAAAACTATAAATTGGCATGCCACCCTCCATGGAAGCCGATCCTTAGAAATCATAACGAAGTATTGCTAAAATTCCTACAAAGCTCTCTAGGGTCAAGTAGTTGATTACGTCATGACTACCCCCGACTTGATTCCTTACATACACCACTTATGTGTCTCCCCCATCCCTCTGGCTGACCATGCAACCCTCTCCTTTTCCCTCTAGGCTATCCCCCATGACCCCACCCCCTCCCCTTGTATATCGCGTACTATTTGGAAATTTGACACAGGGGATCCTGACACCTTTTCCTCCTACCTTCGTCTGCTTCTCCCCCATTCCCCATTTCACCTCTCTTACCTCGGACCAGATGTTTAATACCCTCTCCTACGCTATTCATGAGGCGGCCATGAGTTCCTTCCCCACGTTACTCACTCCACCTTTTGTTATGGTACATGCCCTATGAACCAATGGTATGACGAGGAATGCAAATCCTTCCACCGAAAAATCCGCTTTGCCTTCCTGCATGCCCTTCCCTGCTTCCTCTTCTTGAAATCAGCCTATCGTTGTCTCCTTCGACATAAAAAATGCATATTTATCTCTCATAGGCGCCGTGTGCTTTGTCTCTCACTTATCCACTCTCCTAAACATTTCTGGCACACCATTCTTCCCCATCATTCGCCTTTTCCCCGGTCCTTGATCCCAATTCCATGCTCACCCACACCTCCACTCTTTATGACTTCCCTGGCCAAACCCACATCCAGGTTCATTCCCCTCCCTCCCTTTGCCATATTTTTATCCACACCAATGTGAGAAATGCCATTCTTGCTATGAGTTGCAGTAAAGCAGGGGACGAGGAAGGGTTTCATGCGGAACTCTTCAAGTATGGTCGGAAGACGCTCCTCAGTTATCTTGTGGACCTCTTCAATCAGGTGGTTTGTACAGGTTTCCCAGTTTCTTGGTCCCACCACATCATCCACCCCATACACAAGTGGGGGCCCACTTCTGACCCCAACAATTACATGACTATCATGGTGGGTCACACATTCTCCAAGCTTTATGCTACAATTCTTCATTTGCAACTTTCTGAGTTCCTCGATTAGTACCATTGCAGAGCTAGGGGGTAGGCGGGCTTCGACCGACTTACCAAACTATCAACCACATCCTCACTATTCGGGCTATCATCGAAGAGGCTCGCCACTGCTGTTCCAGAGTTTTATGTTATTTCATGAATTTTCGTAAATCTTTTGATTATGTTCCACAAGAATCCCTTGTCCACAAGCTCAAAGATATAGGCATCTCCAAGACTCTTTTTACAACTATTGTGCACCTTTATGAGGAGGTGCTTATCCGCATTCGCACCTCTGTTGGCTTGTTTGACTTCATCACGATGCACCATTGATGTCAAATAGGGCTTCCCCTCTCTCCTACATTATTTGGGATCTACATCGATGAGCTTGAGGAATTTCTCAGGGATCACATACAGGAAGGTGATGGGTGCCCCATTAGGTTCTGATTCACATCCTCCTCTTTGCAGATGACATAGTTCTCCTTGCTTCTTCTGCAGAGGGTCTCCAGAGGCAGCTGGATGCCTTAGCCCTTTTTTGTGATCATAGACAACTGACTGTTAATCTTGGGAAAACCAAAGTTATGGTTTTCAATTGTCTAAAGACTTCAAACCTCCACTTCTTCTTTAAGGGTGTGGAGATTGAGATCACTTGCTCTTATACCTACTTGGGGATTCTTTTCTCTGGACCTTGTTTTAGCCTCCGTCCTGCTCTCCAACCCCGGGTTAATAAGGGGTATGGTTCTTTGGTGATTCTTGAGAGACAATGTTTCTGCCACCACTTTCAGGACATTCCTTCCAAGATGTCCCTATCCTATTCACTGGTTAGGCCCATGGTTCTGTATGGTTCGGAGGTTTGGGGTCCCTCTCTTTTGGACTCAGATTGGACCACTATTGAGCGCGTCGGATCCTCATGCTCGGATGTATTATCGGTGCAAATACTTTGTTCCTCACAATATTATTCTTGCTGATTTTGGGGTTCGCCTTTTTGTTTGAGACCATCTTCAACCTTGTGTTGTTGTTTCACCGTATCCCGGAGTTTTCTAGCTCTTTTGTTAACATGGACAAGTACATTTATCTTGCCTACTGCTCCTCTGAAGCTATTGCATCCTCATATCACAGTAGACGATCTCGTTGTTGGTATGCATGCATTTCACGCCTCTTCAAGTCCATTGACATCCAGATGGACCGTCTCCCACCCTTGCTCAACTATTCTCTGGATGCCCTTGTCCATCTCCTACCCAACCAATTTGGCATCCTGGCAATTGGAGGAAGAAATTATATTTCCCATGGAAGTTGCAAAACAACTTGTCGATTGATTTCTAATAAATATTAAATTAATATTTATGTAATTAAAAACCCCAAAAATTAATAAAATTAATTTTATATAAATAGTAATTAATTAATTAATAATTAAGGCAATTCGAAACCTCATGGGAGGAGTTCTCACCCAAAATAAACGAAATGAAAACCGGAAAGTTAATGAGAACAATAAGATCACAATGGGAAGAGAAATCACATGAATGAACACTTTTGAATTTTTTTAAAATTTTCATACTAGTAATTTTGCGAAGTCAAAATCAGTTGATAACACACTCGCAAATAATTGGAAAGGCAATAACAAGTTCTCATTCAAGCACAAAATTGTAAAAAATTGCTGCTTCAAAGACTCCTACATCCAAAAGTCCTCCATTTGCCTTGCCAATGCACACAATATATAGCAAAAATACTTCACCCAACCCCTCCTAAAAATATATTGTAGTCTATACTCTCACATGCATGTTATTTTTAGCCTTCATCATGAATAAATAAAGGAATAAAAATAGAAATGTTATTTACAATGAGGAAATAATAGCCTTAGTTACAAAAATACACTCATTCAAATTGTAGTTGATTGCTCTATTTTTAATACAATTAATAAACTTGGGTGAATAATTTTTGCTAATATTAGTCATTTGCTTGATGTGCAAGCTTGCTCCAATGTGCATGCAACTCAAGTTTCCTTTGTGTTGTAGATGATGATTAGATAATCATACTTAATTCTCTGACGTGACACTTGAATATTCACCCACATTGCAAAGGAAATTATGTCTTCTCTGTTATGTCCTTTTGTGAAGGCACGAAAAAATACATTATGTGCAAGTAAAATAATTCCATTTGTCTTCATGCTTAGCAAAATATATTCACCCCAATCTGTGGGGACCACTATGAGCACTGTGCAAAAATAAAAATACATTATTTTGTGAAAAATAAAGTGATAGTACTCCACTTTAATCTTCATGAGCTCGATGTTGACCTCTATGTATGCATTCCTTGTCTTCTTGGGAATATACATACTTGGAAAAAGGTGTATTTGCAAAAATTAAGGTAATAATTCATCTTTTGTTGTATATTCCTCCATAATGTGGTACACTTGGACTAACTCATATACACTTGTTTTCAAAATCACCATTTGATTACATGGTATGTAATGATTATTAGATCATTAGTTGATAATGATTAACTCCTCCTTCGATTTACCATGGCATATAATTAATCCTTTGATCTCCCTTTTCGCAAAAATAAGGTTTCAAAGACCTTAGTCTTTGACATCTTTAGGTCATCATATTTTGACCCCCTTTTTGATTAATCCTTGACATATAATATGTTTCATGGACCCTTTGATTATTCATTCGACCATGCACATGTGATAGGCATTGGGATTTTGAACATTCCCTATCATTGCTACGTAGGTGAGTTTTTTCGTTATTTGAACTCTGCAAATGGTTCTTCCTTCCTCGACATTTTGGTTTTTCGTAGCATTGATACATCGCTTTCTTCTCCATTTACATTGTGTTTATTGTGTATTTCGAACTCGAATGGTTCTAGGTGTCATTATTTCTCTGTGAACCCAAATACTTCGAGGGATTGGAGAATTCTACTTTGACTGGTAAGTTGGCATTCTTCGTCCTCCATATTTTGCTTGATATTGTTGTACTTTGCTTCATTTCTTTGAAAATATTTGCAAAATTTAATCCTCACTACCGTAGAATGGAAAGCATTTCTCTCACTTTTTACTAGATTTTTTTATAAAATTGAATGACCATTTTAAGAAAATTGAGCTTTCCTTCTCTAAGTCTGTAGAACTTGCAAGAAATCGGTAAATGGGTTATTTGAAACCTGCAATCGTAAGGGAGGCAATTATTGTTGTTATTATTTATTGGGCTTGAGTTTCAACCTTGTCAGAAATGAACACTTTGCACAATACTTTGTATTTATTCCTCGTGGTAGTTACCCCATTTCCATGTATAATATCCATTGTGATTCAAGAACTCAAAGCTCCTGTGAAAGAAAAAAATTCCTCTTTGTTGAATGCCATTGTAAACATTGATTTTGCACTTATTCTGCATACTGTAGTTTTTTTGTGTACATGCTAAGGTACTTTGCATTTCGAGCTTCTGGAGATTGAGGGATGTAGAAACATGGCTTTGAAATGGTTAATAAACCGACAAAAATGATGGGGAATGATGATGGAAGTGCAATAGTGGATCCAAGAATGCAAAAATAGAAAAAAAAATCACATCTCCAAAGGTAAGGCACAAGATCTCCAAAGTAGCTCCAAGATGGTGATAGCGGTTAGAAGAAGAGCAAGAAACATAGGCAAGATTGTAAGAAATACTGAAGTCTCAAAAATTACATCCTGGAAAGAGGATGGGTATGGTCATATTTATAATGACGAACAAGATAGGCCATCGACGACTATGGCGGTCCATTGATTTTGGCGGTGGAAGTGTGACAAGCTTGAGACAATGAGCCCTTGTGAGGTGGGATTAGGGTTTTGGGTGGTAAATACAAGTTAGATCTTCTTAGGGAAGATAAAAGGGTAGTTGGGGATAAGAATGCATTAAATAAAGGTGGATGGGAACCTAGGAATGGTAAATAGGGTACTTAGGGAGGATAAAAAGGATTAATAAATAATTTTAGGGATAATTAAGGGTGATTAGGGATGTTTAGGGAAGATAAATTAATGATGTGATTAGGATATAATTAAGGTGGAAAATAATAATTAAAGGGACAAATAGAATTTAGGAGGGAAAGGGGGATTTAAATGAGAAGAGAGGTATGTATTTTGAAATTAACGACGAAGGGGAACATAAGCGGGAAGGAGATAAAGGATACTAAAAATTGGTTTATACATTTGCTCATTTTTGTCGAGTGGTTTGCATTGGGAAATCCATGAGACAAAAATGAGAAGTAATAAAAGACGATGATTTAGGTGCTCCCCTCAAACTAGGGATCAATGATACGAAGAAGAATGAATCACTAGGTTGAAAGAGATAGATGAAGGGATAAAGAGCGAAAAGGATGAGAAAAAAATAAGAGGAAAGAAAATGCCCTGTAAATAGGGATAAGGACAAAAAAATATGGTAGTGATTTGGCATTCACTTTGGTAGGGAACAAAGTAAAACCTCAATGGAGATGATGAAAATGTCCTACACACTTGTGATTCGGCGAAAACCACTATAAAATGGAGGGAGTCCAATGGGAATCCACTCAGATGGATGTTTAAGCCACACGACATGTTGTCTCTTAGAAGTTCACCTTGGTTGAGGGATAACAATAAGGGTTGTAAGATTGCTTTATTCCCTCACTGTGGATACAATGAAAACACCTCGGGTATGTGGGTATACCTATTGTTAAGGTGAGTCTCTTTTAAGAAGGCCAATACCTTATTTGACTGTTTACACACAATAATATTGAGAACAAATTACGTATGCACAAACCAATGGGTTTTTTGCTTGATCATAAGGAAAACACTTGTGTGTTGTCGACAGAGAAATTACAACAACACAACAACTAATATGTACACTAAGACTATGTAGAAAACACCAAATTTGTAGCAAGGTAAGATAATTAATTAAGGGAATTAACATTCACAAGAGCTAATAGAAAGATACGCACCATTGCAAATAATTGGAAATACAATAACTGGTTCTCATTTAAGGGAAAAAGTGGCAAAAATTAGTTTCAACACTCCTACATCCAAAACTCCTCCATGTGCCTTGCTAATGCACACAATATATAGAAAAAATACTTCACCCAACTCCTAAAAATAGACTCGTAGTCTCAGTAATCTCCCATGCATGTTATTTTTAGCCTTCATCATGAATAAATAAATGAATAAAAATAGACATGTTGTTTACATGAGGAAATAATAGCCTTTGTTCCAAAAATACACTCATTCAAAGTGTAGTTGATTACTCCATTTTTAATATAATTAATAAACTTGGGTGAATATTTTTGGCTAATATTAGTCGCTTGGTGTGCAAGCTTTCTCCAATGTGCATGCAACTATTTCCTTTGTGTTGTAGGTGATGATTAAATAATCATACTTAATTCTCTGATGTGACACTTGAATATTCACCCACATCAAGCAAAGGAAATTATGCCTTCTTCTATGTTCTTTCCTTTTGTGAAGGCATGAAAAATACATTATGTGCAAATAAAATAATTCCATTTATCTTCATGTTTAGCAAAATATATTCACCCCAAAGTGGGAACCACTATGAGCACTTGTGCAAAAATAAAAATACCTTATTTTGTGAAAAAAAAGGTAATATTACTCCACGTTAATCTTCATGAGCTCGATGTTGACCTCTGTGTATGCATTATTTGCCTTCTTATGGAATATACATACTTGGCAAAAAGGTGTTTTTGCAAAAATTAAGATAATAATTCACCTTTTGTGGTATATTCCTCCGTGGATGTGGTACCCGCACTAACTCATATACGTGCTTGTTTTCAAAATCACCCTTTGATTACATGGTATGTAATAATTATTAGATCATTAGTTGATAATGATCAACTCCTCCTTCCCGATTTATCATGGCATATAATTAAGCCTTTGATCTCCCTTTTAGAAAATAAGGTTTTAAAGACCTTAGTCTTTGGCATCTTTTGGTCATCATATTTTGACCCCCTTTTTGATTAATCTTTGGCATATAATATATTTTGTGGACCCTTTGATTATTCATTTGACCATGCACATGTGATAGGCATTGGGATTTTGAACATTCCGTGCCATTGCTACGTAGGTGAGTTTTTCATTCTTTGAACTTTGCAAATGGTTCTTCCTTCCTTGATGTTTTGGTATTTCAAAGCATTGATACATTGTTTCTTCTGC
Source organism: Taxus wallichiana var. yunnanensis (assembly GCA_018340775.1). Taxonomy (NCBI): domain Eukaryota; kingdom Viridiplantae; phylum Streptophyta; class Pinopsida; order Cupressales; family Taxaceae; genus Taxus; species Taxus wallichiana. The sequence goes on along the minus strand of CM031243.1, from coordinate 447,635,475 downwards.
ATTTCCATTGTGTTTATTGTGTATTCGAGCTTGAATGGTTCTAGGTGTCATTATTTCTCTATGAACCCGAATACTTCGAGGGATTGGAGAATTCTATTCACCGGTAAGTTGGTATTCTTCGTCCTTCGTATTTTGCTTGATATTGTTGTACTTTGCTTCATTTCTCTGAAATTTTTGTAAAATTTGATCCTCACGGCTATAGAATGGAAGGCATTTCTCTCATCATTCTCGGAAAAAAATAGAAACTCGAACAACCATTTTAAGTAAATTGAGTTTTCCATCTCTCGAGTTTGTAGAAAATTGGTAAATGGGTTATTTTAAACCTACAATTGTAAGGGAGGCCATTATTGTTGTTCTTCTTTCTTTGGCTTGAGTTTCAACCTTGTTTTTATGAATTTTGCACAATACTTTGTATTTATTGCTTTTGTAGTGACCTCATTTCCATTTATAATATCCATTGTGGTTCAAGAACTCAAGCTCCTCGTGAAAAAAAAACAAATTCCTACTCCCGAATGCCATCAGAAACATTGCGTTTGCACTTATTCTCGCATAGTGTAGATTTTATGTGTACATACTAAGGTACTTTTCATTTCGAGCTTTTGGAGATTGAGGGATGTAGAAACATGGCTTTGAGACGGTTAATAAACCTTCAAAAATGATGGGGAATGATGATGTAATGGCAATGGTGGCTCCAAGAATGCAAAAATAGAAAAAAAAACTTCAAATCTCCAAAGGTAAGGCACAAGATCTCCAAAGTAGCTCCAAGGTGGTGATAGCGAAGTTATACGTAAGAGCAAGAAACAAAGGCATCTTGATTGTAAGAAATACTAAAGTATCAAAATTGCATCCCGGAAAGAGGAGGGGTATGGTCATATTTATAGGGTCGATGACAAACCAATTAGGTCATCGAAGACTACGGCGTCCGTTGATTTTGGCGGTGGAAGTGTGACAAGCTCAAGACAATGAGTCCTTGTGAGGCGGGATTAGGGTTTTAGGTGGTAAATACATGTTAGAGCTTCTTAGGGAAGATAGAAGGGTAGCTAGGGACAACAATGCATTAAATAAAGGTGGATGGGAACTTAGGACGGGTAAATAGGGTACATAGGGAGGATAAAGAGGATTAATAAATAGGTTTAGGGATAATTAAGGGTGATTAGGGATGTTTAAGAAAGTTAAATTAAAAATTCGATTATGACAAAATTAAGGTGGAAAATAATAATTAACGGACAAATAGAATTTAGGAGGAAAGGGGAATTTAAATGAGAAGAGAGGTATGTATGTTAAAAATGACGACAAAGGGGAACATAAGCGGGAAGGAGATAAATGATATTAAAAATTGGTGTCTACATTTGACCCTTTTTGTTGAGTGGTTTGCATTGGGAAAGCCATGAGACAAAAATGAGAAGTGATAAAATATGATGATTGATGTGCTCCCCTCAAATTAGGGATCAATGATACAAATAAGAATGAATCACTAGGTTGAAAGAGATAGATGAAGGGATAAAGAGTGAAAAGGATGAGAAAAACTTAAGAGGAAAGAAAACGCTCCATGCGAATAGGGATAAGGACAAAAACAAAAACAAAAAAATATGGTAGTGATTTGGGATTCACTTTTGTAGGGAACATGGTACAACCTCAATGGAGATAATGGAAATGTCCTACACACTTGTGAGTCGGAAAAAACCACTTTAAAATATAGGAAGTCCAATGGGAATCCACTCAAATGGATGTATAAGCCATGTGACATGTTATCTCTTAGAAGTGAAACTCGGTTTGAGGGATATCAATAGAGGTTTTAAGATTGATTTATTCCCTCACTTTTGTAGATACAATGGAAACACCTCGCTTATGTGGGTATACCTATTGTTGAGGTGAGTCTCTTCTATCAATGTCGATTCCTTATTGATGTATCCTAAACTAATTTTTGGGGTTTAAAGGGTAAAAAGATGGTTGTAATTGAAATTAAAATGAGGTGATCCACAAAAATGATTGAGGGATTTGACTGAGTACACTCACAATAAAATTGAGAACAAATTACAGATGCATGAACCAATGGGTTTTCGGCTTGTTCTAAGCCAAACACTTGTGTGTTGGCTGAGATAAATCATAACAACACAACTAATATGTACACTAAGACTATGTAGAAAACACCAAATTTGCAGCAAGGTAAGATAATTAATTCAGGGAATTAACATTCACAAGAGCTAATAGAAAGATACACACCACTGCAAATAATTGGAAAGACAATAACTGGTTCTCATTTAAGGGAAAAACTAGCAAAAATTTGCTTCAACACTCCTACATCCAAAATTCCTCCTTGCCTTACTAATGCACACAATATATAGCAAAAATACTTCACCCAACCCCTCCTAAAAATAGACTGTAGTCTGTACTTCACATGCATGTTATTTTTAGCCTTCATCATGAATAAATAAAGGAATAAAAATAGACATGTTGTTTACAATGAGGAAATAATAGCCTTAGTTCCAAAAATACACTCTACCAAAGTGTAGTTGACTACTCTATTTTTAATACAATTAATAAACTTGGGTGAATATTTTTGGCTAATATTAGCCACTTGCTTGATGTGCAAGCTTTCTCCAATGTGCATGCAACTATTTCCTTTGTGTTGTAGGTGATGATTAAATAATCATACTTAATTCTTTGATGTGACACTTGAATATTCACCCACATTGCAAAGGAAATTATGTCTTCTTCTATGTTATGTCCTTTTATGAAGGCATCCAAAAATACATTATGTGCAAGTAAAATAGTTTCCTTTATCTTCATGCTTAGCAAAATATATTCACCCCACTGTGGGGACCACTATGAGCACCTGTGTAAAAAATAAAAATACCTTATTTTTTGAAAAATAAGGTAATAGTACTCCACTTTAATCTTCATGAGCTCTAATGTTGACCTTTGTGTATGCATTATTTGTCTTCTTGTGGAATATACATACTTGACAAAAAGGTGTTTTTGCAAAAATTAAGGTAATAATTCACCTTTTGTGGTATATTCCTCCATGATGTGGTACCTAGACTAACTCATATACACTTGTTTTCAAAATCACCCTTTGATTACATGGTATGTAATGATTATTAGATCATTAGTTGATAATGATCAACTCCTCCTTTTGATTTATCATGGCATATAATTAAGCCTTTGATCTCCCTTTTGCAAAAAAATAAGGTTTCAAAGATCTTAGTCTTTGGCATCTTTTGTCATCATATTTTGACCTCCTTTTTATTAATTCTTGGCATATAATATGTTTCATGGACCCTTTGATTATTCATTTGACCATGCACATGTGATATGCATTGGGCTTTTTAACATTCCATATCATTTTAGCTAGTAGGTGAATTTTTTTTCTTTGAACTCTGCAAAATGGTTCTTCCTTCCTCGACGTTTTGGTTTTTCAAAGCATCGATACATCATTTTTTTCATTTCCATTTTGTTTATTGTGTATTCCAAGCTCGAATGGTTCTCGGTTGTCATTATTTCTCTTTGAACTGACTACTTTGAGGGCTTGGAGATATTTACTCAATGGTAAGTCAGGCATTCTTCTTCCTCTGTGTTTTGCTTGATATTGGTGTACTTTGCTTCATTTCTCTTAGAATATTTGCAAAATTTGATCCTCACAAACTGTAGAATGGAAGGCATTTCTCTCCTTGTTTTTGGCAAAAATTTTAGAAACTAAACGACCATTTTAAGTAAATTGAGTTTTCCTTCTCTAAGTCTCGTAGAACTTGTAAGAAATTGGTAAATGGGTTGTTTTAAACCTACAATTGTAAGGAGGTCATTATTGTTGTTGTTCTTTCTTTGGCTTGAGTTTTAACATTATTGTAATGAACTCAGACAAGATTTTTTTGTATTTATTCCTTATGGTAGTGACCTCATTTCCATGTATAATATCCATTTTGATTCAAGAACTCGAAGCTCCATGTGAAAGAAAAACAAATTCCTACTCCTGAATGCCACCGTAAACATTACTTTCACTTATTCTCGCATATTATAGATTTTTTGTGTACATGCTAAGGTACTTTGCATTTTGAGCTTTTGAGTTTAGCTAAATGGCTATTCTCTTATCTCTCGATGAGAAGTCCATATAGATGTTGAAGATTTTTTGATAATATATTCTTTTGAATAATTGTGCCTAGTGCTGATAGAATTTGTGCCTTGTGAGGCAATGTCAAAGACAACTCTACCCACATTTGATTGCTTATCAAGCCTTGATATTCTTGTTTTGTCCCTTTCATATGGTTCAAATAATATCTATGCATTTTAATTTCCTTAACAACATCATAATCTTTGATTCACATGGTTTTAAAATCTTAAAAGCTTGAATTTGATGTACTAAATGTATTGATATTTTTGAATATTTGCAAAATGTAACCATATTTGAATCCTTTTATGTGGCATAATTTTCCTTCCTGTGTGGATGTTTCCTATGATTTCTTTGAAGATGAACTCATGAGTTAAATCTTTTACTATGTATTGTGAAGGCACCTTTCATAACCGGATGTAGCTTTCATTCTCTTTTATGCATGGTTGAATCAAGTTTGTATCCTAAGGTCTCGCAATAAATGTGCTTCTTTTGATAGATGGCAGTAATGTTGCACACTTAATTTCTTTTGTAACCTCATTTGGGAAACTTTGAAAGTATTATGAGCTTGAGATATATGGATCAGAACTTTTCATAAAGGTATCTCTTCAAATTTAACATGATTTTGTGATCTTCTAACCTTTTCAAAATCTTCAACATGACTGTAATCTTGTACTTGAGATGCACTCTTATAGTTTTTAGTACCTTTTAAGTCATGAATCCATTTTTGTTCATCTTTATTAAGTGCGTACTATTCATCTTGATGATTATTGCTCCCTCATGGGTAACTATAACATTATTATAGCATTCCTAGATATGAGCCTTCACTTAGTAACTCATGATTTGAACTTTGCAATTTATACTTGCATTGGTAAATGAAAAGAAGTTCTTGAAATGAGAGTTGTAATCTATTTGGTTCTTTTTATTTTATGTATTTCTCATTTCAAAAGTTCACTTTTGGGTTGACCCTCTTGTTCTTTTGATCATTCCTTTACATTTGAAATTGATCTTCAAGATCTGAATTTGATCTTCTGATAGTGTCAACAATTGTAGCTTGAGTATTTACTTTGAAGTTGAAAGTTGAATACTTGGAAGCTTTTACTTTGCTCATTATAGTTTTACCATTTTATTTCATGCATAGCTAAATTTTTGTAACTTGTAAGTTGTTTCCTTTGATCATTCAATACCATAAGAACTTTGCTAAGTATTCTGAAATCAAAAGGTTATGTTCAATTGCATCATGACTTGAGTTTGTACTTGTGCTGATCTGAAGTCTGTAGCTTGATGATTTGATCATTATAAAGATGCATGAATTATTCAACTTTTTAAGTTTCTGCTAGGATTTTGATGATAAGAATATTTGGTTTAATCACTGAAAGTGACCATCTTGATCTGCAACTCTGAATTTATACTCCCTTCTTAATTACAAAGCTCTATCTTTATTCCTTTATTTCTCTTGTAACCTTTTCATGACTATCTAAGTCATTGATGTTTTGATAAATTTATTCAAGTACGCCTCCTGATTCAATGTTGAACTTGTTGTACTTGATTATTATGAAATATATGCAGTACTTTTCATCTTATAAACTGTGTTGTTTCATGTGCCAATTTCATCCATGTTTGACAATACAAAATTTAAATCTTGTTTTTTTGTTTTCTTATGCTACAACTTGTACCTGCACACTTAAACAAAATAATTAGAAAAAAATAGGATTTTTGGCTTCTCTTGTGTTTCATATTGACTTTATTTCTCTTTCTTTTCTGCTCTGTAATGATTCTATGAGTGCCGTAAGCTTATACAATATAGTACCTCTCAAATATGCATTTGTTACTTGATGTACCTTATGCTTTTGATCTCAAATGATTCATTTTCCTGAAACTAGATAGCAAATAAGTACAAATTAAACCCTAGGCTCGAAACTGATATATTTTCTCTTTTTGTCTTTTAGGCACATCAGTAGCTTTTGGATGATGCGAAGATAATGATGGAGTGAATCGATCAATGAAGACCATAGAAAACCCAAGGCAATGATGGGTTTCTTCTATACTCTTTTTCTTTTAGTTTCATGTACATGTACCATTTATTTCAATAATCATAAGTTACATCCCATGGCTTGTGTGGGAAACATTGAATTTCCTTAATGAATAAATGATATTATTTCGTAATTGAGTTTTGTACTTCATTTTACTTTTAGCTCTTATGATATGTAATGATTGTACAATGAACTGAACAACTCAATAACATACTTAATACCAATTAATCATAGGAAATGATAAAATTGAAAATACATGTAACTTAATAATGAGCTCTCAGCCATGTAAACAACAAATATGTTTGTTGTTTTTTATTTTAACTCCTCAGGTCTCAGCTATTTCCACCTGTATCAAGGTTGTAATTTAGTTCTTTGGAGCTCTTATGTAACTTTGATGAAGGTGAACAATTGAATAACATCATATGTGAGGTGTCAGCATTCTCGCAACATCACACATAGCTGCATTTTTCTATGTTGATCCACTTACCGCAACTTAAAACCTCTAAGAAATTGTATATCTTCCCTTAGGTTTATCTAATCAATTCCTTCCGTCGATAACAAAGTTTCGAGTTGCCCATTTTTGCACAAGTGTAAAAATTGTCAACAAGACTAACGGCTCAAAGGCAAACATCAAAAGTATGCACACAAAAATGGAAGGATGGTCAATGTCTTTGACAAAATGTGGGGGCAAAAGCGGGTGCAATATCCTTCATATACGAGGAATCGAAAACATGTGTTTAGGCTAGGTGAAGATAAAAGATGGCCACAATGATGGGCTTAGGATGAAATATGGTGCCCTAAGAGGTACACGAATATGGTTGTATAATGGGTCATAGATGCGTGATAAGATAAAAGATAGATGATGGGGCTCATTTAGACAAAGAAAGGTGAGTTACAAATAACAAACAAAGAAAAGTGGAGGAAAAGATAATTTAATGAAGAAACGAGGTGAAATCAGAAAATGATTAAAAATTAGGGCAGGTTCGGTGAACGACTAGGGTTGGGTCGACAAAGACTAGAGCAAGTCAATGATGACCTTGGTTGGTGGGATTTATAAGTGCCTAGGGTGGTCAACTAAGTTCATTTGTGCAATGTGAATTTTTGATCGAGAGCTCTGAGTAAAAGAGAGATTTGAGATTTGGAGTGAGATGGAGGATAATGAAGCAACGAGGAAGTGCCAAAGGACTCAGAGGATGGTAAGTGCCTAAGCTCTAGCTTCATTTTAATTTGTTATTTATTTTTTTGTATATTTGTGAAATTTTGACATGGGCGCCACGGGCGATCGACAAAGACCCAAGCTAGGCGGCGTTAACTAGGCTAAGATGGGAGATTTTTTTATTTTTGATGAAGATTTACATGTATTTGGAAGCTAATGATTGTTTTTAGAAGGGTTTTGTAATTCAAGGATACATTATATCTTTGATTCAAAGTTTTGATTATGTATGATCATATTAGAGGGGATGTTATTGATGTAGAGTGGGACCACCTCACGAAGTAGTTTTAGGTGGATTCTCCATTATCGAGAGGATATTGAGGGACCTCAAATTGATGATTTCCTTGATTGATAGGTGGGATGTGAGGACAGGGACCTTTTGGTCAAGATAGGGAGATGATGGGGACAAAGGGCAGATGTGTACCATATCTTGAGGCTCCCGATACATGGGGAGCCTATAGATCTCGATTACAAAATGGATAGGAGATTAGGTGTATTGATATAGTTTTTAAAGTTGACGCCCCACAGATCACATTTACATCTGGGGTTTCCATATAGAGGCATGATATGAGCCAAGGACAATGAGGAGTAGATTGATATGTTTAGTGATGATGGTTATCTCATGTTATGTGCTACCGTGATTTCGGTGGAGCTAGATTTCCATGGACATTGTCGGGGTGCTTCATGATATCATGGAGAAAAGGATTGCATTTTCATTTGGTACCACATTATTGGCTCAGATATAACATGAGATTTGGATGAATGCAACAAAGAGGATATCCAGATTGATGTTGGATTTTACTTCATTGTTGGGCTTATGAGCACATAGATGTGATCGGCCAATCAATGCTTCTATGGGTGGTCGGAGACCACATAGAGCTATCTGTCATATTTTTGAGATGGGGGACGACTAGGCCAACAGAGATAGAGGGAAGAGAGGAGAGGATTGATATGCGATTAATTGGTGGTATTAGAAGTAGAGTAGATCGGATGGAGGCTACATCGTGACTTTCTCACATGTCCAGGGGAAGATATTAAGTTATATAACATGAGGAGGATCAAATGGGTCCAGGGCAGAGGCCAAAGATGGTGGAGGAAGTCCAATTTCCACGAGTGATGTAGCAATTTGGGGTCGTATAAATAGTGACAGGGGATCCTATTAGATACAGACGGGATGAGGCAGAGAGGGACCTACCTAGTCCCGTGATGGATGATTTTTAGAGAAGGCATGGGCCTTATGGGATAGTGACGATGATGTGGGAATTAGATTAGGGTTTGTAGATTGGATAACAAAGGTGTGAGAATCCTAGTCACAGAGGAGAGGACATAGCTAGGGTTGGATGAGGAGGAGGAAGTGCCGACATAAGAGGAGGAAACACCAGAGGAGAGGAGGGTGGACATCGAGGGGTAGTAATGGAGATAACTTGCCTACATAAAAAGATAGATACTTCCCATCATGAGAGGTATGTAGCGTGACAAGAGGCAACAAGATTGTGTCGGAGAGAGACTTGGATATTCAAGAGAGAGATAGATATCAAGTGATGAGGGAGGCCTACGGGGCCATATTTGGATATATTGGACCTATATTCACGTCCATCAATGAGTGAGCCACCAAAAACTTCTCAACGATCCGGTTAGATGGCTCTGCTTGAGTACCGTGTCACTAGACCAAGATAAGGCACTAAGTGTGGAGGTGCGTTACTTATGACCACATTGTGACATCAAGACTACCAAATGTGTCACGATATGTAGCATATCTAGCGGGGAGCGGAGAGTAGTGAGCTCAGCGCGAGAAACACCATGTAGGATTATGAATAGCGTGGCATGACTAAGGTGAGACCCAAGTCCAAATGGAGGAGATGATGGCCGAGAGACGTGTAGGCTCTTGTCCTGGGGGCAAGGTTCGATACTTAGATTATTTGATGTTTAGTTCATTGATAAGGTGGACATTGTATATATAGATTTTGATGATGTATATATTTTGATAGAGCCCTTAGAGGCCTATCACGGATGTATGGATACATTTTGATGATGATATATATACATGATTTTGTCGGCATACATGTGTTGTGTGATGAGATATTTGATGGTTTTGATTATTTGATTGTGTTATAGATGTTAGTTTAGATGTGATATGATGATGCGATGTTTATTTTTGTTGATGTGATATTGGATTAGATTTTATATGTTCCATGGATTTTATATTAAATGATGATGAGATGATGATATGATAGATGTAGATTGGAAAATGATGTGATTGATGATAGAGAAAACATGTGAATTTTTAGATTAGATTTATGTGATGAATGAATGTGTTAGATGGTATGAGGAATTTATAGGAATACATGCACGACAAATTAGGATTACATGATGAGATTAGTTGTGACATGATGAACAAATGTAGAAGTTAGGATGTTGCGATTGTGCGGCCTTAAGAGGGTGACCCAAGCATGAGACAATAAACTCATTGTAGAGAAGAGTGAGCGTGGAAAAGGTGCTTTCAAACTGGATTAGAGGTAAACATGAAAGGGAACGAGGAAAAACAATGCAATCTTATTTTAAAGATGTATGGTATTTTAATGCAATGTTCAAATGTTATTTACGTTCTACACCTTTTAAGTTTTGTAGACTATTGTTATTAGGGGTTCTTAATATAACAACATACTTTGAACCTTGTAATGACACTTGTAGAGCCTAAGGGATTGAGGCACTTTATAATGCCCCTTTCAATGTACACACCATCTCTCTTGTGCATAACGAACCCCAAGATAAAGGCAATTTTCCCTTTTGACATTGCTGGTTGTAACTATGCTCATTTGCTAAGACCAAATCCACATTCTATCACCTCTTATTACATATTACGTTACATCTCCCAACTTACTTATTCCTACACACTTATGTGTCTTCACATTGTTAATATCAATGCCTTAAACCAATACTTAAAATTTACTCATCATGATACAACTTTATTATTGCACTCATTTTCATCTTGTCCAAAACCATATAGTAGGGTTAGGATGTAATTTCTAGTTATGGCTGAGGTCTATACGGTTTTTCATCGACACATCCTCCAACTTTGCTTTCAATTTGATCATATTTTTAGGTGTTTTTATCCTCTTGATTTTTCATTGTCATAATTATTTACCTTCGGAACATTATATAAACAAGTTAACATCACCCCATTTACTCATAGATGGAAATAATTTTGAACTCTCATTACACATACTAATACTAAAGTCACTCAAGGCTCTATAAACCATTCCAAAGATGATGCACATCCACTAGTAAAGTCATTACTACAGTTCTAAAGCACTCAACTAGGTCAAAGAGTTCAAATGCTTCCATTTCCAAACACTCAAATATCCTATTTCAATTTCTTAGCAAGAGCACAATCAACTCAAACATTATCAAAATGATTCAAATTGCTAACTAGTTGCATTCATGTAGACATTACATGGTATTTGGAGAACAAAATGTGGTTTAAGGACTCTACAAAGTAGTGCCAATGTAGGTGGTGCATGGATTGAACTTTAACCGAAACACTAACCTTCTTGTAGGGTCTTCCACCCATGGTTAGGGTTTGCGTTTGGCTCAACTAATTTCATATGGTTTCAAGATAGTATGACACTTAGGGTTTGAAAATAATACATAGTTCCGTGCTACCAAAGGGCACATAAAGTTTTATAACCCCATCCCAAGTAGGTCTAAGATTGTACAATAGTTCCAAGGCCATGTATTTGATCCTATCAGATATGTATGGTTCTGTTCAAGGGAATTTTTCAATTGTGGTATCAGAATGAAGCATATCTACGTTCAATACTCCCGCTTTTCTAGTATATGCACCTAGACATCTCATGCATCTCTGTTTATATGTAAGTACATCCATCCTCTTATTTTTTTGACCTTAGAACATATCTTTATTACTAGTTTCAAGTATTAATACATTATTTTAATATTGCATGATTAATTTTGGAAGTTAATTAATCAAGAAAACACCCTCTAATAAACCTTACATTCCTTATTATGTGTTGTGCATTTCCACCACAAATATAAAAGCAAAAAGAGCATAAACATTAATATTTTTCTTCTATTGATGTCAATGTTCATTTTGATACAAAACTTTAAATGATTACAACTATGATTACAGAGGTAAACATGAATACAAACAATGATGATTATAATTCAAGATACAATCTATAGATGAAGTTATACATGATATCATGTTACATATTGATGATATTTCCACTTACTTTATGTATTTCAACAAGAAAATAAAATGGTTTCTAGGAACACCGCAATTGAGGAAACACATGTCAAACCATTACTCGTAAGCTAATCCTTCTTCTATATGATCTCTTTCTACATTAGTTTCTCAAACCAATGTATATATTTCTCATAGTAATTTATCTACACCTAAAACCTTCAAATTTTTACCCACACCTAGTATTCCTCGTTATGGGGGCATCATAAGTTATTCAAACTCACTATGGATATTCCAACATAGAATGTCACTTCTCTTTCTTTTCTTAAGATCATTGATAGTGTTTCACATTCATTAAATGGTTCACTCCACAACATGAGGGTGCATTTTAATATTTCCACACATGTTGCTATATTTGTTTCCTAGATGCACAAGAACTTCGAATTTTAAAAACATAATTCATTGCATTATAATAAGAGATAACAAGTTACATACCATAAAAATCTTCTTGGATTTACTACATAATGTATTTTATTTCTCAATATCCTTAACCATCTCCTACCTGCATGGTTTTTACACCTAAAATTTCTTTATACGAGGGTAAGAATTATCCACAACATCATCTTTAAGCCTCCATTGTTGCATGCCCGAATTATGCAAGTAATGATAAACTATTGACCAATTCCTCTTTCCATGAAGCCTTGAGAAATACACATTAAAAAAGGGTTTACATATTTCCACAAGGGTCTATACATTCACTTCAACATTTAACCAACAAAATCCTAGTTCAGCTTTTCTATTGACATTGTCCAAAGGATCTCTTTTACTCAAATTACTTAACTTAGAAATGTACTTAATGAAACCATTGAAAATTATGTTCTAAAGTACAAGACTATGTAATTTTTTTAATACAATAACATACTAGATATAAATAAAAGTTATATTGAATTTTGAGTTTAGAGTCATGTCATTTAAGTACACTAGTATTAATTTGTTAAAGTAAGTAGATTTTGTAATTACTCTAGATCTAAAATTGATAAACCAATAGAACGATGAGTCATTTAGACGATTATAGTTATTTTTCATTCACAAAAGGCAACACGAGTTTTGGAAATGATCTATACATGCTTTATTAGTGGATCACATTAAAGTCGGGGGTTGACAAACTATTTATACAAGTAGAAGAGCACGAGCTTCAATAAGATTCAAACCCCTACAACAAGACGACAATATTGGACTTATAGACACTTGTTTTGGTAATTCATGTCTTGCAATAAAAAAATTTGTATAACACTCTTGCACTAGCCCGCACATTCTCAAATTTAACTAATTATGTTATCCATAACTATATCTCACTCATTATTGCTAGCAGACATATAACCTTTTTGTTTGCATAATGGTTATATTAGTCCATCAAATCAAACTATACCCTCACATATTACAATTCCAATTTCCAAATTACTTGCACATGCATCTCTGGGACCATAGCACTCGAGAAAGGGCCATAGCATATGTACGATATGGGCTGACTCGATGCTTTCATCCCTTTCCTCCAATGGAAATTTTCTCAATTTGAACTTCTTTATTACAATCCTAGTTGGGTTTACCTAAGTTTTCCATATGCATAATGCGCGCGCGCGCGCACACACACACACATGTGCAATTTATTCATCTCTCATTAAGAAGAGGGAATTTTTCTATCCACTAGGAACCTAAAATTATAATGAGCAAATACTAAGAGTGTTCATAAGAAACAGATACTCCAAAACTCCCTTGAGCTCCCATATACTCTGTATATTCATTTAGGGCAGTCCTCTACTTAGATTTGCAAGCACAAAGAGTACATCATTTTAAGACAAGCTAAGGAAAGGTCAAATACAATTACATTATTGCAAGGTCATGGTTATCAATTTGGTTGCATACATTCTAGATATCACATGTTAGGCGAGAACGACATGTGGTTTGAACCCTCTTAAGAGTAGTGTCGATGTTAGTGGTACACAGGAGTGCCAACAACCCAACTAATGTTTGTTTTGTAGGACTCCCTCACCATCTAGGGTTTTGAAGATTCAATGAGTTGTACAATGAGCATACAATAGTGTTGAAGGTCCAAGTTGCATACGGAAACAAACCAAGAAGCAAAGCAGTGTAGACCCAAAAAGTTTCGAAGCTGAAATTATAAAGGGACATGGTCGTACAAAAAGGGCCATAATGATTGTACAATTTGGTCCTTGTCATACACCTTGGTCTCGAAAATATTTGCAAAAACACAGCTTTTAGAGACGAAGCCTTGTCAAACTGTTTCTAGCCCTTTCCAAATCAGATCACCCTAGATCAAGTACAAAGTCTAAAAATTTAGCCAAGTCTTCTTCTCCCTCTCATTGCTAGTACTTTATTTCATTTATCTATCGTTATTTATCTTTATTCATGTATTATCCTTATATTGCTGCAATTAGCTTTGGAAACTAGTTGGTCGGATAATATATCATCGCTTAAAACACCCTATAAATTCAACCATGATTTTTTTGATATTGTTTAGGGAGATGTTTTTGGGTCCACAAATTTTTGGAGAGCTTCACCTTTTCTTGTACCATAATTTTGGATATCTAGGAGCTCTTATATCTTGTGTTATAGTACTTGTTTGTACTCTTTTTCGTCCAAACTTTAATTGTGCTTACAAGACCACATGTGACCCTTTAAAAGAGGTATGCTTTTTGTTTAGAGATGTGATAATTACTTTGTCTTCAGTGCCATTAACCTCTTTAAAATTAATAATCATTTCATTTTGAATTAAAAGGGCTTTATTGTTATTTTACAAATATTATAACCTATTAAAAATTAACTTAAACAATAAGTGTGTTGGGAATAAAATTTTTATTTTTTTTTGTTGACTTTCTATGGATTAACATAAACCGGTACTTACTCGTTAATGGGAGAAAGGGTATATATTTTATCTTAGAACGAAAAAAATCAAAGTAACTCCCTCATCTCCCAAAAGATTTTAAAACTTGATTTTGATGGTACCTCTCGTGGTAATCCTGGGATGTCGGGTGTGAGCTGTTTTATTTGAGATTGCTCGATCTCTTTAATCAAGGTTGGTTCCTTTCATCTCCCAAATGGTTTGTGTAATGCAAATGAGGATTCTCGCTTAGTGCATGGACTCCGCATGGTCAAATTATGCGAATCAAAAAGACTATTATTGAGGGAGATTTCAATATCATCGTTTAAGCAATTTCTGTAGGAAAACCTAAGAATTGCTATATGGATAACATTTTGAGCCAAGCTAAACACCTTTTTTATTATGAAATTAACCATTTCTTTCAAGAGGCTAATTTGATCTTGATTTGTTGGCTAATTATGGTGCTAATCAATTGGGGGATGAAGTGGTTGATAATGAACATTATCCATAGCATGAGTTATGGGCTCTCACCTCCAAAGACCTGCCCAACCCACAATCTAAAAATAGTATTTGTGGATAATTTGATATCCATTGAGCCCATTGCAGTCCAATGCATTAAAACCCTCTTCGAGACTAGATGGGTAATGATAGAATGTGTGGTTGGATGGTTCTCCACCACTAGTGGCTAGGGATAATTCAAGCATGGTCTCTTTGGAGGCTTATAGTGATTTGCAAAGGAGGTTCATGATTATATATACGATTTTTTAAAAACCATTCCAAAATCTATATATATATATATATGATCTTTAATATTTGTCCTTCAGTCTAAAAGGGTGTAGATAATAGAATCATGCCTATTAAACTTGGAAGAAATTTTAAACTTTGAACTGCTATGGGAATCAAAAATTTCATCGTAGGCATTGTCCTACTCTGCTTCGTATGCTTCATGCAGCCATTTTCCATAGACTAGTTTTGTTCATCGAGCATTTATTTTCATGCGGTTATTCAAGTAAATTGACATGATTTCAAGTGAATTGACATGTTCAGTGCTATTCCACAGAAGTAGTTGTCCTCTTACCTTTGAAACTAGTAATATGCCAAAAAAACAATGTTAGCTGGTTGTCCTCTGGCTTGGAGTTGAAGTAGATGTTTTAATTGCATTCAAATTTTATCATGTGATTAAGATTAACAATTCATAGATTTTACAGTTGACTTGGTCGGTAAAACAAACCACTTACTGTATGTTAAATAAAAAATTTAATCCATAGATATTGATTCCCAAAAACTTTAACATCAAAAATATTTATAGACAATAAAAAAATCAAACATTATAACCCACCACCATCAACCACTGTAAAAATCAGTGTCACCATATTAGAAAGGTGTCAAACTCAGAAGAACTTTCAAAGTTTGAACTGCTACAACAATAAGAAATTTCATGGAAGGCGTTGTCTTTGTCTGCTTCATATGGTCCAGACAGTTAATTTTCCGTGGATGTATCTAGTTTCGTCTACTGCGAGCATTCTTTCAACCTTTTTTATTCCCACTAAATGGACATAATTTCACAAAAGTCCACCATTGAAACTTGAAGATGCAAACAGAATAACGTTCGTTGGTTCTTCTCATATCCACATGGAAGGACATTGTTTTATTTTTAAAAATAATAGGTTTTTGTTTGGGTTTTTTCGTTTTTAGTATTTACATATGAAGTAGGTTTTGTTTGCGTAGATCTTTTCAAATTTTGAACCTCTCAATGACGTTACAACATGAAATTGTTAAACTTTTTCTCTCTTATTATTATATTGTGATTTCTATGGTCTTTTTTTGACCTTTTCAGAGATGTATGTTGCATATTACAAATGTTATGCGACAATTAATAATATTTGACAAAAGAAATACACATTTAGAAATGAGATAGAAGTAGCCTACAAAATTTGAAAGAAATATAAAAAAATTGTTTGGAATATTTTGTACACTTTTGGAAATGTTTAGAGTGTACGAATATTTTTGTGTTAAGACAAGACTGCAGATTATTTCAAAAAAATTAGCTTCTGCATTTTGCTAGTTATGTTCTTCAAAAACTTCACTTAGTTTTCTAGATTTTCACTTTGATCAAGGTCTATAAAATAAAAAATCTTATTCTTGCAATAATTGATAACAATAACTAAAAATACAAGGAATATGTTTTAAGACTTGTGTTGTGGATTAGCTGTGGTTTTAAGTATCATCTAATTATCATACCCTTAGATAATAATGATATTGAAAGAAAAACCTCAATGATTAAAGTATCTCCAATAACATGCAAATTGGTGTGTTGTGGCGTGTGTCTAAACAAAAATTAATGTGTTTGATTGAACACTTTAATGAATGTTTGATCTTCTCTAGAAATTCTTTTGATTTCTCAATAATTTCTCTTTGAATAATTGAATTCTCTTTATTTCCATATTTTCACTAGATCTTTGAGATAGATAAATGACTTAGAATGCACATTTGTATTTATAGATAAATTTAATTCAAATTTGGACCCTATTGGTGCCCAAAAAATCTCCAACTTTCTAAAAATATAAAAGGCTAGAGAAAAGGATGAGGGGCCTAATCCAAAAGATAGAAGACAATTTTTCCACGAAGATCTTAATGCTCTAAACAAGCTTAAGAGCATACAAATGCTCTTGAAAAGGGGGTAAAGTTAAGGAAAATTAGAGGAGAGAGGAAAGGGGAGTTAGAGGTGGTTGAGAAAGGGGCCAAGAATAATCAAGTATACAATCATGTTAACGCTATGCAAGTTAATAATTATTAGATTCGTAGGAGCTACTTTTAGATGTCTACATTTTGTCCAAATTCAATGTGTTTTTGTGCATACAAAGCAAAGTAGAAAGGATACATTGTGTGGATAAATATATTTGTATTCATGGACTTGAAAAACAAAATCCAATATACGTTGAAATATAAAACAACCTTATTTTCTTTCTACACACACATAGGTTGGTCGGTGGTGCTTCCTTTTGTTTCTGCTTTCGCTCCTCAAGCTCTCTGTCATTGGGTATTCATTGATCCTTCTAACAACAATAACAACAACAACAATGTGATATACCTAAGAGGTGGGATTTATCTCGCATGTATATCCGGAAGTATCTCCAAACTTTAGTAAACCCTACACACGTTTATAGGTATAATATTAGCAATTAAATACATCTAGACAAATTTTAGGATTATTAAAATTGTTTCTATGTAATATGCTAAATATATTCCATTTGTGGGAAGATGTGTCTCAAGTACATCCTCTTATGGGAGTGATTGAAATAAGGATGCCTCCCCCTATATGAGTAAATATTACTTGAAATGTCTCCTCTTATATGAGGAAATGGATTTTGGATCATGAATGGAATGAGTGAGATGTATGTCTCCATTTTGAGATTTGGTATGAACATGTCAAGCACATATCTCAAAATAATGGTATTAAAACACTATGTGTAAGATAAATTATGAAATCATGGGAGTATAACATAAAAAAACTTTGTGGCATGTATGCTATAAATAAGTTTTCATTAATAATCGTATGGTTTATGGAATGTAAGATCAAGAACAATATGCCCAATATGGGCTTAAGATATGAATAGTAAAATACAAAAGGGGGACGCCACTTACCTAACCAATATATAAAAATGTAGTGTCATTATTCTATGTTGTAGCAATATAAAGAATAATATTTTCCTCCCCAATGGATGCATGAAAGGAATCATGGAAGACTGTGTAAGTGGTACGTATATTGTGTGTGACATATCACAACAACATAAAACACACCAAACACTTAAGTAGAAAAATCATGACAAAAATGTGTCAAAAACATTAAACAAAACACATGAAAGACATATAAGATGACAAATTAACATCATACACATATTAGGCACATCAAACATGCCAAAGACGCATCATTAATGATAACACAAAATAAATATATCAAGACACAAAATAGTTATGTGAAATACACATATAAAAAGAATAACAAACAATATGAAGGTATAAAGAAAAAACATTAGTTGCATAAAATAAGAATATGAGAAATATATTATACTACGAAGCAAAGATACAAATTATGTGAAACACATGAAACACTTCAAGTAGTTGAAGATATGTCGAGAACTTGAAAACATGTTAAGCCCATGAAAAATCTCTAAACACTTAAAAACACACAAAACAAAAAAATTATATACTAAGCCATTGAACATACATATAAGGCATCAAGCAATATATCCACTAAAATAATAGTGCTACATATAAATAATTAGAGTAAGAAAACTTAGTAACATAAATAATAATTAATGTAAGAAAAACTTGCATGATGAAAAACAGATACCCCATATTTTCACTTTGAAAACATGGGATGTTACTGCAACTTATTATTAAGCCACAATCAAGAATTTGAAACCTCGAAGCACCACATGTATCAAATATTAAAAAAAAAGGAAGGAAGGCCTCTATTTACAAGCACGATACACCAGTGGTCAATTAGACTCAATGAAATACAAATGTGGTATACATATAAAAGAACATAAGAAGCAAGGGGTGGGGCAAAGAGGATCCCTACCAACCCAAAATTTCTATCATATTTCGTTGGGTTATAATATGTTTTCAAATAAATATACTACCATCGTTTTAGAAGTCATTATGTACCTTTTGGATGGGACAAAGAAAGTGGAGTGTAAGAATGGAAAAATAATAAGAAAAAGAATTTTAGAGAAAAATGATTGAAAAATTAGATGGAGAAGTTTGAGATGTTATTTGGAGGTTTTTTCCAATTAGACATACAACCGTCTAAATATTGTAATTTTTAAAATTATTTCATATAAACTAATAGTAAAATTAAATAATATTAATTTTTCTATTAAAGAATCAAATGATCTACATGTTTGGGAGGAATGGGTCGTTAGTGTGGGAATTATATAATATTAGCTTTTTTATATAAAAATCAAATTACCTATATGTTTAGAAGGAATGGGTTAGTAGTGTGGGAATTGTATAATATTAGCTTTTCTATTTAAGAATCGGATGATCTACATGTTTGGGAGGAATGGGTTGGTAGTGTGAGAATTATATAATTGATCACCGCACTTGACAATCATAGTTTCCTTTTGTTGAGAGACTTACATATAGAAGCAATTAACAAACTCATTGTATAATGTAAAAATGCACACACAAAAATATACATACGATCATTTATTTTTGAATTTTACCACATGAAAAATGCCCGAACAAACAATCATCCCAAGAAATCTATGAATAGTCTAGTACAAGTTATTGTAATGCAAATAATGTGTTTTTAGGCATGTGATGTGCCCATCACTGTAAATGCATGTTTCATGGAGGACCCATAGCCATTCGGTGTGTGAATCTCTCGCATTGTTTGATTCACCAAATTGACTTTCTCTTTACATAATATCCATGGAGCCCCTTCTTCCTTTTTTAGACATTTTTTTGTCCAACTAATTTTCAAATCAGCTCTAGAACTTGGAGTGTTTTTTCTCTTTGTTAGAGATGTGAACCCATATAGAAAATGCTACATTTTCAAATATATGCATTGATCCAAAAGATTCCCAACTAATAAATCCTCTCAACATGGGAGATTATAGAATATAGATAGTTTATTCATTCATGCATGCATTTCAACTTTGTTACTAATTTTAGACACACATACCCAAACTCTCCACCAATATGGAGGAATATCCACATTTCATACTATGCATGTTTGTGTGAAGGCTTTATACCAATCCCTAGGTGACATAAGTTTTGGAGATTCTCTAATACCAAGTTTTTCATCAAACTTAATTTTCTTTTTAACACGGTACTCATGCTCCATCGGCAAGAACCTTCGATGGCCTTCATATACAATTTTTTTGAGATCTTTGGATGACCTTCCACATAGTTGATCACTACACCTTGGACAAGCATATTTTCCTTTTTTGAGAGACCTACATATAGAAGTAATAAAAAAACTTGGTGTATAATGTAAAAATGCACACACAAAAATATACATATGATCATTTATTTTTGAATTATAACACATGAGCAATACCTGAACAAAAAACCATCTCAAGAAAATCATGAATAGTCCAACACAAGTTATTGTAGAATAGAACTTCCTCTAAAAAGTGGGTTTTAAAAGATGATACATTAGAATATCATCTCATAATGCTTGTAACTAATTAATTAAGGGTTCTAGATACACATCCATATTTCTTACTTGGTACTTACCATGTAGTACCAATAATGGTAACATTAAATAATCCTTACAGATCATCAACCATGGAGAAATATTATAGTTTATCAATAGTACTAGCCACATAAAGTAGCTAGTTGACATACTAGAAAATAGGTTAACACCATCCATTGCAAAACCAAACCATACATTGTGTGACCTCTCTTTGAATTTTTCATACCATAACTACTCAATGTGCCTCATTGTGTTTAAATAGAAAGGAAGACACCAAACTCCATCACTATTTCTATTCTTATGATGTCATGACATTAAATTTGCAAGTGACTTATAATGGAAAAGACGTCTAACCTAGAAAATATTGGAAAATGTCTCAATACTTTATGTGGAATGGTCAACCTTCTCACTCTTTATTGAAATCATGGTGCCCTACAATCAAAATAAATGTCACCATTCTCATATTCCTTCCTAAATAGAATGTAATCATTTTTGCATGCATCATAGTTGACATAGATAACCCCTAAATTTGATGATATTTTTTTGCCTCTCTATATGAGGAGGGAAGTGTGTTATTTTGAGGCAACAAACTACTTTTTAGTAGGTTGCAATATTAATCAAAGAAAAGGAAAAGGAAAAACTAATCTAAAATATATGAAATATATATCAAATGTAAAATATACTTATGAAATTGTTATCTAACCCTCATTAATCATAAAGTGTTTTGGAACAAAATTTGGATCAAGGATTTGCTTCCCAAGGTCAACATTTTTTATTGGTTAGCTGCTCAAAATAGGATCCTCACTCATGAAAATTTGAGGAAAAGAGGTATGGTCATTCCCAATGATGCATTCTATGTGGTCAACATGAGGAAAATGCCAATCATTTGTTCATTCATTGTTCTTTCTCTTTGGTTGTTCTTTCTACCCTATTTGGGATTTTCAATCTCCAAAGGGATCTTTCCTAATTCCATGGATGGGCTCTGCTCCCAATGGGTTTTCCTCTTCAAATTTCTTGTGCTAGTGGCTCTGTGGGATATGGCCATCCCCCATTTTCTTTGGTGTTTATGGAAGGAGAGAAATGGGAGGATTTTTAGGGACCACTATGCTTCATCCAAGAAGGTGGGTGCTCGTCTGCTTTTCTTCTCTTAAGGAAAATTTGAGACTTTTTAAGGGAAAAATCAAATCCCCTTACCCCATAGATGAAGTTTCAGTCCTCAAACATTTCTTGTAAGCTAGGAAAAATACACTACTAACAAGGAAGTAAAATACCAATAATCATACCTCCTCCTTCGCGTTTCGTAGCAAACCTCAGAATGGGCTAGGAAACTTGGATTGAGCCCTGATTGTGTGATATGTAGGTGCTTTTCTTCAAGATGGAGCAAGGCCTTCCTGCAACAATGATCCTCTTACTTTGCACTAGATGGGAAAAATGATTATGAGGCTATTTGGGCATTAGGACGAGGTAGAAGGATGTTCTTTGCTCAAAGGATGCAAGAACTTAGATAGGGCATTCAAGCTTATTCTCCATGTCCTTAGAGGGGAGGGGTAAGGTTGTATTTATAGCCTGGGGAGTGATTAACTTAGAGTAATTTAAGTAATCATGGTTTGAAAATGTGGGCAAGATTAAGTGAGTGGTTTGAAAATGTGGGCAAGATTAGGTGAGTGGTTTGAAAATGTGGGCAAGATTAGATGAGTGGGGGCCACGAAGAATGGGTGAGGATTTGAATTATATTTTTAATTCATAAGTGGAGGATTTTAGGTGAGTGGGGACCACGAAGAATGGGTGAGGATTTGAATTTGAATTTTTAATTCAATAGTAGAAAAACATGGAGAATAATGACATGTGGTGAGGATTGGGTTATTTTTTGGATTTTGAAATGGATAATTAATCAAATTATATTTGATTAATTTGAAGTGTATTTTTGTGGGAAATGAGGAAGGGGAATTAATTGATTTAGGACAGATGTGAAATTAGGGTGTCTACATTTCTTTTCCAGTCCACCATTCTCGCCATCTCCCTCAATCCTTCATAAAATGGTTCAAGCAGAGGTCAATTGGGTGAAGCTGAATTTTTGATGGGGCCTCGAAAGGTAACCCAGGTTTAGCAGGTGGTGGGGGAATTCTTCGAGATCATGAAGGGAATTGTATTTTTTCTTATACTTTGGGCCCTTAGGTGTTCAATCTAATAATTTTGTTGAGACCATGGTTGCCTTATGGGGTATTAATTTAGCTAAGGAGAAAGGTTTCAAGAGGTTCCAGATTAAGGGGGACTCCCTTCTTATCATAAACACCCTGAAAAGAGAAAGGAACCATAATTGGGCTCTCAAAATATCATTCATGATATTAGGGAATTGCTTAAATTTTTTGACAATGTTGTCCTTCTCCACACCCCTAGAGGAGGAAATAAATGTGCAGATTCCTTCGCTAATTTGGAAGTGAGAGTTAATGATTTCAAAGTATGGTCGGAGGGGGTCGAGCTTCCAAATAAAATTAATACACTTAAAAATGATAAAAGTACTAACTTAAGGCTTTCTTTTTTCCCTTTCTTAGCTTTGAACCTTGTCATCAATAGCGACATGAAAGGAAGGACTAATGGCAGGTGCAAAAAAATTTCTACGATTCCTATTAATTTCGGGATTATGGCTTTTACCAATCATTTGGCTTTCATTTCTCATTTTCAAACTGGTTGTGATATTATGGGAGGCGGTAGACTCGAACCAAACCTTCATCTTTTGGAGCTTTGAAGGATAATCCTTCGTTGTGGAGAATTTTCAAGATAGGGGGCTTTAGAAATTACATTTCTAAGCTCAATGGGTCGGATCCTTTTCTCGCCTTGGATTTTTCTCATGCTTGGGACAACCAAAAAGTGCTTGTGCCGGGTATGGAAATCATGGTCTCCAAAATCTCAATTGCTTCAACGACGGGGATGGAGACAAACGGTTTAAATATCTTTAAAGGGAGGACCTGAAAAAATATTGAAATCCAAACAATTTTCAAAGGTAATGAAAATTTTTACTTCTTAGTTGATGGTTTTTCTCGTTACTGCATCTCGGGCATCTAGAGTATGGTTTGTTTGCATTTGATGAGGTATATTACCCTCGAGGGAAAATATAGGAAAATTTATACTCATCATTTGTCCATGCTCATTATGTGTCGCCATAATGTTGCCATGAGTATGTCATTTGCCTATTTATGTCTCTCTCGGCATCTATTAAGGATTTCCATGAGGGTAAGGTGGAGACCCCCATGCACTATGGTCTCATTCTTCTTCTCTATCGAAATGGTAAACCAATATTGGCTAAGGACATGGAACCCAACTTGGAGGACTTGGACGACAACTGCACCTTGGCCAAACACATGACTAGGTTGCGTAAGAAGAAGAGGAACGACACTCATGGGGAGGGGAAGAACTGTAGAGTGTCTATGATTACCTTGTATGGCATGAAAAGGGAGTATTCCAAAGGAAAATACAGGTTGGAACTTGATTGGGGTCCACCTCTTAAAAATATTCTTTGGGTCCATCATGTGAAGAAAGATGTTGCCTCTCTTGGTGATGCGGGGATCAATTTGGGTGATCGTGTGAAGAATTATATTGAGGATTCCAAGAGAATCTATAATTTTAAAAATAATTTTAGAGATGAGCTTACTGAATTAAAGGATATGGTTAAGGATATGCATGGGAGGTTGGACAAGATGGTACATGGCCGCAAGAACTCGCATGTTAAAGCTTTGTCTCAATAGCTCTGATTTGGATGAGAGGAAAAAGGATGGTACTCATACCCTAGCCGACCAGGATGTCAAACGGAAAGGTCAAAATTTTCACCACACCGGCCCATCCAAGTGTTTGAAGGCTAAATAGTATAAGGAATTTTGAGCTTTTGGTAGACAGACTGTTGGGGGATTTTCTTTTTTTGGGAGGGCTTCTCTCTATTTTTTCCAAATTAGGCCTGTTTGTTCTCTTCCTAGAGGAAACATATTTTTGTATCTTGTTTTGGGATGTGGTTTGGGTTAATCTTGTTTAACCTTTTTTGGGCCATGTTTATGTTTTGTTCTTTTTGTTCTCGTTCATGATGCATCTTTTGTATGGCCCCTTGGAGCCATAATCCATGTTCTTACCTTATCTAATAAAAACCTTAATTAATCATTCAAACTAATGTTTTGCGAGTTAAGTATTTCTTTCAAGTCTGTCAACAACAATATAGCACTCAAGAATGATATTCTAGAATTTCCTTTCTTAAACAAAGGAGTTTGAGTAAATTTCAAAACCATCATCTCTTGTTCTTAATCCTACTCATCATCATCATCATCATCATCATCACCATCATGTTATTATTCATCATTCTCATTCTCATGATTGTCATGATCACAATCAAATAAATGGCGAACCATGTTTTGAATCCCAATGCACTATTACATTGGAACATCTTCATTAGAAGTCCCAAGAAAAGGTGTTTGTTTTTCCCAACACACCATCATTTTCTTTGAATAAAGTATTTTCAGATGAGCTTTATGAGCCCTTGTGATGTTGTTAGAAGACATTTCATCATCAGGACGACATAATAGGAATATGTCCTTTAGATTTTTATTTGGCCGAACCCGTTCAACACCAAAGTTACTATTTAAATTTTCAGTCTCAAATGTTTGCGTATTAGCTTAATTTTAGTGCAATATCCATATAAAATGCATCAATATTATGATGGTTTCATTTGAATTAAACATATAAAAAACTAAATTTACATCAAAGAAATAACTATGTGGCTCCATAATCACTCGGCCAATATGCCCCCTCCTCTTTCACTTCTTCTATTTCGACCCATACCTCAAACACGAGATTGTGATGACTCTCCCTATACATAAAATTAAAATAAATAACTTATATTAACATAAAATTAAAATAAAATAACTTATATTAACATAAAATTAAAATAACTTATATTAACACAAAATTAAAATTTTCTATGTAAAATTACAATTACTTACCAACTCATATGTAGCATCTATACTTGTTGATGAAGAATCAGTGTTATGGGAAGTAGATCTCAATACAGATGAAGAACTTAGATCTACTGAAGTAGACATTTGTATAGGGGATGATGTATACCTACTAGATGATGACATAGTATCTGTAAAATAGTAAACCACTTGTTTAAACAATTGTAGGTTTAGGAAAAAATGCAAAGTGTGATAACAAGAGCAAAATTGAGTTTTCTACAAACCCTTATTTCTAATTATGTAGTTAAAGATGCTTTAATTTTGTATTATACAATTTATAATAACGAAAAATAGATGTGCCATAATTTAATATTAAATGCAAATGTGAAAATAAGATAAAATTGTAAAAATAGTTGCCAAGGGAGAACACCAAACCCTATTTTCATGATTTGCAAGTATTGTTTAGTTATAATCGGATATGCATGCAAGTCTAAGTGCCTAAGATTTTGTACTATTTACATCTTTTTATAAAAGAACACCAATTTCATACATCATGAACCCAAGGAACTCATTTTGTATACAAAGAATCTAATAACCTTAAAATTTTATGCACAATCTAGAAAAAGAGCTTGGAAGAACAAATTTGTAATATTTGGAAAAATACTTTCTTTAAGAAATCATGTCAAAACAATAATTTTGTCATCTTATTTTCAAAAAGAGCCCTCAAATTTCCAATCTAAATTTCAACAATATGTTTCCTCCATAAAAATACAAAGCGTGTTTCAAGAGTAAAATGGATTGCCACAAACCCTAATTTCTTATTATGTGCTAAAAAATGTCATAATTTTGTATTTGGAGAATTTTACAATAAGAGATAAAAAATATGTGACATAATATGGTATTAAATGAGAAGAGGAAATGTAAGGTATCTTTTTGTTTCATATATGCCACAAATGTGATGCCATATATTGTAGTCATGTTTGCATCAAAAAGTGACTATCAAAAACGCACAAAAACATGAAATCAACACAATTCATGACATTATTTAAACTATATGTAATAGTGTTTGCATGCACATCACTATTTTATGGTTCTCCTCTATAACATGATTTTATTCTTTGAAGCATGTTCTCCTTGCTCTTCATTGTTTTTCCAACACATCTTAATGCGATGGATGGGGTGGGTAGGGCTAATGGATGGGATCATAGGGAATTATGCAATGACATTCAAAATTTCATGCAAGTTACATAGCCTCTAAAGCCAATGGGCCAAAAAAATTACTTTTACCATATGGTTTTGCTGCAGAGAAAAAAACAAGTTCAATTTTTTTTTTGTTTTTTTGTTTTCCTCAACGAATTCCCATCTTTTCTTTCATAATCTATCTATTCAAATTTCATGCTATTTATTCTCCACACATTTTCAATCAATATAACCGAATAACATTTTCCATGTATATGTACTTAAAATGTTACTCATTTGGCTTCCTAACCTCCCTTGCTTCTTTGGTTTGCCTTGG
This sequence comes from Taxus wallichiana var. yunnanensis, assembly GCA_018340775.1. Classification (NCBI taxonomy): domain Eukaryota; kingdom Viridiplantae; phylum Streptophyta; class Pinopsida; order Cupressales; family Taxaceae; genus Taxus; species Taxus wallichiana. The sequence goes on along the minus strand of CM031243.1, from coordinate 447,608,366 downwards.
AATATATTGGAAATGTTTTGGGAAAGTTTATAAAAGAAGACTTGGATAGAACACATTTGGGTCTGTGTTCCTATGCCCATTTGTGCATTGAAATCGATTTGAGCAAAGGAATACCAGATCGAATTAATCTTAAATTTGGTAATTTTCAGCATACCTAGGTCTTAGACTATGAGAATACTACATTTCGGTGTAGATTATGCAGAAATACGGGTCATCTGCAAGCTTCTTGTCCCTTCAATAAAAACCAAATATGTAAAAAGAATGGATCGACTTCTTCTAGTGGATGGGGTTCTTTAAACCCAGATTTGGTATCTGCTTCGAATTTTAAGGATGATCCGAGTAATCCTAACTCCGAGGGTAAAGTAGTTATAGAGAAGGATGACATAGAGAAGGGAATTTAGGAAAATCACCTGGTAGTAGGTGGAATGAAAAGGGGACATACTTCAGAAAGTTCGGAATCGACTAGGATTCTCGCATCGAGAATTTGATTGCTTCAAGAGATCCCAAAGGACCTTGTATTGGTTATTTCATTTGACCAAGGCAAGTGGCAAGAAATAAAGAAGCAAAAAAACAAAAAGGGATGAATGGGCATAATTGAAGATTATTTTCCATCGCAGGGTGGGAAGTAATTTTGGGTTAATCATTATTTAATATGTTTAGTATATAGTTTTTCTATATATGTCTATAAGTTGGAGATCAGCTGTAGTCGTAGTTTGCTTTTGGCTAATAAATCGATTTGTTATCCTGAGGATTTGGCCTTAGCTTTATGAGCAGTGGTACAGTCCTTCAACTCCGCCTTATCAATAAAAAAATGTTACTCATTTGATTGTTATTTTACAAGTAAAGATTCATGGAAAGAGGTGATGTGTTTTTAGGGTTTGAAATTTATGCTCGATTATGTGGCATCAGTATTGACTATCACACCACCTTATTCTATCAAGGTGGGACATTTATTTTGTAGTATATTGTGTTTTATTTTATTTTATTTTCACCCTTTGGGCGGTGGCACTTGCCTATTTTAATGGCGGAAACCATTATTCCTGCATCTCTTGATCCAGGTTTAAGCGACAGGATCTTAAATGATCATGCCTCCGAAAAAGAAGTGATCCAGAAGTTCAAACCAAAGGTTTACGATGAGGTAATGACCCTCCTCTACCTAAGCCTAATGTGGTTTTAGATTTCCCTCAATTTGATAAGACTTGTTCTTGGCTTGAATCTTTCACGTTAGTTTCTTATTTTGTTGGTCGTGTCCCCAGAAGAGTATTCTCAAACAGTGGGTTCACAACCACTGACAGGCCATGGCGTTAAACTTGAGGGTGTCCAAAACCTTACCAATTTTTTTTTGTTTCATTTTTCCAACCCGTAGCAGATCGCAAAGACATTGGGAATCATGGCCCTTGGTTTATTAAGAACATGTTGTTTATCTTCTTTCCATGGATGCGTGATTTTCAAGTTTCTAAACATGCTAAGCTTAAATTTCCCATTTGGGTTGAGTTCCCTGGTCTGCCTCTGCCCCTTTGGAGTTTTGTGGAAGATCTGGTCAAACCCATTGGTCGTTTGTCTGCCATGAATAGAATAAGTTTTATGTTTCCCGCCCACAACGTAGGGTCCGTGTGGAAGTTGATTTAGCCAAGGACCTCAAGGAAACTATTGATATCTAGGTGGGTGACACTTGTTTCTCTCAACGCATCCTTTACATTAATCCTCCAAATACTTGCTTTCGTTGTCGGTTTACCAACCATATTATTCAATAATGTACTTTAATGGCTTCTACTACCCCGCCTACTCATGGAGAAGAAAAGTGCCAATTCTAAACCTTCCTCTTCTTTTGGAGAGGGATGGAAAATGGGTCAAAATAAGAAAAACCATAAACCCTAGGTGCAGGTTTTACTAGCCTATAGGAGGGTCTTCTTCGGCTCTGAATCCTTCGGCTAACAATAGCCTTTGTGGCTACCCTATCACCATCGCTCCCCACTTGCGGTGTCCTTAATTATTTCGGCTCTGGTGATATCACACCTCCTCTTGAGGTAAATTTTAACACTTCTGGCAACAATTCCACTTGCACACATTCTCATAGCCTCTCTCCTTTAGAGGATGAAGTGTATGTCCCTCCACAGAGGTGTCCTTTCCAGATGAGTGATTACGTTCCTTTTTTAAAATTGTTGGCTCTTCCATCTCTACAAACCAATTCATAGCGTTAGAGGGCCTCAAGGAGGAACATGGTATGTATCTTGATATTTCTCAATGGTATTTTTCTCTTGGAATGTGCATGGATTTGTTGAACTGGCCCGTAGATACATGGTTAGGGACAATTGTAAAAATTTGGACATATGCATATTCTTTGTTTACAAGAGGTTAAGCTTGTTGGTTTTCCTCTCCAGTTAGTAGCCTATACTATTTGGTTGGGTGCCATTTTCACCATTCTAAACATGATCTTGGGAAAGGGGCCATTATTACTCTCCTCTCTCCTTATCTGCAGCAATATATTATTTCTTGGGGTTATGACCCTTCACATCGAGTTGTGTGGTCTCTTTTTATTTACATAACCAGATTTTTGGTATTGCTAATATTTATGCTTCCAATGATGTTGTTGAGTGGTCATTACTTTGGCGGTGGCTTGCTGATGAATTACCCGATGCTCATTGGATCATGTGTGGATATTTTAACATGGTGGAGTCTATTGAAGATAAAGTGGTCGACTTCCTATGCGGTGGTGTGTTGGGGAGCGTGAAGCATGGTTTTACATGTGCAACAAGATTGGAATTTTTTATCCTAATCACCATTTTAGACATGCCTATGATGCAACTTGGTTTACCTAGTCTAATTTCAGACAAGGTCAAGACAGAGTTGTCAAGCAGCTTGATCGAGCACTCCTCCTGGATTAACAGGTGTTTTCATTCACCACCAAATTTAGTAAGCCAATTTCTATTTGGGAAGGGGATTTTCTTTCTGACCATTTACCTATATTTTTTGAAATTAAATGTGTCTCGTCTCCCATTAAGCCTCGAAACTCCCAGCCTTCTATTTAAAAATTGCTCATCTCCAAAGCATAATAAAACTATGGAGCACATTATATACATATGGAACTTGGTTGAATGCCCTTCAGGTCTACATGGGTGGATTGATTGGTGGTAGGAGACCATTGCTAGAACTACAACTTTTCTCTATATGTATGGTTAGAAAACGCCTTATTCAAAAGAAGGACTTACAAGGCCTCTACTTGGGAGTATATCAAAAGCTCAAGGGCCCATGAATGCTCACCTATTAACACTCTCATTCAAGCCAAGATAGCACTCTAATGACACAAACTCAAATGGGAAAAAGTTTACCAAGCTCATGGGACCCAAATAAGAGCTCGACTACATTGTCTCAAGATTGGTGACAAAGTGATCAAATATTTTTTTCATTCCTTAGGCCTCGTCACGCCTTCAATTCAATTTGGGTTATCAAGGGTGCATCGGTCGAATTACAAACCTTTCGGATGTTCTATAGGCCTTTTTCACCACTATCACGGTGTCTTTCTTTGCTCACCATATAATCTAGAGAGGGATGTTACCTTGATGCACTGTCTACAGGCAGATTCCTTGTAAGCTTACTTGAGGCCCGAGGGTTTCCCATGATCAAGTCATTTCTATTATGATCTTAAGGAAGCAATTATCCAAATGAAGATAGATAAATATCCTAGTATTAATGGATTCATGTGTGAGTTTTATCAGGTGATATGAGATACAGTTGGTCCTGGCCTTCATCATGTTTATTGTGAAGAAATGGAGACTAACTCTCTTGGTGCTCTGATCAATCAAGGTAATATTAATTTCATTCCTAAGTCTGGAGATCCTGAACTTATCACCAATTAGAGATTGATTACTCTTTTAAATGTTTCATACAAGATCATATCCAAGGCCTTGGCTCTCAAGATCCGTAATCTCTTGCCTCTTATTCGTAGTGAACAAACTGGCTTCATTAAGAGTAGATTCATTTTGGATAACATTATTTTTATTTGGGAAGGTATGGAGTGGGCTAGATTGTCTAATCAAAAGGCTCTCTTCATCAAAATTGACTTTGAAAAATCTTATGACAAGATTGAATGGCATTTTATCATTTCCATGCTTCAAGCTCTTGGGTTTGGCCCTAGATTCATCCGCTCTGTTAATATGCTATTCTAGGATGTTACTTACTCGGCTCACCATTATTGGAGTTCATTCTGATATGTTTGAGTTTCACAGGTCCATTTGGCAAGGATGCCCCTTAGCACCGACACTTTATGTGCTTGCAAATGAGGGTTTTAGCTACCTTCTTTCCAGGTGTGCTTCTCAAGGGTTAGTTAAGGGAATTTCTCTTCCCAATTCTATATAACAACTTATTAATGGTCACTTTGTTGATGATTATTTTTTAACTCTTGAAGAGAATGAAGAGTCTGTTAATAATGCTTTCCATTGTCTAGATATTTTTTTCTTTGCTTTACTGAGGGCTTCCACCGAATGGAAGAAAATTAATTGCTACATAGAAATATTTGGTTCCCAAACCTCCATGGTTGGAAGGATTTTCTTGGCAGTGGATTCAACTTAGGGTGTCATTCAAGTTCCTTGGCATCCCTTTTTCCTTTCAAGCTACTCCTGCTACTCTTTGGTCCTATGTTGTTCAACGAGTTGAGCAAAATATTGCTTATTGGATTACTAAACCCCTCTCTCTTGCTGGTAAATTTCAGGTTTGTTCCAAGGTGTTAGTTGCCACTCATGTGTATTACTCCTCCTACTAAGCTCCTTCTAAGGCTTCACTTTCCAAGATGGAGAAATTATTTGAAGATTTTTATGGGCCAACACCAATAGAACATTTTTTTCACATAGTGGCTTGGGATATTTGTTATACTTCCAAAGATGCTGGGGGCTTAAGGATTATTGACATTCAACTACAAGGCATTTCCCTAAGTATCAAGTGGATCATCAAGGGGGTTTAGAAGGCTCCGAGGCTTGGAAAATATTGCTTTGTCACTACATTTGTCAAGGCACTCCTTTTGGCAAACAAGCCTAGAAGAATTTGGGATTACAAAGTCTACTTCTCTCTCTCTATGCTAGTTAAAATTGGAGGAACTTTTGTTATGAAGAGTATCTGGAAGGCATGGGAGCTGGTCAGACCTCACCTCATATGGGTTGGAGATGGTTTCAGAATGGGGCTATCCATAAATTCACATTCCTTATGGTGGTCTCTTGTTATTAACTTTCACAATGTTCCTTTTGTTATGGTGTCATGGATTAAAAGTCTTAGGATTTTTAAGCATGGCATCAAGTTGATAGGTGATTTGTTTTGCAAGGCTACTGTTCTTGAAAACCCTTGTTTCTTATCAAAGCTCAATAATGGGGATAAAGAATCTATTCAGAAATTCATAATGTCATACCTGATGAAATGCTCCATAAGATTGGGGTCTCTTCTCCTATCCAATGGTGGCGTGATTGGCACTGGCCTACGATGACTCCCTTTAGTCGGTATAAACCCCGACTTGGTTATCAGCTCTTGGCGCCTGCTCACATTCCTTATGAAAAGTTGAACAAGTACTAGAAGCTTAATTCCCCACACTGTTTGGAAGCACATGTTCAATCTCATTTGGAAAGCGCACATTGAACCTAAAAGGATCTCTCTATTGCATTTTATATCGGGGTTTCTGTTGGCAAACGACTTCAGCATTTGGGTATTTTAAACCATTTGTGTCCTTCTTGCCAACAAATTGAGTCTCTTTTGCATTTGTTAGAGTAGGTATTTACCTTAGCTCATGTTCACCTAGGTACTTTATTTACCTTTATTGTATTTATCCTCACCCACTTATGTGTGTGGATATTTCTTTTATCTTATTTAGATATTAGGAGATATTATCTAGTTGTTAGGTATAGTTCTTTCCTTGATCTATAGTATTGACTAGATCCTTGATGTCTAGTTCTCTCCTAAATCTATGGTCTTGACTAGTTCTTTGATGACTAGTTATTTCCTTGATTTATGGCTTGATCTACGACCTTGACTAGTTCTTAGATTGTTATTCCTTGTCTATTTAAGCAAGGCCCATTCTCAATGTATTGCATTGAGTTCCATAATAATATATGATATTGCTTTGCTCATTTGTTTGCAAAGGTTTTATGTAAAGTTATTCTAGCAAATTACTTTCATCTTATTGATCGTGGTGTTTGATTAACATCTATGTTCTTGGCTTGGTACGATCTGGTTATCATTCCTTTCAATTCTCCATAAGATTGGGGTCTCTTCTCCTATCCAATGGTGGCGTGATTAGCACAAGCTTACGATGACACCCTTCAGTCCGTATAAACCCCGACTTGGTTATTAGCTCTTGGCACCTGCTCACATTCCTTGTGAAAAGTTGAACAAGTACTAGAAGATTAATTCCCACACTATTTGGAAGCACATGTTCAATCTCATTTGGAAGGCACACATTGAACCTAAAAAGGCTTTCTCTAGCGCATTTTATATCGGGGTTTCTTGTTGGCAAACGACTTGACATTTGGGTATTTTAAACCATTTGTGTCCTTCTTGCCAACAACTTGAGTCTCTTTTGCATTTGTTTTGGTATTTTCCTCACGTGTAGTCGACCTAGAAGTGGATTCACTCCCTCTTCCAGCCCTTTTCGCCTTAACCCTTCACCTAGAAAATTGTCTTCATTGGGGGACTCAACCTTGCTTCTTGTAAAATACAACAAGTTTTGGAAAATCTTTTGTGCAATTTTTTTTTGAAATTTGGAAGATTAGAAATGATTCTATATTTAATCAAACTATTCTTAGCATGGAATTTTTTGTGTCTGCTAAAACTAGAATTATTTCTCATGTCTTGCTTCAGATCCAGGTTTAGGAGGAGAAAGTTTGCTTAGAGGTGGAGCATTTGCAGAATCTCCTCGCCCACTGGGGAAGTGCCCTCTATGTAGTCAGTTGGGTTTTGTCTCCACCGCGTCGCCATTCATCGCCTTAGCGTCGCTCTTCACCTCATCAAAGGTCTCTGCCATGTAAACAAGGCGCTTGGTAGCGACAATGCTCCCAGGCACGATGCAACTCCTCCCCCTCGACGATATTTTTCTCATGATGGTGGTGTTTTCCAACACTTGGAGGTGGTGACAAGTGGGGGATCCTCCTGCGCACTTACGATGGTTGTGGCTCAGGGTGGAAGGCTCCTCCCTAGGTCGGAGTAGTGGTAGTGGCTCTGGTTGGCCTTCTTCTCCTCATGTTTTTGGTTCCGCACAGGGTGCCCCTCCCCCAAACAAGTTTCCACGCGTAGCTTTGGTGATATCTCCTAATTGACGAGAATGCTCTGCCCTCGAGCATGGCGATGGTTCCAAGATCTTGTGCCAACCTCTCCCGATCCCCTCGCAACGTGTTGGGAGATGTTCCGCACGAGCCCCCTTCTCCTCTCCCTCCTTTGGCATGACCATGTTTGCTTCGTAGCTTAATGTGTCATGCTTGTGAATTTTGTAATATTTTCATCTGGACTTGGTTCTCATGGCACTTGTGTCGGTGTGATGTCTTTTGGGGTGTGTTTTATCCACCCATTTTTTTGATGTGAATCCAATGTACTTTTCATGATTATATCAATATAAAAGTGCACTTTCAATTAAAAAATGTTATTCATTTCTTGTATTTTTACAAGATATTTCATTCCATGTTTTAGTTATTTTATTAGTATGGAATTAATTATTAATCATTATAGTGTAATTTTATATTTTAATAATTATTGTACTATATTTTTAAATTAAGTTTATTATTTATTGATTAATCTTTTATTAGTTTGTTTGTAGTTTATATGATATATATGACTAATATATACTTCCTAATTATGAAATACATTCAAGTTTTTACCAAAACCAAAAACAAAAATCTCCCAATTAAAATGAAGAATAAAACCAGAAGTAGAAAAACCAGATAAGAAAGAAAAAATTAATTGAAAGTTAAAAAGATTATATACCAAGATAAAAATGCTTCAAACAAAGGAAGGAACAGGTATATACCCTTTTTGAACTTTGAAGTCAATATTAGCATTAGAGGGTGGAGATTTAATGTCAAAATAAACGTTAAAGTCGGCCCCAGCTTGAAATTTGTACTGCAAATTCTGCGAAGACCCATTGTTGATGAAGTATTCAACTCACTCTTTTCAACACCTACTCGTCTCAATTAGTGGACCTGCTCTAATTCCACAGTGCAAACAATATTCGAGGAGCTTTTGATGACTATAAGAGGGCTACACATACCATGTATTGGTATACCATTCTTTTCTTGACTTTGTGGCGTGCTGTCTTCTTTGTGAATGATCTGTAATTTATATTTCAGAGCATGAAGAAGTTTGTGGGTATGCTCTTTTACATTTTAATCATGGTGTTGGCTGAAATATCTGGGGCTCAAAATATTATTGTACCGAACGGTCCCGAGCGTGCTCCTGATTTCTTCAGTAGCCCTCCAAAACGGAGTTCAAACAACAGTGCAAGCGCTCCTGGGAGAGTACCCTGAGCCACAACACTGTTAGCTCACAAAATCCGTTGTTATAATTAATTTAGTGAGTGTTGAATTTATGTAATGTAAAGCTTGTTTTGATATGTATTCTGTGACTGTTGATATGTATTTTGGTAGCTAAAGATGTGCTACTGATTTCAATTAATACTCGTTTGGGTACTTTTATCTGGTAATTTCAGTTTCAATTTTTCATCATCCCTGCATTCATTGCAAATAAGGTGGCACTAAAGTGAGCTGAAAGAGTTTAATTTGTTGGTGTAATTTTTATTTCATGGATTTTGAGGCAGGTTGAAATATATACAGTTGATTTACATATTAATCATTTGTATACGTATGAGTATAGCTAGCTAGGCTTACGTGTTTGTAAATAGAAGATTTCGAGTTTAAATCTTTTAGATTTGTCGATACAAAATGTTTAAAAAAACAAAAGAACCTACTAATTAAAAGTTAAAAAAAAAAAAACACATATCTCAAATGGATTTGTTAAATTGATATCTTTCAATTTTTAATATCACAAGATCCCTTATTTCTCACAGATTTTTCTCCAAAACTGATCATTTCTCACTGTCAATCAAAAAATCAAATATATATTTTCATTAGATGTAAGGTAGACGCAATGGTTAAAAATTAATATGAATTATAAATGAAAAGAATGAAGACAAATACCAATAACGACATAATCGATTCAGGGTATTTGGTATATTCTAGATGTTAACTTTAATATTTCTTGATTAACGGTGACCAAGAATAATTCTAATTCGTTCGCATAGCCAATATTATTCGCACAGATAGGTCCTTTTACAGTCCAAGATGTCATATATTTATTTAGTCTCTATTTTTTTGTTTCAATTAGATGTTTTATTCGTTTAGTGGAAGGTTGAAGTGGAATATACTGTATATTAATATCAATTAAGTATACAAGATAGAATATAAGATGGTTACAATAAAAGAGGGGTTGGTTGGTATTTATGTTCAATTTTTATGTCGAAAAATTATGTTTTAAAAAATAAGTTTATGTTGATAAAGATAATCATATAGAGAAGCAAAACAGAAATATAGGGAAAATGCGGTATAAAATCATCTTTTGGAGGAAGAGCATTTAAAAAAAGGTTTCCTTAAGTAAGATCCATGGCAACTCACTCATCCTAAATATCATCTTATATAGCTAAAGGAATTAGGATGACTTACACAATAGAGGCATAGCCACCATTTAATTACTACCCTACATTGTCAAGTGTACCGATGATGGTTTTATCGAGAAGATGACTCCGACCAATCTCATGTGGAGGAGGAGTAGAGAAGAACTACGAGTTGGGAAGAGTAGAGAATTGGCTATGAGAGCTACTCCACTTATCCTGGTGGCGAGAAGAGATGGGCTCAACAATGATTGATTTAGAGGAACTTCACTTTTGGTGCAGGGGGAGCTCCACTAATAGTTTAGAAGCTCCTAGAGGTGTAGGAACTTGAGAGCCACCTTCTCTACTTATGCATGGATATGAAAAGATGGAGAATATATAACAAAAAAATTCTTGCTAGCTAAAAACTACTACGAGATCACATTATTATTGAAAATTACAACATTTCTAGGTTTCCAAAGTTGGAACAAAATAATAGCTCTTGAAATTTTCCATAAGAATGTTATATATGCTAGCTAATGAGAGTTATCCCCAAACAAATCCATTCTCCAATTGTTGCACTACGGGTGGTAAGGTAACAAAGGCGTGGATTCATTTCCATGCCCTTGAAGCCTAAGGAAAATCCCAAAAATATGTTCGAATGATTTATGTTGAGAGCAAGTGGGCATTTTGGATTAGAAAATCCATTATGTTTGAGTCTTTCAACTAGCAAGAGACCCTTATAGATAAGACAATAAAGAAAATCATGGGCGATCTTGGACTCACAATTAGTGTGCCAAACTTGAATGACACAAGAAAACCACATATTGGGCAAGGAGTTTAAGCTCCAATAAGTATTCAATTTTCTAAGAATTGGTGAGAAAGGACTAAGTATTTGGTAAAGCAAACATATAGAATAATGGTTAAAAGAAGTGTTGTGATTCCACTACTATTCCATTTTACCAAGTCATTAGGGGTGTGCAACCAGAGCTTGTGAAGCATAACATCAAGAAAAAGTGCTTGAATGTACACATAAGGCAAGGAAAATCATAATTTGAAAGTTTGAAATTTATTTGATTGTCGAGGCCATGGGATCTAGTCTTTTGAGAAAAAATATATCTAATTGTGATCGTAAATTTCTTGAAGAATTGAATGGTTTCAATCCCTAGAATTTTGACCAAAGGGATACACTTATTGTTCATTAGAGGGGACCACCAAAAATTATGGTCATTAAAAGATAGAACAAATTTAAACAAGGTTGCATATAGCTTCAAAATATTTCCAAAAGCCTTTGCATACGAAGGAACCTTTGATCTTAACAAGAATAAAGGTGATGAGTAGGGTATGTAGTTCAATATTCTTCCAAAAAAAAATTGTTTCGAGATAATATAAAGATGGAATGTGTAGACACAAAATCTATGTACTTGGGTACATTTCTAGGTCCTAGAGCATACTAATATATACATGATTCCTAAGCAAGAAAACTAGTGGTTGACAACGTCTTTTGGGCCTTTTTCTTTGTTTCTTATATTTTTATTGACCTTACACACCCTACAACCATGTCAATATTTGACCGGTTTATCTTTTATGGCCTCAGACATTAGTGTTCATTTAGAGACGAAGTGCACCGGGTACTCCTATCCCTTCTAGGTGCTCATGACCCTCTTTTCCTTCCTCTTACTCTTTTTGGTCTCTTTTACTTTTGGTCATCTTTTACAACTTTGGGTCGACCTTTTAGTTGTCAATTACGAAATTCAAACAAGGGAATCATATATATATATATATATATAGTTATAGCTTACAAATAAGGGGCCAAGCACTAAGAATTATCTACTATCACCTAAGCTTGCATCCAAATGCACAAGAGCACTTCAGAGGAACTCATCTAGCACACTCATATAAGGGACAAGGGATGCATCACTCTGCATACACAACATAAGAGGGGAATTTCATTCTATTCCATCACACACATTCTATACATTGTTACATTCTAGATCTAGCTCGCTATCACTATGCAACTTGCACAATGGAAACCTAGGGCATCACTACACACACATTCACACATGGAATCTGAAATGTAGTGCAACACTCGGTACTAAGTTCACTCTTCGGACCGCAAGTCGAGGTTAGTCCGACTCCACATTCTCGTGCCTTTTTTATTAGATTTGATGTAGTTTGTGGACATGTGCAGATAGAAATTTTTTTTTAGGTTACATGTGCAATCGACGATCCAGGAGGGAAACCAGAGTGACAAAGGGAAACTAATAATAGAGATCCTCCTGCACATAAAAGGAAAAAATCTTATCTCTGACTGGACCCTAGCGCTCATATTAGTCACTAGTGCTCGGCGCTTGTCCTACACATCTCTAAGTCTCGTAACCTCCGGTGAGCCTTAACAATGTTGCTTATAGTCTATTTCAATAGTTTTCCTACCCAGATCATCTCCAGATTGTGCAAAATTAGATAACTCACCCTCTCTCTTCCTCTTTCTTAGGGATTCATATTATTGCTTGCTTACTGTTTGTGTCTTATTGTATATTATCACTTGTATATATCATTAAGTATAATAAAATTAAAGATTTAATTACATTTAGATTACATCATTTGGTGAACCCCACTCCTTTTTTTAGATAAGGTAAAAATGATTTGGTTTTGAATGGACCAAAACACCCTATACAAAAAGAGAATTTGGGAAAAAGAATAGCCCACAAAGCAAAACATAGGGTTCCAAATCAAACCAACTTGAGGGTAAGTGCACGAAGTTGGGGGCATCTCAAGCTCAAAGGATCATTTCTGGATCTCCGGGAAGATCTAAATCGATGATAGTGCCACGAAGAAGAGGTAAGCACAATTCTTTTCTCAAAATTGCATTGAAATATGATAATTATAGATTAAAATTTGAATTGAATACATATTTTTTATTATTACAGTTAGAGGTTGAGGGAATCAACCACAACCAAACCCTGTTATTCTGACATCCCTCTCGACTCTCCCATGATTGCTCAACATCCTCGGGTAGTCAAGAAGATTTAGCAGCCCAAATAGTTGAAAACAAAATTGAAATTGAGGATTTAATCAAAACAATGAGGGATGCACAATCTACAAACCCCCCACGCCTCTCTTGCAAACACATTGGAGGCATTACTTGTTCAAATTGATGCAACAATGGGGAAAATTGATCATTGGAAAACTTACAGAGAGGTTTGTAGGGTTTATTATTCCAACAAATTGTCATATGTGGATGTAAAGAAAAAATAAATTTCAAAAGAACTCATATGCACCTTATTCACGGACCCCACACTAATTTTCTATTCCATTGACATGTAAATGATTTCCCATCCATTGGTGCAATAATAATTTGATTAAAAATAATTTTTGGGACTGATGGTGGATGGTGTTTGATTTTCCACCTTGTAATAACAACGAGGTGCCACTATACTTTATGAGGAAACTCTATTGTGAGTTTATCCTCAACGAGATCCCAAATTATTTTGATTTCTGAGATTTCTGGGCCGAGGAAAAGGATCTGCACAGGATCGACTAGGTGCACAACGTGCACCTATTCAACAGAGGTAGATTCCCCACATAGAAGCCCCCTCACCCTGAGATTGTCCCTCAGTAGTGAAGGAGACATAGAGATTGATCACTCTCCACGCGCTTCGGGGGCTATCTGCGACCCTTGTTTCGACATACGAGGATATTTTTGAGCCGGATGCTCGCGGAGGTACACAGTATTCCCTCGGGAGTACTAGCATGAGGCCACATTTTTCTCATCATGTGGTAGCATATGTTTGGGGCCCGAGGAGGACAATACTTTCATGCGTACTAATTTTGGTGCACCTGGTGCTAGGGGTGAACATGATAATGTCACTATGTCAGATGTCCTTTTGAGTGAGACATTTGGATTACATTCATAGGTCACCTTTGCATGTAAATTTGTTATGTTTTGTTATGTGTGTTACTAAAATTTTGGAGTACCTAAATTTACTTATATATGTTAAATTTTTGAAATAATTGTATTTGTACATGTACATGCATTGATATTACAACGTGTGGGAGGCGCATCTTCATCTCGACCACAGGCGGCGAGCACCATGCATACACATACATTCACAGAGGTAATTTAGAATGTTAATTATGTAAAATTTTCACATACATGTGTGTGTGTGTGTGTATATGTGTGTGTGTATATATATATATATATATATATGTATATATATATATATATATATATATATATATATATACATATATATATATATATATACATATATATATATATATATATATATATATATATATATATATATATATATATATATACATATATATATATATATATATATATATATATATATATATATATATATATATATATATATATATATATATGTATATACATATATATATATGTATATATATATATATATATATATATATATATATATATAAGTTTTGAAGTCAAATATATGTATGTTCTTGTATGTCCATCTAACTCACGTGATATACATGTTTGATAAAGATGTTGACTTCACTAGACACCCCACCATCTCTGCGACAAGTAGATAAAGGTGTTGCCATTGCGATTTCATCTGCAAGACCAACACGAGGTATTGAGCAACAACACGTAAATTTTGTTAAATTCTCATGTAATTCATATTATGTTAAATTACATGTTAGTAATGTCTTTCATTGTAGAATTATTAAATTATGTTAATAATGTCCTTCATTGTGTGTATGCAGGAGTTACCTGCGACAGGTAGCAGCCCTGTTCATTTGATTCACAGGCGTGGCGGGGTAAAAACAATAGTTATATATTGATAAAATTAGTTAAAATATTGTCATTATGTAGATACATGTACTTAGCTCTATTTTCGCTAATTTTGATGTTAGATTTTCTGATCTTATGTGTATGTAGGGAACTTCAACCCCCTCCATTTTGACTTCGAGGGCATGGACTCCTCCATCTCATCGTCTTCGTACCCCCATTCGTACTGCAGGAGCTCCCGATGACTCATCTGAGCGTGAGATGCAAATTCGGCGTGATCGAAAACTTGCGGTAAGTTTGTGTATTTATGTAAATACTTTCATTCTAGCATGGTCTTAAATACATGTTGAAAACATATATAAATTAAGTTTTGACAAAAAAACATTGTTTGCATTTACAGGCTCATCTACAGGCAAGTATTCAACGGAAGAGGACTCAAGCATGGGCTCGGACAATCCAAAGTCATCTCATGGATCTCCATCTTCGTCTAAGGGAGGGCCTTCTTCGAGCAAGGCCAAGAGAGGGATAGATTTTGATGAGTAGGAAATATATATGTCTTACATGACATTGTTTTTGTATGCCTATGTGCATGGCATTGTATGTATGCCTATATGGCATTTGAACTTGATGGTATATGACCTATTTGGGAATTTTTGTATTTATTATGCACATTAAAATACTATTTGGAACTTGATAATTTTGTATGAGACCTTACATTTATGAGATTATTTTTGCATGAATCTAATATGATGTGCACTTGACAATATTTAAGACATTATGGATTATTTTTTCATTTATTGGTGATGTACATGTACTAGCATTTTCAATGTATAATATGCATCAAACTTTGGAAATCAATATTTATATAATGTATGTATATAAAGAGTTACCTAATCTGAGTAATTATTCATTCAATTTATCAATGTGTATATGTGTATTTACCTTACTTGCGCTTCTTCTTGCTCATGGTCTCTTTGTATTGGTTTCTATCTTATCATGCACTTACTACATTCTTCTATGCTTCATAGTCTTCTCCCCTGTTAAAACACCCGAGCAGTCATCACAATTTGATGCCTTTCATCTGTTGATATTTTGAGAATGTCTCTCCATATACATTACTCCAATGCTTGAGAATGTCTCCAGATGTAATGACATTCTGATTCAGACACTCAATGATTCTTGATTATCTAATCTATCCAATTCATGTTATTACCTTTAAATCTGTAGGCATTTCAAGTTATTTGGAAATCACATCACACCCTTCACTAGGCTTGATGACTACCCCTATCCTTTTTAAGGTTCTTTTGAAAGCATCCATGGGTTTATCATAACATAAATTATCAATGAATGGAAGGTCACTAAGCCATAGGCCAGCTGACTCCCATCCAGAACTAAACAAGAAAGATTTACTAGGTGATTGATAACTCCCATGTGTTCTTAGACATACCCCTATCAAATTCATTCTTAAGCCAATCTAGTCATTTAGGGATCTTAAGCGACTACGCCCAGACGGGGTAGCCCTACACTGACTCAAACTGCACTATTTCACGCGTTTGCAAACAATAACACAGCGAGAGAGAGAACCGGATGGAGATGGAGAAAACCACGAGAGGATTTTGTAGAGGGCCCGACATGGAGGTCTCGGATCTGATGAGACATCTCTAGGTGCCACAGAGTCTGAGAAATCACCCGTCGAAGATATGGCGTGTTTGGGCCTCAAGGCTCTTAAGCGACTACGCCCGAATGGGGTAGCTCGAAAGCACGGGGCGTAGGGAACCAAAAAAATCCTCCACTAGCATTCACCAGGCCACCCCAATGTGTTGGCGTAGTTGGTTTGGTCCCACGAGCTTCCGTTTGCAAACTACATGTCTGTCATGGCCCCTCTGTTGACTCAGACTACACTATTTCACGTGTTTGCAAACAATAGGACAACGAGAGAACCAGATGGAGATGGAGAAAACCACAGAGAATTTCATAGAGGGCCCCGACATGGAGGTCTCGGATCTGACGAGATGTCTCTAGGTGCCACGGAGTCTGAGAAATCACCCATCGAAGATATGGCGTGTTTGGGCCTCAGGGCTCTTAAGCGACTACGCCCAGATGGGGTAGCCCGAAATCACGGGAGCGTAGGGAACCAAAAAAATGAATGCTCCAATAGCATTCACCAGCCACCCCGATGTGTTGGCATAGTTGGTTTAGTCCCACGAGCTTTCCGTTTGCAAACTACTGACCTCTGCGACCCTCTGTTGACTTAGACTTGCACTATTTCGTGCATTTGCAAACAATAGGACAACGAGAGAACCGGATGGAGATAGAGAAAACCACGAGAGGATTTTGTAGAGGGCCTCTAACATGGAGGTCTTGGATCTGACGAGACATGTCTCTAGGTGCCACGGAGTTTGAGAAATCACCCGTCGAAGATATGGCGTGTTTGGCCTCAGGGCTCTTAAGCGACTACGCTGGATGGGGTAGCCCAAAAGCACGGGGAGCATAGGGAACCAAAAAAAAGCCTCAAATAGCGTTCACCAAGCCACCCGATGTGTTGGCATAGTTGGTTTGGTCCCACGAGCTTCCATTTGCAAACTATAGCCTCTTGGCACCCCTTACCTACGCTTGACTTTCAAACTGCACTATTTCGTGTGTTTGCAAACAATAGGACAACGAGAGAACCGGATGGAGATGGAGAAAACCATGAGAGGATTTTGTAGAGGGCCCCGACATGGAGGTCTTGGATCTGATGAGACATCTCTAGGTGCCACGGAGTCTGAGAAATCACCTGTCGAAGATATGGCGTGTTTGGGCCTCAGGGCTCTTAAGCGACTACTACGCCGGATGGGGTAGCCCAAAGCACGGGGGGTAGGGAACCAAAAAAAAATCCACTAGTGTTTCACCTAGGCACCCCGACATGTTTGGCGTAGTTGGTTTTGTCCCAGAGCTTCCGTTTGTAAACTACTGACTCTCAGCCTACTGCTGACTCGAGACTACACTATTTCGTGTTTTGCAAACAATAGGACAGCGAGAGAACCGGATGGAGATGGAAAAAACCACAAGAGGATTTTATAGAGGGCCTGACATGGAGGTCTTGATCTGACGAGACATCTCTAGGTGCCACGAAGTCTGAGAAATCACCCGTCAAAGATATGGCGTGTTTGGCCTCAGGGCTCTTAAGCGACTACGCTCGAGACGAGGTAGCCCAAAGCACGGGGAGCATAGGGAACCAAAAAAAGCCTCCACTAGTGTTCACCAGGCCACCCGATGTGTTGGCATAGTTGGTTTGGTCCCACGAAGCTTCCGTTTGCAAACTATAGCCTCTTGCAACCCTACACTTGACTCAGACTACACTATTTCGACGCGTTTGCAAACAATAGGACATCGAGAGAACCGGATGGAGATGGAGAAAACCACAGAGATGATTTCATAGAGGGCCCCGACATGGAGGTCTTGGATCTAATGAGACGTCTCTAGGTGCCACAAAGTCTGAGAAATCACCCGTCGAAGATATGGCGTGTTTGGGCCTCAGGGCTCTTAAGCGACTACACCCGACGAGGGTAGCCCGAAAGCATAGGGAGCGTAGGGAACCAAAAAAATCCTCCACTAGCATTCACCAGGCCACCCAGATGTGTTGGCCTAGTTGGTTTGGTCCCACGAGCTTCCGTTTGCAAAATATAACATCTAGCGACCTTACTGTTTGACTCGGACTACAATATTTCGTGTGTTTACAAACAATAGGACAGCGAGAGAACCGGATGGAGATGGAGAAAACCATGAGAGGATTTCATAGAGGGCCCCAACATGGAGGTTTTGGATCTGATGAGACATCTCTAGGTGCCATGGAGTCTCGAGAAATCACATGTCGAAGATATAAGGTGTTTTGGTCTTAGGGCTCTTAAGAGACTACGCTCGAACGAGGTAGCCCGAAAGCACGGGAGCGTAGGGAACCAAAAAAAAGCCTCCACTAGCATTCACCAGGCCATTTGGACGTGTTGGCATAGTTGGTTTGGTCCCATGAGCTTCCGTTTGCAAACTACGGCCTCTAGCAACCTTACACTTTGACTTAGACTACACTATTTCACACGTTTGCAAACAATAGGACAACGAGAGAACCGGATGGAGATGGAAAAAAACTGCGAGAGGATTTCGTAGAGTGCCTTGACATGGAGGTCTCAGATTTGACAAGATGTCTCTAGGTGCCACAAAGTCCAGAAATCACCCATCGAAGATATGGCGTGTTTGGGCCTCGAGGCTCTTAAGTGACTACGCCGGACAAGGTAGCCCAAAAGCACGGGGAGCGTAGGGAACCAAAATGAAGCCTCCACTAGTGTTCACTAGCCACCCCAACGTGTTGGCGTAGTTGGTTTGGTCCCATGAGCTTCCGTTTGCAAACTACAGCCTCTTGCAACCCTACATTGACTCAAACTACACTATTTCGAGCGTTTACAAACAATAGGACAACGAGAGAACCGAGATGGAGATGGAGAAAAACATGAGAGGATTTTGTAGAGGGCCCCGACATGGAGGTCTCGGATCTAATGAGACATCTCTAGGTGCCATGGAGTCTGAGAAATCACATGTTGAAGATATAAGGTGTTTGGTCTCAGGGCTCTTAAGAGACTACGCTCAGACGAGGTAGCTTGAAAGCACGGGTGGAGGAAACCACCAATGTTCAATGATTTTGCCACATGATGCAACTATGTAGACTATGAACTTAGTTTTGTTGGGGAGACCACCAATGTTCCAACTGTTCATTTTGAAAGAATGAATATCTTCAATCAAACAGAGAATGAAGAGCCTAAATTTTTTGGACATTACAAAAGGTTGTTTGTGCCCAAAAAGAAGCCGAAGGCCATATAAATTTTCAGTCTTCAACTTTAGATGACAATGAACATCATGAAGAAAAACAATTAGGTGAAGATGTCACTATGATTCAAGAAGAAATGCCTCCTGAAAGTCATAAAGAGTCAATTTGATTACCCAAAAACATCTGGAAGAACTTAAAGAGAAGATACGAGCAGAAGAAAAGGAAAAATGGGAAGCATTGAAAGGATCACAACTTAACTGGAATGGAAGATCTATGTGATGTTGTCGATAGAATCATTGGATAATCTTAAGGACAACATGTCAAGTTGATTATTATATTAATCCCACTGCTTTACTTTCAACTTCACAAATCAAACCGGTGTTTCAAAAGCAACATCTTGTGAAAAACTTAGGCTGCTGAAAAACAATGAAGTATTGATAATTAAGCAAACTCATTTAGAATTGTAATTTATTTGAAGCTTGTTTGAAGAGATGTTATTTTTAATACTAACATGGACTCCATTGTCGGGGCCCTCTATGAAATCCTCTACAGTTTTATCTATATCCATTTGGTTCTCTCGTTGTCCTATTGTTTGCAAATGCGCGAAATAGTGTAGTCTAAGTTAGTGTAAGGCTGTTAGATGTTGTATTTTGCAAATGGTAGCTTGTGGGACCAAACCAAAGGCTATGCAACAAGCATGTATGGCCAGTGGTGAACAATAGTGGAGGATTTTTTTTTGGTTCCCTACGCTTCCGTGCTTTTCGGACTCCCTCGTCGTGGGCGTAGTCCTTAAGAGCCACGAGGCCCAAACATGCCATATATTCGATGAGTGATTTCTTAGACTCCATGGCACTAGAAACATCTCATCATATCCAAGACCTCCATGTTGGTGCCCTCTATGAAAGCCTCTCATGGTTTTCTCCAGCTCCATCCGGTTCTCTCATTGTGCTATTGTTTGTAAAACGCGTGAAAAATAGTGCGGTTTAAGTCGATGTAAAGGTGTCGAGATCTTGTATTTTGCAAATGGTAGCTTGTGGGACCAAACCAACTACGCCAACACATCCATATGTCCTGGTGAACACTAGTGGAGGCTTTGTTTTGGTTCCCTATGCTCCCCGATGCTTTCGGGCTACCCCATCAGGCGTAGTCACTTAAGAGCCTTGAGGCCCAAACACGCCATATCTTTGACAGGTGATTTCTCGGACTCTGTGGCACCTAGAGACATCTCATTAGATCTGAGACCTCCATGTCGAGGCCCTCTAAAAATACTCTCGCGGTTTTCTCCATCTCCATCCGGTTCTCTCGTTGTCTATTGTTTGCAAATGCGCGAAATAGTGCAGTTTGAGTCAGTGTAGAGCTGCTAGAGGTTGTAGTTTGCAAACGGAAGCTTGTGGGACCAAACCAACTATGACAACACATTAGGGTGGCCAGGTGAATGCTATCGGAGGCTTCTTTTTGGTTCCCTACACTCCATGTGCTTTCGGGCTACCCCATCCGGCGTAGTCCTTAAGAGCCTTGAGGCCCAAACACGCCATATCTTCGACGGGTGATTTCTCGGACTCCATGGCACTTAGAGATGTCTCGTCATATCTGATACCTCCATGTTGGGGCCCTCTATGAAATAATCTTTCGGTTTTCTCTGTTTCTCCATCCGGTTCTCTCGTTGTTTGTTATTGTTTTGCAAACACGCGAAATAGTGCGATCTTAAGTCGATGTAGGGTTGTTAGAGGCTATAGTTTTTTTGCAAACAAAAGCTCATGGGACCAAACCAACTACACCAACACATCGGGTGGCCTATTGAATGCTATTGGAGGCTTCGTTTTGGTTCCCTACGCTCCCCGTGCTTTTAGGCTACCTCGTCTGGGCGTAGTCCCTTAAGAGCCCTGAGGCCCAATCACGCCATATCTTTGACGGGTGATTTCTCGGACTCCGTGGCACCTAGAGATGTCTCATCAGATCTGAGACCTCCATGTCAGAGCCCTCTATAAAATCCTCTCGGGTTTCTCCATCTCCATCCAGTTCTCTCGTTGTGTCTATTGTTTTTGCAAACGTGTGAAATAGTGTAGTCTGAGTCATTGTAGGGCTGCCAGAGGCTGTAGTTTGCAAATGGAAGCTTGTGGGACCGGAACCAACTATGCCACATTCACATCGGGTGGCCAGGTGAATGCTAGTGGAGGCTTTGTTTTGGTTCCCTACACTCTCCCCATGTGCTTTTTGGGCTACCTCGTCAGGGCGTAGTCACTTAAGAGCCACGAGGCCCAAAACACGCCATATATCTTTGAAGGGTGATTTCTCAAACTCCATGGCACCTAGAGATACGTCTCGTTAGATCTGAGACCTCCATGTCGGGGCCTCTATGAAAATCCTCTCATTGTTTTCTCCATCTCCATCTGGTTCTCTCATTTGTCTTTTGTTTGCAAACACGCAAAATAGTGTAGTCTAAGTCAGTGTAAAGGTTGCTTAGATGTTGTATTTTTGCAAATGGAAGCTTGTGGGACCAAACCAACTATGCCAACATGTCAGGGTGGCTTGGTGAACACTAGTGGAGGATTCATTTTTGGTTCCCTACGCTCCCCGTGCTTTTGGGCTACCTCGTCATCAGGCGTAGTCCCTTAAGAGCCATGAGGCCCAAACACGCCATATCTTTGACGGGTGATTTCTCGAACTCCGTGGCACCTAGAGATGTCTCGTTAGATCAAGACCTCCATGTCGGGGCCCTCTATGAAATCCTCTCATGGTTTTCTCCATCTCCATCTGGTTCTCTCGTTGTCTTATTGTTTGCAAACGTGCGAAATAGTGCAATTTGAGTCAGTGTAGGGTTGTCAGAGTTGTAGTTTGCAAACGGAAGCTCGTGGGACCAAACCAACTACGCCAACATGTCGGGGTGGCCTAGGTGAACTATTGGAGGCTTATTTTTGGTTCCCTACGCTCCCTGTGCTTTCGGGCTACCCCGTCAGGCGTAGTCGCTTAAGAGCCTTGAGGCCCAAACACGCCATATCTTTGACGGGTGATTTCTCGGACTCCTGTGGCACCTAGAGATGTCTCGTCAGATCTGAGACCTCCATGTTGGGCCCTCTACAAAATACTCTCATGGTTTTCTCCATCTCCATCTTGTTCTCTCGATGTGTTATTGTTTGCAAACATGTGAAATAGTGCGAGTCGAGTCGAGTCGATGTAGGGCTTCTAGAGATGTAGTTTGCAAATGAAGCTCGTGGGACCAAACCAACTACGCCAACACATCGGGGTGGCTAGGTGAATGCTAGTGGAGCATTTTTTTTGGTTCCCTACACTCCCTGTGCTTTCGGGCTACCCCGTCCGGGCGTAGTCGCTTAAGAGCCCTGAGGCCCAAACATGCCATATATCTTGACGGGTGATTTCTCAGACTCCATGGCACCTAGAGACATCTCGTCAGATCTGAGACCTCCATGTCGGGGCCCTCTATGAAATCCTCTCACGGTTTTCTCCATCTCCATTCAGATTGAGTCGGTGTAAGGTTGTCCATTGCCAATCACTTGAATAATATAGGTGGTTCATACAATATAGGTGGTGAAATGAGAATTTTAATAAGATATTTTTATAATATAGGTGGTGAAATGAGAATTTATGTTTGTTGTTCCTTTCTAATATTTAATTTCTCTTAGCTTCACTTGGCTTCGAGAATAATAAATTCTCTATTGACAGTGTCAACCACGTGAAGGTGGAAGCTTTTTGGCACCACTAACCTACATAAACATGTTAGTAAGCAATTAAATAGAATTTTAAATCATACAAAATTTAAACAAAATCATTTAAGTAAATATTCAAATTAAATTCATGAAGAACATACCTTTGCAAATTCAATCCAATGAACCGCATGAGGGATCAACTCTATTCTTGGCGATGTTGAAGAAAATTGCTTCATGATCGATTCACGAACCTTCCATGATTTTTTGTTTGATGGCCGACCTCGATATTTGATCAATTTAATATTTGTTGCAAGGACCAAATGTGAATAGTGAAGTATCTTCCGATGTACTTCATAGTCTTCAAACAACCAAATGTTTGATTTTTGATAGGATATCGTCGAAGCCAAGTTCCAGTGACTACCATTGATCCAGTGGGATACTCAAGGTCTTCACCATCAATGACTGTGGAAGTCAAAAAAATTTTTCCCTCTACACAACGAGATAAGTAGTATGTTCCCTCTTCATTAAATTCATCATGATAACTACAAAAATGTGCCCTATGTATCACAAAGTAAAATTGTTCGATCGATTTATAAATACATTAAGAGTTGACCATTTAATAATTTATAAATCTAAAACATGGCATGTACATATATGTATGTACCTTGTTACACTAAATCAGAGACTTGGTCAAAGTCAGGTGATGTTGTCATTTGATCTGAAGACCTTGCAAGTTGTAATGCTCATGGAACTTGATGTGTGTCGAGTGGAATTAGAGGTCTACAAGTCCATTCATCCACCTTCTTGTGACTCACATTCATTCCATGCAAAATCAATGCATGATATACAAAAACATGTCATGCACCTAGTATAAATAGTCCAAGCATTTGCATCTGAACTATGGAATGAGTGCATATCACTTGATCTTGCATTGTCATACAATCTTCAAAGTTTTCTAGATGTTGTTGCTCTATCAACCAAAAATATCTACGAACCGTTGATCTCTCTTGAGATTCATGGCCCATATTCTTGACACACCAATCAACAATGTTTTTTGCATCTATAAATTTAGCACCATCCTTGAACTTTAACTCTTCTCTTGCAAGTGCTCTTTTCACACATGCTCCTGCACCATCATGCTCTCCTTTTCCATGCCCTGCCTCAGTAAAACTCTAGATATGTTGTACATTTGTTTCTTTGTGCATCTGCTTGTGATAAAACATCCGTTGTGCATTCTTGAATTGTGATGTGCAGTTGTCTGACCAAATGTAATGTTGATCGAAACTAATGTTCCTCTCATTCAAGTTCACATAAAACACTTGGAAACACCCTTGTACATATTTTGTAGAATGTGTTCGATCATCACTGATGTAGAAATGATACTCTCTTAATATTTTTCGATCTTGCTCAGTGCTTTCAGGAGAGTGCATGAATGTTATATGCATGAAAATAGAAACTTGCACTTGAGTTATAATATTGAGACCGAACCTCCATTTGTGGTTGCTAATGTGTAATTCTCTGCGAAGTCAACTACTAAACAATAGTACCAAGTGGGAATGTGTCCTTTCTTAACTTGAATTGTTCATCCAACCATCGAGCTCTATGTGTGTGCCTTGCATACTCATAAAAATTTTCTCTCTAAATTTGACCATATATTCTATACAGGTAATTGTTTTGTAACAAGCTCACACCTCTTAGATTCTTTTCCATCTTTTAATTGATATGCCACCGATTTATATTTGGTGAAATCAACCAATTATTTTCCTATTGAATATGTACTCTCCTCGTGGATACAACTTTTCAGATTTGGCAAGCCACCACATACATTGCACGTTCCATCCAAACATGCTTTGTTATAAAAAAATTGTCTTGTTGATTTTTCACAAAATATTGTCGAATAAATTCCCTTGAAGATTTTTGTGGGACATTTATTCCACACTCCTGCAACATGATGTTAGTATGAAAAACACTACGTATTTGACAAAAAAACATCATAATGCATTGAAAATTCAACATGATGCCTGCTATAACAAGTGGTACGTGAGTGATTGATTTTCACATAAAAGGGTTTGCTCATTTCAAAGAATCTTTGGCTAATGTTAATTTGTGGATTTTCATTTTTAAACTTAGAGAACAATTCTGTTTGAGTCATATCTAAGAAATGTTTTACACACGATTCATGATTACGAGAACCTATTCTTCTTTTTATTGTATCTCTTCTATTCGGTGACACCCTTGTGTTCTCATTCCAAAATTTTACAATTAATTCTTTTAGAATATCAGATGTATTCTTGTCTTTTCATGGAAGTTTGCTAGAGAAATCCCAATAGTCAATGTTATTGACTAACTCAAGACATTTACGTCTCTCTATTGCTTTCATTAGTGTTTTTCTGTTTAGCTTCAAAGCACTGCTTGTTTTTCTAATCAAGTGTTTATTAACTGTTTTATCACTTACTATACAATTAGTTAGTGCACGTCGTGTAGCATTACTATCTTTGGTGCGTCTTTTGCCACCTACAGTTTGGTATGCTTTATGTATGTTTTCAACAATTGACGCATTTTGATCAACAACATTAGATGTTCTTAACCCCAGGGTCTTCATTATAGGTCTCATCTTAATTAATTTCATCAATGAAACAAATAATTGACATCTTTGTGTGTCATTTAAATTCTCAAAGTAATTATCCCAAATTCCACTAGCTTTTCTTCTCGCATTTCTTTCAGACATTTTGTTAGGCATTGGTTTTATAATGTTTTCATCAATTTCAATTAAGTGAATTGGTTTTCTTCACGAAATGGAAGGAGGTGTTCTTAGAGGTGAAGATTCGTTTACAAGGTTACTTTCTTCATTCAGTGTTTTCATACAAATTTCGGGGTTAACATTTGGATTCTCAAGTAAGGGTTCAACAATTGGATTCATATCAATTTCTTCATCCATACCAACATTATCATTCAATTCAATATCATTATTCATTGCAAAATCATTATTCTCTACATTTTCATTATGTATTTCATCCCAATTTTCTAATACATTAGCTACATTTGATATAGCGGATGTACCTTTCCCTGCTTCGAAGTTTTTGCATTCTCTTCAATTTCTTTATTCTCTTCTCTTCCAATTTCT
Source organism: Taxus wallichiana var. yunnanensis (assembly GCA_018340775.1). Classification (NCBI taxonomy): domain Eukaryota; kingdom Viridiplantae; phylum Streptophyta; class Pinopsida; order Cupressales; family Taxaceae; genus Taxus; species Taxus wallichiana. The sequence goes on along the minus strand of CM031243.1, from coordinate 447,582,401 downwards.
CCGGTGTCTTATTCTTGACTTTCCTCTTGTCCTTAGCTCGACGTTTATCACCCATGATTAGAAAAAATCAACTAGTGGGGTAGGGGACAAAATGAAATACTAAAAAATCATGCAAGAATGTAGAGAATATTGCAGACAAAAAAACAAAATGTTTGTGAGAATTCTCGTGAAAGAGATGAAAGGGACGTTGGGGGCCACATATATATAAAACAAAGAAAAATGCGTAATGTTATGTACATAACACGCATTTTGTTTTTCTCTTTTCCCAAGCCATGCCTCAAGGCTTGGGATCTAGTTTGATCCCTAAGCTTTGAGGCATGGACTGCTGTGAAACACAACAAACAATGAGTTTTTACAAGAAAATGTAAAAATGACACTTCCTCTATGATAAATCAAAATAAAACAATCGATCCATTTTAAAAAAATTATACCACGACGTAGAGCAGAGTCTCTTCTTTCTAAAAATATAATTTTTAAATTTTTAACTAATATAAGGTTTCCATATTATTTATTTTCTAACTATGCCTTTTTATAGCTATTTTTTGAAGTGTAAATATGTCTATCTTTCATGGTGTATCTTTTTTTTGGGTGATCGAAATTAAAAAAAAATTATACTAGCCCAAACTAGGCATAATTCTATACATATTCAAAAAAAAAAAAAATCTAATTTTCGATATTTTTGAGGTAGTTAGGGGGCACGGTCGGAGCTCCATTATTTTTCAAAACATAAAATTTTTGTACTAGAAAAATCATAAATAAAAAATATTCTCTAAAAAAATCTTTAAAAAAATGGAGCCCAAACTAGATGCTCCTAGCTATCTTTCTACCAAAGGGTTTTCAAAAATACTAAATGGTGCTCAAAAAATGGTGGGGGCACGAAAGTCACTCTATTATGTTTTTAACAAAAACAAGAGCATCTGTTGGTATTTTAGTTGTTTGAAATTTATTGGAGAAGGTTCTTACTTGATATGGATAATAGTATATGCGAATGGTCTCCATCTTGAAACCCTAGCTTCCCAATCCACCATACTCCTATCCCTATCCTTGTTGGAGGTTCTTGCCCCTAAATCATTATCACCCTTTTTAAGGTTATAGAGAATGTTCACAACCATACCATCACATTTATCCTGAGGCCCACCCTTTTTTATGCGAGTTAGTCTATCTTAAATTGATTCATCATCTCGAATCCATAACCATTTGGGTAGGGGGTTGGGATGGAACCATAGGATTCCCTTTCTAGTACAGTAACAAAATCAAACCATGGTGCAATGGAGTGTCCACTCTCTCATTTTGAAAATTGATGATGGAAGTAGTAAGGGATCTTAGAAGGAAGAAGGGGAAGCTCATAGCCTAATTCCTACGTAGATAATTAAGGATGGAAAGATGGTAGGAGAAAATATTTCTAAATTTACCTTCTAGGGTCAGGTATTTCATAACAACCATACACACATTCAGCTAATGCTCGGGAGACAACTTTCTAGCTATACCATCATCAAACATGAGAATTATTTCATCCGACCCAAAGAAGGTTGTAATTTCATGCCTCCACTTGGTTTTGTCCTTGAAAATTTTTAGGATTTTCAAGAGACAGGACACTGTTAACCTCGGTTATAGTTTCTTGATATGAGAGATATCCATTCCCCTCATATTGACACAACCCCCTTCCCACGCATTACCAAATTCAAGAGCTAGTTGGGGATCATTACCTTTTAGCCTTTTATGTAGTTGGAAAAACCACCTCTTCTCAAAGAACTACCACAAATTCACGTCCCGCTTAATGTGCAAAGTAGCTCGGTCATCTCGGTGTGAACCTGTCACCACCCATGTTTAACCAAAAATTCTACACATGTTTGAGACAAATGAGAAAATCACTATAAACAGAAAAAACCATGAGACTAAACAAAATTTGGGGCGATTAATTCCCCATCCTAAAACATTATTAGCCTTCCCACGAATCCATTCACACGAACCCATGAAGCTATCATGCCAAAGCTTTGAGTGTCTTATCATCATTAACAAGGGTTATGATATTATTCCATAGATTTTCCCACCCTACCAAATCATATTTTTCGACATGTCATTGTCATGATTATCCAAGCCATTGGCGGGCTTATTATCGGCCCTATACACATGATTAATTTCCACCTTATCAAATGAGGCTAACAAGAGCCTAGCTTCGGTAATGATATTGTTAAGTTTCCAACCAATTCCACCTTGTTGCTTTAAGGCATTGATCACACATTGAGAATCTCCCTCTATAATAAAAACTTGACATTCATGGACACACACAATTCGATGCCCCACCATAGAATCTGCAAAGTTATTCAATTAGTTACCCAAGGGGCCAACATAGGCTTGTATGCACAAACCTAAATGGTCACATATTAATCCACCTCCCCGATAATCCCTCCATAGTTTTATTTGATCCATCAAAAATTAATTTGAGGTAGCCCTTTGGTGGGAATTTCCATTTAACATTTTTTATTCACACCTTTATCTTTTCCATTAGACCACTTTGTGGGACTAAGATTCGATTACTCAAAATATTAATTTCTAAATCCGGAAAAGGCTAGAATATTTTTTTGTAATCTAAAAATTTTCTTGTAGAGTCTGGAAAATCTTACTAACAACCTTCTTACTATTGGAACATTGTTTGAATATTCGATTGTTTCTTTCCCCCCAGATGCCCCAGAGGATATGGGGAAGAGCACATTTCCAGACTTCTTTAGTAATGTCATGATGAAATTGAAAGACCATTGATCCGTGAGATGAGATACATCCCCAAGGAGAACCAACTACACATTAAAAATATCAAGAATGGCTAAAAACCCGGAAAGCAAAAATGCACTCCAAGAAAAGGTGATTGGCCGTTTCTTCTTATTGTTTACATAGACTACATCTGTTAATGAGTATCATACCTTTCTTCCTAAGTTTTTCCACTATCAATTTTTTTTCTAGACCACTTCCCAATAGAAAAAATTGATTTTTGGAATAAGGTTTTTATTCCAAATTTTCAGCCAATACCCATTAGGCTCAATATGCTCAAAACTCAAAAGATAGCCAGACTTAACTTCATAGTTCCCTGAATCCATACCATACCAAATCAGCTCATCTTGACATTGTCTATGAGGAATGTGACATTCCTTTAATTCCCTGTTTAATATTTCAAAAGGAAGATTGAAGGACCAATATAATTCGAGAGGGGGTGTTATATGTAACCATCTCCTCTTAACTAACCAATAATCACACACCAAATCACCATATTCATGCTTATAGTATTGCTTGAGGTTCAACCATGGTTCTTCCAGCTTTAAAGGTTTATTTCTGATCCATGGATCATCCCAGAATTTGATTTTAGTACCATTCCTAAGATTCCATTTTGTACCCTTGACCAACAAATTCCTAGCCTAAATAAGATTGTTCCAAAAAATTGATCCTTTTGGAAGTTCCTGATCCGAGAAGAAACCCAAAGTGCCACCAACATTTCGCAAGTATTTCAATTTTAAAATATCAATCCAGTACCCTCTTCCTTGTACATTCTCCATCCAATCTTGGCTATAAGATCTTGATTCATTATCTGCAGATTTTTCAAACCAATACCCCCTCGATCTTTTGGTCTAGTAACCTTTTCCCAAGCTATCAATAGAATCCTGGTCTTAACCTCTGATCTAGACCATAAGAATCTCTTTTGTATGCTTTCAATGGCTTTCCTGAATTTTTTGGGAAGAATGAAAATAGACATAATGTAAATAGCCACTCCCTATAATGAACTTTGGAGGAGTTGAGTTTTACCTACTTGTGATAACAAGGATCCTTTCCATGAGGCTAATTTTTGTGGAACCGTTCAATTAATTTATTCCATCCAATGTCCTCCAATTTACCGCCACAAAGTGGCATGCCCAAATAATTATTTGGGATATATTTTGTTAGGAAATTTGTGTTCTAGTGAGAACATATAGGTTTGTATATTGTGTATATTATTAATAATGAGTTAATATAACTCATATTAATAATATAGTATGATAGTATAAATAAATGTAAATGAGTTGTAATAAACAACTCATAGATTATTGTAATAGTGACTTGTGAGAACAAGTCATGTAGATAATTGTGTGTGAGATATCTGGGGGATTGATAGAGAAAAATGAGGGATGAGAGAGATACTAGGAGATAGGATTGAAGATGAAGTTTGAATCCACCTTTGTAGGAGCTCAAACATTATAAAATGTATTCTCCATCAATGTAATTGCAATCTTGTATGAATAAAATTTGAAGTATATTATTTTCCTATTATTTGTGGTGTTCTATTTTATTATTTTTAGAATTAAATCTGATCCAAATATATCATCTCGGTATCAAAATCAAAGGTGTCAAGTCATTTCCATGATGGATGTGTAATGGATTTTTAGGGGTTGTCATATTTATTTTTGCCCCCGAGAATGCAATTCATTAAAGTATGAAGGAGCGTAGATTTTGAGATTATTTTCTCGATATATTCACCCATGTTTTTCATTTTCTCGCATGTTGTGTTGAACCGTGTGTTGCGCTTTCATTTCATTGGATTTAGAAATGATTCACTTAATACAAAGAGCAATCCAAGCGGCCTAGGAATATGTAAGATTAAATGGTTATAATCGATCCGATCGGATTGTGTGGTAGAACAATCATACCTTCCATACATCTATTATTCCGATATTATTGAGTAGACATTAGATTTGGATCAATTCTTATTGGGATCAATTTTATTAAACAAGTGTGGAAGTTGTGGCTTCCATCCTGGACAAGAAAAGGCGTATGATCTGAAGTTTTATGCATTTGGGAGACATGTGTCCAAATGTGTGGCCTACATAAACATTGAATCGAATTTTTCTTCTGATCTTTAAAAAAATGACTAGTAAATCGATTGTTTCTCAAAAACCCAAATTCATAATCTTGTGAAATTTTTTGGGTTTGTTTATTTGTATTATTAGAAACTTCTCTCAAAAAATTACAAAAACCCAGTTCCTATTTTAAGAGAAATCATTGAAACAATTATGACATCTCCGATCATTCTCACGTAAAAATAGAAAATTGAAAGCTTGGCATTCAGATTTGTGAGTGATTGTAAATTTTTTATTATAAAATAATAAAAATTTGTCTCACTTGTCAAAAATCATATGCATTTTTTCTTATACGCGACGTCTATAGTGAGGGGGTGCATTATCAGTTGAAACTGACACCCAATAGAATTGTAAAATGAGCCTCAAAGACAAATTCAGCTAAGTCAGCAGTGAAAATATGGAGGTTGGAGGAAACAGAGGAAGGAGGTGTTTTAGCAACCTCTCGTTAAGAACCATCGACGAGGCCACAATACTGCTTTAGTGGCCCTATTTTTTTTAGTTATGTTCGATGTGTTTTATTTCAAAGATGTGTGGTAGTAAATAAGAATAGATGAATAATTTATGTTCATATTTTCCTATATTTTGTTCTCTTTTGTAAAATGTGGATGGGGAAACATGTATGTTGTTATGGAGTGGTTGGTGGTCCACTAGAAAACCAATTTGAGAGTTTGTGAATCTCTTAGAAAATCACATACAAAGTGGTTAATGGTTCCACTAGAAAACTTGTTAGAGTTGATGGTACTCTTTGAAAATGATCGTATCATGAGCAAGTACTAGACAGAACTCACCCATGTTCACACTAAGGGGGTGAATGTTAGGAAATTTGTGTTCTAGTGTGAACATATAGGTTTGTATATTGTGTATATTATTAATAATGAGTTAATATAAATCGTATTAATAAGATAGTATGATAGTATAAACAAATGTAAATGAGTTATAATAAACAACTCATTTACATTATTCTAATAGTGACTTGTGAGAACAAGTCACGTAGATAATTGTGTGTGATATATTTGGGGATTGACGGAGAAAATGAGGGATGAGAGAGATACTAGGAAATAGGATTGAAGAGGAAGTTTTACTCCACCTTTGTAAGAGCTTAAACATTATAAAATGTATTCTTCATAAATGTAATTGCAATCCCGTATGAATTAAATTTGAAGTATATTTTTTTCATATTATTTGTGGTGTTCTATTTCATTATTTTCATAATTAAATCCGATCCAAATATATCAGATTTAATGGTACAACCCATGATATTGGCCAACCTAATATGTTGTTGTTCATTGATGTTGATGAAGAAGCAAGAACTTTTATGGAAATTCACTTGTTGACATGAGACTTTCTCATATTGTCTAGTCATGGTCTTGAAGGTACAAGCCTCTGAACAACCGCCTATCCCAAGAGAACCGTATCATTCACAAATTATTGAAGGAACTAATTGTCCACACCATTAGCCACCTTAAATCCTTCCAATCTTTTTTCACTTTTGAATTTTGAAAACAATCTTCTTGATGAGTTGTATTAATTACTTTCCTAAGAACTCATCTTTTGTATTTTGATAAGACCATTGTAGCCATGTCTATGTATTTCATAAGTACATTGTTGAACATCACTATTACAACCATGAACTTTTGACATAATGACTAATTGATATAGTTATATCTAATTATCTTTATTTTGTGATATTATGTGTGCATTTATTATTGTTATTCCATTAAATTCTTTGCATGATTATATGTGTTGATGCCACTCTTGGTTGTAAGCAATTTTTCATATATAACAAAGCAACTTGTCTATAAAGAACTCATCCATGACCAAAGAACTTATCTGCAACAACTCGTCTACAAACATAAGGAAATCATTCACAACAAAGAACCCACATTTATGAAGATATTTTGAAACACAAAGTGATGGTACTTAATTCCTTACGTGCCATTGGAGAATTAGTTACAACAAAAACATGGAAAATTGAAAATAAAATCAATCTTTGATTTGGTCATTCATTAATAACTAATGACGAACTGATTGTTAGTTAAACACTTGTTGTGTGTTTCAAACATGTGTTGAATCTATCACTTGTTCTATTGAAGACTCCTTGTTGTATTCTTCTTCTTCTCATGTTTTGTAAATGATAAGACATAAAGAAAATGTTTGGTGCCTTGTAACAAGTTAGCAAAGAGTCGATTTGGAATTAGAGAAAAGAGTGAGTAGAGTTAGAAGAGAATCGAGTGATCTCTTTTTGTTCCTAGATGTAATGTTTTATGTAAATTGATAAAGAAATCCAAGTTATGTCATTTAGTTTTTAGTTACAGAGTTAGGAAGGGATTAGCACCCAAGCTAGGGCACACTTGAGATCAGCTAAATCCCTCCATTGTTCCATTTCATGCATATTTTATTAGAACAATCTTCTCTCCAAGTCTACAACTTTATTTCAGTAATAAGCATTTAGCAATAGTCCATTTTCAAGTTTGAGTTTTATTTTACTTTTAGCATTTTTATGTGAAAGTTATTTCCTTTACAACCTCTTAGATCAACTATAATTTTTTATACAACACATGCGGTATTTCAAGTCTACGATCCCTAGTCTGACAACTAAATGAATGTAACCCAATGTACAACATATTAATTGTTGCAAGTTTATTTACACCACCATGATTGGCAATGTTGTCGGGGATATTGCCAAAGTTATAGGAGTTTGTGAGGATTTACATTTCTAAATTTCTTAGAACAAAATAGGTTTTAGAAATTCCACCTTCAAACACCCTCACTTATGAATGTTGATTGAGTTGAGTCGGTTGATATATGCACCGTCGTAAAGATTCCTATGGTATATTCCAACCCAATCCTCAAATAGAAAAAAATACTTCTAATTCGATGAAGAAACATCCTCTTTTGTATAGGGTTTGTTAATAGAAAACTCCTTCTCAAGTGAGGTTTCGAGGTTGTTCCTAGATAGTCTAACATGTCGAGGAGGTGAACCAAAACATGGAAGAAGAGGCGAGAGAACTACGCACATTTGAGTTTCCTATCTCCAATAACAAGCAGCCCGCTCAAATCAAGAACATCTCTCCATTAGCTCTTCTATATTTTCATGGATGTATTCTTCAAGACCTAGACACTTTCTTGTTTGATTTTGATGTCTTATGCAGGATTTATGACTACACAACTAATGCACACAAGCTAAAGTTGTTCTTTGCTACACTCAAGGATGCATCTTTGAGATGGTTTATGGGCCTAGGAAGAGATGATGTTACTACCTAGTAGGGGATGAAAAATAAGTTTCGACCACATACCAAGACTATTGCAAGACAAGTAGCAGATGAGGATATGAAATTTTCAAGATGACATAGAAGGAAGATGAGCCAATAGAAGATTTCTTGAAGATATTCCTATTTTGTGTTCAAAATTTAAGACATACAAGCTTGCTGGACCGAGTCTCTCAAGTTACTTTTCTAAAAATGACTCGAGTGAGGAAGATATGAATTATTTGGACTTAATATGAGATGGATACATCTCCAAATCCACTTTTGAGGATATTTTCCAATTATGTAGGAACTATTCTAGAGAAACCATGAAAATAATAAGAAATGTTAGATCAAAGGGTGGAGCAACTACCAAAGGAATTGGGAAAATACCTAAATCATAAATTACAAACATGTTTAAGAACATGAAACAAGAAATAGTTAACTACATGGCCACCCAAGTTGATGTTCTAAATGTAAAGAAAAGAGAGAGGATCTAGAGGCAACACTTGTAGAGTTTTGTCATTCTTGTTTTAGAAAGAAATTTGATTACACATGCGGGGGTGACCAACATTATAGAAGGAAAGGAGGTTGTACCAGAGTTCAAAATGATAGAAATGGAGGATGGCAAGTTTTCTACATTGCCCAAAGGAATTTGTGGCTGTCAAGAAAATGAGGTATGTTACAAGATCCCATGCCATATTTTCAAAATTTTGCTAGTAGTTCATATAATAATATGCAATTCCCATCTTGAGCTAATACTCATCAAGGATGGGCTCCTTACTCTAGCCAATACCAACAGCCATGGCAACCTCAGTTCTCAAGCCAATAGTGGTAGCACCCCCTTATTCATGGCATCAAACTTGGATATGAGGGAAAGAATGGAGAAATCAACCTCCTAACTACCAACAAACCTACAAGCAACCTTCCTACCCACAACAACAAGCTTTGATGCCAAACCCCCAATCAACCAAAAAACTACTCGATTGCAAGCTCAACCAACAACTAACCCCAATAATAAATCTACTCAACCAACCTTTAATAATGAATCAACCTAAGAATTTGATTATTGAGTTGATGTCAATGATATCCATCTTTGTCCAGAAAGAACACTTTTGCCACCAAGTAAACTTACAATCACGAGAGATACCAAATGAACCACGGTTGTTGCAAACTAATCCGCAAAGAAAGCCAAAAGAAGTTGCAAACTGATCTGCAACAACATGAATAGAATTTTAGCAAAAATAAGATGCAATTCAATGGACCCCCATTTCCAAAAAGATTACAAGATAGAAAATATAATCAGTAAATTACATTCGATTCTTATTTTTTCAATCAATTGAAGGACATTTGTGTAAAAATTCCACTCATTCAAGCCATCAAAGATGTGCCTATTTACAACAAGTTGATCAAGGATCTATGTATAAAGAATCTAGGAAGAAAAATAAAATATCCATCCACTTTGTACAAGTCATTGGAAAATTGGTTGACATTGTGCTTGGAAACTTTGTCTTTACCTAAGTACATAGATCTAGGCATTCCTTTGGTGAATGTTACTATCAATGGAACTATAATAAAAAATACCCTGATTAACTTAAGGGCAATAATCAATGTCATGACCAAGAAAATCATGGATGACCTGAAGTTGGAAGGATTGAGGCCAACAACTACAATATTGCAACTAGCGGATAGATAGATCAACAGTAAGGGCTGAAGGAGTCCTTAAGGACATTATTGTGGTGGTAGACTCTTGGGAATACCCTACTGATTTCATTTTCCTACAACAAAATACAAGTCTAAGAGGTTACCCTCTTATACTATGAAGGTCATGGCTGACCATTGCTAATGCATTTATAGGGTACAAGTCTGAAACATGATCATCTCAAATGGAAATGGTACCAAGAAACTTATACTCTATCCTCCTTCCCAACCATTGAATGATGAGGATCAAACAGTTTGGGTTGAAGAACCAAAAATTGATCAATGCTCTGTCCAACAGCTGATGATGTTGGAAAAGTCTTGCACTATTGAAGATTAGGAGGAAGATGTTGTTCTCTCTAATATTTTGTAAAAAAAATATGGAAGAAATGAAGAAATTGATGACAGATTGAGGTGCTTGAGTTGTCCTTTGAACCAAGTCTTACCACAACAAAGCACCATGAGTATTCTAGGTAAAAATTGTATTTTTCACCAACTTCTTCCTCATGACTACATATTAAATTTTGTTAGTAGCAACATGTGTTCAATGTTGGACCTCTCCAAGCAAGTAGAAATAACAACAGGGAGGCCACTAAATGTAAGCAAGATGTTGAATATACAACAAGAGCAATTGTTGATTTCTCTTCTTTAAGAACATAATATAACATTTGTTTGGGATTATAGTGATATGTGTGGGATTCATCCTAGGCTTTGTACTCACAGAATTTATATTAAAGAAGAATGTAAACCAATCAGACAACCACAGAGGTGCATGAACCTAGCAGTAAGAGAAATTGTGAAGGGTGAACTATAGAAGTTGTTAGATGTTGGATTCATATACCCCATATCAGATAGCCAGTGGGTATCACCTCTGGTAATTGTACCAAAGAATAATGGGAAATGGAGAATTTGTGTGGATTACAGAGAACTGAATTCAACCATAAAGAAAGACCACTTCCCATTGCCCTTCATTGATCAAGTTTTGGATACCCTAACCGGTATAAAGTACTTCTCCTTTCTTGATGGATACAGTGATTACAATCAGATACAGATTACACCAAAGGACCAAGATAAGACTACATTCACATGTCCATGGGGGACATTTTCCTATTCAATTCTCCCATTTTTCCTATGTAATGCACTTGCCACATTCCAAAGGGAATTCCTGAGTATCTTCTTTGATTTGACAAATGACTGCACGGAATTCTATATGGATGAATTTATTGTTCATGGTAGTACTTTTGAGGAGGCTAAACAAAATCTGGATAAGGTATTAAGAATATGCAAGGATCGTAATTTTTCCCTGAGCAATGAGAATTTCTATATGATGATGTCATAAGGGTATAGTGTTGGGGCACTACCTTTCCTCAACAAGAATTCAAGTAGATCTAGAAAAAGTGTCTATCATAGTCAACCTACCCACACCAAGGAAATAAAAAGATGTTAGAATATTTTCATGCCACACTGGATATTACAAAAGGTTTATACAAGACTTCAGCAAAATTGCAAAGTGCCACTTTTTGCATTGTTGGGAAAGGATGTTGATTTTGTATGGATTGAACACATGAAAATGATTTTCAAACTTTAAAAGAGATGCTAACTATTGCTCCTGTGTTGAGAGGACCTGACTGAACCTTCCTTCCTTTTCACATCCACATAGATGCATCAGATCATGTTATTGGATTTTTCCTAGGTCAAAAAGATGGTAGTCTGAATTATGCAATATATTATGTTAGCAAGAATTTGCAACATGCAAAATTGAACTATACAATAATAGGAAAATGGTTCTGGCGGTAGTAAATTCCATAAAAAAATTAGACATTATATCACAGGATACCTAGTGTTTGTTCACACTAATCATGCTGCAATTAATTATCTAGTAAACAAACCAATAGTAAGCAACATCATAAGGTGGTTGCTCCTCTTGTAATAATTTGATGTCACCATAGTGGACAAGCCTAACAAATATAATGTGGTGGAATATTTCCTCTCAAGAATGGAGACCAACAAAGTGAAGAGAAAGTAGTTGATGATTCATTTCTAGATGAACACCTTTCTTATATTTCTACAAGAACACCTTGGTATGTAGACATAGCCAACTAATTGGTCTCAAGTAAAACACCTCCACATTTTTCATCCTCTGAGAAAAGGTATTTAGTTGAAAAGAGTTTACCCTTTTCTTGGATAGTTGGACTTCTCTTTTATGCAGTCAAGATCAAGTAATGAGAAGGTGTATAGATGATGAGGAGATATTTTATGTCCTCGTAGTCTAGCCACAATGAACCTTGTGGAGGGAATTTTTCTACAAAGAGAATAACACGTAAAGTGTTGAATACTTTACTATTGGCCAAATTTACATAAGGATGAAGCACTATACACTAAGAGATGTGACAAATTCTAGAGAATGGGAAATCCCACTAAGTTTGATGAGATGTCATTGCAACCTCAATTTGTTCTGCAACCTTTTGATAAGTGGGGCTTAGATTTTGTTGGCCCTATAGACCCTCCATCTCAAAGAAAAAGAGTATATCCTGCCTGCATGCATTACCTAACCAAGTGGACAGAGGTAAAAGAATTTTCAAACCAGACCAGTGAGAAGGTGGCTAAATTCCTATATGAGAACATATTTACCAAATATGGAGTCCTAAGGGATATTGTGACAGAATAGGGTACACATTTTACTGCTGATGTGATTGTTGATTTGGTTAGTGAATATGAAATCAGGCATAGAAATTCTACACCATACCATCCCTAGTCTAATGGCCAAGTAGAGGTTACAAACAGAGAGATATAGGCCATATTGAAAATACTATAGCACTCCACATAAAAGACTGGGAATACAGGATTCCAAAAGCAGTCTGGGAATTCAATACAACATGGAAGATCACAACTGGTTTCACACCATTTGAACTATTATATGGCAAGACTGTTGTTTTTCCAATAGAATTTGAGCATAAAATGTTGAGAACTACACTTGAGCTGGGAATAGATTTATCAGAAGCTCAGAGACAGAGAATTCTCCAACTCAATGAGTTGGATGAATTGAGAAAGCAAGCAATTCATAACACAGAGGTAGTGCAAAAACAAAGAATCAAATGACATGACCAATATATTAAAACAAGACAGTTCCAGGAAGGTGATTGGGCACTTTTGTTTGACTCAAAATACAAGGATCGCATAGGGAAGCTCAAAACAAGGTGGCTAGGCCCCTATGAAATCGAGAAGATCTTCCCTAATGGAACTATGAAGCTTACTACTATTGATCGTGTGATATTCAATTTGTTGGTGAATGGTCACAGGTTAAGATTGTATAAAAATTCAATTGATAAAGGCTCATTTATTGAATTATTAAGAGGATGTCGAGAGAAGAATGGAGAAAGAAACATAAAAATTAACCTTAGAGGTTGATCTTGTTGGCTCACCTTCTGTGATTACAAATAATTCATGAGATTTCAGGTTAGCCTTAGAGCATTCAACTTTTTGAAAAATTCAAGGCTAAATAAAGGTGTTGAGATCTACCTTTTTGGGTAATCATCAACATTATGCTAACCTACTTTTAATATAAGTTTTTGTTTTGCATATCTTATTGACAAGTGATTGCGGGGATCATACTCTCTATCACAGGGAGAGAGTGCAATGACCAAGGGTTTAACTTGCAGCCACAAGAAATAAGATCATGTTTGTTTGTAGTGTCTAGCAAAACTCATGGTCACATAATAGATATCAAGGAAACATGCACAAGTGGATGATATACAAAGAATGATTGGCACCCCAACCAACTAGATTTCCCTCTCTGGGAAGAATATGTTTGCAGTAAGGAGCAGTCAAAAAAGTTAAACCCACTTTCGCAACATCGCAGGGCACTTGCATGCAGCCAAGACTCCAGTTCAATAAAACATGCACATAAATCTTTAAAGCCACAACATGCATATATTTATTACTTTAATAAAGCATGATTAGATTAATTGTATTAGATTATGAGTTATGCCAAGTCATGAAGCATGTGACACATTAAAATACCTCCACCTTTCAATTATTATGTGTCCACTTAAGCCCTCCACATAAGCCAACATGTCACATCATTTTGCTTCATATACTCAATGTTGTCACATTCACATAATGATTAATCACCTCTAAACGTATTGCTTGTCCCCTTAGTAATAAAGTTCAAAGCAATGAAAAGCCATCAACACAATTCATTTTTTCAAATTACTTTCAAGGAAAGAATTTATGGTTGTGTATTGCACCTAGGAAACATTGTCTATCTGCCATGGGAGGTGAGCTGATCATATATGAACCTTCTATGCATTTCTAACTTCTGAATCATTTTGAGATTGTGTGGCACTTTGAGAATCATGGTTAGATGCAATACATTAACAAATTTTAAGGCTTTGATGAGGTATTTGTGGTAGAGTTTGCAAATACCCTGAAAAATGGAGAGGCAAAGGTAAAAGGGTTAACAATCAGGGTAAGTGATGATATTTTAACAGAGGTCACTAGTTTACCAGCTTAGGGAGAGCCATGTCCAAACAAAGTTGAACCAGAGGTAGCAAGAAGAGAATTTGTAGATAGTGATGAGGAGTTTATCTCATACTACCAAGGTACTATTAGAATATTTCTAAAACCTTTATGGGCACAAGCCACCAATTTTGTCATTCAATATTTTACTTGTGAAGGAAGATATCCAAGGTTACATACAATGCATATCAAATTGTTACATCATTCAAAAAATAATCATCAAGTGAATGTTCCAAATTCCTTTCATGAGATGCTTAAGAAAATGAGTAAAGAGGTTCAGAGGGGTAGGGAAGCCCTATCACATCATTGTCTAATAACCCTAGTGGTCAAGCACACTTTGTAGAGGGAACACCCTCATATATCATGGGATGACTTTGTGAGAGTGAACAATATTGAAACCTTGTTGGGAAAGAGGAGAAAAAGGAGAAACAACACTGAAAGTTCTACTTCACATATGCCAAAAGCTACACCACCCTCTTCCCCACCTCAAGAACCAATAAATTATGAAATTATGCCTTCCACAGAAGAAACCCTTACACCTATTTCACCATAGAGAATCTTTATTGCTGAAAATTTATTGGAATTTTCCTCCCTTGAAACTTCCACTTCCATCTACTCATTCTTCTCCAAAACAAACTAGGCCCTCCACTTCAAAAACCAAAAGGAAATCTACTCATTCTACTCCAAAAAAACTAGGCGCTCCTATAGGATTAGGAAAAAGAGGACAAAAACCTCCAGTTCAAGAAAATATCAACCCATCTCATTGGATAGTGATTTGGAAGCCATAGAAGAAAATTTTGAGCTGAACCATTGGAAAAAGAGTATAGAGATACTTCTCCCACAGTAACTCAAGATCCGTAATACCATGAAAAACAATTGAAAGAACAAGAAGAACTAAATCGAATGAGGGAACAGGTTTAAGAAGTAGAGAATCATGAAATAATATAAGTAGAAGAGGTAGTGGAAGGAGGAAATGAACAAGAGTAAATGATTACAGATGATGTCAATGAACAAGTCATTGAGAAAGTTGTTGAACAATCACAAAATGATAGTCTACAAGAAGAAAATGTAGAACCAATGTAGCCCCCAAATATTATTCATGAAATCATAAAGGAACCTAAAAACCATCTTGCAGTGAGATGGGAACAAAAACTATGGGGCCCAATATTGAAATTTTTTTGTTGCAAAGGGACGCTTACATTAACAGGCTCAAGAAGAAATGGGAAAAGGAAAAGGAAGACCTTATCTCTAAACATAAGGAGGAAATGGAAGACAAAGACAAGGAGATTAGAAGGCTGAAACAAAAACAAGAGGAAATAGTGAAGGTAGCATTTGACATGTTGAGTTGCAGACCCCCATCAAATGTCTATGCCATATACCTAAAAGAAAATATGGTGTACCACAAGTTTACTTGCATAAATTCTTATATGATATATGACATTAGATCAGCCAAGAAATTCTTTACTCTGTATCAACATAGTACACATGAACTACAAAATTTATTATGTGAGCTATATTTACATAATTATTCCCTTCCATATGATAGAGATTGGATCCCAATTATGTATATTGGGGATGTACATGTTAAGGCATTATGTTCTTATCTTTCCAAAGAAAAAAAAAAGAGCTAAGAAAATGGAGGCATATAGACATTTAGAGAACATTACACCACTATATGTCATAGATGAGGCAACAACATCAAATGAAATTGCAAAAGAATATGACATGTACATGGAAGTGGATGAAATCAGAAATAGAGTGTTGAGAATGAGGATGGAATCCCACACAGAAGTCAGGAACATGATCAAAGAACATGCAGCTCAAGTTATGACATGTAGAGCTAGATGGAAAGATTTATCACCTGCACTCAAAAGGAAAGAAATGCACTCATATCCAAATATACTTCCAAATTTAATCGGGGTGAACAAGTATATTGAAATAGAAAATGAATGTGAGGATGATTTATTTCTTATAGCTTATCATCCTCCAATATTTCATTTCCCAATTACACCTTAGACAAAAAATTTACCAATCAATCAAAGGGTGCAAGAAAGAGTCTGGGACAGATTGAGGAGGAATTATGGATATCTCTTCTTAGAAGAAAAAGGAACAGGAACACCCATAGATTTCAGGAAAGAATGCAGTTTCCAGCAAAGAATATATGAAGCTCTTGAATGAGGACATTCAAGCGTTTAAACTTAGGGGTGTGATGAGCTATATTAATTACTTTCATAACAACTCATCTTTTGTATTTTTATAAGACCATTGTAGCCATGTCTATGTATTTCCTAAGTACATTGCTAAACATCACTATTACAACCATGAACTTTTGGCATGATGACTAATTAATATAGTTATATCTAATTGTCTTTATTTTTTGATATTATGTGTGCATTTATTCTTGTTATTCCAATAAAAATTTTGGATGATTATATGTGTTGATGCCACTCTTGGTTGTAATAAATTTTTCATATGCAACAAAGGAACTTGTCCACAACAACTCGTCTGCTGCAACCAAATAACTTGTCTCGCAACAACTTATCCACAACATAAAGAAATCATTCACAACAAAGAACCCACATTTATGAAGATATTTTGAAACATGAAGTGATGACACTCAAGTCCTTACACGCCATTGAGAATTAGTTACAACAAAACTGTGGAAAATTGAGAAATAAATCAATCTTTGATTTGGTCATTGATTAAGAACTAGTGAAGAACTAATTGTTAGTTGAACACTTGTTGTGTATTTCAAACATGTGTTGAATCTCTCACTTGTTCTATTGAATACTCCTTGTTGTATTCTTCTTCTTCTCACATGTTGTAAATGATAAGATATAAAGGAAATGGTTGGTGCCTTGTAACAAGTTAGCAAAGAGTCAGATTTGGAATTAGAGAAAAGAGTGAACAGAGTTAGAATATATTCAAAGTAATCTATTTTTGTTCCTAGATGTAATTTTTTATGCAAATGAATAAAGAAATCTAAGTTTTAGCATTTATTTTTTAGTTAAATAGTTAGGAAGGGATTAACACCCAAGTTATGGCCCAGATTGAGGTCTATTAAATCCCCTCCATTGTTTCATTTCATGTATATTTCCTTAAGAACAATATTCTCTCTGAATCTACAACTTTGTTTCAATAATAAGCATTTAACAATAGTCCATTTTCAAGTTTGAGTTTTATTTTACTTTCAGCATTGTTATGTGACAGTTATTTCCTTTCCAACCTCTTAGATCAACTATAATTGTGTATATAATACATGAAGTATTTCAATTCTACGCTCCCTGGTTTGACAACTAAATGAATGTAACCCAATGTACAACATATTAATTGTTACAACTTGATTCACACCACAATCGCTCAAGGACTCACCCACAATGATGTAGAGGAAACGAAAGAGGATACCCTTTCCTTAGACCCCTTTTCGTAATTTAAACAATATTGTAATTTGTGAAACCTTGATTGCAGAGTCACAATTGATAAATAAAACACTAAGGCATAGATTCGATGCAAGCAATAAGCAAATAGAAATTGAAACCCTAAGTGCAAGAGAGGGAATAAGAGACTTAGCTGATTTTGCACTTGATCCTGAGGTATGCTGAGCTGGAAAAATGATGAAATAGGAAGGAAGATTGTCGCAACCGAACTCATAAAATTATGGAGCTACCAAAACAAGCTGGACCAGGGCACCTAGATTGGGTTAGGGGCGCATGGGCACTATAGACTGCTTTTGGGCACCCATGACTGACGAAAGACCTCAGAAACTGATTTTTCTTATGTTGCACCAATGTCACTAACCTTCGGTTGTTTGTTGCTTGTATGTCACCGGATGATCGTTGTTTTTTCCCGTAAATCGCAAAGAGATAAATAATCTGCAAAACTCCAAAACACATCAAATCCTAAAAATAAAAAGATGCAAATGGGGAGTCATACTGACCCCAGATGTCACCCAACTGAGTGAGCTTACAACCGATTATTTCACTACATTTTAGACTCCATGTAGTTCTAGTGTGTGTGTGTGTGTAAGAATCGTGCCTTAGGTGGCTCTTGTGCAAGATGCACTTGATAACGAGCAATAACTAGATGTAGAAATGTAGATAGATGTGTGGATGTCAAAATAAACTTCCCTCCTATGCATGTATGTAGAAAATGCAGTCCCTTATCCCTTGAGTGAGTGTTAGATGGATGCTTTGATGCTCTTAGAATGCCTTTGGATGCAATCTTAGGTGCTGAAATTATATGCTTAGAGCTTGGTACTTTATTATGGTCACATAGTTTTATATTTATATGATTTCCTTATTTGAATTTCATAATTGACAACTAAAAGGTCGACCCATAAGAAAACAAGATGCCCAAAAGATAAAAGAGGCCCAAAAGAGGCGAGTAAGATACAAAGAGGTCGAGGGCACCCAGAGGGGACAAGGGTGCTTGGGTGTTGACATCCCGGGCCAAAGGCGAGTGTCTAGAGTCAATAAAGATAAAGCAATGAATATCATACTTGGCTGTGGGGTGTGCAAGACCAAAGAGGAAACTAGAAAGATAGAAAAGAGGCCAAAGATAGATGTCAATTACTAGTTTTCTCGCTTAGGAATCATATGAATAGTAATATGTGATTAGGACCTAGAAATGTACCCAAGTGCATGATTTAGTGTCTACATTTCACTTTCAAGAAGCCTTTCCTCATGCTTGCCATTGATAATTATAGAAAACATGGAGGAAGTGGTACAAGCCTAAATCATCTTGATAAAATGAGAATCAAATCCAAGTTTTTGCATGAGAAAATCATGGAATTCCATGAAACATGATCGTAGGATTTTTGCATGTCTAATTTGATGAGCATAGCCTCATGATTGGATTTTTCCACTGAATGAATAGTTTCATGAATAGAGATGATGCTGTCCAAGATTTTCATGCCCAGGAAAAAAGTACCTTGATTGGGGGAAATAAAATTATAGAGAACTTCCTCATTTTGAAGCCCGTAATTTTAGATATAATTTTATACAAAGTGTGAAATAACCTAGCTCCATAAAGCACCTGTGTTTTTAGGGATGAGGGATATGAAAGTATGGTTAACTTGTTTGAGAAAACTTACTAGATCTGAAAAAATATTGAACTACTACAACCACCTCTTTCTTCACAATATCCCAATAAAGTTGGAAGAAGAAGGTTGGGAAGCCATCGAGCCCAGGGGGTTTTATTCCCTTTCATTTATTAAGAAATATCCTTGATATCCTCCTCAGAAGGGATGGATGTAATATCTTTATTATCCTTTATGCTAATGGCAAGAGAAAATAGATTAAGAGTCTTTAACATAGATTCCTTGAGACTTGTCACCCTCAACAAAGAAATTTTTGAAAAAGGAAATAATAGTGTTTGAGATGTCATCTTCCTTCGTAGCCACAACTCCATCATGTTTCATTATTTATTTTATACGCCCTTTTTTTTCCTTGGTCGAGTTGAGATATGGAAGAACTTTGTATTCCCTGTCTCCCTTAAGCTAGTTAACCCGAGATTTTTGTTTCTAATAAATTTATTCCTTACTAAGGATAGTATGAAATTCAGATAACATAAATTTTTCCTTTTCTTTATCTTCAATACTCCATACTCCATCTTCCATAATTTCTTCCATTTCTCTTAGTTCCTTAGTTATTTTACTCTTTTGCAAGAAAATGTTACCAAAAGTATCCTTATTCCATTTTTGATCTTGGTCTTAACATTTTTTAGCTTTTTCGTAACTTGGAACATGTTACTACCTCCTGCTGTATCGTTGCTCCACCACTCCTTAATAATTTTTCAAGATCTAGGTGAGTGTTCCACATCTTCTCAAATCTGAAGGGTCTACCTTTGGTTTGCACCCTCTCCCCCACGTTGAGAAGAATCGAATTATGGTCAGAACCAATGTGAGCAAGAGAGGATAAAGAATATTATTGCTCTTTTATCCATTGATAATTAACCAAAAACCTGTCAACTCTAATCTAAATGAGATCTTCACCACTTCGTCATTAGTCCAAGTATATTTTGGGCCACTGAGCTCAAGATCCAATAGATCATTCTAGTTTATAAAGTTGGCCAAGTCCTCCATACTATTAGTATAAGAGATAACTCCACATTTTTTCAAAGGGAACCAGGGGCGTATTAAAGTCCCCCCTATAATCCAGTTTAAATCCTTTGACATCCTTCTGAATTTAGACTTTTCCTCCCAAATCTCACGTTTTCTAATGATTGAATTAGGGGCATAGACATTAGATAAGATGAATTATTTTTTTGAACTTAAATCAGTAATTCAAATGGCAATATGATGTTGGATGACATGTAAAGGAAACCCCTCTAGCAAATTCACAATAAAAGACATAAGAAACCTCCACTTGGCCCCCACTGAAGATTGGCAATGAAACCCAACCTCTTTCCAAAAATATTTCTGAAACTCTTCCATCCTAGCAGTATTCATCTTCGTTTCTTGTAACATCATAATATCCAATTTTTTATTTTTCCTAAATTCTGAGAGAATCCTATGCTTACTGGGATTGTTTAAACCCCTAATGTTCCAGGAGAAAACAATCATTTATAAATATTTGACTTGAGGCTTACCATCATGGATCTTTGACGTCCTTCCATGACCTCCTTCTTAGAGGATCTTTCACGCTTTTCCTTTTCTAATGGCCTTCTTGGAGAAGCTTTGTTTCCACCAACATCCACTTTGGAGATGGCTCCTCTCATCCTAGGAGTGGCTTTCCTTTTTGGTGTTAATTTGGGAATTTTCTTAGCAACAACCAAAGGTTGAGTAGGGGAACTTGTCTCTTTTAAGACTTTAGACTCCACTTCCTTAGTGCTTATAGAGGAATTCTTCAACTCTTTATCCTCATTATGTGAATCCTCTAGGTGAGAAGGTGACTCAACAAGGATTATACCCTCCAACCCCTCCTCAGTTGTTGATTCAAGATCTCTCTGTAAATCTTCATCCATAGTAGGAGAATCCTCAAGATGAGGTGCCAACAGATTGAACTTGTTACTAATCTCCAAAGACATATATTCTTGTATTTGGGAAAATAAACTGGCATCAAAAGTATCAGGCACCAAAGATCCTATAATAAAATATTCCTGTAATGGGACATCTTCCACCAACCCATCCTCTGTTTCTGTTTCCATTATTGTTGCCCTTTTGTTGTCCTCATTTTGACTGTTGGGCATTTCATCTTCTCGCCAAAAATGGCGCTACTTGTTCCTCAACAATATTATTTCCAAAAGAAGGTTTGGGAAGTGGCATCCATGCGAAGACATGTTTAGAAGGGATGCCTTCGACAAGATCTTCAAAAACACATTTACTCTTCTGCTCCTCCCTAGGATACCCTTTCCTTTTGATTTGTGCCTTAACAATTTCCGCCTCTTTATTGTGTCATGTCCTATCGGAACTTCTTTCATGGCTCCTCAAGTCTACTTATATCAATTACTTCAAATACACCCACCTTGCGAATATGTTCTCGAAAAATCCCTAGACATTGTGTATCTCCCTTATAATATGCCATCTACATAAGTGCCATTTTTATCCATGTTGGGAGCACTTGTGGAAGAATAAAGGACTTACCACAACCTCTAAATGAACTGGGAAACAAACTCCTTTTGCTCTTGCTTGATGTGCAATAAGTTTCTAATCCTTATCCTCAATAGCTTGTTCATATCAAAATCCTTGATGAACTCAAATACGAGTTGCTTGAAAGAATGTATACAGGCTTCTGGGATTCTATAATACCAATTAAGAGCAATCCCCTCGAGAGTCTTGGGAAATATCTTAGTGAAAACCACATCCTAAGGGAGTAACTCTTTAATTGCAATAGCGTATGCCTTGATAAGTGCATTGGGATCTCCTTCTCCCTTAAACTTGGAAAGATCTGGCAAAGGTCAGGGACGATGAGAGCTCGATTGTAAAGTCTAGAGGTTATTTTAGATATTCAAAGTAGGTACCCACTACATAAGATTCGACCATTGAAGATCCTTGATGGGGAGGAGGAGGTGGAACCAGAGATTGATAGGGTGTGGTATAAGCATTGGCCGGGTGTAAGGAATCCCTTGTTGTTGTGTGTAAGGACCAAGGAAAGAGTACATATCCATTTGAGGAGACTTTGAATACATGTGAACGTAAGGGGGATAACACTAGGATATGGGCTAGTGGGCATGAAACTAGGGAACGTCACATTTCCTAAAGGAATGAAATTTGAGAATGTACTTTCGGTCAACCCTTGTGTAAGATACACATATGAAGGATGAGGGGCCATTCCTAGTGTGCCTGATCCTATAAGGAGGTCACTAGGGCTAGGAACACCCAAGTAGACATATGATGGTGGTTTTTGATGGACATTTTTGGAAGGGGTATAGTTCTGATTTTGAACATGATGGGAAGAGTTTCCTTGCCCCATGAATTGTGTAGGTTGTGAAGCTTGGGAAATTTCTAACTCTTTGATTCTACCCACCAATGTTGAAATTACATCGCTAGACGGGGTTGTGAACTTTGTTTTGGCGTATGTTGAACATTGTTTGGTGTGAGGGTATGTGATACCCATTTATAAATTCATCATTTATAAGATCCCCCTTTTGAGGTGCACCTTTTTTTTTTTAGGTGGGGGTGAGGTAGCATTGTTCTGTAGAAGGATATATGTGTATCCTTGCATCTTGTCCAAGGATACCTCTAGAGAACTAAGACGGTCAACGCTTTGGGTTAGATGTGTTAGGAACTCATCATTTTGTGGCAAATAGAAGGGATGGGACTCAGACTACATGCTAATATGAGGCCTAGACAAGACTCGTGGATAAAAACCATGTTCTCCTATAAATGTCATGTTGTTGGAATTTGAGAACTCAAGTTGTGTACTTGTAGTTAGGTTGATCAATCTCATCAATCCTTACTTTGTGGAATTGGTGTTAAAGCCCATGTGAGGAGGCTTATGAGGATATAGTAAAGTTTACGAGTAGTTTTCAGCCCACCCAAACAATGAGGGTGACTATTGCATACTCACTTGGTTGTAATAGGCTTCAAGACCTAAAATAGGTTTGCCATACTCTTAACCTGACATATTCAAGGGGTGTATAAACACCCGTAGAATAATGGGAGAGGGGAAAATTGGATGAAAGAAAAGAAAAGAAAGAGGATACGAAAAGGAACTAGTCCTTCATGTCGTTCACCAATTTTGTATGCCTAAAAATCAACACGTGATTTTAGACGCACGCGACCTCCCGAGGTTGTGTCAAGACAACCAAAATGTGATGGATGAGATGGTAATATGGTGGATAGATAGAGTGTAGATGGGACATATTGACTGATGATGAGGGTCAAGACAATGGAAGGTTCTCAACCGCAAAATGGGAATTTTCTCGTTAAGAGTGATGAATGTTTTCCTAACTTGTGTGGGGTGATATTATGATCAAGGATGATCACGGTGCATAGATCTCATTCGATATCAGTGGAACCAAATAAAACCCGACTCGATTGAGGAACGCGAGGGAATTGTCCTTCGATTTTGTGTATTCCTCTCTGAAGAGGGTCATGAAGATATGAGAGAAGACATGTGGAAAGGACAAATCAAGGGTTTTAGGGTCTAAGCCTGTCTACCTGGTTAGCCCAATACTCTTCAACAATATCTGATTCGTCGTTAAGGGCAATGAGTTG
Organism: Taxus wallichiana var. yunnanensis; assembly: GCA_018340775.1. Classification (NCBI taxonomy): domain Eukaryota; kingdom Viridiplantae; phylum Streptophyta; class Pinopsida; order Cupressales; family Taxaceae; genus Taxus; species Taxus wallichiana. The sequence continues at coordinate 447,558,402 of CM031243.1, read as the reverse complement.
GCCAATGATTTTAGGAGGCACATGTGTGGCTCTAAAGACTAATTGGCGCAAGCCTTGATCAATGTCTATTTGGTTTCTTTCAATGTTTGGTTGTCTTATAAGTGGATTGAATATTTTGATGTGTTGTTGTGGTGGACCCGAATGGTCATGTGGGCACCAAGTCTAGAGAAATGGAAACAAACAAGCAAGCTAGAATCCAAAGGGGTTGAGAGCTAAGTTCGGTAGCCTAGGCCACTAGGGAAATAGGAGTTGTGTTCTTTCCAGTCTAAATTACCTTAAGTTCCTACCTTTAAATAAAAAAAAAAATAAAATTGAATTAAATAAAAGATGATTGATTTCTCCCTTTTAATTTAACTAAGTTTGATTTGCAAGTATTTAATTAAAGCAAAATAAAACAAACTATCTAATTGTTTTTGTATTTTCAATGAGGCTTTTAAAATAAATAAATAAATGAATCTAATTAACTTCTAAACTATCTTTTTGTGTTTTTCTTGTTACTGGCAAATTAAATAAAAACAAAATCTACACACATACAAAGAAACTAATTTAAATAAAACAATCTACTTCTACACTAAATAAAACAAACAGGATTAGCTAGATGTAGATGTAGTAGGATGTGAAATTAAATCTAATTTAAAGAAAGATTTATTCTAATTTGTAATTGTGGAAATCTAACTTCTTCTAATTGCTTCACCTCATAATCATGGGAAGAAAGAAAGCTTCTTAGAAGCAATTTCCTCTTTCCCCGAGACTTCCCACTAAAACAAATAAATTGTACAAGTAAACTAATAATGAAGAATTAAAATGATAAGCATAGACACAGAAGATTCCTCAAGCTTTTTTCCCTTGCATATCCACAGGATAAGCAGGGAAGAAGATATCCACGGAATTTTGTTCGTATGCACACAAATCTAAAAATGAAGAAATTGAAATCTACAAACGTTTTAAAACAAAGAAATGAAGAAATTCAAGAACAAAATCTTCCTCCAAATTATTTCCCATGCAGATCCACAGGATAAGCTCGAACAAAATATCAATGGAAGACTCTTTTCTGGTAATGAAGAAAATTATAAATTATACCTCTTAAAAACAAGTGTATTGCTTATTTTAGTTTTAACGACAATATTCTAAAATGAAAGCTTTGAAGAAATTGTAAATACACCCCCAACCTAGTTATTGTAGAACTGTGACAACTTCCAAGTGTGGTGATGATTCTTTTGTCTCCTCAGCTTCCTTTCCAGAGATGAGAGTCCAAGTGATCCAGAGAAGCAAGTCTTTGGCTAGTTATAGAAGAAATCAAGAAGACGTTGGAGTAGACTGGTTGCAAAAACTGATCACAAATGCAAGTGGGAAGAAACAGAGAAATGTATTGTGTTGTCTATGTACTTCTCAGCAAGATTTTGGCAGAGTAACAATGCAATTCAAATAAAAAATCTCCAACCCATGATACGGGTAAAATTCTGGTTTTTATAGAAAAATGGAAGAGAAGAAGTCTAACACAAATGGCAATCAGAATTTTCGAGATCATCCAAGAAAGGGGGAGTCAAACTTCTAATAATAGTAAACTGAGAAGAGGATTCCAATACGTATCCAACAAGCCGAAATCAGGTGAAATGGTCAAGAAATGGGTGAGAAAAACACTCACAAACTTGAGACACACGTTCGTAACACACGCTTGGATTCTTAGTTTAATGCGCACGGAACCGCCGGTTTGCACAGAGGCCGCGCTTACACAACCGCCGCGACAGTTGTATAACTTAAGGAAAGAACAATGCAGAGAGAAGGGGCAAAAGAAAAATGTGAAGGCCCGAAATCTAAAATACTTAGATGCAAGGGTAAACAAGTCGATAAGCATGCCGAATGAGTGGGGAAAGGATCTGGATCTCATCATTATTCTAGAAAATAAATATTTCATCATTGGAGACTTTTACCGTCATCATGCGATGTAGCACTGTTCAATTTTGGGTGCGTACACTTACCCCACTTCTTTATCATATCCTTCCCTCTACATACTCTTTCGGTTTGCACATGTTCCCACCATAAAGATGCATGAGCTTTCAACTTAGTACAAGACAAATTTACCTTCTTGTGGTTTTCTACACCTTTGTACTCAAAATATTTCTCCATTTTTTTGATCCAATCAACAAGCTTTTACAGATCTAGAATTCCAAAGTAACCTAGAATGTTCAACTTCGTCTTTCTCCCAATCCTTGTAATTGTTCACAAGAATCAGTCCCTTGTTCATCAAATTCTCTACTTCATCATTTTTGTCCTCAAGTGCTCTCTCTTCATGCTCATCATCACTTGTATCTTCATTAGTGAGAACTCCTCTACATTGTGTGATCTCCATAGCTTCCAAATGGGATTGAACTCCTCTCATCATCTCTATTAGATGTGCTAATCTAGGTGCTCTATTTTCTCTAAAAACAATATCCACTTTACATACCATATTTACTTTCCTCACAATTCTCTCCACAAGATTTTTTGACCTACGCCTTCTACCCAACAACCCAAACATTGGAAGATTTTTACAACTAGTTTCTACCCACACTCCTAACTTACGAAAAAGAAACAAATTGAAAGATCACTAGCACACTAACTAGATTCATGTATATACCAATCTCTTCAACAAGACTTAGATATCCTTTCTCCAATACTAGATTGATGTAATCATGGTTAGGTGTCCCAATAAAGGGATGCCTTAGACCATGCAACCCTTATCGAGTTAGAGCTTATCAAGCAAGATAACATAAACAACTCTTTAACAAAAATCAACAAAAACCTCTTCTTTTAATGTAATAAAATATTATAGACTTAGGAAAAATGGCATTATACTCGAATGATATTCTTATGACAAAACTTTGTGAGAATTCTTCTAGGAATTCCAATCTTATGACCTATCATAAGCTTGCAGACTCTACAAAGCTTCTATCGAATCTCACACGGATTAATTTGGTAGCTTCATGCCTTCAACTAGCCTTTGGCGGTGTGCGCAAGGCCTCGCAGCTTCAACCCACAAGAATTAGTGTTTTGCGACAAGGGGGCAACGAACAAATGTTTGTGTGGATTCGGCATGTGCATGTTGTATACAAGACATTGTCATAGAAAAAAATTGTGTGGCACGGACAATGTTGCATGATTGAGTATAAGATTTCATGGCTTGATAGGTTTCCATGGCTTCCGCAATAAATGATTAAGGCATTGTGCTTGTGAATGTGAATTTTCATCCATCATATTACTTGAATAAACTTGATCCTCCATGCCCATTATAATTACTTACCTCTCCATGAACCAAGCCTTTTTGGAAACTAGAAAAAGCAGACTTCCAAAACTCTTTTTAAATCTTCCATCAAAAGAGAGATCCCCAAATTTTTAGGGAAGGAAACCCAAAGAATTTGATTTGAATATATGGGTCATGAGAGTTGTGTTGGGGAAAAATAAATTTAATTTTTTCAAATTTAGGAGATAATTTGAAGCTTCTATTAGGTTTAGTTTTAGTGCGTTAATTCATCATTTGAAATAATGTAATGTAAGTAATTAATATCTTACTTAAGTCAATAGTTTATTAGGGCATAGTTGTGATATAAGTTTGGCACTCTGTCATTCCTATTTTTAGTATTTGAGTTGGTTGTACAATATCTATAAATATTGCAACCATGTTTTTTATTTGTTAATGAATAAAAATAATGAAACAGATATATTAATGATATTATTATTAGTTATCATATTTTTAAATATATATAATTTACCGTATATTTTCTATACTTAGGCCCAATATATAAAACACACTTGAAAATTATTACATGTTATAAACCCTCAAAAATTAGAAACTTACTATAGAGATTCCTAAACAAGGAAGTTGACAGGGTTATTCAACTATTGTTCTTTTTGTTCCATCTCTCCAACAAGCTCCATTGAATTAGACTTTATCTCGTCGATTTGAACAGCTCTGAAATCAAAATTCAGCTTTACCCAACTTACAAGGTGGGGAAGGGCTAGAACTTGTGACCATGGAGTCCTCCATGTAAACTTTCTCCACTTCATTGGCAAAGCATAATATGGTGTCTGAACAAAACTCCACAGCCTCTTTGGTGACAAAGGGCTTATATTTCAATAGCTTGGCATACTCCCTTAAAGCATGGAACATGTAGTCATAAACATACTTCATTTTCAATTCATTCAGCATAAAATTGCTCCCTGCCTTACCAATTGCCATGGCCTGCACAAAACCCACATTCTTCAGTTTATAGGAAAATCAATTTGATTAAAGAGTTTAGATTTCCCTATGGAGTGTGATGCCTTCCACTCATTTTTTTATTAATGGAAAACACTATTTCAATTCAGGAAAAAACCATTGTTATAGATACAAATTAGGAAATCTGTCAATAGGGTGAAAGGTGGGTGAATTTTAACTCACATTTTTGTGTGATTGTTTCCCCATTTGACTGCAAAGTTGATGGAGTTGCACTTGTTGTGGGGTGTTATAGGCCAGTAATGGCGCATCGGAAGGAGACCTCGTAGGAAGAAATCATGGTAATGTGGTGTTATCATGAGAGTTGGGGAGTCACAGGCCATGATGTACTTGAGGCTCACAGACCATGCATTACCTTCAATGTATATCTTGTATCTTCAAACACAAAACCAATATCATATGCAATTTCAAAATCAAAGAACATAGCATCCATAACGACCAACCATATGAATACCTACATGTCACTCTTTTATTGTAAATAACATTTTGATGTAACTTATTGTATGATCTTACTAGAATTAAATTGATGATTGAGATTTGCAATCAATCTATATATAAAGGAGGAGACTATACCTATGATTACACTGGTTGGAAAGTTTGGCGTCTTGAAAGCCTGCTGTAGACATGTTTTCCCAATCCTATGAACAAGATCAAGTTGAAATTTAGGAAAATCCATAAAGGAAAATTCATGTTTATATACCCTTCATTGTTGCTTCTTTTTAATGTTTCCGTTCAACCTACTATTGAAACCCTTGGCTGTTTGTGCCTATATACTCCATAACAACTGTAACTAGAAAGGATATATTACAAAATCAATTGGAATTTTTCTGCCATTTCAGTTGTTTGAGAAAGCATTTGCTGCGTGACTCTGTGTATATGTGATTAAAAGAGTTAGATGCATGTTGGTGTCTTGGGATTGGTCCTGCAACTGTAAAAGAAATTACATACTGTTTCCAATAAGATTGCTATTGCACAAAGAACATGCTCTCCCCAAGTAACATTCACTATATGATCTTTGTGGGTTTTCCTAAACCAGTTTGTTCCTCGGTGCCTAAAGATGCTCTCCCATCTTGAACATATTGATGGTGGCAAGGGAGGGAGGGAATTGTCACCTTGATGTTATGCAAATGTATTTTGAATGATTTGAAAAACTCTGGTACTTCGTGCCTAGAGATGGCTCCGAGGGGTCGTACTATGACAAAAGCTCCTCTCCTAACTTGAACTTATTGATAATGGAATTGAGTTATGAGTTGACATCCTTGATGTGATGCAAACTTACTTTGAATGATGTTTAATATAACTAAATTAATCAGTTTATCTAAAAAGTTGGATAAGGATGAATGTCTCAATATATATTCCAACTGACACAGACTGATGTAATTGGTGAAGTTCTAATTGGAATGCATGTTTGTGGGATTCAGGGCTTCAAGTACTTCACCTGTGTATAAAGACAGCCATTCCAATAGGAGGTGTTTCTGCACTTGAGAAGATCGATCCTCTCAGGGGAAACCAAGGGATTGCCTCTCCAATAGGCAGTTGGGTGTCTGTCTTCCCACTTCACTTGTTTGCTTCCTTTCCGGATCTCCTTCACCAAGGTTGGCCATGGTGGTATCTGTAATTCTGGCCTGCAAAAACAAATCTAAATGTGAGCGTTTGCTTCTGGGATCACCATCTAAAGTTTACAAAAATCCAAGCCAAACACATACATTCACAAATATGAACATTGTGAAAACCTAAAGATTTTAATAAATGTAATTGAGAATTCTTGATCATGTAGTTATCCAAGATGGTCTCAGCTGATCACAACCTGGTCATGTATTTGTTCAAGCTTCGATCTGAAGCTCTGTTTTTCCTGAAGAATACAATAACCTAATCCTGCTTTTTTTCACTTCTGTTCTGCTCTAATGGACAACTCACGCCAACGTCAAGTCTGTAAAATGTGCTTCTGAATTCACTCAGCATTGGCCATTTGGACCATGGATATACTACACTTCTCTAATGGAGATATTAGGCCATTCTCGACTAGAATATTATATTCTCAATACAGAATTATATATTACCGATCGAACTGACACCAAAAACCCTTCAGTTTATAAATTCTTTAACCAAATCATATTTTCTTTCTTTGAAGCAAAGACAAATGCAATTCAATTATTTGAACAATTTCTTTAGGATTGTCAACCTCAGTTGTATCTAATACAAACAGTTCATGCAATTGGTGTGTCTAGACTCTTCATCAACATCCAGTGTCCATGAAATCCAGTTCGTGCATGGAGGTACATGCTCTCAAACATCTATGGCGAATAAAAATTCCATTCCATGAACCGATCCTACATTATATCTTGGTAGGATGATCTAAGCTAGGCCTTGCCATATCTTCCCTTGACTATGAACACAACTACAACAGTGACCAGCAGCTCTGAATACATAATTAGGAGGAAAATAGTAGAGAACAAAGTGATATACAACCATCTATTAAATTCAGAAGATCATAGCACATATTAGTAATATATGACTATCAAGAATAATTTTATATAATGTCCTGCCCTCATCTTGGGTCATTCTCCTATCACATTGTTAGACTCGATTTGAAGAACATTCATCATGGGGGACCAGTTGTTTTACCTATCCTTACCTCACTGCACTTTTTTTTGTTGGAGGTGCAAACCCAATTTACTTTTGGGTTTCATCAAGACAGTATTTCATTTGCTCAGCTGCCCAGGTCTGAAGGGAGGATTTACACCCAACCTCATCCCTTATTTCTTGGTAGGATAAATATGTCAAAATCAAATATGAGGAAAAAGAATGTCTCACGCTAGTGGATTTTATATGAGATAAGGAACTTCAATAGTGAACCAAGAGAACGTTGACACCTAGTTGTACCCTTACAGTCCCATTGAACTATCTTGATGGTTTGTAGACATTAATATAATTTACTTCATGATAATCCAATTTTAAGTACTTATGCTTAAACTCATATACATTCTTTGTTTTCATGAAAAAGAAATTAGGCCTGCTGGAACCACATTGAGACTTACCAGCCCCAAAAGGACCAATCTGGAAAAACAATATCATAAGAATCTTTGCTCCCACAGTAATGAAACAGAGGCGGAGGCGGCAGGCTGTGATCTACGTACATATCCTTCCAGATAGAAGGCTCGTCTTCACAATTGAACATCAAGTCCAAGTCAGGAACCATTCCTGGATACAATTTCATCAACTGGGAAAATCCCCAGATGGTAAAAACATCTCTGCTCTGGTAACATTTTTCATACACTTCCACAAACAACCTTCCCTTAACAATCATCAGCCTGAATGATGCCATTTCCTTTGCTTCTTCAACTACATTCAAAGTAATTCCGCTCCTTTTCCAAGGCCGGAGATCTGAAATAATCCACTTGAAATAAAAGGGGCACCACTTAGCCTTATGAGAATCATAACTTCTCTCACTAACCTTAGTTAGCCATGAAGTAGAAGGAGAATTTGTGCAATAGCATCCTTTGGTTTCCTTGGTCAAGGATATTAATTTATCCTCATTCCATAGCTCTTCTGCCTGCAATCATGCAAATCCAATGCAGTGAAATATAAGGTTATGTTTTTTTATATATAAACATGATTTTTCAGAGGATATGTATACTAAACATTTGTTTTAGATTCGTAAACTACTAAACATTTTTGGTTGGAGTTATGAACAAAAATATACTTATATAGCATTATTGCATAGTTTACTTACCTATTTGTAGAGGCTGGTTATCCATATGTCCAGTGAGACAGACTAGTAATGATAGGACACTCCAAAATTGTCATGTAAGAGAAGGGTTGTTTGAATTCATTTCGATCTAACAGAGTTATATGGTGAGCCTAGTACCTAGCAGGCTAGCACTATTGCTTGGTTTACTTATCTATTGTAAAGGTTAGTTATCAATACAGCCCGGAGAGATATAATGGTAACCGTAGCACACTCTGATGGGTTGTTATTTGGATTTAAAAGAGGTCAGAGTTAGATGGTGAGTCTAGAGTTCAACACTACTGCATTTTTCACTTAATGTAGATGCTGGTTATCTATACATTTTAGTCATAGATAGAATGGTAACCAGAAGACATTTCCATGGGTTGTTATTTGGATTTAAAGATGGTCAAAATTAGATGGTGACCCAATGTTCAGTACAACTGCAGTGTTCACTTACCTACTGTAGAAGCTGGTTATCTATACATTTTAGTGAAAAGAACGGTAACCATGGCACATTTCAATTGGTGGTTGTTTAGATTCAAAGGAAGCCAGAGTTAGATAGCGAGTCTAGTTTCTAGCACTACAACCAGAGTTGACTTATCTATTGTAGAGTCCGGTTACCATACAATCTATTGAGATGGAATCATGATAGAATGGTAACCTTTATCCATCCAATTCAGTTAAATGGAATCATAATAGAATATAGACAATATCAGAACCTGTAACTGGTATGTCTATGTCACGTAAGTCTAAAGCCTCTTACAAGGCACCCCGGTTTGGTGTTTTGGTGTGGACTTACATTTACAAGTTAATTGACCTGAGATCAAATCCCATAACTGGCATGTCTATGCCATGCAAGTCTAAACCTCCACTTGAGAGAGGCTATCATATGTCATGAAAATTTGTAAGTGCCTTACCAAGCACCTCAGTTTGGTGCTTTTGTTTAGACTTACATTGAAGAGTTGTTTAGCATGACAGAAGACTTGACTTCAAATCTGTTATCGGAATTTTAATACCATTGAGAAGTAAGACATTTCTTAAGAATTTTAATCTCTCTTAGGCCAAAAGTAGTGATAACAACAACAATGAAAATTAAAGTTCATACCCAATGCTTGAAAAGAATGATGAATAGCAACACCAAGACCACAAAGCGGCCCCTGGGTCCCCTCATATGTTTTAAATCTTGCAAATAGTAATGACAGCAACTCCAGCTGCCTTGTTCCTTTTTGCTTAGCTTCAAAGGTATTCTTCTTAAACTTCAAGCCATCTTGTTGAAAACCCAGCCAAAAGAACATAAATTCACGTCAATAAATGATTTAAATAGGTTAAACAGGTTAATGGGACTCAAAAATTATAACTTAAAAAAACAAGAGGATCTTAGGAGAACTAGTTAAAATAATGTGTCTCACACTTCATGAGCATGTATCACCGAGCAAACCAAATACTGATCTTTTCTCTCTAAATTTCAAAAACTCCATGCCATCTTATTGTAAACATTACTAAAATGATTGAGAGAAATTATTTGTTAATGTCAACAAATGATCAAAATAGGTTTAATAACTAATTTAAAAAAACTAGTTAAAATAATGTCTCAAATTTCAGGATCTTGTACTGGAAGGATTAGTTACCAAACACCTTTATTTGGTGTTTTGGTGTGGATTTATATTTATAATCACAAGTAAATAGATCGCTGTATCAATTTGTTAAATGTTCCTCCACAAAATCCAAAATTGTTATGTAGAACTGTACTTCCAACAACAATATCATTGTGCCACCCTCAAATAACACCCAAAGTTGTAGAGCTGACGAAACTTGGTATGATAATTTCTATATTTGAATGCAATCAATATCACCTTGCCCCCTGTGCCACAAAGAAAAGTGAGCACATAGTCACTTCAGCTGAAAGCCTAAAACTTATTAAAGAAACAAAAAAAAAGAACTGTAAAATGGTGCCTAGAGAGAACTAAGTATATTTGGTCATGATTTACCCTTTTCTTTCTCAAATATTTATTTATCATTGTTAGAGAAAATTTGTAGCACCAACTTACACACTTTCCTGTGCTGGGGTTTGACTAGCAATGGCATATTTAGAAGACGCCATGTTAACATGGATAAAATTGTTAATATTGTTCAACAACAGTAATTCACTTATAATGGGGAATGCTCTTTCACCTAAATATTTTGTCATACATACTTTTTGTCACCTATAATATCCACTTTTTTAGAGCAAAACGCAAAGGAATTTTTATTTTCCATGCCTACCAATCGTAATGTAACTCTTCCATCCATCCTTGATCGGTAACACTTATGACAGTTCTTCTACCAATTTTTGTCTGCAAATATTCAGACATGCTTGCTAGATGCAATGGTAAGTTGCCCCAGTCGTCTAACTTTTCCACTAGTTCTGATCTTCCAGCTGTCAACAACAAGACCTAACTTCCCCTGTCACTATTACCTGTGCCATTTCCACTGGTTGGGAGTAAAGGTGAACAGATATGGTTGGGTACAGATTGGTTGCATTTGGTGAAACGGTTTGTTAAGAACTTATTTCTCATGCTTTAGATGACTTAAAAGACTGTGTCAACAACCTCAAAATCCTTAAGCTTGGATTTTGATTAGCTTTGATTTTTAATTTATATTGAATTTTTTAGATCTATTTATTAAGGTTTCAATCTCAAGAGATATCGATAAATAAAGGATAAGGCCAGAATTGTATCCTGAATAAATTTAGAAGTATGGAATCCCCTCAATCCTTAACATCTAAACCTAAGAATTGTGTGCACCTAACCCGTGCAAGCTTTGAATTCAATTTAAAAACTCTTCAACACTAGAACTCTCTGTTTTCCTTTTAGGTTATGGTATTTTTCCTGCTTTCAGATAGGGAGGGGTAAAGGGTTGCTGGCATTTGGTTTAGGTTTTTTACTATTGTTTTTAATGGGCGGGGTGCAGGGATGGAGACCATGGTCATCCAATTTTAACAACTTCGACACAACAACAAAGCAGCAACAATAGCTGCAAATGTTTCTGCAGTAGTGGGGTACCGGAGTGTCTTAAAGATATGAAAGGCCCTCTGAGTTTGTGAAAATAAGGTACCACAATGGACCAATTCTCACATCCAATATCACTGTTATAACATCTGGTATGAAAATTAGAATCTTAATGGTTTTGTTTTTGCTTTCCATCTCTAATGGCAGCAAGAGCAAGAGCCGTTCTGTAAGTGAGCCATTCTGTAAGGGAATGGTGGAAGACCAACCAACTTTACACTGACCAGACAAAGAAATATGAGAAAGAGAGAGAGTTTGAGGAAATTTTATGAATGTCAGTCCCTGCCAGCCATAGAAAGCACAACCCTTTTCACTAGCAGGCTATGTAACTAAACAGTATCTACATTGACTAGATTTTCAGAAATTTTCAGAAACATGAGAAATACGAATTTTCTGAAACTATATGAATATCACTGTTTGCAAACAACACAATAGTTGACGTGTAAGCTAAATTAAATTTTCAGAAATATAAAGGAAAAAAAGGAAAAAGGTTGTACTTTAATGGAGGATGACTTGTTAAACCATCCACTGGTGTACACGAAGAGTCAAACAGATAGGTCCAGTATCCTTCTCATATCTGCTAGTTGTGGCTGCTTATATGTAATCCAAATGCCCCCTAATTTGACTGCTTATATGTAATCCAAACTCCCCCTAGTTAAACTGCTTATATGTAATCCAGAGCATAAACAGAGATGCCTATGTTTGGTTATTTGACTTGTAATCACACCAACTTAAACAAATTTGAACTCAACTACCAACTTCAATAACCTTGTGAAAGAACTCAATTTCACAGTTGTTTACATGTTTTTAATAATAATATATTTGCAAATATTTTAAATAGCCCTCTCTTGCTGCACTTTAGTTTTTATCCTTAATGTGTTGATTGTACTATTTTATATATTTTGAAGGATAATGTTAAAAAAACTGCCATGGTACCATTTAGTTGTCATAATACCCCTAATAATTGTCATATTATTATGTAGCAATGGTGAAATTTTGACATATTAATAGTGTATATTTCAAGAACATCTAAGACTCACAATTATTGAACAGATGTGCAACAACTATCGCTCAATGTAATTCAAATTTGTTAGTTAAAATCAATTCAATATAATACCTTTCTCTCGAATTAAACACTCCAAAAAAATGTATGAATACATGTTAAGTTAGCCATGAAATAAATTTCAAGCACTGGTATGATGCAATTTAAATACCATGTTAATCCCAAGTTAGGAGTGTCCACTACTAACCCTTCTCCTATATAGTGTCACTTCCCTCTCTCCCATACAGTTCTATGAATGAAACAATAAAGCTAATAAAAATTCGACCCCTGCAGCACAAAACAAATAAAACTATCCGCTTTTAACTAACCCGAAAGTAAACAATTTACGACTTTTTTCTTTGTATAGAATAAAGATGTTTACAATATAGTGAGAAATCTAAATAAAAGCTGAGAAGAAGAAATACAGAGTAAGACTGTGCCAAATAGATAAACCTATATATAATAGATTTCAAACATTCACAAATATCAAGATTACATACAAATAACGTTGAAAGAAAGACTTAACAAAGTTAATTAATCCAAACCAGATAAGACCTTTTACACAATATATAGTTCAATACTCAACTCGCTATACAAACAAGAAGCACAAACCTCCTTTACATTAAAATTAGCACTTCATTGTCAATACTATTAGAGAAGAAATCAAAGAACATGAAGATCCAGTTGAATCAGATTGGAAGAGACCATGGGAAGATGAATATGTACATGAACCTGATTTTATGGATCAGCTGAGAGTTGAAGAGTGACAGAGAAGAAAGAAAGAAGATAGAAAAAGAAGATGAAAGCAAAGCAAACAAACAAGAAGCAAAGAAGATAAAACAACAGAATGAAAGAATCAAGATGGATGGAGCTCTTCATACTTTCCTCCCAACACCAGTTTCGCCTTCTCAATTAGCCCTATTAGGTCTCTCTTAGGTTTTCAACTGAATTTCAAGTGATTAACCAGACCTTTAGAGGAAAGACACAAGAAATGATGAGTTAGTTATTCTGTAACAATTTTTATTAGTTGTAGTCTGAATTTACTAAAGTATAAATCTGAGGAGATACCAATAAAAAGAATGAGGCTGGTTCGTAATAAGTAAATACAATCTCATGTATAACCATATGACTATTAAACTTTCAATCAAAAATTGATCTACAAATCCTTTCTGTGACACCCAACAAGCTAAATCTCTCTTGCAATAGTTCATAATTCATAATCTTGGCCCAACACAGTCCAAATAGCTGCAAAGTTTGTCCAAGAATAAACCTTGAAAAGCTAAGTTTATTGTATGGAAGTCTGACCATTATTTACTAATGTCTGAACAAATAACATAAATATGTCAGAGGTAGACATTTTTAATCCATGTGGACGTTTTCAATCTATTTTTGGAGTGAAGGGACCAGAAATTTTCTGTGGTCGTCTATTTATTGGAGATCATTGTCATTGGTTTCCATTTACTATACAGGAAGGTACTAGATTAATTGTACTTTCCTTTACTTATCACGTGTATCATTTTCATTGGTTTTTAATCTATTTTTAAATGAAGATACCAGATTAATTGAATTATCCAACATTATTTTCATGGGTGATTTAATGCAATAATTACAGTCGAAACTGTAGAAACGCCTTTTCCAATTCATTTTAGAATAAAGAAACTTTAATTCTATGAGAGATTTTATGTTTTCAGAGCCTATAGATTAATGTTTGAGAAGTTTTTGGAGAAAAATTATGTGAAATTTTTTTGAGCTAAAAAAAATTCACACATTTTTTCCCAAAAAAATCTCTCACCTTAATTCTATAGTTTGACTACAGCTCACGGTACCTCTCAACATTATTATTTTTAATCCTCGTTGACCTTCGACCTTTATTTTTTCTTTTTCATGGTCTTCTCTATCAAATGTTATTATTTGAATGTCATTATGTTATGGTTTGGTCATTTGGAGAATTCAATGCATTGTTTTAATTTTAAAAGGAAAACCTATGAGTTCTAGTGTATGGTACTACTATAACTCAAACCTATTTTACTACATGGTTTTAACTAGCAATTGGACATGAGTTGTAAATTATGTTCGAAGGGATGTCTATGTCTTGTTCTAAATCTCTCATTTTGGTAGAGATTAAGGGTGCTATCAAAGGTCATGGAGTTTGGCTTTACCCCTATTAGATGCATTTGTCGAAAAGTTACAAGGCCTTTTCAATAGACCTATTTTGTGTATAGCATGCGATCAATGCAGTCCATGAGGCCACTTGTTGGTTGCATTTGTTAGAACGGCAATGTGTTGTGAAGATGATCATGTCTTTTGTAAGGGATGCAAATGTAAGGGATGGATCATATATAAATTTGCATAAATAATATTTTCTAGATACGTAGAATTTTCTGAAAGCGGTTGAATGTCAACAACCCGGTCTAGATCTCCAAACAATTTTTACAAAGAAACTATAAATAAAACTTGCTCCCTTCCATATCGGTCTGTCCGTCGACACAACGCACCTTGTTTCAATGCACCCTATGTCTACAAATTGCATTACATAACATTACCATAATCTCTACAAGAACATTGTTCTTTTTGAAATGATGGAGCCTATTTACATCTCTCACACCAATTTATCTTGTAACAATCTTGGAGATAAACTTGGTTGCAGTGTGGCAGTCAACACATACATGAAGGTTCTTGACAAATCCAATAGTTGTCTCACGGGGCATGTTTAACAATCCAAACACAACTTCCAACTTCTCACTATGGTGGTAGAGGAATAATTCTTTGTCCTATGTGTCCACATTACTCAATACATGTTTTGAATTTTAAAAATACCATGTTGCCTTCATCTCCCAATATATTTTCTCCCACTTTGCATAGATCTCCTAGATATGTGGGTGTGAGTTGTCTCCTCCGCAACATGCACACACCATTTTAGGGCCTTTAATCCAATTACATCTGAGCAAGATTTTAATTCACATATCCTTCATCAATCTCCTTACCATTTGAACCTCCCCCTCAGGTGAACTTCTCAATAAATGTTTGATAGAAGAATATAAGCTACAACATTTGAAGATTCAACTCAAAAAGAATAGTTGTTGTAACTAATTGTGGCTCCATATTCTTATATGCTCTATAGGCACCAAGCAAACACATTCATGCAAAATCTATTTTCCATTTACTTTAGAGGGAAGGGACTAGATTAATTGTATGGTCCTCTACTTATTACGTGTATCATTTTCATTGGTTTTCAATATATTTGTAAATGAAGAGACCAGATTAATTAAATGGTTGATTATTTTCATTAGTGTTTAATACAATAATTACATAGAAATTGTAGAAATACCTTTTTCAATTCATTTTAGAATAAAGAAACCTTAATTCTATGAGAGATTTTATATTTTCACAAATAGATCAATGTTTGAGAAGTTTTGGGGAAAACTATGTGAAATTTTTTTGAGTGAAAAAAATTTCAAAGAGCTTTTCCCAAAAAGAACTCTCTCACTTTAGTTCTATAGTTTGACTACAACTCATGGTACCTCTCAACATCCTTATTTTTAATCCTCATTGACCTTCGACCTTTATTTTTCTTCTTCCCAGTTTAGTAAAAGCATATAATTGTGTCCCTTTTTGCAGCTTTTATACTTTTAGCAAAATATGTCCGACGACCAAAACATGACCAAACACATATTAAATGACCAAACATGTATTTTTAAGAGCTTATAAATACCAAGGTGAACGACATCCAGAATTTGCTTGATTTTTTAAAGTTTTGTAGTATTTTTAAATACTTATTTACTAGTCAGATTTTAAAATATTTTTGGCTACCAAGTGGGACACACTTATATTATATATCAATTATTATTTGAATGCCATCATGTTATAGTTTGGCTATTGGGAGAATTCAATTCATCGTTTTAATTTTAAAAGGAAAACCTATGAGTTATAGTGTATAGTACTACCACAACTCAAACCTATTTTACTACATGGTTTTAACTAGCAATTGCTTATGAGTTGTAAATTATGATTGAAGAGATGTGTATGACTTGTTCTAAATCTCTCATTTTGGTAAAGATTAAGGGTGTTATCAAAGGTTGTGGAGTTTGGCTTTACACCTGCAGAGATGTATTTGTCAAAAAGTGCAAGGCCTTTTCAAGAGACCCATTTTGTGTATAGCATGTAATCAATGTAGTCCATGAGGCCACTTATTGGTTGCATTTGTTAGAAGGACGACAATGCATCGTGATAATTCCCATGTCTCTTGTAAGGGATGCAAATGTAAAGTTTCTTTGCAAATGTAAGGTATGGATCGTATATAAATTTGCATACATAATCTTGTCTAGATATCCGCATTTTCTGAAAGCAATTCAATGTCAACAATCCAGTCTAGATCTTCAAACAATTTATGTAAAGAAATTGTAAATAAAACATGTTCCCTTCCATTTCACTACAGGTCTAACATGGCACACCTTGTTACAATGCCACCCTATGTCTATAGATTGCATTACATAACATCACCAATAATCTCTACAAGAACAAGTATTCTTTTTTGAAATAATTGAGCCTATTTACATCTCTCACATAAATTTGTCATGCAACAATCTTGGAGATAAACTTGGTTGCAGTGTGGCAGTTAAAAATACATGAAGGTTCTTGATAAATCCAATAGTTTTCCTAAAGGGCATGTTTAACAATCCAAACACAAATGAAAACTTCTCACTATGGTGGTAGAGGAATAATTCTTTTTCCTCTTTATCCACGACACTCAATACATGTTCTGAATTTTTAAAATATCATGTTGCCTTCATATCCTAAGATATTTTCTCTCACTTTGCATAGATCTCATAAATCTATGGGTGTAAGTTGTCTCCTCCACAACACACATGCACCATTTTAGGGCCTTTAATCCAATTACATCTAAGTATCATTTTGATTCCCGTATCCTTAATCAATCTCCTTACCATTTGAACCTCCCCCTCTAGTGCACTTCTCAATAGATGTTTGATAGAAGAATATAAGTTGCAACATTTTGAAGATTCAACTAAAAATGAATAGTTGTTGTAACTTGTAAATAATTGTGGCTCCATATTCTTATGTACTCTATAGGCACCAAGCAAGTTATGTATTCATGCAAAATCTATTGTGTGCATATATCCTACATTCATTGTAGTCCACAAGACCACATCTCATCAAAACATTTTATCGAATAGTCTGCATGCCTTATGTATGCCTACACATGTTTGGTATACATGTCTCATTATAAAATAATCCACTTTACATTATGTTTTAATGGATCTCCATTCCTTGTTTTAAAGCTCCTTTTTTGGCATAGAGGGGGAGTATGCTAACAAAGGTTGTGGAGCATAGATTTACACTTTCCAATTTCTTTTTCTAGAAATGTGTCAAGGCCTTTTTAACATTCCCATTTTGTGTGTATCCTATATGATCAATACAATTCATGAGGCCACATTTCTTTAATACATTTAGTCAAATAATTTGCATGTGAATTTCATGCTCCCACATTTTGCATATATATTGACCAAAGCACAAATAACTACAACATTGGCCAAAATTTTCATCCTGTCTCCATCTTACTTTGTTTGCATGGACACCTTTTTGGCTGCATTTGATGAAACAATGGAAATACTATGTGAGGATGCATGTATCCTTTGTAAACTACGCATAACACTAGTTAGGAGAAGGGAAAATATTAGTAACGAATATTCGTAATTAGGTGAAAAATAGATATTTCCTAAATCCCATTTGGCTATTTACACATTGTAGACGCCCACTCCCAAATTCACCAAAAATATCACAATTGTTATTGTTTTCTCTCACACAACTAAATGATTTGTAATCTTAATGTGTATTTTATGGGTCGCCTTCAAATCGATGGTCCAATAGTTAACACATGTTGGATTGCCACATATTATTAGGGCCCTTAGATCACAATCATCGACATTGTAGATAAAATTCAATTCATTAAATATATATACTTGAAAGTAAACATTATTATTTATCTTTTGCAAATTGTTAAATTTGTAACTTGGGCATTGTTTCGAGTAAAAATGAATCAACATATTGCTTACAAAATTCAAATAAACAAATCTCTAGTAGGTTGTAGTGTTTAAGTTTACATCCTAGTAACTTATAGGTAACCCGTAAGTATATTTATCCATTTGAAATTTTAGAACATGTTTGTGATCATGTCACATTGTTTTCTTTATTTTTGTAAGTTAGCGATGTAATTAATATTTGTGGTGCTTTTTGAATTGTCTTTTCTTAATTTGCAATAGTGTCGTATAGGTGTGACATCTTCAATTTCATTTTTCCTCTTTTTCTCTTTACACGGCTTGCAATACTTTATTCTTTCCATGTTGTATGACATTGCAATGCCTTAGTTGATTTTTAGTTCAGTGTAGCCATTTCATATGTTCCACGTGTCATGATAAATGAGGTATTTTGCGTCATGGCACTTAACATGCCATAAAGGTATATCTTATGTCACAAATCACTATTTTGAATTATTCCCATCATGCACAAGCGTAATTCTCATTGCACATGTTGTAGAGACACTTTCTCATGTCGCAATGAAGTTTGAACCTCCTACATCTTGTGTGTCATGTCTTAGTTTTTATGATATTTTCTTCTCGTTATACCATATGTTGTAGAGCTCCATTATTTTTCCCATGATTTTTAATATTTTTATTATGTTCCCCATGTGATGTTATCCATGTTTTTATGTTATTGTAACATAATAGTAACTCCAAAACCATCCTTACAGAAAATGATAGGTAAAAAGGGAACCTCTAGAAAAAAGCAAGTGCGACACCATCTAGATCTTTCAAATGAAACACCACATATTTTTTTGAGAAACCATATTTGGAATCTCATCCATTTCAATTATTGTTAAGGGATCATGATACCATTCAAAATGAAACTCAGAATGAGACCGACATTGTTAATGACGAAAACAATGAAAAGCCTCCTCAAGACATATCATTGGATGAACTTGAATATGTATCATTGGAAGCATTAAATTCTAACTCTAGTATTGGGATGCTAAGTTCTACTCGATTGAATGATGGAAGTGGAAATTATATTAGTCAATGAAATTGCACCGTGTCAAATACTCCAGACACCTCTTTTTGGCAAAAAGAGTAAACAAAGTAATCGGGACTTAGGAATGAATATTAGGATATAGTGAGTTTTTAAATTTCTATTTATTGAACCTGTTGAAAATGAAAATAAAATTGAACCTCCCAAGGAATGAAAATGTACAATTTGTAGCTAGAAATTGGGCGGCATGGACAAGACAATGTAACTTAAATTAGATGTTATTAACAATCATGTAGGAAAGACATACGAAAAGTAAATTGTAGATGGAGTTGTGCAAAATGTTTCCATATGGAAAAATATGGATGATTTTTTACATATGAGGTATGCAAAATAATATGAGGAGAACATGAGAACTCAAATAATACTTGCTAAAAATGGAGGGACAATTACATCTCAATTTAACAAGGTCATTCAAAACAATATTTTAGGTAAAATAGTTCAACTAGTTGTTGTTTTTCACACTTTAAAAAGAGGTCATCCTATAACATATTTTCCTAAAAATAAGAATATGCTCTCTTTTCTTGGTGTCCCACACTTTCCTCATTCTCACTAGTATAAAAGTAGTGGTTGGGATTAGGTGAAATTCCTAGTTATGGTTGAGAAAGAAGACTTGAAAGATAAACTTAAGTGTGCATGGCATGTGTCTTTATCTAATGATGAGGTTACAACAATAGATGGTACTTTTGGGTTTGTATGCATGTTTATATTGTTGAAAATCATGTGAGACAACCTCACTTGTCATTCACAAGATGAAATAAAATTTCAACTTTGAAAATATTTGTGAACTTGTATTGATTTTTTGAAAGATATTAGTGGCATGGATGATTATACAATTGCGAAAAGTTGGTATATGTTGGGGCGTATGGGG
This sequence comes from Taxus wallichiana var. yunnanensis, assembly GCA_018340775.1. Taxonomy (NCBI): domain Eukaryota; kingdom Viridiplantae; phylum Streptophyta; class Pinopsida; order Cupressales; family Taxaceae; genus Taxus; species Taxus wallichiana. The sequence continues at coordinate 447,538,365 of CM031243.1, read as the reverse complement.
CATCTATAATGCAAGGTCATCATAATGGTTTGTGTGTAAGACTCCAAACATCTCATTTCCCATATATGATTTCCATTCATTATATGGCTCATAAAATGAATCTAGCATACAACATAGTCAAAGAAACATAAACATGTAATAAAAGTTGAAGAATTTGTTCAAGAGGTGCATGTTTATTTCTATTGTAGTCCTAAAAGGTTAATAAAATTCCAATTTTTGCAAAAGGACTAAAAATGGGCATACATTATTAAAATATGTGGACACAATTGGATTTCATTATATTTAGTGGTTTGCATGGTGTACGATGAGTATATATCCTTATTAGGAGTAATGAGGCAGGGATTGCATGGAAGTGGACAAGGCTCCAAATTTAGTATCGTTTGGCTCATATAGAGACATTATTGATTTTATGTGGTCTCATTCTCATGTTGGATGAAATGCATCATTTAATTAAATAAGCCAAAGAAAGAACAATATATAATTTTAATTTTAAAAGCTTGAGGAAACATGTTTGTTTGGCTATATAATATTTATATCTCAATAAAAAAATCATGTCCAAAGTTTGTGAGAACACTTTTGAGGTAACTTTCTAAAGTTAAATTTGTTTGGAAATTTATATGTTTCTGTTCACGTATATGACATGCCCATGTACTCCTTTCGAGGACTAGAAAATGGTAACATTGAGTAGTTAAATGTCACAAGGTTGCTTTATGATTATATTTTATAATCAACAAGGATAAGCTTTAGAGAAATCATAATTTTCATTGTAGGAGAAATAATGAATGTTATAGTAGGGATGATTTTCTTGAATCAATGGTTGTTGTAAATCTCGCCTATTGGAAGATTGCCCAAAATGAAAACAATTTGTTAGAAGACTACCACAAAAGAGTGACTACATTGATTCAACATTTTTGTCAGCATGTTGATATCAATGGAATGAATATTATAGGAATTTTAAATAGGAATAATTTTATTGCTCAATCCAAAAAAATTCTAATACAATGCTTGATAAAAAAATTGGATAATCCCTTTGAGTGTGAAGCAATTTTGTCCGTGCCTCTGCCCGCGCCTCTGTTCGCGCCCCTGCGCGTGCCTCTACTCGCACCCTCTATGCGCGGCCTCGCACCCTGCGCCATGGTGGCTACCTGAGCCCTTGCATCCAAAGCGAACCCTAAATCTGACCTGGAAAGAACTCAATGGACAGGCGAGGGAGATGGAGGCGGCACGGCTATGGGGCTCATCTCAGAGGTTCCACCCAGTCGTGGATCGACCTTGCCTTCACTGCAGGGAGCTCCATTCCTCCACCTCAGAATGGCTACGCAAACCCTAGCCGAAATCTACCACAAGATCCATCCGGGGGTGCGGCAACGCCTGGTAATAGACATTTAAAATCTGTGTTGGAAGGATCAGTTCGTGACAGATTGGAGCTCGACAGAGATGCTAGTCGCGGCCATATTGGGTCATCCTTCAAAAACGTTTTAAATAGCAAGGAATCTTCCATGAAACCTGCAGACGTTACCCCATCTATTACTTTCGGGAAGAGGTCATTTCCTCTGAGATTTACTACAAAGAGCATGCTCTGATTTGTAGATTCGGGGGACTATGGCCCAGCCTTCCTATTCTTCACGCGTGGATCTCTGAGCACTGGACTCCAATTTTAACTGGAAAAATAGACTTGTATCTGTGTGCTAAAGGTATTTTCATTGTAACCTTCTCTTTAATAGCTGATAGAAACATCATTGCTTCCAAACTTTGGACCTGCCAATCTAAATATTTGATCATTAAACCCTAGTTTCCATCCTTCAACCCACTCACAGAATCTTTCTCATGGAAACCTGTTTGGATCAGGCTACCCCATTTACCTCTCCAGTTCTGGAGTCATGACTATTTGACATCCATTGGTAATGCCTTGGGAACTACACTCTATATTGATTCTCAAACCACTAATTACACCCATACTACTTATGCTCGAATCCTGGTGGAACTTGACACCGATAAAAATCTTCCTGCAACCATAGACCTTAGAGTGCAAAACAGAACTTGGTCACAACCTCTTGATTATGAAGGTCTTCCTTTTCGTTGTAGAAGATGTTTTTGCTTAGGGCACACCTCTACTGAGTGTGGGATGGAAAAACGTCAACATGAGAAGCGTAGCTGGTGGAGAGATGCACTTTCAAACACCTAATTTTTGATGCAAAAAAGGGACTAGATTCAAATGCAGATACAAATATTGAATCCATTTCAGCCCCGGAAACCGAATCTCAAATTGTGAGCAGCATGAAAAATGCACAAGTTGTTGAGGGCAGCATGGAAAATGATAAATATCTCTCTCATGTTAACAATGTGGTTATCCCAAAAGGGACAAATGTGACTAAGGAAAATACTCCTCCTTTGTCTTCTTCTCCAACCGTGAAGGCTCCATCAGGATGGGTTACGGTCAACAAAAAGAAAAAATCTACCCTCTGAAGGGTAACACTTCGCCTTGATGATTCTTATCTCTGCTATTGGCTAGCTGGGCTACATGGGTCTCATTTTTCTTGGCCGGATAGCAAGTTGCTTCCAATGGTGTTGTTATGCCATTGCTTTGTTCGATTTGCTTGTTATTTTTACTTTGTCGGTTGTTTGCTGACAATTTTCTGCAGTCGGGCTCTATTGTTCTATTTGGATTTTGATCCATCTCTTGTGCTTTAACTTTCAATTCTGGCTTCTGAGCCTTGGTGTACAAGGGTATAGTCCCTTTCAAAAAACTATTTGCCAATAATAAAAAAAAACTTGGCTATGAAAAAAATTGTTTTAGCAATATTTTGTAGGAAACTGTGAGTGTTTTTTTTTCACTAGTCGATCTATATGTCAAATAATGATTTTGGGTTCATTGAGGATGAAAGAGTTTTTAGTGCCTTATCCTTTATAAATTCAAAAATATGAAACAATTTTGACAAAAAGTTATAAAATTGCTTGAGAATTTACACATCACGGTACAAAGTGAATACATTTCCCTATGACGGGGTTTGACAATATGGAATTTGATTAATGAAAGGAGAGGGGTTAATAACAATGCCACCAACATAGCAGATGACCATATTGGAAACATAATTGGATTTATCGCACCATTTGAATGTCAACATAGTTAAAGAAATGGTCAAGAAAATGAAGTATATGTTCCAAGATCAACAAATTAGAAGCTATCATTCATTGATATGTGATATAAATGTTCTAGCCACCACATAAGATATGGAATGTGTCGCCACATCTCTATGCTTAGACATCACTTGTTAGTAATGTGCAAGATCAAAAGTGATTGGTGGCATGGTCGGTGTCGCAAAATGAAGACCCTAAGGACATGTTTAGTAAACGTTCCTTTTGGATTTTACACATGATCATTATTTTATTCCTAAGGCACTTACCTAGATTGTTTAATTATTTTTACACGTATAGATTATTGGGAAAGTGGTAATGGGATGAGTTATTCCTAAAAAAGAATACAAGATGTGATTTTGAGAAGAATGTGAAGTTGAATAATTGAATTGATACACCTTGTTCTAACTATAATATACATAAATTAATACCTAAGTAGTTTTATATTGCGAATTGCTACTTATTGAATAGGTTTCACATCATTATTATCCTTATGTTACTTACGTGTAGAAAACATAGAAATGAAATTTGAACCCTATATAGGGCAATCTAGGTTATTCTCCATGGTTTAATATGTTATCGTCATTATTGATTAAAAGTGTTGACATAAAATAGACATTGTTGTTGTTTTATTAAGTTTATTTTTCATATAGAGTTAGCGCACACAAAGGCGTATACAACATATTACATATAGACACTCTAACATAGTAATTAATAGAAAATTGAAGTAGGTATACTTGATTCACATTCGTATCATACCACAATTTGTAGGTGAAGTAAACAAAGACATAATAATTCCTCCTCTAACTCTTCTTCTTTATTCACACAAATAGTACATTGTTCAAATTATAGCCATTATACATAAACATACTATACTTCCCTATTTTGTTCCAGTGATGCATAAATTTCTATTCAACACAAAATATTTAATAATTGTAAATTTATGATGAAAGGTTTTTTATTAGGGGTAAATAGTTTTGAAGGGACTATACCCTGTTACAAAAAGTGCTCAAAAGCTAGATAGAGAAGAAAAAAATAATCCATAGTTTTGAAGGGACTATACCCTATTACAAAAAGGCTCCATAGCCAAATAATGCAGTAAATACATCAAGTTTGGATCAGCATCTAGAATATACATGAATATCCAACTATAGTTATCCGAGAAACTATACAAAAGGATCAAAACAATGACAAAACTACAACAAAGTAGCATGAAAACAACATCCTGACAACATCAAAACAAAAAAACTCAAAGTAAGGACAATCCTCTTCACTTGTCTGCTTTGTCAATATTTGTCCTTACCTTCTACAAAGAGGTGAAGAGTGTCAAGGAAGTGACATGGGAGGGATCCTTCTTATCCAGCTTGTGAGAGAATCAAGTCCCATATTGGTCCCAACTCCCAAATGGCAACAAGAATGTCATTGAGCACACATACACTTTTGACATGTTGCTCCATAAAGTTGTAGATAGCCTTAAGCACATAAATGGTGTAGTCATGCCTTCCTTTTTCATTTCCCAATCTGTTATCCAGTGAGTTAAGCTTCTTGTAAATTTCAAGAATTTGATCATTATCCTGCTTCAGGGTCATTGTGCATCTTCCTTTTTCCTTCTCTCTTACAGACCTGCTTGAGCTCTTCTTTCAAAGCCCCAACCTCCTTTTCCAGTTTGACAATTCTATTGAGAAGGAATTCCTCCTTTCTATAAGAGAAGCACTAGTTGGATTGCTAATGTGAAGCATATTTTTAAGCAGACTCAATTTCTTTGTCTGCTACGAAGGATTATTTGGGAGGGGAAGGGATGATTAAGGGGGTAAAGTGGGTTTTTGGTTCTGATTTTCCTTCGACCAAAAGCAGTGGTGGGGGCAATGGAGTCATGGTAAGGGGGGGCAGGGGCAATGGGAATTGAATGATGTTGGGAAAGGCAATGGTGGTGAAGCAGTAGAATGAGGCCTTAGTGAAGGGGGTGGCACAAGTGTGGTTTTGAAACTCAAGAACAGAGTGTTCCAGGAGTTTAAAAGATAATGCGGAAATCTAACATGAAAATTCCTTCTAAAATGATTTAGGAAAACCAAATGTTTGAGAGGAACCATCACATATCTTCCTTCCAAAGTGACATACCTGACAATCATCCTTGTAATTTTATCGAAGGGCTCTAGAATGGAGGTCACTTTTATGCCTACCGTAACAAACTCGATATTTTCTCCATCTCATTAGGAATTTCTTGGCTTCAATTTTCTTGTCTACCCTCTTACTGAAGAATATGGCACCTTCTAAGGCTAAGCCCCGTGACCTTAACAATAAGATCTTCAGTGATTTTAATGTTGATCTCCCCATATTCTATCGTTCTTTGCTTCCACCCAGCCGTGAAATTGAAGAGAAATGTCTTGATCGTGACCCTACATTTTTTCAATGAGGTTTGAGACCCCACCCATTTGCAGATAAGTCCATAGGGTCACATCATCCTTCCAAGTTAGGTCGTAGGTGGGTTCAATTTGGCATGGAGCTCCACCCATTTTTCATTGTTGTTTCTTTGTTTCCCAATGGTAATGTTTCTCCCCAAAACCACTTCTTAATAGTTCCTTTGCATACCCATAAAGTGTGTGAAGGATGAGTGATATTATTAGCCATGTGTAAGGAGATAATCACTCTCAAAATAGCAAAGGACTTCTTAATGATGGTTTTGATTTCATATTTATCCTTGATGATGTCATTATGTACCTTGCTAGGGAGAATGTCATCACTAAACCAAGTTTGCATGTTATTACTAACTCCATAGTTAGCAAGACTATCCACCACTTTGTTGCCTTCACGATAGGAGTGGATGATTTGGTAGTTTGCAAAGGATTTACAAATCTCAATAGATTCATAAATGAAATCCCTAATGGTCCAACTAGGGGGTTGTGCTTGATTTAAAAGATTTATTATGTTCAAAGAGTCCCCTTCAATTATAATATTAGAGATATTGCAATCTCTTACAAGTCTGATCCCCCATAATGTTGTTAGGGCTTCAAAATAGTGGTTTGTTTGGTGGCCCATTTTACCAACAAATGCAACAACAAGACAACCTTTGTGATCCCTGATCACCCCACCTCCTCCTGATGCCCCTGGGTTTCCTTTGGATGCTCCATCAAAATTCAACTTGTACCATAAGTTGGGTGGCTGAATCCAATGAACTAATGATCTGTCAATGCTATTTTGATCATTCCTATGTGAATTTCTCAGTATCAATCTTCCAAGAAACAAGTATATGTTCTTCTTCCTTGGGGTATGGTCTATTTTTTGAGGCCTAAACCTTTCAATGTTATCTTTGACAGCAATAACAATTTCCTTAAAGATATTGTTGCATACCTGTCTGTTGTTCCTGAAGATTATTCCATTCCTGGTTTTCCACAATCTCCAAATGGTATGAGGTAGGACCAAATTCCATAATCTTCTTATCATGCAATGTTTATATGGTGGATCCCATTGCTCCCAAGTCTGCAAGAAGGTATTAGGAAGGGTCCAATGTAGATTAAAATTGGAAAAGATGAGACTCCAAACCTTTGAGGCATATTCACAATGCAAAAGTAGATGTTTGATGTCTTCAACCTCTTTTTGCACATGCAACACATGTTAGGCATAATGAAACCCTTTTTAATTAGGTTATCATTAGTGAGGATATTTCCTTTTAATACAAGCCACAAAAAGAAATTAACTTTTGGGGTTAACTCAAGCATCCATATTTTACTCCAGTTTATATCACTTTGAATATTTTCAAAAATGCATTGTAGCCCAATTTGACAGTATAGTCCCCATCAAAAGAATCAACCCATATAAGCTCATCCTTGGTATCCTTTTGATTAAGAGGAATGAGTGCAAGTTGTTTTTGTAGAGAGGAGACAACAAGTTGTAAATTTTCCTTATCCACTTTGAGTTGCTTCCAAGTTCTCTTGTTTCCATCCAACTCAATGTAATCTTTTACTTTATTCCCATATTTCTCACTTAGATTGTCTTTGATGGAGCCAAATTTATCACTCAGCCTGAAATCAGTCCAGTTGTCTTGCCAAAAATGTATATCCTAACCATTTCCTACTTTCCATCTACAACCTTTAGCAAGGATGTGTCTGATTTGAAGCAAGTTGTTCCGAAAATGGATCCATTGGGAAGTTGCTTTTCAAAAGGAAAGAATTCATATTATGCTGAGCCAAGTACTTTATCCTAATGAGTTTTGTCTAAGGTTTTTTTCCTTTATTAGTCTCCAACCAAGTTTGGCAATTAAAGCAACATTCATCTTCCTAATATCCTTTATACCTAGGCCACCAATATTTTTGGGTATACAAACCTGATCCCAAGAAACTAAATGGTACCTGAATCTTTCTTCAGTTCCATGCCATAAAAATGCTTTTGAATTCTTTCAATGTTGTCAACAATTGTTGTTGGGATGTTGTACATAGACATTATATATATGGGTAAGTTCTGTAGTGTGCTTTTGATTAACAAGCATTTTCCGGCACTAGAGAGAACAACACCTTTCCACCCACCAATTTTTTTTGAAATCTATCTAACAAGGCATTCCAAACAACATTAGATACTTTATTAGTGCCCAAAGGTAAGCCTAGATAGGTAGTGGGTAGAGAGCTGATTTTACACCCCAAAATGAGTGCAATTATTTTCTGTCTATCAGAAGGAGTATTGAAAAATACACCAAACTTTTGTCAAAGTTGACTTTCTAGCCAGAAGTTGCTTCATAGAATCTGAGAATAGTCTTTATAGCTTTAGCTTCAAGAATATAAGCCATCAATAGAAAAATTGTGTCATCAACAAATTGTTGATGTGAAGTTGTATGGTTGGTGGAAGTAGGTTTGAACCCTTTTAGCATGCCAGTATTCACAACCTTAGTTATGGATCTACTAAGGTTGTCAGCCATTATTATAAAAAGTAAGGGGGATATGGGATCCCCTTGTCTTATACCCCTCTGCTGCAAAGAAACCCATCGGAGTACCATTAACAATAACTAAAAATATAGAAGTGGCCCTTTTCTACATATTTTTCATAGACACCGATTTAATATAAATAGAATTGAATGTTAATTTCGAGTAACTATTGTAATGATTTATATACAAGTGATAGTATACGAGAAATGGACAAGAAAGAAGGATGCAATAATATGAAACCCTACCAAAGAAAAAGAGAGAGGGTGACTTAGCCGATCTCGCACAATCTGAGATGATCTCGGGCGGAGAATTGTTGAAACAGGATATAAGTAGTGTTGTCAAGGCTCACTGAGGTTTTGTAACTCATATATATGTAATATATAAGTGCCTACTGGAGGACAGAGTACCCATGTGCTAGTGACTCGATATGGGTGCTAGTTTCTAGTTAGGTGCTCGGTGTTCGATATTTTCTCGGACTTGAGAAGCTTCATTGTTAATCTTCCTTTGTCACTCGACTTTTCACTAATGATGGAAATTGTATTTGTAACTTGCAAAAGAGATAGCTATATGTACATGCACATAAACCACATCATACCTAATAAATAAGTTGCAGAATGGGGAGTCAAACTGATCCCGGCGGTCACCTAAAGAGTGATCTTACGATCAAGCGTTGTACTACATATCGGGATCCATATAGTTATGTGTGAATGTGTGTGTAATGATGACCTAGGTTTGCCTTCTCGCAAGTTGCACTATGATAACATGTTAGATCTAGATTGCTCCAAGTATGCAAATGTCTAAGATGGAATAAGATGAACTTCCTCTCCCATGTTGTGTATGCAAAGTGATGTAGCCCTTGTCCCTTATATGGATGTATTAGATGTATGCCTTTGACATGCCCTTGTGCCTTAGATGTAAGCTTAGGTGATAATAGATAATGTTTATCCCCTTATTTTGGAGAAGTAACTAAGTATATATATGATTCCCTTGTTTGAATTTCGTAATTGACAACTAGAAGGCTGACCCAAAGTACTAAAAGAATCCCAAGTAAAAGAGACCCAAAAGTGTGAGAAAAGGATAGAGATGGTCGGGAGCTCCCAAGAGGGATAGGAGTGCACAGGTGCTTCATCATAATCGGGCGCTAGTGTTTGAGGCCATAAAAGATAAATCAATAAATTTCCAGCAAAGTCAGTAAGATATGTAAGGTCAATAAAAGTGCAAGAGATAAAGCAAAAGGCCCAAAAGAAGTTGTCAACCACTAGTTTTCTTACTTAGGAATCATGTATAAATTAACATGCTTTAAGACCTAGAAATGTACCCTAGTACATATATTTTGTGTTCACATTTTCCCCCACTTTATGTTGTTGAGTGAATACTCGATAGCATAAAGTAGATAGAAGATGCCTACCTTGTGATCATATAGAGAAGAGTGTAATTGATAGCGTGTCGAGTGGAAAAGTGAAGTGTGAAGTGATCGTAGCAAAAACATGGAAACTAGGAAAGGGAAGTGGACCCTAGGGGTAAAGCGTATGTGTAGTAATGTGTCGTTGGAACTTGTGTTGTTGATGTGAGCTACTTCTTGTTGCGTATAAGGACATACTTGTAAAATAAGAGTGAGAAAGTACACAAAGTCCCGTCTATGAAAAATCATACTAAAGTAAGTAAAAGTGTGTAATAGAAAATGGAAAGTATGCACTGATGTATAAAAGAGTAGAGGATAGAAATTTTTCCCGTTTTCTATAGAGATGCTATCGAATGTGAGTGTCTTGTTGCCGAAGGCTAAGGTTTTTGGGCGATGTCATGCCAAGAGTGATTTTTTTGGGTAATCTCATGCCAAGGACAAGTTTTTTGTGCGATCTCACGCCAAGAACGATTTTTTTTTGGGCGATCTCACACCAAGAGAAGAGTTTTGGGGAGAGAGGTCTAGTTTTTCTCTTCTTCCATGATGCTTCCCAATAATCACCACCATAAATGGTACTTCCCGCTTTAATCTGTTGTAACCGATTATAACTAATATAATGTATTTTGTAACTGGAGGGAAGTGCTTTCTACCTGGAGAACTATTTGTAAACTTAAACTGTGTTGAACTGAGAAATTGAATATTTTTTCCCCATGACACAAGTGCATAGGGGGGACACAAACACCCACGCTATTGTCCAATACTTGGCGCTAGTTTCTGCTCTGTGTTTTGGGTCCAATTTTGATTCTAAATCGATCTGTAATTATGTCTCTGTGCCAATTTTGTACTATGATGTGTTGTTCTGAAGCTCTGAGCTGTTATAGGGGTGATTTTCTCACCCAATAGATACCCCCTCGTTTGGGGTGCATGTGACGAATGTAGGAGAATTCAGCCCAAAGGAGAGGACTTGAATCTGATATGCATATTTGAGTGTGGATACATATAGGGGGTAGGGGGTGTGCATGGTATAAACCAAGTCACATGCAAACAAGAGAGACTAGTAAGAAGTGTTAGTGAAAATGAGATAGCATTTAATAGAAGACAATGTAACAAGCAAGTATGAAGACAAGATGGATTGCAAAAAGAGGGTTTCATACATGGGACATCACTCACAATGTCACAAGACAATCAGGGCTGAAGCGGCCAAAACAATACAATGATCAAGAAATAAATAGGTCATAGCCCACAAACAATAATAAATAATAGTAAGAAAAGAGTGACAAATAACCATGGTAGTATTGATCCTGCAAGGAAAATGTTATAGATGAAGCACCCATTAGTATGTTAGAAATATAAGTAGTATGTCAAGGCGTGTATAAATTAGTGAAACGAAAGTGATAGTAATAAGGAGTAAATGATGTAACAATAGAACTGTGACATGTAGAGTGTGAGAACAAAGAAAGGTAAAGGCCCCCAAGATCCTTGGTGGGACCTGGTAATAGAGTAGTGTTGAGCATCATGCATCATGTGAGAATGTGTAAAATTTATACATTCACCTCGAGATACCAATTGAATGTGTGGGTTTATATAGAAAATGAAAAATGACATACTAAGTATCCAACTAACATAGGAAACAAAGTGTAACATGTGAATAATATAAGCTAACAAGAGTAAATGCAACCAAGATATGCAAATGTTGTGCAAGTGTGATGGTGTGTTGTGATGTGCAAGATGTGAAGAGAGGAGGAGCCATATTCCCCCTAGTGGATGTGTATGAGATGAGGTTCATTTAGAAATGATCCCTCAACAATCAAGAATGAACAATGGAACAAGAGCGTGACATCCGGAAATTAGTGTGTTGTATGCATTTGAGAGTAGATGCAATGAAATATGTAGCTGGAGTGTAGAAAAATAAATGATGTGAGGTTTATGGAAGAAGAGTGACCTTAGTAGTCAAGTGTGATCCGTAACACTAAAGTGTTTCATTGGGAAATGAATGTATTGCATGTGATTGAGTATAAATGCTAGGAAAGATGTATCGTGAAGCATTGAGCATGAAAAGTATGTGATGTGAGGTTCATTTAAGAATTGGACCCTCAACAGTTAAGTATGAACTATGGAACTAGAGTGTGTCATCGGGTAATGAATGTATTGTATGTGTACTAGAGATGTGGTAATGCTTGAAAAGATAGACATGAAGCACGGAGCGTGAGTAGCCAAGATGCGATAAGTGAGGTTCATGGAGTAAGTGAGCGGGGTGAGGAGTCAAGTAAACTCATAAAGGATATCGTTAGTGTTAGGATCATAATCGATAGGATTTGGGTTGGAGATGTAGTATGCGATAGTATCGGGTTGATCATGTAAAGAGCTTGTGCAGGCATAAATTTTGCATGCCCATAGCATATTCTTCATTAGTAAAAGGGGTTACAGACAATCATGTACGTACCAACGAGTTAGGTTTTGGGTATAGCCAAGGAATGAATCATTACAAATAGATATGTGGCCAAAAGGCATAAGAAATGTAATGGTAGTATGGATGGGGTCAAGGGCACCACCAATATAGTCGAGCCAAGATTGTCTAAGGATGAGTGGAGAGGGTTGATGTGTACATGAGAGGAAGACCAATAAATGAAAGACACAAAGTCCATAAACAATAGTAATAAATAAATATCCATGATAAAGGTGGGCGGATGGGGGAGGAGATCTAATTAACTAAAATATGATATTTATATAAGTTGATCTATATATAAATAATAATGAAATAACTAATATAAATTTAAATATTGATGCTAGATATTTATTTTTAGTGTTTAAATAAAATGAAATAATGAAAATAAAAGGGATAAGGTACTAACTTGAATGCAACTTACCTCACTATGTGTAGGACTTGAACAGATCCGGTGTACGACCGGATTTGGATGTGGGAATGCTTCAAAAGCTTAGAGCAGTTTACACAACAATAATTCTTCTTAGTATTTCACACGGAGAAACTATAAAAATAAATATATGGATGCACTCCTATAAACTAGGAGATAGTTACAACAATACACCCAAACTAACTCTCACAACAATACACTTAAACTAACTCTCACAACAAACTATCTACATGAGTTATTTTAACAACTCAACAAATAACAATAATGTACCGCACTAATAAGATATATTTCCTAACATTCCCCCTTAGTGTGAACATGGGGAAAACCTATCTTTGTACTTGCACCTACTTTCATGATTAGGTGATTTTTACTGCAAGATGATCACAAACCCGTTGTATGGTTTTCAAACGGTTAACCATGAACCGAAAATGGTGGTTTTCAATTGGATTACCACAAACCAAAAATGATTGTTTTCAAGTGGTTTACCTACAACCACACCATGATGTGCCACTTGTACTATTATCATTCCTCATCAATATCTAATTACAGGGAATAACATAGGAAATTTTGTTGAATTCTTTTGCTCATACACACAAACTGAAAATTTGAAATGGAACATTGGATCATGTTCCCCTCCTCAATGTGATATTTTCACTTATTCCAAAAACCAAACAGGAACAACAGGAACACTGAAATCTAAAGCACACTGAAAAATATTGAAAGCAAACTACACACATATGTCACCAAACCTTTCTACGGCCTCATCGTTGGTGATTGACAAGAGCTCTTAGAATGACCTCCAACTTCCTATGCCTCCATCCTCCGGTTTCACGATGCTAGTTCAATCGGATGTGATCATGAAGCTCAATTTAAAATACCTCAACCGGACATCGATACCACCGAAAATGTGTCCATAAGGTAATTATTTTTATTTTTACAAATTTTGACAACTCGTAGAATATTTTCACTAAATGACCTTAACAACATAACATTTTTTTACTCTAATGGCACAATAATAGATTCTTAAGAGAAACCTAATGGAGACAATTTTTGACTTCACTCAACTTTTAACAATGCATATTGACAAAAGAATTAATTTATAAATACAAACAACTTAAACCCTATTGAATTAAGAAATTAATTTATAAATACTAACAATGCATGAGCATAGAAGAGCCACGTAGTAGTGTTGATCCGAACATGAAGTCTTGGTAACTAATTATATGCATGAATGCATGCTTCAAGGATTGCTTGAAATGAAAATTTTCTTCATAAATCCGCAAACCACTAGATTTATGAGCGAGATAGACATTTGAATCGCCAATAATGATTGGAAGATTCCCGAAAGCGAGATATAAAAGAAGCGTTGGGAAATCGGGTGCAAAGTAGGTCACGATTCAAGGACACATCATTCGCCAAGCCGAGTGCTACTTACAGAACCACTAGATGAAGGATGGTAGGACCATGAGAAAGAGGTACTTAATATTAGATATGCACAAATTATTGAATCCTTATCTACGCAGGCACACAAAAGCTTATGCATAAACATATGTGAATAGTTGCATATCCATGCATATGCAACCAAATCAATACAAAGCACTACACTTGTAGATTGATGATAAACAATAGAAAAGAATGGAAATATTGATCACTTTTCGGTATCAAATTCGTCTCCTATCACATATGGCTAAAAACAAAGTGACAATGATTGACTAGATCTATAGTAGCCTCGAACTCATGAAAAATTCATTCACATGGGTGACTAGAAATAGGTTGCCCCTTAAAAAATCCCTTATGCTTCCATTATACACAGAAGGAAAAGAGAGTCGCTCTTATTCCAAATCAAAAGGTTGGAGTAGTTTACACAAAGTAATAATTCTTCGTAGTATTTCACACGAAGAAACTATACAAATAAACAAGGAGATAAGTTCTAACAATACACTTAAAATAACTCTCACAACAAACTATCTACGTGAGTTGTTTTAATAACTCAACAAATAACAATAATGTACACACTAATAAGATATATTTCCTAACAATGGTGCTCGAGAACTGTAGAAGTTGAAGATTTGACTAGACTAGGGAGCTTGGGAGAGTACTGGGGCACCCTAAGGCACCCTGGTTTGTAATTTGGGTGCTCTAGTCTACAGAAAATCCCAGGATCTGAATCTGGAAGTGTTGTAAGGTCTCCTCAGCATCTTTCTCCTTGTCACATGGTTGTCACAATATCTTCACTTATGTCGATGTGAATGTGACGTGAAGATCTACCTGCAAAACCTTATTCAAAGCATCAAATTCCTAAAAATAAAAATGCATATGAATAGGTCGACTGACCTTAGCTGCCACAATGGTCGACTTACAACTAAGTGTTGCACTACATTCCAAACCCCATGTAGTTCTATGTGCTTTTGTGTGTAGTTTTATGCCTAGGATACTCTCTACGCGCCATGACACGTAAGTAGGGGTAATAACTAGATGTAAGAATGCAAATTGTGAAGAATAGAATGAATACAACCCTTTCCCCCTATGCTTCTGTGATGTAGATGTAGAAGATGCCCAAATGCAGTCCCTTGCCTTAGTAGATAATTGCCCTTGATAGATGATAGTCTGCCATAATGTAGTGAGTATGTTATGTTTATATAGGGATATCTCTTCCAAATTTTGACACCAATGACCCAAAACACCGAATAATACCTAAGGAGTGAACAGGGGTAATAACAAGGACCGACCTCAAACAAATAAATTAGAAGCAAGAGTTACAGAAACTAGGGCACCTAAAATCTCGGTGAGGGCACCCCGAGGCACCCGAGTGCTACCCTAGGTGCCCTAGTTATAAACTGGAGATGATAAACAACCAAATAACGACACCTGACACTTGTTGAGAGACTACCAGAACTATATAGACAACTAAGAATTGTGCAAGACAAACGATGATAACGACTGACTAACGGCGATTTGGACTACTAAGGGATAGGTCATTAGTGGATACTTTTATTATGTGAGATCCATATATAAAATAACATACTTGACAGTATAAATGTAATAGTAAGTGTGTGATTTTGTGACTATTGTTATCCAATTATTCCCCTTAGGAAAAATTAGACTCACACAGATAAAATAACATGAGCGATTTGGCCATGGGAGCTCACATTTCAGGCTCGAGCCCAGCAAGTTGAAGTGACGTTGAAGCATTCAGATTCGGCAGGAAAAAATTCTGAATTGGCAGGCTCAAAAGTCCAGGACATCAAAGTACGAAGTCTGAAATTTGGACTTTGGACATTTGGGAGTTCAGAGTTGGCAACAGGGTTGAGCGGTGAACAAGTGCCACGTGGGAGGAAAAGGAATTCTGAAATTCGTGACTTCGGGCTTTGGATTTCGAGAGATATGTGATGACCGGACAGATGAACAATCCTGAAATCTTGAAACCTAAAAACACAAAGGTTCAAAACTTGAAGTTTGAATTTCAGACTTCGGGGTTTCAAAATTTCAAAACATTGAAGCCCTAGTGCACGCAAATCATAACTTAAAGCCTAAAACCCAAAGTACAAATTTTGGACTTCGGGGTTTTGGAATTTCGGAGGTTTCACAAACTCGAAAGATGAATAGTGATAGCGATCTCCGAAGCCCAAAGTTACGAATTACCAAATTCTGAAATTTTGGATTTTGGAGGGTGTGATGCATGGTTGGAGTTCGAAATAGAAAATCAACCATCGGCATTTATGCAATATGGTACCCTCATCTTCAGATGACCATAACTTTTGACTGGGAGATCGGATTTGCACAAAATAGGAATTTTTGGAAATCTCTCAGTGTCCTCTACACAACAGCTGATGGTAGTTTTCTTAATTTTAGTGAGACTAAGTATTTCAAAATGAGGAAATATAGTCCACCATTTTAGAGGAATGTTTCCAAATTTCTCACCTACCAAAATGATGAAGGTATGGGCTTCCTTTCTTCCCCAACAAGGCAAAGTACATGGAGGTATGGGTTTTACAATGGCACCCATCATTGTTGCAAGTGATTTTAATGCATTTTTGGGTGGTTGAAGCAAGATTTCAAATTCCTTCTCTCTCCCTTTCTCTCATTCTTCCTATATATTGTAAGGAGGGGCTCATTTTAAAAGGTTGGACACCTTGTATATGCCCCTCCCTTCTTCTTCTTGTCTGTAAGATATTTTGTGGAGATTCCAAACCTCCCTACTAGACATTGTAATGCAAAATATGTTCCTTTGAGCTTGAGTGTGGTGTATTGTATCAATTTCGGGAGCAATAAAATCATATTTGTGGATGCTTCAAACCCTCTTTTATGTTATATTGAAATTTTTTTGATATTTCATTACATGCAAGGTTATTGTGTATTGTTGTTGTTTTCATTACAAGGTTTTGGTAGTGTTGTGTTTATTATGCAAGTTGTTCAACATCCTTCTTGGTGCATCACCTTCCCTTAGAGTAGGTTTTATTTTCATGCATTTTCTCTATCTTTGTCTCCTTGAAATATTAGATTAGGGTTAGATCTACAACTCTTTGCACTTTGGAGTAGTTGACACTAGGATAGACACGAGGAAGCCGGCCTTCATGCGAGGGTTATCTCGATTTCAAAGTCCCCCATTTTGGGATAATTCCATGTTTGACAAATCACACTGAGTGCCTCAACAAATCACTTGTAAACAATCAGGGGTGCTATGATTTTTCCATAACAACTACAATATTAGCAAGTGTGAATCCTAAGTGTGTTAAGCCTTCATGTGTGCAAATAGTGTCAAGTAAAGTGGGATCAAAAGGAATATGAGGCCAATAAGATTCATGTATGAATAAAGTGTATGTAAATAGATCTAGTTGTGGATTAGAGTTGACCTAGGGAGATGAAGTAGGCGGCATGACATCCAATGTATGAACAATTCCCTGACAAAGAATCATGGCGGTAGTAGAGGGAGGAGGTTGCTTGAATTGATATTCACCAGGGCCAATAGAAACAAAGGTGTCTTGAAATTAGGATTCATCTATCTCAAGAGGAGTAAAATTGAGGTTGCACAAATTTTCATCAGTAAGCTCTACGACATCGACTTCATCATCGAATCATCGGTGCTGACATTTTCTTTTGGATAACATTTTAAAGGATATTAAGGGGAGGAGAAATGGATGTAAGGCTGAGGGGAGTAGTGATGGGTGGGATAGTGGTAGTGATAAAGGGAGATATGGTGGGTGATATAAGATCAGTGGTATGTGTAGGGATGGAAGGGATGCATGTGGAGGTAGAAGAAGTAGTGGAAGTAATAGATTGACCAACATCGTATGTACTGATATTATGATATGGAATAGGATGCAACCGAGGTATGGGTATGGCAAAGGTGATCGGGTCTATATGAAAAAAACTAGAATGGGTCAAGGTAAGTGGAAATAGTATGCTCATATCCATCATGTAATAATTTAACACACCAATAAATCGTAGAAGGAACAACATGCATGGCGTAAATCCATCTTCTATTAAGTAAGAATCGAACTCAAATGATGTATCAAGATATAAAACAAATTAGGAAGTTTTTTGGGTTTGGCCTTTAAAAGTAGGGTGATAGTACCAATGAATGTGTGAGTAGTAGAATCATATCCGCAAACGAGGGTGGATGATTTAGTGGTGATCGACTATCGTGAATTTGTAATTGCATGAGCAATGAGAAGGAACATACATTTATAATGGAGTCATTGTTAATTAATATGCACTTGATATAGTGGGAACTAATAGTATTTGTGATAAGCAAAGGTGAGGAGGGATCACCAAAGTGGTAGTAGGAGGAATATCTTTATTATCAAGGATATAACATATGGTAGGTTCTTAAGGGATTGAATAATATGGGTGAAGACAATAGGGAATTTTCACTTTCAATATGGATGGAACAAAGGAAAACCTCTAACATGTGACAACAATCTAGTGCATGGCGTAAAATATAATAAAGATAAAAAAATTCAGTGTATTATTTAGTTTCTCAATGATATCATAGCCTTTAGAAGTGCTAGTAGAATATGTGGAGGTAATATGGGGTGGAATAGAGACATGTGGAGTCACAAACTTCTTATTGTGTTGAGTGGTGACCATATTAATAGTTGGGTCAAGTATGGGAGTATTGATGCGAGGAGGATGTTGTGTATGGACTTGCATAAAATCAACAGTGGTAGAAGTTGTACCAGAAACCCTAGTGGGTGCATAGGATGGGTAAGAGGATTGGTCCATAAATTTGGAAGAAGGAGCGAGAATTTGATGCATATTCAGAAGGGAGGGTTTGATCGGTCGGGTTCACCATATGATTTAATATAAATAGACTTAAATCTTAATTTAAGAGTAACTATTGTAATGAATGATATAATGATAGTGTATAGTAAATGGAAAAGCAACAAGCATGCGATAATATGAAACCCTAAGCAAGAGAAAGAGAGAGGGCGAATTAGTCGATTTCACATAATCTGAGATGATTTTGGCGGAGAACTATTGAAACAGGATAAGTAGTGTCGTTAAGGCTCACTGGAGGCTCTAGAACTCGAGGGTGTGTAGGACAGAAGCACCCATGGGAGGACAGGAGTGCCTGTGCTAATGACTAATCTAGGTGCTAGTGTCTAGTTAGGTGCTCAAGTTCTAACCTTTTCAAGACTGGAGGAGCTTTGTTGTTGGTCTTCCTTTGTCACTCTAACTTTTCACTAATGACACCTAACATACCTATAACCTATAAAAGAGATAGCTAGTTACACATTCCCACAAACCACATCATACCTAATAAATAAGATGTAGAATGGGGAGTCGGATTGACCCCAGCGGTCACCCAAAGAATGATCTTACAACCGAGTGCTACACTACATCTCAGACTCCATGTAGTTGTGTGAATGTGTGTGCAATGATGACCTAGGTTTCCCTTGTGAAAGTTGCACCGCGGGCTAGATATAGATTTCTCCAAGTATGCAAATGTGTGAGATGGAATTAAATGAACTTCCCCTCTTCTATTGTGTACCCATAGTGGTGTAACACGTGTCCCTTATGTGGAGGTGTTAGATGTATGCCTTTGAAATTATCTTATGATTTAGATGCAATATTAGGTGATAGTAGATAATGCTTAGTGCTTGGCCCCTTATTTTGGAGAAGTAACTAAGTATATATGATTCTCTTGTTTGAATTTCATAATTGACAACTAGAAAGGTGACCCAAAGTACTAAAAGATTCCCAAGAAGTAAAAGAGACCCAAAAGGGTGAGAAAAGGATAGAGAGGGTCAGGAGCACCCAAGAGGGATAGGAGTGCCTAGGTGCTTCTGTCCTAACGGGTAATAGTGTATGAGGCCATAAAAGATAAATTAGGAAAGTTCTGACAAAGTTGTAAGATATGTGAGGTTAATAAAAGTGCAAGAGATAAAGAAAAAGGCCCAAAATAAGTTTTCAACCACTAGTTTTCTTTCTTAGGAATCATGTATATATTAGTATACTTTAGGACATATAAATGTACCCAAGTGCATAGATTTTGTGTCTATAGATACTCATTTTAGTAATTCATGTCTTACAACAACACAACTTGTACAACGCTTTTTGCACTAGCTCACACTTGTCTAACTTGGTCAATTATGATATCCCTAATTATATCACATTCATTATTACTTACACACATAGATCATTTCTTCACATAATGGTCATATTAGTCCATAAAATCATGATAAACCCTCACACAAGATACAATTCCATTTTTTAAAGTACTCATAGATGTATCCTGCACCAAACCAACCAGAAAGGGCCATAACATATATATTTTATGGACCTTCCCGTCATCTTTGGTCCCTTTCCCTCTAATGAAACTTTTCTTAATTCAAATCCCTTTGGTACACTTCTATTCAGCCTTATCTCGATCTTTCCAGCCTTCAACACGTATATAATTTAGTTATGCATCTCTCATCAAAGAGGAGATCATGCACACTTGACACCTAAATATCATAATGATCATACACTAAGAGTAATCATAAGAAAAACCATTCCAAGACTCCTTGAACTCCACATACTTTGCATACTCATTATAGGGAAGTCATCTACTCGTATCTACAAATACAAAGAATATATCATCACTCTAAGTTAAGCTAGGAAAAGGTGCAAAAACAATCATTGTTGCAAGCTCGTGGTTGTCAATTTGATTGCATACATTATAAAGATCACATGTTAGGCAAGAACAATGTGAGGTTTGATCCATCTTTGGAGTAATGTTGATGTCAATGGTGCACGGGGTGTCCACAACCCACCTACTATTTTTTGCAAGACTTCTTAGCTATCTAGAGTTTTAAAAGATCAATCGATGCACAATGAGCATCACACAATATCGAAGGTCCATATTTTAGACATGAGTAGATAAAAATAAAATACATGTACCCATAAATTATCTAGAGAAAATGGTTTGAAGTGAAAAGAGTGTACAGAAAGGGCCATAATGAGGGTGTGTTTTGCTTCATGCCATCCGATTTGGTCTCATGCGGTGGTTCAGGACATAATTTCAACAATAAAGCTCTATCAAGTCATTTCCATCATGTTTCAGTCATCAAACCAACCCAGATCATCACATAGAGTTTATATTAGCTAATTTTTCTTCTCTCTCTCATTGTAAGTTCTTTATCTATTTGATGTTCATCATTGTTTAGTATTGTTCATATGGTTATTCTTGATATTGTTGTAATTATCTTTGGAAACTAATTGATTAAGATAATCTACCATCAGTTACTACCCCTATAAGAATTAACCATTTAGGTTAAATAATTTGGTGAAATCAAGTATTGAATGTTATGTGTCGATCTATCCTCTTTTATTCTTCTTAGTCATTCTTCCAAACTCTAGTGGATTTCCGTATTGCATTTCATGCCAATACGTGTCTTGGTCATTTGGTTCTCCACAATACCTTGATCTTCCACTTCCTACTTGAAAGCATTCCAAATTTATGACCTCTTTTATACATATGAATGAAAACCCCATATTCAATGTTACTCACATACCCTTAGAAGACGTAGAGACTTTTGATAGTGATCATTCCTATGATGAAGACATTAATGTTGATCAAGACCAAGTTGATGTTCTATCTAATTTCTATGCTCAATTACATGATAACCCAAGCCATGTGCAACTAGTCCTTGATGTTCTTTTAACTGCTAAACTTTCTCATGACAAGGCTTCTCATGAAAGCATGCTTAAAAATTTAAGATCCTCCTCTACATATAAGTCCTCCATTCTAGTAATTATTGTTTCCACTTCTAATATTTTCACCTCCAAGGTACCTACATCTTCTATTCATGTTTCTTCTCCCCACACCTCCATGGGGGATCTAGTCTCAATATTTCTATTCCTATGTCTACCACTCATTTTTATTCTCCTCTTATCTCTCATATTCAACCTAGTTCTTCTTATGACACCCATTCCTTAGGGTCCTTGGTGCACAACCTACAAGCCCAAGTTCTTCAACTACAATAACGTACCACCGTGAATTCTTCTTTTACAATTTCTTTCTTTCTTCTACATAGTCCTCTTGCACCCGAGGTTTCCTCTTATCCTCTTCCTCCCGCCTGTTTCACCTAAGATTCCTCTTTTCACTAGTAAATAAGATCCATGAGAGAATCTTTGATCATTTCATGTTGCTTGCTTAGATTATGCTTCTGATGATACATTATTAATGAAATCATCTCTTAGATTTTTATTCTCATTTGGATTGTTTCGAGTTCTTTTTGAAGTTATTTTGCAAGTTTTGGTCGCTCTTAGATTTTGTATTCTTATTTGGATTGTGTGGAGTGCTTTTGGAAGTCATTTTACAAGTATTATATTGAAATATCTAGTTAAGGTAAGTAGGTGAGTTAGACTTGCTTATATATGAATTCGTAAGTAAAGTTTTGTATTAAGGTTGACCTATGGGATATGAAATGACCCATGAAAATGTATAAAATTAAAAAAGTGACCATTATGTGGCTAAGGTTGAAAAGTTTATTCTCAAACCACATTGAATGGTTTGGTCCTAAACAAACGACCCCATATAAGCGATGCAGCAGGATTATGCAAAATTCTAGGAATGATGCCTATGATGAATATATTGTTGTGGACTGATGTGATTAGTTATGTGAGTGATTGAGCAGTGAAAATAGAGAATAAATACATGTAAGATAGATAAGGATAAGTCACCTAGGCTTTGAATGTGTGCAGAAGTCATCATTTATGTGTAAAGTCAATGTTGTCATTACTAAAGGATAAATTTCCAAATTCAGTGCTTATAATTAGTGCAAAGTGTGAGCCTATATGATAGTGATATGCTACTAAAAATGTAATGAAGTTACAATGAAGATTTTAAAATATTAGACTAAGATTAGGAGAATTAAAATAGTGATTAGAGAGTCAAAACATTCATCAGTAGAATTGTAGATTTTGTGTGACCATTTGTATATGAGAATAATTAGTTAAATTTTTCATAAAGCAATTAGTTGCAATTATATGTGTTTAAATGTGTGTGTAAATATGTCAAATCAACTCGCATACTATGTATTAGATACTTAGTTGGGAACTTATTCAGCGATCTCCCCAGTGATTTGCATCATTTATGGTATCGAGATCTCACCAAGCACTTAGGAGTATTGTGTGAAGTAGATTGTATGTGAGAGTCTATAGGGATTTTTCAAGAATGTGCATTTAAGAATAAAAGTGTGTGAGATATTTTCAATCTATTTCCATAGGTCTATATTGGTATAAGATATTGTTTGAGATATATCATCTTCCAACCGAGAGAAGGTTGGGTAAAAGGTGTTGGTGTGATCAAGTAGTACTTTAGTATATGGAAATTGGGTAGAGGATGAGGAGAGAGTAAGAAAAACTAGATAATGTATGATTGGGAGTCCTCCATCATGTTTTTAGTAGGTAGAGGAAACTTAGTGCATTTTCATTCTCCGTATAATTTTAGGTGGGTAGATAGAAATACTTGTATTTTTGAAAGAGAACTACCTTTGAGGGAGTGGAGAGTGAGTTTTTATGTCAATTTTGTGAGTGTTGAGTAAATTTGAAGAGTAGGTCATAAAAGTAAGGTAATATTGATTCAAGATGCCTCCTAAAAGAAGGGGAAATAAAAAGGATGTGATGTTTAAAATTTTCAAAGAAGTGAAAAACCAAATAGAAGGAATGAGAACATAAGATAGGAAAAAAAAGAAAAAATGGATAGATATGAGAGTGATATAAATGAAGAAGAAAGACAGGAATAAATTAAAATGCTAAAGAAGGCACAAATGCAGGAGAAAGGATACTACTTATATCCCTTTCCAAGATGGATAAGAGCATGTAGATGGTTGAAGTGCTATATTATTATGAGTCCTTGAATCCAAATGAGATCATATATTAGATCACTGATCTTGAAGTGTATTTTGAGTCGAGGAGATGCAGACTCCAAACATAGTGATTTTTCGGGAAAAAATATCTATTGAATAAAAACTTGTGGTGGAGACAAGTGCAAATGGAGAGAAAAAGAAGAGGGAAGGAAAATATTAGCAAAAGGGACAAAAATTTAGTTGAGCTTAAAGGTAAGTTTCTACCTCTTGATTATGAATTATCTTTGTTAAATAAGCTTCAAAATTTAAGGAAGAAGAAGAAATTAGTCAAAGATTATCCAAAGGAGTTTTATGGGCTCACTAGTACGTCTGCACATATTGATTTAGACAAAGAGAAGGTTGTTTGGTATGTAAGTGATCTCAAATTTAGCATTCAAGATGAGTTATGTGTGATATAATTGAAAATAGTTGAAGAGATTTAATAGTATTTCTTGAAGGTCGAGGAAAAGTATAGGAGAAGGGAGTTCAATATAAAAAGAGTTGAAGGTAATGAGAGTGGTGATAGCAAAACATATGGGGAGGTTATCTCATGTTATGTTGGGGGAAAGTACGAGGATGTGAATACTTCATGGGGAGATGTAGAAGAAAAGTTGGATGAGAAATCTTGTGAGGAGATAAACACATTATGTGAAGATGAAGGAATTTTTAAATAATTAAATGGCATGTACACATTTAAGTGCAAGACATATGGGCATATAAATTTTGAGTGTACTCAAGATAGAACCAACATAAGTTGTAAGAGGATGAGTCAAGATGCATCAGGTTCATATTATCTATTAGTCATGGAAGAGTGCCAAGAGGATGAGAAAGTAATTTTACCAAGCTTGAGCATAATCAAGTGGCCAAGAGGGAAAATGATTATAGCGATAGAGAGTGAAATGATAATTAAGAGGCAAGAAAAAGTATGTTAGAGAAAGAACATATTCAAAACTAGATACAAGATACAAGGTATGTATTGATGTGATAATTGATAGTGGTAGTACAAACGATATAGTGTCTAGAGGCTATGGATAAGTTGAAATTGAAGTGTCAATAACACCCACACCCATATTTTCAAAAATTATTTTGATCTTAATGTGTGGAAATGACCCGAGATTCAGATGAAGATTGAAAGATATGAGGACATGGCATTATGTGATGTGGTGACTATGGATGCATGTTATTTGATGTTAGGAGACCATGGAAATTTTCTAATGAAGTCATGTATGATGGAAATAGAAATCTAGTTTAAATCACAAGGAAGGGTGATAAGAGATCAAATTTGAGTCCCTTCAAATAAGATAATGATGAAGAACAACACTTAATACCTTTTTTTTTCTTAGTGCATGAAAATAATCCTTGAGCCCTATGAGGTATATAATATTATTATGAAGAATGAGTGTGAGAAAATTAATGAGAGGATGAAGAGGGGTGTTGTAATAAAATCAATTGAAAGAGACTCAAATAAGGAATGCGATGGATTTTGTGTTAAGTTGGGTGAGCGAGAGACTTTGTTTACATTAGAAATGGAGTCTATGAGGGAATGAGGTATGGATGCCTATTTAGAGGAAGCAACAAGAGGTATGACACACCATGTGAACATGAGTTGAGAGAACAAGAAAGAATTGAAACAAGTGAAAATATTATAAGGAAGGAGTCCCAAGAAGAGAGAGCACAAATACATTATTTGGAAGCTACAATTGAGTTTTTTTGCATGTGAAAGTATGAAGACATGTCGGGGTACAAGTACTTGTGAATTTAATAAAGGATAATGTTGTAGGAGGAAATGAAGATTTAAAGAGCTCTTGTACAACTTTGAACAACCATGGAGAAGAAAGAGAGACACAAAGGGGGATGAATAAATACACAATTTTTTAAAATCATGTTTGTGATAGCATGTATGCATGGACAAATGAAACATAGAAGTTCCCGAAGAAATATTAAGGAGAACAAAACAAGGTTTGAGGGTATTAAATCAAATAAAATGATGAAGAGGTTGTGAAAAATGAGAAATTTGAGCTCAAGGAACAAAATCTAGAATATAGTTCATATATGAATGTTCATGAGATATACTCAAATTATGGGTGATCTACAAAAGGAAAAAGTCTCATTAGATGCAAAACATTGAAAAGAAAAGCATAAAATATGAGAGGAAGAAAGCAAGTTAAGGAGACTCATGATTTTAATTTGATTTTTGTTTGCAATATATGTACAAGTCTTGCAAAGAGACAAAAAGATGAATTAAATGGGTCACTTGAAATGAATGGGTCACGTAAGAAGCACATTGTGGAGAAAGAAATTAGAGCAGGGGGAATTATATAAACACGAAGAAATGGGAAGATGTGCATCCCAATCAATAGATAACGAGTTGATTGCATGCACATGAAGAAACCAATAGATATCAACACAAAATTATAAGCAAAGGTAGCTCTAGATCTAGATCTAAAATAACACAAAGTTTATTAAAAGATCTAAGATATAAAAGCTAGAAACACAATACACCGTGACACAAAGTTCTCTGAAAATCTGCTCCTGTATATTCCTTTGCTTCAAGTGGCTCTCGAGGTTTTAGCACAAAGTCTGGAACACAAGAATGTTGCTTACAAATTCTCATCCTTAACCCAAGGTTCTTCCTCTACTTATAGAATGTAGAGGGGCAATTACAAGTCGGAAGCTTTTAGTTGAACGGCACATGTGGAAGTGGGAAAGGAAACAACTGGCAATCTCCCTCCTGGAATTCCTCTTTGCATGACATGCATGATTTGCAACTGAAAAAAAAGAACCTTCTATTTTGCACGTCTGCCACCTATCTCCAAGTAGTTGACTTCTTCAAGTAATGGCTTTTAAACCAATCACTTAAGTTGTATAATTTAATTGATCGCTCAAATTACTTTGTCGGAGGAAAAAGAAAGAAGAAGAAAGAGAAAGTTGCAGTCTTGTCCTTTTTCATATTCTGCATTGTGATTGATTCTTTTGCCTTTGATTCTCACCATTTGGATCTGGAAGCGGTGGATCTGGAAGCAAGCTAGATCAGAAGATCAAGCTGGATTTGGATCTGATGATCTGAAATTTGCTTACGGGTGTTGCCTTTGCCTTGTCTTCCTTTTATCCTTGAAGCTTTTGCGTTCTTCTCCTGTATACATGCATCGGTCTGATGTTTGCATAAGTAAATAACTCATCATTTTTATTTTTAATTGCATATGAGCAATTAAAAATTCTTGGAAAGCACTCTAGGGTGAATGCAACTTCAATGAAGGCTTATTTGGAAGATTGGGAGCACATGCACAAGATCTGGAAGAAATTTTCCATGCATGCTTGACTTCTTCACGGGGCTGCATTCGAAACAAGAGGATGAAGCCTTTTGCGGAAGCTTTTTTGCAATTATGAGATCTAGATGGATCTGGATCTGATGGATGCTCCTATGTGACTTCATTCAAATCTGAAAGTAATGCATGATTCCAGTGAGCTTTCTCGTCATCCCGCTTTGCCATGGCTGGAGCAATCTTTGTCTGAACAATTCTTTTCTCTCTTTATTCGGCCGGAATTCTTCACAGCCGGTGCAGATCTGGATAATTCTTCAGATTCGGAGGATATATTCAATGTATTGGACATTGATTTAAGCTCCTTTTCTTATAAAAGCACTGTAATGAATTCCTGCAATTAATTCAGACAAAGATGGCAACCGGAACATGAACAGTGGATTTTAATCATAAAAATCTGCATAATTCAAGCCTGCTGCCCCAAATTTGATGTTTTATTTGCATGCAAAGCAAGCATGAATTTTACCAACTTCACCTGAGCACCTGTATCACTTATGCAAACAATTATCCAGACACAAATCAACCTCCTTGACACATGCGCCAAAATTGGAAGCTTTTAGCATTAATTACACCTTTTGAGCAAAAATCCTCTTCAAATGGGGCGCACTTTTCCTCTGGGCTGCACTTCTCTGCTTTTGTGAATTAATTAATTCATCCTTATGGCAGCCCCTGCTTATATAATCCTCATGATTCTATAATTAATTAATGTCTTTCCTATTCCTGGCAATTAATTAATTAATTAATAATAAACTTTACACTCTTGAATGGGCGCCTATTTTGTGCATGCTCATGGCTGCCATTAAATAAATTAAATTTATTTAATTTTAGACTTCTGCTTCCAGTTAACTCAAGCCTCACAGTATGCTTTGACCTTAGCCACTGAAAATAGGAATTAATTTAATCATTTAATACTTTAAAAAGTATTATTTCTCTCCCAAAAGGGGCACTTTTTGACATAAAGGGGCTGCATTAAATAAATATTATTTATTTAATTTTAGAACAGTCTATTTTCAACCTCCTTTTGTCCATTTACCTTTGTTGACTTTTCCACAAGCTTGCACAGGCGAGGTAAAATTGGGTGAATAAATATTAACAAATATTTATTTAATGCATTTATTATTCACCCAAGGTGGGTCGCACTTTTTGGAATAAAGAATTTCTATTTTTAAAAGTCACATGACAATGGGATTATTTACCTGCAGGCAGGCAGCCACAATCCCATGAAAATCCATGATTCACTTAAGTCGTTTGACTTTCATAATGGGATTATTTACCTGCACAGGCGGGTAAAAATCCATGATTCACTTAAGTGATTTTCTTTTATTCCATGATGGAATTTTTACCTGCTGAGGCGGGTAAGAAATTCCCTTTTGCTTTGCCTCTAATTTTCCCATTGTGACTTAAGTGGCGTTGCTTCCATGGGAAAAAAAAAGTACCTGTTAGGCAGTACAAAATTCCCACCTTCTTTGCTTTTCCAAAAATCCCATGATCCACTTCAAACCCTCTTTTTCCAAAAATGCGGCCAGCCCAGAAGAGCTTTTTGGTGCACGACTTCATCTTTTCCCGAGAACCCAGACCTCGATGGCGAATTCCTTACGGCAGCCTGCACAACGTGCGTATGTGATCTCCAGATACTCCAGGCCAAGAATCAGGCCAAACCGGCAAAGGAATTGATCCAGAGAAATTTCACAAAAAATGAAACGGAAAACACAAAAAACACAAAATGTTGCCAGAAGTTACAAATAAAGCCCAGGATTCATTCCTGGTTAAAACCCTATTGGTATATGGGAATAATGATATATACGATCACAACAGGGTTAAACCGGAGCACAAATTGCCTCAAACGGGGCTCAAAATAATTAAATACAAATTTCCCGCAGGAAAATCCCGACGATAGAATATAACAATTTTGGGCATCTGGGTATTTGGCGAAAATGGCTAATATGGCTCCTTGGGAATATCTTGACACATTATACAGAGAACTTTTTGGCAATAAAAACACAAAACGACCCATTATTTTAAAAGTACGAAATTTTTTTTTAATAGGGTAGTCTCAGATTTCAAGGTGAAATCTGGGGACACCAGTCGGCTCCGTCTGTGGACATCTTTTCTCTGTCAAAATGACAAGGGAAAAGATGAGATCCCAACATCTCTGGTTTCGTATCTTGTCTTTTTGTGCAAGGGGTCAAGAAAAAAAAACAACACAACACAAAAAAAAAAAAAACAAGGAAAAACAAACAAAGTTTTATTTATATACATACAGGTTTTACCCTTTTTCATGTCTGAAAAACTTCAGATGTTGCCCATTGAAAGGCAATGGTAACTCAATTCCATCCCGGTAGGCAAGGAAGAAAGTATCCATTCTGCAGCTCTTTTGATCACGAAGGGCCCTTTCCAGAGTGAATCAGATTTGTCGTGCATGCCCTTCGGTTCATATCTCTTGTCCCACCCAGTACCCAATCTCGATCTCGAACTTCCTTTCTCTGGCCTTCTTGTCAAATACTCTTGGGCAAGTCCTTATCAACTTCATCTGGTGGTGGCTCATCCTTTCTTCTCTCTGTGGTGGGTAAGTCTGCATCAACTTGCTCCGTTCCCAGATTTATTTGTTGCATTTTTGAGGAAGAACTATCACCATATTCTTTGTTCTTCTTCAGGTACTGATCATGCTTGTTGAAAGTCTCCACTAAGGAAACTAAATCCTTGGGGATTTTGTTACCTTTTGGTTGGATCTATTCCACTATTGTCATCATAACTTGGATCAGCTTTTTCTGTGATTGTTTGTCGTGGTGGTGATTTACTCCCTTCAACATGCAGACATGCAGATGTTTGTTTAGGGACTTTGGGGTGGTAGACCATCTCCACTTTATAGTTTCCTTGTCTGAATATGGACGGTGGTCTATCCGGATTCAATAGTGCAGTTGTGACTGCCAAAGAATCTGCCTTGGAGTTTTGATTGGTTGGAATGAAGTCGATAGAAAAAGTTGCAAAATCCAATGTGGCAAAAAGCACTCTATCTCTGTAATGCTTCAGCTCATCTCTTTTGACTTGATTTTTCCCTCGAACTTGCTTTACTAGAAGTTCAGCATCTCCTTGGGCTTTGAGGAGTTTTACTCCTTTCTTTTTAGCTTGCTCCATTCCTAGAAGCAATGCTTCATACTCCATGCCGTATGATTGGTGTTCTCGAACATCAGCTTGTGGGAGTATGGAAATATCTCATGATCTGGAGATATTAGTAGAACATCGACTCCTGATCCAAAAGAACAACATGTGCCTTTAAACTCCAGTCCAAACTTTTTCTTCTTCTTTTGTTGGCTCTGGCTCTGGTCGAAGTTCTGGCTCTGGAATGTCTTTATCCATTTCCAAGAAATAGACCCCACGGTCAGATTCCTGAAAAAGAATATGAGATCTAGGATCCTCAGATTTTGTAACCGTGTACCTGGACTTCTTTTCCGGCTCCAACTTATGGTTAATCCCTTTGATAGGAATATGCACACAGGACCAATCCATCTTTACTTCTCCTCCCAACTCTTTGCGAAGTTTTGCTCAATGAACATCCCATAGGAGACAGGAATATCTGCAACTAAATTGTCATCTTTAATCTTTTGTCAGGAAAAGCTGCCAGAACAACTTGTGCATCTTTGATTTGTCTGATTAAAGGGACTTGTCTCTCCATGGAGTAGCACCTTTTTATGGTCTTTGTCAAGGTAAGCCCAAGAGCATCTGCAACTTTAGCTGGCATGACATTGTCAGAAGCACTTGAATCTAGAATGCAATTGCTTAACTTGAAACCATTAAGCAATAAGGAGACATAGAAAGGTTCCACTCTTTCAGAAGATGGTGAGGATTTAACAACTGCAGTGTTGTTTTGGGGAGGAGTATCTTTGGGCTTAGGCAAAAGGCCTTTTGATGTATTGGATTGTCCTGGTGATTGTACATATTTGACTAGCCTATTTAACTGCTCAGGAAAAGCTCTCAAGTATTCGGCTTCTGACATTTGAACTTTAGTTTTCTTAACATGATCAATAATGTCAAAAGAAGAAATAGATTCAGATACGAGCAACTTTCTGTGGTTGAGATGAAGAACTCACATGCTTACTTCCAGGAGCTAAGGAAGAAGGCAAAGGGATGCCCCTTCTTTGTCGTCTGCTAATGCCTCAACTTGGCGAGTTTGTGATCTTGTAAGTACTGCATATGTATGACCATGATCATCTTCATGAAGTTTCTCATCGTCATGTTCAAATTTGTAGTTTAGGTAATTAATGTTGGAGTCACCAGCAGGACCTATAAAATCATCATCCTCGAGCTGATCAGCGTCAGCTTCTGGTCTTCTTCATTCATCTCCACGTTGTTTCTTGGGAGCAACTTCAATTGCTAATCTTTGGGAACCAGCAATGCGGTTCGGTTGTTGTTGAAATTCCGAGCAGGGGCAGTGTTGTTGCCTTGAGCCATTTGAGCCATTTGTTTCTTCATCTGCATCATCTCATTTGCTAACTTTTGCAGTAGTGAATCGGAAGTAGTAGCAGAGGATGAACTTTCAGCTCTAGAAGTGTTGCTCTTTATCTTTCCAGCCATGATGAGGTCGTCTTCAATTTCAACCGCCATGTTTTGAGCTGTTAACAAATCAGCAGGGCGTGCTCTTCGCAATTGATAGCTTACTTCAGGAAGTAAAGCATTGATGAAGAATACTTTTTGATTCTCATCATTCAGAGAAGCAAAAGCTGGAATTTTATACAATAATCTTTGGAATTTTGCAATAAAATCCCGCATGTGCTCATGTGGTTCCTTCTTGATTGAGTCGAGTTGAGTTATCAATGTCTTGGAATCTTGGCTGGTTGAATCTTTTCAGGAATGCATCCCACATAGTAGCCCAATTGGTTATGGTGCCAGGAGCTAGCCGGTAGAACCATTCTCCAGCCAAGTCATGCAGAGTCTCTATGAAGAGTCTAACAGATACATCTTCATGTTCGACTGCAAGCACTCCACAAGATATGAAAAATGCAGCCAAGTGGTCATCTGGATTCTGCTTTCCATCTCCAAAGAATTTTGGAAAATTCTTTCTCGTCCCTTTAGGTAGATCATGCATAGGAGGAGTCATTCGAGGCCCAAAGTTGCTCCCCATGGGACAGTAGTTTACTATCTGTTCGATTCGCCATGATGAATGGGGCACGTCTTCTCCTTGTGTAGACTTGATGAATAATTCCAGCTGCGGATTATGCTTGAAGATGATCCGGATCTGGATGAGCGTGCACTCTCCTTCCTGGTGAGAGACTAGATCTGCGGCTTCTAACTTGAGGAGGATGATTGAAATTGAATTGCTCCTGCAGTTTGAAGAAATGATCAGTCCTTCCTTGCGCCTTCACGGATCGGGTGAATGGACGTTCAGCCAAGTTGAGATTTGTATGGAAAACACTCTGATCTTCAAAAGATAAGCTTTGATCTGCAAAGATAGTTGTTCCCAGTGGAGTCGCCAAAAACTGTTGGCTAGATTTTCTGCATAGCATAAAACCTAGGCAATCATGAGATAAATCTCCCTCATTTACCGGTGAGGCTCCCGTGTCAGATTTGTCAATTAAAATATGCTAGTATCTATATGGGGTTTTACTTTAACTATTCAGCTCATGAACCATAGTTGTATAGCAGATTACGCGACAAGTAAGCAATTGTTTAAAAAAGGAAATATTTATAGAAGAAGGGAATTATATAAACACGAGAGAAAGAAATGGGAAGATGTGCATCCCATCAATAGATAACGAGTTGATTGCATGCACATAGAAGAAACCAATAGATATCAAACACACAAATTATAAGCAAAGGTAGCTCTAGATCTAGATCTAAAATAACACAAAGTTTATTAAAAGATCTAAGATATAAAAGCTAGAAACAAAATACACCGTGACACAAAGTTCTCTCAAAATCTGCTCCTTTATATTCCTTTGCTTAGTGGCTCTCGAGGTTTCACACAAAAAGTCTCTGGAACACAAGAATGTTGCTTACAAATTCTCATCCTTAACCCGTAGGTTCTTCCTCTACTTATAGAATGTAGAGGGGCAATTACAAGTCGGAAGCTTTTAGTTGAACTGGCACATGTGGAAGTGGGAAAGGAAACAATTGGCAATCTCCCTCCTGGAATTCCTCT
Organism: Taxus wallichiana var. yunnanensis; assembly: GCA_018340775.1. Lineage (NCBI taxonomy): Eukaryota > Viridiplantae > Streptophyta > Pinopsida > Cupressales > Taxaceae > Taxus > Taxus wallichiana. Next base: position 447,505,250 of record CM031243.1, on the reverse strand, counting down.
TTGCATGACATGCATGATTTGCAACTGAAAATAGAACCTTCTATTTTGCACGTCTGCCACCTATCTCCAAGTAGTTGACTTCTTCAAGTAATGGCTTTTAAACCAATCACTTAAGTTGTATAATTTAATTGATCGCTCAATTACTTTGTCGGAGGAAATAAGAGAAAGAAGAAAGAAAGAGAAAGCTGCAGTCTTGTCCTTTTTCATATTCTGCATGCAGCTGATTCTTTTGCCTTTGATTCTCACCATTTGGATCTGGAGTGTGAGCAGCTGGATTGGAAGTGGTTGGATCTAGAGCGGAATGCTAGATCTGCGAGTAGATGATAGAAATTTGCTTGTTGTTGCCTTTGCCTTGTCTTCCTTCTTTTATCCTTGAAGCTTTTGCGGTTCTTCTCTCGATACATGCATCGGTCTGATATGTTGCCATAAATAACTCATCATTTTTATTTTTAATTGCATATGAGCAATTAAAAATTTTGAAAAGCACTCGGGTGAATGCAACTTCATGAAGGCTTATTGGAAGATTGGAGCACATGCAAAGATCTGGAAGAAATTTTCCACGCACTGACTTCTTCACGGGCTACATTTGAAACAAGAGGATAAAGCCTTTGTGCTGGAAGCTTTTGCAATTATGAGATCTGGATCTAGATCTGACGGATCTGGATTGATGATCAAATGTCAAATCTAGAAGTAATGCATGATTCCTTGAGCTTTCTTTTTCATCCCGCTTTGCCATGGTTGGAGGAGCAATCTTTGTCTGAAACAATTCTTTTCTCTTTATTCGGTTGAAATTCTTCAAAACTGGTGCAGATCTGGATAATTCTTCAGATTCGGAGGATATATTCAATGTATTGGACATTGATTTAAGCTCCTTTCTCTTATAAAAGCACACTGTATGAATTCCTACAATTAATTCAGACAAAGATGGCAACCGGAACATGAACAGTGGATTTTAATCATAAAAATCTGCATAATTCAAGCTGCTTGCCCCAAAATTTGATGTTTTATTATTTGCATGCAAAAGCAAGCATGAATTTTACCAACTTCACTGAGCACCTGTATCACTTATGCAAACAATTATCCAGACACAAATCAACCTCCTTCAACCTGTGCGCCAAAATTGGAAGCTTTTAGCATTAATTTCACCTTCTTTTGAGCAAAAATCCTCTTCAAATGGGGCACACTTTTCCTCTGGGCTGCACTTCTCTGCTTGTGAATTAATTAATTCATCCTTATGGCAGCCCCTACTTATATAATCCTCATGATTCTATAATTAATTAATGTCTTTCCTATTCACGCAATTAATTAATTAATTAATAAGCTTTACTCTTGAATGGGCGCCTATTTTGTGCATGCTTATGGCTGCCATTAAATAAATTAAATTTATTTAATTTTAGACTTCTGCTTCCAGTTAACTCAAGCCTCACAGTATGCTTTGACCTTAGCCACTGAAAATAGGAATTAATTTAATCATTTAATACTTTAAAAAGTATTATTTCTCTCCCAAGCGCACTTTTTGACATAAAGGGGCTGCATTAAATAAATATTATTTATTTAATTTTAGAACAATCTATTTTCAACCTCCTTTTGTCCATTTACCTCTGTTGACTTTTCCACAAGCCTGGGCGCCAAAATTGGGTGAATAAATATTAACAAATATTTATTTAATGCATTTATTATTCACCCAAGGTGGGTCGCACTTTTTGGAATAAAGAATTTCTATTTTTAAAAGTCACATGACAATGGGATTATTTACCCTGCAAGGCAGCCCTGAAAATCCCATGATTCACTTAAGTCGTTTGACTTTCATAATGGGATTATTTACCTGCCAGGCAGGCAATAAAATCCCATGATTCACTTAAGTGATTTTTCTTTTATTCCTGATAGAATTTTTACCTGCTGAGGCGGTAAGAAATTCCCTTTGCACTGTTGCCTCTAATTTTCCCATTGTGACTTAAGTGGCGTTGCTTCCATGGGAAAAAGTACCTGTTAGGTAGGTGAAAAATTCCCACACTGCTTTGCCAAAAATCCCATGATCCACTTGAACCCTCTTTTTTTCCAAAAATGCGGCCAGCCCGAAAGAGGCTTTTGGTGCACGACTTCATCTTTTCCCGAGAGAACCCGGACCTCGATGGCGAATTCCTTACGGCCTGCACAACGTGCGTATGTGATCTCTAGATACTCCGGGCCAAGAATCGAGCCAAACCGGAAAAGGAATTGATCGAGAGAAATTTCACGAAAAGCGAAATGCGGAAAAACACAAAAACACAAAACGTTGCGAGAGTTACAAATAAAGCCCGATTCATTCTGGTTAAAACCCTCTTGGTATATGGAATAACGATATATACGATCACAACAGGTTAAACCGGAGCACAAATTGCCTCAAACGGGGCTCAAAATAATTAAATACAAATTTCCCCCGAGAAAATCCGACGACAAAATATAACAATTTTGGGCATCTGGGTATTTGGTGAAAATGGATAATATGGCTCCTTGTTACGAATAAAAACACAAAAGCGACCCATACGGCAATAAAAAATACAAACATAGTAAAATGCGACCCATAAAATGAGCCCTTTGAAAATAACTTAAGAGTCCATAGAGTTTATATATGATCTCGAGGGTCCAAGCAATTGTGATTTTGAAAAGAGTCACAATCAAGATCCCACATATCTTGTAAGGCATGAATGGGTGAAAAGTCACAATCTCATACTTTATAGATGTTACAAAGCCTAATGCACCCAAGTATGTGTGAATTAGGCATGTGGCTTAGTCAAATTCTAACAAACATGGGACCCAAACCTTCCTTGCATGCAATGTCCATTTAAAAGAAGGTGGACATGAGGAAATTATAGAGTTTGAGACAATATGAAAAACATTGGTCCAAATTTGAAAGGGGCTTAAGGTTCCTTGACATGAACCCTCATGATTCGGACACATTCCAACATCATGTGGGGTCCTAATTAATATTACATAGTAAAAATGGGGTTCAAAATATTTGATCCCACATAGCTATAAAAAAACTTCAAATGGGCACAACATGGCACAAAGTTGAGCTTTATAGATGGATCTTAGCTAAATATTTCCAATTATAGTGATCACAGAGACTTTAGAAGCCAATGTGGGTCCTAGTAAGTGTCCAAAGAAGTATGAAGCCATTTTAAAAATCTTAGAGGTTAAAATGGGTTCTAAAACACAATGAGACACACAAAACTCAATGAGATTGGTGGGCATGGGTGTTTGTATATCTTTGAGTCACATCCAAGAATCTTTCAAATGGATTGGAGAGTATGGAAGGATCATAAGTGCCTAGAAGCCAATGAAAACACATAAACCCAAAACAAATTTGAATGATTGGTTTTGGAGGGAAACATAGAGCTTGAAGTCAATCAAAAACATGCGTCAAGGCCTATACATATGGGAGCTCACATTGGTGCAAAGAGAGACGACATTTATTAGTGGTATATTCTGCCAAATATTTAGTGGGAACACAACAAAGTGTTACAAAGATTAGAATAAGGTTAGGGATAAATAGACTAGTGGTTAGAGAGTCACAACATTCATTCAGAATTGTAGGTTTCATATGACCATTTTGTATACACGAGTAATTAGTAAAAATTGTCAAAAAAATTAGTCTTAGTGATATGTGTTTGTTTGTGTGCGAATGTGTCAAATCAGGTTGCATGCTTTGTACTAGCTGCTTGGTTGGCCACTTGTTTAGTCAAGCCTCTAACTATGATTGCATCAAATGTGTTAAAAATAATTGTGTATTGAGAATTTTCTACAAGCCACCTTCCCATTCCAACAAAAAAGTGATGAGATAGTGATTGGAATGGAATATCTTTAAGTGGATAGTCACATATTACATGTTGGTGTCGAAAAATTGAACATGTGCTTTGCTTAGAGAGTTTACCATGTCAATAATTTAATGATATTAAAGTCTTTATAGATAAGCTAGGTGGAAAAAGATAGGTTATCTTCCATCCATCACCAAAGAGACTCCCTCTTAGTGCCACCATTAAGAACATATACATAAATTAGACCTAGAGAAGGATAATCAATGTCAAGTGTGACCCATACTATCTTTTCCCGGGATAGTAATTGAAGATATAAATTTGAGGGAAATCATAGTGATGCCACAACCATCCGTGTGTGAGGTGAAGTAATGTGCAACATCTAGCCAAAAATTCTTAAGCGGTGTTTGCAAAAGAAAAATATAATTTTCGACTTGTTGCATAAAGCAAACAATATTTGAGGTGTCGAGTCACTCACAAGAAAATCACATACATAATTTTCTACATGACTCTATGAGACAATGTACATTCCATGAGAGAATATTCATAAGGAGGAATTATCCATATGCAATTCCATTTTCGCATATTCAAACCCTCCCTCAATATCTAACAATGCAAATTTGTTGCTTAACATAGGATATTGGTTTGGAAAAATAAATCATCCAACACTATGGAGCGGGGCTTAGCCCCATTATCTCCCCTTAGTCAATCACCACTATTATGAGGTAATCTACATGAACACTTAGAGGGTAGAAGGTTGGACGTGGATGTCTCAACATCGATTTAATAGTTTGAACAATAAGAAGTAAAGAAGATTGAATATGTGACACATGGATGGCAACAAGGGGCCCATAATCCACCTTTTTAACATATTGTGGCTTAACATTAGAGGTGACATTAACATTGGAAGTGAGGTTAGAAACCTTATGGATTTGATTCCCAAGAACTAATTTATTATTTTCAATTATTGTTCAACCATCATTATTTTCATCGGTTGTTATTGATTTTTACCAACGATTTAGGGTTTGGGTAAGTCATGACTAAAAAGTCACAAATTTTAAGGTCAAGGACTTGACAAAGGAAAGTAAGTGTTGAGCATATTGATGTAAATCAATTCCTGTGTAAAAAAACTCATAACCCAATTGAATCTCTCAATTTTTTCATGAGGTCAACCTCAACACATATTTGGTTGTTCAATTGAATAGAGTAAAAACAATCCAATTCATGACATATCACACGCCTTATAGGTTGAACAATTTGGTCATAAAATCCCACAACAAAGCACTAGTAGCCCATGGAGTTCCACCCAACAAGGACATTAGGTGAGGTTGTAGATACTTGAATTGTGATTTTATAATCTTATTGCCAAAACACACACAAATCACTCTTATTCTTCCCAATTCCTTTATAATTAGTGATCTTTACTAATTAACTAACATTTTTACCACTTCGGTTGGTTAACAAGCACTTCTTTGATCACCAAACTTATTTCACATTCAGGATGCCACTTTACGATGAAACATAAGTCAAAATCCTCTTCGCAATGACAATTAGTGATTACAAGCTAATTAAGCTTATTTTGCCCTCGATTTGGTCAATACGCCCTAATATTGACTCAAACCCCTCTTCCAACCACTCAAAATCACCTCGTTCACCTCCACAATGTCTCAAAACGCTTCAAAACCTTATCCTATCCTCATAGTTGACCCTAAGCGGTCGATTAAGGCTCCATACCTCTTAATCACTTAGTAATTCACTAATTGTGATTAACAAGGCCTAATCATGATTAACAATTCTAATCTAATTTGGGGCTTTTAGTCCCACATGCACCAAAATACAAGTTTCTCCCGAAGGAAAACTATAAAAAGAGTGCACCTCATTCCTTTATACTTTACATCATGCTTTGATTTGCATCTCATATAATACATATGATTTCTAAGCCAAGTCCAATCCTTGCTTAAAACCTTCAACAAGGTTAGTAGATGAATATCTAAAGTGACTTAACAATTCATTTGGAGAGGTCATTTCACCATTGTTTGAGTAGTAACCATAACCATTTGATTTCCCCTTAGGTCTGTTTAGGCCCATGTTAGGTAAGTAATCATATTAGTAAGCATGTTTAGTTAGTGTTGCATTGTTTTCATACTAGTTAAGCATTATTTTAAGCTTATATCTCAATGTTATATTCCTATAATTAGAGCCCTAGCTAATTAGGTGGAAATGGTGTTAGCCTTCCTTGTTTAGCTTTGGCATTTGCTTTGTAGAGTTTGGGGTGCTTTCATTTGGCACGCTGGTGGGAGAATACCCCATTGCATTCAATTTTTAAAGCTTTTTAACTTAGTTTCAAAGTTTTTCATTTCAAGTTTTAAATTAGTTTCAAGTTTCCTAGATTAATTTCAAGTTTTCTAGTTTACTTTCAAGCTTTCTAGAGTACTTTCAAGCTTTTTTAGATTAGTTTCTCAAGATTTTTAGATTAATTTCAAAGTTTTAGAGTAATTTTCAAAGTTTTATAGATCAATTTCCATTTTTTAATAGTTGTTTCAACTAGATTAGTGGTAGAAGTTGTGTTTTCATGTTCTTTGTAGGATATAAGGAGGCGAAGCCTGTCAAAATTCCCTCAAAATACCAAATATTGAACCTTTTTCAAGAAATCTTCTCAAAACAACATTCATTAAAGCATTTAGATATGTTAGAAAGGACTAGTTTTATAAAAATGAATACCCTAAATTCTTGGTAACTTTTTGCTCCAAATTTATGTTGGCATTGTGTAGTTCACTTTACCTTTCCAACGCAAACAAACAAACGAGTCATTTTGAGGTTAGGAGAAAAATTTATGGCCTTCGGAAGATAGTTTGAGCACCTACAGGAAAGAGGAGTGCATGTGCATGACTGTGAGCACCCTTGCATACACTGAATTTTTGGTTATGAGTGAAAAAGTCCATGTGCATGAATGAGAGCGCATGTGCCTATCTAGAGCGCCATACATCATTCACTGTGTGTGAAAATGACAGAGGGGCGCATGTGCATGTATGTGAGCATCTCGTGCATGATCCGTGAGTGCCTATGCACTAAGAGGGGTGCCTATGCATCAAGGTAAAAAAAATTCAAATTCTAGAATTTCAATTTTATGATTCTGTTAGTTTTTAAGGGTTTTTAGATGTTGTTTTTGTCAATTTATTGATTTTAGAGAAATATTCCTAAAAAAATTGGCTTAGGGTTTGATAAATAATATGTTTTCATGCTTTGTTTTGAGTTTGGAATAGGGTTGTGTATGCTCTTCTCTTGCACCTAGTGTGATCTTGAGAATCAAAAACACCCCTAAACCACTTTTTGCTTCTTGGGAGTAAGTAGGAACAATCATCCTTCATTTTTGCTTAAAGGAACAAACTCTTATGCTTTGACATATGCTTGATCTTTTAGTTTAAGATCTTTTTCATTTAATAAAGAACCAAGGCTAAAATTTGTGTATGCTCTTCCCTTACACCTAGTGTGATCTTGGGAATCAAAAACAAATTTAGTCTTTCATTAAGAAGAACTTGGATTAATTGGGAATAAACCTTGTTTTTGCAAAGTTTGATGGTAGTTAGTTGATTTACAAGCATTTTCATTGCTATATTTCTATGATATTGTGAATCTTTTTGAACTACTAACCATTTGTGTGAAGGACCTAAAACGCTTGTCAAAGAAAGAAGGGCTCTCTTCAAACCAAAATCTAACATTCATGTGTGTTGTAGGTTGTCATTGGTGGTCTAAACCAAATTGCTTAATCCAAAAGATAAAAAATACACCAACACACCATTCAAAACATCGTATTGCAAGTTTTGGTTAAGAGCTACGGCTCATCCGCTCAACTAGGACATAACCCCTTTGGCATAAGCCTTAAGCTACAACAATGGGGGTGGTCATAGGAACCCTAAAGTAGTTCACACAAGAGGGAACCTTGTGAACAAAATAGGAAAGTGCTCCACACTACCGACTTGACTAGTACACCTTGGTGAGATTAGAGTCAAAGATATTTGTATTGTGACCCCAGTGAAAGTATAACTAAATGCACTTCAATGCTCATTATACTAAGCGGGTAAATTAAAAATAACATACTCCTTGGGAAACCTTGGTAAATCAAGCTCTCTCTAGATATCTTGTGACACCTAGAGAGAGAACCACCTAGGAAGCTTGCCGGCTTGGAGCCATTGTTTTTGTCTTAGTTGTTATACTTGAGAGCTCTCACAAAGTGACAACTTTGTTAGATTCAAACTCTTGTTTTTCGAACAAGGGAAAGAATATCTTAAAGTTGAAACCGTGTGATTTTCATCACGAAATCTACTTAGTGTCATTTTGTCCTAGTTTTTCACTTGTCCTAAGACAAGGCAAAACTTTGCCAAAATAACACCAAGTTTATTTCAACACCACTTGGTCTACACCCTTGTTTTCTTGTTGCCCATTTTTGGACAAAAGGAAACAACATATACGGATACCGCTAGATATCATATGTCCACCACTTTTGTATTCTACTTGTGTGACTAGGTTGCAATGCCGAGCACAAGTGTTGAAAGTGTGCATGGTATATACTCACGATCTAGTAGGCCCCCTTGTCTCAAAACCCATATTTGAGACTTATTATCATCGTAGTTAGGTGATTTCATCCTTGTCTTATTTTGAGTTGTTATGCTTCCCACATTGTAGCCATACAATTGAGATATTTACGTCTTGTTTCCATTGTGAAATTAGGCCTAAATCTCTATATTATTGCAGGTTACACTACTCACACGCATAGAAATTTCTTGATATACTTAGACATAGTTTTTACATCCTAGCTTTGTCTCGAGTTTTGTGAGTGTTGAGGATACATTTCTAGCATCACAATAACATCATTTTGACACTAAAAATATTGCTTTCTGAAAGCTTGGTTCACATGTCCAAATAGTGTCGTTACAGCTTGCTCACATTGTTATCATCCATTTTACAAGACTTAGACTTTGTTAGTGTTTAGAAACTAGTTTTTAGTATACCTTGTTAGAAGATCGCGTCAACATTTCCTTATCATTTAGGCCTTGTTTGTTGCAAACTTGACCTAACTAGGTGATATTGTGTTGTCACTATTTGGTCAGTAAAACCTATCTAGACAAATCTTAGGGAGTAAACTATTTGGTGTGACTAAATTTTGAGCATTATACATCATTGTATTGTTATGGAAAAACTTGTGTCGATATTACCTTACTAGGGTAACTTATTCTTTATTCTTTGGTTCTTAGGATTCTAGAAGTTGGTTCACCAGCATGCATAAAAACTAATCCATAACACCGGAAATAATACAAGACTCCAATTTTATTCATCCTGGATATTTTATTCATATGAGAGATTACATTATATAGAGATTGACCTTCCTATTATGGTGGAGTCAAATCTCATCTTGAATCCACTTATCTCTCCACAAATCTCTCTCCACAAATCTCTCAACTTATCCCACATATCTCTCCTAATCCCCACAATATCTCACTCAAACTCTCAATCCCATTATTTTCTCACAACAAACATTATCTAGTTACAACTATTTACATGAGTTAACAACTCATAAATAGTTGTATTACATTAGACTATATTATTTATTTCCACACTCATAATAATGTTCACAATATCTAATATTATTCCTAACATTCACTCCCCTATTGTTAACATTATTATTTCCACACATACACTCCCCTAATGTGAACAATGTAGAAAAGAATAGTTACACTTTCTCTGCAGCTTGCACACCCCTATTTGCTCATGATCTTGGTACACATATGGACCTCAGTCCAAGGTAAGAACCCCTGTTCATGAACCTCTGTTCATCAATACGAACCCCTGTTTGACAATAACGGACCTCTGTCCTAGGTACGAGCCCCTGCTCATGAACCTCTGTTCATCCTCTTCAAGAAAAACATGATGCTGCTTTTTCTTGTGCTTTTATCTTTCTACTACAACATATTTACATCAGGAGGTTATAAAAGGAAATACAACTCTGAACAGGAATGTGACATCTGTTCTTATTACAAACAATGAAACACACAACTGAAAATATGCCACAAACTCATTATGCGGCCCCGTCACTTGCGGCTGGCGAGAGGACGCTGGTTGTCCTCCTTCCTCCATTGCCTCCTGCCTCCATCTGCTGCTTATTTATAATAGAAAATCGTCACAATTATAACCATCACCCAAAGGTTCTTCTTTATCACTGTCTTCTTCTTCATTAGCAACCATGGCACTTTCTTCTATTTTTCCATCAAGTAAATCTCGTGCTCTTTTCTTGCAGTTTATAGATAGATGTCCATCTTGTTTACAATAGTAACAAGTGATATGTTTCTTTGTATCTCTGAAAGTTGATCTTTGTTTAAAAGAAGATTTAAATCTCCCTTTATCATATGACTTGTTTTTACCATACATTGCAGTTTCTTCTGGTGTAACATTCTTATTTTCTTCATCTATCAGTGAAGAAATTAGATCTTCTAGGCTGGGATTGATCTTGCTCAAAGTAAAAACAATGTTTGAATAGCGAGATGGCATACTATTCAACAAAACAACTTTTGCATCATCATCCTCTACTTTAATTTTTATCCCTGACAATTGATTCAAAATAGACCGAAACTTACTTATATGTTGTACCATGTTTTCTCCTTCATCCATCTTGAGTCCAAACAACTTCTGCTTCAAGGTCACTAGCGCTTCCGGTTTGGGATCCAAATAGCTTGTTCAATGCTATCCAAACGAAATTTGAACTTTTTGAAAGGTCTATATGATGCACATGCATCGACAACCCAAGTCCAATGATTGCTGCTTTTTTTCGATCTCTACTCTCCCATTTGGTCGCTTCATCGGTATTAGTTGGTTTCTTGAATGTTCCATGAACAATGTCCCACAAATCTTTGTTAATGAGTGTCAACTCGAGTTCGTACTTGCCAAGTGTGAAAATCCTTTCCATCAAAGTTTTCAACATAACCCAATTTATCCATTATGACTCTCCACAATTTGACACAAATAGGTGTCAGGTTTCAACCAAAAATACACCCTTACAATAATAATCAGCTTTATATTTATTCAAAATAATAAAGCATATCAGATTTTAATTGCTAGAAATCAGTCACTATTTTTTTTTTTACAGAATAAATAGAAACTGTCAGAATTGTTTCCACGATTTCTCGTAAAATATGAAATGGGTTTCTGTAATTTTTTGACAGAAGTTTTAAAAAATATAAATTAACAAACCCAAATAATTTTAATAAATTTTGAATCTGGGTTTTTGAGAAAAACGTGAAATACCAGTCGTTTTTTTTTCAGATCAGAATTCCGAAAAAGGCAATGAAAGCTTCAAAACTCTCATATCTGCATCTTAGAGGCTGCAATTTTGTCCTGCAATGAATCTCATAAATTTCCCTAGCTCGCTCTGATACCAAATCTAGAAGTTGGTTCAGTTTGCATGCACAAAAAACTAATCACATAACACCGGAAATAATACAAGACTCCAATTTTATTCATCGGGATATTTTATTCATATGAGAGATTACATTATATAGAGATTGACCTTCCTATTATGGTGGAGTCAAATCTCATCTTGAATCCACTTATCTCTCCACAAATCTCTCAACTTATCCCACATATCTCTCCTAATCCCCACAATATCTCACTCAAACTCTCAATCCCATTATTTTCTCACAACAAACATTATCTAGTTACAACTATTTACATGAGTTAACAACTCATAAATAGTTGTATTACATTAGACTATATTATTTATTTCCACACTCATAATAATGTTCACAATATCTAATATTATTCCTAACAAGGATCACATTGACCTAATAGATTTGTGGCTATTTTATAGTCACCATTTTTCATAACGACTTAGCATCGTTACACTGCCAAAATTTTCCTAAGTCCATTTTTGGTAAACCTTAGTGGAATTCTTTCACGTTGTACCTCCTATCTCGAGTATGCCTATTACAATAATGGGATCCTGAAGATTAGAATCTGATATATTTGGAGGTGACAACCCTCTTTTAAAGGATAATCTCATGTTTGACCATAGTGGTGGAGAGGAAGATTATCCTCATATGAATATAGAGCGTCCTCCCGCCAATTTTGATGATTACATTTTTCAAAACAAACATGAGGTTCTTATGTGTGTTATGGAACTAGGAGCTAAGTTACCTCCCATAGTGGACCCTTCTCTCATTTCCACAATGGTTCGAGGGGAAGAGGAAGTGGAATGTCCTCGTCACCATATAGATGACATATTAAACCCAAGTCATGCCTCTACTTCTACATGACAAAATAATGAGGAAGTACCTTTCGAAAATGACAGAGACTATCATTTACCTCCTATTAAAATTCGTTGCGAAGACCATGAAGAACATGTTCATCATGCACAACCTCCCCCTAATGAAGATCGTAATGAAATACCCATTCAAGAGGTGACATTAGAACAACAGTCCAAGCCCTCACTCACCAATTGGCAAGTTTGGCTTCGCATATACAAAAGGAACAACCAAAAGTTGTGAAATAAACTATACCAAAGGCAAAACCTAAGGCTTCGTTTCACGAGTTCCCAATAAACACTCCTCAATGAGAGACACAAAGGATCCTTATGAGGACTTTTTCACCAAGAATCGGGGTGGGCATACACCTAGGCTTAACCCTTTGTATAGACCTATGCCGCCACCCATGCAAGACCAACTCTTCCACCAAGAATGGTCTACTATGAAGAACGCCCTTCAAGTGTTACAAGAGGGCCAAACCGGTAGTAATAACAAGAAGTATTGGTTCAATGAGTTATTTCCCTACCTATTCAACAAAGCCATATTACAGGTACCTTTCCCAAGGAACTTTGATTTTCCATAATTTGACGAGTATAAGAAAAGGTGACTCTCATGACCATATTAAAGATGTTTATATGGCATGCCAAGAGGTTTCATTCAAAGTGACAATTATCTTATGCACCTCTTTCCATGAAGTTTAGGAGCAATGACGCTAGAATGGTTTGTACATATCCCTAAGGGATCCATATCAACAAGGCCGAACTAGTATAAACTTTCGTATGACACTTTTCTTTTATTATGAAAACGATGTTACCATGTTGATCTCTCGTAATGCCAAGCAATGAAATAACGAAAACCTCGCTACATTTTTACAATGATGTAGAGGATTAGCTAGCCACTTTCCTTGCTCCATACCCAAAAAATAGTTAATAGACATATTTGTTCCCAACCTCCATCCAGACATTATGTTCCACTTGCAAATGCATTGTGGAAACACATTTGAAGAGGTAATTGAAAAAGGGAGTCAAATAAAAAAAACAGTGTTAGCTGTGAGGGACCCTAAAACCTTTTCACGTGATCATAATGATTCTACATCCAACAATAAAATAATTTTTTTCCTAATAGAAACAAAAATTTCGTTAGTGATGGGATAGTAGACTCTAAACGAGTACAAGATGATCAAAACAACAATCCTTTGAAGCTTGCAAAGGGAGCTCCACCTATGGAGTATAAGCATCATACTTTCACTCCTCTATCTGACTCAATGTCATCAATACTAAAACAACTAGAGGTAGTTAATATGGTTAGATATCTTGAAACTACGCCTTACAGGATGATGCGCCTAAACCATCATGGTTTAGAGATAATGAATATTGCCGATTTGACTGCGTTAAAGGTCACAAAAAAATAAGTGTTTGAAGTTGCAACACTACATCCAGGACTTAATCGAAAGTGGAAATGTGGAGATGGATTCATCCACTCCTAACAAAACCCCCAATACGAAGACTTTTCCTAAACATAATTAGGAAAAGAATGCTAATTATGTATCTAATGAGGAGAATCATTTTGATTCTCTCATTGGTTGTGTAGATACACTTGTTGAACATGTCAACACAATAACACCTATGATATCCTCTGGACTATCTATGTCTAGGCATGTGCCAACAAAGACTGATTATCACGCAGTTCTGCATACTTATGACAGTAGGGAACCTAGGTTTCAACATTCTCATCAAAGGATCCCTATCACAACTAGACCCCGTTTGATTCTTCGTGCTAAAGAACCCGTTCACTTACCTCTTCCCCCATCTTCAACTCATGGTAAGTGGTATGATTTTTCTTCTTCTCATTCTTCCAAAGATTCTAAGTCTTCTTATTCTTCTAAGATTCCAATCTGAATTATTCCTCTAATACGACTCCTAAGTCACGGTCCTCCCTGTCTTCGCAGGACCCCATTTCTCGCTCATTTTGATGAAACCCCTTCCTCCGTCAACAAGCTCTTTCGACTCAAAGTCATTCTAATAAATCATCCAAGTCAACTCCCATGTCGCATTCATCCAATCAACCTCTTGTGGTAGAACAACTACCCACACCGATTGATTCATTTCAAAATGAAGAAGCCATTAGAGAATTTATGAGGGTACATGAAGACATTCCTCTAGAATTTTGAGCAAGAAACCTCTTTATACCTCGATACATTCACATATTGGGAGGAAGAGATTGATTCCTTTTGTCAAAAAACAAAGGAAGACCCTAAGATCACGTTCACTTATTGGGAGGAAGAGATTGATGTCTTTTGTCAAAAAATAGAGGAAGACCCTAAGATCATCGAACATGATCCTCCTCTTATTCTTCCATCTTCACATTCTTCATTGGGTGATGAAATTCCTAGGTCTAGCATTGATCCACGACATATCTTCTCATTACCTAATCATTCTTTATCTATCAGGATTCCTCCATCGCAATCTTACCTTGGGTCACCACCTGGTATCCCATCATCTTCTTCCATATGTGGGCTACCTCTAAGTAGCCCCACATCATCTATATGTGGCTCACCTCCTGGAATCCCATCTTCGCTATATACCGGGGCATGTCCTAGAAGTACCTCATCTTTGATTATTGGGCTAGGTTCTAGTAGCCCATCTTCTTCTATTTATGGGATACCTCCGTAGTCCTTCATCTTCTATCTATGGGATGCCACCAGGAGTCCTTCATCTTCAATCTTAGGGCCACATCCTTGTAGTACTTTATCTTTAGTCCGTGTGACACCTCCTAATAGCCCATACCTGTTTAATTTTTGGACCGTATCCTTTGCATCCATCATATTATTATTCTCTCAATGATTATGGAAAACCCACTATCATTTGTCAGATCAATTCTATTCGTCCAATTTCTTCTCCCACTTCTTGGGATCACACAAGTCACGTAGTAGCTTATAGGAAACCAAAATGGTTCCTTCATCAGACTTAGATCAATAATTCCAAGAGCTCCAAAGCTCACAACAATTTAAATAATCTTAAAGTTCAGAATCAAACACGATTCAAAAATGCACATCAATGCACCCATTAAGTATTGATCCATAGGGATCCAAAAAAACACACCACTTCATCATTTCCATCAGCACCAAGAAGGAGAATTGAAGAAAATGAGGTAAATGAAGGTTCCGGTAGAACCGTTGCCTTACAGTGCGGTGATCCTGAAATCGTTGAACAAAAAAGAGAAATGGAGCACAAATGGATGCAAATTTGAAGCACCCAACTATGTATCTTCCCTCCCTAACCTTTCCCATTCTACAGTGCACATGAGGACAAGGGAGAAGGCTATAAATACAAGGAAGAGCAAGAGAACTGATGATTCAAAGATCCAAAGAGATCAAAGAGCAAATGTTTAAGCTTATTAAGAGCAAGTGAGCAAGATTTCAGTGTTGGAGTGGAATTGTAGGAGCAAGGTGTAGAAACAGAGAAAGAAAGCATAGGAAGCGAGAGGTTTACATTTTTGTCTCCATTTTCTACTTCTTGTAATCTGTAATTGTCTATAAATGACCAAAAAAAGTGGGAAGAAAGAGTGTTTTTCCCTTCCCGACTGGTTTTCCT
Source organism: Taxus wallichiana var. yunnanensis (assembly GCA_018340775.1). Taxonomy (NCBI): domain Eukaryota; kingdom Viridiplantae; phylum Streptophyta; class Pinopsida; order Cupressales; family Taxaceae; genus Taxus; species Taxus wallichiana. Next base: position 447,489,572 of record CM031243.1, on the reverse strand, counting down.
CCATAGGAGGTTTTTGAGATAAAATTGTTGGTGTTTGGAGTCAAATTTGTTTCTATTCTCTGCAATTTCCTTTCTATAACACTAGATAATCGGTCACTAAAGCTCTAATATTCATCTAAAGATGTCATTTTCCAAAGTAGAAAGTAAAACATCATAATTGTGTGATTCGTAGAGTTCCAAAGTAGAATTTTATGGATCATTTTGGTATCATAGTTGATTATATATCTAGGAATATGGTATTCGGTTCTTTTTTGTGATTTGTATGACAGTGATAAGGTCCAAAGGTGAATAAGATTTACCTTGCGATCCAGATATTTCTATGAAGAAGTGGAAACATATAATTTGATCTCAAATGGAGGAAGAGAACTTGGTCCGTAGAGTCGAAATGATAGAGACCATGATGGATAGGTTGCATAGAAAACAAGAAGAGCTTTCGATATGCAAAAGATGGCTTCAGTTAAGAAAGATTCCATGGACTTAGTGGTTTGAGCACTGGCCAAAAAATTCGGTATCAGAAAGAGCCACGAAGAGGAAGAATGGGAAGAGCGTGAAGAAGAGACGCCAATTGTAAGCGAAAAGGTAAAATTTGCTCATACACCTTTTAAAGTTGAAACGAAAGTGGAAATAAAAACTTTGAAGGACATGTAGATGCAAAATTACTTGATAAGTGGCTTAAAAAGTTGGAAAGGGTTAAGTTGCATCGAGGCATAAAGGATTACCTTTGCATGTCTCAAAATGGAAGGTCATGCTCTGTTTGGTGGGAAACCCACTTAGCCCTTGTTAGAAGAAGAAAAGTCCTATTTTCAAGACTTGGAAGGCTTTTAAAGAATTTCTTAGAGCTAACTTCTATCCTATTAGCCATAAGACTAGGATGATGATTAAGTGGCAGACTTTAGATAGGGCAATGATCCAAAGCGTGCAAGAATACACTACGGAGTTTTGGAGACAAGCCATGTTGCTAAATATGGACTTGGAGGATAAGGACATCCTGACCAAGTATTTAGGAGGACTTCAAACTAACATTCAGAGGAAGGTAATCTCCATGAAGCCCAAGGATCTCAATGAAGCTTGTATATAAGCATACTACATTGATGACGAAAAGAAGCAAAGAGAAACAAAGCCAAAGGGAGACCAGTCAACATATAAGCAAGAAAAAGAATAAGGGAATACAAGTAGCATAGGTAAATGGAAAGGTAAAATGCCACTATTGCTTTGCATACTTTTAAAGATCCTAAGAATTTCTATAAGAATTGTGATATAAATGGACATACTGATGCCACATGTTAGAAGTTGCATCCGAATTACACCCAAAGCACCAAACCAAGGATTCCAAGAAATCCATGGCCACTGTGAAAATAGAAGGAGAGGTGGAGATTAAGGATGATTTAGATGTAGACGAGAGGCTAGGATGCACGGCCACTAACATGTATGGGGGAGCAGAAGAAGAAGAGATGAGTAAGCTTTTTCAAATTAGAATCCAAATCAAGAAGACTAAGGTAAACACTTTAGTAGATTCTGGTTCTTAGTCAAATTTGATTTCTAATGCAGGTTGTAGAACAACTTGGCCTAGAGACTTACGCACATCCACATCCATACCCATTGGGATGGGTGAAGAGGGGTGTAGAAATACAAGTTACAAGAAAGTGTAAGTTTCAATTTGGGATAAATACCCAATATATTGATGTATTAGAGGCTGATATCATTCCACTTGATGCATTTGATGTTGTCTTTAAAGTCCTTACTTGTATGCTAGTGATGATGTGTTCACAAGGAGGGAGAACTGGTACAAATGGGTCAAGGAAAAAGTCAATTTCAACATCCGGGCACACCAGAGAAAATCAAAGAAGGCTATGGTAAGTGTCAACCAAGCACAAAGACTTATTCAAGAAAATCATCAGTTTTGTTTACTTTCATTGGAAGAAAAGAAAAATGGACTTGAGAGCACGAGATATTTTGGATAGCACTTGTCATTTTTGTAGAAGAAGCCACCACAAGAACTGCTCATTCAAGGAGAAAAACAAACTTCCGCTATGTAGTCACTGTATCTACCTATGGATTCACTGGACCTGACCGTGGGACAACAAGGAGAAGAGGAGATACAAGGAACAATGGTGACTATAACAAAATGTACATGGAGAGGATTTGACCAATCCATCTCAAGAGAAAAATACAAGCAAGAAGGACTAAACCACTACAATATGGGACCTTTGCCATACTTGAGTAGGTTGGAAAAGAAACCTTTAGGCCATACTTCATGCAGATGCACACGATAACAAGTTGTAAGAGCTCACACCTACTAATTCCATCTACACATGACAAAGAAGGAAATGTACAGAAGATTCCTTCCAAAGATGATTGTACTCGAGGAAAATTGGAGGAGGATGCAAAGACTTTGGAGCAACAAACCAGAGATCCACAAGAGTCTTGGTAGGTTAAATGAGAGAAGACACCAAGGCAGACTTAGTGGTACTCGAAGGAGCAAGAGAGGGAGTTGATTCCTCTACCACTCCCCCACTAAGATTTTGTGGGACCAAAAGCCTCCTAAGCAAGGGAGGTATGATCCATAGGGATACAAAAACACACCACTTCATCATTTCCATCAACACCAAGAAGGAGAATTGAAGAAAATGAATAAAAATGAGGTAAACGGAGGTTTTGGGTAGAACCGCCGCCCTATAGGGTGGCGGTCCTATAACCACCGCCTACGGTAGGGTGGCGGTCCTAAAACCACCGGGTCTCAGCATAGGGTGGCGGTTGTGAAACCGCCGGTCTCACAGGCGGCGATCCCGACACTTTTAACAAAAAGAGAAATGGATCACGAATGGATGTGAATTTGAAGTGCCCGACTGTGTCTCTTCCCTCCTTGACCTTTCCCATTCTCCAGTGCACGGGAGGACATGGGAGAAGGCTATAAATACAAGGAGGATCAAGAGAATTGATGATTCAGATATCCAAAGAGATCAAAGAGAAAATGTTTAAACTTAATGAGAGCAAGTGAGCAAGATCTTCAATGCTGGAGTGGAATTGTAGGAGCAAGATGTAGAAACAAAGCAAGCAAGCATATGAAGGGAGAGGTTTACATTTTTGTCTCCATTTTGTACTTCTTGTAATCTGTAATTGTCTATAATTGACCAATAAAAGTGGGAAGAAAGAGCGTTTTTTTAGGATTAATATTGTTTACATTATTAATCATGATTATTATTTATAATATATATGAGTAAATTGTAATATTATTAATGATGAGTTAATATAACTCATATTAATAATATAGGATTAATAGTTGTTATATTAAACAACTATAACTAATATTGTTTATACATGAGATTTGGTTATACAACCAACTCACGAATATAGGAGTTTATGGGGAGTGTTGTTGAACAACCTCTCGTGAAAATAGGAGCAGACTCTCCTATTAATATGTAACGATGTATTACACTAAGATACAGATGAAATATATCAATATTATTGTGTAAATCTAGTCTAAAACTGTCATTTGGTATCGAGCAAGAATGAAAATTCTATGATATTTGTGTAGGGCATATTCAATTTATGTATTGCCCTAGTTTATGATTCTCATATATATTTTTGCAATCACTCAAATCTATGAGAACTGATATAAATAACATGTTGTAACTTTTTTATTATGATCTGGATTGCTGCAATTTTTAATGGGTTTGAAGAGTTATTTGTAAAGGAAAAAACTGTTCAAATTTTAGCTAAACCCACTTCTGAGATCTAGAGAAAATTGAAAAATACGACAGACATTTTCTATTATTTTCTTGAAGGCACGGTGAAAAAGAGACAAAAGAGCAAGTATGCAGCCTTGAGAAGTGTGGACTTCCAGTGTCCCTATGTATGCAAAACATTTGAGAGTGTTCTCATGTATCTCGCTGCTCCTTCAAATCAACACGTAGATTTGCATGTTTTGTGTGCTTTTGTGTATTCGGGAATACATTCCACCCGAGGATAGCACACGTAGATAGAATTCCTATTCAATTCAGCTACGTATCATCTCTTTGAATCTGTGCTTCCACTTCGAACGGCGGCACCCATAATCTCGTGGATACTCTGTTGGTTGAGTATATACTCATACAAGATCTGTATTTCCTTTCAACGCTTCTGCGTTGTATTTTCATCCAAAAGCATACCGCACCCCTGCAGAACAAAATGCGGATATGGATTTGAAGCATCCCAGCCCTGTTGAAATAATTCATTGATCAAGCCACATTTATCATTGCATTGGATAATCAGCACACAGTTTCAAATTGGAGATTGTCAATCCCTATGCAGCCAACTTGACTCCTCTTCCGAACCGAATTCTCTGTAGCTGATTTCATAACATGCATCGATTCTTATTTTCCATGCATAAACAGTTGGATCCATGAACACTGAGCTTATATTGATCCATGTGGACTTAAATTTTGCATGGTGTGTAATTTGCATAAAGGTCAAAATCTACAAGAATGTTCACATTATAGTTGAATGTGTGAGGAAGTCAAGTAAGGAGTAGTATATTTTTTAAAAAACTAGGGATTGTAAATTAAGTTTTTATTTAGGTATAAACATTGTCTTTTGATTTAAAGTACTATAATTTCATGGCTTTAGATGTTTAGATAGTTCATAGTCTATATTGGCAAAGTTGAGGTGTAAAGCCATGAATAGTTTTTTAATATTTCATTGTGTTGTTCATGTCAAAAGATATTTGTAGAGTTATTGTAAATTTTCATTTTGTGGCATTGTAAGTCTTTGTGTTGTTAGTTGATATTGTGAGTCAGAGTTATAAAATGTCAAAATAGGTGATTTTAGGATTGTTATCATTGTCCAATCAAGTGTTAACAGTGAAAAATTGTGTATAGTCAAATTGTCAAAAATTGTAAAAATAAAAAATTTGTCTCACGGACGCATTTTCGGTGGAATCCGACGTCCGAGTTGTAATTGTACTTCATGATCACATCCGGTTGAGTTAGCAACTCGTACATCAGAGGATGGAGGAAAATGGAGGAAGGAGGTCAATCAGCGACCTCTTGTCACCACACCACGACGGGGCGCATGAGATGGTTTGGTGACATGTGTGCAGTGTGGTTTCTTTTTTTAGTTCATTTTCAGTGTTCCTGTTTGCAGTGTGATGGTTTGCTGAATAAACCCTTTTTCAATGATTTTGGAGGAGTCATGTTTTCTAATACTCACTTTTGGGAGCAGGAGAAGATTTCGAGGTAGACTCAAGGGATGGTTATCCAACTAGTGTGAAGCTTGTGGATCTTGGATATTCGAATCGGGCGCCCGGAGGAGGAAGGGAAAGTCCCACAGAACCCAAAGAGGAAGGAAACATTCCCGCATAATTCGGCTCGACACTATGCCTTTATAAGGGTAAAGAGATAATCTATGGAGTCTGCAGGTCTATGTAGTGCTTTCAAGAGGTGGATCAACTTTTTTGAATATGGTTCTTCACCGTGTTCACATTAAGGGGTGAAGATTAGTGATTAATAATGTTCACACTAAGGGCCCTATGAATGTTAGGATTAACATGTTTTTCCCTTATCGATTGGTTTTCCTCCATTAGAGGTTTCTAGGATAAAATTGTTGGTGTTTGGAGTTGATTTTTTTCTCTTCTCTGTAATTTCATTTGTATAGCACTAGATAACTTGATCCACTACTAAAGCTCTAATCTTCATCTAAAGCTGTCATTTTCCAAAGTAGAAAGTAAAACAACATAAATGTGTGATTCGTAGATTTCCAAAGTAGAAGTTTACGGATCAAGTATGGCGTAAAGTGCAGAAACCTCTAGAGAGGGACCTCAAGCTCCCACATGCAAAATCCAAGTTTCATGATAAAATGTAGTCATCTATTGAGTATGAGCTCACTACGATCATGGAGATCGGGGATAATATGAATCTTGATAAGCAAACATGCCTAGTCTTCCTTATCAAGGAAATTTCTAACATTGTTGTTGGATCTTATCACGCCAAGTGACCTTGTCAGTCCCACCTTTTAAAAAGACAAAATACAAAAAGGAGAAAACATTTCAAAAAAATATATCAAAGGTACAAAGATCACATATTGCATACACATGGATGTTCTTTCTTCCCTTTCTTGCTCTTCTTCTGCAAGTCTTCCTACCATTTTCATCCCTTCGATGATATTTTGGTTAGCCAATTCACACGCATTTTGCGACATTTATCTCTATGGTATCCGTTTGACCTTGGTCTTTTATCACCTTGGTAAATTAAAGAATGACTGACCTCTTAGAGATCCTATCACAATCAACATCTAAAAAACTTGTTGCGAAGAAATTTTGGACGTATTTGTTGACACTAGCCAATTTCATCATCGCAATCACTTCCACCTCCTTCCATCAAGCCATCAGTGGTTCTTAACCCCTTGTCAAGAAAGAGAGCTGGAATAAATTTTTAGTAGGGAAAAAGAAATCAGTTAAATCAAAAGCACAAAGTTGAAAACAAACGCTAACAGAAAAATCAAATTGAAACATAACTCTCTCTTGGGGTATTTCCAATAATCTCTACCAGGGGTTATGGACACTGACCGACAATAGAGCAATGTTATGATTAGAATAAAATGCATCTCCATCGGGTATATGGATGTCGGCTAGTAGCGAGCAATGTAAGCTTCTCCTTCCGCAATCCATTCATAAAAAGTCAAATTTGAAAAATAAATCATTCCTACACATTGGTTAGGGTGTCTTCACTTGTTGTCTATCAAATCTTCCCTCCAAGAGGTAATAAATTTCCATGTGCACACACTGTATCTCTATGAGCAAACAAGATTAGTATGTTACCAAGTGTCTTTTTAGGATCTTGTTCATACTTTTACTCTAGTATGTATCTTGTCTCACGATTCATGCCTTTGGCTAATCACTTCTTCATCACGAGGATTCTAAGCTACATTCATTATTCTTCCGCTTCGTTCAAAACATCCATGTCTATAAGATTTCCTTTTTTTGTCATGTTTGCGGGCACCTTTTTCCCCTTTCTCAAAACAATCTACCACTTCTTTCTATTATGTGCTTCTTGTCAGCTTACACTCAAAGGCATCCTTGCTCCTTTCTAGCATGTCATTGGGGTACATTCATCATCATGTTGAACCTATCTATATTGACCCTAATTCAACTTATGCGCATGAAGAGTTTTCCTTTGGATATTCAGGGAAATTTTGCATCTTCACTTTCTTGCGCATATGCGTGGCATTTTGTCCTTGTACATCCCATCTGTCGTTGGGGTATCCTCGTTTCTTCGTTTCCTATACATAGCTTCAGAAAACTTCTAGAAAACCAAAAGCATTCAAATATGTTTCAAAAATAAAAAACATTCAAATATGTTAGTCGGAAAAGTTGAAACATCTAAATAAACATAAAAAACCCAAACAAATTGGTAAAATAAACATCAAAACCCAAAGAAATTGGAAAAGCAAACTCAAAATCCCAAATAAATTGGTAAGACAAATTCAAAAACCAAAATTTATCTTACCATTGCATAGTTCGCTTTGATACCTTTCCAACGCAAAAAAAGAGTCATTTCGAGGTTGGGAGAAAAAGTTATGGCCTCTAAAGCAAAAGTTACTTCCAACACAGGCACTCAAGCGCCCATGCTGCATGCAAAAATCTAAAAATTCAAAAAGGAAGGCAACACAAGCACCCATGCTGCCTCACGAGAATTCAAAAAAATCAAAAGTAGGGCCAATGTAGGTACCCATGCTTTGCCTCAAAAATGTAAAAACCATAAACAAGGCAAACATAGGCACCCGCACACCCATGCTCCCTCACAAAATGCAAAACAACCACAAATAGGTCAACATGCGTCCATGCTACCTCACAAAATGTAAAAAACCACAAACATGGCCAACACAGTGCGCTGACGCTGATAATGCCTCACAAAATGCAAAAAAAAACCAAAAATAGGGCCAACACAGGTGACTAGGCACCCATGCTATCTCACAAAATGAAAATAACCACAAACAAGGCCAACACAGCGCCTGACGCCCTGCGCCTAGCATAGGCGCTCCCTTGAGTGCATAGGCACACCCAACATTGCGCAGGCCATAAAATTTTCTCCCGACCTCAAAAAGACTCCATTTTTTGCGTTGGAAAGGCATCAAGTGAAATACACAATGGTAACATTAATTTTGTCTTTAGATTTACCAAAAATTCTGGTTTTTTATTTTTTAAATGGCTTACATATAGTTGAAGCCCGTATTGCTTTCATTGTCCTTGAACATTGAAATTGGTCCTACAAAACCATCTTTATGATGTTCTTGCTTGTTCTTATCTTTAACGACATACGCAGATCATCGTGATCTCGCCTACATTAACAAAATATCAAATGCATGTTATGTTAGTACTCCCATCGAATGTGAGTTGCCGAGATCGTGTCGTAGTGCATGAAAGCTTTTCCATGGGACTACTTGTGTCCTCTGTTATTCCCCTTGACATGTATCCTTTCTTAGGGCACCATTTTTAACCCTTTTCGTTACAACACAAACATCGGGAATTACAACTTGATAACAAAAACATTGGTGCAACTGTCTTGAACGTTGTTTGTTTGAGTGTGTGTGATTGTACTAGTTTCTTTGTTAGGTTAGCTGGTTTACTTACTCGTATTGCATTGCATTGTGTATGTTGCATTGAGTTAAACATCATTTTACTTACTCGTATTGCATTGCATTGTGTATGTTGCATTGAGTTAAACATTGTTTTACTTGTTCGTATTGCATTGCATTTGTATGTTGCATGGAGCTAAATATCATTTTACTTTCTTGTATTGCATTGCATAATGTATGTTGCATGGAGTTACATATTTTTAGTAGTAAACAATTGTTAGTAATTTAGCTTTTCATGTTATCTTACACTTTTGTTTATTTTAAATAAAGGCCGATGATGTAGACCTAGGGGCAAAATGATATAAACAAGTTGCTTATTGAAAGGTGGATGCAAAGATTGGGCTTGTCCTATATTCTCTCGTTAATAATTTCTTCTCCATTATCATTTATTACCACTACTAATTTTTCTTCCAAATCACCCGGGGCAATAAACAACCACGTTTATCCTTATCCTTATTCATTCTCAATACCTAAGGGTTTTGCGCCCATTCTAACCCATTTTCTTCTATCCATTTCAAATCATATTTTCGATCGTCGATTGATTTCTCCTATCACCCCATCAACACTTGAGGGTGTCCTTCATTCCACTAATTTTTCTTCAAAAATCTACCTAGTTATACTTGTCTACTATATTTGAAGTGAAGTCACTAACTTCACCTCAAACAGGGGCAAATGTAGACACCTAAATTTCACTTTTGCAATCTTATTACCAAAATGCACACAAATCACTCTTATTCTTCCCATTTCGTTATAATTAGCAATCTTTACTAATTAACTAACGTTTCTTGCCACTTTGGTCGGTTAACAAGCACTTTGTTGATCACCAAACCTCTTTCGCATTCAGGATGCCACTTTACGATGAATCGTAAGTCAAAATCCTCTTCAAAATAGACAATTAGTGATTATAGGCTAATTAAGCCTATTTTGCCCTTGATTTGGTCAATATGCCCTAATATTGACTCAAACCCCTCTTCCAACCACTCAAAATCACCCCATTCACCTCCACAACATCTCAACAAGCTTCAAAAGCTTATCCTAGCCTCCTAGTTGACCCTAAGTAGTTGATTAAGGCTCCATACCTCTTAATCACTTGGTAATTCATTGATTGTGATTAACAAGGCCTAATCATGATTAGCAATTCTAATATAATTTGGGGCTTTCAGTCCCACATGCACCAAAATACAAGTTTCTCCTAGAGGAAAACTAAAAAAAAAAAAGCACCTCATTCCTTTATACTTTACACCATGCTTTGATTTGCATCTCATATAATACATATGATTTCTAAGCCAAGTCCAATCCTTGCTTAAAACCTTCAACAAGGTTAGTAGATGAATATCTAAAGTGACTTAACAAGTCATTTGGAGAGGTCATTTCACCATTGTTTGAGTAGCAACCATAACCATTTGATTGCCCCTTAGGTCTATTTAGGCCCATGTTAGGTAATTAATCATATTAGTAGGCATGTTTAGTTAGTTTTGCATTGTTTTCATACTAGTTAAGCATTCTTTTAAGCTTCTATCTTAATGTTACATTCCTAGACTTAGAGCCCTAGCTAATTAGGTGGCAATGGTGTTAGCCTTCCTTGTTTAGCTTTGTTATTTGCTTTGTAGAGTTTGGGGTGCTTTCGAGAGGTTTACTAAGAAACTTTAAAATTTCAGCTATAATGTGACAATATCATAAAGGTGTTGCACATGGACTAACTAGATTTCACAAGCGGGATTTGCATATGTTCTAGTTTCTTATAGGAAAATAGTAAAAAAACTTTGGTAAAGTTTGAAATTTCTCCTTACCTATGCCATGATTTAGTGATGTTTGTTAAAGGTTTGAAGATTTTTTTGATAAGTAAACGCTTTTACTAGAGCTATGAACTGGGGGGTTAAGGGGGCCCCACCCTTACAATATTATCATCGATCAAAATACAGGGAAACTAATACATTTTACATTAATTGCCGCCACCCTAAAGACAAAACTACAAAAAACTATACTATAGATCGATTACAACAAACTACACTATATCTCTAGTCAGACAAATCTATGATTTCCACCTTGACTTGAGCATCAGAAACCGCCTGCTTCTCCTCACCGACCTCGGCCGCATCCATGGAATCAAATTTCCTTTTGTGCAGGTTAGATCTACGCCCCACTTCTCTTGCCTTTCTTTGCTTTCAGAGGAAAGCATAGGAAGATTTTCCTTAGCCAAAATTTGGGACAAAAGAGAAGGAACATGGCCAATAGGAGTGACTAGGGAATCCAAGTCCAAGGGTTGAATGGACGTAGGGCCAGAACCCTTCATTCTCGCAAATCTTATGAACCGTCACTACAAACTCTAGGAGCACCGCATTCCTCCTTGCCAGCTCCGCCATGCGAGCCCCAACGTCCAAATCGGGCTTCCCCTCCACAGATGCCCGAAATAAAGCAGAGGGCAAACCGAAATCAGCAACCACTTCTTCTAACCCTATTGCATGCCTCGGATGTATCATATGGCGAATGATCATCGCGTTTCTTCTTTGTTTTTTCCTATTAACAATAAATTGGAGACAAAAACCGAGGCTTTCTCTGCTTTAACATGAAATTGAGAGTCCTCTTCTTTGTTTTTACCTATTGACATTAAATTGGAGACACTAAAGGTTTGAAGATTTTGCTCCTAAAAATACACATGATATAGGGAGAGGACCCTATAACCGAGCGGGTACCAAAACATGTACATCTCTTTTCACCATAGGTTGTTGACAAAAGCACCAATAGTTGTTCACTTTTTGGTTAATTACACTTTTTAAGAGTTAATGAGAATGTGACACATAGGGCGCTCGGTCATTGGTCCCTCTTTCAAATGCTTTATATTAATTTTCTTCATATTAAATCAATTCAAAAACTACTTTTCCCTCCAAATTAACACGTGAAACGAAAATGTCAATATGGCACGATCATATGCTACACGATGATATAATTTTTTTACGCTACCGACATACCTACATATATTTGCGTGCCCCTAAAGTTAGGTGCACGGTTATAGGGTCCTCTCCCTAGTCAACAAAAAACACATCTACATACTATTGATAAACTAACCCCTAGCGGATTGCAAACTTTATCTTTCCCACTTGGGAAGAAGTGGCTTTCCTTAGGCAAATATCTTTCATACTATGTAGCATTAAACCAGTGCGTTCATTCAACGTGAATGCACTGGCTGTTTACCTGAGGCCATGGCCGAGGACACACATAAAATTCGGGAAAAACTTTGGGGAATAATGTCATGGCTGAGGACAAAAACTATGACAGTGTTTCATTGTCACTACGGTATAATTGGATTGAGCAGCAATGCACATTCCCGTCGCTTTAACTGTAATCATACAATGCATATGCCATCCACCTCCGATTTCAATCTATTGCAGAGCTGCATTTCCGAGAAAACCCTTTCCCAGGGGAAACAAATACATTCCCACATCAATCAGAGGGTATTTAAACTATTACGAAATAGCCTTATACGTATGTATGACAAGTGTGGGTTTTTAATGGATGCCCGCCTAGTGTTTGACCAAATGACTGAACGAGACCTCTTCTCATGGAATATCATAATTGCAGCTTACAGAAGACATGGGTATCCTCACGAGGCATTGACACTGTTTCACCAAATGCAACGAACAGGTATGCAATCGGATGGGTTCATCTTTGCCAGCATACTCCCAGCCTGTGCCAAAATAAGAGCTTTGGAACAGGGCATAGATATCCATCAAAGCATAATTGAAAGTGGTTTTTTGTCAGATGTTGTAGTTGCAAGTGCCCTGGTAGACATGTATGTAAAATGTGGAAGCATACACAAGGCACGTGAACTGTTTGACAAAATGCCTCAAAGAGATGTGGTATCATGGAATGTAATGATTGCAGGATATGCACAAAATGGTGTTCTGGATGAGGCTTTAAGGCTTTTCAAAGAAATTCCTCAAAAAGATGTGGTCTCGTGGACTACAATGATTGCAGGATATGCACAAAATGGATTTGTTGAAAAGGCCTTGGAAACTTTTAAACAAATGCAATTGGCAGGCATCAAGCCAAATTCCGCAACCTTTGCCAGCATCCTCCCAGCCTGTGCCAAAATGGGAGTGGCAGGACAGGGTATGGATATCCATCAAAGAATAATCGAATGTGGATTTTTGTCAGATGTCATAGTTGCAAATGCCCTGATAGACATGTATGCAAAATGTGGAAGCACACACAAGGCACGTGAGCTGTTTGACAAAATGGCTCATAGAGATGTGGTATCATGGAATGCAATGATTGCAGGATATGCACAAAATGGCATTCTTGATGAGGCTCTCAGGATTTTCAAAGAAATGCCTCAGAAAAATATGTTCGCGTGGACTGCAATAATTGCAGGATATGCACAAAATGGGTTTGTTGAAAAGGCTGTGGAAGCTTTTAAGCAAATGAAATTGTCAGGTGTAAAGCCAGACTCCACAACCTTTGCCAGCGTCCTCCCAGCCTGTGCCAAAATGGGAGCTTTAGAACAGGGTGTGGACATCCATCAAAGCATAATCGAAAGTGGATTTTTATCAGATGTTGTAGTTGCAAATGCCCTGGTAGATATGTATGCAAAATGTGGAAGCATACACAAGGCACATGAACTGTTTGAGAAAATGCCTCAGAAAAATGTGCTGTCGTGGACTGCAATGATTGCAGGATATGCACAAAATGGTTTTTCAAGGATGCTCTCAAACTCTTTGAAGTAATGAAGCACTCTGGAACATACCCTGACCATGCAAGCTTCACTTGTGTTTTATTAGCATGCAGCCATGCAGGTTTAGTGGATGAGGGTTGTAAATATTTCAATGACATGAGTGACTCTTATTGCATTATGCCTACAATTGATCATTATGTGTGCATGGTTGACCTTCTTGGCCGTGCTGGCTATCTTGAGGAAGCTCTAAACTTTATCATCAAAATGCCAATTAAACCTGTGGTGGTTGTGTGGACGTGTTTGCTTGGTGCCTGTAGAGCACATAAGAATATAGGGTTAGGAGTATTTACAGCAACTCTTCTTTTTGAGCTGGATCCTCAAAATGCTGCGACTTATGTTCTTCTGTCAAACATCTATGCAGAAGTGGGCAGGTGGGATGAGGTTCAAATGGTAAGGAGATTGATGAAAGATAGAGGAATTAAAAAGATACCTGGCTGTAGTTGGATTGAAGGCCATAAAATGGAACATACTTTTCATGTAGGAGACAGATCACATGCACAGACACAAGAAATATATGCAAAGTAGGAGAAATTGTCTTGGGAGGTGAAGGCAGCAGAGCATTTTCCATATTCAAAACATGTACTGAGTGATATAGAAGTGGGGGAAAAGAGTTATCCTGCTGCCACCAGAGTGAGAAGTTGGCAGTTGTATCTGGATTAGTAAACACACGCTATGGGACAACTATTAGAGTCGTCAAGAATCTTCGAGTATGTGTTGATTGTCACACTGCAACAGAGGTTTATCTACAAGATTGTTACAAAACAAATTGTTGTGAGAGATGCAAATGGGCTCCATCATCTCAAACAAATGCAATGTTCTTGTGGAGATTATTGGTAATGCTATGTGAAGCAATCTGTAAACATAGGCTGGCACTATAACAAGGTGCAGTGTCAGACCTGTAATGATAAAGATGGAACCGGGTTTTATTTCCAGTTTCTAAAAAGGGTTTTTTTATCTAAGTGAATATGGAGATTTAGGCCATGCTGTTGACTTGATGTGCATCCCTGCCTATATATATTGATGGAGCATTTGTTTAAGACCTGTTTTATGATATCTAGGAGGTGTCATGAGGTTTAACTGTTTTTACGAAACTTGCGCATGTCTGGGATAATAAACTGAAGGAGGAGGTGAAGGATAGGAAAAAGAAAAAGGACAGGTACACTCAAAGGAAATGGAAAGATGCTTTTCCAAAAGGAAAGGCGAGAGAAGGGCTTACAATCAATCCAATCATTGATGCTTTCCAATACAATCTCTTGTAAGCCATTGGTGTAAACAACTGTGGATTGATTGCAGAATTGTAGGTGTTGTATGACCATTTTGGTAGTTGTTTACACCAACCTTTGTCATTTTGTATGGTCCTTCTGTTTCGAGTAATTGTATTGTATTGTACCTGTCTCAGGTTTGTCATTTGGGATTGAATTACACATGCCAAATTATGTGTGCAAATTTATATATGTTCATGTGGATTTTGTCTCATTTATAGTTAGAGATTTCTAATGCTGCTTCACATCCCTTTCTGGGAGAGATAATATATTTATGAACTAAGTTTTTTTAAACAATTAATTTGATTTCAATTTGTATGTGTTTATTTCAGAATTATTAGAATTTCTATATTCAGAAGTAAAATTACAGTTTTTATTATATTGTAATAGGCATTTATTTATGGTGCCTGAAAAATTTGCATAATAAGGTTTACAAATTGATGTTCTAGAGAACAGAATAGAATTCTATATTTTTATGTAAGCTCAAATTGTAATTACATGTATATCATACTAAATATTTGGCATGATGAGGTTTATTAATTGATAGTAGTGAGAGGAGGTCCGGCGGTAACAGGAGAGCTAAATAGACCACTGCCCTCCCAAATGAGCCTAATCTAGCAATGGATAACAAAGGGATGCACATGTTGAGAAGTTGAAGTTGACTGAATAGTGAAAGGAAAGTATTTGTAGCCGCTATAAGTCTAGAATAGGAGGAACTAGGGAGGTTGAGAACTGCGAGAAGTTTTAAGGAATGTGACGAAAGACATCCGTAGGAGTTGGAGGATTATTGTAATTATATATTATACCCTAATCAAGTTGAATAATTTCTTCATGTGTTGCACACTGAACGACACCCATGTGACAAGATGTGCATTGGAGATATTTCGATTGAGTTGCATACCTAGCAAATGCTAGTGAAGACTAAATTCCAAGTATGAATGAAGATCAATATTGGGATATATGCAAGACAATTAGTTGTCCCCAAAACATGCAAAAGTCGAACTTATAAGTTCAAGATGAAAAGAGGCTAGAATAAAGAATGTTTAAGCCCCTTTATTGTATTTTATAATACTTTATATTAAATGAGGCACATTCTCTAATTGGGCGAGTCCTGTGCTTTTCTAATTCTAGAAAATACTCTTGTTTCGTTGGCAGCAGAGTTGCCACTGTGGTTGATTATATCCCTATCAATAGTAAGATGATTAATCACATTTAAGATTTTCATCTCTTGCCGATTTCCCCTTTCTGATCATGCTTTTTTGGCATCACTCTCTTTGTATGTTCCTCGCCCTCATTGCCCCATCCCTCAAGATTCTCTAATACACATTGCACATTATTCACGCTGTGCATAAATTACGCAACATCTATGACACACATAACTACAAGACTATTGTGATCACGCAAAAGTTGGAAAACTTTATGTCACAGTTTTGGATGCACTAATTTTCCAGCAATTGGAATGGTGTAGCTTCAGATCATGGTTGTGTGCAAGCTTCTAAGGAGGTTTCAAACAACCACATTTTTACTCTTTGAACTATCATAGAAAAGTATCAAGAGTCTTCTAAAGTCTTTAATTGCTTTGTGGACTTTAGAAAGACCTTTGAATCTATGCCTAAGAACTTATTGTTGTGGAGGCTACATAATGTGGGTATTTCAAATCTCTTTATTAATGCCATTATGGGGTCCTTCGAGAAAGTAGTAGGTTGGCTATGAAACAACTCATTTTATCTCTTTGTTAGAACCACAAAATATGATTAGAGTCAAACCGGAGAGCACTCTCTTGCAACTCTATGTGGGATCTACATAGACGAGCATCAAAACTTCAGTCTTTCCTACAGAGTACACATATTCGAGGATCTTTGTGACTTGCATCGTTTTTTTCATCCTTTTAACTTTATTTGATGTACAGTTGGAATTAAATCAGTCTGCCCTCTCTAGTCAAATCCATAATGGATCTACATAGATAAGCTCGAGTACTTTAGTGTTTCTTAGAGAGAACACATATGTGGTGCAACAACCGGTAGGGAGTCAAGTGCGCAATCGCCTTGGACCGTGCAACCTGATTTTACACACTCAAAACTTTATGCAAGGAATGGAATATCATATAACGTCAACTCTTGCGGTTAAATAGAAAATTACAAACATGCAAACACTACATATTTTTTTCTATAGACTCAATACCACATAGAGATTACAACTATCAATCCTTACATGGACATGACTTAGCCTTACAAACTTGTTTGCAACCTTGTGCACGCTCCTTGCAAGATACTTTTTGCAAGCTACTCAAATTATACCTCATGAAGGGTTTCATTATTTCCCGCTATTAGCTAACCAAGATTTGCCTAACTACTTCTCCGGAGCAAAACAACTAACTTTGATTCCTACTTTCTGCTTCTGGTTACTCCTTGTTCATTGCTCTATGCAATGAAAACCATTCCTTTTATCCTTGTCTAGAAGGTTAGATTCCATATTGGGATGCACCAACACATTGTCATGATTGTGATCCGTTTTGTTTTGAAACATGGGTGTTAACATTTTCCTTCGCCTAGATGTGTGGCATAGTTAGGTGCTTCCTAGAGATAGAGGAACATGTAAGAGGCATTAGTTGCACTTTATAAAAGTGAGCCATTCCACCCTTCTGCACATGTTGATGAAACTCCTTGGGATGCAAGATGTGTCAAGATGATATATGAGCACATGTGTGCTATGTTGCCAAAGGTTCGTCGAAAATGATTCTTGTAGAGTATTGCAAGGTCTCACAGGACATATGGCACTGTAAGCAATAACATCCTTTGAAGTTGCAAGAATTTGAGTATACTGATATTTGAGGAACCTCGGGTTTGAAGACATATGGAGCCTTGCAAAACTTCTTAAATACCTGGAACTTGAGATGTGTTGTGCGAATCCACCACCAATAGAAACTTGTAGAGTTTTGCAGGATTTGTTAATGAAGAATGTGTTCAACGAATCACATCATAGTATTCTATAGGCAAAAAAGGTTGCGAATACGTATTCCATCTACTCCTAATTGTTTCTGGATAATGTGGGATTTCTTGTGAACCCCGATGCTCATGCATCATACACCCTAGGTAAGTGAAATGAACCATGAGCTCCTACTCAAGAGCATTCTATGAGCTCATCAATGGATTTTCATGTTTCACAACTTCAGATGAAGTCTTCCACATTATGTTTTCAGCTGCTCTATCTTTCCACTTTACCAAGTACTCCTTATACTACGTCTTGCAGTAGCTTCGTGATTTTACGGTCATCAGTACCTCAATCTCTTCCCTCATCTTTTTCATGTAACTTCTGTCTCCTATCTACCTTCATAGGGTGTTTGAAACTACATTGTTGTCACATCTTTGTCCCTCATAATAAGGTACAAATTGGCTATGTTAAAAATAGGTGAAATGTCAATTGCATTAGATAGCTCTATCTCATAAGAATTTTCTGCAAACTTCTTCAAAATCTTGCATGGTTTGATCTTTTTCCTCTTCAACTTGTCATATGTTTCTTTGGGAACCTTTCCTTCCTCAAATGTGCTGAGTCCATATCACGTACTTGTAATCCCAGCTCTCCTCTTTTGCGATCAGCATGCTGCTTGTACTTCGGAGTACTTTCTCACAACTGTCTCCTTACTTGCTGATGTATATCGTGCATATACTCACAAAGTCTTAAGCTTTTGCACTTCTTCCTTCCACATCATTGATGTTTTGCAGTTCTACGATCTCTCAGTTACACCCATACACAATCTAGATGAAGGTTGTCCTTTCAGTACTCCTATTACCTGAATTGTTGTAAGAAAATTAAACTTGTGCCAAGACAGAATTCCACAGTCTCGGCATCTTTCCCCAGTAAACATCGCAACAGATTTCCAAGACTTATGTTAACTGCCTCTGTTTGACCATTCGTTTGAGGATGGAGCGTTGAACTGAACTGCAACTCGGTGTTTAGCTTCTTCCACATTTTCCTTGAGAGATGTCCAACAAATTTTGTGTCTCGATTAGATACTATGCTCCTAGGCAGCCAACGCAGCCTGAAAACTTCCCTAAAAAACAAATTAACTATGTGCGTAGCATCATTAGTCTTTTTACATGCAACAGAATGAGCCATTTTGGAGAATCTATCTACAATCACAAAAACAGAATCACGACCTTTCTGCATCCTAGGAAACCCTAAAACAAACTCCATGACTAAATGTTCCCATGGTTTCTTTGGAATAGACAGTGGTTGATACAACCCTGTATACTAACCATTCCCTTTGCCATCTGTCAAGCTCTACATCCTCATGCAAATATCTTCGTATCAGTTCTCATTTTAGGCCAAAAATAGCGCTCACTAAGCTGCACCAACGTCTTATTGTGACCAAAATGACCAGCTAGTCCTCCACTGCTAATTCTTCATCAAAATTTCCCTTATACATCCACAGGGCATACTGACTATTCCCTTTGCCAACTGGCGAACTCTACATCCTCATGCAAATATCTTCATATCAGTACTCATTTTAGGCCAAAAATAGCCCTCACTAAGCTGTGCCAACATCTTATCATGACCAAAATGACCAGCTAGTCCTCCATTGCGATATTCGTTGATCAAATTTTCCCTTATAGATCCACATGGTATACACAATGTTTTCCCTTGGAACAATAATCTCTCTTGCAGGGAATATTCTAACCATGAAGTCATTTCCAACCCTGCAAAATTCTATGACACCGTCCATGCATATCTGAAATCCCCATCCTCGTATAATTCCTTCATGTAATCAAATCTCACTACATTAACCCGGATTTCATTCAACAAGAGACGACATCTCCTACTCAATGCATCTTTAACCATTTCACTTACACTTCTAGCTATAGCACAAAAGAATAACTTCTTAGAAATTCAATCCACTTCGTATGTTTGGTTCAGCTTACCTTGATTCATGATTGTTGATGAAGTGTAGTGCTTGATGGTCTATGGACAACACTAACTCCTTCAGCATCAGGTAATGCCTCCACTTCTTGAGAATTTGTACTATGGCATAAAACTCTTAACTTATAAACTGAATATCTCTGCTTAGCCTCGTTCAGTTTTTCGCTTAAGTATGCAATGAGATTACCTTCTTGACTGAAAACAACTCCAATCACAAGTCCACTAGCATCATGATCAACTTGAAACACCTTGTTGAAGTCTATCAATGCTAAGACTGGATGTTCAATCACTTTCTTCTTCAAATTATGGAAGCCATGCTCTGCTTCTAATGTGCAAATGAACTCTTTCTTATCACCTTTCATTGTCTCTATGGTGGGTGCACATTTCCCACTGAAGTCTCTTATGAACTTCCTATAAAAGCTTGCAAATCCGTAGAAGTTGTGCTTCAAATATGCTTTTGGGTGATGGCCACTCCGGGATGGCTCTTGCCTTCTTTGGATCCATTCTCAATCCATCGTGGGATATCAGAAAACCCAAGTAAACAACATCAACAACTTCTCAACAACTTCTCTTCTCACAATCACTTCAACACTTATGTGCATCATGTGCTCCTCCTTTGTCCTACTAAAGATCAAAATGTCATCCCTGTAAATAATGGAAAAGTTACCAAGGAACGACTTATGCACTTTGTTCATGGGTCTCTTAAATGTACTTGGTGCATTTGTCAAACCAGATGGCATAACTAACCACTTATACAAACTATCCTTTGTCTTGAATGCAGTCTTCTATTCATCTCCTTCTTTGATTCTGATATGGTGATATCCACTCTTCATATCAATCTTTGTGAAGTACCTTGTTGCACTCAAACAATCTATCATGTCATCCATCCTAGGCAATGGGAATTGGTTATTCATTGTTATCTTTTTGATGCTTTGGAATCAATGCATGTCATTCACTCTCAACCTTTCTTGGATTCTAACACCGCAAGACATTGCGCAGAGCTCAACTTTCATTAATTAACCCTTTTTCCAGCAGTTATTGTACCTGCCTCTTCATTTCTTTAGTCTCCAGGGGTGTTATCATGTGTGCAGCTTCAAGTTTGGAAAATTAGATCTAGGAACCAAGTCCATATCAATACTTCTCTTAGGTGGTAAACCATCTTGTAGATCATTGCAAATGATTTCTTCATGTTCGCTCAACAACTCCAACTATTTAAGAAAATCACTTGCTCCTTATGCGATCCTAACTTGCAATTGCTTGGGAATGAAAGCAAGACATGCTTTCTCCTTCTCTCGCTTCCTTCGCAACTATGTTCATGAAATCAACAAAATCTTAAGACTATTGTTTATCTCTTCTCCTTTGTCCTTTAGTGGAATAATGTAATCAATGTGTACTTCTCATTGTCCTTCATAAGAGTGTAGGTATTTACTCTAACAACACATGAAAACATCCATATGCATGATTCACACAAAACTTTCTTATATGTCAATCTAACGCGAACATCGCTTGAGACTCCCAAGCTCGATGTTCTCAAAACATCCATAAAACATCCATGCGGTGCACAACATGGAGCTTTTCCCATTCTCAGTGTGGATCCCTCAACCTAGACACCTTATCGGATGTCTGAAAAAGCTCTCCACAAGATTCTTAAGGCCGCTCCTATTCCTCCTGCTCGATGCACCAATCGAAAAGCATGAGGTTTACCCAAAAACGCAGAGGTTTACCCAAAATACCTAATCTAACTACCAAGGAGACAGGAGAGAGAAATGCATAAAAATAAACCTAAGCTAAGGAGGTGATGCACCGAGGAATGAAGAACATATGTTTTGCCAATTAAACACGTACTACGTAAATGCAATGCAATATCATGCACATGAGATAAACATATTCACAAAGTGAAAGATCAGAGGATGCAAAATGAAACACATAGAGGGTTGAGAAACATCCACACAGTCATGTATTTATTTTCTCCGAAGGTTGATACAATACACTGCAAAAATGCCCAGAGGCAAAGGTGCATTACGGGCTTTCAAATGGGAGGTTTGAGCTCCACAACTCCACCTGCCAAAGAGAAGAAGGGAGGAGGCACAAAACAAAAATGTTCAACCTTTTAAAAACAACCCCTCCTTACATTTTATATGGAGGAAAAGAGAGGGAGAAGAGAGGAATTCGAATTGCCCCAACCACCTCCAAAACTGCATTCAATTCTTCAACAACCATGGTGGCAGATGAGATCCCCAACGCCTGTCGGGTTCGGAACTCCCTCGTGCATTTGCATCGGGCTTGGAAACTGGCTCGACATGCTTCCTTTTCATGCTCTTTCGACGTGTTTTCCCGATTTGCTTTTGCGTCGGGTTTTGGCGACCCGAAAACATATTTTCTTGTGTCGGGTTCTTTAGAGCTCCCGACATGCTTTTTGACCATGCGAACCCGACTTGTTTTCCCGCCCCGGAAACCCGATTTCCTTGTGCGTCGGATTTTTTAACCCTTCCGCATGTCCTTTGGTGTCGGGTTTTGGAAGCCACCCGACATGCTCTTTCATCATGCGTTTCACCCGAAAACCCGATTTGCTTTTTGCGTCGGGTTTTGGAGACCCCCGCACATGTTTTTTGTGTCGGGCTTGGCCCTCCGACATGCTTCTTCGACGTCAAACCCGATTATGAAACCCGCTTTCCTTTTCGTCGGGGTCTTCCAACCCTCGCGGCATGTCTTTTGTTGTCGGGTTTTGAAAGCCACCCGACATGCTTCTGCGCCCTGCTCCTCCGATTCGCTTTTCCCGATTGCATTCGCGTCGGGTTTTCATGGCCCCGCACATGTCCCGCACCATGCTCTTCCCCCCGTCCTCCCGACTCTGCGATTTGCCCCGGTGTCGGGTTTTTCGCCTCCCGACATATTTCTTATGCGCCCGCTCCTCCCCCTCTAAACCCGCTTCCATTCGCGTCGGTCGTTCTTATTGCTGTCGCGGGGGGGGGGGAAATATATACAACAATTTGGCGACTCACGGGGTTACCTGCCTGCTAGGTAGAAGATCAGTGGCCTTTTAGCAATCCATTGGGCATGGAGTCATAAGCAATAACCCGAACTAATCTGATCTCTGATTCTTCCCTCTGAACCGCTTGAAACCCATTGAACTTGGAGTTGTTCTCACCAAAATGCCACTGAAATGAACCGTGCCAGAGCAAAACCAGAAACACCAAAAACTATGTACAAAACTGAAAATCATACATGCCCCAAATGGAACATGCAGAGTGTGCACAAGCACTTCTTCTGCTGAAAGCAAACCTACCTACTCTACTCTTACTGGAAGCAAAGGCAAGCTAAACAAACCCTGCAACTGGTTGTGCAAAATAGCTTCCTTTCTTCAAAATGGGCAGCCATGCAATCGATTTGGCACTGATCACGGCTGTTTGGATGAGTGGGAAATCAACGAGAAGCTGGTCTTCCACCCAAATCATCAAGGTGTCAGCTGAAAACAAATCCAATACCTCTTTTAGTTGCTCTGCATTTGGATTGAAAAGGTATGGCAGCTGATCCTTGGTACTCTGTAACTCACCCTCATGCTCAGAAGCAAGCATGACCGGTTGTGGCTTCTCCTTTGGCTCGAATGAAGCCAAATACCTGATTGGGCAAGGTCTGATCCGTTTGATATGCCCATAGCTCTGATTTTCAACTCCAAAAATGGAGTTCTCTTGCAGACCCTCCGAGATGGATGACGTGGAAGAAATGGTGGAATCCTTCTGTCCTTTCTCTTCCTCCAATGAAGAATATGGAAGATTAAAATCTTCCAATTTTGATTCCAAAGGGCTGTTGTAAGATGCAGGCTGCTGCAAATGAAAGCTCTCCTTCATGGCAGCAGGCTCTGGTGTTTGGAATGTGGATGATGAAAGAGAGAATGGTGAAAACTCAACCGGCTCTTCTCCATCAAAACAGTCCTCCAAATCTGACAGGTAAACTGCCTCATTGCTGTCCTGCTGCAAATGTTCAACTTCCTCCATGGTGTTCTCTTGATCTGCAATTTGACCACCATGGTTTCCTTCACTCTCCAATATTGAGTTTGAGAGATCAAACTCCTCTTCAGTACTAGAACTCGGGAGAGGTGAAGTAGAAAGAAGAACTAAAGGTTCTCCTGTAGCCTGCTTTGTGCTCAAAGCCCTTGGATCTGCACTCTTCTCCTCCACAACTAGGATGTGCTCCTCTTCTTTTGCCTTTGGAGCAGCTTCTCCCTCCTCTATTACTCGAAGGCAATCTTGCTCTTGAATGAGCTCCTCCTCCAGCATGAAGTTCGTCAAGTCAAACTCTTCGATCTGCTGCTCTAGAGGACAAGTTGGGACTGCAAGATTTTCTTCAGGGCTTTCCTCTTTCATGGCTGATTGTGCAACTTCTATTAGATCAACATCTTCTTCTGCTGCAACAGAATCAGTCCTGACCACCATTTGTTCTCCAACCTCAGCCTCTTCTGTAGGCTTAACCATCAAGGGGATCTTCGTCATCCCAAATCTAAGAGCCCAACTCTTCAGACTTTGAATTTCTTCCTCTTTGTTGGCACTCTCTTTTTGCTGTGGTTTTCCTTGGCTGGCATTCTGATTTTCATCCTCCCAACATGGATTAGGGGATGCAATAGGAGGGATAGGTTGAAACTCAACTGATTTGACAATTTTGTGTGGTGGTGGAGGCGGTGAAACCTCTTGTTTCTTTGGAGTGGAAGGTACTTCATTTAGCTCTTGTGGAGGGGGTTTGGATTTGGAAGAGAAGAGGGCAGAAAAACTGAGATGGGATGGAAGACTAGGGGGTGGAGGGATGGAATCAACATTTAGGACAGCAGATGGTGAATGTAAAACTTGATACTGCTGAAATGATATAGATTGAGAGGGGGGAAAAGAAAGAGTATGAGATGGTGTGCTTACCCGTTGACAAGGTTGCTGAATGCTCCTCTCATATACCTCTATTCCTTCAATCCACCTTGTAAGCAATGGCAGTGTTGCAATCATGAAGTCCAACTTCTCTTGAGGGCTGTAATGCCTTGGAAAAGGTCCCACCCATGGACAAGGTGCTCTGCAACCAATTCCAAATGCTTTCATTTGTGCCTGAGCCCTAGATTGCACCATGTTTGCCTCCATCTTTTGGATTTTCTCCAGCAGATCTGCATTTTCTTCTTCGTTGTCTTCATTGCATGCGTACCCTTGCGTTTGACATGCTTCATAGCCAAACTGATTTTGGCATTGCTGCTCATATGGGTATGCATGTTGATCCTGAACTTGACCAAAATGCTGATTTGGAGGATTTGTAAAACATGTTGGAGGTGTGATATATTGCTGCTGTTGATGTGGATTCCATGATGGAAATGAAGTCATGGTTGCACAACTTCATGGAATGGAAAAGGATGAAAGAGATGGAAAGAAAGATGGGTGGAAATGGATGGGAACGGGTCTGTAACTCAGAGAAATGGGTTGCTGATCAGGTGGAGTCGCCAGATGTGTTTTTTGAAAATGCCTCTAAAAGGCTGGATGTTGCCAAGTTACACACCAAACTTGACAATATCGAAATCAAGATTTAAAATTTGAAAGACCCGGAGGAATGCAATCTTCAGTTCGGAACTCATGTCATGTTGTGCAAACATGCGATTCAAAGCACAATGATCGGGACTTGGAACATGTCCGACACCCCTCAAAACCCGATTGCTGCTTTGATGCTTTCGGATCCCGAAATCCCGAAATCACTGCTGCCGGGGGTAGGACCATGCAATGCATCCCCCGAAACCCGAAACACTACTGCTTCTGCTTTGATGCTCTCGGATCCCGAAATCCCGAAATCACTAGATACCCGAAATTTTGAAAGTCAAAATCTCAAAAAACTAAGAATACCCTTTTGAAGATTACAGTCGGATCTACCAACTGGTGAAATTTTGACTCGTTTTGAGCAAGTTAAGCCCTTGAAAATTGATTTCGGGGTTCAGGCTGGGAGGTGCAAAATCCGAAATTTGTAAAAAACTGCAAATTTTTTGTGCAAATTTCATGAAAACTCCTTCAAATTTTTATGGAATGACCTCTTGGTCCCACCGGGCGTGCCAAAACTGTTGGTGTCGAATCACAGCACCCCTGGGACTCCGCAACGCGATCGTTTGAGACTCCCAATGCGATTGCACAACATGGAGCTTTTCCCAAGTGTGGGACCTCGCGAAATCGGAAAAGCTCTCCGGATGAAGGCCGGCTCCTATTCCTCTGTTCAGATGCACCAATGAAACGCAGAGGTTTACCCAAAATACCTAATCTAACTACCAAGGAGACAGGGAGAGAGAAATGCATAAAAATAAACCTAAGCTAAGGAGGTGATGCACCGAGGAATGAAGAACATATGTTTTGCCAATTAAACACAGACCACAGAAATGCAATGCAATATCATGCACAGATAAACATATTCACAAAGAAAGATCGGAGGATGCAAAATGAAACACATAGAGGGTTGAGAAACATCCACAATTATGTATTTATTTGCTCAAGGTTGATACAATACACTGCAAAAAATGCCCAGAGGCAAAGGTGCATTACAGTTTCAAATGGGAGGTTTGAGCTCCACAACTCCACCTGCCAAAGAGAAGAAGGGAGGAGGCACAAAACAAAAATGTTCAACCTTTTAAAAACAGCCCCCTCCTTACATTTTATATGGAGGAAAAGAGAGGGAGAAGAGAGGAATTCGAACTGCCCCAACCACCTCCAAAACTGCATTCAATTCTTCAACAACCATGGTGGCAGATGAGATCCCCAACGCCTGTCGGGTTCGGAACTCCCTCGTGCATTTGCATCGGGCTTGGAAACTGGCTCGACATGCTTCCTTTTCATGCTCTTCCGACGTGTTTTCCCGATTTGCTTTTGCGTCGGGTTTTGGCGACCCGAAAACATATTTTCTTGTGTCGGGTTCTTTAGAGCTCCCGACATGCTTTTTTGACCATGCGAACCCGACTTGTTTTCCCGCCCCGGAAACCCGATTTCCTTGTGCGTCGGATTTTTTAACCCTTCCGGCATGTCCTTTGGTGTCGGGTTTTGGAAGCCACCCGACATGCTCTTTCATCATGCGTTTCCGACCCGAAAACCCGATTTGCTTTTGCGTCGGGTTTTGGAGACCCTGCGACATGTTCTTTTGGTGTCGGGCTTTGGCGGGCTCCCGACATGCTTCTTCGACGTGCAAACCCGATTATGAAACCCGCTTTCCTTTTCGTCGGGTCTTCCAACCCTCGCGGCATGTCTTTTGTTGTCGGGTTTTGAAAGCCACCCGACATGCTTCGCGCCCTGCTCCTCCGATTCGTTTTCCCGATTGCATTCGCGTCGGGTTTTGCGGCCCCTGCAACATGTCCCGCGCCATGCTCTTCCCCCTGTCCTCCCGACTCCCGCGATTTGCCCTGGTGTCGGGTTTTTCTGCCTCCCCGACATATTTCCTATGCGCCCTGCTCCTCCCCCTCTGAAACCCGCTTCCATTCGCGTCGGCCGTTCTTATTCTTTGTCGCCTGGGAATATACAACTGATTACCACTAACAAGTGATAACTTTAAAGCACTTACCTTGATTTGCATATGTTTCGAAAAAAATTCTTTCTCTGCATCAACTCATTTTCTTCTTTCACCGGTCTAGGCAACACTCTCTTCATCATAAGAGCTTCTCCATGTTTCGGTTCCTCCATGTGATCAAGTGATACAACACTCTCCTTATCGGTTTTATTGCGCAATGTGATTGCTGACTTCATTTGTCCTTCCACCCATTTGCGTTGCTTGTGAGTATTCGAAAGCTCATGCCCGGTACTCCACACCTTAAGTATGTACCCATGAATCCACTACCTCTTCCTCGTACATAGGTTCCTCTTCCTCGGCAAGGATACCCTCTACCTCTTGGGGATTGATTATGGTGCTTGTGTGTGAAGTGGGTTGCTTTGAAATTATTACTATGCCAACCTTCTCGGTTGCCATTGTAAGACACCTCTCAGAGTAAATACCCTTGGAAAAATACTCAAATGGATGTAAAATTTAAAGTTAGCCACTATGGCAGCCACCTTGGTTGCCATTATAAGACACCTCTCAGCATAAATACCCGTGGAAAAATGTCATTAGGGTAATGAGTTACCTCGCCTTGTAATTATTATTGTAAGTACTTGTGGAAAAATGTCATTAAGGTAATGAGTTGCCTTTTTTTTCTTTTTATGTGGGAAAAGGGCCCTCATCCGAGAAAGTGACAGTAGAAAGACACCACACCTCAAGATTGAAAATTACAATGTCCGCTGAAGTCCAAAAATAACGAAGAGGGGCTGGAAAATGACATCGTCCAACACCCTACAACTAGTTTAATAACAAAACTCAAAAGCTAAACTAAAGTGCATAGAAAAGAAAGAAACAACAGTTTTGTGGATTAGGATCTGCCCAATACCAAACAACATCAAATAGAGAACTAAAAATAACATGATCAAAATCCTTCAAAGTCATCTCTTTTGGAAAATTCAAAGTTGCCTTGCAATTATTATCTTAAGTACTTGTGGAAATATGTCATTAGGGTAATGCCTACTTACGGGGTCATTTGAGTAATGACTAAAACATACATCAGTAAAAATATGAGGAAAAGTGTTGAAAGTAATAATCATTCATGGAGATCATTTAGGTAAATGACTAAAACACACGAGTAACAATACATGGGAAAAATATTTAAGGTAATGACTACTCGTGGAGGCCTAGAGGTCTAGTACAAGCCTTCAACTCAACCAAAAAAAAATGAATTTGTTTTTTTTTAGTTGTCAAAGTTGATAGACAAGAAAGTAACCACTATGGTAATTTTTGTTGGCATAGCCTATATATTATTGTAAAAATATAAAATAATTGATTAACACACAAAAATCATATATTTTACATTAGTCTCTTGATTATAGAGATGATGTAGTATTTTTTTCCATCATCTATATTCCTTGTTTTCCATCTGTGTTACATTCTTCATTGACTTAGCCCTCCTCTCAAAAAAAACTCGAACAGCTTTTGAATTCCATTCAGCCTCCCCCAATTTACATGGGGGCAAAGGACTTGAACCCATGACCATTGACTCCTTCATATACATTTTCTCTGCATCATTTTCAAAGCACAATAATCTCTCTGAACAATACTCCACTGCCTTTTTGGTGTCAGTAGGCTTATATTTCAGTAGCTTGGCATACTCCCTTAAAGCATGGAGCATGTAGTCATAAACATAATTCATCTTCAACTCATTTAGAATGAAATCACTCCCTGCCTTACCAATTGCCATTGCCTGCAAACACACGAATGTTTAAAATTGTTTTGAAACAAGTAAAAGGATGATAATATGTGCTACAAGAAAATACAAGTTGTAAAACAGCTAGAAAGAATGACACCCACCTCTTCTGTGTGGTTGTTTCCCCAGTTGACAGCAAAATTGATGGCTTTACACTTCTTATCTGATCTTATAGGCCACTAATGGTGTTGGGGAACAAGTCCTCGTATGAAGAAATCATGGAATTGTGGTGTTATTAGGAGTGTCAGAGAGTTACATGCCAGAATGTACTTCATACTCACTGACCAAGCATTGCCTTCTACATATATCTTGTATCTTCAAACACAATACCAATAAAAAATATCTCAATATTGTGTGCCTTCAAACATATTTTCTTTTTACATGATGTTATATAATGATTTCAGGTACAATTATATACATTTTTTAGATTGAAAGATAGACATTCTCAATCCTTAGAAAACTTTAAGCATCTATGATATTTCTCTGGCTTAGTGTCATAGATTGAGGGGCAACTATGTTAGTATTTCTTTGGTTTAGAGTCAAATACTGAGGGGTATTTATCGCGCCAAAAATTACACGTATTTGTAACACACCAAATCTAAAATGAAGAGAATCAAGGAAACAATTGTAGCTTAACACTTTGGTTTCGGTAAAGAAGTGAATACCTGTGAGTACACTGGTTGGAAAGTTTGGAGTCTTTGAAGCCTCTTTTGGACTCTTTATTCCAGTCCTGTGTACAGAAACATTCATAACCAAACTATTTAGAGTGAAAAAAGATAATATCAAACTAGAAGAAAGAAGAGAAATTCAATCAAACTATCAAAAATCATTACAAACTTTGGCCTCATCATAGCATAATGATTGCAAATTTGCTTGTAAAGATTTAATTCGACAATCCTTTTACAGTTATTGTATCATAAACAGTTGATGAGTCTAAACTCAACTTTATGATACCTTCCCACTATATTGGTCTGTGTCTAAACTCAACAACTAGTAATCCCTGTTATAAAAAATATAATAAAACAAGCAATTCTTCATTATTAGAAAATCACAGCAACTTCAATTTTCTATTTGTTTTTTAGAACTCCTGCAGTAAAAATCTAATCTCTGTAGAAATTTTAATCTGCATAATCATAATAGAAATGTGTTTTCTGTCACTAAATGTTAACAATTTAACTTTATATATAATTCCTAGAACATCCAAAATAAGATTATGTCCTTGTAGAGATTTTCGTATGCAATTCTACATAGTTTTTTGGATTCCTAACAGAAAAAGATATTGGAGACTACCTATAAGAAAAATAAGAGCATATAAACTGCATGAACTTAATCCTAGCATCTTTTATGAATTGACAAAGTTAATATATTTGTACGTATACCAATAAGGTTAAGGTTTATAGGTTGCATGATAATACAAAGTTTCAAATTTCATCATATCTTCCAACAAAACCAACATTATCAAGTTAGATTTGTTGTTTTGAATAATGCTTTTACCTGTGTATAAAGTTTGCCATTCCAATTGGGGGTTTTGTGGCAGTTCATAAGATCCTTCCTCGTCGGAGAAACCTCAGGATTGCCTTTCCAATAAGCTGTTGGATCTCTGTCTTCCCACTTGATCCTTTGGCTTCCATTTCGGATCTCATGTACCAATCTCTCCCATGGTGGTATTTGTAATTCCGCCTTGAAAGTGTATAAAAAATCCATCATTCATCCTGAGGCTACAATTCCAAATTTTCAACCACCATTAGCCTAGAATATTTTACTTAATGTTAAGACAAACACCACTATCCTCGGGCTACAATTCCAAGTTTTCAATCACCATTAGCCTTGTATACAATAGTAGATCATACTTCTTTCATGTAGTTATTCATATTGATCTCAATCTTAGGAGATCAAGTCAAGGTCATATACTTATTCAAAGTCTTATTTTTCAGTAATCTTGAAGGAAATATATCCCTAGGCCAGGAGCTAAGTCTTTATTGTGTTTCTTGTTGATCATTTTAATCGTGAAAATACCACTCTTCTAAATGACAGGACAGTAGAACATGTTTGTACAATCCTAAAGAATGTTTTTAACTGTTACATCCAATGTTGTTAATGTCAGGACCAAGGGAAACACTAATTAAGTATATGAGACCCCAATTTCTGTGATGGATTTCTATTTATTTTATATATTGTTTGATCAAACTTGGAAATGAACATGACCATAACTATCCACCTACACCGTATTCTCTAAGGGAATGTTTGGTATGATGTAATCGAAATGCTAGAATGTAAGATACACTAAGGGAATGACAAAATTATTGAAAAGCAAAAGAAGAAGACAGTAGTAAAAAGACCTACAATTCCAGTTTATTTGGAAAACAAGAATGCCCTTTAAACACAAGGTGTTGGGATTGTTACTAATGCACTAGGTTCTAGCTGTCAAAGCACGATTGAGAAAGACTGGTTTCGCAGATGCATTGCATGTGGGAAAGAACAGTTGACCATATCTTCTGGAAATGCCCGGGTAATGAGTTTTTGGGTATGGTTTCAAGTTGAATTCATTTTCCTTTTTATTGTTCCACCTTTTGGAAAGGACCTCTTTTAAGAGGTTCTTGGATAGTTCAGGGCAGTTGCAACAGTTTATGGCTAAAAACAAGGTTGGTTGCAATTAGATTTCTTTGGAGGACAAGATGCCACGCCATCTCTTAGGAAGATTCTTCCCCCATTTGGGGAAGTTGAAACTCTTCAGACAAGAGTTAGCTTTGATTGTACACTCAGTTTTAGTGGTTTCGCAAAGATGTCAACCCTTTGCCCATTGGGGTGCACGCTTAAGGGTCTTGAGCTTTCTTTCCTAATGTAGAGAGGGATTCTTCTCTATGGCATTATGCCCAACTGTTGTGATCTTTTAAGATGCATTTAACAAAAAAGCAGAAAACGAATTATACATGCCAATCTGTTTTAAATCTCTCTTTTCGTTAAAAATTCAGGCCTTCTCCAAAACATCCTATCAGTTTAATATGTTTTAGAGAATAAAAATTTCCATTATATACTATCATTCTATGACTATAACATACCAAACTCTTTTGCCGGTGCACAGAGGTGATAGAATTTGAATATAAATCTACCAAACAAATACTAAATATGTTGGTGTTAAAATTAGCCAACCATATTCAAAGCCACCAATAACGCTGATCAAAACTTATCATGTAAAAAATATTTAAAATTATCTAGGAAAACAAATAAGCAGTTCAACAGAGAAGCACTTTGAATGCTCATTAAACGTAGAGAGGGATTCTTCTCTATAGCATTATGCCCAACTGTTGTGATCTTTTAAGATGCATTTAACAAAAAAGCAGAAAACGAATTATACATGCCAATCTGTTTTAAATCTCTTTTCGTTAAAAATTCAGGCCTTCTCCAAAACATCCTATCAGTTTAATATGTTTTAGAGAATAAAAATTTCCATTATATACTATCATTCTATGACTATAACATACCAAACTCTTTTGCCGGTGCACAGAGGTGATAGAATTTGAATATAAATCTACCAAACAAATACTAAATATGTTGGTGTTAAAATTTAGCCAACCATATTCAAAGCCACCAATAACGCTGATCAAAACTTACCATGTAAGTTATATTTAAAAATTATCTAGGAAAACAAATAAGCAGTTCAACAGAGAAGCACTTTGAATGCTCATTAAACGAGTTCTCAGGTGTGTAAAGACGCTTATATTCGGATAGAGTTCCATTAAAGAAGCCCAATGACATGGACCTCTCTCCACAGCCATAGAGAGTACTACTACTAACTATAAACGGGCCAGCCAGGGAGTTTCAAGATTGATTTGGTTATATTAATTTTAGAGAGAAAATGGGGACCAACCTTATGATAGAAGACTAAATTATATAATAATTTTTTTGAAATAAAAATGCTTGTAAATTGTTTTTTCATCAATATTCAATTTTTTTGATAAAATATTTTTAAAATTAAGGTAATTTTCTCTTTTTGGTGTGTCAATACATGTGTAGTTTATATATCCATGTGGGTCTAAAAAAGAATATTTATATTTTTATATATTCATAAATTATAAATAAAATAGTCGAGGAGCTTGATCCTCCACCATGAGCCGTGTCTTGCCTAATCTGCATTGTGGCTTGATGCTCCTCTTGTGATGGTGAGGCACGGACGGAACCGCTCTCATAGCCACCATCCCTCCCTAGTTCATGGTCCCTTCTATGCTCCACCACCTTAGTAGGCGGTTGGAGCCCACCTCCTGAAAAAGTGATTGAAGTCCGCCGCCTCACCGGGCAAAGCTGTTGCTGGTCCGTCTCCATCTCGACTCTGGGTGGCATGGCTATGGTTGGTTCTCTTCCCCTTAGTTGGGAAATTATGGTACCATTGACTCTGCAAGGCAATGCACAAAATCCAAATGGTTGGTCCGCACCTAATCTCATGACAGAGCGAGCTATTTGGTTTGGGGAGCCTTCCTCCTAAAGATGATTTGCTGCCTCCTCCAAGTGTTGCTGTTGCATGTGCCCAATTTTAATATAATTTAGTTGCCTTTTTGGTATTCTTTGGACTTATTTTTGGTTTTTAGCTATGTATAGCTTTTCTGCATTGTTTTGGGTCGTGACTTCTTTGGCTACCTTTTTATTATATCCACTTTATAGTAATTTAATACGTTCCAACTAAAAACAAATATTAGTATACATATTTTCTCAGTTATAAGAAAATAAGATGTAATAAATATATAACAAAAATGCAATGCATAGAACTAATCTATTCAAATAATATAAACAATGATTTAAACAATTTATATTACAATAATCTAAATTAATTTCAAGCTTTTTTACAATGATTTTTATGTTATTGAGTAGAATAAACCAATTTAACTCTAAAAAATATAATTATATTTTTATTTCTGTTTAAGTATGATCACCACAGCTACAAATACAGAATTTAAAATATTATATTACTAATTGGATTAATAACTCCCTAAACTCTTTTCATCACTTTTAATATTTAAAAAATTATATAAAAACTATATATATTAATAAGGAGAGTCTAAAGATTGGATAGGAATCAATAAAGATAAGTACAAACTACACTATTGATAAAATTTGAATTAAAAAATATTTTTTAATTGCATAATTCTTATATGAAGGATGAAGTCAATCCCAAAAAATAAAAATTCCTATATATTCCATTGTAATAATTAAAACAGAAGGCTAATTTATTCTAAAAGACATTACCAATCATCATCATATGCAAAACAAAAATTGGATTTGTTAGCGGAAAGTGAAAAACTTACCATCCCCAAAAGGACCAATCTGGAAAAGGAATATCAAATGTATTCTTGCTCCCACAGTAATGAAACAGAGCAGGTGGCTGAGCATGCTTGTATTGATCCTTATGTATAACAGGTCTATCATTGCAATTAAACATCAAGTCCAAATCAGGCACCATTCCAGGGTACATTCTCAACAGCTGAGCAAATCCCCAAATGGTAAACAAATCCCTGGTCTGATAACAATGATGATAACTCTCCACAAACAATCTTCCATTAATGATAATAACCCTGAAAGATGCCTTGTTTTTAGCCTTCTCAACAACTTCCAAAGTTATTCCTGTTTTTTCCCATGGCTTCAGATCTTGGCCAATAAAGTTAAAATAGAAGGGACAAGTTTCTGAGTTGTTATCAAGGAAATAATGATTATTTGGGAGGGCGAACAATGAAGATATTTGGGCTGGTCTGCAGGAGCAGTCTATGGTTTGTTTTGCCTTGGTTATTTTTTGCCAGATTGTGGAGGTTTCTTTGATATTGTTTGGGATGGATTGTGGGCGGAAGAGATTGCTGGCTGCAATTGCTTGCTCTGTCCATTGCTCGTCCGACTGCAACAGCCATGAAATTTCAATATGTTAAAATTTGTGCTCATAATAATTCATAGGTTGTATTTAAAGGATGATACACATACATTTTTACAAGAAATTTAGATGTACTTGTGAAAACAAATACTTTTTTTGGGCTTTTGCATTGGGCAAGAACTAATTCTTTGTGAGTTCTTAATTTAAGCAATTTTATTAATGGGTTATTAGTCTGTTGGTAATTGGAAATTCTTTTCAATGTATAATAAAAGAAATCTAGATTCTTTACAAAATATAATTCATTGTGAGCATTAAAGATGTATAACTATATTTATTAGAGTAATGGTACAACGCAAATATTCTCCTGAAGCATTAACATAACTTTTTCGTAAATTGTCTCATTGTTTTATTTATCTGCCACTTTTTATTACTGGAAAGATCTCAACAAAATAAATCTTGTGTTGCATATTCTATTTCATTTTTCTTTTATAATTTTTTATATGAACTTTTTTTTTTTTGGCAGTCCATTTCACATGTAATGGTAATTATTTGACATTGAAGTTTGAGACACGTATGGATACTATTATAATTCATTTTTTCTTATATATGAAAAAAAAAGTAAATTGGTTTTCTTTTGAAATGAACATTTTTCGCATAGGAAATAAGTGGAGATTAATATGAAAAAAGGGTATGTTGATTGATTGAGTGTAAGTTGAGGATACGTTTTTAACAATTTACTCTAAAAACATTCCGCGCCTATGATCAATTTCAAAACATACCAACAAGATAAGACACTAGTTAAAATAGCCTAAGACTCAATCCTTTTGATATAAGAATTATTGTTTTTCTTGACCCAGCCTCAAAATTGTTTTAGTTAGGTGAGTTAGTTTTTGTTGGTGAACACTTTTGAATTTTGTTGGTGAACACTTCACAAATCTCTTAAAAAAATCTTGCATTATTTGATGAGAAAACTGTCTATTGCATGACCAAACATTTGTGGTTCCTACTTCAAAAGTTTTTATTTAAGTAGCAACAGAAATCTGAGGTGGACCGTATTTCAAAAGGTTTATTTAGGTAGCAACATTTACCCTTCAAAAAAGGTGGGTCAATTTCTCTTAATTGATGATAAAAAAACTTAGATTAATATTTTTTAAATTTTTTTAAAAATAAAAAATATAAAGCCTAAAGTTTATTGTTGTAGTACAATTCTTGGAAACATATTTATTTTAGGTTTTGGAATTTTATTAAAATAATTAGTTTTGTCTTTTAAAAATTAAGTTATACATTATTTTTGGTTCAGCGTGGCTTACATTTTGGAGTGTGACTTCCACTTTTTTTTTTGTATAATTAAAGATGTAATATATATATTTTAATAAAAGTGTGTTTTTCAATAATAAATAAAAGTTACAATTTATTACTAGAAAGATCTTATTCAACCTATAGTTACAAGGTTGAATAGTCAACAATCTAATAAAAACACACTTAAAAAAGTGATAAACATTCTATTGGTTGGTTGACCATTCAACCTTAAAAATATTGGATAAATTTTCAGATCTCAACAAATTAATTGTTATATTTTATATTTCATTTTGTTTCTCTCTATAAACTGCCACACAATTTTTAAGCTTACTTGTAATGTAAGGTCGGAGGGAGTCCGTCAAATTCGCTGTAGGCATGACCACATCATCATCTCTTGTCTCTTGGTATCTCTTGATATCCAATGGATTTTGGTCCAACAATACATATGATAGTGTAAAAAGTGTTACCATCACTTACAATTTTTTTATGTAAATTGTATTTTTTTAACTAAATTACTATTGAATATATATACAAACAAAAAACAAGTTATAATGATCTAATAGAGGTTTTAAGGAAAACATGTTATAATGATTAGTAGGGGTTATTTGGATAAAAGATACTTTTACCAGTATTTTACTGATGTGCTTGTCCATGATCTTTTTCTGTTTTGATAGCAATTGTAATTTTGTAACAACTTCAATCTAAAAAAGAATATCTTCTTATAATCAGGAGGTTTTATGCAACAAAAACTGCGGTATATGATTCTTCTGATGGTAAGTTATCCTACTCAAAACAAATGACTTTCGAACAAAATTCTATATAAAAATTTGATTGCAAATATTTTTCATAAAATTTGAAGCAAAAATTAGAAAACCATGATAGAAATCTTATATCTTTCATTTGTAAATTTTCAAAAACTCCAGACACGAAATTAATCAAGAAGAGATAAAATTAAATTCATACCCAACGGTTGAAAAGGAATAAGCATGCGAATGAAAACACCAAAGCCAACAAACAGGTAATTGTTGATCCTCCCAATCCTTTCATTCTGTGTTTTTCACTGTTTCTTTCCTTCCTTTCCTGAAGCCATTAAGATAATTAATGCCTGTGAAAAAACTAAAAACACACATATTTTTGCGAAATTTTCTGCCAAATTTGATCACCTTTTTTTGCGCTCTGTTTCCGCCAAGTGTTGAGATAATTTTTGATCTGAATCAGAACTATAGTTTTGGAGGATTTTTCGATTTTTTTGCCGTGAACGTATCTATGAAGTTTTAGTTTACTACAGAAATTTGACTTGATTTTCCAACGTATACTGCGAGTTAAGACGTTTATGAATGGTCAACAAGCATTTATTAAATAGTTTTTTTATTGTAGCTTTGGTCCATTTTTCTTAACTGTAAATTAAGATTTGGTTAATTTTCACTTAAACTGTGAAGTCGACATCTTAATTTATTTACAAACGGTATTAATCTTCAATGGTTAAAGATAATATGTCAGGTATTAAAATCTAATATATTAAAAATTAGAAATTTGTTTTTAATAATTTTGGAATTTAGAACTATGGTTTCCATGCATGTTTTACATGCACATATTCTGTATCATTATATAGTATTTTTCATTTCATTCATTTCCAATGTATTACATTCGAATATATAGTAAAACCTCTTCTATATTGTTATACTTTGATGTCTATACCATATGGATATTGCAAATGCACATTCATTACTTTTTGTGAGTATATGTTTCTATTATAGATTCAATTTAAATTTAACCACTACATATCAATTAAATCTTCAATTTTGCGTTTCAAACCAATACAATGATGATTGGTAGATCAAGACACTTTAAGTCTATAATAGTCACTACAATATGCATTCACATCAAACTATTTATAGGAACTTGGTTTGAAGTATCAAATTCCTTCATATTGGTAAAGAAATCATGATGTGTTCAAGTAACTTCTTAAGACATGTATTGTGGGCTTTCACTTAATCTTGTGAATTCCTTCGAATCATTTTAGGATAACACAAGCTTCTTAAGTTGTTTTTTTGTACCATTGATTGCTTTCTGACATCATTGTGTTTATAGACCCTTATTTTGTCACATGACTAGTTAATTGCCATTGCCGTATATTTACATATGTTTATTAACCATTGGTCCAAGTTAGACTCTTATTGGCATATTTTAATTATATCTCTTGAACTTCAACTTGTCATTAACACATTTTTCAACATCTTCAATCTCGTTTTCCTTTTCTTGAATCCTCAATTTCCCGTGGTACTAGTCTCTCTCTTTGCCTCTATCTTCTTTTACTTCTCTAGGAATCTCTTTCCTCCATTTGTTTTATCCCTATTGTATGTTTGACCATTTATGTAGATTATAAAACTAGGCAATATAGTTTCATGACCATTACAAAATTGGTTTTTTTCTATTGGGCCCTTTTCACCCATAACATGCGTGCCTCAAAATTTTGGTCTATATATGTTGGTAAGTTTTACCTATTGTGTCGGCTAGTGCTCCAACATGGGCCTAATTTAAACCAAGATGACTATAAATATAAATTTATGCATAGTGCATTCAAGACACATATGCTAAACATACATTGAAGAATAATATTGAAATTGTAAGGAAAGAGCTTGACTATAAATGAAACATCCATGTACCAAAAGCTCATTTCAAGCATATAGACTCTACTAGCAATTGTGTGTGCACATTAAAAAGATACTCGGGTTCAAACAATTCATTATCATAACCATTACAATTATGGTCAGCTAGTTGTGTGGCCATTATGAAATTGCTCATTGTCATTTAGCTACATATTCAAGAATTGTTTTGTGTCATTAATTGAGCATGTTTTATGCCACCTATCACTTACGAATGTCTCTAGATTATTTTACAAACCCTAATTGTTCTATATTTTCTTACTATTTAGATAGCCTCTTATTTATGAAATTATGTTTGACATCTTAATTTATATATTTAGATTTGAATTACAATCATACATAATTAACTTTGTGTATTTTTTATGTTCAAACATTTAAAATCTAGGCTACCTTTTTATCTTGATTTTTACAAAAACAAAATGAATTATTAAATTCTTGTAAACATTTAAATCTTTTTTTCAAAAAGAATTTATAAGAATTTTTATGACTCAACAACACTAATGCATATTAATCTACCTTAATTTATGTGAAGTTAACAGCTTTTCCTTCTCACATATGTAATTGTATTGATGTTTTTAATTGTCAATATTTACAACGAAAATTTATTATTAATTAAAAACTTTCATCTATAAACTTCCAGAAATCTCAAAATCTTTCAACTTTGAACTTCCAGAAAATTCCACAGCTCTTTCACACAAAAGTAATCAAAGAGGAGATTAAATTCGTACCCAACTTTTGAAAAGGATTATAAATGTGATGTTGAAAAGTATAAACAGAGAAGAACAAGACAAACTTTATGAAGACTAGAAAAATGCTGACATGATTTTTCTGGTAAAGAAAACCACAAAATTCATGAAGCCTACAAAAATGCTGACATGAATTTCTGTTGAAGAAAAACACTAAATTCACGAGTACTATAATTTTGGTTTATTTTCCGTCATATTAGGCCACCTTTTCTTGCGCTGTTGAATTTTACGGGAGACGTATGACTAAAGAATTTGGACTTTGAATTTTTAAGTTTGATTATTGAATGTGGACTGTTTCACGATTTTGAAGCTTTGAAGTTGATGGAATACAGGATGTTAAATGTCAGATTCTTGTTGGAAAAAAAGGTTATTAAGTTTGTTGCGAAGTGTTATTTTTTTAATGTTATTTTTGGTAATTTAAAGAGATGAGTGTCGAAGGGCTCTTGGTTTATTGGTGTTGATGTATGGTTTTCAATGAGCTCACTAGAGATCAAATCTTGCTTAGTGTAAGGCACGGAGACACTCGACACGGAGAGTCAAATGGTTGAGGCTAGGATCGAGGTGATTTTGACGGCGTGGATGTCCCTTACACTTAGCTACTTAGCTGAAGGTGTTCATTGGTTTAGTTTGTTTGCTTACTTTGCATTGTTGGATCTATATATTCTCTCCCTTACCCGTAGCCGCTTAGTTGTACACCTTCAACATTATACGAGTTTTTGAGTCAAGCTTCTTGGTATGCCTTGCAACACATTTTTTTCTCTCTACTTTGTTGTTAATGTTTTTGGATGCCTTGCAGTGAATTTTTCATCCATGGCAACTCCTTTTTCTCGATTATTGTGCGTGGGTACCTCATCGGACTTGTTACCGGACCCACCTTCTTTTGCACCCACCTAAGCTAGATGCTTATGGGGGTGTTAGTGTAGGTTATTATTTATTCTTTTATTTGTTTATTATGATTTTTTTTTGGATTGAGGGTAAATTAAGGGTGTTTGAAAGGACCCACATCCTTGTACACTTAAGGATTTTTGAGAGGATCCACAACCTGGTTACAATGAAGGGGACCACTATTAGGAACCCAATTGAAGCAACCATGAAACCATAGTGAAGATACAACGACCGTAGCGAGTGGGACAACTATTAGAATAGCCACCGGCGAGAGGAGCAACCACCGGGGTCGGCGTGCGGAGTAGCCACCAAAGTCGGCGGCGAGATGAGTAACCACGACAACCGTGTGAGAAGAGCAACAACAATGAGCAGAGCAGCCACCACCGGCGTCGAAGAGTAGCAAAGAGTAACCACCAGTGTCGGCCGACGCAGAGATGCCGCCTCCAGTGGCGAAACCACCTCCGAGGAGGATCGTGCCTTGGGGGGATTTGAAATTGGGTGGGCAAGCACACAACCATGTGACTTGACCGCACCACTCCCACCCCATCGACATTTGTTTATCATGATTATTTACTATTGGAATTGCCCTTTATATTAATAAAAATAAAAGAGAGTTACATAGTAAGGGTGACCAGGATAACACATGGTCCCACAAAACGCCATGAGGGTACCAACACAGTAGAAAATGCCACAAGGGCTTACATTAACGTGCCCATAGGGCAACCAAATAACAAAAGAAAAGCACCACCATCAAGCACATGTCGCCACACCAGGAGGAGGGGGAGGATCATCCCGAGGAGGGATGAAAGCTCCATTATTAGGCTCGGTTGATGGAGGATCCACTTGCCAATTGTCGTGATCGGATACTGCATTTGTAATGGAACCATAATTCCCCAACTAGGAGTGGAGATCCAACAATTGTCTACATGGCCGATGATGGAGAACCCCACTGCGGAGAGCTGAAACAAATTTCCCTCGTAGGGGTGGGCTCCAATCCGGTCCAGAGGAGGACGGGGCATAAGGGCGACCCCGAGGAGGGGGAACAATGATTGCATGAGCGGCTCCTCCGACGTGGACCAGGCGGGAGGTGGCTGTTGGGGTGGCAAAGGTCGAGGTGGCGGTAGCTGAGGATCCAGCGGAACCCGACTCATAGTGCATGGCGCACTCCCCCAGTGATCAAGAAGCTCCTGCAGATGAGAAAACTCCAAGGTGACCTTGGCGGCTTGAGCTTGAATCTGTATGCAAACAGTAGACAGAATAACCACCTTGTCATTAGTGGAAAAGCATATAACATAATGATCTTGCTTGAAAATTAAAGCATTGCGAGCTTTCCAGATATGAAATAGAATACAAACATGAAACAAATGCCAAAGAGTATCAATGTAACGAGGCCAAGGACTAAAGTCACCAAATAATTAGGGTGCTAGGGTTGGAATAAAGAATGGATCCACCTCCAAATAGATTGAGCATGGGGACATGACCAGAAAAGGTGTTTGAATGACTCAAGGCATGAGAAAAATGGGCGAGTAAAGAATTAGG
Source organism: Taxus wallichiana var. yunnanensis (assembly GCA_018340775.1). Classification (NCBI taxonomy): domain Eukaryota; kingdom Viridiplantae; phylum Streptophyta; class Pinopsida; order Cupressales; family Taxaceae; genus Taxus; species Taxus wallichiana. Next base: position 447,447,791 of record CM031243.1, on the reverse strand, counting down.
GATGCTAATATGACTAAGCTTTCACTCGTAGACAAACCTTGGTAAACAAGACACCAAAGAAAATGGTTAACTTTAGGCTCAAGAAGAGAGTTCCAGTACACGAGAAAGTCGATGAAGCCAAGTGGACTGTGCAGAGTGTAAACCCCACCGATCATTGAGTTTATCAATGGCCGGTGAGAGCAGACTCAACAAATGATAAATGGTCTCGAGTGTTGTATCGAAGGAAAGCAATTTCTCGATTCCACCGCCAATCACGCCACCACGCTGCCGGAGGTTGAAGCCCAACTTATGGAGCATAACATCAGGTAGGAGCTCCTGAATTTTACAGATAGACTGGAAGGTCTGAATTGTTCAGATTGAATTTAACTTTGAGCTCGGGCCAAGGAATCCAGTCTCTGTACGATTCACAAGATCTTGAATGGTATGAATGCCCTTGCGGAAAATCTGGATGGATTTAATGCCCGGGGTTTCGCAAGCGAGAAGATTGCCTTCAGTGATGATAGGAGACCACCAAATGTTCTGTGAATTAAAAGAAAGCCTAGTGTGAAATCCATCACCAATCCACCTCATTAATGGTTTCACCTGCTCGAAGGCTTTCCAAATACTCTTGGTGACAAAGGTACCAATTATCTTAACAGGAGCCAAAGTGATAATAAGAGAATACAACCCTATTCTATTCCAGCACTTCTTGTCGTAAGGGCTCTAGATTCAATACAATGTCGCAAAAGAATTTTCTAGGCCTAATTACCCGAAAGACACCGGAGATAACCCATTTGGCACATAAAGTCACACTCGATAAACATCAATGACCCCCATGCCATCTTGATCATGAGGAAGACAATAGACATCCCAAGAAACTTTGTGAAAACTAGTTGAACCAGAACTTTTACACCATAAAAGTCTTGAAGCAGCTTGGCAAGCCGGCTAAACAAATTGTGAGAAGGACACCAACAAGCAGAATAATAAACATGAGTAGTGGCAAGGATTTTGGTGCAAACTTGGAATTTACCAACCAGAGATAAGGGTTTGGAAGACCATTTGGTAACTTTATGCTCCACTCTGTTAAGAACATAATTCCACAAAGTTGCAGAGTCACTGTCAAAGGCAAAGGAATGCCTAAAAATCTGAATTGCTCTCCATGACTAATCCATTTCTAGGGGTAGGCCTTCAACCAGTCTGAAGGAGGTAAACAACTCTACCGATAGCCCAAAGTTTTAGCCATTTGAATATTGGAACCTGAAGCCAAGAAAAAGGTGTCAAGACATTCAAAGACCATGGCTACATTCTACTCCGATTCAACAAGAGTAAGAAAATAATCATTAGCAAATTGTCCATTGATAAGTTGCATCGCATGATCTAGAAGAAAATTCCCCAAATGTGGCCTTGGGTATCTTGATGGCCAATAAGGTAACCCAAGATCAACAACCAACACAAACAAGTCTGGCGTAAGAGGGAACCCCTGTCTGATAGAGCGGAAAAGGCCAATGGCAGAGACTGACCATTAATGGAGATCTAAGCGAGAGGAATTAGAAAATAGCGTGCTAACAATGCTTGAAATAATTCTCCAAATACTGGGGCTTTAAGCATGGCCAGAATGAAGGGCCATTCAATGTAATCATAAGATTTCTCGAAATCAATCTTGAGGAAGAGAGGCCTCTGTGAAGAAACCCGCACCCATTCCATGCCTTCCCAAACAACAATAAGATTGTCCAGGATGTAACGGCCTTTGACAAAACTAGTCTGCTTAGGTCGAATGATTTTAGGTAGAATATCTACAATGTGGAGAGCCAATGCCTTAGCAAGAATCTTGTAAGAAACATTCAACAGGGTGATCGACCGCCAATTATTCATTTGTTCAGATTTCCTACTTTGGGAATGAACTTGATGTTGCCTTGATTGATGAAACTCCCAAGAGAGCAAGTTTGAAGAGCTTCATTATAGACTGAAGAGATCAAGTTCCACAAAAGACCAGGTTGCTTTGTAAAACTCGCTAGGGAAGCCATCTAGACCCGGAGACTTGTCATCTGTAAGACAAAGAAAAGCTGCATGAAGCTCCTCCAAAGTGAGAGGGGTGTCACATCAAGAATGATCTCTGGGCATGAGTTTATTAGAGAAAAGCTGCATGAAGCTCCTCTAAAGTGAGAGGGGTGTCACATCAAGAATGATCTCTGGGCATGAGTTTATTAGGAACAACATCAATACATCTCTGCAAAGCAGTCACATGCTTAATTAAATCCTCCTGAGCTTGAAAAACCAGACGGTAGTGCTTGAAAAAAGCATCAGTGATCTTTGGGAGCTCAGTAAGCCATTGGTGAGAATCATAAATAGCTTTGATCTGTTGATGAGCATGCTTGGCCCAAAGGGATTTGAAAAATATTTTGGAGGCTTTATCTCCCACCCTAAGCCAATGAATTCTCGAACGGACTCAAGGCGCACCACGTGTCGAATGGGATTCAATGAGTTTAAGCTTGTGTCAAATATGAGCAACCTAGATTTGAAGGTGAAAGTCAAAATGATTGGCCTCGAGAAGAAGGGAGATCCTTCTGAATTATTTGTGTAGATTCAAGTTGGACCACCTTCAAACCCTACCAACCTGTTTACCAAACCGACGGAGGATCCTGGTGGTGTAGTGAATAACCACCTCCCACCATGAAATCTAGGCGACAAAAGAAGTGGTGGACGTGGCACCATAATTCAAATCTTGCAATGAGGTGGATCACTATAGGATGACTCAACAGAGAAACATTAAGAAAGAATTGAGTTTTGGGCACCTTGGGAGCCCCACAACCAATATTAAATGTGATCGGATGGTGATCTGACAAAAGCACCTCTAACCAAACCTTGATAACGAAGGATCCTTGCATGTCAAAATAAAAATAAGGTTGTTGTGAAAGAAGTGCACAATCAAGGTGTTTTAAAACTTGATCATATCCTTCTCGAAGATTGGTCCAAGTGAACCATGCTTGGTCTTTAAATTCTTGTCGCCATATAAGAAAAGGATCGAAAGACCCCAATGGATTTTAAAGTAATACTAGGCCACACATTCACCGAGACACCAATGCATAGGAAGGGCACAAAATTTATCATCCGGTGCTCCACCATATTAAATTCACCACACACCAGCCAATAAGCAATAGGTAAGTTGTCACCTAACCATTTCCATAATAATGTTCTTTCAGGACCTTCATTAGGGGCATAAATATTTAGAATACCAAAAGAAAGATCATTAATACTCATAATCACCCAAACAACCCTATTACCGAGGTCTGGTTTGAGGCGAAATTAATGCCAAGAATTTCGGCATGATGGAAATGCTAGCACCACCTCTACCATCACTATGTTGAGTATGGAAATGCATAAAATATGGGGCAATACACGTTAGAGTAGTCTGAAGCAAAAACCCGAAATCTTGATTGCCTGCAAACAAATCACATCTAAACTGCTAATTAAATGAAAAGCTAAATGAACAAAGATTTTTTTTGTGAGGGATCTGTCAGAACCCAAACATTCCATGACATAAAATTCATGAAAAATTAGACATATCAAATTCCTCCTTCCCATCGGGAATTCTGTCCTCTGAGCCAAGAATGGAAAAATTGTGTTAGGAAATAAGAGATAAAATATGCGGAATAATCCCTTACAGAATCGCAACAGTAGAAACTAATATTCGAAAATATTACAGATCTCAAATAAAAGTGCGAGAATAAATAACACAACACGAGAGAGACAAGATTTAACGTGGTTCTCCCAATTTGGGTTACGTCCACCAAGAATCACTTGCTCGATTTTATTACAAGCCTCCACTCTCTCAATACAATACCTAGATCCGTTTGGAGCTATGCTCAACAAACTCTACAGAATTCACACCCGAATTCAAAACACATCTGTAATACATTTGCTTGTACATCTATCATATGCATAAGACCATATAAATAGACAATTGCTTAAGCAGTTTGATACAAAACTGTGGGTATCAAAACCAAGGGCAAAAACCGTGGGTATCAAAACAATGGGAAAAGACCGAAAAACCATGGGCCCAAAAACAGCCCATAACGGTTACCCATTACCCATGGGTTAATAAACCACCCATGAAAATTTGCTTCGAGGCTTCGCCCCGAACCCCCCTGACCCGCTTAGCGGCGAGCGAGACCGCCGTAAAAATACCCGAGTGTAACACATAGAAGGTATACCACACTCTAACATGAAAATAGGCTCCACAAACATAACAAATTGTTGGCAAGAAGAAGATGATCTCGAATCATTATGCTCAACATGAATGGAGTGGCGTTTGGCCCCATTTTCTCTCCGTGCGCCATGAGAAACCTCGCGAGGTGGACTTTGTGAACGTCACAAAGGAGGAGAGGTTGAAGCAACATTCCCAGGTATTCTCTCGAATTTGACCGAATAACTTTGCATGCGAGGACTTAAAAGGAATGGAAATTGAATGACTAGGTTACACCAATCTTATCTCATCCTTGACGGCGGAGGAAGAAGATGGAAAAAAAACTTCAATAGAAGGTTTCAAATCCAAATTCTTCTTAGAACCAACCATAGTCCATCCACCACCAAAGGGTTAACTTTAGACTTCAAAATGGTAGGTTGCATTGGTGCAGGCTTGGAATGGGCTAAAGAGGACAATCTCAATGCGATGGTCCAGGGCCTAACAACAAAAGCACATGTTGGGGAGGTTAAAATAAACCACCTTTTGAGAGATACATGTTATCCAAATTTGCACACATGGAAAAATTAGACAACAGGGTCCTATTATGATCAAATCAAGACATTGGTCTCAAGGACCCACTTCCGGTCATCATAGAGATAAAACAATTAAAATAATTAATAAATTACATAAGTGAGCTCACCTAGAATTGAATGACACCAAGTTGAGATCAAATTAGTCAGATCTCGGGGTCGAGTTGATAGATAACTCGGTCTGAACTCGCTCTCAACTCGATATCTAGCTCGAAAATTAGCTTGATGTGTGGTAATCACGACATAATAGCTCGGTTGCAAGAGCTCGATGAGATCTTGGTATCAATACGGAATATATATTTTCGGAGGTTGAAAGAAGGAATTCGGTGCATGTCTCACATAGAGCTCGTTGGAATATGCATGGTGCTCATTTGGTGGAGTTTGTTGGAGCTTTCCGAGTCAAGAGTCGACGTAATAAATGAGCTCGGTTTGGGAGCATAAAAACGTTAGGCATTGAGAAAGGAGTGGAGATTATTCTTGCCTAGTAACAAGTGTGGGATTAAATTAATTTTAAAACTTTGGAATAATAATGAGGTTTGATCGAACTATTTTGGTTGAATCACGTGGGAGATCAATGTATTCTGATGACGAGTTGCATATGTAGCAATCGAGCCATAATTGAGGAAGTCAACTCGAAGTTAGCAAGTTCTTCATACCGAAGAGCGAGCCATAGAGAACATGAGATCGTTGCATATTTGAAAGGTCAACACGGTGAAGAAGCAAGATAAAATGAGATAGATGGAGCTCGGTCGAGCTTAAATGACCACTTAGTGGTGAGTGAGCTTGGCTCAATGAGGAAAGACGTCGAACTCGGCAAATGGCCCAGATGGAGATAATGAATAATTAACAAAGATCCCACATTGGTTTGGCACGTGGAGTGACTAATTCTAGAATGGACGCAAGTTTCTCAAATAATGAGTTATTGGTGCATGGATCATCGAGACCAATCTAGGAGATGATCGGGCATCACACAAATGTTCGGCCGAGTTGCATAGGCCATCAACACAAAACAAGCTCATAGGTTGGAAGTGGTCAAGATGAGTTGGATCAATCGTGATTCGTCAATTAAATGGGGAAAATTGATAATGGCCTAGGAATCACGTGGTGGGAAAATGAATCATGTCGACATAATGTAGAGAAGATGAAATTGTGAGGCGCTCCACTTAGCGGTGAGCTCATGAAGATTGCAGAGATGGGGATAGCTCATGTCAATTCAATAGGACTATTGGATGGATGAGCTCGACTTATTTGACGTCTCAGGGCATAAATATCGAGCTCACAAGGGGAGACGCACAACAAACTCAAGAGGGAAGTGTTGTAGTGATGAAGGAACATAAATTTGAGCTTACCTTTCAATGATGAACACGCACAACTTCAAGAAGTATGAGTTGAGTAGACAAAGTGAATCGCAGGTTCAAAGTGTAAGCGACATGAAACGAGCTGTGACTTTGGGGTAAGGGATAATGAAGAACTCTCACATAGATGAAGTCACATGGTTAGCATGCATGGTAGTATAGAGGATAGCTCGAGGAGACTCGACGGTGAATTCACAAAGGTGCGATGAGTTGGTGGAAAAGTGGGGACTGTGAGCCAATGTGCCAAGTTAGAATGTTGGTAAAATGGCTCCAAAAGTCCGGAGTCCCCATCTCAGGCTTGTGGGTTTTCGTGATAAGGAAGCCATGCCATGAATGGAAAGATGGTCTTCGGGTCCCAGGATCCAGGATGACAAGATGCGAGAGATTTTTATTGTTTAAGCCAAGACAACTCAACCCCTGTTGCCCGCAAGAGACCGAAACATGACAAGTGGAGAACCACTCAACTTTGAGTCAAGTGGTGACCTGAATCACTCAATAGGTAGAATGGAGACATGGAGCTCACTAACCAATGTCCACCTATAACCAAGGATGTCAGCATATAAGTCGGTGACATGGGAGTAAATGCAAGCACATTGGATGGTTGAATTATATGCAAAGTAGTCACATGGCCCTTAAACCAATAAGCACTGTTGTGAAGGAATGTGAAGTAGTTGGAGTCATAAAGCATAAGGCACTTGGCAGAAGAATAGGTAAAAGAACTCAGCTAACAACACATCAATGGATTGATCCATAATGAACGATCTTCAAGGAACCATTGGGGCGAATGGAAACTTGTTGTAGAAAGTTCAACTAAAACGTGGTGAGACTATTAAGGACATTGAAGCGGCATAACATGACATGTAGGTAAGATACTTGGTAAAATTTAGAGACGAGATTGTTAGAGGTCGGCGTGCAGAGGAAGGATAAACCACGTTGGTGTGAACAAAAGTGAACTCAGGAAAATGAACAAAGATTAACTCGGGACATTCGGGTATAGAGGTTGTTTGACACATGTGAGTTTGGGTGAAGACGAGAAATGGATTTATATTGAACTCATGATTAACATGACAGATTGGAAGGTCAAGCTCTGATGGTGGGAGAAGCGACCGAGTTAGCCGAGCCACAAAATATCTCGAGGTTAATGTGGAAGCCGAGTCATTCAAACATCGAGCGAGCCTTTAAATGATGTGGTCATGTCAAGCTCGATTAGAAGAGTCAGATCATTGAGGAGTCGTGGACGAGTTAAGACCGAGTGAGTTCAGTCAAAGCACGATGGTTTTGGAAATTGAAAGACGTCGAGTTATTTGGTGATGGTGAGTACACGGTGAGGAACTCATTCGGGCCCATCGGAATAGCTCAAACACGGTGGAAGCTAATGGAGCTCGGTAACCTCGAGTGAGTCAAGGCACAATTAGGTGATATGTAGCTTGAGTGAGTCATTCGGGTTGGGATCTAGGTGTAAAGACCAAGTAGCTCATTGATGACAACTCGGTTTGATAGGAGGAACTCGACGATGGTCATGGTGAGTCAAGACTGAGCCGAACAAGAGGAGATCGATGCACAATGGGAGCTCGGCTATGGTGAAGGCCGAAGGATCTCATGCCAAACTTGGTGAGTTGGCTCAGCAAGCTAAACACTGAGTTGGGCTGTTTTTTGACTTATTTTCATGCCCCCCTCTCTTTAAATGAAAACCAGTCTTTGGGGGTTCCCACTCATTATTAATTAAATTAATATTTTGAATATTAGTTTTAATTAAATTAATATTTTTATTTAAATATTTTAATAATGATATGTTTTTTTATTATCAAAATATTTTATTTAAAATATTATTTTAATTAAATAAGAGGATTAAGTCAAACTGGGCATTAATGGCACATGATGGAGGGTTAAGTGGTTCAACTAACTTTGTAATAAATGAACCATCATGTACCTTCATTTTAGGAAGGAATTTATTACTCCTCTCTTCTCTCATAGCTATTCTTCTATAAATGTAAGTTGGAAGCTCATTCCAACAGTTGGATAGGTGACAGACAGTTAGAAAAGTGCATATTTTTCAAGGAATCCTCCTTCTTCTGCAAGTTGTTCTTGTATGTTGAGGGAACTTTCAAGCCTCCTTTCAAGACTGTAATGACAACTATTGCCTTTTCTGAATGTAATGATGCATTGTGCACATTGTTGAAGTAATAAAAGTGTGTGTTTTGTGACTAATCTTGGTCCTTTCATCCTTCTATACTTCTTTGTGCCTTTCTCATGCTTACAGGTACACTATGCAAGTTCAAGTTTCTATTGCAGGTTCTTGGATTTTTGTGCTTATCAAGTGGTGGAGTATTGTATACAGTTGATTTGTGGTGTTTGTTCACCCTTCTCAAGTTCATCCTTCTTCACTGGAAGACTAATAGATTGTTTTTTCTAATCGAGTTTAACAAAGGGAACGCATGCTTCCTAGTCTGTGGTATTCTATTACCCTCTCTAAGTTGCAGTAGGTGAAGTTGTCTTGTGGTGCACAACACCCTCTTCAAATTAACCCTTCCTGAGTCTAGCAACACCCTTTATTTGGTGCATCACCATCCCTAGTATAGTTTCATTTCTTGCAAATCTCTCTCCCTAAAACCCATGAAAATGTTAGCATAGGTCTAGATAACCATTTTATTGCACTAGGAATAGTATAACACTTAGTTTAGGAATAAGAAGTCGACCTTCTCCGGAGGTTCACCTCAAGCCTAAGTCCCACAACTTAAGAGATGATCCCATGTTACCCAATCACACTGAGCATCCTGTTCACATTCTCGCCATTCAGAGGGTGTAATGATTTGGTGAGAACAATATGTAGGGACCCAACTTGAATATTCAGATGGTCCCGCAGATATTTTATAAGGTCCACTTTGACACACACACGCTTGTTGGGATGAGAAAATAAAAATGCTCATGTTCATGGAAAATCACCCTGCTAATGGGCTTAACAATCTCTGGTAAAAAGGACTAGAGGTGAACGGGAAGGCTAGGAAGCTCGATCCAAATAGGGATTTTGAGTGAGACTTGGCTACTCAGATTGAAGTCTTGGGTCTATGGAACTAACCAAAGAAGGGTATTACCTAAGTACCAACATGCCACCTTAAGCAAAAGAGCTTGAAGCTAAGAAGGCTCGCGAAAAGAAAACAAATAAAAACCCTTGGTGAGGTTACAGACACCTGAGACCAGGATACCGTTAGACTCCCAATGGTTTTTCATCCAGCTTCAAAGTAGGTTTCAAACAAGATACGACCATAGAAATAAGCAATAAGGCAATGGTTTTGATACCACTTGACAACATGATCCAAACATTCATTAGAAATTATAACATTTGGAGAGGGTTAAAGTCCATACCTCGTCATAGACTTTCGACACAAACTTCCTCATGCACGCTTGGGATCCATTTCCACCAGTTGTAACTAATCGTTGCAATGGGAGGAGAGTTGGCCATTTATAAGCGTGACATCGCCTTAGCGGCGGGAAAAAATCCGGAAGACACTATGATAGGACCAAGGGGAACCACTAGACAGGCTAAGGACGCACAATTTTTGTAGTGAAGCAAGGCAAGTAAAAGCATAAAAAACCTAGTAGAGCCGAAGTCCTCACCGTTATTTTCATTTCATTAGGATTATTTATCCTTTTATTTTTTATTAGGAAAAGAAGAGAAGAACAAGACAAAATTTATGAAGACTAGAAAAATGGTGATATGATTTTTTTGGTAAAGAAAAGCACAAAATTCATGAAGCCTACAAAAATGCTGACATGAATTTTTGTTGAAGAAAAAAACTAAATTCATGAACACTATAATTTTGGTTTATTTTCCGTCATATTTGTCCACCTTTTCTTGCGTTGTTGAATTTTACGGGAGACGTATAACTAAAGAGTTCGGACTAATTTTTAAGTTTGATTATTGAATGTGGACTGTTTCATGATTTTGAAGCTTTGAAGTTGGTGGAATAGAAGATGTGAAATGTCAGATTTTTATTTTAAAAAATGTTATTAAGGTTTTTGTGAAGTGTGATTTTTAAAATTTTATTTTTGGTAATTTCAAGAGATTAGTGTCGAAGGGTATTTGTTCTATTGGTGTTGATGTATGGTTTTCAATGAGCTCACTAGGGGTCAAGTCTTGGTTAATGTAAGCCCTAGAGATACTCAACATGGAGAGTCAAATGGTTGAGGCCGGAGATCTCGGGTGATTTTAACGGCGTGGATGTCCTTTACCCGTAGGCTGTTTAGTTGAAGGTGTTCATTGGTTTGATTTGTTCACTTACTTTGCATTGTTGGATCTATATATTCTCTTAGGAATTTCGTAATGCCCAATTATGTACGACACCATAAAGGTGCAGAGATGCTAACATGACTTAATTAAGCTTGGAATTTGGTAGCTCCACAACCAATAATTTATTAATATAGATCTACGTCTTATCTCCTAAAATTTAATTATTATTAGATTTTGTGACATACTCTCCTAATACTTTTTGGTTTAAATCTACAATTTTTAATTAAATTGTATACATTCATTATTTTTCTTCTTATTAAATTTTTAAAGGTGTTTATGTATTAAAATGAGTCATCTGAATTAGTTATTATTAAAAATATACAAAGGAAAATATCTTTTAATCAAAAATAAAAATCATATTAATTTCTTGTTGAATACTAATATTCATCTAAATTCCAATATATTAATCATAGTCCTTATGCTAAATCTTTTATTTACCTCTATTACTATTAGTATGTTTGTTTATTCCCATTTTATTGTTAGCCTCTAAATACATGACAAATATGTTTTATGTCAAAATCCTCATTCATTTATTAAAATAATAACTATTAAAATCACACTATAAAATCCTTCTACTTAATTTTTTTATAAAAATAATTACTATTATATATAAAAACTCGAGAAAATATATTATCATAAAAACAAGTGTAGGCTATTATTTATCCTTAAATTTGTTTACTAGAATAATTCTTGCAGTTAGGTTATCCCTACATTTGTTGAGTTAGTTTGCTTAGGTGTACTAGTTGTGTGGAGTTAGCTTGCTAGTCTTGTGGAGTTAACTTGCTAGTCTTATGGAGTTAGCTTAATTGTTAGTATCAGTTAGTGAGAATTCTCACCACTGATCTAGGTGGTAGTTGCACTTCCCTCCTCTTATATGTACATTTTGATTATTGAGCTAATGTAATGAGCTCAATGACATTATGATGGATTTCCATATATGATATTTTAGCTCTTTGTTTGTAAATCCTTTTGTAAGGTTATTCTAGCGAATTCCTTTTAGCTTATTAAATGTGATGTGCTATTATCATCTGAGATATTTGTGGCTTGGAACAATATGTTTATCATTCTTCTCACGGTATCATAGTGGTAGATGATGTAGACATCCATATGTAAGTGTTTTTGCAAGCAAGAAATTTATATTTTTCATGTTTTTATAATTTGTTAGTATGTTTCGAAATGAGTATTTGTGTTAAACTTAGAGTGTGGTGTTGATCCCGCTTCTTTGTGTCTTGTGTCATTTCCTTGTTGCTTTGGATGTTCTTGGATCATGACACTCCTATTACTTTGGATTTTGTGTCCTTACCTTGTTGCCTTGGTTTTTATTCTTGGATCGTGACACACCTATTTGTAGCAACATCAAATTTTGTTTGGTACTTTTTGTACACTTTCAACATCACTCCATTAACATTCTCCTTGTATGGAGATATTCTAAGTACAACCCAAAGTCGGTTGTTTTTGAGTTTTGTGATCGAGCAATGGATTCAAATCACAAAGTGCACACCAAATCTCTTCAACATTGTACTAATTTTTTTAAGCCGAGCTTCTTGGGATGCTTGTTACGGGTTTTTTCTTTGTACTTTGTTGTTATTGGTTATTGGGTACCTTGAGGTGTTTTTTTCATCCATGGTAACTCCTTTTTTCCCAATTATTGTGTGTGTGTGCCTCCTCAGACCTTGCTACCAAGACCCACCTTTTTTCCCACCCACCTAAGCTATGTTTATAGGGGTTTTAGCGTAGGTTATTATTTATCATTTTATTTTTTTAATAGGATAATTTTCACACTTAGGTTATCCCTACACTTGTTGAGTTAGCTTGCTTAGGTGTACTAGTCTTGTGGAGTTAGTTTAACTACTAGTATCAGTTAGTGAGAATTCTCATCATTGATTTAGGTGGTAGTTGCACTCCCCTCCTCCTATATGTACATTCTGATTATTGAGCTAAGGTAATGAGATCAATGGCATTATGATAGATTTCCATATATGATATTTTAGCTCTTTATTTGTAAATCCTTTTGTAAAGTTATTCGGTGAATTTCTTTCAACTTATTAAATGTGATGTGTTATTATCATTTAAAATCTTTGCGACTTAGAAAAATTTACTCATCATTCCTTTCAAAGATGTTATACATCTATTAATCCATCCACTCTTTTAAAATCAATAATATTTAATAGAGAAAATTCATTATTAGTCTTTCCATTTTATAACATTCATCCGAAGTCAAATGATTTCTTTACTTTGAATGATGAAAATTTTAAAATCATATATTATTTTAGTAAATATGAGATTTCATTAACTTTTATTATAAAATATTTCTTTCAATTATGGGCATGCACACATAATAATAATACAAATATTTTTATTGCTTTGGTTTTATTTTTTTTTAAATTATCTATTAATTAAGTGTTGTGTATATTATTTTTATTTATCAGTTTTTTAATAATTAAATATTGTTATAAGTTGTGTAATAATTACTAATTATTACAAATTAATTATATATTAAAAGATAAGCTTATTATCATAAGTATTTATATTTACCGATAACATTATAGGAAAAGTATTATAGCTTTAATTCTTCTTAATTAATTATTATTATGTTTATAGGCATTCTACAATGGCGGTAGGATTTGATGGTGTGAGTGTGTAAATTTTTATTTTGTATATTAAATTTGACATCCATTTGACCATCACAATGTAACTTTCATTATAAATTTTAAGTTTATATGAATGCCACTTAAGTTTAAAAAAAAAAAAAAACTTTCTAACTTTGCATACTCAATAAAAAATAAATAACATCTTGGTCATAACTTTGAGGCATTCATTTTTAGGAAAGATTTATTTTTCATAATTCAATGGGAAATATGAATGTAATGTAAGGGAATTATTTATCAATATAATATATTTAAAGTCTAAAAAATAAAATCTTAAAATTGATATCTATTGTCATTTTTCATTTAATGTATGTATTTAATATATTTGTATTAGTATTAAATACTTTAATCAAATTTCATTGCCTTGATGGTCATGTGTATTAAGTTTGGAGGACGATCACAATTCTTCTTATTAACGATGTCAAATGGATGGAAGTAGGATATGATTAACCTATTACGCAAGCCTCCTTGGAGATTTATGTTTGAGAATCCATTAGTGAAGGTCAAAAATATCTTAGATGAATAAGGATGAATATTTTTAGTCTTCATACTTGTCATTAATGTATGTAGAAATCCAAGACAGTCTTTGAAGATTTAAAATAATCATTTTCATATCTTATAGCAAAGAAGAGTACCTAAAAATGGTTCTTGATCTCATACTCTAAAGAGAAAATATGAAAAGCACAATTCTCTAGAGGGATATGATGGTGTATCTCAATATAAAACTAATGGGAGAAAACTCTAAGATGTGAAAGGGAACTCTTACACTACAAGGTGATTTTATTTTTGTGTACACAAGGGGTTGAACGATCCCATCACAAAAGTGAATATATAAGTGAGAGTGCAATTGAATGTTTGAGGGAAAATATGTAGTATGATTTCATGTGGAATTGAGGTGTGCTAGATGTAAATATTAATATGAACTCCATTGTTAATCTCTCTCACATAAATAATAGGAGATTCCATGCGAATTTGATGTGCGTGACCTATCAATATAAAAACCAATGAGGTGAATAAATGAGGAGGATATCACTGTTAGAGTAGGTATTTACCTTAGCTCATGTTCACCTAGGTACATTATTTACCTTTATTGTATTTATCCTCACCCACTTATGTGTGTGGATATTTCTTTTTATTTATTTAGATATTAGGAGATATTATCTAGTTGTTAGGTATAGTTCTTTCCTTGATATATGGTATTGATTAGTTCTTTCCTAGATCTATGGTATTGACTAGATCCTTGATGTCTAGTTCTCTCCTAAATCTATGGTCTTGATTAGTTCTTTGATGACTAGTTATTTCTTTGATTTATGGCTTGATCTACGACCTTGATTGGTTCTTAGATTGTTATTCCTTGCCTATTTAAGCAAGGCCCATTCTCAATGTATTGCATTGAGTTCCATAATAATATATGATATTGCTTCTCATTTATTTGCAAAGGTTTTATGTAAATTTATTCTGGTGAATTGCTTTCATCTTATTAATCGTGGTGTTTGATTAGCATCTGTGTTCTTGGCTTGGTACGATCTGATTATCATTCCTTTCAATCACATATGAACATGAATCAACCACATGTTTTCCCTTCTCCATAGATAATGTAAAATTAAGGTATGGACACCTAAGGTGACCGGTCAAAGAGTTACCCAATTGTATAAGTGCATGAATCATATTCACCATATGAAAGACACATAAAGTAATAATCATCATTGTTCCAAATTTTACAAGAATGATGGCATAAGGGACTGATAACTAGGCATGAATATGTTAGGATAACATTTTAACCACCACTTTCTATCATTTTTAGTCCTAAAATCAAAGGTATGGTCCCCAAACCTCATAATGATACAAGAGGATAAATGTGATTAGAGAGTGAAATATGTGAATATTCTTCTAAATGAATCTGCAACTAAAGTTGAAAAATGATTTCAACGGTGGTTAGAGTTTCAAACTACTTATTTAATTAGGAATATATACCTTGATTCAAGTTAATACAGGGTTTAGAGAAGATGAACCCAAAATATACATATGAAGATACAACCTCAACCTTCTCACCCTTTGTAAGTAAGAAGCACCTCGCTTTATTTCTCAATAGTTATGTTGAAATTCATAAAACAATTACCCAAATTAAATCTGAAGCCGTTAGTATCATAAAAGGAGGCTAAAATATCAAGTTGAATCTAGAGACCTATCATTGAGTGAGACATTAAAATAATTTCATATTCAAATAGGATAATCACAATAAATACTTTGAAGATTAAGAAAATTTCTATTGCACATAATGTATCATAAATTGTTTCCTCTAGCTCATCAATATAAATACTAAAAAGTGTAGGATAGAAAGAAAATCCTTGTTTAAAGCATACGGTGCTCTAGACATGTTTTGTATCACCATACATTGTTTGTATCTTCCCAAAATGATCTCATAAAGTTCCATCAAAAGTGAAAGCACCAAGGGTGGTAGACACAAAGCCTTAATCCTGCTAACTAACAAGTGTTGATAAATTAAATCAAGTGCCTAAATAGAATTTCAAAAATAGTAATATAATCCACACTTATTTTCCTTTGCTTCCTTTGATAGAGGTCACGATGAATATACGATAATTGGTATGGCAATCCCTTTTAAAACCTTCTCAACCTTTGGATTTCAGCTTCTTGGTCTTTCCTATCTAGAGATATGGATATCAT
Source organism: Taxus wallichiana var. yunnanensis (assembly GCA_018340775.1). Taxonomy (NCBI): domain Eukaryota; kingdom Viridiplantae; phylum Streptophyta; class Pinopsida; order Cupressales; family Taxaceae; genus Taxus; species Taxus wallichiana. The sequence continues at coordinate 447,432,063 of CM031243.1, read as the reverse complement.
GAGTTGTGGAAAAGATATTAGCCAAGAAGTTTCCAACCATGATAGTTCATTATATAATAGGATCACTTTGTATCCAATCGTGTAGATAATATAGATGATATGGGAGTTTACAAATGTAACTTTGGTGACTTGTATTTTGATAATGTCAATATTGTGGTAATCTATAAATCATGACTAGTGCACTTATCCATAGCTCAATTGTTATATATGTAGTCTTATCATAAGACATTCTATTCTCAATTACATTTTTATTCACTCTTAAAAATTATTACATTGGTCATGGGAATTTTATTACTCATAATTATCATGCATAGAAATTTAAGATGTTGTATTTTCTTCGTGAACCAAATCATTAAGTAGGACCAAACCGCTAAACAATTTGGACCAAAAATAACAGCTTCATCCATAGGTACACAACAATCACTTTTTAAATTTGATACCTTTTATGGGTTAGTAATTTCCCTATGATTTGGCCTTAATGAAAAATTATACCTATAAAACCCTATATAAGTAATTCAAATACACTCATTTACTCACTTAACAATACATGGAACTTTTAAGAGATACTCAAATAAAAATCACTCAAAATGAATACAAATTTCTCCTAAATTTTCTAAAGTTGTAGAAGACATTAGGAAATGTCCCCACATAGGTATGAAAAAATCAAAACCAAGTTCTAGAGTCAATCTTCCTCACCAAAAACTCTTAAAGCCAAGTCAAGCCATTACAAAATATTATCAGTGTGATCGGTTTATGAACTATAGTTATATCCACACAATATTTTATCTTTAGGTGGATAACCAAACGTGGTTTGATGCCTCTTCAAAATAGTGCCAGCATGGGTGGTGTATGGATCACACCAACCCAAACACTACCCATTTTATAAAGGTTTCACCCATGGTTAGGGTTTTAAGACAATTCGATGATTACAAAGGGTTTCACCCATGGTTACTCTGGTTTTAATACAATTCAATTAATTACAAAGGATTTCACATATTTATGAGACCTAATATTTGATTATGAAGAATATTCCAGGTCATTTGTAGAGGTACTAGAAGTTACAAATTTTCATTATCATCCTAGACCAAATAGTCCGTATGACGAAACTACCAAACGAGTTATCTAAAAAAATCATCCCAATAAATATAACACACTTTCACAATTAGAGAGGAATCATTTATAAGAAATTTCCAGCTAGTTCATCCATCTTTCACTATAGCCACCAAAAATTTACAATCTATCATCTTGGTCCGGATCATTAATTAAATATATCAATATTATACACAATACACTCACCTCCTCAATTAATTACATACATCAACATCCCACATTTAATTAATTAAATAAACCTACATCATACCCCACATTTGTTGTTAGTTAATTAACACCCATTTATTCTAATTAAGTATATTAATTAAGATAAACCCATCATTATCCTATCTCCATCCTATTTATCTATTAAATATCTTACATTATCTTATATTATCTCACATAATATTTTTCTAAACAAACACCTAATATCCATCCTAGCTAAATTAGACCAAATCCAACCTATTCTATCCTTTTCCCTAATGAATATTACATTTCTAAACAAACCCAACAATCCTGTCTCCAAAAAATGCAAACAAGAACCTCAAATTAGCCAACAATTCCAATAATTTACTAAACAAATAAAAACAGGCCAAAATCACCGGCGATTTGACAAATCACCATCGATTACTTAAGCCCATTTTGTAGTCTCTTTTTGGGATCATCTTCTCACATTTTCGAGCCTGGGTTTTCTACCAAAGTTCATCACTAGTATATTGCATCAACGTCAACGCATTATTATCCAATATTGTCATTCTTAATCACTGAGTAATTTTGGGAACCATTTTGGAGCCTGCCGAGACCAACAAATCACCATCTAGCTACAATTTTTATCAATTTCGTTCGTCATTTCCAATCAAGGTCAATTATCATTTTACACCTTCATTTATATATTCAAGTATATATATTTTTTAATTTCTTCATCTCATATTATAATCTAAAATCCTTGGAACATCATATTGTCAATGATAATTGGTTAGATATTACATTTTTAATACTAACATTATCCTCCAGAATCGCCAAATGATCGCTAGAATCACCTATGATTCCTTTATACTCTATTTTCTTGCAACATTACTCAGATTTCATTTATCAATTATATTGTATCTCTTTTACTACTAACATGTTGTCCAGTATGGCTTCTATTATATGGCACTAGGTGGTCAAGGTCATGAAATAACTAACATCAAATCATTACTTGTCATCTGTCATTCGTTACACCGGGAGCAATATAAAATTCTACATAACTTTGAACTGTTTTTCATTCACTTCATCACTTTGGATAGTTTACAAAACATCTTTGAATCCACTCAATGAATCCACGAAGCCACAAAAGAATTCTGGGAAGCCTACTTTGAGGTTCTGCGTATCCGAGCAGATTTGGCCTGGTTTGAGTATCAATATGAAGCTGAATTAGAAGAATTGAGCTTTGAGATTGAATCTGAAGATGAAACTGATTCCGAACACTCAGATCTTGATTCTAATTCTGACATAGAAGAAGAAGAACTAGAATACATTTTAGATTTCTTTAACGAAGAGTATATTGAAGATGAGATTTTAGATTACTCTGGAGAAGAAGAATTGGAAACCATTGAAGAAGAGAGTTCTCCATCCTCTGAGAATTCAAATATTGATTTGGATTATGATTTCTAAGCATAGTTCATATCTATCGTTATTTATTAATTATATGTTTGTAATAAAATTGAAACTTATCACAACATTTACCATTTATTATTTATCATCTATCACAACTTGTTTGTTTTTCAATCACTTGATTGTAAAAGTGGATTTACACCCTTGTCAGGAAGTCCTTTGATTTTTAGGGACTAGCCTTTTCCAGGAAATCTACCTAATATTATATTAATCATTTTTGTTTAGTGTCGGTGATTTGTAGGTATTCTTGCAGGAAAGGAGCTTACATCTCTTTTATATATGGAGCGCAACTTCAACATCATCTATCCACATCCACGGGTACCTCTAAACCCACCATACTAAGGTTAGGTAAGTTTTATTCTCTTTCTTATTAGGTTAGGTTGAAGAGGTAAAATTTATTCTATACATCTTGGCACACCGGTGGGACATTGTCCCTTGTCTCTTTGTTTCATTTCATCAATAAAATAACATATTTTTTTATTTTTCCGATTCTCTGTGTGATCATCGCTTATGATTTAGGTAATTTGTTTGGGATTGGGGAAATCGCCAGTGATTTGTCTTCATTTTTTATTTCCCTATAGTTTGTTTTCTACTCCTTATTTGTTGCTTTTTCTTTCTATTTCTCCTAACTTGTTTGCAGGTTGTTGTTCTGGAGAGCTTATTTGCTAGATTGTTGGATTGTTTGCTTTAAAAATTGATAAAATAAAATAAGTAAGAAAATTTAGCGGTAATTCCTAAAAATTTCTTATTTGTTTCCAGTATTGCATTTTTCTTGATTGTCTTTATCGAAAACAATATTTCAATTTCAGTTCTAAAACGAATCGTCCATCTTTTTTTGTTTCACATATAATTGATTTGTAAACTTCTACTTTGGAACCCTACGAATCACACAACTATTTTTTCTACTTTCAAATTTGGAAAATGATAGATTTTCTTGAAAAATTAGAGCTTCGTGAGATTATCTAGTGCTATAGAAAGGAAATTTCAGAGAAGGAAATAATTCAAACTTCAACACCAACAATTTTATCCTAGAAACCTCCAATGGAGAAAAACCAGTCAGGAAGGGCAATTGCTCTTTCTTCCCACTTTTATTGGTCTAATATAGACAATTATAGATTACAATAAGTATGAAAATAAGCAACAATGTAAACCTTCTCTCTAATTACTTGCTTGCTCTGTTTCTACACCTTGCTCCTACAATTCCATTCCAACACTGAAGATCTTGCTCACTGCTCTTATTAAACTATGCTTCTCGATCTCTCTGGATCTTCGAATGCCATTCTCTTTCTCCTTCCATGAATTTATAGGTCTTCACATGTCCTCTTGTGCATTGGAGGATGTGAAAGGGCATGGAAGGGGAAGAGACATGGATGGGCATTCCATTCTTATTTTTTGTTCGAAAGTGACAGGACCGCCACCCTGGATGGGCAGTGGTTTTAGGACTGCCACCATGCGGGGGCGGCAGCTCTGAAACCACCACTCTGCACAAAGCAATGGTTCCTTCCAGAACCTCTGTTTACCTCATTTTATTCATTTTTCTTATTTCTCCTTCTTGGTGCTAATAGAACTGATGAAGTGGTGTGTTTTTCTGATCCCTATGGATCATACCTCCCCTACTTAGGAGGATTTTGGTCCCATAAAATCTTATTGGGGGAGTGGTAGAGGAATCAACTCCCTCTCATGCTCATTTGAGTACCACTGGGTCTGCCTTGGTGTCTTCTCTCATCCAACCTCGCCAAGACTCTGTGGATCTTTAGTTTGTTTCTCCGGCTACATCCTCCTCCGAGTTTCCTCGAGTATAATCCTCTTTGGAAGGAAACTTCTGTATCTTTCCTTCTTTGTCATGCATAGATGGTGTTAGTGGTTGCGAGCTCTTGTAACTTGCTATCGTGTGCATCTACATGAAGTACGGCCTAAAGATTTCTTCTCCAACCTGCTCAAGTATGGCGAAGGTCCCATACTGTAATGGTTTAGTCTTTCTGTATTTGTCTCTTGAGATGGATTGGAAAAATCCTCTCCAAGTACGTTGCTGCTATAGTCACCACCGTTCCTTGTATCTCCTCTTCTTCTTGTTGCCCCATGGTCAGGTCCAAGTGAATCCGTAGGTAGATACGGTAACTATATAGCGGAAGTTTGTTTTGCTCCTTGAATGAGAAGTTCTTGTGGTGGCTTCTTCTGCAAAAACTAACAAGTGCTATCCAAATTATCCATCCTTTGATCAGAAATATCCATGCTCTCATGTCCATTTTGCTTTTCTTCCAATGAAAGCAAACAAAAATAATGATTTGCCTGAATAAGTCTTGGTGCTTGGTTAGCACTTACCATAGCCTTCTTTGATTTTCCCTGGTGCACTTGGATGTTAAAACTGACTCCATCCTTAACCCATCTGAACCGGTTCTCCCTCCTTATGAACACATCATCCTTGGCATACAAGTAAGGACTTCTAAAGACAACGCCAAATGCATCAAGTGGAATAATATCAGCCTCTAATACATCTATGTATTGGGTATTTATCCCAAACTGAAACTTACACTTCCTTGTAACTTGTATTTCTACACCCTTCTTCACCCATCCCAGTGGGTATGGATGTGGATGCGCGTAAGTCTCTAGACCAAGCTGCTCTACAACCGCATCAAAAATCAAATTTGACTAAGAACCGAATCTACTAGAAGCGTCTACCTTAGTCTTCTTGATTTGGATTTTGATTTGAAACAGCTTACTCATCTCTTCTTCTTCTGCTGCCCCATACATGTTAGTGGCCATGCATCCTGGCCTCTCTCATCTACATCCGAATCATCCTCAATATCCACCTCTCTTCGACTTCATAAAGGGCCATGGATTTCTTGGAATCCTTGGTTCGGTGCTTTGGGTGTAATTCCAGATGCAACTTCCAACATGTGGCGTTAGTATGTCCATTTACATCACAATTCTTACTTAATTTATTAGGATCTTTACAAGTATGCAAAGCAGTAGTGGCATTTTTACCTTTCCATTTACCTCTACTACTTGTCTTCCCTTGTTCTTTCTCCTGTTTTTCTGTTGACTGGTCTCCTTTGGCTCTATTTTTCCTTGCTTCTTCTCATCATCAATGTAGTATGCTTGTATACAAGCTTCATTGTGATCCTTGGGCTACATGGAGATTACCTTCCTCCGAAGGTGAGTGTTAAGTCCTCCCAAATACTTGGTCAGAATGTCCTCATCCTCCAAGTCCATATTAAGAAACATGGCTTGTCTCTGAAATTCCGTAGTGTAGTCTTGCACGCTTTGACCGCTGCCCTGTCTAATGTACTGCCACTTAATCATCATGTCAGTCTTATGGCCAATAGGATAGAAGTTAGCTCTTATCAATTCTTTAAAACCTTTCCAAGTACTAATAATAGGATGTTTTTCTTCTCATAAGTGGCTAGATGGGTTTCCCACCAAACCGAGCACGACCTCCCATTTTGAGACGTGCAAAGGTGATCGCTTGTGCCTCACCGACATTATGCACACTAAAATATACTTCCATTTGTTTTAGACATTTATCCAATAATTATGCATCTACTTGTCCTTCAAAGTTATTTATTCCCACTTTCGTTTCAACTTAAAAGGTGCATGTGCTGATTTTACCTTCTCGCTTACAATTGGTGTCTCTTCGTGGCTATTCCCAATACCAATTTTTTTTTAGCTAGTGCTCAAACCACCGATTCCATGGAATCTTGCTTAACCGAAGCTATCTTTTGCAGATCTGAAAGATATTCTTGTTTCCTATGCAATCTATCCATCATGGTCCCTAGCATCTCAACTCTATGGACCAAGTCTCTTCCTCCATTTGAGCTCGAAATCTCTGTTTCCAATTCTTCGTAGAAATATCTAGTTCACAAGGTAAAAATTCTTCACCTTTGGACCTTGTCATCGTCATACAAAATCACAAGAAAGATTCGAATACCATAGTCCTGGATATATAATCATCTCTAATACCAAAATGAACTGCAAACTTCTACTTTGGAACTCTATGAATCACACAACTATGTTGTTCTACTTTCAACTTTGGAAAATGACATATTTTCTTGAAAAATTAGATCTTCGTGGAGATTATCTAGTGCTATAGAAAGGAAATTTCAGAGAAGGAAATAATTCAAACTTCAACACCAACAATTTTATCCTGGAAACCTCCAATGGAGAAAACTAGTTGGGAAGGGAAACTGCTCTTTCTTCCCACTTTTATTGGTCTAATATAGAAAATTACAGATTACAATAAGTATGAAAAGAAGCAACAATGTAAACCTTCTCTCCAATTACTTGCTTGCTCTGTTTCTACACCTTGCTCCTACAATTCCATTCCAGCATTGAAGATCTTGCTCACTGCTCTCATTAAACTCTGCTTCTCGATCTCTCTGGATCTTCGAATGCCATTCTCTTTCTCCTTTCATGCATTTATAGGCCTTCACATGTCCTCCCATGCACTGGAGGATGTGAAAGGGCATGGAAGGGGAAGAGACATGGTGGGCGCTTCAAATTCACATCCATTTGCATTCCATTCTTCTTTTCTGTTTGAAAGAGACATGACTGCCACCCTACAGGGCGGTGGTTATGAAACCGCCGCTTTGCACAGAGCGGTGGTTCCTTCTAGAACCTTCGTTTACCTCATTTTTCTTATTTATCCTTCGCGTTGATAAAACTAATAAAGTGGTGTGTTTTTTGGATCCCTATGGATCAATAATTAATTAGGAAGTTAATATGTTGCATTCAATTTTTTTGCCCCACACAACCAAACCACTTAAACATAAAACACATTTAAAATGATTCCCACCTGTGGGGATACCTACTTGGATTTGATCACCAAGAGGAGAAGTTGACTCGGTGTTCGCCGAGTATAATCATCCATCTATCGGTATATATCGGCTAAGCACTCAACACCCTTATCGCTGCAGGACCGTGAAGTGAGGGGGTAGGCCTTAATACCATGTTTGTATCGATAGCGGTCTGAGTTGGGCCTCATGTAAATTTGGGTATATCAAGGACTCTGTCCTTAAATACACCTGAAACCAACCATAGCTTGCCATTTCCTAGGACCTTTGTTAACTTTTTTACACATTTCACTCTTTTTAATCAAATCAAGAAAATCTAAAAATCCATTTTGATTGCTTTTTCTTGCTGTTTGTAATTCACCCATTTAGTAATTTTCATTTTAAGGTGATTGTGTTGTTTTTGTGTGTTTGTTTACAATGGTACAAACAAGACAACAAGCCCACAACCAAAATTCTGAAAACATATCTTAACCATTATCCACACCATTACAACAACAAATTCCATTATCTACTCCATTGTCTACCCCTGTTATCTACTCCCCTATATGCACCATTACAACATCACACATCATTATCCTCATCTCTCTTTATACCGTTAGCATACAACACCAAATACCATTTTCTCAACCAATTATGTCTACTCCTCTATCTGATGCTCAACGAACTTGGAATGAAATAGAAGAACAAGTTAATGAGGAAATGAGACAATGACTCTTAGATTCTTCACATCAATTTCACAGTCAAATTTTCCATACAACTGAACAAGAAGAAATTGAATAACCATACTCCCTAACTCACAATCGAATCTTTTGAACCTTCCTTCTTCTATAAAGGAGACCCTATTTTTGAAGAGATGTTAGATTCAAACAACATTGCTCTCAACACCTATCTGGAAGCTATGGGTTTTCAACTCTAGATGTTCACACCAAACCATCCTCAAACATTATAGATCCTTTATCTGGCTCTTCACAACAACTTGAACTCGAACCATCCTCAAACATTCCAAATCCTTTATCTGGATCTTCACAACGAATTGAACCCGAACCATCCTAAAACATTCTTGATCCTTTATCTGGATCTTCATAATAGCTTGAACCCAAACCACCTTCCCGATATCCCCAATCCTCTATCTAGTTCTTCAACCCCCATTGATTGAAACCAAAAATCTGAATCCACACCACCACCTTACATCCCCGATCCTTCATTTGGGGTCTCAACAAATACATCCATATTAGCCTTCAAGTCAACCTAAAACATCAAAAGTTGTGTCTTGCATTCCCATTCTTAGTCTTCATATGGTTTCCTCTCAAGACGCAACTACCTAACAACATACATCCTCACCCGAGCCTTCTACTAGTTAAATACCCTTGAAAAACAATACTAGTGCTTCATCATCTACCCCTCTAGTATCCTCGGTTACCCAAACACCTCCAATGAGTTTTGTTACTTTCTACTATTGTATCTAAACCAGTTAGTAGTATTTAGAATATCATTATGTCCATTCCGACATCTAGTCCTCTAATCCTATACTAGTGCTATCGCCACTACCCACCCTGTTCACAATACATACCAAAACCATGGCAGCCATTAGTCTCCATACCAAACTATTCTCCTACTTAAAGCATTCCACAATAGGCACCATATTATGTTGCCTATGTTATGCCCTTTCAACAACCACCTCCTTATTCACAACCGCACCCTTACCAATATATACAACCTTTAGCATCACAATAAAACATTCCATAAACAAATATACCACAACAAAACATTCTACTTACTTATAAAATTCCTCAACAAAATATTCCACAATAGAACACTACTTCCAAAAATACATCTCGAAAAAAAATCCCACAACAAAACATTCCACTTACTTATAACATTCCTCAACAAAGCATTCCACAAAAAAATATCCCTTCACAACAAAGCATTCCTTCTCAATAGCCTATCCCGAGAAAAACATTCCTCAACAGAATATTCCACTTCAACAAAACATTCCACTCACTTATAATATCCCACAACAAAATATACCACAACAAAACGTTCCTTATCAACAAAATGTTCCTCAACAGAACATTCCTTATCAACAGTGACCCTCAACAAAGCACTTACAAATGTATTCACAACCTAGCCGGGTTTACATTTCAACCTGGTTCATCCTCCCAAAAAAAAGCACAAATTGATCCCCTTCAAGCCCTCATGAATCATATATCTAGTCTAGAAGTAGCCTCCTCTATACCCAAAAATCTACTCTCTTACGATCAAATCTGCAATGAACCTATCTATCCCTCAGTCTCATACAAAGCACATCCAACTCATTGGGAACTTCTGAAATTTATTAAATTATTTAGTAACCAATATCCTCAACAACATATTTGTGCTTTTCTTCACGCTTGTTATCTAATAGCCCATGATCAAGACCTCATGTTGAGGACTTTTCCCATGTCCCTCGCCGGTCCTTCCTTGACCGTGACAATGGCATTTCACAATACTCCCTTTTCTCCTTCGTACAACTCACACAATTGTTCTTGGAACATTTCTTTGTAAACATAGCCAACAAAGTCACTATTAATGACCTTTATGCTATCAAATAGTTTGAGGATGAATCCATTTCTGATTTTTTCCCGTTGGAGGGGTACAATCAATCAATTATCCTTTTCATTACCACAAGCTGAGTTGATTGAATTTTTCTGTCGATCATGCGCCAAACATATTTCGTCAACATTAAAAATTCAATCATTCCATAATTTCAATGAAGATTTTACCATGGCCCATAAATTGGAACTATGAGCTCTAGAAGACGGTCGTGTTAAGCTTCATCCTAAGAAACCACGAACTGAGTTTCCTTCTAAGTCATCCTCTAGTCTCGACAAATCCAAATCAGTTGCTAATGCCATAGTAGTCAAATCTACTCCTAAGGAAAACCCCACTACCAAACGTTCTCATCCACAACATAATTACACACCAATAGGAGAGACTTATAACACGGTCTTTGATAAATTACTTGTTGCAAATATGATAACTCTCCCACCTATCGACCCATTGATACATCTGTATCTAAACCCTCTTGGTATCGAGATAATGAATATTGTAAATACCATAGGGTCAAAGGACATGACATTGAAAGGTGTCATACGTTTTGCAATGTTCTTCAAGAATTTATTGACAAGGGTGAACTTCACTTGGATAATCCAAATGCACCCCAAATCAAAACCTTGACATATTCAAGCAGCCCTTTCCAAATCATCCCCCATCCACTGATCAACCACAAAAATGTTGTTCATGCTCACCACACCATTAACACCATTACTAAAACATTACCCATTCTCGAATCAATATCAACATCTATTGAATCAATATCCACATCTACTTGAACCAACAACTATACCTACTGAAAAAGTATCCACATCCACACAACCAATAAAAATACCCATTGAACCTAAATATATATCTACCGAATCTCCATCTACTATCAACATTACTGAAACTATCTTTCCATCCTCATCACAGGTTATTACCGAATCTATCCCTCCACCAATCATATCCTCTAGTATAGTTACACCTACAACTACACCTTCATTTACAAATATAACTATGATACCTCTCAAACGTTTATGACACAAACACCTCCACCTAAGGAAATTACAAGCCACATTTGTCCTCCACCTGTAAAATCAATTATCTCTACATCAACCAATCCCAAAACTAAAAAATCCACAAGTCATTTGGATCTCATCAATCACATTATTCAAACCCCCCTTCCTTCATCAACAACTACCTCTACATCCATACCCAGCTCATCCAAAACCACGAAAGGACCTCACAAACAAGGTATTGTCCAAGTTTTTAAAAGTCCTTCTTATACTTTTCCCGAACCATATCGATTCCGTGGTCCTCAAAATTTTCTCCCACCTCCTCCTAGAAGGGTCATTTCAACTCCTAGTAATCATCCTACCATTCCACATCCAAGACCTCCTTATCAATCTTCCCCACTAGGTCCTCATCCCCCATTTACTATACTATCTAGGACTCATCAACAATAAACAACTCAACAACCTGCAATCAATGTCTTATTACCACTAGAAGATAAGATACCTAAAACTTCATCCCCATCCACATCAACACCTAAGGGGTGTTATGTAACCATTTTAGATGACCTCCTCCAAAAATCACTCATAACATTTCCACCACCAAAATTATCAGATCCACGAGGATGGAAACCCGCTTGGTATGATTATAGTGTCTCGTGTGATTATCATAGAACACAAGGACATTCCATTGAGAATTGTAAAGCCTTTCACTTGATTGCACAAAAGCTGGAAGATATGGCTTCCCTTCCTTCCAAATCACATTCAACTTCAACATCAACATCGTCGTCACCTTTTCCTAAATCAAAGGAACCTATGTCTAAATCTCCTTCTCACCAGGTCAATGTTGTACATATCACTACACGTTCATAGAATTATGACACAAACCCATCTGAACCTAAGAAAGGTAAAACTTTCGTAGCTATACCTCCACCTCCAGAAATAACTACTCCATCAGATAAACCCAAATATTCTATCCTTGTAACTCTCAAACATCTAGTCAAACAATGTCACCCAAAACTAAGGTTTCCATCCTCACCACACCACCTTCACCATCCACCGTGATGTAAAGGTTTTCATTAAACAATTACACCAAGATCTTGTTAAAATGTCATTATATGAATTGATACAAACATCACCTCTTCATAAACAAGCCATGATTGAAGCCCTCCGATCAATAACAATACCTTCAGATGATCCTTCATCCTTTACAAAATTGTAGGATCCCTAAAAGCATCTGCCACCATATCCTTTGAACCATCTGAAATACCCTCTCTTAAACCAGAAGATCATGACTTACCACTTTTCATCACTACTCAAATTAATGACATTCATATCAAAAGGGTAATGATTGATAGTGGTGCCGCTATTAACATTATATCCTCCCTCACTTTTTATCAACTTAAGCTACCTAACACTATTATCACCCAAACTCTAGTCTTACTACGATCCTTCAATGATACTATCACACCTACATTAGGCATTGTTATCATACCAATTGAATTCGGTTTTAAAACCTTACGAGCTCTTCTACATCATAGAAGGATAATTTCAATATAATATGTTACTAGGATGCCCATGGATATGCACCATGCATTTCATTCCATCGACTCTCCATTGTTTCCTTAAATATGAACATGAGGGCCAAACATTCACTGTTCCTATAGATCCAAATCCTTTTGTTGATTGTTACATGATGTATCGTCCAAACGACGTAATTTTTTCGAAATCGACATCCAAATCATTTGATGAAGCATCTACTATCACATCCATACCTTCCTCTAAACTACCAGATGATTCCTCCCTTAGTGATGTTATAAAATGCATGACATTAGGGGAGTATTGTCTCCTCATGCTTAATCACATTCCTTCACCTAAGACTTATGGCCTCCCTGACAAACAACCGACATATGGCCTAATATAGGAGATGTTATCTCCTATGGTCCCGCTTATCTCAAAACAAATATTGTTTATGGGGGAATTGATTATCCTTCATCCCATACAATTGATCAACATCATGTCATGCCTTTTACATCATATTTCAAATCTTTAGATAATCCAAATTTTGCTCGCATGTATCTTCATCATTGTGCGTGGAGAGGTTTTGGCCTTGGCCATTATGAACAAGGAATACATGATGTGGTTATCCAATGTTCCTTAAAACTTATGAGAAATATGGTTTAGGTTATAAGAAACCCGACTCCGAAACATTTGAGGCCACTACATCCAAACTTGCCACATCCATGCTCATTACTGAATCAAAACTATTGACACCCATAACCCTTGAAGATCCTATGGATGTAGATGAAGTTGTATCCATCCCACCTAATTTTTTTAGTCAATACCATATCTTTAGGACCGCTCACTTATCAATCCAACCATGCCATTAAACAACTCCCTCTTATTTGGCCAAAAATGGTTGAAGAAGATTCACTTGTCATAAATATCCTTCAATGTCATGATGACCAAGACATCCTTTCCCATATGGGAGTCAAAGATCAATTCTTCCAAAAATACCTACCATCTGATACATCAAACCTCCTTAATGAATCCACCATCGACGTAAACTTAGGAACCCCTCAGGATCCTTGCATAGTTAAGGTAGGTCAATCATTAAATCTGTAAGAGTTAGATGACTTTACCTCATTTTTATCAAAATATTATCAAGATTTTTCCTGGTCATATAGTGATATTCCAGAATTGATCCCAATATTTTTTACACAATATTTTCACATATCCAAATGTTAAGCTAGTTAAACAAAAACTTCGTAAGATGTATCCACGTATAGATCTCCTTGTCAAAGAAGAGTTACAATGTCATTATCAACTAACTTTATCATACCCATTAATTATCCACAATGGATCTCTAACATCATTACCATAACCAAAGATTCGGAAATTTATGTATCTACACATACTTTAAGGATCTTAATCTTTCTTGTCCTAAAGATGATTTCCCTCTTCTAAACATAGATCAGCTCGTTGACCTAATAGCCGGCCATGAAATGCTTTCCCTCATGGATGGTTTTTCTGGTTATAATAAAATTCTTATCGCCACCGATGACCAACATAAAACCTCTTTCATTATCCTTAGGGAACCTTCTGCTACCGTGTGTCATGCCATTTGGCCTTAAAAATGCAGGAGCTACTTATCAACGTGTCATGACTTACATTTTTCATGACCTCATTCACAAAACCATCGAATACTATGTTGATGACCTTTTAGGAAAGTCCAAACAATGCAAAGATCACCTTATTATTCTTGAATCCATCTTCACGCTCAGTGTTCTCATTGGATTTTTTTAGGATTCATCATTTCTATTCGAGGTATTGAAGTTGACCTAGAAAAAGTTAAGGCCATCATTGAAATGCCTCCACCATCTAATCTTACACAATTGTGTATGATTCAAGGGAAATTACAGTCCATTCGATGTTCTATATTGCAACTTTTTGACAGCTGTTAACCATTTCATCATCTTCTCCGTAAGGATGTTAATTTTCACTAGGATTCGATTGTCAAAAAGCATTCGATGAGATTAAACAATATCTTATATCACCACCCATGATTTCTCCACCTCGTGAAGGGGAGCCATTTTACCTATACATATCTTCTTCAAAACATGCCCTTGGAGCCATGCTCACTCACCGTGATAATCAGGGTCGTGGACAAGTTGTATATTGCATTAGCTACATATTCCATGAGTATGAAACACATTACACTAAAGTTGAAAATATATGTTGTGATTTATACTTTGCCACTTCCAAGTTGCATCATTATCTTCTTAATCAAAAATGTATGTTGTCACTAGCTTCAATCCCTCAAAACTATAAACTCTAAACCATATCATAGTGATTGTATCACTCGATGGCTTATGCTTATGACTGATTTTGACCTCGAATTCATATCACAAAAATATATTAAGGGCTAGGCCATTACAAACCAGCTTGTTGATGCTCCCTTACCCGAAAATCAACTTCCTCATGAATACTTTCTAGACGAATCCATCAAAAATTTCGATGAATATGAGTTCATCCCTGTCAAAATGACTCTCTTCTTTGATGGTTCTAAATTCCAAGAAGGGGGAGGAGCTGGTGTTGTTATCATACCTCCTTGGGAATTCTTATTCCATTATCATTCAAACTTAACTTCAAATGCACTAATAATATGGTAGAATATGAGGCTTTAATCATGGGTCTCACGACCGCTATTCTCCTAGGTGTTCACATCTTAGACATCTATGGAGATTCACAACTTGTTATCAGTCAAGTCAAAGGAGAATATCAATGTAAAAATGAAATCTTACAAAAATATAAAGCCAACATTGAATTTCTCCTCGGTGATTTTTATCACTACACTATCCAAAACATCCCACGATCCTCTAATAATTTTGCAGATCCCATTAGAAATAGAAGAGTCAAAAGACAACACTAAAGTATCCATTTTTGTTCAATGATTGGATCACCCTTCACATCAAAATGAAATTCCTCCTATAAACATCATTGACGATAATCCAACTGATTTATGGTATACTCAGATATATGATTATCTTGTCGAATCAAAAATTCCATCTGACTTATCACATAACGCTAAACAATCATTTCTTCAATGCGCCACTTAAGGTATCCTTTACAAACGTAGTTTTGATGGTATCCTATTAAGGTGCCTTAAATCACATGAGTCAACTTAAAGCAATTGAAGAATTCCATGATGGAGTTTGTGGAGGAAATTTTAGTGGAAATTCCATTGCTAAATGTGTCATATAGTTAGGGTACTACTAGCCTACTATCACCAAGGATTGTTGTGAATATGTTAAGAAATGTGTTAAATGTCAACTTCACTCAGATCTCATCCATGTCCCCAATCAAGCATTACAACCTGCTCAAGACCTATGGCCTTTCTCTCAGTGGGGTTAGACCTCATTAGTGTTATTAATCCTAAATCATCCCAACAACATCACTCTATTATCATTTCTATTGATTACTTCATAAAATGGGTTGAAGTTATTCCTTTAACATCCACTAAGTCAGGACCTATTATCAATTTCATATATCAATACATTATATGTCATTTCGGCATCCCATATAAACTTATCATAGATAATGGAAAATATTTTAAAAATAAAGAAGTTAAGAAGATCTGTGATACTTTTAACATCAAACTCACTTTTTGTTGCCATATTATCCCCAAGAAAATGGATAGGATGAAGCCTCAAATAAAACACTTAATAAAATCCTCATGAAAACAATAAATGATGCAGGAAGGAATTGGCATCTCCAAATCCCATTTTCTCTCTAGGCCTATCAAACTAGCATCCGTACTCCTATGGGAGCTACACCCTATTCACTTGTCTATGGCTCCAAATTTGTCTTACCTCTTGAAGTTAAAATCCCATCACTTCATGTATCACTTAAGGACTTCATCCCCAATGAAGAATATCAACAAGACCATTTAGCACAACTTGAACTGTTAGATGAAAAATGTCTAATGGCCCTTGAACACCATCAAGTTTATCAAGAACGTATTAAATGAGCATATAAAAAACATATCAAAGAATGTGAATTTAAAATTAGTGATCTTGTGCTTAAAGAAAATCAAAATGTCACTCAATTAGAATGAAGTAAACATGGAAAGTTTTCCCCTAATTGGATTGGTCCATACGTCATCACTCACAAATATGGGTCGGGAGCGTATCGTCTTGCTTCCCTTGATGGTGAACCTGAAAAGGAACCTCTGAATGCCTTGCACTTGCGGCCATTTTACTGTTAAATGATTGATCATCATGACAATAGTTACATTTAAAATCTTGTCACTTTGTCATATCATCCATCTTTTCATAGTAATGATTTGAAAGCATGTGGTTATCCGTCATTACCTTAGATATAACTTAAAGATGAACACCAAGAATCTATTCGTTACATTTTTTTACTTTGGAAAAGTTCCTCTCTTATGGGAACCAGTTAAATCATTACACTCAACTACTATGTAAAAGATATGACATGGGGCACAAATGTGTAGATCATATATATCGAATCCCCTCCTTGAAATGGTCTATTAGGAACTCTCCCCCAACTAAACTATAGGTATTGAAATCACTTGGATGCATTTCTCAAAATTAAAAAAATGATAGACTAATCCCTTGAAGGAAAACTATCCATCAAAATCATAGACCGATCCCTTAAAGGACGGCTATCTGTAAAAATCAAAAGTAAAAAGTAGATTGATCCTCGAAGGACAACTACTAGTCAAAAAATGTAGACCATACCCTCGAAGGATGGATACCCATAAAAAGGAATCTGCATTGATCAACCTTCAAAATAAATACATCAATATCAAAATCATCCAAGAAAGCTTCCCACATTGATCAATTTTCCCCTCATAACAAACTTCCCGCATTGATTAGTTTGCTTTAAAATAAAATGTATAAGCTGAGGCATTTCTCTATGAGCCAGTGGAAAAGGAGAACCTTATTCCTATCTTGACCTACACATGTTTGAACCCATTTCATGTCCTAGAAAAAAAAATTCATTTAATCCCATGTTTTATTAATTTTTGTGTAACTATCCATTGATAATCTCATTTAACTTTCATTAAGGTTGCTAGTGTAAGTGTGTTCAAGCTTTAAAAACCATCGCATATGTATCAAATCCATCACGGGCATTCATTTCACTTAAATCATATTTTTGATATAGTTCATTTCAAATCACATTTTAAAGTCATTTAATTAATTAAATAATTCAATATATTCACAAAATATCATAACTAATGCATCCATCAAAATCCATGTAACACTAATAACATTCAACTTAAAATCATATATAAAACATATGTTAACACATGAAAGTAAAAAAACATAGGTAATAAAACCTCATCCTCATCATCATCGTATAAATAAAGTCCATATACATCATAATCGTCATACAAAAATAGGCTTCTAAGAGTCGTATATCAAAATATATATCATATCAATGTCATACAAAAATGGGCTTCTATGAGTTGTATACCAAATACATCAAACATGATATCAACTAGTAAACTAAAAACCTCTAAAGGAATGTCTAGGAGGTGTTGTAATGCCCTCTCCTCCCTAAGAATCTCCACCTCTAATTGCACCCACACTACCCACAACACCAACATATCCTCCAGCTCCTCCCTTGTTATCACCAACTCGCTTTGGTCTCCAAGGTGGGTGACCCATACTCGCGACACTAGTACTAGGGCCTACCGCCTTGACCAAGTGATCAACATACAAAGTGGCATTAAGATAATCATGCATAATCATATCAACATAATAATCACGCTCTGCCCGTAAGGCCTCATAATGAGCCCTAGAAACCATCCCAGACCCCACAGGTGGCCTCGATCCACTAGCCCCGACATATACCCACTAGCCTATCCACTAGCCTATGCTCTTTTCTACTGGCCTGGGTCATCTCTGCTAACTCCACACTAGAAACAGAAGGCCCAGTAATCCCTAAGGCCTTCCTCATCCCATCTCTTTGTCCCTTATACTGATCTTGATTTGTAATGGCCTGAGAAAACTATGCTCTGAGATCCTCTTGATCTAATATTAACCATCCCTCTCGATAATCAAGACATTTGGATCTATGATTAATGTATCCCAAACACCTAGTAGGTCATCTCACTCTCTCCGAGATGCATCTCTCTCTCTCCTTCCACTACGGCCTTCTCGGTCGTCACCATTGCAATAGTTGTAGAAAAATCATCATCACCCTCCTCCTCACTATCATCCTCAACACCCTCCACTACCTCTTGTATTGGTGCTCCTTCCACTACCTAAACGCGTGCCCTCTAACTCTTTATGTAACCCGATCCCTATCAAAAACTCCTCAATGCTCACATCCACCAGGGCTATATACTGCAAACCCCACATCATCAATCGAACAATCTAGCCCTCATCATTGGGACCCATGGCCCCCTAATGATCAATGATAATCTTGGGCTTCGTAATGCCCTCGGGGTCTCCGTGTTTCCATCCTATTGTCTATACTATACAGTGCTCCTCGGGAACTCCTGTACAAATCCAAATTGTCTCTGACATGATCAAAGCCGAGTAACTCGTGCTCATCTAGTTAGCAAACATGAACCCATATATCTTGCTATAAAATGACCAACTCATCATGAAACTCGTGCCAAACAGTAAATCCAGGTATGGCCTCCATACCATATCTCCCACATGCAATCCATATAATAGGTCTTGATAATATCATGTCCTCCTCCTCTTTAGCCCACAACCTGCATCCTCCCTCCATCTCAAAAATACAAGATGTCCATCACCAATCCCCCAAGGTAACCCCACTAGTTGAGCAATAGCAATATGCTCGAAGGCCCAAGCCTGTAATAAGAACCCAATATCAATACCATATTGCTTGTGGTCTTCCGTGCCCAAAAATATCTAAATGTCTATGCAAGTAGGGTAAGACCCCACTCAAAATAGTATGACACTCCATCATCTCGGCCACAACCCCCGTCATCATCCATGGAAATCGGTCACCTCCAGAATCTAGAAAATTATAACAAATGATGGCCATCATCATCATGGTCATCCAAGTACGACCCTTTATCTTAGCTGAATATAGTTGTCCATAAGAAAATGCCCCCGACTCAAATATGATATTCCCTGCCGCACCCTCGTCATACAACCTAGTCATCACATTGTCTCTCTTTGCCTCAATAATAATGTATACACCCTCTCCCCGGATAAACAGTCTCAGGATGCGGTGAACATCCTCTAAAGTGATCGTGATCTCTCTAGTAGGAAACCAAAAGTATTGGTGGAAGGATTCCACCACTCTAACAAGGCCAACATCAAACTCTGAAATCTGTGTAACCGTATAAAATTTCTTATGATACCAAAACCAACAGCCTCTACATGTTCCCAATCATTTTCTGACATATCAATCCTCACCTCATCTAAAATCAATGGTATGCGATCACGGATAGTCAACTTAGCATCCACTGTAAACACAAAAACACAAAAACAAATATTAGTATCATTATCGCAAAATATCAAAACATTATCCACAACATATCAAAAAAATTTTTACATCAACATCAACATCATCACCTAAAAATACCAACAACATCTAAAACATCAAAAAGTTGTGATGGCACATCGTTGTCCAAAGTCAGAATTCTCCATTCGTAAACAAAAGTAACTATACAAAATTACTTAAACATCAACATTAAATAACCAATATTGACGTAAACTACAATTACATACACCAATGATTAGATTGGAACCAAAAACACCATATAAACTTAAAAACATTTCTTAAAAATCATGTCAATAATCACAAATGTAAACTATCCACATTAAGGTGAATCACCGACAATTCACTTCAATCGCTAGAATTGCTTATATCATGGCGATTCCTATGTTTTTACCATAGGGAATTCGAATGCCCCAAAACGACAAAAAAACCTAAAAATACAAAAATCAACACAAAAATTAACAAAATAGATTAAAAATTCTTACCTCAACCATTACAGGCTTCCTATGTCTGCTAGAAGATGTCATTTTGTCCAAAATTCACCTTTTCTCCTCAAAAACATGTTTTTCTCGCCCTAATCACTCTCACAATCCATTTTCACAAAGGTAAAAATGTGTTAAAATGAACTCGTAGTCTGATTTTTATACCCCAAATTTTACCTTAGGGAAATCACCACGATTTCCTAATTGCCAACGATTTTCCTAATTGCTAGTGATTTTATCAATCGCTAGTGATTAGCCCCTAATTTAGTCATTATCCCCTCTTGTGCTCCAAAACATGTCATTCATCACTTTTTCAAATTGTATGTTACTTTCAATGGACCCTAGTCCTTGAAATATTAAATGGAATAAAAAAATCAACATTGGGATTTGTCATATGTTTATGAGATGCATGCCCTTTGACCCCATAGGTGGACTTTCCCCATCTATTTAATCCTACTTATGTCGTGAATCATACGTCTATAAGTATCGAACCCCTTGGTTCCCCTATTATTTGATTCCTAGGTAACACATCTTGTTTCGAAGTATTCCTTGGATTGGGGTAATTTTTACGAAACACATACAAAAGAACTAGTGTTCTATGTATTGCGTTACAGTTGGATCACCCATATAAACCAACTTTTCATCGTTTTTGTCGGCGATTTGATGTTAAAACCACCAGACAAAAAAGGGGAAAATGTAGACACCAAAATTTACACTCATGTCATCTTGAGTCTCTGGATCATTAATTAAATATATCAATATTATACACAATACACTCACCGCCTCAATTAATTACATACATCAATATCCCACATTTAATTAATTAAATAAACCTACATCATACCCCACCTTTGTCGTTAGTTAATTTAAACCCCTTTAATCTAATTAAGTATATCAATTAAGCTAAACCCATCACATCCTATCTCCATCCTATTTATCTATTAAATATCTAACATTATCTTATACTATCTCACATAATATTTTTCTAAACAAACACCTAATATCCATCCTAGCTAAATTAGATCAAATCCAACATATTCTATCCTTTTCCTAATGAATATTACATGTCTAAACAAACCCAATAAACATATCCCCGAAAATACAAACAAGAACCTCGAATTAGCCAGAGGTTCCAACAATTTACTAAACAAATAAAAACAAGCCGAAATCACCATCGATTTGGCAAATCACCAACGATTACTTAAGCCTATTTTGCAGTATCTTTTCGGGATCATCTTCTCACATTTTTAGCCTGATTTTTCTACCGAGTTCATCACTATTATCTTGCATCAACGTCGACACATTATCTAGCCTTGTCATTCTTAATCACTGAGCAATTTCGGGAACCATTTTAGAGCTCTGGGACCAACAAATCACCATCTAGCTACAAGTTTCATCAATTTCGTTCACATTTCCAATCAAGGTCAGTTATCATTTTACACCTTCATTTATATATTTAGGTACACATATTTTCTATTTTCTTCATCTCATATTATAATCTAAATCCTTGGAACATCATATTTTCAATGATAATTGGTTAGATATTACATTTTTAATATTGTCATTATTCTCCGAATTGCCATGATTGCTAGAATTTCCTGCGATTCCTTTATACTTTATTTTCCTGCATCATTACTCAAATTTCATTTATCAATTATATTGTATCTCTTTTATTGCTAACATGTTGTCTAGTATGGCTTGTTTAGATGACAATAGATGGTCAAGGTCGTGAAATAACTCATTACCTATCATCCGCCATCATTTACATTGGGAGCAATACGACATTCTACATGACCTCGAGCTGTGTGCCATCCACTCCACCCCTTTGGATAGTTTACAAAACATCTTTGAATCCACTCAACGAATCTGTGAAGCCACAAACTAATTTTGGGAAGCCTACTTTGAGGTTATGTGTATTTGAGCAGATTTGTCCTGGTTTGAGTATCAATATGAAGCTGAATTAGAATAATTGAGTTCTGAAATTGAATCTGAAGATCAAATTGATTCCGAACACTCAGATTCGTATTCTGATTTTGCCACAGAAGAAGAAGAACTAGAATACATTTCATATTTCTTTAACGAGTAGTATATTGAACACGAGAGTTCAGATTACTCTAGAGAAGAAGAACTAGAAACCACTGAAGAAGAGAGTTATCCATCCTATGAGAATTCAGATACTGATTTGGATTATGATTTCTAAGCATAGTTCATATCTATCATTATTTGTTAATTATATGTTTGTAATAAACTTGAAACTTATCACAACATTTACCATTTATTATTTATCATCTATCACAACTTGTTTTTCAATCACTTGATTGTAAAAGTAGATTGACACCCTTGTCAGGAAGTCCTTTGATTTCCGAGGATTGGAATTTTCCAGGAAATCCAACTAATATTATATTAATCATATTTTGTTTAGTTTCGATGATTTGCAGGTATTCTCATAGGAAAGGATCTTACATCTCTTTTATATACGGAGCGCAACTTCAACATCATCTATCCACATCTGTGAGTACCTCTAAACCCTGCCATACTAAGGTTAGGTAAGTTTTATTCTCTTGCTTATTAGGTTAAGTTGAAGAGGTAAAATTTATTCTCTACATTCACATACATATTAGTTTCCAATCTAGTGATAGAGATAAGGGAACTCGCCTTATTATGATTTACTATATTTAGAACATGTTTTAATTGACCTAACTTCTAATTTTTGTATATGTATATTTTGATATGAATATTAATGTTTAATTGATAATATGAATTTATGATTTAGAGAATATTCACAGCTCATTTGTTCCCTAATATTCCCAAAACTAGCTACATATGGAAGATCTCATCAAGAACATTTTGACACCTTTTACATGGAGAAAAATAGATACCGTATGTAGGTGATATAATGAGCTAAATTTTATCTCCAACTGGAAAAATTAAAACGTAGGTTGCACAATGTTGATGTGGCATGTGGAGAATGCAGCAAGTGGATGAGTGTGGTGGTGACAAGTGGATGATTTTCTTGAGAAAAATATGGTTTGTAGCCTTCGATATTTTACGATCGAGGTGGACCGTACCACATGGTATGTCGGTTGGGGGCCTAACAACTAGTGGGATCCACCCTTTTTCAACCCTACCACCTTTATTCACATTATGGTGTATGGGGTTTTCCATAAAAACCCATTTGAAGACCATTTGTGTTGCATGCGGGACATTTTTTTCAATTTTTCCAAATATCCCCAACCATCTCGATGAGCTGGAAGGCGAGCTAAAGGACGAGTTGTTATAAGTACAAGGGATTGAGAAGGGGGTGAATCAGTCCTTTAATAATTTTATAATAATGTTCAATTAAGCATACATGCACCATTAACATTTATCCATCCATCAATGAGTGATTAACAACATAAACATTCAACCACATAAGCATAGTCAAGAAAGAATGTACATGAACATAGGATATAAGTGGGAAACCCTCATGGGGAAGAAAAACCACTAAAACTATGATTATATTACACAAAGCAAAGTGATTTAGTGAAGCACCAACTTCACAAGGAGCACCAACCCCTAATTTAGTAGAGCACTAACCCTACAAGGAGCACCAACCCCTAATTTAGTGAAACACCCACTCCATAAGGAGGATAAAAACCTATAAGGATGACCAAGCACAAAATCAGTCACTTGAATATATCTGATCTCTTATTGATTGAGATCACAATTTCAATTCACAAATTATAGGACAAACCCTAGGTCTTCACATTACACATTCTTGCTCTTTCTTCACTTCACAAATCTCTAATCACATGCTCTCATGCTATAAAATCTTCCTCAACCTATCATGAGCTTACTTAGCCTTCAAATCATGCTCATATACCTGAAAAATATCTTCCTCTAGATCGCACAACTTCCCTCCAAGAGCACTAGCCTAAAAATGAACCAAGCAAGCCCTTAAATATATTTTTCTTCCTTCCAAACCAAAATAGGTCAGTCCCTCATGATAATTTCGACCCATACATCTCTATAACATTCAAAAAAATTAATTACAATAGCTACATATGACCCAAATAGGTCGTCTAGCTAAAACCCTCAATACATGTGCCAAAAATGGCTCAAAACCCCACGGACACATTCTTAAAAATTACCTAACATGATTACCATACTTTTTCATGACCCATAACCCTTTAAATATGATTAAAATATCAAAAAAATTCATACATGGTTGAAATTAATATCAACCAATCAAATTATTTCATTTACTAGGCCCAGTTCCCTTTACAAATCTCAAAACAATTGTTTCCTGCACCCTTCAACACCCTAGAAACTTCATCTATAAAAAATCACTTATAATCAACCAAAACATGCCATGTGACCACTAAAAAGAAATTTTAGGACATTTATAAAACTTCTAAGCAATTTAGAAGTTATAAAATTCCTTATCTTCAAACCACAACAACATTTGATTTTACCAAAATAACATGCCAAAAATATATTTCCAAAGGTTAGCTCATAAAAAAATTATAAATACATTAAAGACCTCTAAATGGATTCATTGGATTAAAAATTCATCCCTCTTCATATTACAAGTAATAGGAAGAATCACCTAATCCATCTCATGCTTCAAATAACATCAAATTTTTACCAAAATAGATGTTCTCTTGAATTTCAAAAAATCTTCCTACTCAAGCAACGACTTAGAAATCCTATCAAATGACCTCATCATGAAGAAATAAATATATAAATGGAAATATATCTAAATATAATTTCCAAAACAACTTGAATCATTTCAAAATTCCACCTGTAGCTCAAGTTATGACCATTTCTTCAAGACCTACTACTTTGAGACCCAAAACCGCCCTTTGACCAATCAACCTATTTGGACCTCAAAACATCATGAAATTGCATTAAAATGTCCTAAAACCTCCATAAAAATCAAAACTCCCATCCTCACACACCATCAATTTTGCATGTTACTCCTTTGGACCATCTTATCCTAAAACCTTCTTCTCCAGAAACTACTATTTTTAGGTGGGGCCCACTCATCACCATGACCTAAACCATACATTTATGGAAATCTTGAGGATTCCTCTAAAACATCAAGTCATTAATTTTTCACTAAAAATAAAAAATGAATCAATATACTTCACTTTTACGCAAACCACTCCTAGTAGGGTTTTAGACCTCTTTACCTTCTTAACATTCATTCATAAAACGTGACTATAAAACCACCTCACTCTTTTTTTGAAATATTCATAAATTACCTTATAATATATTCTAAGAGATCAGGTCCCCATGCAAAGCACATAATTCATAACGAGCATCAGAAGGTCAACATTTTCTCTAAAAACACACTGCTTTTTACTTACTCAAAACTTGAATATATTAAAAATATTCAACAAACTGACCTAAAATTTACATGAAGCACCACGAAAAACATCTTATAACTTATAAAACTCACCACATATCCCAAATTCATCTCAAACTCTCCATCCAATCTCATTTATCTATCTCACACTCTCCATCTAATCTCATTTATCTATGTTAAACCTATCCGTTTTCTCACCGCTTGTAGCTTCCCAAAGACCTCAAATATGCATCTAACTTTTGAGTGCAGACCTTAAACTCACCATACACCTTAGGTACATTGAAACCATATTGTCACCATGCTCCAAAAAGACTGATTTGGTCTAAATCTCACATCTCTACTTCATTCTGTTTGCACCAGGGCTAGAAACATGCCTAGAATGAACTAACTCAACCATGATATGACCATGTTAACTTAATGAAGACCCATGTATACTCATGACACATCATATGGACCATGTATGACCTCATGAAACACTCCAACCAGCTTGGGAAGACTCAAACCATGACTAGGCATACTCAACCATGCACCAAGACATTGTTGAACTCACCAAACCACACAACATTCATGCTTGACATCTTGAATAACATCATATGGGACTCACATGGCACCATGACACCCTTTTCCATTAATGGGGGTTGACATCAATGAAAAAAAACCCACAATGGCCAACAATCTCCCCCTTTGTCATTGATGGCAACCATCATTCAGAAACATTGATGGCAACCAACAATAACAAACACCTATATGACCTCAACTCCATGTTTCTGAGCTTCTCTCCCCCTTTTCCATCTATGACAAAGGCTACAATGACTCCTAGCCATGAAAAATGACAATATAAGACAATGCACAATGAAAACAATGTAAAATATTGACTAATTTGAATCACAATCTCTCCTGACTGAGTTGTCTCTCCTCGACTCAAACAACAACATATGAAGATCCTCTAGATCTGATAAAAGCCAAAAATAGCTCCCCCTCAGCTAATACTCCTATTTTAGGCCTTCATTCATGATTCTCAACCTCTTTCTAGGACTAAGTCATGTTTAAAGTCAACAAATTTGCCTCCAATACTATCAATGTAATTCTTAGGACCTGAATCCCTAAAATCCAACTTCAGTGCATATGGACCAAAATTCTCAAGCTTATAGAAACCCATATAAAACATATCAAGCAATTTCTAGGCTCCCCCTAGACTTGTACCACCAATCTCTAGCAAGAAATGCAAAAATTTGGACTTACCTTGTATGGATTCTCTTGAGATGACACAACCTTTCTTCACCATTGTTCTGAATCGGTTTTAAGTGTTTTTAAGCCTTCTTGAGTGAAATTTCATCATCTTGATCAGAAAATTTGGTTAACATATCTAAGAACATGCTAATTATCAATCATGTAGAGAAAATATACTCCCCATGACCTTAATATGCTTTACTCAGCCTAATAGAAAATCAACTTTAATCAACTTACATGCATTACTTTTCTTATTGTCAAGCATACAAGCCACTATACCAAAATTTCATCCTTCTACTAGGTCCTTTTTCTCAGTTAGATCACAAGTGAGGACAATGTAAACATCCAAATCTGAGATCATAATTGTACCTTCATATCTTGCACACAATCACTTTTGTCCTTGAGCACTTCAAGAACTAACAGAGTCTACATTTGTAACATCATCTTCTATACTTTATAGTTATCATGGTATCTAGAGTCCATTGCGATCAAAGTTGTTAAATGACCTAGAAGTTTATATTTTCTCGAGTTTCATTTCACACCTATAAAGCTCATACCCTACCTCTTGTACACATACTATACCTATAGATGCTTAAGGCATATCACCAAAAACACTTAGTAGTTTCACCACACAGTCATTGATCTTGCATTTTTAGGGATTCTTAACATTTATCTTGGCTATCACAAACGTTATAACCAATTCAAACTTACAACACACAAAATCAAGTACAATGGTGTTACACAACCAATTTCTTTACCTTTATTCACAATGAATGATTTAAACTATACCTATCTCTTTTTAATCAACTTATTTATCCATTTAGAGCACTTTCATAGTCACGGACCTTGCATCCTCGATATTTACTGTCTCCATTCCTGTAGTATTTTTAGCTTCACATGCCTTGCTAGAATGATATGTAGGAGCATATTTTGACTCTCATACTTTTACTTGTCCTTCTCATGCTTGAAACACTATATAACCTATTTTTCATGACCTTGTTGGTATTGTCACTAAATTTGAACCACAAATATCAACATATAAATTTACTTCCTCTACTGATGCACATCGATATATTCAAGGCCCGAGAGACACCTTTTACCCCTAGAGATGCCAACACGGGAATTTTTCAAACATGGAGTAGTCATAATCTTTTCATATCTCTAAGCACACCTTTGAGGCCTATAGCATAACATCAACCTCCTCTGCATTCTTCAAACCCTCTTTATCACATTTAATGAGTTCATAGTGTTCTTTCCTCATTTCATACACCCTCATTAGATTCTTAACGAAAGTCTTACACAATCTCTATGCTCTTGACAACCATCATACTTCTTGACGACCACCTTTGAGACACACCTTGCTTTCTCTCGACATAGTATCAACATCATTGAAACAATACTTTTCCTATCATGTAGATCACTATTACATCATGTATTGTCTTTGATATGTGTGGAAACTTTCATTCACACTTTACTTGTATAAGAGATAATAAAATTCATCTTGACTCCAATACGTTGATACACTAAAAGTTATTTGATAGTGATGGATGGATACATACGTATTCTTTCCAAGATAAAAATTCTCTCAAGCTTCTCAAGCCATCTCTATTATCAAAAAGACCATACCTTTCCTCTTTTATGAAAGACTGTATGCCATTAACCTTTCAACATATTTTGATAGATTTCATAAGGATCATTCATCTTCACCGTCCTATTATACACTAATGGACATTTCAGTAGACCTTCCAAATTATACTTTATTCTTCATTGACTTGGTTCTAACCTCTACAACATGTTCCACTATTTCACCATTTTTCATTCTTGCAGTCTCATATCCTCCTTCTAATACAATACCCTGGCATATAGACTTAGAGCTAACCATGTAGATTGAGGCCCTTTATGGAGACACATATTTTCATTCAGACCATATGATGATCTTGACAAGATCCTACGACAAGGTCTCATTCAAAGCAATGATATTTCTCATATTTTGGAATTCAATTAAAGAGATACAACTCCATATGCCACCTATGCACACAAATATTGATGGATCCATTTGCATCTTGATGCATTTCAAGCCTCCACAAATCTATGATGAACAAAACCTTATCATTTCAATCTCGTAGATTAACATAATTTTTCTCACACCTTCTCTGAAGCAAAGATATATCAATTTGATTGTGATATAGTAAATAACACGTGAGACATCTTTACAATAATGATTTTCTTCCACTACTCATACGAACATTATCCATAACTCGGACTTGTAGCTTTTGAAGTTTTTACCAAAGGAGCCATTCATTTGGATGAGAAACAAAAGCTAACTTCATTCAAGCAAATCCTTGGAAATAATTTTTTTGACTTCCTTTTAATGCACATTCTTAGATATCTCTGTCAAACTAATTTTGGTTTATCTTGGAGCACTCTTGACACAGAGCCACTAACATCATAACTTTCATATTGTCTAGATACACCTTGAAGAATCAAGAACAAGTCCCGATGAGAAACATTTAACCCAACATATTCTTATGAACAAATCACCTTGATGAGAGAACATCTTACACACAACATAGACATCTCATTTTTGACTGGATGTACTCATTTGAAGACCATTTCTCATTTACCACTCTTGTGACTCAAGATTTCTCATTAACATGCCTCGAAAGAGACCTCCTAGTCTTGAACCATTTCAAGTTTTGTAGCCTTAGGCACATATGGCTCTTTAGAGCTCAACAACTTTGTTCAATCTTGTTTGGGAAACTCTATCATTGAAAAATTACTTTAACATAAAAACCATCTCCTTTGAACTCTTCCTTTTAGGCCTTGACACCTTTATTACAACCTCACTGGCTTCTTCAACCTTATATAGTTTTTCAACCAATTTTCATAGAACACCTTACACAGACTTGACCTTGATTACTTCAACTCACTATAAGACCTTGATTCTTGAGTGTATACCCATATCCCTCATGTCTTGCATATAATTTTGACATGTGAGACTCTTAATGCTGACATAGACACCTTGTCACAGACCTAAGAAGACTCTTATTAAGATGATCTTGAATGAGACACTATAAAGCATTATTTTGACCAACACAGAGATATCATTCTTGTTATGGTTGAATTTGACAACCTTACAAAGCTCTAGATGAGAGACCTCACATACACAGATCAAAGATATTCATGAAGAGAAGAGTAAAATCATTGAGATAACAAGTACACAAAGACACCTATTGATCAATTTTATCTTCTTAGACCTCATTAAAACATTATACCAATGAAAGAACCCTTGAACACATGATGGAAACCTCAAAAGACAATAAAGACATAGTATGTAGCTTTATCATTATTACCATGACACCATAGATAGCAAAAATACTTCTTAAAGCAATATGAGATACAATGACATATTCACCATACAAAAAAATATCGAGACACAATCATATACCAAATAACATGAACAAGTAGTACTTGAACCTATTAAAGAACCTCATACCAACATAAACCAAGAACACCAGCATACAAACCAAAGAAACTCAAATCCATTCATCTAATTATCCCACCACATAGATCGTGACCACTTATATGCAAGAACAACTCAAATGAACCAAGAAGCATACTAAAAGACTTCAAGAACATACCTTGACCTTGAAGAGGATACACATAATGACATAGACATTCCCCCTCACCTAGATGCTTCATTTTCATTGATATACCTTCAAGAAGCATAGTGAAGGTATACTTGTTCCATGAAGACCTAAAAGAAGGTCTTGAAGAGGTCCCAAGCCTTATTAGGCACCTGTAAAACTCCTTCATCCTCTTTTCTCTAATCAATGCACCGTGTTTTACCCTTTATTGCATCATTTCCAGCTCTTGATGAGACACCAAGGTATCTTCTAGGTCCCCAAGTCCTTCTAGGACCATTACCTTGCACTCTAGGCCACTAAAATCCACTTCTTTGCTCTTTAGGACCTTGATAATTCCTGTCATGACTTGAAAAATCTTGATAACAATTGCTTGCAACATGACCAACCTTGTTACATCTGTAGCATACTATTGTACTTCTTCTTTTGAAATCACCAACATGATTAGATATTCCATTCAAACAAGCACTAGCTACATGGCCTACCTTATTGCACTTGAAGCATACAACATATTTAGCAAGATCATTTATGTTTTCTTTCCATGGCTAAGCATCTCTAGGATCAAATCTCTTGACAAACATCTTCTTACTTTTTCTAGGCTCAAACATTCCTAGATTCCATCCACAATCTTTAGCTTTGTGACCATATTCACAACATGAATTAAATTCACCATTAAAGGATCCTACACCATTCTTAGAATACTTTTTCTTACATTATTTTTCTCTATGACCAAAAACATAACACAAGAAACAATAGCCATTGAATGATATTTCATACCTTGATGCATTAGGCTGCTTAATAGGCTTGGTCTTCTCATTTTCCTTGGAGTGAGTCACCTTATTTTCTTCCTTGATTGAAACCATGTCCTCTTGCCTCAATTCATTATCCTTGAGGTCTTCCTTGAGTCCCAAACTAGCCTTATCACCTGCTGGTATTTGTTGGCTAAGAAGATTATCTAGGTCATTCACACTTTTCTCAAACATTTTCAATTTTCTTGAAACTAGATCAAGTCTTGAGTGTAGATATTTCATACCATCTTCATACTTGATACACTCATCCTCCTTAGTCTTGAGTTTTTCATTGATCAAAGTAACTTGTGATTTCAGTTGAGTACATTCTTCCTCTTTGACCCTTAGGGTTTTAGACACACTTTCCAATTGAGATTTCAAATCCTTGATGACTTGATCATTCTTTATCTCCATATCCTTGAACTAAATTTGATAGGCCTCAATACATGATTGTGCTACTTCATTTCTTTTTCTCAATATGGCCATAAGGTCTGCAGACTTACCCATTGCTTATGCTTCAGAGGATCTCCTTCAAGTTGTCAAACTTCTACAAAAAGGACCAGCTCGATACCAATTGGTAGAAACAAAAGGGGATGAGAGGTGGGGTGAATCATTTAATAATTTTTAAACAATTTTTAGATCATCATACATGCACCATTAACATTTATCCATCCATTAATGTGTGATTAACAACATAAAACATTCAACCACATAAGCACAATCAAGAGAGCATACACATGAACACAATATATAAGTGGGAAACCCTCATGGGGAAGAAAACCCACTGAAAATTTGCTTATATTACACAAAGTAAAGTGATTTATTGAAGCACCAAATTCACAAGGAGCACTAACCCCTAGTTTAGTGAAGCACCCACTCCACAAGGAGACTACAACCCCCTAGGAATGACCAAGTACCAAATCAGCCACATGAATATATTTGATCTCTAATTTTTCTACTACCAAAACTGATTGAGATCACAATTTCAGCTCACAAACCCTAGGAAAACCCTAGGTCTTTAACCTTGCATATTCTTGCTCTTTCTTCACTACATAAATCTCTAATCACATGCTCTCATACTATAAAATATTCCTTAACCTATCATGATATTCCTAAGCCTTAAAATCATGCTCTCATCCCTACAAAATATATTCCTCTAGGTTGCACACCTTCCTCCAAGAAAACTAACCCAAAATGAACTAAAAAAACCCTTAAATATGCTTTTATTCCTTCCAAACCAAAAGAGGTTAGTTCCTCATGATAATTTTGACCCATGCATCTCCACAACATTCAAAAAAATGTTTTCTTAAGAAGATCCCAAGAAAAAGTGGCTTCCATTGATGTTTTCCCTGTGCAAACCCTAGCTCGAGCCTTATGCATGTGCACACGAATCCTCGGTGAACGTTGGCCATGGAAATTCCTCTGCTAGCCTTTCGATGGATGCCTTGAGTTGGGTACCTCTCTAATTGTGTATTCTATAGGTTATACCATTGCATCTTTTAGTTTGAGTTCTATTTTGTCTCAAAGGGGAGGGAACGACCATGGTTTTTTGGCCCTATTTTCTGCAAATGGAGTGGGAGGCGCTCCTAAATGTGAGGACTCTATATTCAGAAACCCCTCCTTATATTTTCCAGCAAACCCTAGAAGATGTGCAGACATAATACAAGTCCTTTTTCACCTTCTACAAGGAAATACCTTATGCATTCGACCCCATCACTTTTCTCGAGGTATTGATCTGAAATCCATTATTGCTCAGAAATTTTGTTATAGGATAGAGCACTTTGGACTAGTATTTTCTTGTAAATCTAGTGCATATGTGTCTAAGCTTAGTCTTGACGACATAGGTAGAGATTCAATGATTTTTATGACTAGCGTCCTCACCGGGAGGAGCCACTGAATCATTCCTTCAACTCTTTCAAGGAGCCCCTCTTTAAAAATGCAAATCCATTGAAATCTCACGGTTGCTCGTTCTCTCCTACTCATGCTTACATTGTTAAACAAGCCTCAGAAACCCGGTTTTGGAGGTCATGGATAAAGAATACTTGAACTCACTACGGAAATTAAATCAAAGGCCTTGATATGTAGATTCAATGGTGTCTGGCCATCATGTAACATAGTAGTGCAATGAATCCACATGTTTTGGACCGATAATTGTATATATTTCCTTTGTGTCGTGCCTTTCTTCATTGTTTATTTTAATGAACATGAAGACTACTAGAGATTTATATATGAGGTTCCTTGGTTCCGAGGCTAGGTTGGACTTTTCCTAGCCCCATGGTTTGCATATTTTGACCCAAATACCTTCTCTATCTCGCGGGTTCTAGTTTGGGTGAGATTACCAAATCTCCCCTACACTTCACCTCTTCATTAAAGGACATTGGTAACCTCCTTGGGAGGTTCA
The DNA here is from genome assembly GCA_018340775.1 of Taxus wallichiana var. yunnanensis. Taxonomy (NCBI): domain Eukaryota; kingdom Viridiplantae; phylum Streptophyta; class Pinopsida; order Cupressales; family Taxaceae; genus Taxus; species Taxus wallichiana. The sequence continues at coordinate 447,398,040 of CM031243.1, read as the reverse complement.
TTAAGGTTGACAGCTAGAGGCTACAAAGTGGATTGTATACTTATGTTTGAATTTGTGTTGATGTTGATCTCAGTAAGGGGTTACTAGATAAAATTATTCTCAAAATGGGTGATATCAATTGCTCCCAAACTTTAGATTACAAAAATCACGCCTTCGGATGTCGAAATTGTAAAATGTCAAGTTATATTCATGCAACCTTCCCTCAAAAGAAAACCCAAGCTCCTCGAAGAAAAGGAAAGAATTCAAAACATTGGAGGCCACCAAATTTAGCAGAAGTAGACACCTTAGATGATGAAGAGTATTCTAACTTAGAGGAGAAAAGAGTTACATCTACTATTCCTTCAAATACAACTTCAGCTCCGACTATCGATCTCATTGTTCCTTCACTACAAGCCCCTCGATTTTGCTTCTTCTAAAGTAGCTAGTCAATTATTAGTTATCCCTCCCATTTTGGAAGGAACCTCTCAGGTGCTGAAGAGGCCTCATGAATTATATCACTATGATTTGGATAAGGAAATTGTCCTTCCCCTTGTCGATTCCTTGGCCTTGGACTTAACGGACTACAACCCTCTCATATTAGAGATGATTTTGAAGGATAAATGACAACGAGGTTCATTCAAAGAAGGGAAAGAAGGGACAAAATTTATCTCCCCGTCTTTATATTGCCTTATTTGTCCTTATTTTCTCCCCATTCCTTTGTCTTGTACCTTTCCCGAGCTACATCTTCTCATCTCCCTTTATTTCTCTTTTTGTTGATTCGATTTCACCTTCTTGGGGTTTCTCTTCCCTTCTTATTTCTTTTAACTGGGTTGTATTTGTTGGATAGTTTCTTCTCCTTTGTTTAATCTCTTGTGCTTCTTCTTTGTACTTCTTTTGGGCCTCTGTTTGGTTCCTTTCTCCCTTTGCTCTCAAGCATCTTCTTTTTATGTTTTATTGTTATTTCTGGCCTTTGGGGCTCTTTGTAAAAGGATGTGGGTCCTTTCAACACCCTCAACTTATATCTTATTCCAAAAAACATTCAAAAATAATAATTACAACAGCTACATATGACCAAAATGGGTCAGCCTAGCTAAAACCCTCAATACATGTGCCAAAAATGGCTTAAAACCCCATGGGCACATTCTTAAAAATGCCCTAACATGAGTACCATACTTTTTCATGACACATAACCATTTAAATATGAGTAAAGTATCATAAAAAATTCATACATGGTTGAAATTAATCTAAACCAATGAATTTATTTCATTTATTGGGCCTAGTTCCCTTTACAAATCTCAAAACAGTTGTTTCCTGCACCCTTCAACACCCTGGAAACTTCATCTAATCACCAAATCACTTATACTAAACAAAAAAATTCCATTTGACCACTAAAAATAAATTTAAATACCCGAATAACACTTATAATCAATTTATAATTCATGAAACATCCTTCACTTCAAACCACGACAACATTTTCCTTTACCAAAACAACTCTTAAAAAAAATATTTTTCCAACGGTTAGCTAATAAAATAATTTACAAATTTATTAAATACCTCTAAATGGATACATTTTATGAAAAATTCATCCCTATTAACATTATAGGTGATATGAAGCATCACCCAATCCATCACATGCTTCAAATAACATCAAACTTGCACTTTAAAACAGCAGATATTGTCTTGAATCGCCAAAATTATTTTTTTCTCAAATAATGACCTATAAATCCTATCAAATTCCATCATCATGAGGAAAAAAATTAAATGTAAATATATTTGAATATAATTTTCAACACAACTTGAATCATCTCAAAATTTTGTATGTAGCTCAAGTTATGACCATTTTATTAGAGCCTGTTATTTGAGACCCCAAAACTTCCTTTGACCAATCAACCTATTTAGACCTAAAAATATCATGAAAATGCATGAACATGTCATGAAAAATCCATGAACATAAAAAAATTCCAATCATCATGCACCATCAATTTTTCATGCTACTCCTTTGGACCATCTTGTCCTAAAACCTTCTTCTCCAAAAAATTCTATTTTTAGGTGGGGCCCACTCATCACCATGACCTAAACCATACATTTATGGAAATACTGAGGATTCCTATACAACATCCAATCATCAATTTTTCACTATAAATCAAAACTAGGTCAATATACTTCACTTTTTGTAAATTACTCCTAGCTAGGGTTTAACTAGGGTTTTAGACCTCTTTGCCTTCTTAACATTCATTCATAAAAACGTGACGATAAAATAACCTCATTATTTTTTTGAAATATTAATAACTGACCTTATAATATATTCCTAATATATCAGGTCCCCATGTAAAGCACATAATTCAAAATGAGCATCAAAATGTCAACATTTACTCTAAAAATACACGGTTACTTACCCTGTTTTGCCAAAACTTGCATATATTCAAAAATATTCATCATACTGACCTGAAACTTAGCATGAAGCACCATGAAAACATCATATAACTTATAAAATTCACCACATATCCAAAATACATCTCAAACTCTCCATCCAATCTCATTTACTGTGTTAAACTGTTTGTTTCTCACTTGTAGCTTCCCAAGGACCTCAAATATGCATCTAACTTATGAATGCAAACCTAAAAATCACGATACACCTAAGTTAAACTGACACCATGCTTCCACCATTATTCAACAAGCCTTATTTGGTCCAAAACTAACATCTCTACCTCATTATGCTTGCACTAGGGATAGAAACATGCCTGGAATGAACCGACTCAACCATGATATGACCATGTTGATTTAATGCACACCCATGTATGATCATGACTCATCATATGGAACATGTATAACCTCATGGAACAATCCAAACATTTTGGGAAGAATCAAACCATGACTAGGCATACTCAACCATGCACCAAGACACTGTTGAACTCACCAAAACACACAACATTCATGTTTGACATCTGAATAACATCATATGGGGACTCACATGGCTGCATGACACCATTTTCCATCAATGGGGGCTGACATAAATGACAAAACTAACCTAAAATGGCCAACATGACCTAGAGATCAATAGAGCCAGCTCACTACCAACTTGATGGCTAGGCCACCTCATCACTTTGACAAGTCGAACTCGCATTCCAACCGAGTCGAGATCCATGCATAGTCACCAAGCCCAAGATCAACAATGTTGAGCTATGTTCTGAGTCAACACAACTCCAAAAAACCAATGCCAAGTCCAATGGAGAATCAAGTGCCAAGTACTAATGGACAATTCAACCAACCAAGATCTAATGCCTAGTCAAGTGTTGATCCAATCGACAAGTTGCTCAAGGAAACAAAACAATGCACAATGCGTGATTGAATTAATGGTTCTATCTCCTCAGACAAGGATATTTAATTCCTAAATAGATCCTTTCATTGTCACACGTGGGATAATCTCAGACATGTATGCAAAGGAAAATTGGTAAAGCCTTATTAAAATGCCTTTACGAGAGGTGGGGGTTTGAACCCCTCACCCCACGATTAACAAATTGTATTCAAACCACCCAGCCATGTATGACTTTCCTATTAATGGCCAATAAGATTAACATCCATTTGTTTTCAGGGTTAATTTTCTAAAAAAAATGTAAAGGAGGTGGGATTTAAACTATGACCATTTAAACAAAAGGACGTGTGACCAACCACTATACCACATAACTCTTAAATGTTATAAAAGGAGATAAATTGTATTAGAAGTGGTAATTTTTGTATTGTAGGCCCATATTGGAGACTTGGAGAGATTTTGTATTAAAAAAATACAATATGTTATTTTATTTGTAGGAAAATAGAATTACAGGTTTCTTAGAGACATTAAAACTTTGTAGTTAAAGTTTTTAAACCATTTTTAATCATTTAGGGAAATAAAGATAACTTTGAAAAGTACCCAAACCGATAAAATGGTTAAGTGAGGAATCTAGGATGTTTTACATGGTTATTTGGAATCTCATAATTCATATTGCATACTTGATTATATCAATTTTAATCCAATTTTATGTTTTTGTAATTAATTATAGGAAAATTGAGAACTAATGAATATGGATGTGGAATTGGTGGAATAGAATTGTTATGCATTCCTAGTCAATTTTTAGAGTTTTTATATGCCAAAATCTAATCTTTAACATGGATTTGAGAAAAATCATTAATTAGCCATAAAAATAAGAAATTGAGTCAATTTTGTTTAACCATTTTTGAATCAACATACATTGTATTGTATTTTAACCCTAATATGAAATTAAGTAAGTAAAGGAATTATTTCTCCTTTCCCACACTTATTAGTTTTTTTGGGTGCAATCATTTGGTAAACCGTTTATTGATTAAATCCTTAACCTAATCCAAAAAGGCCTTTTATTATAAACCCTATTTCCCTAGAATTTCAGATTTTGGATCTTCTTATAGGATTTGCATTCCAATCGTATTTTGATTTCTATCTAGCCTCCCATTTTTTTATTTTCTTTTATGGTCTATCGAATGTCATAATTACATTATTATTTATGGATATATCATGTTTGAATCAATTTTAATGGATAATAACTTAAAAACCCTTTTAGGCCATCTCCTATCGACCCTTTATCAATCAACAGTCATGGAATGCCATCTCTTGTAAGGCTATCTTGGAATCTATTCAAGCATTACAAAATAGTTTTCAAATGCATATTCAAGCTATGATTACATAGAGATTAAATCACTAAATAATGAGATTTCATGTATTAAGGAGCCCATAACATGCCCATGTCGACCATATCTCTACACACGCTTTTGGATCTCAATACGGTTCATCTTGAACATGGTTTAAACATCACAATCAATCTATGCCTAAGGATAAATACAAGAAACATGATGATAATGGCATACATGATACATATGCTAAATCAAATCAAATGAAATTCCTACAAAAAGGAAAATATTTTCATTTTATAATAATTCAATGTTAAGTAATATTACAACCACATCGGGAAACATCTTTTTGGTTTAGTCAGATCAATAATAGACCACATGACATTTTGCATGATATACTAGATAAACAGTGATCAATTTATTGACCAATTATTATTATTATTATTATCCCTTCATAGGATTTAAAATGTAAAAGGTAAACCATTTTACAATTATGATGGCATCATAGACATCATGGCATGTGATTGTTATGCTTTAAAATAAAATATATAACAACTTGAGCATAAGGGTATTATTTATTTTAATATATGCTATACTTTATCTTTTAAATCATAGTCTCCCCTCTAACACATCAATCTGCAGAGACCAAGATCTCCCATGACACCCATTTACGAGTCACTAGTTTCTCAACTTCATATGTGTGATGTTCCTCGAGAGGATTCTCTCTGTTTGGTCATCTTGATCTCATATATCTATATGGGTAGCTAAATATAACTCATATATATCAAATGAGTATAATGCAATAATAAATAACACAACTACATTGATAACAAAAAGGTAATAAACTCATGAATAGGATATGAAATTAATACACGGTTCAAAAATGTTTATCTTAGTTCAAGAAACACATCATATTGATGTGTAAAAAGGGAAATAATACAAATTAAACAAAAGAAATTTGCAAAGGAAACAATGCAAAGGGAGAAGGTTGCATAAAAATATTTGAACAAGAGAAATTATTCATGCTATTGAGAAATTAAAACATAAAAATATAATTAGGGAAAACATGGAGAAGGATTCAAAAGTTATCCCTGATTTACCATCATTAGTCGATTAGGAACAACAAGATACTATTGTAGCCCATTGACATGAAAGTGATGATGAGAAAATAGATATGTTAAATGAGTGTTTGCAAAAATTAAAATTCTATCCCATAAATGATGGTGATTCTATGTTTACTTCTATGGGTCTAAGAACATATTGAGTTAACTTTTCTATGGTCGAGGTTAGAAATTTCACTCCCACTATGGAGGAAAGTCCAAAAGATAGATAAATTGTAGTGTGGGACAAGAAAAATATTATTTTCGAAAAATGGTTTCTCAACAAGTGAGCACCACACTAAGATATATCCACAAAGGATAATATTTCAATGGAGGTAATACTCCTTTCTTATTATCAACCGATGAATTTTGAGTTTCACAAAAATTCAAATATAGCATCTAAATAAATAACACACATACGTTCCTATGAAATACACTTCACATTGTTACAACGAAAGTACAAAAAGTAGTTTCCGACTTTAAATAAATTCTCCTTCCATCATCTAAAACATTTTGATGATACCATTTCTTAGTTCTCACATTCACTCCATGAGTGTATTCATCCTTGGAATGATTAAAATTTAGCACATTCCTCATTCCATCATAGGTGAACAAGTATTTTATGAAAATATTTACAAATCATTTATCGATCTACTAATGGAGATATTGGATGCAACTATCATGTATACAACTTTTTGGTTATTCATTGTGACATTAATACAATCACGTATAGTACTTAAATTTTTCTTGAGTGTAAGCTTGTATCTCTACCTCCCACCATAGAGGTTTATTTGAGAAAGCCTCAATCAAGGCGAAGTGTACCTAAAAATATATATATCCTAAAATCATCTAATTAAAATTAATCAATCCATCTCCTAAGTGTTCATCACAACCTCAACTTACAGGTGATACATCCTCCTCTTATTGTGCATAATGAGATTTTGAGGCCTAAGCCTCCACACCTATGCATTTCTCTCCTCACCCTCTTGATCATATCATAGGGTGTCCCTATTTTGCAAATATATTTCTAAAAACCACAAAAACATTAAAATATTATAATACTTTAAAAACATTCAAATAATCTCAAAATACAAAATTAGGACCGGACATTGTTTTGATCTACTAGTTCCTACTTTAAATATGTTGTTTGTCACATTTTTAAGAGATAACATATTTTATGATCTATACAAACATGTATTTTATGAGGTATGAATGATACATGATATACAAGAATCTACATGATTATGGATGTTAAAATATCCCTCTTACCTAATGGCCTTGCTAATATAGGGAATCTTCTACAATATTTGGTGGTATTGTTTCATAACACAATGTTATTTGAAACATGGTTATACTTCTATTATATATTGTGATGTATATTATTTATCCATATTTTTGTACTAAAGCATATGGAATGTGTAGGACTAACATATCTTTTTGAATGTGCCTATTGGCTACTATCTCGCATGTTTATCATCACAAATTTAACTACTCACCTATTTGTATTGTGTAGGTATACCTTGGCCTTGTGTGTGTGTGTGTGTGTGTGTGTGTGTGTGTGTGTGTGTGTGTGTGTGTGTGTGTGTGTGTGTGTGTGTGTGTGTGTGTGTGTGTGTGTGTGTGTGTGTGTGTGTGTGTGTGTGTGTGTGTGAAACTTAGGTGTCCCTTGTTTGTATCCTTAATTACCTTTACTTATGTGGCCCTTATATATGTGTGACACTATTTTTGTCACTTGTATGTGGTTATTATCCTTCTTTATGACTTAATATGTGATATTGATTGTTATAGTTGTATGTGTAGACACTTTAAATTCACCTTGGCACATAAGATCTAGTTGTTAAAAAGGTGTATTTCCTTTGAAATATCAAAAACACTATAAATCCCAAAAATCCTACTAAGGTTCATTGTTCCTTTACTTTAAATCATCATTTGTCAAACCAAGGAGGTGTCTAATGGCTATATGCAATAAAAGGAGAGACATTTTCCTAATACTCTTTTTTTCCTAGAATTGAAATTAAATTGGGCCCAGAATTTACCACATCATTAGGAATCTGAAATAATTCTAAGCTAATCAATTAAAGTAAGCAACATAAAGTAACTCTAAATATGAGGTTTGCATAATTCATTAATTATGTAATTTTCTCAACAGAGGAAAAGTAAATGCCTTGAAAGAAATCAAACAACAATATTATTCTAGAAAACACCATAAATTATCCTCCTCGAGTGATAGTGGCATTTTCTCTTCCCTCATATTTGGCTCTTAAGAACTTATCAAATAGCTTATAACAAAAATACATAGTAAAATGGAGTTATATTAATATCACAATGCCATTGCAAAAATGGAGTTGTATTGAGTTTTGATGGTATATTTATAATATATACTTGAAATTTGAATCATTCAAGCTTCCATAAATGTATAACTATCTTATACATTTGTGGGAAATTTTATTACAACAAAAATTTCTATCGAGCTCAATGCACCCCACCTTGCCAAATGACAAGTGTAGAGACCACATAATGGTCAACTACTTCTATTAACCAACTAATACTCATCACACATATGGGAGAGTGCTTTATTTATAATTTCTAATTGCTTACTTATCATATGGCATTTAATTCGCATGGGTACATTTGGTTTGAGTCAAAGGATCATGTACGTACCCAAAATTGTAAGGTTCTGTACCGCCAGAATAGTGCAACAAGTGCCCCAATGATGATATAGGTCTCCTCGCAAGGTGTTCGGGATCCGGAAAAGCCCTCGGAGTATGTGTTAACATCCCGCATGCCCCGCTTAGCCCCCGCGCCCTTTTTTTCCCCTCTTTTCCCTCTTTCCTCGGCCTCTGAACCTTCGATGTGAAACCGCCGCCTCTGAGGGCGGCGGTCTCAGTAACTGCCGCCTGCTAGAGCGGCGGTCCCGTCATGTGTTTTCCAACGCTCTTTTGAAGCGACCCGCGTGAAATATCACGATTTACCAGCTTTTCTTTACCGACTTGAGCATGCATTAATGTTTTTGGTCCCCTGGAATAGTGTTTTTCCTTTGTTTATTGTTTAGGAGTTCAATTTGGTTTTGATTCTTGGGTGTTTGAATTCCTATAAATGCATGGTGTGTGTACATGCAAATGGTCTGAATTTTGGCTGAGTTTGTGTGAAGAATTTGAGCTGGAGTTTTGATCACCATTTTCCTTGTTAGAGTCTTCTGGTTTTTAGTATTTTGGTTAGCTTGCTTAGGATTGATAGCATAGTTTACTTCATACTTGGTTTAGCATTGCTCAGCTGTTGGTAAGCCACAGACCCATCTTGTGCAGGCAGTGTTGTTGCTCCATCCAATCCGGTTAGAAGCTTGCCTCTGAATTCCTTTTGCTGTAAATTTGTTTTACTGTGACTTAGAGTTCTTAGTTCAATTCATTGTATACCTGGTTAGCTTTATTCGATTGTTAGTAAGCCACATATCCAACTTGTGCAAGCAGTGTCTTTATTTTGGAACAAAATAGCTTAGGAAGCCATTAAAGTTGCAGGTTTTGCTCTTCGTATAGGATAGTCAAAGGTTCTGGTCGCTTCACGTTGCATGACTCGCAGTAAAATCCCGCTAGGAATCGCATAAGCCAAGCTCTGTACTCTTGCGCTATCCCTCTCCTACTCGCATTCTCGGTCTGCATTACAGTGTCCTTGTCCCAAAATCTACTCCTATCGGTGCTAGCATTACACGCTTTTCTGGATCCAAGTGAACACGAAAGAACGAGAAGATCATACTGAGGGGACGAGATCACATACACCATCGGATTCACCACTGTTCTGCGAAGTCCAGGTTTTAAATTTCAAAGTTCTAGTCAGATTTATATCAAATAGAGTAGTTAATCGCTTTATTTCATTTCATTCTATTCTCGATATTGCCAGGGAAGCTGTGGGGATTGATAGTTTCTGAGAAACTATGATTCACTCCTCACTTCTGAGGTAGGATCGAGAATCTTATGAAGTAGATTAGACAGGCTATCTTATTTATTTAGAATAATTCTACAAATTACACAGGCAAATAACCACACTCGGTTATCTTGTCTGTTTTAAATTATTGTTTAGTTATTATTTCTAGATATGCTTAAAATAGTTTGTTTTTCTTAGAATTGTTAGAATATTTCTTAGAAGGATAAAGTTATATGCAGTTAGATTTATTTCACGTAGTTAGAATTTATTTCATTACGGTTAGATTGCATTTTGTTTCGTATGACAATCACGGGACCTCAAGAGCCCAGGGAATATATATTTGAGCCAATCGTGCCTCAACCAAACCTAGCCACAACGATAGTTGACATAGACCAAAATCTCAGGATACAAGTATTCCGAACAACCGCAGATCTACAACTGATCAGCTCACAGTTAAGAGGATTAAACATAGAAGACGACCAAGCACATGCGTTTTGGTCAAGTCACCAAACTACTGATTACCCTAGAAAATATCCACATGATAGAAGGGCTCGAAGAGAACAAACATTCGGGTGTGATCCTTTAGTTCCACAAATGACCCAGATATGGAGACACCCTCGTAGATATAGATACCGACTTAAGAATCCAGGTTGCGAAGAACGCCTGTAAGGTATTACGAGAAGATCACACAATGTTGGTTCTAAACGTAGAAGCTGAAAAGGCGTACAATTCTTTGGATACTAGGAATTAGAACTTGATCTCGCGTATGACCATAACGGGACCACAACAACCAGAGTCTATGGTTGTGATCCACGAGTCCCACACCCAACGAATCCACAAGTCGGTTAGATATAGACACAGCGCCTATGCACACTAGTATTTCAGTCCACTCCACTTCCACCTATCATCGCGAACAATGTCCTTACTAGATATAGCGGCTAACGAAGCTAGGGAATTACTGGACTAGGCCGAAAATCGTCCATAGAATCAACTATATCCGCCATATGACCTTATCGGAGATATACATGAAACAATCCTAGGTCATTTTCCACGTATTCCGCAACCCATAGATCGAATCACGCCGAGCTCGATATTGATTGGAGCCTTCAAGTAGTCATCCTCGCTGATCGATCTATCACACCAGTCCAAGTTAGAAGGGCCTTCTTAGCCTTAGATTCGCAAATTCCACTAGTGCGTGTCGAAGACATTAGACTACCTAACTAGTTTGTCTGCATATTCTACCCCCACCAAGTGTCTCGTGCGACCTCGGGAGGTCGGGTACGCGGAAGAGTTACTTGTTGATTCTCACGCTCACCTGTCACTTTTCCGACGTACAAAATTAGTGAACCCGACGTGAATCAAACAATTATTTCACCTTCTCTTTGAGAAGTTTCATCTTCTCTCTTTCACCTTCGCTCTTTCCCATTATTCTGCGGGTATTCATATACCCCCCGAATATGTCGGGATTCGACGCATATGGCAGACCCCTCCTGGGTCTTGAGGCATACTACGCCCAACAGAATAGGGAATCATCACCCTCGCTCTCAGTATGGGGTGACAACTATTCAACTAATCGGTTGTCGACTCAAACCCCAAGAACCAGATATAGTTTGTCTCTTCAAACCGAGGAGTTAGATCAACCCCTCGAACCCAACAAATAGAACCTTCAGGTTCCAACAATATTACATTTACAGGAGAATTTGGTTCATCTCCTCAAATGTTACTCAAGACCACATATTAGTAGACAATCGATCCATACCCTGGTCTTAGACGATGGACAATCAATACCTTATCCTAGGAGTGAACAACGCTCCTGGGTATGTACCCACCTATAGGAGGTTTACAAGTACAACCCGAGACCCATTTTCAAGAAAATACCTCTACAGGAAATATTCTTGGAGAAACTTGGCAAGATAGCAATCAGTTCATGACAGGCTATCACATGCCTATACAACACCAGGGTACACAACAAACGCCGCTCAGGCAAAGTACCGTGACTTCACCAAATGAAGTCATTTCAACGTTAGTAGAAAGAGTGAGAGGGTTAGAACTTGCTCAAGCAAATCAAAATTCTCCGTTCATGCAAACGGGGAGTTCCAATCCTCCATACCACTCTGGCCAAGTAGATCTCCTCACAGGAGTAGGCACGTTAGGCATGCCTCCTCAATTTCCTCAACAAACGCCAACAAGGCCCACCATCTCTAACACTATTCCTTCAGGTCTAGTGTCAAACAACCCATTCCTTGACAATACCCCATCCTATTTAAACATGTACTCTAAATCCCCACAAGGAGATATGTTCTCCTCTCCCGGCATGTTTGCTCCAACGCAGGGACCTCCCTATGCCCCTGCCAACGCATATGCTGCACCGTATCAACAACCTATCCCACCATTGCTCCCTCAGCAACCACCATCAATGGTCGAAAGCTATGCAATAGGGACGTATTCAGAATATCTAAAGGAACCCTTAGATTTCACCATACGAAGCGTCATGCTTCCAAGACCTCTCCCTGATTTTCCCAAGTTCAAGGGCGAGGGAGATCCAAACGCGCATATCAAAGCTTACGCTACAGCCATACGAGAATTACTCCCTTGGGATGGGGTTGTTGCTAAAATATTTCCCAAAACCTTGGAAGGCATCGCTCTTGATTGGTATTATAGAATACCTGAGGCTTCCATACATTCATTTAAACAACTCGTGTCAGAGTTCATCAAAGCCTTCGACATGAACAAACTACTGAGAACAGGAATCAGGGAATTCTTGCATATCAAACAAGAACACAATGAATCTGTCGCTCATTTCATCCAGAGGTGGCGTACAGTTCTTTATTCATCAGCAAGTGCTCCAAACATGGATCAGATGGAACTATGTGATTTATTCCTTCATTCTCTCAGCAGAGAAGTGAAGGAAGAAGTCCAGAAGTTCCCACTAAGGACTTATGATGAGGTACTTGAGAGCGCTCTGCGAATTGATCAAGCAGCAATAGATAGTGGTCGTAAGACTTATGGAGCAAATGGGAGGTTAATCACCTCCACTCAAAATACTACAACTACCACAAATGTCAATCAAGGACCCAAAATCCTTAACAAAAATCGTGGGGTAACAACGGATGGGGTAACCGACCAGCCCAAGAGGGTAAATGTCGTTAATACTCCGTCACAAACAAACAACCAGTGAAACAACAACTTTACCCCAGCGGTCAATACAGTGGATTTTAACCATCCACAACAACAACAACAACAACGATGAAATCCCATACAAGGGCCAAGCCAAAACTCATTTGGTTATCAAAACCAAAGTCAAAACCAAAAACAACAATTCCAAAACTTTGGTCCTAATAGGCAACAATTTGATCGGAATTTTAGGCCACAATACACACCAAACCAACAAAACGGGAATTATAATCCCAATTCTTATTGTGGTTTCCATAAAATTTATGGTCACGACACTAGAGCGTCTTTGTGACTACAATAAATTTATGCAACGTTTGCGAGAAGAACAAAGATAGTTCTTCATAGACTTGTTTTTGGCAGATCCTGTCTCATCATCACCAAATGCTCTCGCAAGGGCAGTTTCCCCTCAGAATGCTCCCCTCAGGATCTTTAATGATCCGCTCCCAAATCATGATGGCAATAGGCTGAATCCAACTGGAAAAAACAAAGGTGCAATAACGGAAACAATGATCATGAAGCTTGACTTCATTAAATCCGTCGATTGCGCCACGGTTGGGAGCTCAACCAAGACCTAAGATAGTTAGTTTGGTAGAATTAGACACTGAACTACCTATCGAAGCTATAACAAGAACACGAGAGTATTTCTCTCAACCGAGCCCAAGTTATCGCCAGAGACGGATAGGAGTCAACAAATAATTGAAAAACCCATCGGTGCCTATGATTTAATTAGTGACCTAACAAAGACCTTTTCACACATTTCATTCTTGGACTTGCTAAAGAACTCTCCCCCTCACAGAGCTGCTCTTTTAGAAGCATTAGGTCTAGGCCATCTAATTAACATCACTCCACCTCCTGAAACACAAGTAAATCACGTAGATTTTGATATCCATCCTCTGGGGCAGCCGGACAAGGATGTCGAATTCATCTTCGAAATAAGTAAAATGCCCACAGATGCTGAGATCGCACGCCGAGGTGACCCAGCCTTACACTTGCAAGTGTGGGTTTATAATAACTATGTAAAACGGGCAATGGTTGTCGACGGGGCCGCAGTTAACATAGTCCCTTTCTCTTTCCTCCAAAAACTTGGATATGGAGAAACGAACTGTTCTACTACACGAAATACCTTGAGAGGCTATGATAGCCTTAAAGCCACTTCAATAGGAACTATAATACTGCCGGTCACCTTAGGGCCCAAAACCATCTTGACTGAATTCTATATTATAGATCGGGAAACTAACTATAATATGATCCTCGGCCGACCTTGGATACATCGAATGAAGGCAATCCCTTCCACGCTATTTCAAGAAGTAAGATTCTTGCATCTGGGAAAGGTATTCGTAGCCAAAGGCGATCCAAAACCTTTCGATTTGCACCTAGCTGATTTAAAGAAAAGACCAGGGGTGCACTCAGAATTTGAACTTCCAACAAACCAACTTAATAAACCCTCTGACCCAAAGCCAGAGGAAAAGTTGATACCTACGACGGATCTCGAAACTACCAGCATAGCCAAAACAACTCCAACCCCTAAAGGTAAAACTAAAGAAACAGTATCATTAGGGACTACTGCGAAGATCGTTGAGTTGATAGAACAAGATTCACCAATGTTCTTACCATTCGATTCAGTAGGCATGGGATTTTCCCTAGGTGTTGGTTCCTTGCCAGCAGAAGATCTCTGTATGGTAGAAGTAGAGTGTGCAAACGCAGCAGATACCCCTACATCTATACTCCCGGCTAAGTATTGGACTCTCCATTTTGATGGAGCTAAATGCCATTATGGAATGGGGGCAGGTATAATTCTTACTTCGCCCGAGGAGAAGGTCCTCCCATTCTCATTTAAGTTAAACTTTGAATGCACAAACAATGTTGCTGAGTACGAAGCCCTCCTTCTTGGCCTCACCTTAGCTATAAGGATTGGTATTGATAACATCAGAATCTTGGGAGACTCGCAATTAGTAACAAACCAAGTTTCTGAAATATATGAAACTAAAGCCGAACATTTACAACTCTACAAAAACGCTGTATTAGATTTAAGCAAGGCGTTTAACTTCATATCCATTGAAGCGATCCCGCGAGAAAAAAATCTTCTCGCCGATTCAATAGCAACCTCAGCATCACGCTTCACTCCAAGCAATGAGCTAGAAGATACTCACTTCACAGTATCCATTCGTAATGAACCATTGATAAAAACAATGACAAATCCTCTTTCAAACAAGTGAATCTACCATCCTAGACCATGTTGGAAACGATGCGGCTACTTTGGATTACTTAAATGCCTATGCAGCACTACATCTCTCCTATCACACGCTAGATTTATCTCTGATTCCGCATTCATCTTCCTACTTCGGAAATCCCGTAACGGGTCTTCCCTCACAAAGGGAACCTAGCATATACGCAATAGAAAATGGGGATGATATAGATTTACCTCCAGCACCACCTGAGTTCGAAGAGGGTAACGCCTCTTTAATCGAAGAAACAATCGATGTCAACATTGGGACAGAGAATGAACCAAGAATATTGAAACTAGGTTCTTCATTAACCCCAGAAGAAGTGGAAATACATACTCAGGTTCTCAAAGAACATCAAAAGGCATTTGCATTTAATTACAAAGAGATGACAGGAGTCGCACCCCACATTGCGGTGCACAACCTCGTCACTAGATCAGATGCAAAGCCAATTAAACAAAAATCAAGACCCATGAAGCCCAAAGTAGCTCTCATGGTAAAAGAGGAGGTAATAAAACTCCTTCAGGTAGGATTCATCAAGCCAGTTGACTACTCCCAATGGGTATCTAATATCATTCCCGTTCTCAAAAAGAATGGAAAGATACGCATCTGCATAGATTTTCGAGACATCAACAAAGCGTGTCCTAAAGACGATTTCCCATTACCATCCATAGACGTTATTGTTGATGCAACAGCTGGTTTTGAACTCTTGTCTCTCATGGATGGATTCTCGGGATACAATCAAATCAGAATATCCGAGCAAGATCAAGCTAAAACCACCTTTATAACTCCTTGGGGAACCTATTGCTTTCTGTTGTTATGCCATTCGGTCTCAAAACGCCGGTCTTACGTACCCAGGCGGGCTATGACTTATATATTTCACGATTTAATTCATAAGATCATGGAATCCTACGTAGATGACTTGTTGGCTAAGGCCAAGAAGCATTGTGACCATCCCGAAGTACTCCGCGTCATTCTTTCACGTTTAATAGAATACGGAGTTACGCTAAATCCGGAGAAATGCGTCTTTGGTGTAACAGGAGGAAAACTCCTAGGTTACATCATATCGTCACGAGGGATCGATGTTGATCCAACCAAAATTCGGGCTGTCCTCGAAATGGTCCCACCCTCGAGTGAATCTGGAATCAGATCATTTCTCGGAAAGCTGGGTGCAATCCGGAGATTTATCCCGGATCTAAGCTTCGCCGTTCATCCAATCAACAATTTACTCAAGAAGGACTATAGCATTGATTGGACTGAAGATTGCAACGAAGCTTTCAGCGCAGTTAAGCATTTCCTGTTATCACCATCCACGCTAATGCCACCTAAGTTAGATCACCCGTTAATTCTATACTCACGGGCTACCGATGTCTCACTGGCCTGTATGTTGGCCCAGGAAGACGATGACAAGAGAGAGCGTGCAATTTATTTCATTAGCCGAACATTGCTCGACTATGAAACATGCTATACACAGGCAGAGTGAGAATGTCTTGCCATAGTCTTTGCTACTAAACGTCTAAGACATTACATGCTGAATCAAGAAACAAAGGTCATGGTAAAGACGGACCATTTACGGACTTTTCTCACACAAGGGTCCTTGTCCAAAAAAGCTGGACGTTTTATAACCTTAATGGGAGAGTTCGAATTAACGTTTGTAAACCAGAAGTCAGTTAAAGGACAAATCATCGCAGATTGGTTAGCTGACAACCCATTAGACGGAGGCGATTTAGTAGATTTAGACTTTCCAGATGAATGCGTATACTACATCGAAACTCGACCTGCTATCTCTGAGTGCCCTTGGTACACTGATATCATTAATTATATCATGGACCATACGTACCCGGAGGCAGTTACACCGCAACAAAGAAGGCGGTTACGCATAATCGTATCTAAATATGTCATCATAGAGCAGGTGCTCTATCGAAAAGCATTCGATGGAATGCTCTTAAGATGTGTCGACACAGAAGAGTCCAAGAGGATTCTCCATGAATCCCACAGCGGTATATGTGGAGGCCACTTCGGTGGCCATGCCACTGCTCGAAAAATACATCGAATGGGCTATTTCTGGCCCACTCTAGAACATGACGCGATAGAGTTTACACGCAGGTGTCATAAGTGCCAAGAATTCTCTCACGAGATCCACATGCCAGCACAAGCTCTGCAACCAATCGCTACTCCATGGCCCTTTTCTACATGGGGCCTAGACTTAATAGGGAAATTCTCTCCCTCATCCACAGACGGCCACAATTTTATAATCACGGCCACTGAGTATTTTACCAAATGGGTAGAGGCTATGCCTCTTACTACCGTACCTGGCTCGGTGATCGCTAAGTTCATCTTGAATCAAATCATTTGTAGGTACGGTATCCCGCAAATCATTATCTCTGATAATGGAACTTCTTTCAAAAATGAAGAAGTTCGCGAACTATGCGGTAAGTTCAAAATAAGCCATCATACGGCTTCCTTGTATTATCCCCAAGCTAACGGACAGGCTGAAGCAACAAACAAAACGCTGAAAGCCATTCTCCTTAAAACAGTGAAAGAAAACAAGTGGGATTGGCATTTGAAGTTATATCCGGCCTTGTGGGCCCACCGAACCTCAATAAGAACACCAACGGGAGCAACTCCTTTCTCGCTAGTATTTGGGGCAGAAGCAGTTCTCCCGCTTGAGGTCGAAATACCCAGTCTCCGCATTTCACTACAAGGGATTCTGGATGAAGACGCTTACAGAGAAGCACATCTCTCCCAACTAGAAAGCCTAGATGAAACTAGGTTAGATGATGAACAACAACATAGAGCTTATGTTGACCGAATGTGCCGGCAGTATAACAAGAAGGTCTATGAACGCGACATATATGAAGGTGATCTAGTTCTAAGAATAGAGGCAGTGGATCGATAAGAAGACCGACGAAGGAAGGAAATTCCGGCCCAAATGGTTGGGCCCATACCGAGTCATGAAGGACTACGGGAATGGTGCTTATCTCCTATGTACGTTAGAAGGTGAGGAATTTGGCGAAACAGTCAATTCCTCTGCACCTCAAGCATTTCTACGCATAAGCAACTAAGCACTACCTATATAGCTATCTACATTGCACTTTCATATAGATTAGGATCATTTTGTCCACTTGTTCTTACACAAATTGTGATCAAGGAATCTATTCTCAAAGCAATTTATTACAAACTCGTGATGTTTCTGGCATAAAGTTCTTTAATCATACCTCTCCATCTTCGATATCATCAAGTCATCTTGGAATCTTTTATCAAATAAAATCAAACATGACGAAGTCCTAACGGTAACCATACCAAGATCTGCAAGTTTGTTCTCGCTTTGATTTCTTCTTAGGATAGGTGTCTTGCCTATGGTCTGTTCTAGAAGCTTCATGGTGTCACATCTATCCCATATACACATCTCTTTGGAAACAAGCATATACTGACATTTTACTCAAAAAGACAAGTCAAAAAGTGATTAAACAGAAAATTTTATTTTTACACATTTCCTTGCCCCACCAACCTTCGGTGATGAGCTTGCGTCTCTTACTAGTGACGTAGGGTTGGGAAAGGATGGAAATGCCCTTACTCACCTATGCCTTGCCCACGGTGATAAACCCACGCTTCTTACTAGTAGCATGGGGCAAAGTGTAGGGGGTCCTCTAGACAATGCAAACATTAAAAGGTCATAAACAAACTATTCAAACTTTGAGTCAAAAACGAATGAATCAGATGCTCAAAATTCCAAGAGAGTTAAAAATCCTAAAACCCAGATTTTGTCTACTATGTGGCCATCTACGGGTCTAAGTCTGGATAAACCGCAAAGCAAGTTGCATCCAAAACTATGAAGTCATTCAGGTAGAGTAAGCTTGTAGTTTTCAATTGGGTTCCACCAAAGCTTCGTCTATCTTTCATCACTATCATTTCACCATATTTCATAACTTGCGCCCTTCTTGGCTCTTGGTGATGAGCCCTCGCATCTTACTAGTTGCGTGGAGTTAGGAGTGGGGCAAGTTAATCTGTTCATCATACTGGTTATTTTCATCACTTTGCCAAAATAATCATGAGGTATCCAAATTGCTCACAGAAGCTAAGATTTAAGATCACAATATATCTACAATATCATGTATCAGCATCATGAAACACAAAAAGAAAGCAAACATTTGCATCATCTGTTTTCCATTGCATACATTCTAGAAAGCATATAAAACATACATCGTAGTATACACGAGAAAGCTGGAAACAGAAAGGGAAAACACAAGTGACAAAGTTTTGATCCAAAAACGAATGCATATATATAAATAATCAATGTTTATATACAATGCCATCATGCTCTAGGCATGGTCAAAACGCTCAAAGAGCCCGTGATATACAAAAGAATCTATAGTACAAAGTACAAGGGCCAAGTCGCCTCTCAACCCCTACGCGACCCCTCCGAGGGTGCGCGCCCTCGCCTAGGACTCCGGCTACGCCGGCGCTCTGAATGCATGGAGGGCTCAGGGTCTCGAGGAGCAGCCGCGGTCTCACCACGAGAATGGCTCCTCATAAGACGCTCGGCTGTCCTATAGCCCGCCAACTCTGTACGGAGAGTCGACACCATCCTAGCCACGTGCCAAATAGGAGCGAAGATGTCGGTATGCCTACCGGCTGCTGAGGGCTCCCCGGCATCTACAGATAGCTCCGCATGGGTCTTATCCATAGGGATCATCAGAGAATCAGTGCATACCCTACGGATTAGATCCCGCCACTCGTCAACAGTCTCTGCAAAACAAAGAAGAAAATGAATTAGAAACTAGGCAAGAGGCTAAAATATACAAGATACAAATATAAGGAGAGATAGCAGTTAAAACAAGTCCTAAATCAAACTAACACTGAAAGGGAGAGAGGATGACTTACTCGGGTCACCGGGCCTCCAAGATGGGTCACTAGGGCGGCAAGCCTGCTGCAGATGCACCGCTGACCGAGGGGGGATGCTCCCGTGTAGAGAGCAACATGACGTCCCCTGCAAGACTCGTCCTCTCCACCATGGCCCTGAGAGAGTGGCTCCTCTGAAACTAGAGTCTCTCTCTCTGCACTCTGCTCCTCCCTCTCTGCCTGCATAATATCCTGAGTGTCATGCCACTCAGGATCGCTGTCATCCGTCTGCTCCTCTGACCCTCCCTCTGTGGACTCCTCAGAATCGGAGTCAATATCTATAGGGTCATCGCTACTATGAGCAGGACCCGCGAGCAGATGATCCCAGTAAAGGTGCCCGGGCGCACCAGCTCTCCCTCGCCCCAAACAATCCCCCTGGCTGCAATAGGAATACCAGGAGTGACCACTGTCCAACCACGGCCTCTAGGCCCCCCTCTAGCCTCCCGGACTGATCTATAGACTGGTGCCACTGGAGGAGGCATGCCCACATATGGGAGGCCGAACTGCTGAGGAACCCTACCGAAAGGATGTACCTCCACCCGTCCCACATGGTCAATAAGCTGCCCTGTGGTGGAGCAAGAGATCAATGTGAGAGCCTCCTCTCCCCAAATGCCGGCCATGAGCTGGTACGGTGTGGCCTCCATATCTGCTGTGGTGAGGGAAGCTACTGGCTGGTGAGGTGCTCTAAGCACCGACATGTCTGACCATCTGGCTGCCCTCACAGCCCAGGATCTACCACCTCCACGCCTCTGCCATAGGGAATGAAGTGCTCATACACCCAACTCATAACTAGAGTAGGGTGGCTCAAAGACTGTCCCTGTAAACGGACCACCCTGTATAAGTCGTGATAAGTGGTCCCCAAAATATCTGCGCCCCAGGCGTATATCCGACCATGCCCCTCTATCTGTGCAATGATGGGGGCCCAGCAGTATAATAAGGTATCCCCTCCCTTGTCCCCGATCAGTCTCGAGGCAAGGATCCCCATGATAGCCTGTCGAAATATGGGGATGGGCAAAGAAGGAATGGATCTGACTCTCACTCCCTTCTTCGGCCCCGTGGAGATAGCTGCATCCCCCATGTAGCCTGCCCACTGTGCAATCTGTGCTCTGGACCCAGCTGTCTCCAGTGTGAGCCTCCTCCCGATGATCGGGACCCCCAGGATACGGTAAACATCCTCCAAAGTAATCGTCCACTCACCGCGGACCCCTGGCAGTCGGAAAGTGTTCCGATCTGCATCCCAATAAGAAAATAAGTCATAAAGGATGTGACTAGATGGTGTGACATGAGGCACGCGCGATATACGCAGATATCTTTGGCCCTCTGCAATGTGTCCTCCTCATCTGGTGAGAGGGCATCCAATACCCCGGGTAACCAATCACACTCCCTCTCTCGACTCCATCTGATGTACTCCTCTCTCGCCTGCATACACCCAAAAACACACAAAATAGAGCAAGTTAGTATCTAATCAATGCCGAGAGAGTCGTAAAAGCATACAGAAATGATAAAAATACAAGTGCAATCTCAAAAGTTAAGTTCTTTTGCATTACAGTAAAAATCGCCGCCCGAGCGGGGCGGTTTTGTAACCGCCGCCTTAAAGGCGGTGGTCGTGTAACTGCCACCCTGAATAGGGCGGCGTTCGTGTAACCGCCGCCCTGGCTAGGGTGGCGGTCGCGGTCCGAAAATCCGCACGGGTTTTTAAACCTAAAAAGCCCAAAAAATGCAAAAATTGACCATTTTTGCTAAAAACAAAGCCTACCCAATAGGTGCCCCCCCTAGGTGGACCTTTTAAACCTAGCATTTTCAAAAATACCCCCCATTACAAAGAATTTTCCATTTCAATTTGAAGGGGGAAAGATGCAAAATTAAAGAAAACACACCTGTGATCTCGCGGGGTGGCGTTCCGCACGTGGGGGCATGATCGCTATCTCGCTCCGGACGTTTTGACTCTATTCACGCAAGAAACCGTCACCGTGGGTCCCAGAGCTCAAAATCAATCGAATCGACTCGCGCAAATGAATAGGAAAATGGGCCCACTTTCATATATATATCATTCTGTTTCGTTTTAAAATGGCTTTTTCGCAGGTTCGGAGCGATGTTGGAGGTAAGTGTCTATCCCCGCACAAATGGTACGTTCTCTTTCCCTGTTACTTTAGTGTTTGTTTTCCAAATTATTGTATCTATCTGCACTTGAGTTCTCTTTTCATTTTGCAGGTAGCAAGAATTTTGGAATGGCGTCATTTCAACACACGGACGTGTAAGGTATAACTTCTAATTCCCCATTTCGGGACAGCCATACTCGGACCCACCGTTTTACGCCTCTTCATGGCTAAAACGCTTCTCCGAGGGGGCAATATGTAAGTACCCAAAATTGTAGGTCTTGTCGACAGAACCTGAATAAGTGCAACAAGTGCCCTAATGATGATACGGGTCTCCTCACAAGGTGTTCGGGATCCGGAAAGCCCTCGAGTATGCGTTAACATCCCGCATGCCCTACTTAGCCCCAGCGCCCTTTGTTTTCCGCTCTTTTCCCTCTTTCCTCAGCCTCGAACCTTGATGTGAAAACCCGCCGCCCAACAGGCGGTGGTCCTCAGAACCGCCGCCCCGCTTTCGAGTGGCGGTCTGTGCGTGTTTTCCAGAACGCTCTTTTGACGCGACCCGCATGAAATATCACGATTTACCAACTTTTCTTTGCCGACTTGAGCATGCATTAATGTTTTTGGTCCCCTGGAACAGTGTTTTTCCTTTGTTTATTGTTTAGGAGTTCAATTTGGTTTTGATTCTTGGGTGTTTGAATTCCTATAAATGCATGGTGTGTGTACATGCAAATGGTCTGAATTTTGGCTGAGTTTGTGTGAAGAATTTGAGCTGGAGTTTTGATCACCATTTTTCCTTGTTAGAGTCTTCTGGTTTTTAGTATTTTGGTTAGCTTGCTTAGGATTGATAGCATAGTTTACTTCATACTTGGTTTAGCATTGCTCAGCTGTTGGTAAGCCACAGACCCATCTTGTGTGGGCGATCTTCTTTGCTCCATCCAATCCGGTTAGAAGCTTGCCTCGAATTCCTTTTCTTTGTAAATTTGTTTTATTGTGACTTAGAATTCTTAGTTCAATTCATTGTATACAGGTTAGCTTTATTCAGTTGTTAGTAAGCCACATATCCAACTTGTGCAAGCAGTGTCTTTATTTTGGAACAAAATAGCATAGGAAGCCATTAAAGTTGCAGGTTTTGCTCTTCGTATAGGATAGTCAAAGGTTACAGTCGTTTCACGTTGCATGACTCACGGTAAAATCCCGCTAGGAATCGCATAATCCAAGCTCAGACTCTTGCGCTATCCCTCTCCTACTCGCATTCTCGGTGCATTCAGAGTTTGTCCTTGTCCCAAAAATCTACTCCTATCGGTGCTAGCATTACACGCTTTTCTGGATCCAAGTGAACACGAAAGAATGAGAAGATCATACTGAGGGGACGAGATCACATACACCATCGGATTCGCCACTGTTCTGCGAAGTCCAGGTTTTAAATTTCAAAGTTCTAGTCAGATTTATATCAAATAGAGTAGTTAATCACTTTATTTCATTTCATTCTATTCTCGATATTGCCAGGGAAGCTGTGGGGATTGATAGTTTCTGAGAAACTATGATTCACTCCTCACTTCTGAGGTAGGATCGAGAATCTTGCAGGTAGATTAGACAGGCTATCTTATTTATTTAGAATAATTCTACAAATTACACAGGCAAATAACCACACTCGGTTATCTTGTCTGTTTTAAATTATTGTTTAGTTATTATTTCTAGATACGCTTAAAATAGTTTGTTTTTCTTAGAATTGTTAGAATATTTCTTAGAAGGATAAAGTTATATGCAGTTAGATTTATTTCACGTAGTTAGAATTTATTTCATTACAGTTAGATTGCATTTTGTTTCGTATGACAATCACGGGACCTCAAGAGCCCAGGGAATATATATTTGAGCCAATCGTGCCTCAACCAAACCTAGCCACAAAGAATAGTTGACATAGACCAAAATCTCAGGATACAAGTATTCCGAACAACCGCAGATCTACAACTGATCAGCTCACAGTTAAGAGGATTAAACATAGAAGACGACCAAGCACATGCGTTTTGGTCAAGTCAGCCAAACTACAGATTACCCTAGAAAATATCCACATGACTGTAGAAGGGCTCGAAAGAGAACAAACATTCGGTGTGATCCTTTAGTTCCACAGCCAGACGCTGGAGACACCCTCGTAGATATAGATACCAGCTTAAGAACCCAGGTTGCGAAGAACGCTGTAAGGTATTCTGAGAAGATCGCACAACTGTTGGTTCTAAACGTAGAAGCTGAAAAGGCGTACGATTACTGGATACTAGGGATTAGAACTTGATCTCGCGTATGACCATAACAGGACCGCAACAACCAAGAGTCTATGGTTGTGATCCACAGGTCCCACAGCCCAACGAATCCACAAGTCAGTTAGATATAGACACTGGCCTACGCACACTAGTATTTCAGTCCACTCCACTTCCACCTATCATCGTCGAACAACTGTCCTTACTAGATATAGCGGCTAACGAAGCTAGGGAATTCTGGACTAGGCCAGAAAATCATCCATAGAATCAACTATATCCGCCATATGACCTTATCAGGAGATATACACGAAACAATCCTAGGTCATTTTCCACGTATTCCGCAACCCATAGATCGAATCACGCCAGAGCTCGATATTGATTGGAGCCTTCGAGCAGTCATCCTCACTGATCGATCTATCACACTAGTCCAAATTAGAAGGGCCTTCTTAGCCTTAGATTCGTAAATTCCACTAGTGCGTGTCGAAGACATTAGATTGCCTAACTAGTTTGTCTGCATATTCTACCCCCACCGGCTATCTCGGCACGACCTCGGGAGGTCGGGTACGCGGAAGAGTTACTTGTTGATTCTCACGCTCGCCTGTCACTTTTTCGACGTACAGATCATGATTAGGATATCCTTATATCATAAATGCCAAGTGTTATCGCATTTTTTTGGAACAAATGTACAATATTATGGAACTATCAATGAATAGTTTGAAGCTATTGTGTTTTAGTCCGGAGCTTCGTATGTTATTCTATATCTTTTTCTTATACAAAATTGCAAGCCAAAGTAACATGTTGTCCTTAGATTATTATTCATATGTGGCCAACATGCACTATTTTACATAAAGAACACATCTATCTCATAAGAAATGTTAGGTTTCAGGAAACAATTAGATCAAAATGACTTGCAAATATTAATTCATTATATATCATATCTTTCATCTTTAAAATAGTAATTAATATTTTAAACTACAATCAATTTATTCCAAAACTTACTCAAAATGGAGGAGAAAATGTTACTTTTAGTCCATACAATGAGACATTTTATGGTCTCATCATTTCCCAAAATTTAAGGTCTTGCTATAGAAAATCATACAATTTTCTTATCATTCTTCATATTCAACGAATCTAATAGCTTGCTATAATCATAGTGGTGAAGGAAACTTTCCCAAGTTCTCTCTTAAGGGTTATCATGAATTTTTTCTTGTTCTACCCTATTTTTTCATTGTTCAAATAATGCAACAAACTACTCATCATATGAATTCCATGTGGGAGCAGGATCCAAGAGTAAAGGTGACCTTTAATGTATCCCTATCCACTCATGTATGAATTGTTTAATTAATTAGACAATGGTTTGATCCCTTTGGTAGCCCCATCTAAAATTATTTGGAAATATGATCTTCGTCTTCTAAAGATCATCTAGAAGACCTTCCCATCTCGTTTTACAAGCTTGAAAGGTTACAATGAATTTTTTTTATTATAAATCTCAAATATGCAATGCATTCCTATAATTTGATAAGATAATTTTCCTATAACGGAGGGATATGGATCTATTGTATGAAATATTTGATGAATTTTTTTGATTTAGGGAATTCATGTCTCATCATGAGTTCAACATTGGTTTTTTTGCCATCAAATTCTCTTATCCTATCTACCCATATTTTTTGATTCCATAACACAAAGGTGTAAGCCATGAGTTGTATCTCTCTTGTGAAGATGTTAATCATGATTTTTTTCATGAATAAGAATAAATATATATAAGAATAAATCACAAAGAATGTCTTAAAATTCAACATTACTAGTAGTTCATAAGATTCTATAAAGTCTATTTCTTGAGAAAATTCACGGGTTTCCCATGGGATGATATAGAAATATATCATTTAAGGAATTTATCTATAAGAAAGAGGGTATAAAAATGAGAGGTATTTCGCAAGAAAAAACATCTTCTTCTATTTGAAAGGTTGTTGTTAGTCTATTTTCCAAGGTTACATTTTCTTCTTTTAATTTTTCACTGGTCCTTCAACTCTTCACTTGGAGTTTCCACATTTCTTAACTCACAACATCTTCCCATCCATACAAGTATCCCTTTGGATACCAAAATTTATGTACTTGGATAAACAAAGTTGTATTAAACTTCCTCATTATTTTTTCACTATGTTGCTTCTAAATTTGTAACTCTTATATCTTTCCCCTAGCTTATGTGATCTCCCGATGGAAATTGTATACTACATCTTGTAAATTCTATGTAATTGAATCAACAATAGTTTATTTTTATTTGAGAATATATCTTAAAACTATAATTTGACCATCCTTTTCTTGAGAAGATACGATGCTTCATGCTTACTCTTTCAACTTTTGTTTCTAATTGTGTGACCTTATTGCTTGACCATTTTTAGTCACCATAGCAGAGGGTATAAAAAAATTTGGTTACTCAATTTCATTGGGTAATTAGGAAAGTACATAAGAAAAAAAATCAATGCATACGGTTTTAGGATCCTAATTCCTCGCATAGAAGGCCATTCCAGGTTGTCATCTTTAGCAAGATCATGCATCGGCCATGAGACTATCAGTAGCATCCTCGATGGAGAGGGGAAAGGCATCGTACATTAGAAATAAACATCATGGAACAATAGAAAATTATATTGAAGATTGGAATATTCTGAAGTGTTAAGGAAAGTTGTAGTTGTAAGAGGATCATTCATTCATCTTTTCGGTTCTTAGTATCAAATCATCGAGAAAAGATACAAGAAAGTTTTGTTAATTCCTTATGATTATATGCAGTTGTCTTGTGTATTGAGTTTAAAATGTTAATTTTATTTATGAAACTGAAATGAAATGTAAAGAAAATAATTTACAAACACATTGCATAGAACAACAGTATATATTCGTAAGGAAAATGTACATATTTCTCCACAAAAGCCGTGGGATATGACTAGAAAAGTAAAAGAATGCAAATAAATTGGAAACTAAAAATGTATAGGAGAGAAGGGACCCATCATTGCTTGAATGAAAAAATCCCATCGCATTCAATTACTGCTCTAGCTTGATCCACTATTGCTGCATAAATCGAAAGGAAGAATGAAAAGCGTGGTTAGATCTTTGGGTTCCTCAATTCCATTATATTTCTAGCTTCTAACATATATGCATTCTTGAATGAACTAGTATTGTAGAAAGGTGAAAACATCTCATTCCAGTACCAAAAGTGAAAGGATTTCAAGATCAAAGAAAGATGAGCATAATGAAGTAAAAATTATAGAGCTTCATAATTTCATAATTGGTAGCCATCTAAAGAAGTATGCAGATTTCTAGAAATAGATCTCGAAATGATAAAATGTCTTATAATAATGTTTTCATCTTACAAAGTTTCCAACATTCACATAAAGAAATACACATTTTTTAGTTATAAAATTACATGTTTTCCACATGTAGCTTGCAATCTTGAATAATGCCAAAAAAAGATTTTGAAATCTAAGAATGGATATTTTGTAAAAGGAAGAAATTGCAATTTTGTGACAAAGCTTTCAAGTATCCATTTCAAAATAAGTAAATAAAAATTCATTCCAACCATCAATTGTTAAATGTGAAGATACAACCATAGAATAGAAATCAGAAAATTTCCATCAAGTTTCAAAATCTTCACATCGGATATGCATTTAAGGATGTGCTTGAAGATGCAACTACATGCAAACTTTTGAAGGAAGCAAGTAAATTCTCAAGTACATTATGCAAAAGAATTTTCAATGAAATAAAGCACATATATATTTCAAATTTACATTTTTAAGTGTGCTCATGAAGATTAAAATAAGAATCACATTCATACATTTGCAAGAAATAAGTTTTCAAAAGGTAGCTTCCTGAATATAGATTTGCATAAACAAGCATTGATGTGTACCTAGTATGAATTTCAGAATATGTGAACAAAAAAACAAGTTTCAAAGCAAGTCACTAAATTTTAGATCTGATATTTTAAGCAACTGAAAGAGATGAAGGTTGCAAACACATATTTCTAAAGTAAACCTTTAAAATGGTTATACATAGGTTTTCCATCAAGTTCTTATGATCTTCAAAACAAATTTTCAATCATAATGAGATTCAAGTACCAACAAAGTACATGTTACAAAATAAGACAAAGGTTCAAGAGAATTCTAATGTCAAAAAGGCTACAACCATTAACCTTATGCTCATCAAATGAAAGAATACAAGTGCTATGAAGAATCACAAGAGGCCCATCAAATCAAAGCCATACATTTTCCATGTGTATTTTTTTTTCCAGAGGTAGTTTCATAGAAATGTGAAAGAGTGATACCAATGAATGCCATTAAATCCATCAAGCCAAGTCTGGAGAATATATATTTCCTTCATAGATTGTAAATATTCTAAAAAAATCTTCATACAACAAAAATCCAAGTTTTTCAGGGAATACACAACTTCCAAATTACAAAATATCTTAACAAATTACAGAGTTTTCTCATTCATTTTAAGATATACTGATTTTGTAAGAAAATTAGTGAAACAAAGGGACATATTTCCACCAAGGCTTCAAGAAATGCATTTTCACCATGTGTGATTAAGTTATCTAAAGCTATAGACTTTTAGGTATAAATTTTTAGACCTTCATTAGCATCTCATGAAAAATAATGTCAAAGTTCACAAAGTGAATGAAAAATAATCGAGTGTGATTTTGTAAAGACCCCAAGTTGGAAAATAAGTACAAGTGCTACAGAGCTCAACTCGTCCCAGAATATTTGATAAAAGTGACATCTTTTCAATACACAATGTAACTATCAAACAAAATTTGGGCGGTTCTTGTAAAAATCCCAAATTCCTCATAGTACGCATCACAAGTAAAATACAGATTACCTTTGTAAATATGGTAGGGTCAAGAGGTGTGCAAAGTCAAAAATACTAAAGCTCCCATTAAAATAGTGAGCCAAGCCAAATATCCACCACCGTATCTCACAATGAGCTAGTGCAAAAATGTTGAGCTAACCAATAAATAGATGCAGGAAAAATGAGCATCTTGAGCAGCTCAAGAGCCATGTTGGTGCTCATTTTGATCTCGCACCATTTGCCCTTGAAAATCCCTCAGTTTGCGGCTTCTGTCACATATTTTTTTATTTCCCCGAATTGGTGCATAAAAACTCTGTCCTCCATTTGTCGAATCTAGTGCCCCACGCTTGTTTGTTGTATAAGAAAAGATGGCAGACTAAAATCCCAATATCCCGATAGTGGAGGAAAATAGATCCCGTATTAATGGGGAAAACACATTTTCTAGGTTTTTACCCACTAAAGCGTGTTAAGAATGATATTATATGGACCGGCCCCTAAGTTTTATTTTTGGAGATGCACTGGGGAGACATGTGGAGGTTTCTTCCAAGCCTTCCCTTCCCTTAGACTTTTCAAGCAACTTCCTAAAGGGCTCGGGACATGTGGAAGGCCCGTGCTTGTTTGAAGGCTTGTTTCGTGCCTCACCTTTATAGTTGCGCTAGGGAAACACGTGGACGACTCTAATATAAAGTAGGAAGGGGAAAAATCAACAGTTGCTATGCATTTCACTTGTTTAGAAGGATTGCCAAAGGTTATGGCATGGCATCCTAGTCATTAGTGGAGGGCCCAAGAAACATGATCAATTCGCAACTGGTCCACTTGGAAACTTTTGGATATAAATTTATTAAAGGTCACTTTCTGAGGTAAATGGGTAACAAGAAAAGGTCCCTCGAATATTCTTCTCTTTTGGGGGAAAATTGAGTGGGAAAAAATGTATAAATGTAATGAGAGTACTCTTGCAAATGGTTGGGAGTTCATTTTCACAAGAAATTTTTGAGAAAAGCTCATCCTCTAAGAATTTTTTTTGAGAAACCAAAGTTAACTTCCTCATGTGTTAGATTTTCCTTCATGTTGAGTTGGTTACAAGTGTATAGCCATCGAAAGCTCTAAGATTGTTTAAAATAACTCTCCCCTGCTGATGAATCTGATAAATTTTGAGTTAATTTATGTCAAATCTCTGGCAAATTTTGTGTTTATTTCACTTTCAAAATGTCTGCAAGTAGTTTTTCTTGTTCCTATTGTAATATTGTATCAAAATCTCTTTGAATCACATAGATCTCAATCCTTGTGATAGTTTAGTGGCATATGCAATTTCATTTTTCAAAATAGCTTTCATATGGGAATGAAATAAATGATTTAAAATCACTTTTCTTTCATCATTGAAAGAGATTTTTATAAGCTTCTGGGTGTACCTCGGGCGTGGATCGATATTAGATTTTTATTTTTATTGGGTCTTCTAACTCGAGCCTTCGTGCTAGAATCTCAAAGATTGTGTGAAAAAGTTCATGTCTGGGCCTCCATTGATGCACACCTTCTAGTTGAAGGAATGTTTTAACTATTTTTGAAGATTTCTATTATTGAGTTCTCCATTTTTTATGAAGTTTCTCAAGGATCTGGCAAAGTCCAATCTATCTTGTTGATCTCCCACCAAAAATTATTCAAATAACCAATCCTACCCCGAACTACCCCTATTTTTCTCTATATATCCACAAAAGAACAAAATCCATTTGCTAAAGTATGCAAAATAGATCAAGATTCCAAATGTCTTTAGTAACCTTAGCCTTGTGTTGAAAATATCTCCATAATCTGGAAGTGACAACTCGTGAGAGTCATATTTGGTGTGTTGATCATATTTTCCCCAAGGTCTTCTCTATAAAATTTGTGCAAAAGAAAGGTATTTGTGTCTCCTTCAATAACAGAGGTTACAAAATAGGTTCTCTTACCTTGGTTGAAAGGCACAACCTAAAATAGTTAGGATAAGATCACATCCTTTTAAGGTGCTATCCATCTCTCCACAAATCGAGTAATAAAGGGTCAGTTAGATTTCCTCCAGGCTATAAAACAATACACATTTATGATCTATCTACCTCTAAGCTCCCTGTTGAATCTATGTTGCTACTCAACTTGAAAGGGAGAAGGAATTTGGATACCAAAAATACCTTCGTATCTTAGACCAAGATGCACATTTCCTTAGTAGATCACGAGCTAGAAACAAACCCATCCAAAGAAAAAGCAGTGAACTCTAAATAGTTAAGTCGAACTTGGAAAAGAAAAGGTGAGATAACCCAACTTGTGCCAAGTCTTGAACTAGCATGAAAATGCATAGCCACTAAAGAATACACAAATAGCTGATTACTCAAGGATACAAAATTTCAAGGGGTTGGGTCAAACCTACATGTAGAAGCTTCAAAAAATAACAAATGGTGAGTAACCCACCATGTATGAGTTGGTTCGAAGGAAAAAATGGCAAGATCGACTCATAAAGAAATCAATGATCTCATCCAAACAGTAAAACAAAGCATATATGGTAGATCTCGATCGAGTTCACAAGTGATTCATGTAAAAAATAAAGAAAACCCTTCTCAAAATCGGGGTAGATGCCCCGGGCCCAACAAAACAAAAAGTTCCAACAAAAAAATATTGAATCTAGAAAACATAAATAATGAGCCATCTATTCATATAGAAAATTATATTGAAACTAAGGCAATCTATAAAATCTCAACTCCCCAAATAATCACCTAGCTCAAGTACCAAGTTGAGCTCAAACAATGAGTCAATGTAAAGGAGGGGCAAGCTATAAATACATGACGAACAGTGTAATGGTGAGACCAGATATCCAAATGCAAAAAAAACATCCCAGTCTAGCAGAGTCAAACCCTTAATTCCAAGTTTCATGAACATGAGCCAAAAACTCAAAGAAAACGAGTTATAAGGAATGACAAAACCCTCAAAGAGCTCAAACACTCAATAAATCGAGATCAAAATGCAAAGCTAAAAATACCAAAATGGTGGCGATAGCAAAATGTTTACATAAATGTAGAGCTACACAATTGAGAATGATGGCCATGACTTGCGCTTAAGGGAAACACAACACGTTCTGTATAGAAATGGTGGCCAATCGTGTGGATGTTTGAAACAAAGCTCAACAAAAATCTCTATCCATGGTAGTAGATGCAAAACAAAAATAGCACTTAGAGCCAAAATAATGGTGACCCACAGGACACAGAAATACAAACTCAAAGAAGACTCCAAAAATGAAGGCCAAAGAATATAGATTTGTATAGAAAACCATAGCTTCTTCCTTCAAAATAATGGCCATAGCTAAAAAGAACAAAAACCAAGAGCAAAATAGATTATCCATAGCAGTCACCATTGAAATTTGCTAGAGTTCCCTTCCACAGGAAGATTCCAAAAATCTCCACAAAAACCAAAAGTGCATAATGAAACTTTTAGGGTTTTCACCCTAATCTCAAAGGGATGACCATAAACCTAACTTGGGTCATTTTGACCTTGGTTAAGTTAGGCTTATCTTTTCTTGTTTTTCACGATTATAATTTTTTTATGCCCATGTAGGGGAGTTTTGCAAAGTTTTAAATGATTATAATTTTGCATGTGGGGGGTGTAAATGACCTTTTTCTAGGACAAGACAAAAGATGAAAAAGAAGAGTCTGACTTGAGTTTGACCCAGTCAAAAAAAGGTAAAAATAGACCATGCATATCATTAGTTAGCCTTTTGAACACCATGTAGTTTCTTATTCCTTTATTATCATTATAATTTGTATTTATTAGTAAGGGGGTCTAATTATGCATTGGATTTGTTTCCAACTGGCTATTTTTAGCAAATAAGTCTAAAACTGGAATTAGAGTGCTATTTTTGGAGGAGAAGTTTAGTTAGCTCCTCTTGTGTTTTACTATATGTACCTTTCTTTTGCAAGTAAGAGGGGAGACTTATCATTTTGTGATACTTATACTATACAAAAGTTTGTACTATGCACCTTATTGAAGCAATATAAAGACTGATTTTCCTCCACATGCAACTTTTGTAGTGTGTTACAAAACAATTATGGTATGTTTACGTGAATGATTTCTTTCCTTTGCATGCTCATGATTTTAAGACACCTCCATTAATTAGTTTTTTAGCTTTTGCAAATTATTGTAAGTACATGTTATCTTGTTGAATAGGTTCTAGAATTTGAATAGACCCAAATCTATCCTCCCATCCTTTACAAACAAATTGTTATTACCTTTTGTGATTTTTAAAATTCCCATCAAACAACGGATGAAGTGAATGTTCTCGGTATTTAGCATTCAATCTAGTTATTTTGTGCAAGTATAAGTTTCCAAAACACCGGTGTATCACCTATCTTACATGATTTCATTAAGTTCATGTTTATTTCTCTCCCCTACCCCCAATAGAAAATTAGTTTAGGTGATTAATCCTAGGAACTAACCCACTTTTGAAATCCTCCTCAACTCGAGTCACCCACAGCTTAGAGGAGTTCCCATTGTATCAATCAAGTGAAGAGTTACTTGCACTTCTTCATCTAGGGTGCACTTCCTAGTGATAATAGTTTTTGCACTCTCGGTGAGACAACTAAACCCATATTTTGTAGGTGTTCCATAACATCCCGATCTATATTCTTCTTTCCTTGATTTTTATGTGTGCTTGGTAAAATTCCAACCTTTGGAGTAATATTTTTAAAACATATCGGGTCACTTTGTTGATCCAATCAACCTATTTTCTTATGTAGCATACCTTTGCCTTCATTTTCCATATTTTATGAGGTCATGCAATCATGACTCCAATTCCTCATTGGAATTCCTTTCTCCAAGATCTGAACATTTCAAATCCACCTCCTTTTTACAATTATTTGCCTCCAGATCATTATTATGATCCTTACCACAATGAATATCCCCATGATCCAAATCTTGCTAATCAATATGGCTATCCTTATATTCATTATGTTGTTTGGGAACATGAATATGTAGGTGATCTGTAAACTCTTCAACTTTGAAATTATCCACAGAATCACAAATTAACACTACTTTTCTACTTTCTATTCGAAAAATGACAGAGATAACTAGTGAATGAATTTTGCTTATGCTTAGAATCCACAATTGCAAGAAATGAAAGAATATGAACTCATAAACACCAAACAAGTTTTATCCTGGAAACATTCTTAGGAGGAAAAACCAGTTGGGAAGGGAAATTTCTCTTTCTTCCCACTTTTATTGGCCAATTCAAAACAATAAGTACAAAATTTACAATAATTATGAAAGAGAAGTAGATAATATCTCACACTTCCTCCCAACTACTTGTTTTCTCTGTCTCAACACTCCTTTCTTCTACAAAACACAATTCCATCACTAAGAACTTCTTCTCTCTTGCTTTCATGCTTCCATGATCTTGTTTCTCTTCTACAAAAATGTATTTATAGCCTTTCTCATGTCCTCATGTGTACTGGAGAATGGGAAAGGTCATGGAGGAGAAGACACACAAATAACCTTTCAAATTCTGTGGCTGTCGTTTTCATATTTTTGTTTTCTTTTTGAAAGATCCAAGACCACCACCCATTGCAAACCAAAGTCTTAGGACCGCCGTCTGGTTGGGTGGTAGTTCTATAACAACCACTTTGCATAGAGCAAAGTGATCCTATTACTAAAAAGATAGAACCTCCATGTATTTATTTTCCTTCTTTGTGTTGGTGATCCGACGAAGTAGAGTCATTTTGGATCCCTATGGATCAGTAGGTTATGTAGGTTATAAGAATAATTTCATGCCTAATAATGAGTTTGACAACAAAATTCGAGGCTACAACAAACATGTCAAGCTCTCAATGAGTGAATTAAACAATTGCATATATTAGAGGATAATAAGCATAAGGTGGAGGAACCCTATCAAAAGGATGTTCCCACTTACCTTCCTTGTTAATCATCCGAGCCCAATTTTTAGATGCCAATATTTTTCAATGTTGTTATTCCCAATACCTCTCCTCCACATGTAAATTTTACACCCTTTCCCTTTGCAAAAACTTTTATGAATTAGGTTAAAACCTAGCCCACCCCTCCTCTCTCATACACAATCCCAATTTAGGAAAATGACAATAAGAAAATCAGTCAAAGAGGGAAGCCAACTATAGAAACCAACATGGATGAATTCATGAAAAAATTGAATGATTGAGTTTCAAGGTTTGACTCCAACCAGATTCCACAGTTGGAGAAAGAGTGCAAGAATGAAGTGGAGGTTACAGAGTAGAAGAAAGAGTTTGATCAACAAGAAAAGGTTAGACATATTTTTCTTCATTCTCTTGAGTTAAAAATTAAAAATAATGATTTGAATGAACATGTGAAGGATTCTGAAAATCAGATCAACAATCTTGATCTTGTATCAACTTCTAGTATATAAAGTGATTCAATAACAATTGTTGATTTGAATGTTTCTAATTTAGAGGAACAAAATGTGCTAACCATGAAAGTAAATATACCCTTAAGTGTTGATCAAGAATCAAAACTGAATGAGGAATAAATTTCAGATTAAATATGAGGAATTAACACATTTAGTGTTACCCCATGATAAGGAACGAGATGTTTTCATCTTAGCAATTTTTTTGCTAGATGAGAATAATGATAACAATGAGAAGGAAGAATAGTATCCAAATGAGCAAGATGCTACAACCGAATGCAAGGATCCCCATTTATCTCGCATGTTTAGAGCTTGCTCGACTCTTACAAGGTTGCAAAGATCCACCAAAAACACCATTAGTCACCGCAACATTTCAAGAAGGGCATAAAATTTTCAAGGAGGATGAGTTTGAGCTCTCAAAACTCTTATTTTATGAAGAGGAGCATGTGAATACAAATTTGGAAGCATAAATGTCTCCAGTAAGAACAAACAACTTCAAGTCCAAATTAGCTTGTACTCATTCACCATGAAGAAAAAAACAAGAAAATAGGGCATATCGTAAAGGATAATTTTTCAACTTTGAGAAGACCATGCCCAATCAAATACTTGGCCGATTTAGGACTAATATCATCATTACTAGTAGTTGTTCTTAACTCGAGCATAAAAAGAGCTTCATGTTCTCAAAATTCATCACCAATACATCCAGAACTAATTGCAGATCCGATAGAGGTATTTATCACTTCCTAGACTACTTTTTTTTTAGACCAAGGGCAAAATTTTTTCACTTTTTCCATGTGATCTAGTTGTCAAGTTGATCTCATGGTTACATGTTCTTAGAAAAGGAAGCCAATTCTCTCTACATGAATTAGGCTTTGTTTAGATTCTTATTTTAGTCATTTAGAGTAGCTTAGTTTAGTTTTTACTACAAAATAAGTTCTTTTGCACACTCGCATGTTACACTTGGAGCATGTATGATTTTCCATCAAGTTGTAGGTTGTTTATCTCCTCCAAGTGCATTTTTCCACAAGTTGTTCTGTTGTTTTTAGTTTTTTTGGAGGATTTTTCAATCTTGAGAATATTTTATTGGCCT
Organism: Taxus wallichiana var. yunnanensis; assembly: GCA_018340775.1. Lineage (NCBI taxonomy): Eukaryota > Viridiplantae > Streptophyta > Pinopsida > Cupressales > Taxaceae > Taxus > Taxus wallichiana. Next base: position 447,361,433 of record CM031243.1, on the reverse strand, counting down.
TGGGCATACATGGTCAAAATTGTATGAAGGTTTCAGATTGTTCTTCATGGCAATATCGAGATCAAAGGGTTCTTTTTTATTAGTAGGAAATTAATCCAATATAACCGCCAAATATGTTAACCTTTTTGTCACCATAGTGGAGGGGTATTATAAACTTTCGGGTTACTCAATTTCAGTGAGTAATTAGTCAATTACAAAGGAAAAAAATCAATGCATTCGGTTATAGGATCCTAATTCTTCACATAAAAGGCCATTCTAGTTGTCGTCTTCAAAGCAAGATCATGCATCCACCATGAGAGACTATTGTAGGGGTCCCGCTGGAGATAGGAAAGACATCGTACATCAAAAATCAACATTATGGAACAATGAGAAATCATATTAAAGATTTGAAAATTATTAAGTGTTAAGGCAAGTTGCAGTTGCAAGAGGATCATTCATTCATCTTTTAAGTTGTTAGTTTTAAATCATCGAAAAAGATACATGCAAGATTTTTTAATTCCTTATGATTATATGCAGTTGTGTTATGTATTGAGTTTCAAATGTTAATTTTAACTATGCAACTAAAATTAAATAAAAATAAATCAGCGTACAAACACATTGTTAGGAAATTAATATTAATGTTTACATTATTTATGTATTCATTAAATACAAATGTTAGTAATTATATTATTGTTATATTAACAATAATATGTTGGTTGGAGTTGTTTTAACAACTCATATGATTTGAGTTGTGTATTGTTACGTGAGTAAAAATCACAACTAAATAGTAGATATTATAGGATTGAGTGGTTCCATAATAATAGGGAATCATCTCCTATATATGTGTAATGGTGTTCGATTGAAGATATAGAGAAATAATATAATTATTCTCGCATGTTTTACTCAGGCAAGATTGATCCAAAATCAATATTTGGTATCAGAGCGATATGAGATCATGTGAGGGATAATAGTATCATGCTTCGTCCCTGTGAATGAGAGGAATTTTATGCAGGAGAATTAGTATTTCAGAATATAGGTATATTTTTATGTTTTGTTCAAAGTTCTGCACTGAACTATATCTGCGCATTATCAGAACTTTGTCTGTTGTATTTGATTCAATCTTGTACGCATGTGGAAAAGATTTTTCTAGTGTCTATCTGAACAAGACATCAACGAATTGTATGCACATTATATTCGGGCCATGGAAGATGATTTGGTCGCGTAAAACGTTCAGCGTTTAAATTCCTATGTTTTTCCTTCCACATCATATTCAGTCAACGTTCATCTGCCAGATATGACTGCGTTTTTTAATTAGTGCATGTAGTGCAAGCAGATCTATACATGTTCCAATGCTGTGTAGAGTTTCACTGTGGGTAGATTTTGAGCCCGATGAGGAATAAAATTATTGTGTTTGAAATAAGAACGAGATTGGGGGCATTCGCTGCAAAGACTATTTCAAAAAGTATTCAACATGTTTGGTGCTATGGTGATTCAGTGCATTTAAGTGACGTTTGTTGGAGACTCCACCAAACTTTAGGTGAGTAGTTATGTCTTTCTTCTTGTCATTGTGAAGAGTCCTTTACTTCTAATTTTCACGGGTGTTGTTACAAGTCTTTTCATTGGTCCATAGCATTCAATTATTTTAATAGTGTATTGTTTATTGTTGAATTCTATAGAGGTCCAATGGTCTTATAAGTCGTTTGAGTGTTTTGAAGTATAAATTCAATTTGTTTTAGTGGTCATATTCCATCCTTACAAATCACATTTGTATGTTGTATTTTGGTGAGTCTAGCAAGTAAGACCATTGTATACCATCTAGGGTATGTTATTTAAAATTTTTTTGTGTTAGTTTCATTTAGAGCTAAGTGTCGTAATAAATAATTCCATATAGGTGATTTTAGGATTTTTTAATTCTCATTTTCATTTAAAAAGTAATCTCGTTTTATTACTTTTTAAAGTTAGTCGAGTCTTCTTGTCCGATTCAAAATAGTCTTTGTCAAATCTGTGAGTTGTCGTCAAATGTCGTATAATTGTAAAAAGTCCAAAAAAAAAAATTGCCTTATGGATGCATTTTCGGTGTTACCCGACGTCCGGAAAAATAAAGTGTTTCACATTGCGGGAGGGAAGAAAAGAATAAGCTCAATGTGAAAATAAATGTGCTTCATGTTCACATCCTACTGAGTTAGCAGCACATATAATGGAGGAAGGAGGCATCGGAGGAAGGAGGTCGAACAACGACCTCTCGTCAGTCACCAACGATGGGGCCGTGCAGAAGCTGTGGTGGCATATGTATGGTGTGAGTATATGATTTTCAGTGTGGTTTCCATTTTCTCAGTATGATTCTTTTTCAGAGTTCCTGTTTTGTGTGGTATTTGATGGATGTTGGAAAGAAAGTTGTGTTGGAGTGCAGATGACTGTCAGTGATCCTCTGACTGACTTGGTCCTCTGACTGCCATACTTCGTTGGAAGATGGTCAACTAGAAGAATACGTTCACTAGCATTAGTGACCATGTGCGTAGAAGACCTAACTAGCAAGATCCATTCGGAGTATGTTCTTGATGCATTTTGCTTGTCGAGATCTATATGAGTGGAATTTCACATTGTGGGGGGGAATACATACCAATGTTCCATTCCCATTCTGCACCCAAAATGACTTAGTCAAGGAAAGCTTCCAGTGGCAGTGGCAGTTTTCTATGCTTTGTTCAAGATCGAGTGGCAGCGATCAATGACAGAGACTACGATTAAGAACATTACGATTCTTATAGGAAGTAATGTGAAATATTTTCAGTATTTCTTCTATTATGTGGTTTTGTAATATGCAAGTTGTGTTTCCTACATAATTCCCTGATGTATAAGCATAGTGGTGAACAGTAGCACCAGAGTAAGTCAGTTCATGGATCTTGAAAGGGTTTGTGGGAGGATCCAGAAAACCACACGAGGTGGACAGTTGATGAAGTTCCTGTCACGTCAAGGTTTGTGGTAAACCTGTTTAAAACCATGGAAGGAGAGAGCCTTTCTTTGGATCAAGGTCATGAGTCACAGAGTTAGACATGCCACAGGGGTGAGCATACTGCAGAGGAGCATGTGGATGTTTTTTACCATGTAAACATTAAGGGGGAATGCTAGGAAATTAATATTAATGTTTACATTATTTATGTATTGATTAAATACAAATGTTAGTAATTATATTATTGTTATATTAACAATAATATGTTGGTTGGAGTTGTTTTAACAACTCATATGATTTGAGTTGTGTATTGTTACGTGAGTAACAATCACAACTAAATAGTGATATTATAGGATTGAGTGGTTCCATAATAATAGGGAATCATCTCCTATACATGTGTAATGGTGTTCGATTGAAGATATAGAGAAATACTATAATTATTCTGTGTTTTACCCAGGCAAGACTGATCCAAAATCAATACACATTACATAAAACAAATTTATATATTCATAAGGAAAGTGTACATGTTTTCCCACACAAGCCTTGGGATATGACCTAAAAGTAAAAGAATGCAAATAAATTGGAAACTAAAAATGTAAAGGAGAGAAGGGACCCATCATTTCCTGGATGACAAGATCCCCTCTTGTGCAATTGTTTCTCTAACTTGATCCATTGTTGCCCGTACCTGAAAGAAAGAATGAAAATCATAGTTAGAGCTCGGGTTCCTCAACTCCGTTATATTTCCATCTTTTAACATATATGCATTCTCCAATGAAATAGTATTGCAGAAAGGTGAAAACATATCATTCTAGGTACAAAGATGAAATTATTTCAAGATCAAAGAAGGATGAGCATAGTGAAGTAAAAATTACAGAGCTTCTAATTTTAGAATTGGAATCTATCTAACAAAGTATGCATATTTGCATATCTGATTTCAGAATGATATAAGATCTTATAATAATGCTTCCAACTTACAATTTTTCCAAAATGCACAAAATAAAATACATATTTTTAGTTATAAAATTACGGAGTTTTCCTCATGTAGCTTATAAGTACCGAATAATGCCAAAAAAAACTGATTTTGACATCTTAGAATGGTTGTTTTGCAAAAGGAAGAAATTTCCATTTTCGGACAATGCTTTCAAGTATCCATTACAAAATCAAACAAATAATTCATTGCAGCCATCAATTGTTAAATGTGAAGACAAAGCCATAGAACATAAATAAGAATTTTTCCATCAATTTTAAAAATCTTCACATTAGATATGCATTTAAGGATGTGCTTGAAGATTCGATACATGCACACTTTTGAAGGAAGCATGTAAATTATCAAGTACATATTACTAAAGAGTTTTCAATGAAATAAGGCACATAAATATTTCAAAATTATAATTTTAAGTGTTCTCGTGAAGAGGAAACCATAAATCAAATCCATGCATTTAAGAAATAGGTTTTCAAAAGGTAGGTTCCTGAATAAAAATTTGGAATAATCAAGCACAAATGTGTACCTAGTATGCATTTCGAATATGCAAACAAAAAACCATGTTTCAACAAGTCACTAAATTTCGATCTAATATTTTTCACAAATATTATCTTGAACGAGATGAAGGTTACAAACACAAATTTCTAAAGTAAACCCTTAAGATGGCCATAAACATGTTTTCCATCAATTTCTTATGATCTTCAAAACAAATTTGCAATGAGAATGAGCTTCAAGTACCAAAGAGAGTATAAGCTATAGAATAAGACATTGGTTCAAGAGAACTCTAATGTCAAAAAGGTTGCGAACCATTAACCTTATGCTCATCAAATGAAAGAAGACAAGTACTATGAAGAATCAAAAGAGGTCCATCAAATCAAAGCAATACATTTTCTATGTGTACATTTTTCCAGGAGGTGGTTTCATAGAAATGTGAAAGAGTGATACCAATGAATGTCATTAAAGCCATCATGTAAAGTCCGAAGTATATAGATTTCCTTCACAGATTGTAAAGATTCTAAAAAAATTCTTCATACAATTAAAAATACAAGTTTTCAAGAATACATAGCTTCCAAATTGCAAAATACCTTAACAAATTATAGGTTTTCTCATTCAAATTAAAAGATATAGATTTTACAAGAAAAGTGGTGAAAAAATGAGGAAATTTCCACCAAGGCTTCAAGAAATGCATTTTCACCATGTGTGATTAAGTTATCTAAAGCTACGAGACTTTCATGTATAAATTTTCAAACCTTCATCAACTTCTTAGGAGAAATAATGTCAAAGTTACAGCCATGAAACATAATATGAGTATGATTTTGTAAAGACCCCAAGTTGGAAAAATAAGTGCAAGTGCTATAGAGCTCAACTCTGTCCCATGAATATTCGATAAAAGTTACAAATTTTTAGTATACACTGTAGTTATCAAACAAAATCTAGGTGGTTCTTGTAAAAATCCCAAATTTCTCAAAGTACCCATCATAAGTAAAATACGGGTTTCCTTTGTAAATACGGATAGGTCGATTGACGGGCTCCCATTAAAACAATGAGTCAATCAAAATATCCACCACCGAGCTCATAACAAGCTAGTGCAACAAAAGCCAAGCTAACTAGGTAAGCAATGCGAAATAATGGGTAGCTTTAACAGAGCTCAAGATCCCTTCATATCTTAGATAGAGAAAATTTACTTAGTAGATCATGAGCTAGGAAATAAACCCGTCCAAATCAAATGGCGAACTCTAAACAATTAAGCCGAGCTTAGAAAGGAAAAGGTGAGATAACCCAACTCGTGCCAAGTCTTTAACTAACATGAAATGTAGAGCCACCAAAGGATACATGACAAGATGGTTACTAAAGAATATGACATTTAGAGGGGGTCGGGTCGAACCCACATGAAGAAGCTCCAAAATAACAAATGGTGAGTAACCCACCATGGCCGAGTTGGCTCGAAGGAAAAAATGGGAAGATCGACTCGAAATAAACCGACAAGCTCATCCCCTAATAGTGAATCGAAGCATATATGGCATATCTCCACCAATTTCACAAGTAAGTGGTGCAAAAAAAAAAAGAAAAACCTTCTCAAAAGTAGGGTAGATGCTTATATCCCAATGAAACAAAAATCTCCAATAACAAAAGATCGAATCTAGAAAACATAAACAACAAGCCCTCCATTCATATGGAAAGATGCATTGAAACTATGGCGAGCTATTAAAACTAAACTTCCCAAATAATCACATAGCTCGAGTAATGAGCCGAGCTTGAAAAACGAGTCAATGTAAAGGAGGGAAATTATAAATACATGGTGAACAGGTAATGGTGAGCCTAGATCTCCAAATGCAAAAACAAAATCCCAGGCTAGCAGATTCGAATCCTCAATGCCAAGTTGTATGAACATGAAGCACATAACTCAAAGTGACCGAGCTATAAGGAGCAACTAACTCCAAAAAGAGCTCAAAAATCAATAAACCAAATTGAAATGCAGAGCTAAAAATCCCAAAATGGTGGCTATAGCGAGAAGGTTTGAGTAAATGTAGAGTTATAGAGTTGAGAATGGAGGCCATGAATTTGGCCAAGGGAAACAACACACGAGCAAGTATAGAAATGATAGCCAAGCATGTGGATGTTCGACAAAAATCTCAACAAAAAATATTTATCCATGGTGGAAGATGAAAAAATAGAGCTTAGAGTTGAAATAATGGTGACCCACAAAATTAGAAATACAAGCTTGAAGATGCCTCCAATAACGAAGGCCAAAGAATGCAGATTTGCAAAGAAAACGAATCTTCTTCCTTCAAAATAGTGGCCATAGCTTAAAAGAGAAAAAACTAAGAGTAAAAATCTTATCCATGGTGGCTACCAATGAAATTTTTGCCAGAGTTTCCTTCCACAAGAGGATTCTTGAAACCTCCACAAAATCCAAAAGCGCATAATGAAACTTTTTGGGTTTTCACCCTAATCTTGAAGGAATGACCATAAACCTAACTTGGGTCATTTTGACCTTGGTTAAGTTAGGATTATTTTTCTTTTCTTTCATGATTATAATTTTGTTATGCCCATGTAGGGGAGTTTTGCAAAGTTTTAAATGATTATGCTTTTGCATGTGTGGGGATGTAAATGACATTTTTCTAGGACAAGACAAAATATTACCTTGAACTCATGCATATTCCCAAAACTAAACAAAGGTATTTTTACCTTAAACTCTATAAAGTAATCCGTACAATACCTTATTCTTTACAAAAGGATACTTTGAATTAAGTTTTACTTAGTCAACAAAAGGTAAAAATAGACCATGCATGTCATCGAGTTAGCCTTGTGAACACCATGTCATTTCTTATCATTAGAATTTGTATTTATCGACAGGGGGTAGAATTAAGCATGGAGGGGTAATTATAACTATGTATTGGATTTGTTTCCAACTGAGTATTTTTAGCAAATGGGTCTAAAAATGGAATTAGAGTGCTATTTTTGGAGGAGGAGTTGAGTTAGCTCCTCTTTTGTTTATCTATATGTACCTTGCTTTTATAAGCAAGAGGGAGACTTATCATTCTATGATACTTATGCTATGCATAATTTTGCACTACTACACCTTGTTAAAGCAATATAAAGACTGATTTTCCTCCATATGAAACTTTTGAAGTGTGTTACAACAAGATTATGGTATGTTTCAATGAATGATTTCTTTCCTTTACATGCTCATGATTTTCAAACACGTCTATTAAGAAGTTTTGTAGCTTTTGTATATTATTGTAAGTGCATGTTAGCTTGTTGACTAGATTCTGGAAGTGGAATAGACCTAGATCTTCCCTCCCATCCTTTGCAAACAACTTTTTATTGCCTTGCATGACTTTTGAAAGCCAATCAAATAACAAATGAAGTGAATGTTCTCAGGTTTTTAGTAGTTAATCCAGTGTGTTTTTTGCAATTATAAGTTTCCAAAACATTGGTGTATCACCTATTTTACATGATTTCATTAAGTTCATGTTTATTTCTCTCCTTTACCCTGCTAGAGAATTAGTTTAGGTGATTAATCCTAGGGAACCATCCCACTCTAGAGGTTCTCCTCAACTCGAGTCACCCACATCTCTACAAGTTCCCATTTTATCAACCAAAGTAAAGAGTTGCTTGCAAATTCTTCATCCAGGGTGCATTTCGTAGTGAAACTATTTTTGGCATGCCCAGTGGGACAATTAAACTCATATTTTGTAGCTGTTACATAACATCTTGTTATATATAATTTTTTTCCAAGTTTGATGTGTGCTTGGTAAAATTCTAGCCTTTGGAGGCATATTTTCAAAACATATTAGGACACTTTGTTGATCGAATCAACCTATTTTCTCAAGTAGTAGACCTTTCCCTTCATTTTCCATTTTTATGAGGTCATGCAATCATGATTCCATATCCTAATTGGAATTACTTTCTCCAAGAGCTAAACCTTTTGAATCCACCTCTTTTTTACCAATATCTATCTCCATATCAGTATTATGATCCTTACCACAATGAATATCCCCATAATCCAAATATTTCTAATCAATATTATCCTTATGGTCATTATGCTCGTTCACGAACATGGATATGAAGGTTATGTAGGTTGTGAGAATAATTTTATGCCTAATGATGAGTTTGATAAAAAAATTTAGAGGCTACAATAGACATGTCAATTTCTCAATGAGCGAATTGAACAATCACATGTATTAAAGGATAACAAGCACAAGGTGGAGGAACCCTGTCAATGGGATGTTCCTACTTACCTTCCTTGTCAACCATATGAGCCTAGTTTTAGATTCCAAGCTCTCTCAATGTATTTATTTCCACTCCCTCTCCTCCACATGAAAATTTTGCACCTTTTCCATTTGAATATTTTTTTCCAAATCAGGTTGAAAACCACCCCACCCCTCCTCTCTCATTCACAAGCCCAATTTGAGAAGGAGATAATAAAAAAATCAGTCAAGGAGGGCAGCCAACTGTAGAAACCAACATGGATGAATTCATGAAAATTTTGAATGATTGGGTTTCAAGTTTGAGTCCAACCAAATTCCATAGTTGGAGAAAGAGTGCAAGAAAGATGTGGAGATTAAGGAGTAGCAGAAAGAGTTTGATCAAAAAGAAAATGTTAGATAGATTTTTCTTCATTCTCTTGAGCTACAAAGTAAAAATAATGATTTGAATGCACATGCGAAGGATTCTGAAAATCATATCAACAATCTTGATCTTATATCAGCTTCTAGTATAGAAATTGATTCAATAACATCCACTGATTTGAATGTTTATGATTTAGATGACCAAAATGTGCTAACCATGCAAGAAAATATTCCCTTAAGTGTTGATCAAGAATCGAGAACTAAATGAGGAACAATTTCAGATTGAATCTTAGAAAAAAATTCTAGATGAGAATAATGATAAGAACGAGAAGGAAGAATGGTTTCCAAATGAGCAAGATGTTATAGACGAATGCAAGGATCCCCATTGCTCTGCATGTTTAGAGCTTGTTACACTCTTATAAGGTTACAAAGATCCACTAAGAACACCATTAGTCACTACAACATTTCAAGAAGGGAAGCAAGTTTTCAAGGAGGATGAGTTTGATCTCTCAAAACTCTTATTTGGTGAAGAGGAGTATGTGAATACAATATTGGAAGTAGAAATGTCTGTGTAAGAACAAACAACTTCAAGGCCAAATCAACTTGTAGTCATCCACCATGAAGAATAAAGTAAGAAAACAAGGTAGAACAAAAAGGAATTTTTTTCAAATTTGAGAAGACCACGCCCAATTAGATACTTGGATGATTTTGGACTAACATTTGTGTTACTAGTAGTTGTGTGCTTAACTCGGAGCACAAACAAGATATTCATGTTCTCAAAATCCATCCCCAATACCTCCAAGAACCAATTACATATCTGGTATATGTATTTATCACCTTCTGGACTGGTTTTTGAGCAAATCAAAGAGGCAAACATTTTTTTCACTTTTTCCATGTGATCTACTTGTCTTTTTGATTTCATGGTCACATGTTCTAAGAAAGGGAAGCCACTTATATCTACATGCATCGGGATTTGTTTAGCTTCTTATTTCAGTTTGTTAGAGTAGGTTAGTTTAGGTTTTTTTACCGTAAAATAAGTGATTTTGCACACTTTGTATGTTCCACTTGGAGCATGTATGATTTTCCATCATGTTGTAGCTTGTTTATTTCCTCCAAGTGCATTTTTGCACATGGTTGTTGCTATTGTTTTTCAGTTTTTTTGGAGGATTTTCATTCTTAAGCATATTTTCTTTGACTTGGGAATCCATGGTCAACCTTGTATGAAGGTTTTAGATTGTTCTTCATGGCTGGAAAATATTAGATCAAAGGGTTCTTGTTGATTATAAGGAAATCAATTTACCATAGCCACCAAATATGTTGAAATTTTTTGTTCAACATAGTGGAGGGGTATTATAAAATTTTAGGTTACTCAATTTTAGTGGGTAATTAGGAATGTACACATGAAAAAAATGAATGCATTCGGTTCTAGGATCCTAATTCCTCACATAGGAGGCCATTCTAGTTGTCGTCTTTATCAAGATCATGCATCGACCATGAGAGACTGTTGCAGGGTATTGATGGAGATGGGAAAGGCATCATACATTAGAAATTGGCATCATAGAACAACATGAAATCATATTGCAGATTGGAAAATTCTTAAGTGTTAAGGTAAGTTGCAGTTGTAGGAGGATCATTCATTCATCTTTTGACTTTTTAGTTTCAAATCATTAGAAAAGGTATAAGAAAGTTGTTAATTACTTTTGATTATATGCAGTTGTGTTATGTATTGAGTTTCATATGTTCATTTCAGTTATGCAACTGAAATGTAAATAAAGTAGCGTATAAACACATTACATAGAACAACTATATATATTCATAAGGAAAATGTACATGTTTCCACACACAAGTCGTGGGATATGACTATAAAATTAAAAGAATTCAAATAAAATGGAAACTGAAAAATGTAAAGGAGAGAAGTGACCCATCATTTTGTGGATTAAAAATCCCCTCTCGTGAAATTATTTCTCTAGCTTGATCCACTTTGCTACTCCGTACTTGAAAGGAAAAATGAAAAGTGTAGTTAGAGCTTTGGGTTCCTCAACTCTGTTATATTTCGAGATTCTAACATATATGCATTCTTCAATGAATCGGATTGCAAAAAGGTGAAAACATCTCATTCCAGTACCAAAATGAAAGGATTTCAAGATTAAATCATGATGAGCATAATGACGTAAAAATTGCGAGAGCTTTAGAATTTTAGAATTGGTAACCATCTAACAAAGTATGCAGATTTGCATAAACAAATTTCAGATCGATACAAGGTCTTATAATAATGTTTTTAGCTTACAAAGTTTACAAAATGCACAAAATAAATACATATTTTTAGTTATAAAATTGGTGGTTTTCCGATACAACTTACAAGTATCAAATAATGCCAAAAAAACAAAATTTTATATCCAAGCATGGTTATTTTGCAAAAGGAATAACTTTTCATTTTCTAAAAAAGCTTTCAAGTATCCATTTCAAAATCAAACAAATAATTCATTACATCCATCAATTGTTAAATGTGAAGATATAACTATTGAAAAACAAATTTGAAGTTTTCCATCAAGTTTCAAAATCTTCACATTAGATATGCATTTAAGGATGTGAATGAATATGCAACTACTGAGAACACTTTTGAAGGAAGCATGTAACTTCAAGTATAAGTTGGAAAATAATTTTCAATGAAATAGAGCACCAATATCTTTCAAATTTACATTTTTAAGTGTGTTTGTGAAGAGGAAAACAAGAATCACATCCATGCATTTATAAGAAATATGTTTTCAAAAGGTAGCTTCTTGAATAAAAATTTGCAATAATCAAGCATAAATGTGTACCTAGTGTGCATTTTAGAATATTCGAACATAAAAACAAGTTTCAACAAGTCACTAAATTTAAGATCGATATTTTGCACAAAGAGTATGTTCAAAACGAGACGGAGGTTACAAACACAAATTTCTAAAGTAAACATTTAACATGGCTATACACAGTTTTCCATCAAGTTTTTATGATCTTAAAAACAAAATTTCTGTAATGCCCACTTTTCGACACTTTTGATATTGATCATGATATTGTCGACTATATTATGGACATTATTATAGTTTTAATTTAGTATGGTGTTAGATGTCAGATCATGGATTATTGTTGACTCTGATTCATATATGATGCATGATGATTGTTAGAGACATTTTATATAGATGTTGACATGTTGTTGGACATGGTTATATATATATATGGATGTTGTTAGGACATGTGATATTTGGATATATTGAGTAGACCGAGAAAATTGAATTTAAAATTGATGATTATATAGTTGCTGATGAAATTGTAAGTGATATTGTTGATTGTCTGGATGTTGTTGTGATTCATATATATATTGATGATTTTGAAATTATATTATATTCATTTGGATGTTCTGATATGGCCACGAGGCCGAAGGGGTATTTGTATTGTGCAAGTTAAAAATATCACAACAAACATCGGGGATTGGAGACCAACCACATTGGAATTCTATATGAATTCAACAAGGTCACCATGGCAACTTGTATTGTTTGTTTGTATGTATTTGATAGTTATTAGGGATTCCCATGGGGGGGATCACCTTCAAATGTGACCAATTAGTTAGGTGTATTTATTTATTGGTTCATTTGTTTGTGTTTGCATGTGTTTATTTTGTGGTGCTTTGACCCCTTTCCTTATTTATTAAATGGTGTGTTAATTAATGTGAGTAATCATATTGTTAAAAATTAATTAATCAAATTGGGTCATAAGAAAGTAATTATTAGAGTTGTTGGCCTAAAATTAAAGTGTTGTAAGAAATGTGTAAGTGATGTGTACGTTAACTTTTGAGTGTGAAACAATTCATCTTCTTGGAAATTCGAATTTGTCCTTGAAGGTTGATTTTAGAGGCTTGTGAGACAAGTTAAACTTGTCCCATACCTCTTAAATTCATTTACCAGCCATACCTATGGTTGGAGAGTTGAAATTTGACTTTTATAATTATTTTTGAGAAGGCAAATTGTAAGTTGTAATTGCACTTTTCTTACATGATTTAATTTCAGTCCTTTAGGGTGTGGGTTGGATTTGAGTGTGTAAGTAAACTGCCATTTTTTTCCACCCTCCTATTTATTATGCATTGGAGAATGAAGTTTAATTTTGGGGTTGGGGTTAAGGATGTGTGATGTGGCATCCTACATGGATCCACCTCATCCTCTTCCCTTCCCTCTTCTATAAAATTTGAATTCCTTCCCTTGTTTTGGGTTGCTTCACTTTGGAGACTTCATTCTTGGGTGAATTCTTTTGCTATTTTTGAGCTCTTTCTTTGAAGAAGTTTTGGAAGATTGTTGCATGCTTGTGCTTGGCTGTTTTGGATTGCTTGCATTGGGATAAAGCTTGTTGTTTTGGAACTTGGAACAACTCCATCATGGAGAGGTAGGAGCTTGGCTCTTGAAATGCTTATTTTTGTTTATGAAAATGTTAATGTGTGAATGTTTTGGCATGTTTGTGGGTTATTGGGTAGATGGCCTAGGAATGGTGTAGGAGAAGACTATAGGGTTTATTTTGTGGGAGGCACAAGTGTGTTTTAGGGAGGTATAAAGGAGGAGGGAGTTGGGATTTGGGTTCCACCTTACAAAGAAATAGCTTGCATTTATTTACTCATTATGGGGTGCCATAAGAGGTTGGGGAGGCATAAGGAAATGTGAGGAATAAGGGGTACTTAGGGGGCATTATGAATATCGGGGTTTTGATATACTATATTTTGGCGGTTTGTAATTCGGAAATGATACCCATTTCCCCTTTTGGGAGGCATAAGAAGCATCCCCATAGTTTTTTGCTCCTTTGGTTTGTTGAATCTGTGTTTAACATGCACTATGAAATCCCTGTTTGGAAAGTGGAAAAGTGAAACACGTGAGGAGAAAATGTATTATTCTACCTTGTTTATAATATATGATTTTGGAAAGAATAGAAACTACATTCTTGTTTTAATATTTGATTGAAAGAAAGAAAAATATTTATGACCAACATGGAATGAATTTAATGTTTTATTTCATGGCAAAAGAGATAGTTAATTTTTGTTCTATAAATGTATACACTTCTTTCAATTCATTGTATACTTTGTAAAATTCCTTTATCAAATGTTCAAATAACCTTGCAAATAGATAAGAGGAAAATGAAATAATCAATTGGACTTAACGAAGAAAAAATGATCCCAAACCAAACTAAAAAAACTTAGGAAATGTCTTGAAAATCTTCCAGTCAAGCCAAGGCAAATCTGCAGGATTTTTGCTGTAAAAAAAAAAAACTGGTAATTTTGAAATGCAGATCAAACCAAAAATTTTACACTTGCTATATAACCTAACACTTTCTTAATGGAAACCTCCATGTCTGTTTGACATGTTAAAGGAGAAAGAATGACAAATTTGAACAAAATTTTATAAGTTAAAATTACCAGTTTACATTGTAAAATCCTACAGAATGTTTTCATGAAATTGACCCCTTAAACTCTATCAAAACTAGAATTTAATGAATCCTGTGTAAATATGACATCGATATCTTTCCAGAAAGTCCTCGTTTTCCCAAACCGAACTCTATCAAAATTTATGGCCTTCTAAATTTTCTCTTCACTTGGCGTCAAAAAAAATATTTTTGGGAAAATTTCCATGGTGGGCCCGTAGGCCCAAATTTTTCCCTTAGAGCTTCAGAAAATTTTGGGAAAATTTTCCAAATTTTCCCGCCCCTTTGTGACCAATCGAGGCTACCATGTGGCACCACGAGGTGTCAGTGGAGGGGTGGATCCCTTTTAACTTAGCACTTCTAGAAAATTTTGGGAAAATTTTCCAAATTTTCCCTGCCGACCCATAGCCAATCAGAGCTACCACGTGGCATCACGAGGCAACAGTGGAGGAGTAAGTCTCATTTTACCTTTTTCATTTCAGAAAATTTTGGGAAAATTTTCCAAATTTTCCCGCTAGCCAGTAGCCAATCAAGAGCTATAATGTGGCATCACAAGGTGTTGGTGGAGGTGCGGGTGAATGCTACCCTTTTTTCCCTTCGGGCGTTAAACAAATTTTCTCCCCACCACCCCACTTTCCCCGTGTTGGCTTAGGAGATGCCACGTGTCCCTCGCGGACTCATGGGAGTGCGGGTGCAAAGGTGGCTTTCCGCCCCTTGGGAAATTTTTCTCCCCACGGCCCACAGACCCGCCCATGGGGAAATTTTCCTCCCGCAGCCCGCCGACTCTGCCCTTGGGAAAAATTTCTCCCCTGGGCCCACAGGCCCGCTCTTGGGGAAAATTTTCACCCCAAGGCCCGCCGCCCATAACTTGAAAAATATGAGGAGTTAGGAGGACTTCTTTATATCACTGGAAAGGTGAGGAAATTTCCTATCCAATGGGAATGATTTAGGAAAATTTTGAATGCATTAATTTTGGGTAAAATCAAGTTGAATCTTTAAATCCTATTAGAGAGTGGGTATGGTGAGGAATTACCCTCTTAACCTAATTGAATCTTCTAACCCTAGATTTTGGACCTTGTAACCTCTAATAATTGTTAATTAAAGAAAAATATTCTAGTGGATTAGAATTGATCGGAACTTGTTAGTGGCAACTGTTGTTTTGTAACCTGGTTGTAGACTCTTTTAAACAAAAAAATTATTCCATAATTTTTCCTAACTAATCCTAGGTTGTTCTTGAGTCTCAAGTGGGTTGTTTTAGCGGGCATCACAATATCAATCGAATGAGCTTCAAGTACTAGAAAAGTACATGTTATAGAATAAGACAAAGGTTTAAGATAACTCTAATGTCAAAAAGGTTGCAGCCATTAACCTTATGCTCATCAAATGAAAGAAGACAAGTGTTATGAAGAATCACAAGAGGCCCATCAAATCAAAGCCATTCATTTTCACTGTGTATATTTTTGTAGGAGGTGGTTTCATAGAAATACAAAAGAGTGATACCAATGAATGTCATTAAATCCATCAGGTAAAGTATGGAGTATACATATTTATTTCACAGATTGCAAGATTCTAAAATGTTTCTTCATACAAAAGAAAATACAAGTTTTCAGAATACATAACTTCCAAATTGTAAATATCTTAAAAAATTATATGTTTTCTCATTCATATTACGAGATAAAATTTTTGCAAGAAAAATAGTGAATAGAGGGACAAATTTCCACCAAGGCTTCAAGAAATGCATTTTCACCAAGTGTGATTAATTTATCTAAAGCTACAAACTTTTAGGTATAAATTTTTAGACCTTCATCAAAGATCTCGGGTAAAATAATATCAAATTTACAGCTATGAAACATAATCTAAGTGTGATTTTGTAAAGACCCCAAGTTGGAAAATAAGTGCAAGTGCTTCTGAGCTCAACTCATGTCACCGACATATTTGATAAAAGTAATGTGATTTTCAAGTATATATTGTAACTATTAAATAAAATATGTGTGGTTCTTGTAAAAATCCCAAATATCTCATAGTACCCATCACAAGTAAAATATGGCTTACCTTTGTAAATATGGTTGGGTTGAGAGGTGTGCGAGTCAAAAAAATTGATGGGCTCCCATTAAAACACCGAGACAAGCAAAAAATTCACCACCGAGCTCATAGCGAGCTAAGCGCAACAAAGTATGAGATAAACAACAAATCAATGCAAAAAAAGACCAACTCGAACAAAGATCAAGATCCCTTCGGATCTTAGACCTAAGCAACACATTTCCTTAGTAGATCATGAGATGGGAAAGAAAAATAGTGAAATTTAAACAACTAAGCCGAGTTTGGAAAGGAAAAGGTGAGATAACCCAACTCGTGCAAGTTTTAAACCAACATGAAAATTCAGAGCCACCAAAGAATACACAGAAAGCTAATTACTCAAGGATATAACATTTCAAGGGTGTTGGGTCGAATACACATGTAAAAGCTCAATAAATGGTAAGTAACCCACCATGTCCGAGTTGGCTCGAAGGAAAAAATAAAAAGCTTGACTCATAAATAAATCAATGAGCTCATCCCAATATCATACCAAATCATATATGGAAGATCTCAGCCAAGTTCATAAGTGAGTTGTGCAAAAACACAAAGAAACCCTCCTCGAAGTAGGGTAGATGCCTAGATCCCAACAAAATTAAAATCTCCAATAGCAAAATATCGAATCCGAAAACATAAACAATGATCCCTCCATTCACATGGCAAGTTGCATTGAAAATATGGTGAGCTATTAAATATCAACTCCCCAAATAATCACCTAGATTGAGTAACGAGGTGATCTCGAACATCAAGTCAATGTAAAGGATGGGCGAGTTGTATATGCATGCGAAAAGGTAATGGTAAACCCGGATCTCCAAATACAAAAACAAAATATTAGGCTAGCAATTTCAACCCTCAATTCTGAGTTATATGAACATGAGCCACAAAACTCAAATTGATAGACATATAACGAACGACCAACCCCAAAATATCTCAAACACTCAATAAACCAACTCGAAATACAGAGCTAAAAATCCCAAAATGGTGGCCATAGTAGAAAGTTTACTTAAATGTAGAGTTATACAATTGATAATAGCATCATGAATTGGGCCAAGGGAAAAAAACACGAGAAGGTATAGAAATGGTAGACAAGCGTGTGGATGTTTGACACGTAGATAAAAAAACTCTATCCATGGTGGCAAATGCAAAACAAAAACAAAGTTTAGATCCGAAATAATGGAGACCCATATCTTGGGAAATATAAGATTGAAGAAGCCTCAAAAACAAAGGCTAAAGACTGCAAATTTGCAAAGAAAACTAGAGTTTGTTCCTTAAAAATAGTGGTCATAGCTGAAAAGTGAAAAACCTAGGAGAAAAAGAGCTTATCCATGGAGGCCACCAATGAAATTTTTGCCATAGTTTGCTTCCACAGGAAAATTCCAAAAACCTCCACAAAAGCCAAAAGTGCATAATGAAACTTTTAGGGTTTTCACCCTAATCTCGAAGGGATGACCATAAACCTAACTTGGGTCATTTTGACCTTGGTTAAGTTAGGCTTATCTTTTCTTGTTTTTCATGATTATAATTTTGTTATGCCCACATAGGAAATTTTTCCAAAGTTTTCAATGATTATACTTTTGCATGTGGGACGGATGCAAATGACCATTTGCTAGTAAAAGACAAAATATTACCTTGAACTCATGCATATGCCCAAAACTAAATGAAGGTATTTTTACCTTAAACTCTACAAAGTAATAATTCGTGCACAATACCTTAGTTTTTGCAAAAGGAGACTTTGACTTAAGTTTGACCCGTCAAAAAAGGTAAAAATAGACCATTCATGTCATCATTCAGCCTTGTGAACATCATGTAGTTTATTATTTCTTTATTATCATTAGAATTTGTATTTATCAATAAGGGGGTCGAATTATGCATGGAGGGGTAATTATAGCTATACATTGGATTTGTTTCAACCGACTATTTTTAGAAAATGGGTCTAAAACTGGAATTAGAGTGCTATTTTTGGAGGAGTTGAGTTAGATCCTCTTGTGTTTTACTATATGTACCTTTCTTTTTCAAGAAAGAGGGAGACTTATCGTTATGTGATACTTATGCTATGCGAGTTCATGTACTACCGCAACTTGTTGAAGTAATGTATAGACGGATTTTCCTCCATATGTAGCTTGTTTGAAGTGTGTTAAAGCAATATTATGGTATGTTTCAGTGAATGATTTTTTTCCTTTGCATGCTCATGATTTTCGAACACATCCATTAAGAAGTTTTGTAGCTTTTGGAAGTTATTGTAAGTGCATGTTAGTTGGTTTAATAGGTTCTTAGAAGTGGAATAGACCCAGATCTTCCCTCTCATTATTTGCAAAGAACTTGTTATTTCCTTTTTTGAATTGTAAAATCCCATCAAACAATAGATGAAATGAATGTTATCGGTATTTAGCGATCAATCCAGTGTGTTTTGTCCAAGTATAAGTTTGCAAAACATTGGTGTATCACCTATCTTACATGTTTTCCATTAAGTTTGTGTTTGTTTCTCTCTCTCAACCCCACTAGATAACTATTTTAGGTAATTAATCCTAGGGAACCATCCCACTTTGGAGGTTCTCCTCAACGTGAGTCACCCACAATTTAGAGAAGTTCCTAATTTATCAACCAAAGTGAAGAGTTGATTGCACTTCTTCATCCACAATGCACTTCATAGTGATAACACTTACTTTTAGAAGCAACAAATTTTAATTTTTCTAACTCAAGATCTTGTTTCGGCCTAGGATGGCATTCTATTTTTCCTCAAGTAATTGAGGTAAGTTTTCTACTTCTTATTTTATGGGTAGGGATAGTTCATTTCTAGACAATGGCATTACCTTAAGGGTTTTTCCTTCCTCTTCATCAGATGGGATAAAGGTCTCCTCAATTTTTACATTAATGCCTTCTCTCTTTATCAACAATATGTTGCACATGATACGATCCCTCAATTGCTTCTACTCTAGGTGCGGTTTCTAATGACACCTCCATTATCTCTTCTATTGTCTCATGCTCATGGGCAATTTTTGAAGGCTCTTGAAATGGAAAGGCCACCAACTGACTTAAGGTGTGAATATTTTTTCCACCATGAGATTGTCATCAAAATAGTCTCTTACATCTTACGTGCCTCTTAGGAAGGGGAATTATTTTTAATAACATGTGGTCCTACCTTTGTTAGTTATTTGGAACTAGAACTAAAAGTTACCATAATTTGTTTCTTGATTTTAGACTAAGATGGAGTACTTATCTTCTTCTCTACACTCCTTTTAACATATGTCTTCAAAACAAGGGCCTAAATGGAGTTTGAGGGTTTTGATATAATCTCACGCTTTTTAATTTCTTGAATATAAATTTATTCCACTTCTCCTCTCCTTTTTTTTATCATAAGAAATGATGCTTGTAAATTAGGTGAAATTTCTCATGATGCTTTAAAGGTACTCCTTTTCCTTCTACTTATTTTCTATGGAATGTAACAATGTATATAAAAATTTGGAAAAATGACCCTATACTCTACATACTCTACCACATGTATAAGATGATTCAAAATTCCCTTTATAGGGCCTACTACTATACTATATTTCCTTTCAAAACTTGAATATTACATCACCCATTTCATTGCATTTTTCTCTGCTCAGGGAAAATGTCTCTAACAATTCCCTTAGTTTTACCCATACTATCTTGGCATACTTTTAATTAAAGCTCACTCTCAATTTGAAAATTGGATATTAATTCACTTTATGGGGCTCTAATTTGCAAATTCTTCTCTATCTACAAAATTTCCAAAATTTTCACTATTAGAAGTGGTACGTGAATGTTTATTCTCTAGATCGTGGGGTGATGCTCTTGCAGTAGTAGGAAAATTATTTAGCGATCTCTTTTTCAAAACCTTTAAATTTCTCTAGAAATTGGAACCATCATGCATCCTTAAATACTTAGACTACAACTTCATCTTTCAATAGATCGAGCATAGAAATTGGCTCAGATTGCTTCTTTAAACCCATGGCTTCATACTCTAATGGAAATAAAAATTATGTGATGTAAATGAGTGATTTTTTTAGAAAAGGAGAATAAGGTAATTATTGTAATAAGGATGACAATGAAATGATTAGACATTCCTTGGAGTGATAGGGAATTATGTAATCATATCCCACATATTTCCATCAAATTTTTACGCCACCGTATTTCTTCATATGTGTGAAATGAATTCACCCCTTAGTGCTAACTATGAGTAAAATTGTACTATCCCATCTTAGATATGCATGGGCAATGTAACTTCCTCTCCATGTTTGGAGTTAGTTATAAAAGTACTTAATGATTTTTAAAATTACATTTAAACTATTAAAAATATTAAATCATAAGGTACATACTTGAATGTTTCCCTTTTTAGATATGTGTCATTTTGATCCTATATGGAAAAAGAAGAATGCATTTTTGTATTCGAGAAAAGCCACCATTTTTGGTTTTAAACCCCTTTTCCTTTATTTTTATTACATAACCACTCAAAAATTATTTGGTGTGAAGGAAGAAACCTCCTTCATACAACAAAATTATGGATGTAATAAAATTTGATTTGTAAACTAATACTTTGTGGCTATTTTTTGGTATAGGAAAATCATATAGCCATTAACCATCAATGTTCTCTAATATCCATCAATGTGAATAATACAAACAAAGCCATCATCATAGAATTTTTCAATATAATATTACCCGAACAAGAAATTCCAAAGGTTCTCTTTAACGTCTTTGTACTTGGAATCAAACAACAATTCCCAATCCCTAACTTGGAGCTTTTTTCAAGACTATGAAATTCATGTTATAGTTTCCTCTATTGTTGAGTCAATTTTGTATGATGTAGTTCTTCTAGTCTTATCTCATCTAGCTCATTCAACTACAATATTTTATCTTGTTGTGTTGTTGTTAGATCAATCCTACTTCAAATACTCTCTTCATAGTCTAGAGATCAAATTCAAAAGGAAAGATTGGTGTTTTCTCATATAATAGCTCATATGGAATGAATCCAATTGTTAATTTCCAAACTTTATCATATTTTATACCACCTTATGAAAATTTAGTACCTAATCCTTTCATTGATGGTAATTTTTTTGGTTAGGATATTCTCTAATTCCTTGCGCAATAACTTTCTACTGCCCATTTTCTTGGGAATGATAGGAAGAAGAATTCCTATGTATGATTTAATACAGTTCCATAAATTCCTTAATTTCATTAGACACAAACTATGGCCCTTGATCTAAAATAATGGACTCGTAAGCCAAAATATCATAAAAACATCATCATATGGGAAATCAATTACCTTCTCATCTCAGGTAAATTGTAAAGCTCAAACTTCAGTGCATTTGGTAACATAGTTTTTGTATACCATGATGCACTCCTTTCCTTGTGATGTTGGATCAATATGGCCAATGAAATCCAATAACTATTTCTCAAAAGGTTCCAAGACCAATTGAGGATAAAGATTCATTTCATTAGAAAGAGTAGGCTTCCCCATCCTTTGACATTTTTCACATTTTTATATATACCTTTTTGTATTCTTATATAAGGAGGGTCGATAAAATCCAACACCCAAGACTTTTTAATGGTAATTAGATCTAATTAGTGTCATTATAATGGTTTATCATGACATGCATGTAGGATTTCATAAGTCTCATCTTCTATGATACAAATGTGTAGCAAAAATAAAGACCACATTTAAACAAAATCCCAATAACCTAGTGAACATTGAACTATCCTTTATAAGACATTTCCTTTGCTTATAAGTTAGAGTAGATGGGAACTTCCTTGTGGTCAAATAGTTGGCCATGTTGGTGAACCACAAAGATGTGGTTGAAATGGAAAATAAATTTTCATCAATAAATTCTTCCTCCATTGGTTCAGTCTCACCAAGTAGTTATTCTTAACAAGAAATCCACAATACATTATCTTTTCCTAACTTTATAGCTATTGTAACATTAAATTCTTGTAAAAATAACAAGAATGTAATAATTTTTCCATTAAATAATGGTTTATGCTTTAAATATTTAATGGAATAATAATCCATGTACATTATTACTTCATAAATAGTAACATAGTGGTAGGATTTGTTGATGGCATAGACTACACAAAGAAATTATTTTTAGTAGTTGTGTAATTCATCCATTGGTGTCAAATTCTTGTTGATGTAGTAGATGAATACATTCCTTCCCCTCCCTCTTTTTTACCAAGAACAACTCTTATTGTTGTGTTAGATGCATCTATTTGAATATAACAAGGGATCTTCCGATTTAGCTCTCTCAATACTAGGTCGAAGCAAGATTCTCTTATGGTTCAAAATAATTTTTGGCACTCACGAGTCTACAAAAATTCACAATAATTAGCAAGAAAAGAGAACATATGTGATTCTTTTTTTATAAAGTATTATATGATCCTTCTTTAGTAACGAGCATAACCTAAAAAAATCCTACATATTTCTGTTTGTAGGTGGGGGTCTATTTAATTACCTATACTTTCTTAGGATCTAATTTGATTCCCTTACATTATATGTGATGTCCTAAGACTATTCCTTGATTTACCATGATCAAGAATTTTTCATGATTCAAAGGACAACTTATTTTTTCACATATAATAATTTTTTTATCTAAGTTGGTCAAACCATGTCAAAAGAGATTCCATGAACTGAAAAATTCTCCATATATATTTCTAGACACTCACCGGTTAGGTCTAAAAAGATAGCTAACATTTCTTATTTGAATGTAGAGTGTGCATTACAGTCAAAATGGCGAGAATTTATATGCAAATTTACTCCAGGACAAGTTATTTTTGTATTGTCTTGGTCTTATGACACTATTTAGATTTTGTTATAATCTAAAACCATCTAAAAATGAGGAACATTTCTTTCCTTCCAGATTATCAAAAACTCGATCAATAAAAACCAAAGGAAAATAATACCTCAATGTTGCTTTGTTTACCTCCCTATAATCTATACACCTCTCCACTATCCAATTTTCTTTGGTGGTATCACTAATGGAAACACCCATTGATTGTATGAGATGGGGTATATGAATCCTACATGTGGAAATATTTCAATTTTATCTTTGAAAATGTCCTTAAGTATATGGTTTATCCTATGTTGAGGTTGTCTCATAGGTCTCACATTTTCTATGTAGATATGGTGTATAAAGACATGATGATGAATTCCTCTCATATCACTATAATCCCTTGCAAATTATTTTGAGTGGGAATGTAGAACTATAATAAACTTGAACTCTTCTTAATTTGTAAGAAAATTATTGATATTAAATGATTTTCCCACTCACATTGTAATTTTCTTGATTTTCATGTGGATTTATTTGATTGAAGGAAATTCACTCACTAATGAGTTTAATGGACATAAGTGTGGATGTAACACATGCAAGATCAATATGTTAGTTTAATTATATTCATCTACCCATAGAGGGTTACCTAAATCAAAATAATGTTTTCCATAGGGGTATAGAGAATTTTTTTATTATTGGCAAATAGTTTTTTGAAAGGGACTATACCCTTGTGAACAAAAGAGGGCCTAGGAGCCAGAATAGGAATTAAAACCAGAATAAAAAGGATCAGAATCCAAGTGTGACAATGAAGCCCAAAGTAGCCAAAAATAACTACCCCATCAAGACAAAAACAACAAAAACTCTGCAAAAAGTAGCAAAGAGACCGCAAAAAACAACAAAAAAATACATACAAGAGTAAGCTAAAGCACCTACAATTACTTCTTGGCAGCTTTGTCGATGTTGGATTTGATGTTCTTCCAGGATTTGAACATTCCCAAAGTTGTCATGTGGGCAGCGTCAGTCTTATCCAGCTGATCAATGGTCCTTTTGCTTTCCTTATCAGTGCCCCAAAGTGTTGCCGGAACTCCGCTGAGATTGGAGACACTTCGGACATGCTGCTCAATGAACTCTTCAATCGCACTAAAAATGGCCATATTATAATCATGACGAGTCTTGGCCTTCCCTAAATGGGAGTCTAAGGAGTTCAGCTTCTTGTAGATATCTTCAATCTGGTTGTTATCAATAGCCACCTCCTCCTCCTTCTTCCTCTTACCTTTCTGTTTTGCCAAGTTCTTAACCTCATCCTTCAATAGCTTCATATCAGCTTCTAAGGCTTCCAGCATTTTTGTAGAGCTCTCCATATGCACATCCCGGGGACTAGCACTTGCTAATATTCAGGAGGTCATGTGTAATTTCAATTTCATGAGGACCCTTCCCCACAACAAGGGTATCGAGGTTAAGCCTTCTAGAGGACCTGGTGACCGGTCTGGCCGAGGTGGAAGCGAAGGGGGTGGGAGCAGATAGTAGGGGGAATGGAAGATGAAGCCTGGGAGGCAAATGTCATGGGGGTGACAAGGTGGTGGCGGGGCATAATGTGGAGAGACGGGGCTAGCAGCAGCTGAACCCGGTAGAGAGGGGGAACTGAGCTAGGGGAGGAAGGGAGACCAGGATACCGAAGAAGACATAATTTATACAAAGAAGAAAATAAGCCCTGGTGTAAAGGAACCACCTGTATGCTTTTGAAACTCCAAAATGGAGCGCTCAAGAGAGTTAAGCAAATAAAGAGGGAAATATACCATGTGATTCTGCGGAAGTGGTTGAGGAAGATAAGGTGCTTATCGTGCACAAAGTGACAAACCTCCCTTCCAAAGAAATGAATCATATCATCATGCGAGTAACCTCATCATAAGGCAGAGGGATCCAGTTAACAAGCAAGCCCGTGGTAACATAGATTAGCTTCACGCCCTCCACAAATCTCCTCTCTTCAGCATCTCTGTCGACCCTTTTGTTAAAAAAATGGTAGCCCTCCATGCCAAGACCATTCGCTTCAGCAATAAGCTCCTCATTGACCAAGATCTTATGTCCCCCATACTCCACAGTCTCACTCCTTCCAATCCTTTGCAAAACACATTGAGATGCTTTGATCGTGGCCCTGAACCTTCTCCATGAAGTTGGTGATGCCTCCCTTGCTGAGTATATTCCATAGCTCTACATTATCCTTCCAATCTGGGTCCGCACTAGGCTCAATTTGGCAAGGGGGACCCCCCATCTTCACCGTGCTTAACTGCTTGCAACAAATTCCAAAATCCTTGAGAGCACTGAAGCCGGTCTACTTTTTACTATTGTAATCCGCACAATGCTGAAAATGAGAGCCGTTGCTCTTCCCACGAACATCCGCGTGCCTGCTGATCTGAGCCTGTGGAAGTTCACATGTGGGAATTACGGCCTTTTTGCTAGCCCACTCCCTATCATCAATTACATTATTACTGTCTTCGGGATCCGTGGAGTCTTGTATCCATATTTTAGATAGCACAGTGCTGCCCACATGCATGATTTTCATATCTATGTAACTCCACTTGAACTTCCCCATATACTTCACACTATCTTGATTATTCGACAAGATTTGCATAATCATAGTTTTTAAGTCAACACGTGTGGGAGTTTTATTGATACTGATCCACGCCCAATAATCATAACTCAAATCAAGAAATTGCGTGCGTATAGAGATCCACTTGAATGTTGTTTTGAAGCTGCTTAGGGATGCTATTGTTATCCCAAACAATGTGATTAACATTAATGCCATAATTAGCCAGTGCATCTGCCAATTTATTACCCTCCCGGTAAGTATGCATGATCCGAATGTTATTGAATGTTTGAAAAATACTTATGGACTCTGAGATAAAATCCTTGATGCTCCAACTTGGAGATGAGCACTGTTTAAGGAGATTAATGATATTCAGGGAGTCCCCTTCAATAATGAGGTTCTGGATATTTTGAGTCTGGGAAATTCTCAGGCCCCATAAAGCAGATAATGCTTCGGAAAAATGATTGGTTTGAATTCCCATTTTCCCAAAGATACACAAAGTAATCGAGACTACCTTTATGATCCCGTATCACTCCTCCCCTACCGCAGTCCCAGGGTTCCCCTTAGAGGCCCCATCAAAGTTCAACTTAAACCAATTAAAATCAGGAGGATGCCATTTAATCAAAGATCTATCAATACTATTCCCGGGATTGCTATGGCTATTGACGGTTCCAATCTGCCAGTTGGATAAGATATATTCTTCATTCTCTGGATATCTCTTGTTCTTGGGGGGTTTAAATCTAGCAATGTTCTCTTTGATACCATTAGAAATTTTACCAATACTAAGTTTATAGTTTTGATTCTTATTTCTGAAGATAATATCATTTCTATCCTTCCATATCCTCTAGATTAAATGAGGGATAACCAGCTTCCATATCCTTTTGACAACACAATGCCTATAGGGTGGGTTCCATTGAGTCCATAGCTGATTTAGATCCTTCGGCACCACCCAGAGAGCTTCAAATTTAGAGAGGGCAAAACTCCATATTCTGGTAGCATACTCACAATGAATGAACAGATGACTGATATCCTCATAATCTTTCTTACAAAGATGACACCTATTAGGCATTATAAAACCTCTTCTCATCAGGTTGTCAGTGGTAAGAATCCTACCTCTGATAGCTAGCCAAAGGAAAAAATTTATTTTAGGAGTTAATTCAGTCATCCAAATCTTATTCCAATTGAACTTTGTTTGACTACTGTGGAAGAAATTATTATATCCAGTTTTGACAGAGTAGTTCCCATCATTGGAATTATTCCATACCAGCTCATCCTTGGAATCCAGTTGACTTAAGGGAATAAGATCTAATTGATCTTGAAGGGAGGAAGTAATTTGTATCAGATCATCTCTCTCCACAGAAATTTTTTTCCAATTCTTGCTGGTGCCATTTCCCTCAATATAATCCTTGATTTTGATGCCATACTTGCTTACAAGACTGTCCTTAACTATCCCAAATCTATCCATGAGATTTCCATTAAACCAATTATCATCCCAAAATTTTATGTCCCAACCATCCCCCACTTTCCATTTACTTGCCTGCTTGATGAAATTTCTTCTCTTAACTGAGATTGTTCCAAAAGATGGAACCATAGGGGAGGTGCTCATCTTGTAGGAAAGAGTACACAGCTTTGATGATTTAGGTATTTTTCTTTGATTAAATCAATCCAGGGTTGTTTAGACAACATTCTCTAGCCCAAAAATTAAATCAATCCGAGGTATAGAGAAATTTTATTTGCATTCAAGCCATTTAATATTATCATGTCCCCTCACCCATAGTCTATAAGGGAATAAATTGTAGTAAGCCAAGGTCTACCTAAGATTAGTGGGTATCTCATATTTTGAATTTGTGAATTTAGTATCATGAAGTCTACATGATACTCCCAAGTTTCTATGGTGAACAAAACATCTTTAATGATACCCATTTGTTTTGTAATGGTCTAATAAACTTTCTCAGAAAAGCGTAGTAGTTGGTTGTATGTTGGTGAAGGAAAAATTTATTATCATATCAGTATAATTATGAAATTAATGGCAGCACCCAAATATACGAGAACATTTGGTATCCTAATGTTTCGATTGAGATAGCTACAACAAGTATTTATGTATCTCCATATTTAGGAGGAATAAGTTTTCCTACTTGGTATCTCCACCAATTTTCCATCCACTTGAATGGTTTTAGGGTATTTTTCCTTCATCCAAGAGATTCAATACACAACTCCTTAATGGTTCTAATGATTTTAGGAACATCCCTAATGGCTTGTAGAAGTGGTATTCCAATTTTGAGTCATCTAAGTTCCTAAATAAATTCATATTCAACTTCATTATTAGTTTATTGATAAGTTACTTTCTCTTGCAACCTCTCTATAAATGGTATTGATGGGGAATCATATTGGTTTATGATTATGCAAAAAAGGTTTCTTAAGAGACCATGTAAACTCTTCTTTTTCACTAGTTATTTCTTAAATGACTAAAGAAGAATGTTTGGGTACAATCCTACTAGTACAAATCTTCTTTGGATCAAAGCTAAAAATTGGGACAACTAATGGAATTTAGACTAGTTACATGTCCTAATTCCACAATATAAATAAGGGTTCCATGTTTAACATTTTTAGGATTAGCCACAAAGTTGAGAAAGTAATTTGATTGATTAACTTTCTTTGTTTGAGGTTGTTAAGCGATATTGGAAGTCCGAGGTAGTAAGGTTTGTTTCGATTTTGCATTTTTCGATCTCTCCGTTAACCATAAAATTGGTGATAGTAAGTATACTAAGGTGCCCAATACGATTTCTTTTGAACTACCTATTATTGATGGTATTGGTTAGACCATAGTTTACTATTCCATTCTTGCGATGAATGTGGAGCTCAAGATTGTGGACTAGGATATGGTGTAGTCCATTGATTTGTAGGTGAAGGATTTCTTAGAACAAATGAGTTAGAATGCTAATTAGAAGGAAAATTACCAACTTGTGTTTTTCCTATATAATTAAGTTCTACCTCTTCGTGTGAAATTTTCTTCATATGGTCCTTGATTAATGAAATTAAGTCACATTGATTGGGGTGATTTTGGTCACAAATACCACATATTTATACGTTATCCAGAGGAAAATATTTAAGCACATGATTGTCTCTACATCTGGGTCATTAAATATATAAGAGTTCAATAGCCCTAATATTTTATTGAATTCCATCTAGAGGTGTTTAAATGCACTAATATATTTGTCTTGAGTTCATAAAACTCCACAAGTTGTCTTACATGAGTATTTCGTTTGTTTTTTTAATTCTTCCTAATTCTAGGTCTAGTTCTTGAATAATTCCTACAAAGGTCAGCAATTTCAGTTAGTCCTAGCTTATTTACATCAACTTTTCCCATAAGGTTTAGAGCATATTTTGATTCATCATCCAATCCCCACAAAAATATTGTGTTACTTAATTATTGGGCTATCTCATTTCCACAACACCTATGAACAAAGAGGAACCTATAAAGAAAGTCCTCAAGAAATTCTTCCTCCATTGCGATCATCCTAAAAATTCTTCTTTGTGGTTATAAATCCTACAATAGTCTTGGTACTTATCAAGAAAGGTTGTTTTCATTTAATCCCAACTATGTATGAAATTGGGATCCAATCCCATAAACCAACGCATAACCCGTAACTGAGTGTCTAAGTGTGGAGATACATAATCTTAACTTACAATTATAATGTTTGTAATCACGGGTCTGGAAAATCACCTTGAATTCAAATAAAATTTGAACACGGTCTTATGAAAATATAGCTTTGTTTTTAGGAAATATAGATGGGGATAATTTTTTCTTAGAATCCTTTTTCTTGATGTATATCACTATATGATATGTGAATGTTCTTCCCTATACATGCTCTACATTTTATAATGCTTCCATGTTTTCTTATGGTTCAACCCAATTAATGAACTGGTGGTTTTCTCTTGGTTTTGGCGGGTTTATATGATAAATCTTCCTTGTAAATCTCTAAGCCTAAACATGAACTAAAAAGGCATATTTGAAATCCTAAACTCTAACTATCATTATTGCTAAATCAATATTTCCTCTAAGCTAAAATTTTGCGAGAGATTTTCTTATGCCATTTACCTCAAGAAGCTCAAAAAAATATCCTGTTCTCACATACAAGTGTTTTGCATTATCAACAGAAGTAAGGAATTTAAAATTTGTAAATGAAAAACATATGATAAATTCTTCCACAACACCCATACCAAAGAATTCCATGTTGCACCTACGAGTCCCTGACAACGATGCCAAAAAGTGATGAGGCTCATTGTTCCTTCACTTTAATTCATCATTTTTCAAACAAATATGGTGTCAAATGGCTATATGCTATAGGGAGGAGAATAATTTTCCTATCTATCATTTTTCTCCTAGAATTAAATTTGAACAGGAACTCAATTCACCACTTCACTATGAATCTGAAAATAGTTCTAAGATAATCAATTAAATTAAACAACAAAAATTAACTCTAAATACGAGACATCATAATTGTATAATTTTGTAATTTTCTCAAAAACAAGATAAGTAAATTATTTTAAAGAAACTAAACAACAATATTATTGTATAAAATATCATAAACTATATCTATATTCCTCCTTGGGTGAGAGTGGGCCTTGATATTCCCTCGAATTCAGCTCTCAACAACTTATCGAGCAGTTGTTACACAAATATATAGTAAGCGGAGTTGTATTGATATCAAAATTTTGTTACAAAAATATGCAGATGAAGATCCTCTACCTCGAATTCTAATGGTATTTTTATAATATATGCTCAAATTTTGAATCATTCAAGCCTCCACAAATGTAAAACATCTTCTACATTCGTGGTAAATTTTATTACAAAAAAATCCTAACTAAACTCAACTACACCCCCACATGACCAAATAAAAAGTGCGGAGAAAAAAATGGTTAAGTACTTTTATCTAATGAGCTTAAGACTCATCCCACATTTATAGGAAAAATATGGGAGAGTGCTTTATTTCTAGTTTCAAATTTTTTACTTATCATATTTCATTTGAATTCCATGTGTATATTTATTTTGATTCAAAGGATCATGATCCTAGAATATCCTTGCATCTTAAATTCCAAGTGTTCCCTCAAATATTCTTATGTACAAGAGTACAATAGTTTGGAACTATTTTTGAGTAGTTTGAATCTAATATGTGTTAGTTTGGAGATTTTTGTGTGTCATTATGAAGCTTCATCTTATACAAATATACGAGCCAATGTAATATGCGGTCCTTTGATCATTCTTCATTTATCGCCAACATGCCCTTTTTTACATAATAACACATCTATCTCACAAGAAATGTTAGGTGTTAGGAAACAATTAGATCACAATGAATTGTAAAGATGAATTCATTATATATCTTATGTTCATCTTTAAAACAATAAAAGAGCCTTTAAACTACAATTAAGTTCATTACAAAACTTTCTAAAAATGGAAGAGTAAGTGTTACTTTTAGTCCATAAGATGAGACAATTTATGGTCTCATCAACCCCGTAAAAATAATGAAATACCTTATAAATAAGAAAATGATTTTTTTTAATAAAAATCCTCATTAATCATCCCTCGTGCATTAATAAAGTCCACATAATCTCTCAACCACCAATATTAAATAGCATCCCATCTCTCGTATGTACTAAGGGACCATATCTCCCTCACTGCCTCCATCTCCAAAATCTATAAAAGAAGGATCATAGTACCTTGTTGTCTCTCTCAAACTTCATCTAAAAATTTTCTCATGTTTTTTCCTTGTAGGTTTCCCTAAAGGTAAAGGAAAATTACATGGAACACTTGCATGCCACCACATTCAAATTTTGTATAATTATCACACATACCTAAATCACCTATGTGGTTTGTTGTGTGATTCTTGTGCTACTTTCAAATTAGTTAAAATATTCCACAATTATTATCACTCCATCCAAAAATATTTTATAGGTTTTTGATGACCTTCGATTAGGTATATCAACAATTTTTTGTTCATTTATCAACATTATTTTACTATCTTATCTTGTCAAATTGTATCAATCTTTAAAAGGTTATTGATCGACTAAGGTAGATCCCTAAATGGCCAAAAACTACTAATAATTTTCCATGTTTTTTAATGTATGTTCAAAGAGAAGATATTACTTGATTTTGAATAACCTAGACGCTATGTCCCGTAACAACACAATGAATCCTTAAGCCTATTTTTATTACATATAAAATCGATATGAATATTTATTTTTAATCATTTAAAACTTACATGTGATTTCATTTCTTAAATTCCAATCAAGATATATATTAATCCATGTGTTTAGAAGCAATGTGTATAAAACTAGATATGTATCAATCAATGTTCCATGAGCAAATAATCTAATCAAGAGATGTATCAATCCATGTGCTTAGAAGTAACATCTCTAAATCAAGAGATGAACCAATAAATGTGTTTTCAATAGTGAATCTAATCAAATATGTATCGATCAATGTGCTTAGAATTAATGTGTCTAAATCAAGAGATGTATCAATCCATTTTCTTAGAAGTAATGTGTATAAATAGAGAGATGAATCAATTAATGTGTTTTGATTAGTGAATCTAATCAAGATATGTATCAATAAATGTTCTTAGAAGTAATGTGTCTAAATCAAGAGATGTATCAATCAATATGCTAGGATAAAACAAGTGTTTAGAAAAAATAATGGCATAGAGATAACAACAACATAAATAGACAAGTTCATA
Source organism: Taxus wallichiana var. yunnanensis (assembly GCA_018340775.1). Classification (NCBI taxonomy): domain Eukaryota; kingdom Viridiplantae; phylum Streptophyta; class Pinopsida; order Cupressales; family Taxaceae; genus Taxus; species Taxus wallichiana. Next base: position 447,328,844 of record CM031243.1, on the reverse strand, counting down.
GAGAAAACAGCTCCCATATTAAACAAGTGCATAGAGAAAATAATACATAGATTAAATAATTGCATAGATAAAAAATGGAATAAAGATTACAAATGCATAGAGAAAATAATGACATAGAGTATACAAGTGTGTTGTCATGAAAATGTGCAACAAGAAAATTTCCAATTTTCAAGCATGACAACGATACCCCTGTGTCAAATTTTTCAAATTTTACCTTTCTAAGACACCCTAGGTCTACCCATCCTTAACACCAAGCCTTACTCAGTCCATGTAATGGTCCTTAATTGGATTTTCATCCAATTCCCTAGGTGATTTTAGGAATTTGTGAAGAATGCCAAGTTTTGGGCAGTTTTGGGAAGGGCTACCACTGGCCTTCCCGGGACTAGTGCACCTCCCTAGAGTGGAAAAAGGATAAAAATTCAACATGGAGATGAATTAAAGTTACAAGATCATCAGAAAAAGGTTTTGGGATATTTTGGAATGATCCAGAGGTTTTGGAACCATTCAACAAAAGTGGGTTTTCGGGCCTAAAGGAGCATACACCGCGAAGGTGTTCCTGAACTTGAAGAAAATATTCTAGGAGATTCGTGAAGATTCAAGAGACAAAAAAGTACCTATAGAATTTATTTTCCATGCCCTAAATGTTTTAAAAAACAATACATCGTGAAACATCATGCACCTCCCTAGGCAACTCATTCTTCTAGTGCGCAACTAACGGTCCTAAGAAAAAATGGGTCATTTGGAGGTGATGTAGTAATTATTATAGCTCAAAAACATCACCATTCAACTAATTGGGTGTTTTTAAATCAAATTCATATAAAATTTTACCTCCGAACTCATCCGGAAGCTTGAGTTATCACTGTCGCAAGTTGGCTCAAGGTAAGAGTTTGATACTTAGCCAATTTTCGAAGAGGACACGTGTCAGCACTAGGAGCTTGGTGGGATTTCATGTCCCTTTCATCCCTTTGGAAAATGGAAAAAGGGGACACAAAAATTCACCATCCCTTTTTGGCCCCCAAGACACCAACGTGACCTCATGGATTGCCAATTTAGCCCCCGGGAGCTAGTTAGAGCCTTTCCTCTCACTGCACGGATGATCGCCAAGTGTCGCAACCTGACACAAAGTGGAAAATGATGTCCCTTTCATTACTTTAGAAAATGGAAAAGGGGGACACAAAATTCACCCAACCCCTATGCTTGCATTTTTGGATGAATACAGATCTAGACTTAGCCATTTTTCATGTTGTTTCACCCCCCCTTAGCTCCACACCCTACCAGAACTCCGGAAATTTTTTTCCAAACATCCCAACCTCCATTGATGCACTCAAGAAGCTTCACCAATTCATTATCATAGTTAAAATATAGAGATTTCAAAACAAAAGAAAACAATTTTCAAAAAAGAATGGAACAAAATGGTGAAGAAACGAAGTTTTGAAGAAAACCCCGAAGTCACCAGACGAAGATTCAATCATATCTTTCAAATGTTCAACGGATTAAGATGAATTTTTTTACAGTCCTCCTAATTTTCAAATTCCATCATGATACAATAGACAGAGGGTCAAATGATGCTCCAGATATTTTTTATAACAAAAACTCATTTTGGTGCCCTAGCTCTCATTCACTGGATTTCCCACCAATTTGACAATCAAATCGAGCTAAAAACTTGCACACAGACTCCAAATGAAAAACCTATCACAATGGAGTTAATTTAATCATGATTAGAGGTAAAAACTATACCTACAAATTTCAATCTCCATTAATGGCCGCCATGACAGCTTCATCCCCGAAGCCACTGCTAGTGAAAATTTTAAATTTTATTTCCAAGCATTCTAGTGGGTGAAATCAAGTGAAATTCAGAGGATAAGATCACGGTGAAAAGCTGAGTTTGAAAATATGTGTTCATCACAAGTTGAGCACTCGGAAATCCTCTTTCCAAAAATAGTAAGCTTTCCTATATAGGTTTGTTATGTTTGGAAAGTCATCATCAAAAGTGGCTATGGAAAAGGCAATGTGCACTTGAAGATCATCAGGAAGTCGGAATGATTTTTAGAGTAGAAAATAGTGAAAATGAACACTTACTAAAAATAGTAAGTTCCCTATATGGGTGCTTACTAAAAATAGTAAGTCACCCCTAGAAGTGGTCGAGGAAAAGGTAGTTTGCACAGAGGTGAATAAAGAAACTCATCGCATCAAGATGGTCAAGAAGAGGCAAAACCCACCTCTTACCAAAAATAGTAAGTCTCCCATCTGGGAGCTTGTTCACACTCAAAGGGAAATTTTGGAAAAATGGGACACATAGGGATGATCATTCAGGTCAGCATCATCATTTGGGATCGACATAAGTATCTCTCATAGGCCATTTGGAATTCATCTCGGGAACCCCGACAGTGTCTTTCGACACTTGCTTCATGGCCTCGAGTTGCAGGATCATCATGTGCAAGGTAGAGGTTGTGATCATTGGCAAACATTCCATCAACTTGGCAGGGTCAATTTTGAGCTCTTATCTCCTTAGAAGGGATCTTCGTGAGTTGTGTTCATGGTCATCGGAAAAATCATTCAAAAATGTTCTTAAACACTTAACCCAAGGTGTCTATGAACCATCCAAAGGAGTTTCTTAGGGTGTAAAGAGTTTAGAGATTTAGAGTTTCATCACATTGGAGCATTCCATAGATCAGAATAGTGGATCTTCATCAGATACAAAGTGTTCTTCAAGGCATCTCTTTCTCTCTCTTCTTCTTTCTCCCTCTTATTTCTCTCTCCTTTCTAATTCTTCGTTGGGCCTCATCATTGTATTTCATCCTATTCACTTAAGTGACCATTTTAAAATTGTAAAATTATTCTCTCAAAATTATAAGAGAAATACTTAATTCATGGAAAATGAAAATTCACAAGTGGAATATGGAAACGAAGAGTCATGTGAGGGAGGTGAGGGGTCACATTGAAAGTGTTATAAATTGGGATGACTTCTTCATCCCAAAGGATTCCAAAATTTTTAAGAACTTCTACGCTATAGCATTGTGAATTGTATGTAGTTGGACTATGTATCAACACACATGAAATAAATCTACACTTCTATTTTCCCTTTCTTTTTTCCTCTATTTCCCTCTTGTATGCACTTTGTAAGCATGGTGATCAAAGAGAGATTTGAATCTTTGATGAATGAGCCTCAAAGAACTTTGTGTTTATTTGGTTTTGTTTGTCTCACTAAAAGTTTCATTGTTGCTTTATTCTATATTGGATGTTGAACTATTCCAGTTACTGGGTGTGAAGCTCTACAATCTACTCACAATAGTAATATTCCTTGACTAATTTCCCCCTTTTCTCCTCAATGCTTTGTAATTTCATCTCTTGTACCCTTGTACAAGCACTTTTCCATAGGTTCAGTGGAGTGTCCTTGTGTGATTCCCCGCCAATTTAGCTACCCACAACATTTAGATAGGAGTAGGATTAGCTGCATTTGATAATGAGAGTTGTACCATTCAATGCGAGATGGATGTAGCCTCGTCAACATTGGTGGAGATACGTGATTTGTCCACCCAAAATTTTTTCTCACCAATAGTTTTTTGCGACTCTACTGGGAGATATTTTCCCAAGTGCACCCAAAAAGGAATCTTTTCCCAAAAAATAAAAATACAAAATATATATATATTCAATTTTTTTAAAAAATATATCAAAAATGGAAGAAATACTTGGATGATCAAAAGCCTCTTTGCAATCCTAACTGAGAAATATGTATTTTTCAAGAGTTGGAGAAGAAGCAACTAAATAGAAGAAACCATGGCAGATGAAGAAAGAGAAAGACCCCAACCCATTGTTCCATGGGGAAGGAATACAGGTCCACTTGCTCTTGCACCTCCTCTTCATGATCTTCCAATGTGTTCTCACAAGAACCTTCCAAAATTCAAAGGTGAAACACATAGCTTCCCGAAGAGCACGTAGCATCTTTCACCAATGCATTTGATGTGTTGGGCATCGAACATGAAGACGTGTCTGTTAGATTGTTTGTGGAATATTTGCAAGAAAATAAATTTAAATGGTTCTATTTCTTACTAGTAAGGTCTATCACTTGTTGGAATGACATAAGGAATAAATTTGAAGCCGATTTAAAACTATAGAAGACTCCGGTATCTCTTAATTCAACTACTACAAATTAAGGAGTCTACAAAATATATGAGAGACTTCGTAGCCAAATGCAACTGGTTAATTAGAAGAATACTAGAAGATGCCTTTCCTTCAGACAACAACCTGAAAATATTCTTTATCAATCTTGCTATGCAACCTAAAGTTGGATTCTTCCTAAGAAGATCACAACCTATAAATTTGAAATAAGCACAAGATTATGCTATTGAAACAGATGACAATTTAATCTTGACTTGTAAGGTAAATAATCCCCATGGTAAAAAAAAAGTTTTAAGTTTGGGTTTGATACCCATTGACCTAATACTTCAAAAAATGGCTAATGATATGCTTTCCATGAAGAAGAAACTGTCTCAGATCACAGGAGAACCCCAAAGGCTCACCTTGGAAGCCCTCCAGTCCATGTAATGTACAAGAGCTATGAAGATGAAGAAGAGGAAACTTTTGAATATGAAGAGGATGAGAAAATGAATATGCTAGGATCGGGTTTTGTGAATGCACGCTTGATGATGAGGAACCCAATGATAGTTACTCATATGCAATATTCACCCAATCCAAAAAGGATAAAAAGGAGCCTCTTCCACTACCCAAACTAAGAAATTGAATCCTCCAATGGTGACTCAGAGAAAATAACATCAAAAGTAGGATCATCAAATCCTTCTTCAAAAAGGATAGCTATGAAGAGACATGAAGTCACGCCAACCAAGAATCCTTATACCTCTTCAAGTAAGTCCCCTTTTTTTCTCTTGAAAAAATAGTTTCTAAAAACATCTGTGTTAATGCTTCCATAACCCATGATTTTCCCACCACCTCTTCATCCTTAGATATCATTGACCATTTCAAAAATTCCAAGATTCAAATGTCTGTGTTTGAATATTTAAGAGCTCATCCTAAACAATTGATGAGAGTCATTCAACATGTCAAAGGTAGTAGCCCTGTTTCTAAAGATGCCTCAACTAAAGAACCACAACATGCATCCAAATCCACTACATCTTTGAATTGCTGCTTGATTTTACACCCTCTACATCTAAGAAGGTTGATCCATTCTACATTGCCTTATTAGTCAATGGGTATAAGCTAAACAATTACATCATTGACTCTAGTGCCTCAAACAACGTCATGCCCACAAAAGTTTCTAAAGCTCTTGGTCTCTCCCTTTCCTCTACCTTTGGTAAATGTCTCTCCATGGAGATGAAACGAGTGCCTCTCGTTGGACAAGTCAAAGATGTCGAGGTAACATTGGAGAACTTCCTAGCAATAAAATCACAATGAGAATCCTTGTAGTAGACATGCCCACCTCATATGGCATGTTGTTGGGCCAAATATTCTACCAAGATGTTGGAGGAGATATGCAGTTGAATTGGTTGCACACCACCATCCCGGTCAACGGTAAAAAAAAGAAACTACTTCCCATCAAAAAAATGAAGTATATTGTTCAACGGCCAAACAACCCAATGGCAGACATACCGTGCCACAATTCCAAACTCTGACAAATTCTTCATGACCTTCAAGGAGGATCTTGATTTTCCCTTATTGGTGGAGGAATTTCCAAACATCATAGAGCCATTTAAAGAACACAAAAAGAGTTGATGAAATTTGAGTTTGAAAGGGTGTACTTTTCATGGGATGAAGGTGTAGATGAAGTTTCCATAGTGGATGTTGAGGTTGGTAATGAGAACCTTGAATTACAAAAAGAAACCTTGTAGTGATGAGAAATGTAGAACACAAAGAAGGAATGATGCTCAACACATTCTTAATAGATAACTTCAACGTTTTTAATGATTCTCCTAAGGATCATCATGAGTCTTCATGTGATGAATATTCTAATGAACTTGAAGGATTTTCTTTGTCATTAGAAGAAGATGACGGGGGGGAATAAAAGAGTGGAATTGTACCTTAACCTCTCAAAATTTAAATGTAGTATACCCATAAAAATGATGATTTCACTATATAAATGAACATCTCAATGTTTGGCGATCAAGAACGAAAAGATGAAGATGATGACATTTTAGCTCCTGTGTTGTGCTCATTTCCTTTTCATGAGGATGGAAACATTCTCAATGAAAAATGGAGAAACGGATTGTTGCTTGATCCTAAAGTTGATTTTACTCAAAATGGAAACCTTCTCAATGGATTTCAACCTTTCGTGCTTTCCACGATGAACAGATGGATTCCCTTGACACAAAGATGGAGGATGAAGCCAAAAATGGACAAGGCAAGGAAGATGACAATTTTCAGGTTAGAGACAGGATTTTGAAGTCATTCTCTTTCCAAGAGGATAATGCACTGAAAGTAACACAATGTATAGGGTAGATCATGAAAAAATATTTGGAGCATGAGAAAGGCCACTTCATGGAACAATTAAAAAGCAGAGAAAATCAAGAGGAGGGACATGATGCCAACATTCATGAGACATCTGTTGAGAATCAACCCATGAAAGCGGTTGTCATGAAGTCAATGCATAATGAAGAAAAAAATTAAGTATATTGAATGAATTTCTATTTGGAGGTGGATGAGAGGTATCTTATCACTCAAAAATATGTACTTTTCTATATACCGCTAGATCGATATACTAAACCTCTCTCGTATATGTGCCCTTCTAATATACTTGTCAATACATGGAAGTAGCTCACCCTCTTGATATATGCATCCATATGTGAGAGAAGCGTTAACATACATGAGAGCAAAATGGTATGTGGAACCTAAGTAGTACGTGAAAGGAACTCACATGATCAATGATTGAGGTGGAAGGTGATGAAGGGAATGAAAGTGTATGTGTGTCCTTGTAACTCCCGATGGATTATAGGGACAATGCCCAAACATTGTTGTTATAGCTATGTTAGACTATATATGCAGTAGGTAAATCATAATGGATTTACCCGTAAGTGTGACCCAGAGACATTGCAAATACTTGAATACCGCGTAAAGCTTACGCTTCATGATTGTGTACAACAAAGAAAATAAAGTGTGTAATTGAAAAATCTAAGTATGAAATCGAAAATCTAACTTTCGAAATGAAAATATAATTTTGGAATTGAAAATATAACTTTGTCATTGAAAATATAACTTTGGAATTTAAAATCTAAATTTGGAATGGGGAAACCAAAATGCGTGAAATAAACAAATCGTACTTGAAGCTTTGAAAAATGATTTTTGTGTTTTTTGTTTTTGGCTTTTCTCAAGATCTTAGACAAATGAAATCAAAGGATTGAATTGCATCTTACAATAGAAACTCGTGAAGATGTCAAAGAGAAGAAGTTACGGAAACAAAGAACTTGCATCACTTTGAGATGGATTAGTAATAAAGAGGGTTAAACATAATTAATTGAGAGGAAAAACAAATGTATATTGAAATTTTATATATGTGGTATGAGTATCACAACTCAAGCTTTCCGTCTAGGTTGTTTCAAGTGCAACATAGTAACTCAAAACAATATTTAGATGCTCGTTGAGGACGTTTAATTGTGCAACAATGATGGGGACAATGGGAGTGGATTCAAATACTAAGTATTATAATATTATCCTAATTAATTTTGCATTGCATATTAATAATATTATTTATTGTTTTATGGTTATATTTAATTATAACCATCCTTTTGTTTGTATTTGAATATTACGAGCTGTTATATTGTTTTAACAATATATTTGTTTTTATTTAATTGTTGCTTCCCGGATGTTATTGGAAGCTTGTGTATTTTGGAATTTGGTTGCACCTGTGCAACTTAGTCTCCTGTTTGTATTTGGCTGTGCAATATCTATAAATATTGCAGCCCATTCTTTGTAATGTTGGTTGATTGAGTTTAATAAAATTTAATCAGGCTTCCACCCCTATTGCTGAATCAACATTTGGTACCAGAGAGAATCAAGCTCCTGGAAAGGTTGGAGAAGGTTGCAGAGGAAGAAGGATTCGTGGAGAAGAAATTTGCAACATTGGAGAGCCAGTGCTACCTCCAGCAACTTCCCACATCTCCCTACCTCCCACAACCTCTTGTGTTAATTCCAGGTAAACGTAAAGAATTTTTTTTTGCCTTGGTGCCCTCTGCACTAGGAAAATTTGCTATCTGGAAGCTATTCATTTTCAGAATCTATATAAAAAAAAAATTTATTTTTCCCCATCGAGGGGTTTTACCTCTAATTTAGAGGAGAATTTTAGCCTTTGATATTGTTTATCAGACCTCTACATTTTGAGGACTGTGCTAAAAAAAAAAAAGTGGAGATTATTTTGTGTGGAAAGGCAAACGAGCTATCACTGTGAACATTGGATTAGATGACTGCCAAACAGAGGCATTGAGTTGAGTTTTGCAATATTGTAGACTGACCCCAGCCATAAGTTTGGTATATTATCAATCGGTGGATCATCCACATCAAAGAGATATGTTTTTTCAAACCTACAATCTATAATATTCAATGATGGATACCTCAATTTGACACTCGCACACAACATTGGACATCTTCATTCCAACCACACAAAAAAAAAAAAGAGGCCATTTCTATCCTCCATGAGCATCGTGGTATCTCCTACTAGTGACTCGAGACCTACACAAAGCAATAAACAAGAAGAAATCATATATACACAAAATTTGCATCAAAAAAATCAATGAGGAGATAACAAAGGGGTTTCAATACAAATTGGTGAAAATACAACAAAAAAAAAAAAAGCGGCGGCCAAAGCAATAGAGATAAATATAAAACAATACAAAGGCATGGAGATATAAAAAAAATGTCTTAGATCCATTTTCTATGCATAAAGAAACCCTAAAGCACCATCTACTCATTCACAGACACGTGGAGTCTCTGCCAGTCGCATTTTTCAAAGGTAAGTCATTTTTTCATATACTTTAAATACAAGTTTGTTCATTCCTATATCAAGCGCCCTTAAGTGGCCAAGTTGGATAGAGGGAAAGCCTTAGAAGTGGGAGGTGCATGGTTCAAATCCCACCCCAACTTGCTTTTCGAATTTGGCGGAATTTTGGTGGAACCACCAAATTTAGTAGAAATTTTGAATTTAGTTATAACTAACTAAATTTAGTGGAGAAATCCCTAATTTAGGGTAAAAAAAAAATTTCTCCCATTCGGCCTGGTTCTTCATTTTAGACATTTTTTTCAAAAGGAGACCCATCTAAAAATTGCTTTTTCAGCTAGTTTTCTACAATTATTTGCATTTTGGGTCATTTTGGGCTCCAGAGGCCACCAGGGCCCGCAAAACAAAAAAAATTTGCCTGCCATTCAAATTTTTCCAGATTTTTGAATGTAAATTATATACTGCTTTATATTGTACTAATTTTTAGGTTTCCATAGTCAACTGACAAACTTTGTAACTCTCGTAAACTCGCGTAAATTGTAATAAAAAACAATTAAAAATTGGTTTTGTAACACTCACGAGATCCTAGATCTCATTCGTAGCATTCGGTATATACGGTGCCTCTGGGAAGTGCTTACGGGTAAAGCCATCATGACTACTACTACACTTAACGCCTAATATAGCTGCAACAACATCATCTGGGCATCGTCCCTATAAATCGACGGGGAGTAATAAGGTCACAGTGCACACACTATGAACCATCCCATCCGTCTGTGAATGATTGCATGACATAAATCCGACTGAGAAATTATCCAAGTATATAGCAAAGTTACGCGCGTGTATGAGGATATTTCTTTGATTCGGTGTCAATAATCACACAGACCCCATCAATACTATCTTGGTACCATGTATTGAATTCTTTCACGTATGTTAACACCTCTTTCACGTACCGCCGGTATATATAGAAAGGGCGAGCTTCTTCCACGTACCGACGGGTATATCGTAAGGGCACGTATATAAAGGTTCGGTATATCGGACTAATGGTATATAGATTGGGAGACCTAATACCTAGAGTGATAAGAGCCAAACCTTGTCAGTGATCTCTTTAAAATGGGCACCAATGCCCCCAAATTTTTTCTTCCAGATTCACAATTATTGCTCAGAGGAAATAACTATGCTACATGGAAGACTAAAATCAAGACACAACTTGAGTTTGAAGAAATCTGGCGTCTCTGTGAATGGTACTCGACCGTGATCAACCACTGATACAACACAACAACTGTAATTTGATAAAGTAGATCAGAAGGCCAAACTCATCATCTTGTTTGGAGTGTCCGATGATGTGCAACCCCACATTCATGAGATGCCAAAACAACAAAAGAAGTGTGGGATAAATTGAGCACAATATACGAGGCCAAGAACAAGAATGTTATACTCAATTTGCAAAGTCAGTTACATACACTGAAATTCAAGCAGAATGAGAAAATTGAAGCTTTCTTAAGAAGAGTTACAAAATTGAGGGCTTCACTTCTAGCCCTAGGAGAACCAGTCATAGATGATGCTCTCATTCCCATTGTTCTGAGAGCACTCCCCTCTTCTTACCACATTTTTGTCACAACACTAAACGTGTCAGATACGATAGTTGGTTTTGACAAACTGGTAAACCTACTGCAACAAGAGGAAGCAATGCACAATAAGGATGATGAAGAGGAGCAGGCACTGTCTTCACATCAAAAATGGAAAGGAAAAGGTAAAGGAAAACCTAATTCCTATAAGAAGTCCCAACATCAGAATCAGTATCACGGGGACAATCAATAGAAGAAGCAATGTCCTATCTACAAAAGAGGACATGACTTAAAAGATTGTTGGTATAACACTTACAAGAAAGGTTCATCCAGCAACTCGGACCACAACAACAACAATCTTACAAGGGACATTCTAACAACAATCATGGGTAGAAAAAGGGGAAAAGAAGACCCTACCAGCAAGGTAATATTGTTGAGCAACAAGACTAGTCAGACAATGAAGACTTCTTGTTCACTTCTCGATCAAGTGAACCATCCACATCATCTAGTGATGTCTGGTATGTTGATTCGGGAGCCACTTGACACATGACCAGCCACAGAGACTGGTTTATTTCAATGAGGGACATGCCATCAAAAATCATGTTTCATTGGGAGATGATTCTTCATATATATTTTAGGGGATTGGAAACATTTCTCTACCCCTTGGTTCATGAAAATGTAGACTATCAGATGTCCTATATGTCCCTGGTTGATAAAGAATCTTCTTTCAGTTAGTCAACTCCTAGATCACAACCTAAAATTGACTTTGATAGTCAATCCAACAAGAAAACATGTTTTGATTCGAGATAAATCAAGAGGCTCAAAAATAATTGCAAAAGCCTCCAATGTGGGACGCATGTTCCAACTTGATTTCGTTCACAGAGATGATCAAGCACTTGTGGCTAAAAACTCCACCTCAGCATAGTTGTGGCATCGGAGATTTGGTCATGTAAGTTTCAAATATCTCAAAACACTTCACCGGTGTAATATGGTACATGGGCTACCATCTCTTCAGAAGGATACAGACAAGTGTCCTCACTTTGCGCTAGGAAAACAACACAGAGCTTCATTCCAGAAGAGTACATTTCAAGCTCATGGTAAACTTGACCTGGTTCATACCAATCTTTGTAGTCCGATGCAGCCAAGTCATTCTGGGTTCCAGTACTTCATGCTTTGTGTTGATGACTATTCGAGAAAAATGTGGATTTTCTGTCTTCACAAGAAAAGTGAAGCATTTGAAACCTTCAAAAAGTTCAAAGTAGCAGTTGAGAAAGAAATTGGTCATCACATCAGAACTCTCCGCTCAGATCAAGGGGGGGAATTCACCAGTGATGAGTTCAGAGACTACCTACAAACTCACGGGATTCATCGACAAATGCCTCCTCCACACACACCACAGTAAAATGGTGTTGTTGAGAGAAGAAATCGTACTATCATGGAAATGGTGTGATGCATGATCGATGATTCTAGACTTCTAAAGACATTCTAGGCAGAAGCAGCAAAAACAACAATGTATTTGTTGAACAGAGTACCCACAACTGCTCTTGATGGAATAACACCACAAGAAGCATGGTCAAAAATGAAACCATCCATTGCACACCTCAGAGTATTGGGTGCAAAGCAAGCATGCACATACCCAAATAGAATAGAAAGAAATTGGACATGAAGTCACAAAAACTCATCTTCATTGGGTACAGTGAAGAGACTCTTGGGTATAGATTGATGGATCCTAAGACTAGAAAAGTCTACACCAGCAGAGATGTTGAGTTTTTCGAAGAAGGAAGCAGAGACTCCTCCTCCGGACTCACAAGATGTAGATTTTTCACCTGTTGTAAAAATTGAAGCTGATGTTCCCTTAGAAGATGAAAGTGATGATGGGGATGATGGTGTTGATCAGATAGAACCACGACCCATGGGAATAGTTCAACGTATATGCTAAATGGTGTACAAGTACATTACGAGATGCAAGAATGGATGCTCCACCGATACATCCACCCTTGACCACAGACTCGTAGTAAAGCAAGAGAAGAAGTTAACTTTGCTTTGATGAGTAGAGTTATTGAATCAGATGAGCCCTCTACAATCTAGGAAGCCCTACAGTCAAAATCTTGGAAAGATGCCATGGATTTTGAATATCAATCAGTGATGAAGAATAACACTTGGCAAGCTTGTCGATCTTCCACCAGGGAAGAAACCCATTAGATGCAGATGGATATTTAAAACAAAGTACAAAGCAGATGGGACAATGGACAAGTATAAAGCGAGACTTGTAGCAAAGGGGTATGCACAAAAAGAAGGCATTGACTATGAGGAGACATTTTCTCCCACAAGCTAAGATCAAAACGATCAGGATGATCTTTGCTCTAGCTGCTCAGTTTGGATGGAAAGTCCACCAAATGGACGTAAAAAGTGCCTTCCTAAATGGAGATTTACAAGAAGAAGTCTACATGACTCAACCTAAGGGATATGTAGTACCTGGTCAAGAAGCAAAGGTATGCAGACTCAAGAAATCTCTATATGGTCTCAAACAAGCACCCCGGGCATGGTACATCAAGATTGATGAGCATCTCGTACAACATGGATTTGTTAGAAATCCATACGATCCCAATCTCTACCTCAAAAAGCAAGGGGGAGATGGTGATTGTTGTTGTCTATGTCAATGATCTAGTCATCACTGGTAGTTCAGTGAGGATGATCGATGCAATGAAGAAAGATCTTAATCGATCGTTCGACATGACCGATCTCGGGCTGATGCACTATTGTCTTGGATTGGAAGTGTGGTAGAAAGAGAATCATATTTTTGTTTCTCAGATGAAATATACCAAGACTACACTTGAGAAGTTTAGGATGATGGATTGCACACCAATTGCTACACCCATGGAGAATAAATTGTAGTTATCTCATTCAGATCCATCTCCTGAGGTAAGTGCCACTCTCTATCGGCAGCTGATTGGGAGTCTCATTTACCTAACCTACACTAGACCAGATATCAGCTTTGTAGTAAGTTATCTATCCAGGTTCATGTAGGAACCCAAAGTTTGTCATTGGAAAGCAACAAAGCGCATTTTGAGATATCTCAAAGGATCAGTGGATCTTGGTCTAGAATACAAGAAGAATGAAAACTTCTTCTTGACTGGATATTTGGATTCAGATCATGTAGGTAACATTGATGATAGAAAATCCACTTCTGGATTTGTATTCTTTATGGGATCTGACCAATATCATGGGGAAGCAAGAAACAACACTTTGTTTCTCATTCTTCCACAGAAGCCAAGTATCGTTCTGCAGGAGAAGCATCTCGTGAAGTGATTTGGCTATGCTACGTCGCATACTTGGAAGGACTTGGAATACCACAGGACAAACCGACCACCATGTATGTTGACAATGAAGGTGTTCTCAAACTTTTTCACAATCCAATTTTCATGAGAGAACAAAGCACATTGAGGTATAGGTTCATTTCATATGTGAACATGTGTTGAAGCACAACATCCAACTTCAATTTTGTCCAACTGTTGAACAACGAGCAGATATTTTCACAAAGTCACTTGCACGTGACAAGTTTGAGTTGTTCAGAGAGTTCCTCTCCTCATCTCTTCAGACAATGCACAATTAAGGGGGGAATGTTAGGATAAAATATTATCCTAATTAATTTTGCATTGCATATTAATAATATTATTTATTGTTTTATGGTTATATTTGTTTATAACCATCCTTTTGTTTGTATTTGAATATTACGGGAGCTGTTATATTGTTTTAACAATATATTTGTTTTTATTTAATTGTTGCTTCCCAGATGTTATTGGAAGCTTGTGTATTTCAGAATTTGGTTGCACCTATGCAACTTAGTCTCCTATTTGTATTTGGTTGTGCAATATCTATAAATATTGCATCCCATTCTCTGTAATGTTGGGTGATTGAGTTTAATAAAGCTTTTGCCCTTGTTCTTTGAATCAACATATACTATGATCATGGGTTGTCTTTCCTGGGATGTGTTGCATGGTTACACCAATATTGATCAGTTAGGTGGGTTTTTTCAGTTAAAGTGTTCAATTAGGCAAAGATAATTGGGACTAAGGGAGTGGAAAAAAATCTAGCATGTGTATCCCAAAAGAATCATCATGAGAATGCAGAGCCAATGTTAGGTTGAGGGGTGACTGCTCAAAAGGTTAAGTTTGCAAATGTGTGGCACCGGGATAGGTCATACGGGAGCACTAATGGTACTGGTATTTTTGTGGTAAGTCTAGGATGGTTATTAAAAGTATTATTATGTTTGTGTTTTTCCTTTTTAGCAAAGCATTCCAAGTTCGGTGGTCATGCATGAAGAGGTTCGAGTAGTTTTGTTTTAACAACATTGTAAAACAATATTAAGCATAAAAGAATATTAAAGGATCTTGGTTATTTCTAATTCACTAGATCACCAAAAAGCACACGATAAGAGCATACATGATTTTTATTCTAAAAATACAAAATGAAAAATAACAAATGGAAACGAAATGAGACGATTATTGAGATAAATGTTAGAATAATCTCAACCACTTTTGATTCTCAAGATTTCCCACAAAGGTGCGTGAGAGAAGAGTGATGTAGGAGCACCTTGTAAATAATAAATTTTGACTTTCTTGGGTTTCTAGGGGTGTCTCGAGTCCATTTCAGTTGGTCATGATGTGTACTAGTCCATTTGGACTCCATAAGCAAGAATAAGGAGTTTCCCTCCAAAAGTATAATTTGAATATTTGAATAGGTCATAGGCATGTTATAGGTTTAGATATTAGTTTAAGGGTCATCAATAATGTAATAAAGTGTTACAAGAGTTTTAATTCACCTTTTCATAACTTTCTTAACCCTACCAAGGATTTAACTCAACTTGAGTAGGCTAATCCTAATTACTTTCTCTCTATTCATTTGTCTTGGAAGCATTCGAATGAGACATATAACTAACATGAATATAATTCAAAACCTAGCTAAAGCATGCCTACTAGTATGTTCAATTAACTAACATAGACCTAAATAGATCTAGGAGAAATCAAATTGGTTTGTTGCTACTCCAGGAAGGTGAGATGGTCTCTCCAATAATGACTACAAGATCATATTGGATACCCATCTACTAACCCCATTGAAGACTTGAGGCAAGGATTGAGCTTGGTTATTAATCATATTTCTTATATGATATGCAAATCAAAGCATGGTGTAAAGTTTAAAGGTATGTGGTTAGTCCTTTTTATAGTTTTTCCTTTGAGGAAAACTAGCATCTTAGTGCATGTGGGACTAAAAGCACAAAATTAGATTAAGAATTTTAATCATGATTAAGGTTTGTAATCATAATTAGTGAATTAACAAGTGATTAAGATGTGAGGAGCCTTAATCAACCACTTAGGGTCAATTAGGAGGCTAGGATAAGCTTTTGAAGCTTGTTGAGATGTTGTGGAGGAAGTGGGGTGATTTTGAGTGGTTGGAAGAGGGGTTTGAGCCAATAATAGGGTATATTGACCAAAACAAGGGTAAAATAGGCTTAATTAGCTAATAATCATTAATTGTCTGTTTGGAAGAGGATTTTGACTTACGATTTGTCGTAAAGTGGCATCCTGAATGCGAAAGAGGATAGGTAATCAAAAAAGCATTGTTAATTGACCAAAATGGTAAGAAACATTAGTTAATTAGTGGAAATCACTAATTATAATGGAAATGGTAAGAATGAGAGTGATTTGTGTGCTTTTGGCAATAAGATTGCAAAAGTGGAATTTAGGTGTCTACATTTTCCCTTGTTTGAGGTGAAGTAAGTAACTTCACTTCAAATATAGTAGACAAGCATAAACAAGTAAATTTTTGAAGAAAAATTAGTAGAATGAAGGATGCCCCCTCGAGTGTCGATGGGGTGATAGAAGAAGTCAATCGATCGATCGAAAAATATGATCAAAATGGATAGAAGAAATAAGGATAGGAATAAACATGATTGTTTATTGCCCTAGGTGATTTGGAAGAAAAATTAATAGTGATAAGAAATGATAATGGAGAATGGGAATAGCTCTTTCTTTTCCTCCAATCTTTAAATAAAAAATTTTTTTCATCATTTTTTCCCCTATGATCTACATCATCGGCCTTTATTAAAATAAACAAAAGTGTAAAATAACATGAAAAGCTAAATTACTAACATTTGTTCATTGTTAAAAATACGTAACTCCATGCAACATACATAATGCAATGCAATACAAGAAAGTAAAATGATGCTTAACTCCATGCAACATACATAATGCAATGCAATATGAGAAAGTAAACCAACTAACCTAACAGAGAAACAAGTACAATCACACATACTCAAACAAACAACATTCAAGACAATTGCACACCAATGTTTTTGTTATCAAGCTTCAGTTCCCGAATGTTTGTGTTGTAATGAAAAGGGTTAAAAATGGTGCCCCAAGAAAGGATACATGCGAGGGGAATAACAGAGGACACAAGTAGTCCCATGGAAAGCATTCATGTGCACTATGACACAGTCTCTGACAACTCATTATTGCACATAGGAGTACCGACATAGTAAGCAAGCCAACTTTGTTAATGGAGGTAGATCACGATGATCCATAAGTCATTTGAGACAAGAACAAGCAAGAACCTAAGAAATATGTTTTTGTAGGAAAAATTTTGATGTTTGAGGACAATGCATTTGATACATGCTTTTCAATTTGTGCATGTTGTTTACCAATTTTTGAAAAAAATTTGAATTTTTGCAATTTTTTGATTTTTAATGATTTTACCAATTTTTTTGGGTTTTTTTTGAAAAAAATTATATTGTTTTGAATTTTTTGAATTTTTAGGAAGAAAATATTGTAGAAGAAATAACAAAGTCATGAGACATCACCAAAAGTCACCATAAGGCAAAAATATGCCCCAAGTAGTAGAAAAGGCCATCGAAGCAAAAACATGCCCCATGCATAGTAAAAATGGGCATGCAAAATAATTATTTATTTAAAAATAATCATCACGGTGAGTGTTAGAAGAATTTAGAAGAACCACGATGGCTCTAGGGCCTCGGGTGAGAAACATGTCACGGGGGGGTAAAAATGGGTATATAAACCATCACGGCAATTCATTTACCACATTCACTTACCTTTTTACTGTTGATTGAGCTCTAACCTACGAGAGAAATGATGGGGGGCTAAAACCAGAAACACCATGTGGATCACATGAGAGACTACATGAGACTTCCAACTGAGGATGGCCCATAGGTACACAAAGCTGAACTTTTCACCTTTGTCAATTTATAACATTTAATTTTGGTTAAAACATTTATTAGGGTTTTTAGGGGTTAAAAATTTATGTGAAATGCACAAATGGCCCTTGGGGGCACACTGTGCATGTGGGTGTGTGGGCATGCTTGTGCATGTGCATGTGGCATGTGCATGCATGCATGCATGTGTGCTGGCATGCATTGCATGCAAGGGCATGCATGTTTTGGGCATGTGCATGTGGTGTGTGTGATGTGTGCATGTGCAAGAAGGCGCATGCAATGTGCTGCACATGCACGCATATGATAGGGGTTTTGGAAAATTTGAGTGCTATGTGGGGGATGATGGGGTGCGATGATGAAGGGGTGCATGGTGTGCTTAGGGTGCTATATGCCATAGGGGGTGCTGGGGCATGCTAGGGGGGTGCTGGGTAATGCACAAAAGACATTTTTAGAATGATTTTTAGAAGAAAATGAAGGTTTTAGAAAAACCTAGATGGTAGAAAATAAATGAATAAGATAGTAAAATAGAATAAATAGAATAATATGGTAGAATAGAAAAATTAGATTTATAATAGAAGAATAAGATCATAATAAATGACTTGATTGACCTTATAGATGGATTTAGAGGTATTAGAGACATGGGAGCGACATGGGCGGCTCCGGGCCTACGAGGTGACATTTAGACATTGAGACCATATTTTCTTAGAGATCACACTGGAGGTGACTGGTTTATCACACGTGGCTCACATGCCACAGATTACTTTAGATCATAGCCTACTCACACCTTAGCTGAGAGATGGCAGAGTGAGAGTCAGACATTTCATCTTCCTACTGAAGTGAGATGAGCATCACTTTAGAGGATGTGTGGTGGATCTTACGAGTTCCTATTCAGGGTCACTTGATCACATATGATGGTCACCAGACCATATTGAGTGATGCATAGCCAAGATGTTTGAGTGGTAGACATACCCCACCGCGGTATGACTATGTCTTCATTAGGAGGTGTATGGCGATCAATCGGGTTGGGATGGGTCCCTATATTTTTGTTAGCTCTTGTCAATGGCATATTTTTTCTTGACAAGATTGGTGCTTGGTTTCCTCTGGGCTTATTGGAGTGATTCATGACCTTCTTTAGGGAGAGGTTTACTATTGGGGTCAGTGTATATATTGCTCATTTATACACAGAATTTTACATTTGATAGCTTACCATGGACAGAGGTCCATGGGGTCCTGCCACTTTGTTACAGATATGGGCCTGGGACCATATTGCGATAGGACACCCTACTGAGCATTGAGAGCTCTGAGTTGGAGAGCCTTCCATCATGGGTTGGGTTCCAGATGGAGATGATATTCATGGTCACATGGGGGATATAGACTATTACAGGTGAGTGTTTTGATGAGGTACAACCTCACATGATCACATGGCATGGCCATATACAGGTTGTACCATTGGCCTCAGGATGTAGTTGAGTTGAGCACTTGCAGTAGTTGATCATTTTTCATTCTTGGGAGCAGGAGTCATATCATGGAGTGGTACAGAGTGGACCGGGTCCAATGGTAGTTTGGTCTTATCCAGGGGATTCCTAGTGATGAGATGTGGTATGCACATGCAGATATAGAGAGACCTTTCATATGGGGCCCCGAGATCAGGTTGGGTCGAGCTCACTAGCTTTTTACAGTGGTTCCACAACCTTGGGTACAACGGGCACAATAGTGGATCCAGGATGACCCCAGATTATGCAGGGTGGTATGCGATATGTTTGCCTCGAGATTTGACCATTCCATACAGAGGTATTAGATGCAGATGCAACAGGGGGGGATATGGGCCCAGATCCTAGGGGCACACAGCACAGCAGGCAGGTCCACAGGAGGACCACATATAGGGGTACCAACACAACAGTGTTAGTCCAGTCAGTAGTTTTAGTGCAGTAGTAGGTAGTGGTGCAGCCATAGGTATTGGCACCACGGATGCCCCTTTAGGTTCCATTACGGGCACCATTACAGGAACCTCCATCACCCCCTCACGTGAGTCCACCACATAGTCCACCAGGAGGTGGAGGAGATGGCGGGGGTGGAGAGGATATGGAGGAGGATGTACAGGATGTTGGTGGGTGGTGGTTGGTTGCAGGTGCAATGCAACTACACAAGTTGTAGCCCCCCTACACTTTAGGTTACAGCTGAGAGGGACCAGGCCATTACACAAGAGACCAGGTATCAGAGACCAGGATCAGAGAGGATCAACTCATCACAGAGGAGATCAGGCAGGATAGAGAGAGAGAGAGATAGAATGACATGACATGAGTGAGATCAGTGATCAGAGATCAGAGAGAGAGGACAACTAGGAGAGAGAGAGAACTAGTGGAGAAGTGGTTCAAGGTGGATAGAGCATGGATGATAGCAGTGTAGACATAAAGCAGAATAGGAGAGTGAGAGAGAGTGATGATCTCTCTGATTGGGCATCTTCATCATCTAGGATGTTCCAGGATGCATATTAGCATATATGATGAGAGCTAGTGGTGAGAGGCCTCCTCTACTACTAGGAATTATACCACACATGAGTGTCATCCCAGAGGGACAGAGAGGGGCCCTTTTGATCATGATAGATGTTAGCAGTCAGATCATCTAGATCCCAGAGGACCTCATGATCAGCCAGATCAGTTCAGCAGCCTACAAGTGCAGTAGAGCACATAGTGCAGTGGCAACTTCTGCAGACCACACACATCACATCAGATTTCCCCCCTAGGGCCCTAGGCCAGCAGTCCCGGAGAGAGGTGAGAGAGAGAGGTTGACTCTCTTATTGATGTATTAGATGTATATTTTTGTATGTATCACCTCGATATGAAGGCATACTTTTGTATGGATGTATATGTATTATTTTTTATCATGCCTCGTGATGAAGGCACATTTTTGTACAAATGTATGTTATGTATTATTTTTTATTATGCCTCATGATGAAGGCATATTTTTTATCCATGCCCATGATGGATTTTTATGATATGATATTTTCATCGATACACATTGATTTTATGATTTTGTACACATTTTATATTTATGATGATTATGATGATGATGATTGATGGATTACCGATGTATCACATTTTGTTTATGAGATATCATGCTTAATCTTGTATGTTTATGTTTGTATCACATGTTGTTAGATTTATGAGATAGCCTTAGCTTGATGTCATATTGCATGTTGATGAGATACTTTGAGTAAAACATGTTTTTATTTTTGATATTGGTGTGGGGGATAGATTTTGATCATGTGCAACCCCTCTTGCCCCATTGATGATACGGTATTGATGATTAGCTTTAGCATACATGTGTGATGTAGACTTAGCTTTTATTGATATATGATGTATAGATGTGATGGTTTATTTGATATGATGATGAAATGATAACAAAATGTACAAGTAAAATAACAAGCACAAGTTAAACAAATCTAATCAAAGCAACACAACTATCTACAAGTATGCAAGATAAAATGAACTCAATGCAATGCACCACAGAATTAAAGTAACATTCAATCTAAGTAAGCAAATGAATCCAACTTAAAGCACACAATAAAAAAAAAATGCAACTAAAACCATACAAACCAACAACTAAAAGTAAGCAAAACTACTACTTTGTTTTTGTGGGACAGTTTTGGGATGTTTTTCATTGTTTTTGGTATTATCTCAGACAATTTTTTGGATTTTTCTATTTTTTGAATGTTTTGAGTTTTCTCAAAAACATATTTGAATGTTTTGATTTTTTTCAAAAAGTTATACAAATGTTTTTTTATGTTTTCTAAGAAGTTTTCAAAGCAAATGTGCAAGGAAATGAAGAAATGTGGATGCCCCAACATTAGATGGGATGTACAAGGGAAAATGCCACATGTTATGTGTAAGAAGGTGATGATGTGAAAGTTTCCCCAACATGAGATGGGAATATTCAAATTCAAACTCTCCACATTCAAAAGTAGGATTAGTCGGATCAGGGAAAAGAGGACAGCTCACAAGGGACTCAGATGAAGGAAAGACCAACTTAGGAAAAAGCTATCATACTCCTAAACCTGAAATGCTTGTGAACAACGGACCCTCCAATGGCACCAAAAAACTAGTTTTCACCAAAGGACTTGTCCAAAGTGCCACCATTGTGTGGTTTTCACTATTGGACACACTTGTTTATTTCTTTTTTTTTTTTTTTTATACTTTTTTTTTTTTTATTTTAGGACCCCACACTAAGCATAGAAATAGCTTAAGATGCATTGCATTCATGGGTTCTCAAAGCTCTTGGCCATCTAATAGGCAAGCTTATAGGCACTTGAACCAAACTTGGCCACCACAACATATGGCCCTAGCCAATTACTCAAAAATTTCCCTTTCTTTTCTCGGTCCTTATTGGTGTTTTTTTTATTCTCTTTTAACACCAAGTCTCCTACCTCAAATTGATGAGGTATTACTCTTTTATTGTAGCTTCACCACACTCGATCCTGATACACTTTAAGGTGATTGAGGGCATGAAGTCATTTCTCATCTAATAGCTCCAACTCTTCTAGTCGAGCTACTCTGTAGTCCTCCTCTTTCATTCAGGTAGTCCCTTAGCTCAATACGCAAAGAAGGGATCTCGATCTCTAGAGGTAGTACGGCTTCTATGCCGAATACTAAGGAGTATGGAGTGGCACCTATAGGGGTGTGGATAGATGTTCTGAATGCCCAGAGGGCAGGGTGAATCTATAAATGCTAGTTATGGCATGTTGTATTCACCATCTTCTCCATAATACTGAATGAGGGTTTTATTGAAGCTTTGGCTTTCCCATTACCTTGAGGGTAATAGGGGGTTGAGAACTTGAGAGATATTTGAAAATGTTTGCATAAGAGTGCTTTCACAGTTTTATTTTTAAATGGCTTACCATTATCAATGATAATAGCAGAGGGATACCATATCGATAAATGATATGGTTCATTATAAATTTAGATATTTGGGCACCTTCAACATAGGTAAGAGGAACAACCTCTACCCATTTTGTAAAGTATTCATAGTAGTGCATGATGATGAACTTATGGCCATCCAGGAGACAGGGTTAAGTTTTCCTATTAGATCGAGACCCCACTTTGAGAATGGCCAAGGTGTTGTGATAGGTTGCAAGGATTGTGTTGATGCATGTATCAAATTTCATACTTCTGACAATCCAAGCATTTCTTCACATGGTTACAAGTAGTCATGCTCCATGGTAGGCCAATAGTAGCCTACTCTGAGTATTTTCTTTTCAATATGATCCCATTAGTATGAGCCCCACATATGCCTTCATGCACCTCTTTGATTGCTTGGATGGACTCATCTAAATTTAAACAACACAAAAAATTCCCATCATAGCCTCGGTGGAAGAGGGTGCCCCCAAGTAGGGTATAATGGGCTATACATTGGATGAGGTTCATTTTTCAGCATGGGAAATGTTTGTGGGAAAGGTTCCATCATGGAGGTAATTAAATATTTCAATATACCATGGGGAAAAGGGACCAACAACTTCACACACCAAATAAGACTTTGGTATGTCATATGTCATATGTTTCATAAGTGCTCCACAAAAAATGGCATATCATTGTTTGTAGGTGGAATACTCAACATGGATCCTACTATAGCCATAACATCTACTTCTGTTTTGTATGCTCTTGGTATTTTTCAAATGTTATCTTCTCAAAGAACTCCTTCAAAGAATCAACCATTCTTTTGTATGGAAGAAGTTTCTCATCTTTTACTTTGTATTCATCTGTGACTTGTTTTATAATGAGCATTGAATCACCAATGCAATTGACTTGTCTGATATCCCATTTAATAGCTAGCTTCATCCCTGTGATAAGGGCCTCATACTCCTATATTATTCATGCATGGGAACCCGAAGTCAAAATGCCTGGGGAATCAAGTCTCCCATAGGAGTGATCAACACAACTCTGACACTTGAACCATGAAAGGTAAAGGAGCCATCAAAGTATAGTTTCCATATGATTGATTCCTCAAGGTACATTATGGATGCATCTGGTAGTTCCAGACTCAAAGGTTCAGTACTTGTAGTGGAGCTTCTGCTAGTTGATCTGCTAGAACTTGTCCTTTCACTGACTTTTTATGTACATACTCAATGTCAAACTCACTTAATAAGATGATCCAATTAGCCATCTTTCCTGAGTGTGGGTTTTGAAATAAGTATTTTAATGGATCAACCTTTGAAATAAGCTTGACCTTATTGTTGAGAAAATAGTGGCGTAGTTTTTGGAAGGAAAAAACTATGGCTAGGAAAGCCTTTTTTTCGATGGATAGTTGAGCTCATAAGCTATCAATGTTCTTCTCAAGTAGTACACAAATTTTTCCTTCTTCTCTTTATCATATCTTGGGGCCAACAATGTGCCCCAATTGCAAAAGTGTGTAGCAGAAATGTAGAGTAACAAGGGTTCTCTTATCATGGGTGGCATTAGAATAAGGGGTTTAGCCAAATATTTTTTGAGAAAAGCAAATGCTTTTGTTGTTGTTCTGGTCCCCAGTGAAAACTAACATCTTTCTTGAGAAGATGTGTGAATGTATGACACTTTTCTGCAAGAGAGAATAAACCTTCTTATGGCTTGAATCTTTCCTTGTAAGCTCCACAGTTTTTTGATATTTTTAGGAGGAGGCATTTTTGTATAGTAGTGAACCTTTTCCGATCTACTTTTATTCCTCTCCTTGAAACAATGAATCCTAGTAATTTTCCATAACACACCAAAGACACACTTTCTTTGGGTTTAGTCAAACTTTGTAGTCCCTTAGACATTGAAAAATATGTCACAGAATCTCTGGGTGCTCTTCCCAAGTTCTAGACTTTCTAATATATCATCTATCGTAATCTTCCATGATGTCACTAATCATGTCATGAAATATTACAGTCATTTCCCATTGATATGTAGCACCGCCTTGCATTCTTGAGGCCAAAGGGCATGACTTGATAACAAAAATGTCCCCCATGGGGTAGTAAAATTTGTCTTGTGTTGATCTTCCTCAACAATATTTATTTGGTTATATCCTGAGAAGCCATCCATGAGTGATAGCATCTCATAACCAATATAGAATCGATGATCATGTCGATGTTGGGAAGAGGAAAGTCATCCTTAGGACAAGCTTTATTAATATCTCAAAAATCGGTACACACTCTGATACATAGATTTTTTTTTAAACTAGGGACCACATTAGAAATCCACTCTGAGTAGTCGATAGGCCTGATGAAGCCTACTTCTAATAACCTTTCTAGCTCTTCTTTACCAACAAGGTGACACGAGGATGCATCTTCCAGAGCTTTTTTTTTGGGCTTGGCATCCGGGTGTACAACAAGTAAACAAGATTGTGCACCACTAATGCAGGATCAAGTCTTGACATGTCTGTAAGACCAAGTGAAGATATCTACATATTCTCTCAAAATTCTATAAATGTTTTTTTCTTTCTTGAGTGAGAGTGAAGCTCCCAACTTAACCATTCTAGGCAGCTCCTCCGTGTCGATGTTAACATCTATTGTCTCCTCCACCAGTAACTTGGATTCATCTTCCATGCATGTAGGATCGGAGGGAGATTGAGATCCTCCTCTACCAAAGGTGGTTCAGGGAGATCCTCATCTTTAGGTGGGTACACTATCTTTTCCATAGGTTGTTCTTTTGTTTGTCCACAAGCACCTCAAAGAGGTTTTCACTATAGGACTTGGAATTTTTCTTTCCACAAGGATTTTCTATAGGAATTTTTCCCTTGCTTATTTTCTTACTTAAGTGACCACACAACTCTACCTCCTCTCCAAAGTACGCACATGCATTGAGATGAATGGAGAATCCTTTCTTGTGGTCATTTCTCGGAATGTTGTCTCTAATGCCAAGGAACTCACCAATAGCCTCATCATTCTGAAAAGACATGTCGATGGGTACGTGTTGTTGTTGGTCCCAATTCATGAGTGATGGGTAAATGAGGTCCAATGTTTTGGAATGGTAAGGGGTGTAATAGGGGTTATGGTAAGGATAGCCATGTTAGAGAATAGGTTCATGGAGGTGAGGTCTTCGTAAAGACTACACCAGGAATCTGTTTCACTTTCATTTTTGGAACTATCCTCACACTCAGAAGAGGCATACTCATCATCTAAAGGGTGAGACTCATACAAATGGATGCCAATACCAGATTTACCCATTATATGAGAGTATTATTGGAGATTCCAATGAACCTTGTTCTTGATGGCCACAACCACATCCTTTATATACCTCATAGTAAGCATTATTTGGTTAGGAATAACATACCTAGGTGACTTGTAACATAAATCCATTTCATCATCTTGAGGATGAAAAACAATATCTTTGAGTATCCTTTCATCTTCTAGTAAGCCACCTAAAGTGAAATTGTCAAAGGGGAGTTCTCCCTTGATCTTTGGAATTTGTAACATGGCCTACCATGTGCTTGGGCTGATAGATAGGGGAATGTTTTGAACCATAAGGGCTTGTTGCAGATCATACTCTCCACAACCACTTGGTCTAACCTTCATCTCCCATGTAGAAAAGGAGTTTCTGAGGTGGAAGCACCATTTTCATTGGTAGACAAGGTATCTGGATCCACTCGTGAAGTGAGGGCCTTTGACTGAACAAGAACAACAATCTCCATAGAGGACACTCATAGATGGTAGGAAAATAGCCCAAAATGCTCTGCAATGAGAAAATGGTTGGGGATCTCCTTGTATAGTAAGTGTTTTTCCTTCATGTTGTAACTTTAAACATTGATGATATGTTGATGGCATGACTTGCATGAATCCATGGGTGGCCGAGTAATATGTTGTAAGGGAGCTCCAAGTCTAAGACATGGAACTTTGTATCATGGTTTATGGGACCAACTTCCAATGAGAAAGTGATCATTCCAATGATTTTCATTCTTCATTGTCATATACCTTTATGGTGATGACCTTTGTCTCCAAATCAACTTTTGTGCACCCTAGTTGTCAAACTAGTTTAAGAGTACAAATATTTAGACCCGATCCACCATCCACAAGCACTCTCTTGACCTTCTTACACTTGATTATTACTTCAATGTGTAAGGGTAAGGTTATGGGAGGGATTTTCTACTAAGACTTCCATCAGATTGAAGGTTATGTGTTCTAAAGGAGTGATTTGTGCTACCATGGCTTGTAAGTGTGTTGGGTCAATATCAATGGATACTCTTGATCCCTATAAGGTTTTGCAAAGGATATCCTTATGGACGTTAGAAATATTTAGAAGGTCTAAGATTGAAATCTTAGTTGTGGTCTTCTCTAATTGATCTAACACATCATAGTGACTCTCTTGAGGAGGAGGGAGGAGGTTATGAGATAACAAGGTGAGCTCATCATGTTGCCATGGTGCACTCTCTTGCTCTAATTTTGATCATGTTGATATGCTCAATAGGTGAATCAACACAACCTATTAAGGCATCAAAATGGTTTGGCTTTGATATATAGTTGGTACTCTTATTTTGAGATGATTGTCCTGATCCTACTTTTTCTTTCCTTCGTGCTTGGGGAAAGGTTCTTTGAAAATCCCCATATTTGTGTTTGGAGATTTGGTAGGGGTGGAATCTATTTCTACATCACCACTATCAA
The DNA here is from genome assembly GCA_018340775.1 of Taxus wallichiana var. yunnanensis. Classification (NCBI taxonomy): domain Eukaryota; kingdom Viridiplantae; phylum Streptophyta; class Pinopsida; order Cupressales; family Taxaceae; genus Taxus; species Taxus wallichiana. The sequence goes on along the minus strand of CM031243.1, from coordinate 447,301,512 downwards.
TCAAGTCTTGAATGTAATGTTTTAATTTCAAGCACTTGTCATTTTTGTGACCCTTAACGTGGTGAAATCCACAAAATTCATTTTCCCTAAACCATGATGGCTTAGGTGCATCATCCCCATAGGGTTGTGATTTAGGGTATCAAACCATATTGATGGCCTCTAACTACTTTTAGTATTGATGATATTGAATTAGATAGAGGAGTGAAAGCATGACGTTTATACTCCGTAGGTGGAGCTCCCTTTGCAAGCTTCAAAGGAGTGTGGTTTTGAATGGCTTGTACTCATTTAGAGTCTACTATCCCATCACCAACAACATTTTTTTTCTTATTATGAACAAAATTTGTTTTTTCATTAGTTTTTGGAATCATTATGATCATGAAAAAGGTTTTAGAGTCCCCTAGCTAACAATGCTTTTTTTCAATTTGACTCCCTTTTTTATTACCTCTTCAACATGTGTTGCCACAATGCATTTGCAAGTGGAACATGATGTCAGGGTGGAGGTTGGGAACAAATATACTTATCAACTATTTTTTGGGTATAGAGCAAGGGAAGCGACTAGCTAACCCTCTCCATCATTGTAGGAAAGCAACAAAGTTCTCATTGTTTCATTGTTTTGCATTGCATATAGATCTAGCATGGTAACATCACTCTCTATATTAAAAGAAAAGTGACGTACAAAATGTTTAGCTAATTCCAGCCATGTAGATATGGATCCCTTGGGGATGTGTAAAAACCACTCTAACGCTTGTCCTCCTAAACTCCATGGGAAGAGGTGAATAAGATAGTTGTCATATACACCTCTTGACATGCCATATAAAAATATTTGATATGATCTCGGGGATCACCTTTTCCCTTGTATTTATCAAACTTTGGACAATCAAAATGTCATGGGAAAGGTACTTGTAACATGGCTCTATCAAATGGATAAGGGCACAATTCATCAAACTAGTATTTTTGTTTTTATTACCAGTTTTTCCTTCTTGCAAATGCTAGAAGGGTGTTCTTCATAGTGGACCACTCTTGATTGAAGAGTGGGTCTTGTGTGGGTGGTGTAGGTATATAAGGGTTAAATCTAGGTGTATTCCCACCCTATTCTCTGAAAAATTCTTCATAAGGGTCTTTTTGTGTCTCCCATCGAGGAGTATTTGTTTGGAACTCATGAAATGAAGCTTTAGGTTTTTCCTTTGGTATAGCTTGTTTCAAAAAAACTGTTGTTCCTTATGTATATGTGAGGCCAAACTTTCCAATTGGTGAGTGAGAGCTTGTACTTGTTGTTCTAACGTTACTTCTCGAGTAGGTATTTTGTTACGATCTTCATTAGGAGGAGGTTGTTCATGATGAGCATGTTCCTCATGGTCTTCACAATGTACTCTAACAATAGGTATATGATAGTCTCCATCATTTTCAAAAGGTACCTCCTCATTATTTTTTCATCCAGTAGAGGCATGACCTGGGTTTAATATGTCATTAATAATGTGATGAGGTTGGTCTACTACTTCTTCTTCTCCCCATGAACCATTCTAGCGATAAGAGAAAGGGTCAATGAAGGTAACCTAGCTCCTAGTTCCACAACACACATAAGAACCTCATGTTTTTTTTTTGAAACAAGTAATCATCAATATGGGTGGGATGAAGCTCTACATCCATACGAGGAGAATCCTCCTCTCCACCACTATGGTCAATCATGACATTATCCTCTAAAAGAGGGTTGTCACCTCCAAAGAGATCGGCTTCTAACTTTTGGGACCCCATTCTCATAGTAGGCATACTTGAAATAGGGGTACAACGTGAAATATTTCCACTAAGGTTTACTAAAAATGGACCCTAGGAAAATTTTCAGCAACGTAACGATGCTAAGTCATCACAAAAAAAAAGGTGACTATAAAATAGCCACAAATCCAATAGGTCAATATGAACCTAAGGATGCTAAAGAATAAAGAATGATCTACCCTAGCAAGGTAATATATGACACATGAGATTTTTCTAGACAATACAATAATGTATAAAACTCAAAACTCCAGTCACAACAAAAAAAGTTTACTCCCTATGATTTTTTTGAGATAGGTTTGAAACAAAAAAGTGACAACACAATATCACCAGTTAGGCCAAGTTTGAAACAAACAAGACCTAAATGCTAAGAAAGTGTTGACGTGATCCTCTAACAAGGTATACTAAAAACTAGTTTCTAAACACTAACAAAGTCTAAGTCTTGTAAAATGGAAGATACAAATGTGAGCAACAGTAACAACACTATTTGGACACGTTAATCAAAATTTGTGAGAAAGCAATATTTTAGTATCAAAATGGTTATAACGATGCTAACAAAGTAACCTCAACACTCACAAAACTCAAGACAAGGCTAGGATGTAAAAACTATGCCTAAGTATATCAAGGAATTACTATGCATGCAGAGCAGCATAACAAACAATACAATCTAGAGATTTAGGCCAAGTTTCACAATGGAAACAAGACGTAAATATCACAATTGTATGGCTATAATGCGGGAAACATAACAACTCAAAAGAAGTCAATGATAAGATAACCTAACTACAATGATAATAAGTCTCAATATGGGTTTTGAGACAAGAGGGCTACTAGAACTTGATGACGTACCATTCACACTTTCAACACTTGCATTCCATTTACAACCTAGTCATGCAAGTAGACTACAAAAGTGGTGGACATGATTATTTCTAGTAGGTATCCATATATTTTTTCTTCTTTTGTCTCAAAATGAGCAACAAGAAAACAAAGGAGTAGACCAAGTGGTGATGAAAAATACTTGGTGTAACTTTGGCAGAGTTTTCACCTTGTCTTAGGACAAGTGAAAAACTAGGACAAAGTAACACTAAATAGATTTCATGATGAAATGTCACGTGGTTTCAACTTTAAGAGATTCTTTCCCTTGTTCAAAAAACAAGAGTTTGAATCCAACAAAAAAATCACTTTGTGAGAGCTCTCAAGTATAATAACTAAGACAAAATTGGCTCCAAGCCAAAGCTTCCTTCCCTAGGGTTCTCTCTCTATATGTGTCACAAGATATCTCTATGAGCTCGATTTACCAAGAAAGTTACACTAACTACTAGTCTTGGAGTATCTCGGCTTTACTTTACCCCCTTCAATACAATGAGCATAAAAATGTGTTTAGTTGTATTTTCACTGGGGTCATAATGGAGGTAACTTTGACTCTAATCTCTCAAGCGTACTAATCAATTGGGTAGTGTGGAGCACTTTCCCATTTCATTCACAAGGTTCCCTCTTGTGTGAACTACTTTGGGGTTCCTAGGAGCATTCCTCTTGTTGTCTTAAGGCTTATGCCAAAGGAAGTTTTCTCTAGTTAAGTGGATGAGCTTTAGCTCTTAACCAAACCTGCAATACAGTGTTTTGAATGGTGTGTTGGTGTGTTTTTTATCTTTTGGATTAAGCAATTTGGTTTAGACCACCATTGGCAACCTACAACACACATGAATGTTAGAATTTGGTTTGAAGAGAGTTCTCCTTTCTTTGACTAGCATTAGGTCCTTCACACAAATGGTTAGTAGTTCAAAAATATCTACAATATCATAGAAAGAGGATTAAATGTTGTTTTTGGTTCTCAAGATCACACTAGGTGCAAGAGAAGAGCATACACAACAAGTAACCCAACTAGATAAAATAAAAAAATTTGTAAATCAATTAACTACCATAAAAATTTGTAAATCAAGGTTTATTCCCAATTAATCCAAGTGCTTCTTAATGAAAGACTAAAATTGCTTTTGGTTCCCAAGATCACACTAGGTGCAAGGGAAGAGCATACACAAATTTTAGCCTTGGTTATTTATCAAGTGAAAAATCTCTTAAACTAAAAGATCATGTACATGCCAAAATGAAAGTTTATTCCCTTAAGCATAACAATGAATGATGATTTTCCTACTTACTCTAAAATTAGCAAAAAGAGGTTTAGAGGTGCTTTTGATTCTCAAGATCACACAAAGTGCAAGAGAAGAGCATACACAACCCTATTCCAAACTCATACAAAGCATGAAAAAAAAATCACTCATCAAACCCTAAGCCAATTTTAACAAAAATCACTTATCAAACCCTAAGCTAATTTTGTTAGAAATCCTTCTAAATCAGAAAATTGAAGAATAATAACAACTAAAAATCCCTAAAAATGACAAAAACACTAAAAACCAAAAGTTGAAATTTTGAACTTTGAGCAAAATTTACTGAGTGCACAACGCGCATCTTTATGCACATGCACATCCTATAGAGCATGGGCATGATCCTTGAAGCATCAAGCACATGTCACATATCATGCATAGGCACACCTCTGTCAAATTTACATAAATCAGTTATGCACATGCACGCACGTGCTGAGAGAGCATGGGCACACTTTGAAGCACAGGCACAAGTCACACACAGAGGTCAAAAATCCAGTGATGCACAAGTGCATGCTAGAGAGGCAGTGTAATGCACACACACATTTGAAGCATAGATACATCCACTAGTAGAGCACATGTGCATGGCCTTTGGAGCATGGGCACACCCTTTTGAGCGTAGGCATGGACCTTCCTGTAGGTGATCAAAATATGACTTTTGACAAGAAAATTTTTGAAAAAGATCAAATCTTTGGCCTTTTGAGGAAATTTTGACAACACTTCACCTCCTTATATCCTGCAAAGAACATGAAAATACAACATCTACTACTAATCTAGTTTTAAACAACTTCTAAATTGAAAATTGATCTACAAAACTTTGAAAATTACTCTAAAAACTTGAAATTAATCTAAAAAACTTGAAAAAATAATCTAAAAACTTGAAAGTAATCTAGAAAACTTGAAACTAATCTAGAAAACTTGAAACTAATCTAAAAATTGAAAAAAAAAATTAATCTAGAAAGCTTTGAAATTAAAAACTTTGAAACTAAGTTAAAAATCTTAAAAATGAATGCAATGGGGTATGGTCCCATCAAGCGTGCCAAATGAAGACTACTAAAAGTTTCCAAGAAAAGCTAAACTAACAAGACTAACACCACATAGTCTAATTAGAAAATGCTTATTGAATCTAACAATAGTTACATCAAAGATAAAAGCTTAATGGAATGCTTGAAATAACTAACATGAATATAATTCAAAACCTAGCTAAAGCATGCCTACTAGTATGTTCAATTGCTAACTAACATAGACCTAAATAGATCTAGGAGCAATCAAATTGGGGGTTTTTGCTTACTCAGGAAGGGTGAGATGGTCTCTCCAAAATGACTACAAGATCATATTGATACCCATCTACTAACCCCATTGAAGACTTGAGGCAAGGATTGAGCTTGGCTATTAATCATATTTCTTATATGATATGCAATCAAAGCATGGTGTAAAGTTTAAAGGTATGTGGTTAGTCCTTTTTATAGTTTTTCCTTTGAGGAAAACTAGCATCTTGGTGCATGTGGGACTAAAAGTAAAAATTAGATTAAGAATTTTAATCATGATTAAGGTTTTCTAATCATGATTAGTGAATTAACAAGTGATTAAGATGTGAGGAGCCTTAATCAACCACTTAGGGTCAATTAGGAGGCTAGGATAAGATTTTGAAGCTTGTTGAGATGTTGTGGAGGGAAGTGGGGTGATTTTGAGTGGTTGGAAGAGGGGTTTGAGCCAATAATAGGGTATATTGACCAAAACAAGGGTAAAATAGGCTTAATTAGCTAATAATCACTAATTGTCTATTTGGAAGAGGATTTTGACTTACGATTTGTCGTAAAGTGGCATCCTGAATGTGAAAGAGGATAGGTAATCAAAAAGTGTTGTTAATTGACCAAAATGGTAAGAAATGTTAGTTAATTAGCAAAATCACTAATTATAATGGAAATGGTAAGAATGAATGTGAAATTACAGCCTTGGGAAATCTGTGATCTATGTTTGAGTGAGTAAACCGATGTTCTTGTAAGCATTTATATATGGAAGATGTGATAAAGCATGAGGGGAGTAAATATAGTGTGAGTGAGTGTTAGTGAAGTCTTATAAAGGTGTAGAGAAGTCTCTAAAACCATCAAAAAAAGTTTTCTATAAGCATCCTATCAGCAGTTCGAAACCTTGAGCAACTTGAGTATGGTGTATGGGAGTTGGAAGATGTATATTGTACTAGAATGGATAAATGAATTGAATATATTTTAAGTAGTGTCAAGAAAAGTGAGGAAGATTTAAATAAGAAGATATTTTGAGGAGCTAAGAAGAAAAGTTAGAAACGGAGCTCTAGAACAGTTTAGTGGCAAGAAGGAGCTAAGGAGGCCAAAACTTGACAAATTGACCGAGATAGATATAGGAAAGTGCATGAATGTTAATAATAGCTTGAACAAGTGTAGTATAGGGTTATTAAAGTGGTGAGAAATTTGGAACATGTGGAAAAGTAACAAAACCCTAAAGAAATACTCAAACCTTAGGAGGCCTAACTTAAACCCTAGTATAAAGGAGCAAGTGGAGTTGGGAAAGTTGTATAAAGAATTGGACCATAAAAGTTACCACACACCTTTAGGACCCGAATGGATACCCAAAATATAAACACCTTTGCATGGTTGTGTGTTTATTGTTCCAAACATGAATTCTTGGAAGCCTTAAGGGCGAGTTAAAAATGGTAAAAGAGCAATAAAAATCCCGAGCTCAAAATTGAAGCATGAAACTTTGTGAATAGTTAGAGAAGGATAATGGGTCCTAGAATATCTTGACCGTCAAGCAAGATTCTCTATATTTTTTTGTTGGGAAAAGGCATTTAAGAGGGCTACAAGGAAAATTTAAGGTCTATAAATGGAAAGGTCATGAATGGTGTTATGAAACTTTGGGAAGTAACCTAACATGTTGTTTTGGTGTTATATAGTAGGTCTAAATCTATTTCAACTCTTGAATTAGTTAATTTGTCCATTTTGGTGGTTATAGGGCAAATTAGGCTTCTTGAAGGAAGGTAAAAGTGCATGTTTTTGAGATTTTTTCTAAGAGATTGTTCTAACAATTTATATTTGTTGAGTTTGTTGATGATCTATGCATCATTTGGTATCAGAGTGGGTTGTTTTCTCAAGAAGGGAGAAGTTAAGTTGAAATTAGAGAAGATAGTGAAAGAAATCACAGCCTAGTGAAGGCATGAAAGAGAAGATAAAGAAGAAGGAAGAGTGCTCCAAGGTGGAATAAACTTGGGGGTTGAATAAAAAGATAAAGTGGTGCCAAAATACCAGGTATAAGTCCTTGGTGAGGTTCTCAGAAGAAGTAAAGTGGCAGTGATCCCTTGAAAGAAGAAAAAGACAAGAGAAAGAAAGAGAAGACAGAAGATTAGGTGTGCAAAAGAACCTAAATGAGACTTGAACAAGATGAAAAATACTTGTTGGAAGAGAGAAAGTGGAAGAAAAATAAGAAGAGGTGATAAGGGATTAATGAAGTTAATGTGCCACAAGAAGAAAGAGAAAGAGAAAAAGAGAGGAAGAGAAAGAAGAAAAGATGAAAGAGTTAGCAAGAAAACAAGAATTATGGGTTGAACAAGAGCTCAAAGAGCTTAGGAAAGATGTGGAGAAGTTATAAGAATTGATGAAAGCTACAAGCATGGTGAAAGAAAATAGTGAAGTTGGTTTTGTGATGAAAAGAGGTGTTAAGTGGCCTATAGAGCTACTTGTGAAGAGGAAACAAAGAATGCAGCTAAGAGAGATGATAAGAAAGGAAGAGAAGAAGGTGAAGCAAGTAGAGAATAGGATAAGTAAACAAGAGGAAGAAGTAATCAAAGAGGTGGTGCATGAACAAACTCAAAAATTTGATGTAGAAGGAGTGATAGTAAGCTTTTTAACTTGTCTTGAGGAGTACAAAAATGAAGTGATTTTCAAATATGAAGAAGAGCTTATCAATGAGGATTCTCATAAGGCTATAAGGCCTCCCTATTTTTGTTAGAACATTTCCTTTGAATGTGTGAATTAAGGTCTTAGAGATGAAGAGCTAGAAATAAAAAAATTGTTAAGAAGGAAGACAGAGAAATTGAAGAAGAAATAAGATGTGAAGAAGATGAAGAACTTGTAGGAGATGAAGAGGTGATATGGCAACAAATCATGAAAGAATCATAATTTTCAAACCTGTTTGAATACAAGGAATATTATCAAAAATTAAAGAAATATCTTGGGTGATAAAGGGCAAGAGGATCAAGCTAAAGAATCAGATTTGAAGGATCAGTTGAGAGTGCAAGAGGAAAATAAGAAGGAAAGTGAAGACAAATTAAAAGAAAATGAAGAGAAAGAAGGAAAAGAAAGAGTGAAGAAGGAAAATAAAAAGAGAGGATATTTAAGAAGGATGGATCTCAGCAAAAGAGGAAGAAATGAGATCAAGAAAAATAAGAAATTAGAAGACTAGAAAGAAGAAAAACAAAATAATGAGCTCAATTTTCTCCACTTGGGGAGTATGATGTAGGAGCATCTTGTAAATAATCAATTTTAGCTTTCTTATGTGTTTAGTGTTGTCTTGAGTCTAATTTAGTTGGTCATGATGTGTACTAGTCCATTTGGACTCCATAAGCAAGAATAAGAAGTTTCCCTCCAAAAGTATAATTTGAATATTTGAATGCTTCATAGGCATGTTCTAGGTTTAGATATTAGTGTAAGGGTCATCAATAATGTAATGGAGCGTTATAAGACTTTTACTTCACCTTGTCATAACTCCCTTAACCCTACCTAGGCTTTAACTCAATTTGAGTAAGCTAACCCTAGGTTAGTTAGTTGGATAGGACCCTAACTACTTGCTCTTTATTCATTTGTCTTGGAAGCATTCGAATGAGACATAAATGTGAGATTTGTAGGAGGTTAGAGGGGAAGGAAAAATTTGTAATGGAGCCTCAAGGCTTATGAAGCTTTGTAATTCAATGTTTGATCAATATGGGCTTCTTGTGTATAAAGCTATGATGAATGTTTATGAAATGAATAATGAATGAGATATGTTGTTTCTTGAGGGTTTTTATAATGCATTAATGATGTTTGTAGGTACGAGGTTTACAGGTTCCCAAGGAAGCCTTGAAAAGAAAATATGGATGGTAGGACCATGAAATAGTCTAGATGCAAGGAAACAAATCTTTGTGCAAGAGGTAAGATATGTTTGTGTCATGGAATGTTAAGAAATAATTAGAAATGTGTGGAAAGAACCCTATTTGAAGACCCTAGTTTACTTAATATTATGTTTGTGTAATGATAATGATAGGGTGATCATATAATGAATACATTTGCGTAAGGGATTTAAAAGAGTCTAAAATCGAGATCTCGACTGATACAATGAAAGGTTTGTTGTAATATTTATAACCATGTTATAGGATAAGGAGTATTGTAAGAAGGATCTAAGGTCTATATATTTACTATGCACCAACAAGAACACTTGTGGAGAACAAATAAGTGTACAAATAATAAGGATTCCTTCACAATCAGTGAATAACCCTATTTCGGGTTAAGAGAGCAAGGACACGGTTTATATGTTGAAAGAATACTTTTGTAGCATGAGAAATTTAATGATCCAAGAAATAAAAGATTGTTTAGATTTTTCAAGGAGTTTCAAGTCAGGATGAAATAAGATATAGAGGCAAACTCAAAAATTCAGTGTTGGTTGTAGGTATTCAATCTTAGAGACTTGGATGAAGTATTTAGAGAACATTAGAGGTTTGAAGAGTCATCAAGAAGGTTTAAGAGAAAAGTAAAAGTGTTAAGGATTCTTTATAAATTCATAATAAGCATGGCACAAGTTAGTACACTAAGTGTTTGTAAAGATAAATTTGAAGTTACACCTTAAGAAATTTGTGATCATCATGTTTGAGTGAGTAAACCAATGTTCTTGTAAGAATTTCTATATGGAAGATGTGATAAAGCATGAGGGAGTAACTATAGTGTGAGTGAGTGTTAGTGAAGTCTTATAAAGATGTAGAAAATTCTCTAAACATCAAAAATAGGTTTCTTATAATTGTCCTATTATAGTTCACTCTTGAGCATCTTGAGTATGGTGTATGGGAGTTGGAAGATGTATCTTGTACTAGAATGGATAAATGAATTGAATAGCTTATAAGGAGTGTCAAGAAAAGTGATGAAGAGTTAAATAAGAAGAGAGTTTGAGGAGCTAAGAAGAAAAGTTATAAACAGAGCTCTAGAACAGTTTAGTGGCAAGAAGGAGCCAAGAAGGCCAAAACTTGACAAATTGACCGAGATAGAGATAGGAAAGTGCATAAATGTTAATAACAACTTGAACAAGTGAAGTAGAGGGTGATTGAAGTGGTGCTAAAGTTGGAACAGTGGCAAAGTAACAAAACCCTAAAGAATCACTCAAGCCCTAGGAGGCCTAACTTAAATCCTAGTATAAAGGAGCAAGTGAAGTTGGCAAATTTGTATAAAGAATTGGACCATAAAAGTTACCACACACATTGAGGGCCCAAATGGGTACCCGTAGAAAGATAGGCACCTTTGCATGGTTGTGTGTAAATTGTTCCAAAGACGAACACTTGGAAGTCATAAGGGGTAATTGGAAGGGCTAGTTAAAAATAGTAAAAGATGAATAAAAATTCCTACGCTCAAAATTGAAGCATGAAACTTTGTGAGCAATTAGAAAAGGATAATGGGTCCTAGAATATCTTGAGATTCAAGCAACATTCTCTATATTTTGTGTTTTTTTTTCAGAAAAGGAATTTAGGAGCGCTACAAGAAAAAATTAAGGTCTATAAATGGAAAGGTGATGAATGGCATTATGAAACTATGGGAAGTAACTGAAATTTTGGTTTTTTGTTATCTAGTAGGTCCAAGAAGCTATTTCATCTCTTAAGTCATTCAATTTGCGCATTTTGGTGGTTATAGGCCAAATTAGGCTTCTTGAAGGAAGGTAAAAGTGCATGTTTTTAGAGTTTTGCTAAGAGATTGTTCTAACAATTGATATTTGTTGAGTTTATTGATGATCTTTGCATCAAAGAGCATATGCGGTTTATTTTTAAGAAACTACATTAATGTGAATATTAAATAAAAATAGTCAAAATTTAAAAATTAATTCAAATCAAGGAAAATAAGAAAAATAGTGGTTTGAGATTTAACCCAAGGTCTTGGTCCATTGGGTTGTAACACAATCACTAAAAACTAACTAATGTTTTTGATATGCCTCCAAATTGTCTAAAATTTTATGTGCAAATTTATTAGATGATTTGATATATTAAAAAAATAGTTATAAAAATGAATATTTGATGATTATATACGTAGTTTACGAAATCAACTAGTCTTCATAAAATTACAATAACGAAAATGTATCAAAATAAACTGAAATTTTAGGAGCGGGTAAAAAAATATCGACACGGTTGTATAAAATTTTACAAAAAAATCACAATATATAACAATATATTCATGAAATACAAAACATACCACTCAAAGAAACTACTAAGAATCGGTCAAGGGAATGAATCTTCCACACAAATCTTCGAACAAATAGAAAAACCTACAAAAAAATCTCACAAATGGAAGACTACAACACCTATTTATTTGTTAAAATCTTGAAAATACACACACAAACAAAGTTATCTCCGATAATTACAAACTTGCAAATACACGTAGTTAACATAATACCCTACAGAACCAAAAAAAACATTAATGGATGGAGGGGATCTATCCACCGGGCTTGCCAGAATGTGTAAGGTAAAAATATGAAAGTAATATAAATGAAAATTTTAAAGAAGTGTGACAATATTACCTCTAGATCCTCGCCACACACCTCGAGATCGGATGAAATAAAAGCATATAGGCTGCATAAGGTGATAATGTAGGTGATCTGTTGTGGTAACCGATGCATGATCGGTCCAACAAGCTAACTTTGCACTTTTACTTGATATGGAAGGGAGATGGTTCAAGAACGAAATAGGATTATGAACTCATGCAAGCATTATGAGAACAAAAGAGCATAATGGAGGCTTATTTTGCTCCTTCATGTGTGTTTGGGAAGGGGGTAAAGTTATTATTTATAGTTTTTTGGGATGAGATTAATTAAGGTATCTTAATTAATCGAGATTTGAAGATAATGTATGGGTTTTGAAAATGAGGAATAAATTAAAAAATTAATTCAAAAGCGGAAAACAAGGGAAATGTATTCAAGACTTTGGAAATGGATAATAATATTTAATTTGGTGATGGAAGACTTAGAGAATAAATGATAATATTTAATTCGGAAGTGGGAAACATGGAAAATGCATGTGAAGACTTTGAAAATGGATAATAATATTTAATTTGGTGATGAAAGACTTAGAGAATAAATGATAATATTTAATTCGAAAGTGGGAAACATGGATAATGAATGTGAAGACTTTGAAAATGGATAACATTTAATTTGGTGATGGAAGACTTAGAGAATAAATGATAATATTTAATTCGAACATGGAAAACATGGAAATTACATTTGAAGACTTTGAAAATGGATAATAATATTTAATTTGGTGGTGGAAAATTGATGTGGTGTTTGATATGGATGATGATATGGATAATGATGTGGATGGTGCTCGGTGGAAATGTGAGGTGTAGGATTTGATTAAGTGATAATGAAGGTTATTTAAGTAATTAATATTAACTAATTTCTCATGGATTTTTTCTGGTTAAATGGTGTAAGGAATGAGAATGAAAAGAATTAGATGTCTATACTGAGAGAGCACCCCAAGTAGTACTACCATAATTTATGCCTCAACCATTATCATGGCCACGGGAGGAAGATCCCATCCACTTTTATGAGCACTATCATAATCACCACATCAAACATCGCCAACTCAAAAGCAATCTAGACTCCTTCCACTAACCCCTCAAAAGGGATAAGGTGGTTGAGAGTGAGGGCTAAAGATTTGTAATTGAATCCATGAGTAGTGATGAGGAAGACTACAGCCACGACCTCGAAGGGGATAGAATTCTCATGGGAGGCCTAGTAGTTCCCTACTAACCGTGCATGGTGCATTGCCCCCAATGATCAAATAGTGTTTACTGATCTTCTACCTCCAGGGTGAACCTTTTCCCTCTAAACATGGATATAGAGTAACACATTTGCAATGATAATAACTATATTAGAAATATAAAAATAATTGTCCATTTGAGTCCGAGCAAAAATAGAAAAATTCTATCTTTCCATATTTGAAAAAGAATGTCAACTATGAATAATTGCTAAATTTGGTTGTATTTTGTAGGTATCATGGTCAAGTTCCCAAGTTAAACCACTTTCTAGGTAAATATATTTGCAAGAAAGGATTCGAACAAGGAGTGAATCCAATTCTAGACAAATTAGATGAAAGGAAAACCCAAAACAAGTGTTTACAGCTTTCAGGTTGGTTGCAGTGGGGAAAATGGGGTTTACAATTCACGTGTGCTAAATAATACACCATATAAATTGAGCCTTCTTAGGTTCAATGGGAATTTTCCAAATCCTATCAACCCGCCTTTCCCGAGATCTAGTGAGAGGAAGACAAATTCTATCAATGGTTTAAGGAAGTAACATGGATTTCATGGGCCGCTAGCAAATGATAACTACTCTAAGATGTATACAAACAAAAAGGTGGAAAATAGTAAATTATAATCTCTCCACCAATCAGCCCAAGAAGAGATTTCGATTTTATGAAAGTGTTCCTAAGGGAGAGAAAAATAAATCTTAGCAATAGAGATGGCATCATCATTGTTAAGCATAAGTTTTGCTTAATATTCTCCCAAGGGGGCCAATTCTCAATATCCTTAGAGAAAATGTCATTAAAATTATGAATTCTCTTCTTAAATAGGTGTGGATCTTTGAGCCTAGGGGTCATATTGATGTAGGATCATCTAGGTCCAAAGAAATCTGCAAGATTTTTGGCTAAGTGTGGTTGCGCACGAGGTTAGAAAGAACATGGAATGAAGATAGGAGGTGCAATGAGAATGAAAGGGAGATTGCGTGAAAGTGTGAAAGTACTTTTTGCAATGGCTAGTAGTAAGGAGCGTAGTGCATGGAGTGTGTAATAGAAGTGGGGTGCAATAGTGCGTGGAGATTTTGTAGAGAAGGAAGAAATGCACGAGAAGAATAATATGCATTGGTGTGCATAGGAATCTTGATAGTATTGTGGGATTTTGGCCCAACCTAGTTGACTAGAGGCACGCAAGGAGAAAATAAGTTATGTGTAGTGGCGGGGAGTGCATAGAAGGTGTGGGATGATGAATGAAAGGATTATTCAATTGCTTGGATTGTGGTAAAGGTGTGTAGATGTTTTGGAGAAGGACTAGAAGCCCAAAGACTACAAAAAATATGAAGGTGAAGTCAAGCATCAAAGTGTACGAAAGAACAATGAAGAGGCATGCCAAAGTATTGTGAGAAAAGATTATGTGATAGAGTTGGTAGTTATAAAATAAGAAAAAAGAGGTGTCGGGAGGTGTCTAACAAGGATCAATGATCAATTGAGTGAACAACCAGATTAGGCGTGGCATAAGCAAGTAAAATCTGGATGGAAGTAGCTCAAAGCATTAAAGGAACTCAAATTCAAATTTGAATATAAGCGGGAAGATCTAGAAGCATCTAGAAGGGACAAACTCACCCAAAGGAGAATTCAAATGAGAGAGAATCGAGAATGCACGACTATAAAATAAAGGACAAGTCCAACATTTCGAGGGTTATCCGGAAGTTTTTTGAACATCGGGGTTAGTTGAGCATTGGTTGAGGAAAGAGTAGGGGCTACCGAGTAGGTTGTGGAATTCGCAAGTGAAACATGGGAATCCTTCTATGAGTGGCTAAGTCATTATAGGCCATTAGATCCAAGTTAAAAGTGTGAAAACTAGTCTCGGTTATGTCCTTAGAAGAATACCATATTCTTTAAAATCTCTATAGGAAAGAGTCTATAGCTTCATAGATGAGCATGTGCATGTAGATTTCGTAAAGGCCTTTGAGTGAATATAGGAAACCATTGAGCTTCATTCCATTGTGTTGACTTTGTAAACGGCTCGGGTTGTTTCGGCCCTTATGTCACCGTCACATACCTAGGAAAAAAATTGTTGTTCGAGTATGGGAGATCACTAAATAAAATAAGATTTAATGGATAGCCCATTTCTCGAATTCAATGCCAACCCGATAAGGTGGGGTTTGAGTGTCTCCCAAGCTTTCCATATGCTTTTGGCAACAAAAATGCTCCCAATTTTAATACACCATTGTGAGAAGGAGAGATTATAGGTCCAGTCCTCTCCATACCTTTCTTCCAAGGAGTTCCCCTGTAGGATGTAGCTTATTAGAAAACAATTCCAAGATTCGCACCCTTCTAAGGCTCTAATAATCTATTTATCACTAAGGGCTTGGCTTTAGAGTTTTACATCAATAAGCTTGACCCACCCCCTTCTTTAGGTCTCGCAACAAGTATCATATGCCACTCTATGAAAGCCTTTGCTTCCTTCTAAGCTACCCCAAAGAAAACCCCTCAATAATTTCTCAAGTTTACCATAAGTAGTGTTAGAGAGTACCCAACAAGAGGCATAATAAACATTGGTAACAACACGAAATTTATAACAAATATGAATTTTTTCTGCAAAAAAGAGTGGTTTGGTGATTCAAAATGAAATATTTTTCTCCACTCTCTAAACCACATAAGACCATAGCTCAACATAAGTAGCTAGAAAGGTGAAGGGGATGCCAAGAAACTTGAATTGAACATCAGCCTAGATACATTTTCATTGATAATTTTCAAGCCGACCGGAGTAGGGTCCATGGATTGCCTATAACACTTTGGTTTTACGTTGTTGGATGGAAGATCTAAAAGCTAAATAGAAGATGTTTAGGACCTCTATAGATTTATTCACAGTTTGATCCTCTTGAAACAACATTAGAAAATAAGCATTAGTAAAGTGACCATTAATAAGACATGGGTCAGTCGAGTGTGACATGAGGGAGATACCTTTAACCAAGCCCTAGAAGAGTAGTTGGTCAGAAGGTAGCTAAAACCTTCAAAAAAAGAACATACGAAAGGGTAAAAGTAAAAACCCTTGTCTATTTTATCTACAAGAGATCAAATCTATGAGATTGAGCTCCATTTATATTGATACAAGCTCTAGCATGGCAAAAAAATATACCGATAGTGTGCACAATTGGGGGCTAAAGCCTAAAGCTTGTAGCATGAGTATGATGAAATTCCATTCAATCCTATCATAGGATTTTTCAAAATCAATCTTAATGAAAAGATAATTTTGATTACGAGTTTGGTCCATTCCAAACATACCCAAACCGCAATCGTATTGTCAAGAATATACATGTGTTTGATAAAACCAGTTTGTTCACTTCTGACAACAAGAGGAAGAAGCTACCTCAACCTAAGAGCTAGAGTTTTGCAATGAAATTGTAAGAGACATTAAGCAAGGTGATAGGCCTCCCGTTATTGATATGTTTTGGATCTCTATTAAGGAACGAATTTGATATTTCCCTGATTGATAAGCTCGCCCAAGGTGTGAGCTTGCAATGCTTCCAAATAAAGTTTGTGGAGATCGTGTCTAATCTGTGTCCCAGAGGGTTTGATAAAATTCACATGGAAAGTCATCAACACTAGGGGATTTATTAGCGATCATATGCATTGTTGCTTCCTTTAGATCATTCATAGCAAGTAGTTTTTTCGTAGGCCACTTTTTATGCCTCAAAAAGCTTGTATGAGGGACAACTTGGAGGCATTGTGGAATAGTGTTATCTCTACCAGGGAAGAAGCTTGAGTGGTAAAAACACCATTGTAATGATGGATAAAGGCACCTATAATTTCTAGTAATTTAATAATTCTACCATTAGAATAATTAATTTCCTTAATTCTATTAGCACCTGTTTGGAGCAAACGTGAGAATTTTTTTGGTAACTTTATCCCATACTCTTAGCCAATGCATATGAGCCGTGAGTTGAGCATTGTGATCTTTGTAAACCTCATCCACCTTATGTTTATGCCGCTAAAAGGTAGCTTGATTTTGAAACTAGAGATTGAATGGTGATTGATTTAGGGCATGTGATAACCTTTGGAATTCATATTATGTTGCATCGTGAGTGTATTTCTTGTAGACAACCACTTGTTTGCCATAAATTCGAGAAAGGTGGTTATGCGAGAAATGGCACCGACCCACCAATCAATCAATCCAACCCAAGTTGCACTTTGGGGAAGGGGACCGAGTCTAAACCCTCATGATATACCCCACCCCAAAATCTTCTTGTGTTTGAGATGAGCTCTATTGAGGTAGAATTGGGTTTTATGGTTTTGGGATGAGTGGATATCCATTCAATATGAAATTGGATTGGGAGTGATCCAATAGGGTAGCCCCATCTGTGACAAAGACAAGGAGGCCATTGTCACACGAGAATAAGAAAAAAACTTTCTCAACTAATAGCATAATATCTAGTCTCTTAACTACCATGTTTAGGCCTTCTCTAAAATTGGACTAAGTGAACCAAGAGGAGGAAAAATAATAGTGTTAATGGCGGTTAGGGTCAAAGAACTCAAGTTTCTTTCACATATAAAACTAGGCTTCCTTCTCATCGACACACTTTGATGCATTGGTAGATTACCCGCTTCTCCTCGTATGATTCAACCATGTTGAAATCTCCACAAAAAAACCAATGAGAATCAATGAGTGAGTCGGCCAATTGCCGCCAAAGTTGGGTTCTGTTCCATTGCATTCTTAGAGGCATAAAGGTTGGCAAGCCCAATAATATGTCAATCAAAATCAAATAGGGTCCACATGACCTAGTGGGTAGGGTTTGCACCCTAAGAAATAACATTATGAGAAAGATCTAGTGAGAGTAATGTGATAAAGTCTCCTCTATCATGGTCATGATTGTTAGGAATATTATGTTATTTCTCACATGGATGCATTTAATTAATATTTATAATATTAATATGAATATGAAGTTGTTAGCTCATTTAATAATAATATAGTTAGCATATTATATTTTGGAATGTTTGTTGAGATATAATCTCACATATTATATAGAGTTGTTGAGTTGCTAAAAACAACTAATCTATTTTGGGTAAAACATTTTTATCTCCCTATTTTGTAGGATTCATATTGCCTATGAATTACGCAACTTATCCCGAATGAATATAGTATGAAGTATTACTATTTACAAAAGTGTATTGTGTTAAAGTTATGCAATTGTGACCAAATTTAAGATTTGGTATGAGAGCAAGTGTGGGTTGTTTATTTTATAGATGGAATTTTAGAATGATTGTGGAGAGGCAATTTTGTTTTGTAAGTGTGTTTATATTTATTACGCCGGAGGCGTGGCTTCCTTGCAATAGACCTCCAACGACGACGCCCACCTGCTTGAGGTGCTTGAGCTGCTTGATTTTTCTTTTAGGTAATTAAGGCATCTAAATATGGTTTTAACAGGCATAGTTTCTCCCTGGCAACGCGCACCTCAAAACCGCAATGACTATGGATTTGGAGCATCTCTTAACCAGGAGACGTCCGTGCTGTTACTCAAGTTGTTACTCATACTTTTCCTGTTACTCATGGCTGCAGAGGAAAAACATACTTAGATAGGGTTGATCAAGCTATCAGTACGAATCCCCACTGCGTCGTGCTGCAACAGGATATTGAGCAGGCCGACACAGTTTTCATGGGTGGGATAGTGAAATCCATTGAAAGAGGAAAACTCGCGGATTCCTGTGGAAGAGAAGGGAGCCTGTGTGATTCTATTGTTTTCATGACGTCCAACCATGCAGTCAAGTACTTCACAAAATGTAGTTCGCTGCAATACGAGGAAGACAAGCTAGCAAAATCAATTGTAGGCCCCTCCTTTGCGTTTAAATTTCTTGGAGGAAAAATTAGAAGATCAAGTACAGGAGAAACTCGGCCACCACCCGTGTAAGCGTAAGGTGGAATGGGATCTGATGCAGGCCAAACAAACAGAGAAAAGCAACAGACAGTCCCCTGCCCTGAACTTGAATATGGAGTCAGGCAATATTGGTGCAACTGCAGCCTATGATGAAGCAGGCTCCATGAGCGCCAACAGTGATGTAACAGAAGAAACCGTGTTGCAAACCGATGCCACCTGGTTAGAACCGTAACAAAAAAAATTCTATCTTTCTCTAATACTTGGCCATGGACGTCTATCCGATTGTATCTGGCTGATTTCTGCCTTGACTGATTTCTGTGAAGGATGTGATTTCTATAAAGATTTCAGAGGAGAGTATCACCATTTCTTCCTCACTCACCCTTCTGTCACCGTCAATTGTCGAGCAAAGTAACGTATCAACATAATCTCTATAGAAATTCCCCTCGGCCAAGCCCATAGATCTGGTGCCCGGCCATCCTCTATTTGATTTCCTGAAATTTCAACTATTTCCATCATCTTGGAGTGCCATCCTGGTTTAATGCTTTCCATATGCCTATTACTTTTGGTATTGCAGGAGAATACGAGCTTTGATTATAGAAATCTCTCTTCCAAAACAAATATTAACTCTTCCTCTGACCATGTGTATCACCTGATTTCATATCTTCCTGTGGTTAAAGTTGTCTTGACGAAAGCTATTGTGAAAATTCAGTGGTTGTAAATATTATAGCTATTGTTAAAGCTATAAACATGTTGTGCTAAGGATTAGGATATTTATCGTTTAATCAAAAGAATATCTAAAAGCAAATTGAAGTATAGCAAAATGTGAACTGATTATTAAATTAAAACACAAAACAATGTTGTGAAGACAACAAATACCCGTTGGAAGATCATTTTATCTATATCGTTTCTGCAGCAAAACCAAAGGGAAGACTGTTCTCTGCCCATTTGTCTCGCCAACTCCCTTACTAAATTGTGCATTCTTATTTTGAAGCTCCCCTTTGGTCTTCTCCAAGCCGTAATATTGAAGGGCTCAATATTTCCCTGATAAGAAATTCATTAACTATAAAATGGAAAATGAAACCCCTTTAGAAAATGCTTGGGCTAGGAGATTTGGTCTTAAAGGTGGGCTTTAAAAAATTGCTTTTACATTTACATGGTTCCAAATTAATTAAATATTAATAAGGTAGGCCAGAATTTTACAGTAGGAAGTAGTGTTTGGATTTGAACATTGAAATCAACATCTGCCATTTCAAATTCCACAAGGCATTTTTGATGGACAATGTCAAGGCAGTCCAGACCGTTGTAATTGATGGAGCTAATTGGTAAAAGCTATTCTTAAACATGTATTCAGCTGCTGTTACTTAAATTAGTAACTAATTCCGTAAAATTCGCCATAGTGAATCAAATTCCCGGTTTGATATAACTGTACTGATGCAACGGGATAGAGTAGAGGCATCTTAAAATAAGGTCTTACATAAAGCATGGTGGAGAAGAATATCAAACATCATTAACACTCTTCTCAAGCACTGCAACAAGCTTCCTTTCATGAACAACATTTTTCCTGGTATTGAAATTGGATCTAATTGCTTGAACCATCTTATTAACTGATTGCATGTGGCAAATTTCCAAAATGTAGGACCGGCCCTTCCTATAATGGTCTGTTAAAAATACATAAATACTGAGGTGCCCTTGATAGCATTGCCAAGCAACGAGCTCAGTTCCCTAAGGGAGATACTAAGTGAAATTTATGATTCTTCTTCAAGTTCCAACCCCCAAACAAATTGCAAGTCACTCGATAAGGTATCAAGAAAGTTTAAATCTCATACCTGTTAAGAAATTTGAACCTGATTTCACCTTAAACTCTTAATTCTCTAAATTGAAAGCAACATTTCGGGATGTGTATTCTCATAATAGGTCCACTAGGCGCATTTCTTGCAATTTCTACATGGCAGACAGGATTTCAACTGTGTTCGAAATAAATTACAAATGCCAAGTCATTTGTATTCTTAAAGGACAATCCCAGACATCACAAATTGACGTCTAAATGTGAGAAAAGGCTCTTCAGCCCTTCCCTCGTAGAACTTTTTTGGGAATCGCTTGTGAAAAGGAGAACAAATTCACATTGATATTGGTAGTGGGTACTATTGTACGCCTTATAACAATGTTTATGACAAAAGAGACTTCACTTGTTAAAAAGGAAAGGCCAACTTGTTCAATTTGTAATGTTGTGTAATAACTTGTGGCTTATTTACCTTTGGTATCCAAACAATATAAAAATACAATCACGTGGTCTGTGTGTCAACCTTTTTGTAGGGTCAATTATATACTGAATCTATGATTCACTATAACTTTGATGGTCAATTACAAAGCATTTGATACTTCTGTTTAAAGTTGATCACATTCTTACACGTGCGCGTACACATGTGCGTACAACTCTAGGCATATTCTGGACATATTATTCTTAAGGCAAGCCAAATTACTATTGGCTCCTTGAAAGAGAGATGTTTTACGCATCTAAATGTTAAGAGTACCCATTCCCATCTATACATATTAAATTTAGGCACCATACCTAGATAGAAATGGACCCTCGCCAAGATGAACCCTTCCCGTTGAATGACCGGGGCAGCAAATTACGACTTATTTTAAATGTTTTCTTATTCCATGGACCAAAAGTAATAAGTCTTTCAAGTATAATGCAGTCATCCTAGTCACCATACAAGTCCTAAATTTTACCATACACCCAAAACCCCTCCCACCATCAACCCTCCTAAGATATTTGTATTGTACAAAAAAACATTTAAAAAAGCGATATTGTTAACCATCAAAAAGGCTAAATGCTTCACCAAGTCTTGTTGTTATTAGACAAAGGTGCAGTTGCAAAAAGAAAAAGGCAACAACCAACACAACAAGAAGCATGGACCGGAGGGTGATTTCCTTTCGTGTTATCTCTTGAGATTATCATGTTCAGGTGCTTCCAAATTTGATGTTATGAGTATTCCACACACAACAGGTATTTATATGTTAAGAATGTTCATTAAGACATTTGTTCCCCATTTTCATATTTTTTTGGAAAGACTTTACTGGCTAGGTGATGAGGATTTGTATAATCCAATTTTCCATGCAGATTTCACCATAGAGGATCATAGGGAGATCAATGGACGATGGTCTCATTTGTGGAGAACAACTTAAGGAGGCCTAAATAAAAGAATACTCATTGTATGCATTAAAGTGGTGTTTGATATATCCTATGGTAAATCCCTTCCCATAATCATAGTATATCATATAATTAATACCAAAAAAATCAAACAATTTGTTTGACCAGAGCATTGGGTTTGTACCACAACACATGATGCATACCATTAGTTTTATGTCCCAAAGTTTTATCTCTCATTGTAAAGAACCTTGAACAATGTGACCAAGTTGAGGATGTCTACGACAAACCATGATTCAAGAAAAAAATTAAAATGAAAGCATATGCAGTCAAAAATGTATAAATCATTGACAAGAAACTCTAGATACACAACAACATTTTTCCCGCATTGGATCATGCATAGCAATCTTCAGAATATAAATATAACCAAACTCAAATAAAATATGCATTCTTGTTGCTTCTTACAATATCCATTCTCTCTATCAACAACAACCCCCTCTCCCGCCCACACTCCTCGACAATGACCCAATTCATACGTGATAAGTTCATATACCTACGAAACCACAAAAGTAAGAAAAAATCACTTGCTTATAACCTTACATTGTCTTTTACTTGATCGTGTAGAGTGACCTTGCATTTCCTATGGCAATCTATCCTCCTAAACATCCATTTTGGTTGTAGTCGTTATCTACTTGCTTATTTTTAGGGTTGGATTACCACTTGTTGAAGATGTAAAAACCCTATCCCTTTTAGGAGGAGTACTTGTGGATCTTTTCCTCTAGCTCTTCTTTTTGGAGTCAAGTGAAAGCCTTGTTTTTCTAGCAACTGAAAATTAGGATCTTGAATACCTTGTACTCTTTGACCTTATGTGTATCTCCTCTCCATTACGGTGTTGTTATTGTTGGTCTATTTGAAGATTGTTTTGGTGGGATGCACAGAACATTCCCCATGGTGGGCATGAAGAAACTGTTGGTTGAGAAATTTGAATCTTGATGCAAGCAACAATTCAGGGGACAAAAGTCTCTCCTCTTTATGGGATTTGAAGAGAAATTTGAATCTTGATGCTAGATAAGGGAACATTTGAAGAGAGAGATCCGCAATCTTCATCTTGAGAATCTGATTCCTGAACTTTAAAAGTGCTCCATAAATATCCATGCCTCAAGGAATAGTGGTGTTTGCATTAACATTTTCCATGTCTTTCCAAAACTCTAAATTTTATGAAAAACATTTGTTTTCTTCAATGATTACAGTTTGCATTGCACATACCTCTTTCATTTTTCTATGGTGATGATGTCAGATTTCAACAATTTTTCGTTGATGAGAGCTTTGAATTATGTCTATCTACAAAGTCGAAATCCTTAAATATCATAACCATACAAATGATGTTAAGTGTAATTTTAGTCCAAGATAAGATAATTGCTATAGTGTCAGTTTACTTACATGTTTCTTGACAATCTATTTGAATTTCACTCTTATTGGCCTATAAGTGACCTTTTGACTTGACCTCTTGTTTACCTCTTCTTTTTTTACATATTTAGGTTTTTCTCTTATCCCCTCGGTTTGCATCGAGACCATAATTATGCAATACAACTATATGTTTCTTTGTGTGTAAAGAGTCCATAAGCAACAAATTGCTATATGCTTCTCCGTACATAGAGAGTCTATAAGCATTTACACTTCTAGCCTACCTAGAGTGGCATGTTTCTTAGCATAGGTGAAGGCACAATTTTTCTTTGGTCTGAAGAAATCCTCTGAAATAAACGAATGATGTCAAGCACAAATTCTCTTCCCCTTTTGTTGGATATATTTCTTTTAATTTGGCCAACATATGTGATTTACATCATTATACCTCATCTACAAATGACTTGGTTCAACTTCTGCAGTACAAGGTTGTTTTTGAGTGCATTGCATAAAATTGAAGAAAGGAGTCAATGTTTCCCACAAATTTGGTTTATGTTATCTTGTGCCTTTCACCCTTTGAGCTCATCGTCTCATCCAGGTTAGAATATATATATATATATATATATATATATATATATATATATATATATATATATATATATATAGATAATAAAAAGGAACACTTGAATTTAGTTCATCATCTCATCCAATTAGAATATATTTGTTTCATTTTGTGCAGATCTCCTTGTTACAAATTTACTATGGGAGGGCACTGATTGTGGAATTAATTGTCTGATGCAGTTAGAATACGTCATTTGATTTTGTGCAAATCTCATTGTTACAAAATTAGTATTGGAGGGTACTTGTAAAAGGATGTTCATTTGATTTCATATAGTATGTATTGTGATGAAGTTAATATTCTTGTATAGTTCTGATGATGGTTCTTTGGTTTCATTTTGTAGCCATAGCTAGAAACTGGTGACAAAGGTATGTCCATTGTACTTATTTAAACGCAAGCTGGATTATGAAACTATTTCATATCACTCTAAATCTGTCTGAACTATCCATATTACTCAAAGGCACAATTCTTTTTTGATCTCTTTCACTAAGATTTTTGAATTTGTAACTCATGCAAATGCCTTTGTCAACTTCCAGTTATAATGCCTCCGTCGGCACTTGATCGTCTGGGTGAGTTTATGCCTTACTAATGTTTTTTTGGCTCTATAATACATTTTAGTGTCCATCTACTCTATTTTGGCCATTTTTCCCATATTTGCATCTTGATGGATATTAGAGTTTCTTTCTTTTGTGGTATAGATCTTTAGTCTAATTGGATTTGTTTTACTGATTTACAACATCTTTACACATAGACTATCCCATGCTTTTTGAGCTTCAGAATCCAACCACACAACATATGTCACATTGTGGGGTGCTTGAATTCATTGTTGAGGAGGGCATGATTTATATGCCATATTGGGTATGTATGAACAATCCATAATGGTAAATTGTGAGAGTTCTTTCAGGTCTGTTTGACACCAAATTTTATAGTATTCTTGGAGTTATGAAACTTGGTGTTGTGCTCTTTTTGGTATAAGATGATGCAAAATATGCTATTAGAAGAGGGCGATACATTGAAAGTAAAAAATGCTACTCTTCCCAAAGGGACATATGTCAAATTACAGCCGCACACAAAGGATTTTCTTGGACATATCCAATCCAAAAGTTGTGTAAGTACCTATTCTTAGTTCTATATATGCATGCCTCACATTCTAAGTGCAGTTTCTAAATTATTCAGATTCAAATTATCTGCTTAAAAATAGTGACTTGTAGCAAGTATAAATATGAGATGCAAGAAACGTGAATGAAAATCATTTCTCTAGAAAATTTGGTGACTTATTTCTTCAATTCTTGTAGTTTGGAGACTACTTTAAGGAACTTCTCCTGTTTGACCTCAGGAGATAGCATTATGGTAGCTTACAACAACAAGCAATATTACATAGATATAGTTGAGACAAAACCTACATCTGCCATAAGTATTATTGAGACAGAATGTGAAGTGGACTTTGATCCTCTTCTTGATTACAAAGAACCAGAAAAAGTACCATCTGTACCTGCTTTGGAAGTACAATACCATCTCAAGGTGCACATTAGTTAGAATATTATAATTCCTTTTATTTAGGTAGTTTTTGAGGTCACCACCAAGCGAGATACCTCATCTGGTGTATGAGACTCCCTTGTGGAAGGCCAAAAGGGAATTGTTTTTTCATTTACCTTATATATTGTTTAACAAGGTGTACAATCCTATCCCCCTCTAGATTTAAACCTGTGATTTCCTCAATGGAGTACATATGCCTTCACCATTAGGCCCACTAAGGATGGATTTAGTGATTTTTATTAAAACCATTATGAGTACTTTTTAGAGGCTGTGATTGAAATAAAAACCAATAGGATGCTTTGTAGAGTTGGCATAGGTTTGAATCTGAGGGGGCAAGTTATGGACACCTCATTTGTTATGAACCTTGACAAATCCCAATTGAAATTGATAAAAAAAATATTAAAAGTGTGCATTGAAAAATTTGAATTATAAATTTATGAGATGTGAAAGGAAACAGATTTAATAAGCAAATATTTTTCTCAAAACAAGTAGTAAGATCCTGCTTTGATTGCAACCAATAAACAGAACAACCAAAACTCGAGATGAGCCACTCCTAATTTTATTCCAAATAATCATCTCCTAATTACAATATGTCTTGCTAAAAATAACTTACATTGGCTTCATCACGAAGCAATCTAAAATAAACTAACCATTGCTTCATCATGAAGCAATATGAAAATAACTAATCTTTATTTAACCACAAAGCAATCTACAAATTTCGTAGCCAATGTATATATAGTCATTGCATGGATTTATTTGTTGTTATTCTCTAAAATAAACTAAACCTTATCTCTTAACTATGCAACTACCTAAACTTGAACAAATTCTATCTTTATGCTTCATTTGCATGAATATTTTCTCAAATATCTTTTATTCTTTTCTTCCCCTTTTCATCCCCCTTTAATTTTCCTTTTTTTGTCTGTCTTTTAAAATAGGCATTTTCTCATAAGCTGTGTTCACCTCATTGCAATTTCCCCTTGCCTGAATTGTAAATGGTGAAGGCAGGTCTTTCAATTGCACCAGCTATTTTATAATGACTCAATTCCTTAGCCTTCTATCTCAATTTGAAGGTCATTTATCTTCAAGAGGAAAACAAACTTGAAACCTAATTGGATTGTGGTTGGAATGATGATATATCTTTTGTATACATGTCCAATTACATGGCAAAGAATGATAGCCCATCAATTTTCACTATGGAAATCAATGCTTTAGTAGTGTCATATAAATGGATGATGGTATCTTCCGCTTACATTAGATCTATTGTCCTTAAACTCAAGTTACGTGAGCCCAAGCGCCTTATATTTGTCTAGGAGATAGTGCAAGTTACTTTGCACTGAAGGCATTCTTTATTCAATTTTCACAAAAAAATGTTCTCTTTTGACCTGTCACTCCATGTGGTCTATTTCAGTGCCTCCACACTTGTAGGTTACGTTTTTGAGGTTGGTTCTATAGAGGATGTGCTTGGTTCGGTCACATCTATATCTGCTATTTATACCATTATCCATAAAGATGGAAGTTGCACGCAATGGTGCATGATTGCAATGCAAGCCCAGACATCGTATAGCATATTCATAATCTTATGGGGGATCTTATGTGTTGAGGCTACAAAAATGTTACCATTCGAACATGCCTGCACTATTGAAATACGTATGCTAATATATATCAACTAATAATACCTATTAAAAAGTTTGAAGTCACCACATTCGAGTAGATAAGCCTAACAACTAGAGTTAATGCACCCCTCTTTCTAGCACCCTCTATTCACACCACAACGACCTTACATATTTGGATGGTTACAACACAACCAATCGATGTTTCAATTATATTAGGTATAGAGGTCATGGCCATGAAAACTATTGCACACATACATGCCTCCACTGTTCAAAGTCTAGGTCATCAACCGAAGTTGTTGCAACAATTATACATATCTTCACATAACTAACTTCCCTTACCCAACTTATTCCCAATTGCTTAATGTTAACCAATGTCATAAAAAAGAATATGAATACAAAAGGTTCTTGACATTGCATTTATATGAATATAAATATGCCTCGTGTATGGTGCTAGAAGATGTCACTAGAACTATACAAGAAACAACTTTTGATGACACAACCAATACTTTGCTAGGTGTATTGTAGATGCTCATAGCCACCTCACCTCAAATTCTCATGACGTATGGACCATTACAAAGAATTCCCTCTTCCCCATGTTAAAATTTATCCTTCCCATTTCAACAATTATCCATAACAGTAACACACAATACCCCAATCAACCGTACCCACAAAAAATGTACACTAACCCAACCCACACTACTCCCCTAAAACCAAATGCACAACACACACTACAAAACCACACTTGCAAAATACTCAACCAACACTACATACCACCCAAAAAAAAACAATACACCTACACCCCTCCCAACCACTAACACTAACGGCGTAAATTTTCTCCACTAGGAGCAACCACTAGTTATAAATCAAAGGATTATGATCATAAAAAACGACTAATAAATTGATTGTTTCTAAAAAACCCAAATTCATAATCTTGCAAATTTTCTTAGGTTTGTTTATTTCAATACTGGTAACATTCTATCAAAAAATTACAAAAACCCAGATCATGGTTAAGGATAAATGATGAAATCATTGGCTATGACCTGCAAGAGATCTCAATGCTTGTTGTTGTTATGGTGACAAAGATCAAATAAAACAAATAACGGTAGTGTTTGGGCCACCGATCTTCCTCTAATATTCCCTCCACCTCGCTTCTAAAGCACAGGAGTCAAGTGGTCTTCACAAACAAGAGGTTTAGTTTGATTTAGTTTACATTTTTTATTAATGTTAAAGTTGGTTCGTGTCTTTAGCAAATCAATTTTTGAAATGTGAATTTAATCTTTTAGATTTATTTTTAGGTTCTACCAATAAACCACGTCTTTGAGTCAATCTTAGGAGTCATGAAAAATAATACCACTGTAAAAGCTAAATCAATGTCATTTTCAGTTGTAATTGATAATTAATGTTTAGTCTTGTAATTGTCAAGAGTAAAAAAAAAATTATCATTACGAGTCTTGCCTAGGAGAGAAATAGGTTTTATTGTGTCTTAAAAAAATACTTACATTGTAGAATAAATGCATTATCGGAGTATCTGATGTTCATTGAGTCAAGTCAATCACAATGGATAAATTAAGTCATATTGAAAAATTTGATGGAAAGGATTTTCACACATGGCAAGTTTGAACACAATTATTATTGATTAACAAGGATTTGTGGGATATTGTTGATGGAAAAGTGAAGAAACCAAAGGATGCAGATGAAGTAACAAAATGGGAGAGAAAAGATCAAAAAAATACATCAATTATTGGATTGGGGCTATCTGATGCTTATTTGCATCATATAGATTTGTCTAAATCCTCTAATACAATTTGGAAAACATTAAACAAATTGTTTGATTCACAAGTTGGAAGCGCAGCGATAACATTGAAGCAAAGATTGTTTGGTCTCAAGATGGAAGAAGGCGATAGCATGGTGGAGCACATTAGTAAATTTCGATCCATCTCAAATCAAGTTAGTTGGAATTAAAATTGATGTACTCGCGATGATGCAAAATTTGTTTTACTAAATAGCATGCCAACTAGTTATTCTAATATGGTTTTTACATTGAGTAAAATTAATCCTGGTTTAGAAGATTTGATTTCTTCTCTGATAGAGGAAGAAAATAGAACAAAGAAAATTGAACCAAAAGAGATTGCATCGTATGGAAAACAAGATAAATCATATGGTAAAAGGAGATCCAGATCTTCTTTTAAGCAAGGAGCAACTTCTAAAGATACAACGAAAAACTCATCTATTACTATTCTTTGGCCGATCTAGTCACTTATTAATGAATTGCAAGAAAAGAGAACAAGATGTTCTTGATGGGAAACTACAAGAAAATGTCATGGCTATTGATGAAGAAGAGGAGAATGATGTTGGGGTTACACACACACCAGTGTTGTACAAATCTATATTCAAATTGAAGTATACAAGCAATAAACACGGAAATTAAACTAGAAGAGAAATACACAAGATATAACGTGGTTCACCCAGTGTGGGCTACGTCCACCAAGAAACAACCAATCTATTATTATTTGTTCACAAAGGATATACAATGAAGATTTGCAATCTTCCACACCTCTCACGAGATGTATAGTACTTTTTCTCACAAGCTTCTCTAAGCTCTCTCCAAGAAAATATTCTTACAATAATCTCTATTCTTACCTTCTAACCCTAGTTTTCTAGCTTATAAGCATATACAAACATTAGGAAACTTAGCTATGCATTTACAACCCTCCAATCACCTTTATAACCAAGGGTTGGATCTAATCCTACGTCTAAAATAAAAACATTAACACATAGGTAACTGATGTTGGTTACCCAACCAATGTCGGTTGCTCCCAGGTGACCGACGTCGGTTACCCAGCCGACACCGGTTATTGTATAAACCGACAAGTTTGTAAAGCATGCTATCTGTGAAGCCATTTAACTCCACAACTCAACAATCTCCCACTTGGAGATAAATTGTTGCACTATACTATACAACTCCATCCTTGGATCCTTTTCTTGGCATGTTTCTTCCTCTTCAAGTCTCATGCTTGAAGACCAATAGAAGTGGAGTGAAGCTCCAACTTCTCCTTTTCCAACAACTTCATTAGCATATCCGCAAAGTTCCCATTTGTATGAATTTTCTCCAGTTTCATCTGCCCATCCTCCAATACCTGTCATATGAAATGATATCTCAACTGAATGTGTTTAGTTCTTAAATGAAATGTTGAGTCCTTTTCCAGATGAATCGCACTTTAACTATCACTGTACAATCTGCAATCTTCTTGCTCCTTTCCCAACTCTTCCATGAACCTTCTCATCCATATCATCTTTTTGCTAGCCTATGTAGCTATAACATATTCAACATTTGTAATATACAAGGCCACAACCTTCTGCAATCTTGAAATCTAGCTAATCTGTCATGCCACCTACTGTGAATACATATCTAGTGGTGTTTCTCCTACCATCCAAATCTCCAGCCATATCTGAATCAACATAGTCACATAAATAAGTATCTAACCCTCCATAACATAAATGCATGTTGGATGTCCCTCTCAAATATCTAAGTATCCATTGGACTACTTTCCAATGCTCTTTACCTAGATTGGCCATAAATCTGCTCACAACTCCCACTACCTATGTAATGTTTGGTCTGGTACAAACCATTGCATACATAAGGCTTCCAACTGCTGAAGCATATGGAACTCGTGCCATGTACTCGACCTCCTCATGTGATGTAGGACACTAATCTTTTCTTAATTTAAAGTGTCCAACCATAGGTGTACTTACAGGGTTTGAATTTTGCATTTTAAACCTTTTTAACACCTTATTGATATAATCTTCTCGAGACAAATATAATTTCTTGTTCTTCCTATCTTTATGAATTTGCATGTCAAATATTTTCTTTGCAGACTCTTAAATCCTTCATTGTAAATGTATGAGCTAACTTTTCTTTAAGCTTAATAATGTCTTGCATACTAGATCTTACGCAATAAGTATATCGTCTACATACAAGATAACAAAACAATATAGCTTCCATTTTCAAGCTTCTTAAAATAAACGCAATGATCAAATTCGTATCTCATATAACCATGCTCATGCATAAAATTGTCAAACATCATATACCATTGTCTTGCATGGCTTGCTTGAGCCCATACAAGAAGCTCTTTTTCAACTGCACACAAGTTTCTCTTTACCCTCGACTTCATAACCAAATGATTGTTGCATATATATCTCTTCCTCCAAATCACCGTGAAGAAAAGTCGTCTTAACATCAAGTTTCTCTAAGTGTAAATCTTTTACTTTGCAACTAAACTCAATACAATACGAATGGAAATCATTTTTAGTATAGGATAAAAATCTCACTAAAATCAATACTTGTTTTTGTGTAAACCCTTTTACCACAAGTTTTGCATTGTGTCTTTATTGTCCACCCTCTTTTCCTTGATCCTATAAACCCATTTCTTCTACAATGTTCTCTTACCTACTGAACTTAACCAAATCCCATGTCTAGTTCTATTTCAAGGAGTCCATCTCCTCATCCATGTCATGCTCCCACTTCTTGTGGGTTTCATCCTGCATTGATTCTTCAAAAAAATTGGTTCACCACTATCAGTTAATAATAGATAAAATAAGGTGTAAATATTTTTAGAGGTTTACTTACCCATTGTGACCTTCTCACAGAAATCTAGGGTGTTGGAGGCTCATTTTGTACATCTTGTACATTCGTATCAACCTCTAGCAAAGGATGGTAGCGCCGGTCATGCGTAGTCGACGTCGGTCTGGCGAACGATGTCGAGTCCTACTCTTCATAGCCGACATCGATTCTTGTTGCCGCACGACGTCGATCCTATGGCTACCGACACTGATACTTGTAGGTGTCAATTTTAAATCCGAGAATGCATTTTCTTCCACAAACTCTTCCATCGGTTCATCTTTGGGCATCAAAATCTTATCCATGTACATTCTCTTTCATTCCATTCAATATCATGACTCCTAACAATCTTAGAATCATCTAAATCCCAAAAATGAAATCCGAAATCACCATAGCCATAACCAATAAAAGTGCATCTCTTGGATTTAGCATCCAACTTCTTTTTATTTTCTTTATCAACATGCACAAAATCTTCTGAACCAAATACTCTAAGAAAAAAAAGATCTATCTCTTTTCTAGTCCAAGCTTCTTCTGGTATTCCACCATTCAGTGCACTTGAAGGCCCACGGTTGATTAAATATACTGTCGTATCTACTGCTTTTGCCCAAAACTGTAAGGGTAATCTAACATGTATACCCATGCTTCTTGTACGTTCCATGATAATCATGTTCATTCTTTCAGCCACACCGTTCTCTTGTGGTGTTCTAGGAACCGTTCTTTCTCTGCGTATTTCATTCACTGAACAATAATTATTGAAAGTCTTGCTGCAGTACTCACCACTATTGTCAGATTTAAGACATTTTAACTTCAAATTGGATTTATTTTCCACAAGGGCTTTCCATCTTTTAAAAGTCTAAAAATATCGGATTTACATTTTATACAATAAACACATACCTTTCTTGTGGCATCATCAATGAAAGTCACATAGTATTGGATCATCCATAAGCTACTTGGGTTGGTCCCCACACATCTGAATGCACAAGCTCTAATTTTTGCTCCTTCTTTGTTGCTAACTTTAAGAAATTTCATTTTCTTTTGTTTTCCAAATATGCAATGCTCACAAAAATCAAGATCTACATGTTTCAAATCTAATACCTTACCATTTTTCCCTTTTTACTCATATGGCCTAGCAGATTATGCCACATGTTTGTATCTCGATTTGAAGTAGATAGAACAGAAAAATGAATCATTAATACATGTAGACAAATACAATGTTCATACATTCTTGTCTTGTGCCACAACAAGAGATCCCTTGGTAACTTTCCAAGAGTCGGTTGTGAATGTAACCATGCGACCAACTTCACCTGGTTGTCTGCAGAAATTAGATTTCTTCTAAGGTTTAGCACATGCCTCACATCTTTCAATATCCATGTATTTTTATTCTGTAATTTTAGATGAACTTCTCCTTTACCAATAATATTGCATGGTTCATCATCTCCTGAATAAACATGCCCAAAATTACCCTGACATAATTTTTGAAATAACCTTTATTAGGGGTGGCATGGAAAGAAGCCCCTAAATTTAAAACTCATGATTATGTTTTATTATCCAAGGAGAGAATAAGGGCATCTTGTATTACCTTCAGTTGCAAAATTTGTTTCTTTACCTTTGTTTGGTATATTCTCTTTGTTTTCTTTGAACCAACAATCATTTTTACATGTCCTTTCTTTCCACAATTCCGGAAAGTTATTCCTCTACCTCTAGATTTAGATCTGTCATTCTTTGACGTTGATTTTCCATTATTCTTGCTCTTGGATTTCTCCTTCTCCATTACCCTTCTTTTTATATTCAAATCATTTCCAGATGATGATTCTCCTGTACTTTTCTGCGTATTTCTTCATTCAGGATTATACTAACCACATCATCAAACTTCAAAATATTAGTAGTAGATGTTGTATTACTAACAACCATTACCAAGTTATCCCAACTATTTGGCAAAGAGCATAAGAATAAAAGTTCTTTCACTTCATCATCAAATGGAATATTAACCGATTTTAATTGATTTACAATGGAATGGAAATCATTCAAGTGGCTTGATACAAATCCACCTTCTTGCATTTTTGAATTAAATAATTTCTTCATCAAATAAACTTTATTTGAAGCACTTGGTTTTTCATATAAATTAGCTAAAGATTTCATCAACTCTACCATGGTTTTTGCTTTAGTAATATTCAAAGCTACAGATGTTGTCAGACTCAATCTTATAGATCCCAGAGCCTTTCTGTCAAGAATCTTCCATTCTTCATCAGTCATCTTTATAGGCTTTGCACTCGCATCCAATGGTAAATATAATCTTCTACCCGCATCTTCCAAAATTGATAATTATGAATGTCAAATTTCTCCACTTTGTATTTGTTATCTTTTGCCATTGTTGTGTTCCCACTCAATCAAAAATCCCTCTGTGAGTAAATCTGTCAACACACAAAACCCTCAAACAAAAAAGCTCTGATACCAGTTGTTGGGGTTAGACACACACCAAGTGTTGTACAAATCTATATTCAAATTGAAGCATGTAAGCAATAAACACAGAAATTAAACCAAAAGAAAATACGCAAGATATAACATGGTTCACCCAGTGTGGGCTACGTCCACCAAGAAACATCAAATCTATTATTATTTGTTCACAAAGGATATACAATGAAGATTTGCAATCTTCCACACCTCTCACGGATGTACAATACTTTTTCCTCACAAGCTTCTCTCAGCTCTCTCTAAGAAAATCTTCTTACAATAATCTCTATTCTTACCTTATAACCCTAGTTTTCTAGCTTATAAGCATATACAAACATTAGGGCAACTTAGTTATGCATTTACAACCCTTCGATCACCTTTATAACCAAGGGTCGGATCTAATCCCGCATCTAAAATAAAAACATTAACACACAGGTAACCGATGTCGATTGCTCCCAGGTGAGTGATATCGGTTACTGTGTAAACTTGTAAGTTTGTAAAGCATGTTATTTGTGAAGCCATTTAGCTCCACAACTCAACAAATTAAGAGGAAGCAAAATTATCTCTCACCGAAAATCTAAGTGATGAATATTACCTATATTAAGTAACATTTGATTTAAAGATGGAGGCACGGGGGTTGGACATCGATCAATGACCTCTAGTTAGTCACCAACGATGCGGCAGCATGAAGTTGTGATGGCATTTATGTGTTTATTTTCAGTTGTGTGTTTGTTATGGTATGCTTCATTTTTCAAAGTACCTATGTTTGTTTGTGTTCGGTTTGCGGTGTGTTCTTATGTTCATGTTGGTAATAAGTGAGCAGTGATTCCTATGTACTTCCTTGATGTAATAACATAGTGAAGAACAAAAGCATAGTGAAATGCAACATCATGATACTTGAAGAGGTTGAATAGTCGATGTGTTCCTGTTCATACCTAGGTTTGTGGTAAACCTTTGTAAAACCATTGAAGGTTATGCAGATGGTTCCTGCTTGAGTTCCCACATTAAGTAGGTCATATGTGTTCCCTACAGTGAATGGTTGATAAGTAGATGGTTCTTGTATGTGTTCCCACACTAGTTCGGTTAAATATGTTCCTGACAATGCATGGTTGATGAGAGGTTGATGTGTTCTTTTTTCTACCTTCATTTCAAGTTGTGTACCAAGATCATGAGCGAGCATAGGCAAGCAAGCTACGAGACAAAGTACCATTATTTTCTACCATGTTTACACTAAGGGGGAATGTTAGGAATATTATGTTATTGCTCACATGGATGTATTTAAATATTTATAACATTATTATTATTATCGATTCTAGCTCTTTTAACAATAATATAGTTAACAAATTATATTTCGAAATGTTTGTTGAGATATAATCTCACGTATCATATAGAGTTTTGATTTGTTTAAACAACTCATGTATTTTGGGTAGAGCGTTTTTAGCTCCCCTATTTTGTAGGATTCATGTTGCCTATAAATTAGGCAATCCATCCCGAATGAAGATAGTGTAAAGTATTATTATATACAAAAGACTATTGTGTTAAAGCTATACAACTCGGCCAAATTTAAGAATGACTGTGAATCTAACAAATGGCTCTCGACCAAATAGTGTGGGTTGTAGATTGGGAAGAAAGCCCATGATTGTAACTTCTTGCAAGCAAATAATTCACATGTTTCTAAAATACTAACAATTGTCCCTAACCATGTATGTGCAAGTCAATTTAGTAAGACCTCAAACATTCCAAGAATGTACAGTTATTGGATACTATCAAAGTTCATATTGAATTCCTCATCCAAGTTTTGGAGGGCTACAAATTTATTGAAATCATTGGTGCGCTCTATAATCAACGAAATGTGCATAGAGCGGTGTTTTCCTTGAACATAATCATTTTCACCCAAGGACAACAAGCTACAAGACCAGCGAAGGATGATTTTGTGGTCAAAGGTAACTACGTTATCAAAAGAATCTCGAGGGTGGGCTCGGAATGAAGCTTCCATAAGTGTGAGGGCGGTGTCATGGTTTGGGAGGGAAAAGGGCGGAAATGGCTTGTGGAGCATAAGGGACGGATGGAGGTGGGGGTTAAACAATGGTTTGTTGAAATCGGTGGAAGTAGGTCTCCTAAACCCATATGTGGATTTGTACACAACGGTGGGTGGTTTGGCGGCACCCAAAGAGGTCGTTGAATTTTTCTTTTTGGAAACTATAGTCCAACCATCACCAAAGGAACTAGCAGACTCTCCTATCCATGGTACATTTCTCTTATGGTTGTGAATGTGTGTCTACCATCAAAGGGAATTCTTGAATCATGTGAGTGGAAGACTAGCACCAAGAATATGTATTCGAAGGTTGATATAGAACACCTATTGTGAAAAGTTAGTATCGTTGACCTAAATATCAATGGTTTCCTTCAGCTCTTTGGCTAAGTCGATTTCCACTCAAATCTTCTTTTGAGAGCAAGCTACATAAAACTCGGGTTGCTCGCGGAAAATAGAATGCTCAATGGGGTTGAATGAGCTTCTCAATAAAACTCCAAAGGGGAATCGAAAGTCCTAGAAGTTCCACCAAATGGATATTTGAGTTTGGTCTTCTTGGTAACTGAAAGTCTCGTAGTCCAATGGGAAAACACACCAAAGGTGTTTCAATGAACCACGGGGGATGGTTAACAATGGATTTGTTACATTTAGGGATAGTAAAATGGAAAAGGAAGAAACCTTTGGTCATGTTTTGAACCCCTTCAACCTCAACGCGATGGGGCTGCCAGTGGTTGTGAATCCATTGTTTGAGCATACCTTACAAGGGGACTCGACCAATAAAATAACCAACCATAGTACAAATTTCAAACTAGTGATAGGCTTTATCAAATTCAGGTAAATATGATACCACATCAAGAAGAGGGGTATTTGGGTGAGAACCACTACCTCATGAATGACTTTCGAAACAAACATGTGGGGATGTTTCGGTGCCTTTATTCTCCAAAGCTTTGTTAGTGCTTCCCGTATCAAATGATACATTTGCCATGGAGGTGACCATTAATAAAGGGGTTGGCCAAACGCATGCCAAAGGGTGGAATGAATGACCATAAATATTCCGAAAAAGCCACGCTTGCTTGGATCGATGCAAGATCATAAGTACGATTATTGTACGGCTACAACATAAAACCCTAAAC
Source organism: Taxus wallichiana var. yunnanensis (assembly GCA_018340775.1). Lineage (NCBI taxonomy): Eukaryota > Viridiplantae > Streptophyta > Pinopsida > Cupressales > Taxaceae > Taxus > Taxus wallichiana. The sequence continues at coordinate 447,264,173 of CM031243.1, read as the reverse complement.
CATACGCAGAGCTCTTTTCCAAACCTCTAGTTAATTTTTTGGCTTGTGATGGTAGTTTTTCAATATTGTCCTTAATTCATTCAACTTTCTCACCTTCATATTTTCAATTACTTACAATTGAAACTCCATCCTTTTGCTAATTATACACCACTACAATCAGTAAAGGAGTTTACGAAGCTAGTACGAAAGAGGAGTTTAATGAACTACATGATAGTGGTGATGGTCTTGATGAAGACATTGAGAGCAACATGATTATGAACATAATGAATATGTTAATTTATCTTGATTTTTGTGTATACATTGTAACATTTGCACAAAGTTATTGTTTTAAGCTCAACCAATGAATACCATGACATTTGACATTTGACATTGAGTTATCAATATGTTTTGTGGTTAATAACTTATATTGTTGTTCTATGCATATTATATGGTTATTTTGCTTATTTGGTTATAATTTATATATTTTTTGTATGGTCATACTCAAAGTCATACCCATGACCCCAAAAAAATCAACATATTGGCAAATATCAGACCCCCAATTCCTATTTCATGTCCATACTTGTGTCGGCTACCTAACAAAGAAGTTTATACAATCAATCCGGTAGAATTATTTTTCCACATGGATGTCTCCCCTAAAATCTAACATTTCTAGGGATGGGGACATCTTAAAGACTGTATCCGACCCCCAATTCCTATTTCATGCCCATACTTGTATCATTTTGCCTAACAAAGCATTCTATACAATCAATCATTAGAATTAGTTTTTCACATGGATACGTCTCCCCTAAAATCTAACATTTCTAGGGACGGGGACATCTTATAGACTTGAGGATGCCTAGGAAACGTCCCTCTGCCGTACCACCACCGCCACCACGAGACAAGGAGCATTTCATTGAAGAGGGGACATGACATCCCCGAAACTTGAAGAAACTTGCCCAAGCCTCTCAATAAACTTGGAAACATGTGGTTGTCCCCGCACCAAAAATGCCAACAAAGTGGTTTTTTTAATTTTATTTTATTTTTAAATTATGAATGTGCCTCTAACCAAATTCCTACTAATGAACCCCGCCTGCACTTCAAGCACTCAAAAAAATTATAAATGAACCTCACACCATCAATCCAAATCACTATCAAGTCTTGAAAACACTAAACAAGTCTACAAGTTCAAGAGTGAGAGCAATCAAGGCTATAAGAGTGAAACACTAAGAGCATTAGCAAGAGGGAGAACAACAAAAAGAGGAAGAGCAAGTGCCAAGTCTAAATTGATCAACCCTTCAAGTTTCAACACATTCATCAAGCCAGAAGCCCTCAAGCTTAGAGGCATTGGACCATTAGCCAAATGTATTTGAATTTTGATTGTAATCATAATTTTGAATATAAATAATAATATATTGATATTCGGCATTTTCATTGTTCAATGTAATGTGTTTAATATTTTGAAGTTTCACTTGTTATTCCATATACATTTTTTTGTAACTAATTTTTCAAGTACTAAATATATTTGCCCCACCGTCCTCTTGTCATCCCTAGACCTAAGCCCTTTGGTCCCCTCATCCCCACAATCCCACCCCACCATTCCGAGACTCCATGGAACTATGCATAGAAGAATAACGAAACACCATATGATCCAAGTGCATGCCGTAAATTCAATAAGCTCCAAAGATCCACAAAATAAACAACTACAACAAATATCCATGAACGGTAATAAGAACAAAAGATCACTGACTCAATCTTAGCAAAATCAAACAAAACTTGCAATGTTCCAAGACACTAATCAAGCAAATACATATAAAAACAAAAAGCAGAACATACCAAACAAGTCTCCCAAGAAATATGAAGTAAGATATGCATCGTCATCGTCCCCTTCTTCCTCATAAGATGAAAAAAAAGGTGGCCTTCTAGCATAATAGCACATGGAGGATCCTCACATTCCCCCATGCTTCAAAACATGATTGATTTTATACACCCTGTTTACAAAAAAAAAGAACACTTTCTTTGCATATTTCAATCTTACAGTTATATTCACATTTTTCTGTATTTGCACCATGCATGGGACTAGTCTTAGATCATGTGCCCCTTTTTCAAGTTTTCATTCAACATAACACTATTTTGCAAATCATGTGCCCTTTTTTTTAAGTTTTCATTCAGCATAACACGATTTTGCAGATCTTTTCAAATACAATAACATCACAAAGAACGGAGGCATAACCCATCTCACTCACTCCCTGAATCACTCCTCAAGCAATGTAACATTGCAAAGTTCCATATTTATGTGAGCATAACGAACAATTCAATATGTTTTTTTATTTTTATGTCAAGTTGAAGGCTTCCATAAGCAATTTCACACACGAGTAAAAATCTCACAAAAATCAGTTAATTCATCGAAGCCTAGGCTTGCTTTTGGACAGGGTTGCAGGATAGCAGAGACCCTTTATATTGTATGGCTCTTATGTCCAACATCCCTCGATCAGACAATTGTAGCTAAGTAGGACTCCATGCGGCATTATAGCCTTTGCAACACTGATCTACTCTCACCCAATAGAACCTAATAAAAACTTTGTTTATTGTACTTATTTCACTATTAAGTTGATGCTACATTACAGTAGTTTGAAACTACTGAGGAAACAAGCTGGAGCCTAAAAAGTTATAGATTTTGCATTAATGTGTGATGAATATTGGAAGTTTTCTCTTAAGCAAGAAAGAATGTAATTTTAGAAGACTTAAGGTTAGTGAAGGTTGGAAACTAAACCACTAAGGCGATTGCTTATAACAACGTAAAAACTAAGAAAAATGTGTTGGGTTTCCAGGCAACAAAATAATACCGACTTCCTGCTTACCACGGCATCATGACTTCAATCCAAATTGAATAAACGATTGGGTTCAACATCTAAGAATGTTGGTTAGATCATCCTCCAATGTGTTGGTTATGCAATGGCAGTGCAAGCGGCAAGGGAATGGGATTATTTCAACTAGCCTAAGTCTGATGTGAGGTATAGGATCACATATATGTTTGTCATTTGTATTTTAGTATCACCAATAATCCCCACAAGAACACATCCCATCCTTGAAATGATGGTAGCGATTAGCATCCCTCAAGAAAAGTTCTCGCTTTACAATCTTAGAGATGAGCTTGGCAGCAGTGTGGCAATCACCACATATACGAAGATTCTTGATAATCCTAATAGGCATTTCCTGTGGGATGCTAATAAGCCCAAAAGCAATGGCTAGCTTCTCACTATGATAAGATAACACTTGTTCTTTCTGTTCCTCCTCTATGTCATGCAGCACAAAGTTTGTATTAGGCACATAACCAGCCTTCTTCATCAACTCCATTAATATTTCCAACTTCTTGTATATCTCCTCAGTCTGTATGTGTGATCTGTCCCTGACTGTGAAAGTATGCACCCTACCTTTGACTTCAATCCAGCTGAGTCCCGGTTCCTTTTTAACTCCCCTGTCTTTCATTGATTTTCTAACATTTGCAAGACAATCCCACCTGCCAGATGCAGCATAGATATTAGACAAGAGCACATATGCTGCAGAATCTTGTGGTTCAATCGTCAGAACATGCTCTGCTGCGTGTTTTCCTAATTCAATATTCCCATGAATTCTGCAGGCAGCAAGCAAGGTCCGCCACACTAAAGCATTAGGTTTGAAGGGCATATTTTTGATAAAGTCTTCTGCCTCATCGAGTCGCCCAGCACGGCCAAGAAGGTCAACCATACATGCGTAATGCTCCATAGTTAAAGTGATGCCATGATCTACGGGGATAGAATCAAATAGGCGATAGCCTTTATGCAATAGTCCAGCATTGCTGCAAGCAGAAAGAACGCAGATAAAAGTGATATGATTTGGCTTCACACCTTCTCGTTGCATTTGTTCAAAGAGATGAACAGCTTCCTTGCCATACCCATGTTGTGCATATCCACCAATCAATGCATTCCAGGAGGCAACATCTCGTTTATATTTTTGTCAAACTCTTTTTCTGCATCCAACAAACTCCCACACTTCGCATACATGTCAATAAGGGCATTCCCCACAGATATCCAGGTCAATTCCTTTTTGGATAATGAAAGAATGGACCTGTTTTCCAATTTCCAGGGCAGCTAGGTCAGCACAAGCATTAAGGATACTGGCAAGATTGAATTGGTCTGGTTTTGTGCCTGTTCGTAGCATTTGTCTAAATAGATTCAATGCATCCTCACCTAGCCCGTTCTGGATATATCCTTCAATCATGACATTCCATGAGATAATATTCAATTCAGGCATCCTTTTTGAAAACCATGCGCGCATACCCAATGCTCCTGCACTTCATATACATATCAAGAAGGGAAGTTCCCACCCATATATTTGACTCACTTCCATTTTTAAGGATGTAATTGTGGATGGATTTGCCTTGTTCCAGATCTGCTAGGCTGGCACATGCTCTCATAATACTGGGGAAGGTGAATTCATCTGGTTCTATATCTGTAAACCACATTTGGCAAAATAGTTTCAGGGCCTCCTCGCAAAAACCATTCTGCACACATCCTGCTATCATTGTATTCCATGATATAACATCTCTGGCAGACATTGTCTTGAAAACGTGGTATGCATGAGATACACTGCCGCATTTACTATATGTATCAACAAGGGCATTCTGCACAGACAGAATAGAATCAAACCCTGTTCTCATTATATGAGCATGGACCATCTTGCAGTATTTCAAGGCTGCTAGACTTGAACATGCAAGAAGTACACTAGTAAATGTATACTGCTCCAGATTTATGCACGTCCCTAACATTACACAAACTAGTTTCAAGGCCTCCTCCCCATATGCATTTTGAGCATACCCTGAAACCATTGCAGTCCATGATACGATATTCCTCTCAGGCATTTTGTCAAAAACTTGGCGTGCATCCTGCACCATGTCACACTTGCAGTACATATCAACAAGAGCACTGCTAGCAAAGACATTAGTCTCAAACTGAAATTTTATAATTTCGCCATGAATTACCATTCCCAGTTTTTGGTTTGACAGGGCTGCACATGCTTGTAGAAAAGTGGCATATGTGTACTCATCGGGCTGGAGATATTCTAATTTCATTCCCTTAAAGAGTTCTATAGCCCTATCTCCTTTCCATTCTGTACGTATCCTGCTATCATTGCATTCCATGATACTCTGTCCCTTCTTTGCATTTTTCTAAAGACTGTGTATGCAAAATCTATATCGCCACACTTAACATACATGTCAAGAAGAGCATTCCCCAAATCAACATCTGAGAAGAAGCCAGACTTAACAATATACCCATGGACCTGGAACCCATGTCCTATCGCTTCTAGACCACCAGATGCCCTGAGAACCCTTACAATCATGAATGGATTTGGCGTAATTCCCAAATTCATAATTTGATTGAAAATCTCAATTGCCTTTTCTGGTAGTCCATTTTGAGTATATCCTAGGGAAATTTTTAAAAGTTCAGAAATCTTGTCAAATCTTTTTCGCTATCAAATTCATAGCGGAAAACTAAAATCATCTTCCAGTTTCTTTACGGTTATACATTTTGTATAGAGAAGAAAGTTGGCGAATTCTCAAACACAACCATAAAGTTTTATAGAAATTTAGGCAAGTTTTTTAGGAATTCACTGAAAAACAAAAAAGCCAATTGTCTACTATTAGCCATAGAAATTTCACTACCTGCAATCAAAGCTGTCCAATTCACCAGACTGGGATTCTTTCTTTCGTCAAACACTTTCCGAAATCCTTCTACGCGCCTGCATTTGCCATACATATCAATAAGAGCAGTACCCACATAGACATCCACCCCAAATCCAGCTTTGACAATGTGAGCATGGATCTGTAAGCCTTGATCCAGAGCTGCCAAACTCGAGCACACGCCAAGTACGGTAGCTACAGTGAACTCATCCAACTTCACGTTTGCCACTTGCATTTCCTGCAAGAGTTTTAAGGCAATTTCCTCGCAATCGCAAGCGATATATGCTGTAACCATGGAGTTCCATGAAACCGAATTTCGTTGAGGCATTTTGTCAAACACTTGGCGTGCATATTCTATATGTCCAGATTTCGCATATAGATTAATGAGTCTGGTACCTGTAAAAACATCTATCTCTTGCCCCGCCTTAAGAATAGTACCGTGGATTTGTCTACACTGTTCTGCCATGTTTTCAAGCTGTTGCATTCGATGAAAGAATTTCAAAGCCTCCTTAGGATTGTCATTTTGTACATACCACAATACTGCATCTCGTTGAGACATTTCATCAAATAGCTGTCGTGCGTCCTGAACCCCACTGGATTTAACGGGTTTGTTGGCAATTTTTTTGTCAGATTTCAATGTGGGAGTGGTTGCAGCGACTTGGATTTTCTTTAGCCTGGCTGAAGTTTCATTTTTAAATTATTTTGTAGTTTTGTAGAACAAAGAGAGGGATTTTTGGCTTTCGAAATATAGACTGAGAAAACGAAGAGGCCATGGAAATCTGATGATGCCTTCATCTGGATAAGCACTAAAATTATTATGTAATTTAAAGGGCTGGAACATGTTGGTAAACATGTGGATAATGTTTTCTGAAGTGGATAATGATTTGGGTTGAAGCCAAAATCTGAATGTTTATTTATGTGGATACCGTTGGTCGGTAAATTTAAATAATTATTATAACAAAGTTATTAGCCCATACGCTAGATTATGGAAGAAAGTGCTGCCTCTTAAAAAAAAAAGTCTTATGTTAGTAAAATGTGTTATAGATGGATTAATGTCTTTACAAACATAAGTGTGAGAATGTGGGCCAAGATCAAACGCTGATAATATATGAACGCACAAAACATGATCTAAAATATGTTTGTATTTTGAATGCACTGGAAAATAGTTTTATAGGAGGTGTATAAATAGGAAGCGAGGAAGTGTAACCACCACCTTAAAAGGTGGAAAAGTGTAACTCCCATCTATCCCATCGACACCCAAGTAAGCTAGGAAAATCCATGCAATGTAATAAAAACTTAGACTATCCCACCCTTAAGCGTAGCTTAGGTGGGTAAAACAAATGGATCTTGGCAACAAGGTCTAATGAGGTGCCCAAGAACCAGGATTCATTTTAAGACACCTCTAGAAAATTGTAGGTGGAAAATACCTGGCGAATATCCCTGGAACCAGTTTCAGTGAAAGGTGAATTTGACAGTATTCCAAAACCGAATTTTCGCCAGGTTTTTCGAGCCGGAGAAACCACAAAGTTCCAGACACCGATGCACCTTTGACGTGCGACAACACGATGTCAATAACCCTCGACGTGCGTCAACACAACGTCAATTGAACTCATTGACGCGTGCGTCAATAGGGGCATTGACACGCGTCAACAAGGGTCAGTGACGCGCATCAATAGGGACCATCGACGTGCGTCAACACATTTTTGTTGGCATGCGTCAATGACTCTTGTTGACGGCTAAATGTCAATGCCCTGCTTGCGCGTCATCAATGGACCTCGACGATGATGTGCGTCAATGGCCTCTGCTGACGCACATCAATGGCCTGCTGTTGTCACGCAGCGCCTCGCAGAGAGGCCATTAACGAGAGGCCATTGACGCTTTATTTGGCCTATAAATACCCTCCCACCGGTCATTTTCTCGTTTACACTTTCCGGCTCTCGATTTTTTTCAGAATCCATCATTGTCAAAGACGCAAGCACAACTACAATGGCGACTTCAAGTGCTTCCCAACCGCAAGCTCAGGACAAAAATCAAGAAGAGAATCCAGTCCAATCCACGGGAAAGATCATCTATAGGAATCCTTTGTGCCCCCACATCCATACTATTTTAAAGATGTCTTCTGAATATAAAGATTTGATCGATGCGTGTGAGTTTAGTGGGCTCGTTGACATGCCCCATTTCAAATAGACCCAAATATTTTGAATTACCTTCTCTCGTCCTACAATACAGAGGAATAGCCTTTTTATGTTACTCTGAATGATGGCTGAATGTTTCAATTCGGTATCGAAGCAAATGACATCCATCGGTTTACGAGCCTTCCGTTTAGAAATTTACCAATTGTTACAACGAAGGCAACACTCGTGGAAGACGACAAGAAATATCTCGAATCAACGTTCGGTTTCCATGTTGATTGTAAGTATAATTTGTTTTCATTCATCATTTTTATTCTATTTTTTATTGTGATACAATTTAGTGTTATAAATTTATATTAATTCCCATTGTTTGGCATTTGCAGCTCATGTCAATAAATCCAGGCATGGTGTGGATACATAAGCAATTGCACACCACTTTCTTGCTGCAATGATTTCATTTTTTCAATCCAAAATAGTTTTGCAGGGTCGGCAAACAATATATACCAAACTGGGCCATTGCATACATAGTTGCCACTATCTCAAAACAAAAATTTGATTGGTGCACCTATCTATCAAAAAAATAAGAACTGACATAACAAATTCAAAGCTTTCAGAAAAACCTGTCATTTATTCCACAAACTATCTCCTTGGCCTTTATTACGAGGCACTTTTAAATTTAAAAGACAAACCAATTCCTACTTGCACTGACGAGGAGTTGATGAAGTTGTCAATTCCATTTGAAGAACAACAGGTATAAACTATTTAGTTTGTATTTCAATTTTTGACATTACACTACACAGTTATTAACAATTTATGGTTTGCAGAGAAGATTTATTGAAGCCCTTCCCGAAAAAAGGCGTTATCAAGAGGAAGAGGCCAACAACATGCTGAGGCTTCGGGAGACTCCCAATCTGAAATGGAAGCTCACTCCTCTCCGAACCCTCAACAATTTGAACTCGTTAAACGCCAAAGAAGTAATACCTTCTCATATATTATTTACAAATTCCAAATTTGTATTTTTATTTTCCAATTTAAATTTTAACCAATTGAATTGACATAACATTCAATGTTGATGACATTGCAGGGACTTTGGACCATACTCGTGTTTCGAAACTCAACCTTCTTCCCCAACTCACTCCATACAGTCGCATGCATTCATATCTTCTCAACAACCACCAAATACTACTCCTACATGGCCACCCTTAGCACCGCGAAAAACTACCCCTCGACAACAAGGTACAACTTTTGAATACTACGTTTAATTTCGTAGTTTTTACCTTTTTGGATTGTTTTCTAGTTTTTCATGTTTTTTCTTGAACTTTTCAAAGACATCATTGTAGTCCTGCTCAAAACAATGCACCAACCCCCTCAACCAATAATTTTTAAAATGCCAACCAGAGGAACAGGGAAAAAGAACATTGGTAAACGCATGCCAATTGCTTCGGCCCTAGCGGGACACTAAACATTGCCTCCTCCTTTCGAATTCCAACCCTCTCACTTGGTGGCTTGCCCAGTGCAATGGGCATATCGGTTTTGAATAATATAAATTTAGATGAAGATTATTTGGGCATTGATAGCAATGACCCAACTAGTTTTTTCAATACCCGTGAGATGATTCAAGGCCAACAGGTATACTTCAATTTCAACATGCTTTACAATATTGAATTACATTTCAATTTAAATTTATTTATCTAAATCTTGATTAATTTTATCACAAACAGGATCAAGCCACCCAAAGGCAGAAACAAGTAGCAGTTGATCTAGCCGAAAGCCCCCATACTTCTCCAGCAAGATCATCTTCATCAGATACAGATGGTGAATAGTTGTTACCTTTTCCTTTGGAGAACTTAATTGGTTATGATTGTCAATCCCATGTCAGTGAGTTTATTCTACCTCATATCAATCAACTCATAGAATGGGAGAGAAGGGCTAAAGTTCTTATCAATGAGATTATTAGTCGTTTTGAAAATTATTGGCAAAGAGATAGTTTATATGCTGCAGTCCAAAATCAACCTACGAAGATGGATTCCTTACTTACCCAAGTAAGAAGTGGGACTGTCACGTATAACAACAACTATAAAGATGAAATTTTGGATAAGACATTAAACAAATTGGAAAATATTAGTGCTTGAGGCCCGGCATATTTTAACAAATGGTCTAAGGACAAGGATCTGGTAGTAGTTGCAAATGCCGAGAGAGATAGAGTGGTTGTAAGTACTATCACTTTCAAACAATTTTTCTTGTTAATTTGAAATTTTCATTTTTTAGTAATATGTTGAATTGACATTACTCTTTTTGTGCAGTTGAAATATGAAAATTTGAAGAGTCAAGCAAAGGTATTCCAAGTTCACTTGGAAACAACGAAGAACAATTTATCCACAACAAAGAATTTGAAGGAAAATATTGTTTTGGTTAACAAACAAAACAATACACTAAAGCGGATAATTAAAGAGCACGGCTTCGACCCTGAAATATTATTCAAAGCTAAGGCAAGAATGATCCAAATTTTTGTCCCATGGAGATGCGACAAAGCAAGAAGAAAGAATTTTAAAAAATCTGGATAGTGTTGTGGAAGATCTTATAAGTTTTGGGGTTATTTCTGTTGTTGGGGAAAGGGGTATAGCCACAGGGAAGAAACCATTGGGAAAGGAGCACAGGAGTTGAAATGGATACAGAAAAAGAGGGTTGAAACTTTTATTATTGAGTGTGGAAACTTTAAATATTGAGTCTATATTTGAAAATTTGTAACATTGAATGTTGTGGTCATGGTATTTGAATTTTATTATCTAGATTTGATAGCCTTTTAAAATTTGAAATACTATATAATCTTTAATTTTGATTGCATATGGATTTGATAGAATTTTTAGATTGTATATGGAGTTTATGCTTTTTGGTTTACTCTTAATGGTGATTGCATTAGATAGGGATGAATCATGATGACGTATGTTTCTTGTTTACTTGGATTATCATGAATTGTATGTGGACGTAGATTTAGCTTCAAGCACGATAATTCTTCTTCTCTAGACATTAGAATGGATATAGATGATGATGAATGATGATAATGGATAATTGTTTTAAAAACATGGAATGATGATAGATGATGATGAATGATGATAATGATATGATATATATGGATGATGATCAATTTTATGTGGACGTAGATTTAGCTTCAAGCACGATAATTCTTCTTCTCTAGACATTTAAACTTGTTTTAAGATAATTCTTCTTCTCTATACTTGTAATGATATGATCATGATGTCATTAGAATGGATATAGATGATAAATAAATGGAATGTGTTAAAATGGATATAGATGACATTAGAATGGATACAGATGACATTAGAACAGATATACTTGTAATGATATGATTATGAATTGTTTTAAAAAATGGAATTGTTTTAATAAATTTAAATTAGATAAATAATTGTTTTAATAATAATTGTAGTGTCAGGACTCAGGATTATGATAATGATATGGTGATGATATGATATATATGGATGATGATGAATTTTATGTGGACGTATATTATAAATTGTATAATGTATCGTGGATTATGAATTGTATAGTATGGAAATATCTTCCTCTGTAAAATTCAATTGTGTCATTTTATCCCACAAATTTTAAAAATATATCAAAGCATTTTGCAAATATAAAAAATAAATTAAACATAATTGTAAGAAATCAAGAAAGATGATATGATAGGGTTTAACTTACCTCTAGTGTTTTAGATTGTTGTGAAATCATCACTGGTAATGTGCTAGATCTTTGTTTTAAGAAAACTCAACACGAGAAATGGATTAGTAGATAGATGGGTGAGTTTAGACATTTTCATCAGAAGTACCACGCAGAAATATGGATGATATTGTATTTCAAAATATTATTTTAAATAAATGTAAATATATAGACCGAACATCTTTAATGATAACTTCCTATAAAATGTAAAGTATACAAAACAATAAGATTAAGGTGAAGAATTGATACCTATTTAAAGTATATAATAACTAACCATTATCATTAACCTGTGAATACTAATGTTATAACATTCCCCCTTAGTGTTTACGATGGTAGAAAAACATTCACACACTCAACGTTGCAGATGCTCACCCCCGTGGCATGTCCAACTCGTGACTCATGACCTTGATCCAAAAGAAAGGCTCTCTCCTTCCATGGTTTTAAACAAAGCTTATCCAAAAATCTTGAAAAGCGACAGAACCTCATCAACTCGCCGACCTCGTGTGGTTTTTAAACATAATGGATCCTCCCACAAACCCTTTCAAGATCCATGAACTGATTACTGATTGAAATCATCTGTTCACCACTATGCTTATACATCGTGGTTATGTAGGAAACACAACAATGCATATCTCAAAAACAACACAATAGATGATATACTAAAAAAGTATTTCGCATTACTTCCTATAAGAATCGTTTAATGTTCTTAAATGTAAATATCTGACTTTGATCAACTTTAATGATCTCGAAAGAAAGATAAAAAATGCCAAGGGACAAACAAAAGATTAAGGTTTCCTAGATAAGCCGTTTTGGAGTGCAAAAAATGGAACATTGGTATGTATTCCCCACAATGTGAAATTCCACTCATATAGATCTTGAGAAGCAAAATGCATCGAAGAACATACTCAGAATGGATCTTGCTAGTTAGGTCTTGCTTGCATTATGGTCACTAATGCTGGTAGTGAATGTATTCTCCTAGTTGACCATCTTCCAACGAAGTACGGAAGTCAAAGACCAAGTCGATCGTAGGATCACCGCATCATTTATTTAAAAAATAATACAAAGTATTTTCCAACATCCATCAAATACCAAATTAAACAAGAACTCAAAAAAATCACACCAAGTGAAATAGAACACTTTAATATTCAAAAACAAGTAAATCATCACTTCTGCACATCATGTTTCACCAAATCATTCTCATGCGGCCAGAGAAATGGATTAGTAGATAGAGGTCGTTGTTTGACCTCCGGCCTCCGATGCCTCCATCCTCCATTTGTCATGATCTTTTGCTTTTCAAATGGTTGAATATGGACATGAAGCTCAATAATCACCCCCAAAATTAGGTTTTACGTCATCTTTAATGAAAAATGCGTCCAAAATGAAATGTGGGCAAATTTATTTTTATTTTTGGAATTAATACAATTAAAACAATCCATTGACTAATGCAAAAATTCCTAAAATCACCTATTTTACATGGACTACCTATATTCACCTAAACACAATTTTAACAATGTTGATACCTAGACAATATCAGTAAAGCTTTTTCTTGCCTCTAGATATGATGCTTAGATAACTTACAATTGAATGGCTTTTAAAATAATAATTCATAATATGATATCTTCCTACACAAATTCAATTGACACCATATGGATTTGTATCCCATCACTTAGATAAAATTATGCCACGTCCTTTTGCTAATATAAAAAAAAATTCAGATGCATAATTGTAATAAATCAAATGCGAGTTGTATGATAGGGTTGTGAATAAATAGCTAGCCTTTATCAATGCGAGATTGTATATTGAGAACAAAACACTCAATCAACATGAGTTTGACCTTGGATGTAAAATATCCCAACTTGAGAATTATTATTGTGTGCGTGAGCAAATGAAATTGTACAATCCGTGAGCCCAAATTTGTATATAAATGATTTTAGATGCACAAAGATCCGAGTCAAGAAGATACCTACAGAAAATAAAACATGTGGCATTGAAATGTCTACACTTTGGATAAAACGGATGGATGCTTGCGCAAGCAAGATGCGAATTGGATCTAAACGCATCTCAACAAAATATATTTCTCAAAAATATAAAATAACTAATGTCATTAAGATTACCCACATTTAAAGGAATGGCCCACCATGTTTAGCAATTCAAATGCAAAATGTAATCAACTCTATTCAAATCTTCACATAATTTGGGACAACAAAGCAAAGCCGCCCCTGTAGACAATTATTTCTCCATTGAAGGAATGCAATGTGGATGAAATCTTAGAGTATCAAATAGATTCACTTTGTAAAATTGATATTGTATTCATTTTATCCTTGCTTAAAAAAATATATTAATAGCATTTGTAAATATAAAACTAAATTAAAAAATTGTAAGTAATCAAAAAGAATAATATGATAGGGTTTAACTTACCTCTGTTATAGATTGAAATGTTCATCAACAATGTGCTAGATCTTTTTTTATAAATCAACCATGAGAAATGGATTAGTAGATAGATGGGTGAGTTTCCTGACATTGTCAGTCCCGAGAAGTACCAGCTTCCTCGGATGGATGTCAACCCATGTTTTAAAAAAAATAAAAGATTGTATTTAAATAAATGTAAATATATAGACCTGTAACATCTTTAATGATAACAAGAGCTGAAAAAAATGTAAAGTGACAAACAATAAGATTAAGGTGAAGAAGATACCTATTTAAAGTTGAAACAATCCATTATCAATAGCTTCTTCAAACTCGATGTTCTCTTCTGTAGAGTGTGATGATGCGCCAATTCCACTCTCAATGTTGGGAACAGTTGTACTTGTAGTTGTATTATTCACACCTCTTCTTTCGTAAAGGGAATTCCAATGCGCAATTGCTTTGTCGAAAGGAAAGGTTTCCATGGAGTATCGAGAAACATAACACCTCATGCAAATTTCTAGATTTTTATCCAACCTGTTTCTCAGTTTTGATTTTATAAATGATAGTGCACTGAAAACCCTTTCGTCCTCCACAGACCCCAAAATCATTGTTTGGCATAACTCATATAATCTGAAATATTCACTGATATCTTCTTGTAAGATAGAACTTTGATAGATTCCTCGCCACAGCCTTGTAATAGCACCACTTTCAGAAGGTTCGTCTAAATTTTTATATTGGTTCCTCATTGTTGTTGCAAAATTTGTTGATTGAAATTTTAATAAATCAACATTCAATATACCTTTGATTTCCATACCCTTGAACTCTAAAGTCTTTGCAAATGTTCCATTATTGTACCCATGGATTTATGGAAATGCTTTCTTACAAAGTCAGCACGACCACCTTCAGTATTCCAAAAATTAGGATTCATCACACCCATGGCTTCAAGAATTTTATCTTTTGAGAAACGTTCTCTAATTTCTAATGATAAGGATTCTAAATTTTCTTAAGCTTTATTCTTGTTTCAACTATAATAGACTCAAAGAGATTACGTGTCATGGGAACATCTTCTCGTTCCGATCCTGTAATATCTTGACGTTTTTGCACAATGTGCAGTGGTATGTCCCTCCCATTAACAGTGATGCAGAGGTGATCGTGGATATTAAATCTCAAATAGTTACTAGGATTTTTAAGATCTAATAAAGCTTTCCAATTCTCAAAAACAAGTGTATCAAAACTATCTTGGGAACAATACAAGATATCAAGACTTTGACATACCATTTTTCTCATCCGTATAAAATCCACAATATAGATTAATCTTCCCTGTGCATGCTTCATCAATGTATTGATCTGCTGCAACATTGGAAGAATACCAACCAATGTAAGTAATGTCTCCAAATTAGTTAAACGAAACAACAAGTCCCTCGCCCTATCAACTTCATGATGGTATTTGTGCATGAAACCAACCAACGAAGGATACTCCTCATGAACTCTGCATGCAGGTTCATACAAGGAGATCCATCTAGTCTCAACATCTTTCAGAAGTTTTTTGCCATCTGTAATTCCAATTGTAAATTTTTGAACTTCAAGAAATCGCTTTTGGGCTACTTGACATATAGGCATGAAGTTCTCTTATAAGGTCTTCTAATTTAGCAACATTTTCATGGTTGCTTACCATTTTATATGCTAAATTCATTATGTGAGCCATACAATGAATTGGTAGCATATATGGGGCCATTGTTGTTTGTAATCTAACACACAACCCTATTCGGTGACCCTGCATGATAGATGCACCATCTACTCCAACGCATACCAACTTCGTAGCAATTTCATAATCAGTCATTCCAGTAATATCTTTCAAATGAGAAACAACTATTTTATGTAGGTTTTCGGCATTAGCAATTTTCAACCATTTTCATAACACCCAACAGATGAGGTGTCCTTATATGATTTTCTAAAGTATAGACGTGGATACATACCCATGCAGTGTTGTCATTGCTGTCACTTCATCAATTGAAAGAGAGATAAACTTTGATTTTTTTACATTCTCTTTCAAATCTTCCTTCTCTATCATCGAAAGGCATTTTGCCATTTCCCATCCACTACTTTCAGACCAATGAGACTGAGGTACATTCAGCATTCCATTATATTGATACAAAACTTTGAAATCGAGGAAATCCAAATCGGTCTTCCTTTTTTTAGTATGTGAAATAGAGTAGAGAATTGTATGAGTTTTGCATGTAGATTTGTTTGATTCATCTTACCAATATGTGATGTGATCGTTCCTCCCTTTTCCAAGAGATGTCTGTGTTTTTTCTACTCTGCCTCATATTCCGCTGCATATCTAACATGCATGCATTCTTTTTCAATTTTCCACTTGTGTGTTTTGATTTTCTGGCCATCCGCCCCCGTTACAGTCAAATATTGTTTTCCACAATGTTTTTCTATAGTGTCCAACTTCATTTGCATTTTTGTTGCTTTCCCAATTTCCACGTACATATTGTACATGTACATTCAGATGGGATCTCTTCAGAATTAGATGATTATACAGGTTCGATAAATGGAAATTTAGTTTGCCCAATCAAACTTGTATGACCTACCAATGGTCCACATATTCTTGTTCATTTTCAATGTTTTACTTTTTTGAGTAGAATTTTGAGCAATATCACAATCACCTAGTTTCCTCTTTCTTGAACTAGAATTTGAATTTGATTTATGTGTTCCATTTTGTCTAAGTATTTGTATGTGTGATATCTTGATGCACTTCTAGTTGCACCCCAATAGAACAATATCTTCAAGATCTAGCATATTATCGTAGGTGTCATTTGTTTGATACTATGCAGAATGCATGTCCACCTCAATAATACCTTCCACACAATCAATATTCTGATTCTTTGTGGTGGCATCTATATGGTTGGTATTTTCAATATCTATATCCGTAGAGTTTCCAAAATACTTGAAGAGTGATTTCTGAGATTTCTTAGTTACTTTTAGGGTCTTCGCATTCTTAGTACTAGCACCTTCCATTATTCTAAAGAGAGTCCTGTGTCGTCAAAAAAGAACCAAGTAGCGACTGCCTGTTGTGCGTCAACAACTAACCCTTTGTCGCGCGTCAATAATGCATCAATAATCCCTGTCAAGCGCCAACAAGGTGTCAATCAAACTTTCATGTGTCACGAAGGCGTCCACATGCGAGGTCTCTATTGCACGTCAATTATGTCCTTATCGCACGCCAATCGCTACCTATGCCATGTCGCGCGTCAAATCTATTCCTCTCACGCGTCAACTGCTTACCCCTTTGTCGCGTGTCTACAATATCTCCTTGTTGCGCGTCTGTAATACCTCTTTGTTTCGCGTCAACTATATCCCTGTCACACGTCAACAACTAACCCTAATAGGCTAACAACAATCTCTGGTGCTTAAGAGTATGCGAGTTCAAACTTCACGGTATTGGTAATTTGGTAAGCTACTTGAGGTATACTACCCAATGAATCACCTAGGTTTTTATAGGAGATGTTTTCAAATGAAGGTGAAGCCGACTTCCAAAAAAATATCTTTTGTATATTTTAGTGAACAGGGACACCGACCCGCTCTGAAAAAATCACCTTTTCAAATTTTCCTAAAATGAAATTTTCACCATATTACAAATATTCGCCACTAAAATTATCCTGCCAAGAACATAAATCCCTCATAAAGTGGAGTGGAGAAAAACTCCTCCCAAAAGAGAAAAAAGAAGTGCATAGAAAATCTCTCTAAGTAGTTAAGTCTCCCAGGATGAACATGTAGAAACCCCTCGAAATATAGAGAAAAAGAAGAGAAGAAGAGAGGAATAGCTAGCCCCAAGAAGATGAAGCCTCATGAACTCCCAATAGATCACATGAGGCGAAGAAGCTTGTTTCAAAGTAAAGAAATCGATGAAGACGCATTACAATAAGAAATGTCTAATGCTACACTGGAATATTGTGGATCGAAGGTGGAAACAATGAAGAATATCTCCGGTATTTCTCAACAAATCCAATGCTCAATTGTGAAAAGTGTTATTGAATCAAAGTCAAGTACAACACAGAACTCAAAATAGCACCCAACATGGATATGAGAATTGAACCAAGAACCAAGTACTCATGTAGAAGGTGTTGTAGACACCTAAGTCTCTTCATCTTGTCCCTTACATCATTCCCACAAAAATCTATGAAAAATTAATTGATGTTAATCAATTAATTAACCTCCATTATCACCTAATCGAATCCTACACCTCACCTTTCCACATCACCATCCACATCACTCTCCATATCATCATCCACATCACATGCCACATCAATTCTCCACTACCAAATTTTCCATGTCTCCCACTTCGAATTAAATATTACTAGTATAGATATCTTAAATACATCTATCTAAAATACACCGAGAGATATCAATCACAAGACACCTATCTAACTATGTAAGTGTAGTATAAGTATACCAAAACAAGTAATAATTAAAAATAAATATAATATGACAAATATATTATAATAAATGTATCTATATGAAATACATCAATAGATATTAATTTCAAGGTTCTTATATTTGATTTTTACATACATCTTTAATCAATAACTTCATTAAATTATCTATCAATTTCCCTTTGATTTGTGACAAATGAAGTCATTTAGCTATGTGATTGAGTCGGTCTCAAAATATATATTCAAGAAAAAAAGACACAAACATTATTACATGTTTTTGATTGACTTCTCCAAGAAAAAAAAAACAAAATTATTTAAGTGATAGTCCAATAGAAGTCAAATTTATGAATGAATTGTCACATGAAGGTCAAATTTAATGTCGAGAATAAAAGTGAACAACACACTCCATTACAACCTTGCATGCCATTGTAGAATGCCTCTCGTCATAATTATCCATTTTTCTAAGTCTTCCATTATCTAATTAAATATTATTATCCATTTTCCAAGTCTCTGTATTTATTTTCTATGTGTCCCACTTCTAAATTAAATAGTATTATCCATTTCCTTGTTATCTCAGTTTTGAGTTTACGCCAAAACTATCAGATAACCCTACGAAATTTTTAAGCTGGTTTTGCAAAATTGCCTTTATGAGAGATAATCGGGTTTTCGGGTTTCACAAACAGGATAACATGTGTTTTGAATGTTTCATGTCTTGTGTTCCCCGAAACCCGAAACCCGCTTCAAGTAAGGCGAGTCGGGTTTGCGGACCTTCCGAGCATCGAACATGCCTTCGTCTAAGCATCATGCTTCATGTCGGTTGTTTCCCGCAACCCAAAACCCGAATTGCCTAAGTCCTTCATGTCGGGTTTTCGAACTTTGAAGCATCTAAGCATCATGCTTCATGTCGATTGTTTCCATGACCCGAAACCCGAATTGCTCTAAACACCTTTGTGTCGGGTTTTCGGATCTCCTGAGCATGCTGACATGGCATTAATGCCGAGTTGTCGGGTGGGTTGGCACGTGCCAGCTGAAGTGTATTAATTGCAAATTTTCTTATATATATGTGGATTTCCACGTCATTTTTACCGGACGTATTTTTACCTCATGGATTTTCGCGCATGCTTCTCCAACCTCGAAACCCGAAACTCGCCTGTGCCCGATTGAATTGCCCATTTTCGATCTTTCCTTGCCTTGGTTGAAGGTATCTCTCTCTTCATTCTTTGTTCATGGTTTTTATGGATTGATTATGTATGGAATTCTTCCCATTTTCTTACCAGGTTTGTGGGGTTTTTATCTTTTTCCTTTTGGGGTTGTTTTCTTAAACCGGGTTTCTGTTTTAGGGTTTATCTCTTTGGAATTATCACTTTGTGTTATTTCCTAGGAATATTGTTGTAATCAAAATATGTTTTGGATATAAACGATGAAGAAAGAACTTGCATGTTTTAAAATCAACAAAAACCCTATTCCCCCTTCTCGGGTTTCGCAGGGTGCTTTATGCAGTATCAAAAACCCGCAGTGTATCAGAAAGTTTGAAGAGCCGGACTTTCCAAAATCTCTGACATCCTCAGTGTGCCGGGTTTTCTCAAGTCTCCGACATCCTCAGTGTGCCGGGTTTTCTCAAGTCTCCGACATCCTCAGTGTGTCGGGCTTTCTCAAGTCTCTGACATCCTCAGTGTGTCGGGCTTTCTCAAGTTTCCGACATCCTCAGTGTGTCGGGCTTTCTCAAATCTCTGACATCCTCAGTGCATCGGGTTTTCTGGACTCCTCAACATCCTCCTCAGTGTGTCGGGTTTTTCCACCCTTCCTGCCATCTCCAGTAGGTCGGGGTTTTCTCAGTGTGCAACATCTCCTGATCTCTGAAACTCTCTTCCTTCGAAATCCCTCATGTCGGACCCTGGTCCATCACAAGAAAAGACTGAGAAGTCAGGAAGGATGAAATACAAGTTCAGAAAGGTGGAGTCTCCATCATATATCGATTGCAATTATGACATCCGAGATACGAGCTCGAAAATATAGATATTGAGGATTTCTGGAGTAGGGTAAGGAGTTCCTCCCAAACTCCATGGATGAAATCGATAGCCGATAGTGGTTTACCTCTTGCGGCGGGTTTTCGTGTTCGCTCGGTGCTCTAAATTCATCTTAGCCTATGCTTCCCGCTTATGACTCTGCTTCCGTCTTTGTGAGAAATTAGGCGGAGAAGTTGTGATCAAGTGAGACGGAGATTACTTTGATGACCTCCTCAAACTGCCCAATTTTGAAGAATATGGAGAGTTAGATATCAAGTCAGCTCAGAAAGCTTGGGATAATGATCAGGAAGATTGTATCAAGCATGTAAATAAGAAGTTCCTGATCAAAGCCAAACCGGCTGTCTCCAGATTCCCAAGACTTATCCCGAGGAGTGATTTCATTCAGGAAATCAATGACATCATCACTCTGTTGAGTCGGGTTTTTGGTTTACCCGAATCAAATGTTTTCCAAGGGTGGATGTATCAATTCATGATCACCATCAAGAAGAATCAACAAGGGATTGATTGGGGCACTCTCATTAGTAATGAGATAGATTCCCAAATGACAACAGTCTTGTCCACAGGGAAGTTTTATATGTCCTCATATGTCACCTATGCAGCGGCCGGGATGAGGAACTATCCCGGGTTGGATATCAAGGGAAATAGGACGGTGAACCAGGTTTATCAGTACTTCCCTCAACTGACAAGAAAAGGGTCTCAAGACCAATTCAGAAGGGTAAATGACACCTTCTTTTATGAAAACATCTGCAGGTTAAACCCTGAATTGAGGAAAACAAGAGTCTCAGATGAGGCCTGGGCTGAAGTTTCCAAATGGGGTTGTGTCTTCTTGCAATTCAAGAAGTTCACATATCTTCGGGTAGTCATGTACTCAGGGGATCCTTTCCGTCTGCCCCGATATCCAGGGGATAAACTGATCTTGATGGAATTGGTTAGGCAATTGTTGGATTTCCACAAGTTCCAACAAAGTAAACATAAGGCTGTTGTATCTTTCCCAATTTCTATTGGAAGATACACTTGTTCGACAGTGGTGAAAGCTAAAAATGTTGTCCATGAGCTTCAGGACAAGTTGAAGAAGCATATGAAGCCCCGAGACGGGTTTGACATTCGAGGAGTCCTCAGGGCGTATGGAACTCTGCACCTGCACAGACCAAGCATAGAAGACATCTGGATTGATCTACGTGATGAGGTTGTTGTTCGTAGAAAGGATCATAGCAGATTGACACTTGCTGAGATTCAAACACTTGAGCTTGCTGACTTACCAGAAGGTACTAGTGACAATGAAAGTGTTCTGGATCTTTCCTATGATGGACTAAATGAAGATCAATATGTTTTCCCACCTATTGATTGGTCGATCAGTGAAAAAGCCTCCATTACAGATAGGTCGGCTCTGATTCTTGCACGCACCAAAGCATGGCTCTCCTCTTGGGGAATGAGTTTTAAAGATGATAAGTTTTCAAAGTTGGCTGCTTCAAAGGCGGGGCCCTCCAAAAAGGAAAAGGACAAAAAATCTTCTAAGGGGCCTATAAAGGTCAAGTTTGTCAAAAAGAGGAAAGAAAGAGAAATCTCTTCAATTATTTCTCCAGTTGAAACGGTGGATGTGCCAGAATCACCAACACCACCAGAAATAGGAGAAATTACTTTGGAAGAAGAAGGAAGCCAGCCTCTGGTTTCATCATTTGTTGATTGCCCAACTGAAGAGACCTTATCTCTTGCATCCCGGATTTGGAGTCTAAAATCGCCTCCCCCTCACAACCACTCCTACCTCCTCATTCTCCATCAACTTCTTCAATCATGGCCAGTATTTTCTCTGGACTCTCACCCCTCTCTACTGGGACCCAAGTGATCACCAACAAACCCCCTCCTGTGCCTCTTTTTATCGGATCTACTACCACATTGGTAACTATTCCCCCTCCACTAGTAGAATCTATTCCCCTTGAGAGTATGATACCAGCTTCTACAACATTGGAAACTCCCTCTGATACACTGCAATGGCTACTCGAGCAAACTCTGAGGAAGAGGAAGGTGATTGTACCCATACCAGCATTTGATTTCAGCTCACTCAAGGCTTCTACTGTTAAATCAGCCAAGAAACCTAAAACAGTTTCAAGGGTTTTGGTGGATGCTTCAGGGCATAAGTTCACAGAGATCGCCACTCCCGCGACTGACAAAACTAAAGAGGACATAACAGCCTCTGATTATCAGATAACCAGGGTGGCTCTAGGAAAAGTGACAGCAGAAGGGGCACAACAGGATGCACGGGATGCTACGAACGTGC
Source organism: Taxus wallichiana var. yunnanensis (assembly GCA_018340775.1). Classification (NCBI taxonomy): domain Eukaryota; kingdom Viridiplantae; phylum Streptophyta; class Pinopsida; order Cupressales; family Taxaceae; genus Taxus; species Taxus wallichiana. The sequence continues at coordinate 447,241,467 of CM031243.1, read as the reverse complement.
TGTGTCAGAAGTTGAAAGAAACAAAAGACAGCAGAGATGAGCTTAAAGGAAAGGTGGAGCAGTTGACTGAGGTTTTGCTTAAACTCTCAAAACCCCTTGAATCCATACCATCTTCTTCTGTCCCTGTCGGATTCGATTTCTCATCAGTGCCTACAATTGAGAAGATTAATAAAAAAGGAAGGGTGGTCGATGAATGGATCCAAAGGCTGCTCCAACAGGGGAAGGAAGTGATTCAAGACATTGTGAAAGTTCATCAATCTTTGGGGGACATTCAGAAGGATGGAGAGAAGATGGATGATGATTTCTCTCAAGAAATTGGACATCTTGATTTGACTTTTGAAGCTCTCCAGGTATTAAAGCAAATACCATCACATCTCTTGGTAGAAGAAGGCATCATCCCACATACGGATAAGCATTTCCAGCTGACCAAAGCCATCAGGTTCAGAGTAAAGATTCTCAACGAAGCCTGCGGTAAGTTGAGAGAATCAAGGGATAAATTGATTGATGGAAAAAGTGATCTGGAAGAAGAGTTGCTGAAGATTTGTCCAAAGGTGTCAGTTGGAAACTCAGGTATCCTATCAGCTTGATCTTTTCAAACAAATCCAAGAGTCTGCATCAACATGAACCAATGCACGGATTTGGTATTGAGATCATTAATCGGTTTGTAAGAATTGAACATACTTTGGAGGCCTTGAGAAAGCTCAAGAAAAGATTGAAAAAGCTTCTGGCGGTCTTAGTGATACCCATGAAACCTGCTAAGTTTTGAATGATCATTCCACTGCGCCTGATGAAAACGAAATGCAAGGCATAATTTGAAAGTTCCAAGAATTTTGGAACAAACAGTCTCAGCTGGAGGAAGAGAAAGATGAAGGAGTGAAAGATGACGATTCAGATTAAGTTCCAATGTTTCATGTCGTTTCAATCTTGAAATTGACATGTCTTTTTCATTTCTGTTTCATCACATAGGAAGCAAATTTTGACTTGGTCTCCTGTGCGAGAGTCAAGCAAAATAGAACTCTTTTTAAAGAACACTATTTTCTAGGATTTATCCTATTTTCTCTCGTTTCCTTTTATTATAAATAAGGGATGCTTATGCATTCCAAAAGGTCGAGATTTTTGAAATATTGGGAGCTATTGGAAAGAAGAAAAACTTTGTGTTTTCTTTTAATCATTGTGAAGAATAGGAGTTGATATTATTTTGCAAACTTTGTGTTGTGGGATATATCTTTCTTAAGACATTGTTCTTACGTCCATAATCTTAAGCTATTCTTTGTTTAGCACCTTAGTGTTTCTAATCATTTCAGACATTATATTTATGATCTAAAGCCCGTATGATTATTTTGTGCTCTGTGTTTACTCGAAAGAAAATATGTTTCTCTCATTTCCTTTCCATTGTTCTTCTTTCATTGTAATAGTTTCCGACTCAGTTCATTTACGAAAGCAATACTTTTGAATCGTGTGGATGTGGATTTCGGGATTTTATCCCAACCCCAATGGTTAGATTAGTGTGAATATTGTATATATTGTTTTTGTTGTGTTTTAGATTAGTAATAAGCAGGCAGCCTCACCTGTCTTTGAGGAGGGATTTAATCCCATATACTGTGGTTGAACCTCATATTTTGGATTGACAAAATATCCAACCAAAACACTCCATTACATCCTTGCATGCCATTGTAGAAACGCCTCTCGTCATAATTATCCATTTTTCTAAGTCTTCCATTATCTAATTAAATATTATTATCCATTTTCCAAGTCTCTGTATTTATTTTCTATGTATCCCACTTCTAAATTAAATATTATTATCCATTTTCTTAAGTCTTTCATTATCTAATTAAATATTATTATCCATTTTCCAAGTCTTTGTATGCATTTTCCATGTCTCCCACTTCGAATTAAATATTATTATCCATTTTCTAAGTCTTCATATGTGTTTTCCATATTTCCCATTCAATTAAATATTATTATATATTTTCCAAATCTTTGTATTCATTTTCTATGTCTCTCACTTCCGAATTAAATATTATTATCCATTTTCTAAGTATTATATTATCTAATTAAATATTATTATCAATTTTTTGAGTCTTCGTCTTAATTTTCCATGACCCTCATTATCAAATTAAAAATTCTAATTTAATCCTCATTTTCAAAGTCCATCCATTATTTTCAAATCTCAATTAATTAAGTTACCTTAATTAATCTCATCTCAAAAAACTATAAATAAAACTTTACCCCAGGGAGAAATCCATGAGCTAAGTAAGCTTCCATTATGCCCCCTTGTTCTTCCCCCATTTAGAGCCCTTATAATGCTCGTATGAGTTCATAATCCCATTTTCTTCTCAAATCATCGCCTTCTCATATCAAGCAAAGTGCAAAGCACGTAAAAGTTAGCTTGGTCGACCGATCGTGCATCAAAGGTTTACTATGTTGGAGCACCTACATCATCGCCATCTTCGAGCCCATCTGCTTCATTTGCTCGATCTGAGGTGTATGGAAAAGATTTGGAGGTAATATCATTATGTTTGCATTATAAGCATTTCTTTTATATTATTTCCATATTTTTACTATACTCATTCCGGCATGCTCAGTGGGAGACCCATAAATTTTTAGTCATATTTCACAAAACTAATATCATTTTTATGTTATTCTTGTTGTTTCGAGGTTAATGATGAATTATCGAGTCATTTCGTGAGTTTGGATTGAGAGAATATTTCAAAAATCAAATGTTTTCATCGGTTTTATGACATTTTTTTGTAGTTACTGAGTTAATTTGCATTTCAAGTAGCCCTTCTTACACTAACATAGCTTGTAACCTACACTAGCATGCTTTGGTATTATAATCTTTTGTAGGTCTATGTCGGCGTTGAAGTCCCCGTGCTAGCATTCCACTTCTTGTGTTTCATTTGCAGCTCATACGTTTGCATCATATATTTTTATGTCAAATCATTGCGTTTTTGTTCTATTGTCTACGCTTAGCGCTAAGCGTTTTCTCAAAGTGTGTTTGTGTTTCTATCAATCTCATGGTGTTTCCATTCTACTATCTACGCTAATGTTTTTCTAAAGTGCACTTGTATAGTATATCATATGTGTTTATGTGATTACATGGTGTGTTTCCATGCTTATTCTTTGTGCTAGCACTCTATGTAAAAGGTTTGTTTTACTACAAATTTACAAAATATTGAAACTTGCTTCCCTATTGTTTTCTTTAAATTTCTGACACTTCTTTATACCATAATACATAGAAAAAAATATAACATTTCTAGTTTCTCATTTCCTATTGTTCACTTTCATGATAAAATAAAAAGACCATGTATGCTCTTCTCTCGTGCCCTATGGGCGATCTTGAGAATCAAAATTGGTTGAGATCCTTCTATCACTTGTTTCAATAGTTGTCTCATTTCATTTTCGCCTATCATTTTTTTATTTTGTACTTTAACGATTGAAAATTGCATAGGCTCTTCTCTTGCACTTTGGGTGATCTTGAGAATCATAAAAAGACGAGATCCTTTACATACTTTTTTTCCTAACTTTTTTTTGCAAGGTTGCTAATTCAAATATTTACCAAAAAATACTAATCATTTCATGCAAGATCGCTTCACTTAATTTTTTTGCTAAAAAAAAAAAAAAAAAAAAACTTTAAATGAATTTCAGTATTTCCAAATAACTATAGTTCATCACCAAAGCACCAAGGATCATTAATTCTCCCACATGACCAATGTTGGAGCCACACATCCATAATGAAGACCTTTTGAGTGACCATCCTTCAATTTGACATTGGCTTTGCACTCCCATGATGTCTCTTTTGACCGTCGCGTTAGCTTATCAATCCACTCCCGCAGTCCCAATTATCATTTCCCAACTGACCACTTTAAATAAATAAACTAACTTGGCTGACCAATATTTGCGTAACCACACACCACCTCCCACACAAGATAACCCATGATCAATGTACAATAGTTGTCTTAAAAAATTTCTTGTTTCCACCTTCCTCAACTAAGAGTTCATCCTATCTTACAGGTTTAGTTTGTGTCGAATGTCAAATTGCATCTCTCCCATGACCATTTCAGGTGCAAATTGTCCACACATATTACCATTTGAACATGTAGCAGCCCATCCCCATCTCGAGCCTCATCAAGGTAATATTAATCTTGAATTACACAACTTGGTATTTGAATCCGCCATTTTCATCTCAGGTCATTTTCACACAGCTTAAATGTCCTCAATGGGCATCTAGACACTTCTCTCGAAATATTGGGTTTCCCAAGAACAACCTAGATGAAAAATTTGAATTGTGATACTCATTCTCGTGTATTAAAAATTTATAATGTACATTTGTGTTTCTTTTACATTAGTTGTTAGTCCATGTTGATTTTTCGGTCTTTTTTTCCCTAACTCACATTTTCATAACTTTCCCGAGCATCTGTTTGAAGCTACAATTTGAATAGGTACTACAATTTGAATAGTTTCCACAATTTCATGTGTCCAATATTTTTAAAACAAAAACACATACTTTTCTTTGCAAGCTCCGAGTACACCTTACTTATTTTAAGCATTTTGGTTTCTTACATTTTGATAATAAGTTAGATTTTCAATTCTATAGTTAGATTTCCATTTTTGCACTTTACTTTCCTTATTTTACACAATCACAAAGCGTAAATTTTCTTTAAAGTGTTTGGTATCTGCAATTCCTCTAGGTCACACTTATGGGTAAGTTCATTGTGATTGACCTACTCCATCCACCGCCTAACACAAATGTAACAACGACATCCGGGTATCATCCCTATAAATTATCGTAGGTAGTTGTAAGGACACACATATACTCCCATTCCCTCGATTACCCTTCCACCTCTATTATTGATCAAGTGAGTCCCTTTCACGTACTACTTAGGTTCCATGTACCATTACTACTCGTGTATGTCAATGTTTCTCTCATGTATGGATGCGTATATCGAGAGAGTGAGCTTCTTCCAAGTACTTACAAGTATATCGAAAGGGGACATATATTGATAACTTTGGTATATTGATCTAGCAGTATATAGAAAGGTGCATCTTTTTGGAGTGATAAGAGTCCTCTCATCCACTCGCACAACATACTACATAACATTATAATGTAAATACTTAATTATTTCTATATTGTGTAGATTTCTTTTTTGTTTTAGTTTTATTAAAACTTCCAACAACAAAAAAATACATACATAGAAACCAAACCAAAACCAAAAATCATGGCACCCAAGACTAGGATTTGCTCAAGACAAGTTGATGAAGGGGAAATACTTTTGATAACCCGTTCAATTTCCTACTTGACCTATCAAAAACCCACAATGACAATGATGATCTTGCTGATCAAAGTGACTACAATGAACTAGAAATACTCACATGCTTAAACCATGCACACGTAGATCACTTCGTCTACAAAAACCGTGATGAGATTTTTCGTAAACTTATAGAATTAGGAGAAAACATACCTTTGATTTCAACCCCAAAAATTACACAATATCATTGACCACACCAAACCATTGCCTGCCACAATTCAACCACCTCCTAAATCAACTAGTGAAAATCCACACATCTCCAAGAATTCTAACAAGGTAGAACCCCAACATACTCATAATTAAGCATTGCATAACTAAATTTATGCGGTGCACTACAACTCTTCATAAATACAACATGTTAGTAACCTTCAATTTCAGCCACATTAACTAATATGTTGTTTAGGTGTCTTAATTTTCAGATACAAAGTGGCTAAAGTTACAAAATTTGACTTCTTAAGAAATTTTACTTGACCCAATAGTAGTGTACTCTTCTTTATCAAGTCTTCACCATGTTATTTCTTATCTTAAATTCATCTAACTTCATAAACTCCCTCGGACACTTGTTCTTTCTTGAATATGTTCTTGATTTCCTTTCACTAGCTCTTACTTGAATGGGCTTATATGAGCCTTCTTGGTCTAGTTATCTTCTAGTCTCTATCTAACCTCTTAGTCTCTTTGTCAAACACCTTCAAATGAGTTATTCTAATCATGTGACTAGTTCAAGAATACATCTTATACACCATTTCCTTGGTACTCATAATTGTCCCTCAACATTCATGAATAGTCTCTTTCTCACATAAGAAAAACTTAGATTCTTTAGTCTCTGATGACTCATTTTGTTAGCATGCTCTTATCCTTTAAGGAAATAAGGTTATATTTTTCATGAAATACATTCAATTAAACCAACTACATTAATCTTCCTCTATTTTGCAAGATTGTCCCATATCCCCTTAAGACTAGAGTTCTTGCTCCAACTATGCATTTACATGTCCATGACTACCTGGAATGCCTTATAAGCTTCTTTAGCTTCCATTTGGTTACCCTAACTTTCTCCTAAAATTTTAGAGCTTGAATCCACACCCAACTCTTGATATCACACTTTTTATTCTCTTGTCACAAAACTCTCACTAGGTCTATCAAACACATTGTCATGAATATTTCAAATTGTATAAAGTTTTAATGCACAAGGAAGATGGTTTTAGATTCCCATTATAGTCTTAAAGATATGTAGAATGTTTTAGGATCATTCCTTGAATGTAACTATAGCTTCTTTTGCAAAAACCCTCTTGAATTAACCCTTGGACTTTGTGTAATTGCCTTTCTCGGATCGGTCAAACAAACCTCTTAGCCTATCCATATAAATTCAGAAGTTCTTCTTGAATCCTTTAGTATACTCTATGAACTTTATTATTTTTTATTTTCAAGGTCCTTCTCACATTTTAGAGCATTTAAAAGTTAAGCCCTGTTTCGTACTTCCTAAACCCTTCTGTGAAGCCTAAGAGGAGGTATTTTACTTTAAATTTGTCAAATCTTGAATTATGACCCAAAATCTTAGAAAAATATTTTATCTTAACATGTTCCATAATGTTATTTTACCAATAACTCAAAATTAAAACTTAAAACCACCTAAATTACCTAATCGTGCTCATTCGTCCTATAGGTGATGAATAAGAAGGTTTCAACATTCTTCTCTCAATAGTGGTAAGTAATATCCTTCTCAAAAATTTAAGTCCATCTATGTCTCGTCTCCATAGTTCAAATTGGTGGAATCAAGTCTTACATTCAAGCAATAAGTCACAACATGCCATACAAAGAATTGGTCTTACTAGAGCACATCAAGGTCTGGATTGTCTTCAAGGCTTTCACCAACAAAATGGACTTGTGAAAAGTCTTCATAAGGACTTAGGGCCTCTACAACTCTCATAAAATATCTCAGTCATACTTCATTGCACAATGATCTCCAAAATACTCAGGTTCAACAGTGTCATAATTGACATCTCTCACAACCTATCTTATGACGTGAGTCTTCTTTTCTACAAAGTGGGACTTGAATACAAACATTTCACACCAACTACTATCCTTTACACAATGAAACGGCTAGAATCTTAGTATAAGCATGGCCCAACACGAGAAATGGAAAGACATCTCACAAGAAATGAATACATGCTCTAAGGAAAGAGAAACAAGGTTTTTAATTAGTTGCATGCTTTTAAGAATAAAGATGACAAGATTTGTAATCACTTTTAATCTCTCTTGACCTTGAGAATTGGCTTATACAACCTTTTACATACTTAACAAGTCTTCTTGTAATGTCTTCATGATCATATCTCACAAGATCCACATATGAAATGTAAACTCGAATAAAGTATATCAGTCACCTCATTTTTCATGCATACATTGAAGGAGAAGAATCACATTTATAACTTCTAACTCGAAATATACTCCATAATACGAGAGATACACACATAGGTTGATCATATAATTAGTACAATGATCGAATTGCGAAATACTCATGAAATTATTGAGAGACAATGTCCACAAGACACTCACCAATAAAACCCTATCAACAAATTTCAAGTCTCTTTTTAGTCTTAGTCTTCCATTCAAGAGAACTCGAAATATAATTACTATCCTTCTTATAATGTTTTTAATCCTTTCTTCACTGTACACATAGATAGATCAAGAATTCACATAATTTTTTATCGAGCTTTGATCAAACCAACAAGATTACAATCCTTACACATCAACAACAGAGTCTCTCCTTGAAATTTTGTGCCTCATTTACAAAAATATTCTCTTTCTTGAGCTCTTCCAACAAACTTCTCCCCCATGGAGTAACCGACTTCCAAGCAAGTTTTCAATTTCAAATATGTAAATTCCTTCAACCCTAACTAAATTCTCTCTCCTTTTTTACATGTCAAGACTCATAACCAAATATAAGGACATTTGTTAAACCCTTGGTTACATGATTTTCTCCCTTTTCATACATTAGGAGTCTTCATACTCTTAATAAGTCCTTTAGATCACTCTAATACCACTAAAACTCTTCCACTAGCCAATAATGGCTTAGATTAATTCAAAATTTCAAAACACTACTTTTGGATGGAAGATGCACTATTTGAATCTTTTAAAGCTTGACTCGGCCACATAACATAACATCACTTAAATGACACTTTTGGAATTATAGGACATCCTAGAACTCTTAATACCATCATCCTAACCAAAATTGATCAAAGACACCAAAAATTATACTTTGGAGAGATGCTCTTGCATCAAAAATCCAATAGTTAAGCACGCAGCTTAGCTACTTCTCTTGCTTCACAAGTTGGCCTTGAAATGTCCAAAACCTCACCCAAATGATCCATCAACGTCTGAAAATTTCCCTGAACACACCAAACTCAAATTTTATCCACACCCTCAATCTTGATTGACGGTATCCCTTCTACCCAAGAATGACAAGCCATAAAAGACATCCTTCAAGGACTATGAGCTAAAATACATAACCAACACAAACGCTACAAATTCAAAGATTTATTTCCATACCCTCTTGATCCCGACATGATTGGAGTCCACTTCCCACCATAATTTTAATCACCCAAGTTTGAAAAGTATAAGGGAAAGGGTGATTTGTGTGAACACATCAAATATTTTTACATGGCCTGCCAAGAAGTCTCTTACAATGATAACTACTTGATTTCACTCTTTCCATGTAGTTTAGGTGGGAAATCTTTGGAATGGTTCCTACATCTACCTAAATGCTCGATCACAAACATTCGGACTTGTGTGAAAAATTTTACAACACTTCTCCTTCAACGTTGACTCAAATTCACCGTGATGGATCTCTGCACATCAAACAGAAAACAATGAATTTTTTTCTAGATTTCTTACAAGTCATTTTCCTTACGGCCTCCTTGAAAAAATAACTTCTTAGCATTTTTTCGCTAACCTAAATGCAAAAATGCATTTCACCTACAAATGCATTGTGTCACCTCCTTTGAGGATGTCATTGAAAAAGGCACACATATCAAGAAATCCCTTATTGCTAAAGGCATCATCAAGTTCTACCCTCATGATCATCACCAAGAATACAAACCCTTTAAGAAGCCAAAATATCAACAAAAAAAACAAGAATGTAGTTGGGATGGTGTTATTGATTCCAAACATGTTCAAGCCATCCAACCACCTCCCCAAATCAAACTACCAACTAGACCGCCCAAATGAGATTTATGGAAGTGAAAATACACACCTCTAGGGGAATCTCTATCATTTTTCTTAGTTGCCCGGAATATGTGAGTATGATCATGCTCCCCATAATGAACCCACTTGATGAGACTCGACCCAAACCTACTTGGTATTGAGAAAATGAATACTGTAATTTTCATCATGTCAAGGGTCACTCAACGTATATATGTTTAATATTGAAAAACTATATTCAATATTTGATTGATTGTGGATATATCGATATTGAGGGGAATAATCCTCCTAAATACCCAAATAGAAACCTTGGGATCTATCGTAATCCTTTTCCTAAACATGATCAAGCTAATCCACTACCTAATAAGGGTTAAAGCTCTTGATCAAATCTACCAAATATATAATTTTTTCTAACCTCATTGGTTGTATTCTTCCCACTGAAAATAATGTCACTACCATTAAAAATCAAAACCATTTATTATGTTGTCACATTCGGTGAACCCACTTAGTGTCATACTAGCTCCACCACCTACCATAGAAGACTAATATGACCTTCTTAAGAAACTTGAGAAAACCCCTACACAAATATCCATTTTAAACCTTATTAAAACCTCCACCGCATAAAAAAATATCCTTCGTTGTGTCCTACAAGACTCATGCATACCAAATACTATTAACCTTGTACAGTTACAGGCCATGATAGGAAACTTATATTTGAATCGGTACATTTCCTTTAGCCCCACTGACATCCCATCTTCGCGTTCTTCTAAAAATTCCCCATTGTATATTGAAGTAGTCATCGCTAACTCCAAAATTAAGTGGGTGCTCATAGACAACAATTTTGATTTGAATATTTGTAGATTATAGCTCATTAAGTGTTTGGGACACTCTAAGGAGTCATTAACAAAAAACACCATCACTATAAAGGCATATGAAAATGCAAAAATGTAGTCAATACGAACAATCTCCTTACCTCTCGAAAATTGGGCTTGTCACACATCCAACTTTATTCCATGTCATTAATATTGACCTACCTTATAATCTGCTCCTTGGAATCCCATGGATCCATGCCATGCGAGCCATTCCATCCACCTACCATTAGTGTATCAAATTCCCACACAATATGCGGGAGGTCATAGTCTTAGTTGACCCTCATCCTTTTTAATATCAAGGAAAATTTTAAGGAACCCCCCTAAAAAAACTTATAGAAATTGTGGTGAATATACCATAACTTGATTTAAGTGGTTTTGGAAAATATACCTATAACCAGTTTCATGGTTTTGGTGAATATATTTGTAACCTGTTTCATGGTTTTGGTGAATATTCCTTTAACATGTTTCGTTCTTTTGCGAAAAATGGTAAAAAATATTTAAAATAGTTGGAAATTGAATGGTGAATCTCTATTGGCAAAATTTAGTGCCAAATGTAACCAATAAGGGAAAGAGATTAGCATTGTGCAACAAAATATATCTGGACTGATTTGACACAATTTATGGAAAATTATTCAGCCCATAAAGATAGAAACACGAGTGTGTGTTGTAAGACACAACCAGAAATACAAATAAAACATACATAATAATATTAAATTAATTTGAGAAATTTTACAATCTCAGAGTTGTTGCTCTATTTTTCAATTGTTTCTCTTCTTGTGTCCAAATCTTCTTTTCTTTTTCTTACAAAAATTACTATGTGGTGTTGCACATTTCCGTTTGCAAAAATTTCCCCTTTGTATTTTCTCCTATATTTCTATTTCTTCTTTATTGTGTTGTTGCACAAATTTCTCCCTCTTTATGTATTCTTCTTCTCTGTATTTTTTTACTCCAAGTTGTTGCTCTCTTTTCTCTTCTCTTCTATTTAATTTTGTTGCACACAATAAAGCCCCAAAAAAATTTACCCGAAGTAATATATATTGCATCACATATATTAAAATATATTGGGCCCGATATAAAAATTCCACAAAAACTATATAAAATAAACTAGACCTGAAATATTATGCAAAACAATGCATTCCGGGACTTTGAAGTCCCAGGAGAAGAAAGGAGTGGAAATCTAGAAATGTCTCCACATGGAATAAACGTTGCTAGGGGTTTATTCAATTTTCAACGGCCAAAACTATTAATTTACTTTTAATGGGAAAAAGTATTAATTCAATGGCCAAATAACACTAAATTTGGCCTACGGTGTTGGCGTTGGTAACAATGGCCAGACTTGCGGGGCTCGAGATTATAACATTTAATAATTCTGACAATCTCTTGTAACTTGTTTGCAAGTACCATCTCGTCAATTTAATCGTAATGAGGCCCAAAAATTTCATTTCTTTTGCATGCCTTACCTTTACATGGAAGTGTCTATAATGTGTGACATTTGGCCACTCGGAGGAACAGGAAAATGACACGTGGTATCATCTAATTACTCACTACCACTCTATCTTGCCTCACCGACACCATGGACCTGAAACTTTATTAAATTGGTTCATTCCACAGAGCTTGGAGTCCGGGGAATGCCTTTGACTTGGGGAGGCTTGGAATCCTACCACGTGTACATCTGTCTAATGGGCGTGCAAGGATTAATAACTTTAATAATAATGCAAAAATAACTTACATTTAATAATCAAGGATACATCGTTGGTTCTATTAGTTTTTTAATGTCGGTGTGTGTGCAAGTAAAATTTTTTTTTTTAAAAGGCCATTGATGAGGCCATAAATTGGACATAAATTACCATTACTTTGTCCTTCTAAGTTACCTTTGAAAGTGGATTTAAATGTAATCTAGGAAATTATAGTTTTCTTAAGATAGAGTATAGGATATATATCTTGTTCATTCTTTAGAAATATTTTGTTATCTATCTTGTTGACTAATCCTATTGATTATTTGGGAAAAGATGCAAAGTCTTGTGTATGCAGGCCATAAAGGAAAGATAATGTTAGTATTAGGAAATGTGGAATTGATCATGAATAGTACATTTAAAATCAAATCTGATTTCATATTCAAATTTCTCTCAAAACATTATACAAGTTCAAAAAAGAATCATCTCAATCCGAGGTTACATGCAAAAGTTATAGCTATTTTAAGTTAGTTGCGGAACTCGTGGAGTTAGGTCCAAAACTCACAGAGTTAGTTCCGAACTTGCAAGTTTAATTCAGAAACTCACGGGTTTAGTTCCAGAACTCGTAGATTTAGTTCCGAACTTGTATTAATTAAATGAAAGTTAATTCGGAACTTTCGGTTCGTGGAAAAATCAGATTTAGTTCGAACTTGCAGATTTAGTTCTCAAACTTGCATAAAAGGAATGACAACTTTAGTTCCAGAACTTGCATCAACGGAATGATAGTTTTTGAGGGATTGTGAAAACTCAAAGATTCCAATGGGAAATCTAAGAGAGGTTTTTGTTTATAGCTACATTTTTAACAAAAACCTCATTCAAATTTGCTACAGTTTTACCAATGAAGAGAGATCTAACTTTTAGTGAGTCTGTAGTCCGAGGAAAAGTGTATCAAATGAGCACTAAAAGTTCCATAAACAGAAATAGAAAAGTCAAATGGAAAATATGAGAGAGGTTTTTTTCATATAAATTTGTTAACAAAAACCTCATTCAGATTTGCTACAAGTATTACCAATGAAGAGAGATCTAACTTTTAGTGAGCTACAGTCCGAGGAAAAGTGTATCAAACGAGCACTAAAATTTCCATAAATAGAAACAGAAAAATTCAAATAAAAAATATGAGAGAGGTTTTTGTTCATAGAATTTTTTTAACAAAAACCTCATTCATATTTGCAACAGGTTTTACCAATGAAGAGAGATCTAACTTTTAGTGAGCTGTAGTCCGAGGAAAAGTGTATCAGACGAGCGCTAAAAGTTCCATAAATAGAAACAGAAAAAGTCAAACAGAAAATATGAGAGAGGTTTTTGTTCATAGCAATGTGTTTAACAAAAACCTCATTCATATTTGTAATAGGTTTTACCAATGAAGATAAATCTAACTTTTAGTGAACTACAGTCCGAGGAAAAAGCGTATCAGACAAGTGTCAAAAGTTCCACAGTCAAAAACAACAAAGTCAAATGGAAAATACAAGAAAGGTATTTGGTCAAAATCATATTTTGAGAAAAATCCTCCTTCCAATAATGTAGAAGAATAAAATCATTATGATTCTTGTTACCGAAAAGCAAGGAGAAGATTTGGGAGCAAATCTTCCTAAAATAAGTAAGATAAGATTTGACTTCAATAATATATCTCTCTCCATATTTTGTGGAGATGGAGATCTTAGTTGTTAGGATTGAAATAAAAATAAGATCAAATTGTATTTCTTAAAATAAGGAGTTGGTTGGATGCATGAATTATAAATGCAACCTTCCACACTGAGATATGTAATTTTTCTTTCTCCCAAGAAATAAAGATCTGTTCTTTCCTCTCAAATATTTTGTAGTTTTAAAATCGAAAGTATGATTTAAATCCTCTTCCAAGAAATGAGTTGGCCATTCATTTCAAGGAAGATGGATCTATGTATTTATGTTTATGTTTATTCATTTGTTTGTAATTCATTTTGTTGTATTGTTTTTATTTTTGTATTGTGAAAATTCAATCTGTTGTGAACCTGCAGGTGTTTCGTTTAATTATGTTTATTTCTAATTCAAGAAATTTCAATTTATGCAAGTTTGTTTAAATTCCTGCAAGTTTGATTTCATTCATGCAAGTGTGATTTATTTTATGCAAACTTTATTTTTGCAAGTGTGCCTTTATTTCTACAAGTGTGCCTTTCAATTTCTGCAAGTGTGATTTATTTTATGCAAGTTTGGTTTGTGTTTAAAGGATTTTTTTCCAATATATTCTTCTCTTAATGCATACAACCATTGGACACCATCCTTGGATTGACATTATTAATGGTGAGGATTGTCGACCCCATCAAAGCATGATAACCACGAAAAAGTTGAGAATTTTCCATGTCCTACTTGAATAATCGTATCTCACCAATGATGACCACTATCATGATTTACAAGTATCCATGGATGTTTGTTCCTTGTTTCATTAACGCTGAAGAATCTGGTGGAAGACATGAGTGCTTTTCATTCCTTAGAAACTAAAGAGAACTTACATGTGGATTCTAATGGAAGCCAAAGCAATTCATTTTCCCAAACATCTCGATGTAGTGAATGATCCCATAGAACACAATTTTCATGTTGCTCCTCAATATTTGACATTAAATCATCATACATTTCAAGATTTCTCTTTTCCTTTTCTCGGTGATATCTGAAAAGAAAAGGCAAAGTAAATTTAGCGGCGATTGATGGTGCTAAAGGGCAACACGCAACAAGTGCACGATATGAGTAGGGGTTCAAGGGTTGTAGGTTAAATGGCCGTAGGGTTGCAACACTTACATTGAAAATAACCTAGAATGAAGAACAAATTTGGTGTTTCAAGAAGGAGAAAAAAATCAAAAGGTGTGACATTGTAGCAATACAAGAGAATCCAAAAGAACATGTGCTAATAAGGAAAAATATATTTGTTGAAACGTAAACAAAAGTATCTCATATATTTGTTGAAATATAAACATTACATTACATATCACAACATAGGCAAACCAAAAAAGCTATAAGCCCACTATATTATAACATAAATATTACATATCATAATATATTTCTCAGTTCTTATACCACTTTCCTAATTGAATCGATATCGATCTTCTCCGCCAAAGTGTCGGCCAGGGTTAGTATCAAGACACATTCTTTATCAACAATAGCTCTACAGGTGTCTATTAAGTTTTTCCATGTTTTAATCACCTCAAAAGATCGTTGCAAAATTGCAAGGATGGAAGGCATTGTTTTAACTTGATTTTCCATCCGAGGGGTCGTTGTCGGGGGTTGATTGCCATAAATTTCCATATCCACATCATTTATAGCAGCATGTGGAGAATCCATAGGTTCAGTGTCCTGGGATTACGGATAAACAATGAGAGAGTTCCAGTAATACTTCCGAAATCGGTTGCTCGAGATAGGGAATATGGTTGGATTTTTACTGAAGAATTTCCAAGAGAATGAAGGAGAACAATGGTAGCGAGTTGACTAGCCGGGAGGGGGGGAAGTACCATCGGACAAGAACTAGAAGTAGAGAGGGAAAAGGATTTCCCAACAATAACCTCATCTCGAGTGCAGTATCGAGAACTAGAAGAAACCACAACGTATTTATGGCTTGATCACTGGTTTGATGCGCTTAATTTGGTCCCCATGGTTTTACAAAAGCAAGCAAGTGCCATAAAATAACCATAGGCCTTGAATTTATAATTGTCAAGCGAGTTCTCTTACTAGACCTTTACACGTGTCAACCAAACCCCGATATGAATTGACGGTTACTATTAAATGTAAATCTTGGTGAAAAACCACATTGAAACCGGCGTCACTATCACACATGCCTCCGCATACCTTTTAAACGTCCTTTTATCATGATAGTGATGTCGGTGAGAAATTATCAATATCTATTAGCCTCGGCCCTCAACCTGAGTTTTAGGTAATTGAAATTAATTAAAATTTTACCTATTCATTACACATGTAAAGTTTTCCGCCAAAGATTTAATCGGTACCCTCACACTTAATAAATGTCTTATCAATTTAATTCTTAGTGACATTATATTTTCTATCATAAAGGTCCAAGAAACAAAATATTTAATAAATACGGAAAAGACTTATTTCATTTAAAAATATGTAAAATACTTATTTCATAAAAGCGAAATATTTAATAAATATGTATATTCAAAAGTTACCAAGCTTTATGAAAAGGTCACTTGCCTGTAAAATATATTGAAACAACCATCATTGCATTTAGTGATCAAATTTGAAGGGATCCCCATACTTTAATTTGAATGGCTAGGTAAAGCTTTACCCATCGTAAATGAGATATTAGAAAACACATTACCCTTCAACGAAAAAAATGAAAATGTTAATTTTCTTTCAATATATATCTGATTAATTTGAATAAAATAAATATGAAAAAGGTCAAAATTATGAAATATATAACATCTAATAATAAATTTGAAAACACTATATTTCATCAGTAATGACATCAACAATTCTAATTAAATACGGAAGGGCCTTAAATATATGTTGTCGCCAATCATTTCAAGCGTGTGAAGGGCCTTGTTTTTTGCCTATTTACTGTGGGTCAGTTTTTTTCATTTTCATCTTTTTTTTGGTGACCATCTATGGATTCCCCTTGAGTTCCCATGTTGTCTTTATTTTGCAATAAAATGGAAATGGATTTCAGGTCGTCTATATCGATAATCGTTTGCGGTGGATCTTCAAAATTGGTAATGGTAGCGATCTGGAGGCAATTAAATTGGTTTTGGGGAAAATATATATGTTGAGGATGGATGGTGTAGGGTTAATAGTAGTGTGGCCTCGGTTTTTGTGGAAAATATTCTGATAATTGAGCCATCGAAGCCTAATGCGGTCAACCTTGCTCTCCGTTGGGTTCGGTCGTCTTTCTGCAGAAATTTGGTTGCATAAGTGCAAAAGTGTAATGTTGTTTTATGGGCGGTGGGGAGGAGGCGTGAAGCTGCTGGGGTAGCATGGATTTTAGCATCTTAAGGGAACTGGAACATCGTCCATGGGGAGCTAATGGCCTTCGCAGAGAAGGAATTTGCGGTGTTCAACCGTGTGTGAGAATCTTTGAAAGATGCGCTTGAAACTCCTAATTTGGTTGCCCTCAATTCTCCCATCGAGCCAAGTGCCACTTTGGTGGATGGAAATCCATGAAATTGCAGGGAATCTTATAATCATCTTTGGCGCGGTTGGGCCAATGAAATTTTTGCTCAGGACTGTGAGGAGGGTGTGGTTGAGAGGCAGGGATCTCCAGTTGTAATTTTGTCTATGTCTTCTAATTCAGGGGATTAATCCTCGATCTAAATATATGTTGTAATGTCTATAGTATAGTATAGCCATAGTCTTCCTTCCTTCTAGCTGGCTTTTGCTCGATATACCTTGCATTCATTATTGATGAAGTTTTTTACATCTTCATGTTGTATTTGAGGTTCGACCTCTCTCTTTTGTAAAGGGAACAAGACCCTTCAACCCGCTTTAACAATAAAAAATAGTAATATATATAATGTATTTAAATTATATTAATTCATCCGCGTGGCATGGGCGAAAGTGGGGGTGATAGATTTTTAATTTATTAAAAGTTTAAATTAATTTAAGAAAGAAAGAATCTAATTTAAGAAATCAATATAAATGTAAACACTATATAAATGTGAAAACACTATATTTCATCAATAATGACATCAACAATTCTGAATTCTATTTAAAAACAACATTTTTGTTAGTTATTTCAATTCAAATAGTAAATAATATTAAGCAACATTTGATTTTATTCATATTCATTTTCTTTAGAAAGACTTCCTTTGATCTATTCTCATCTATGGATATTTGGTTTTGTATTTTGAAAATTGAACTTGTGATAGCTTTTTAATTTATTGAAAACTTTAAATTAAAATGTGTGTGTGTCTATTATTATATATATATATATATAAATATACTAACAATATAATAATATAAGTCATGTTTATTATTTACAGATTAAATTTTCCTGGGATCACTCTTTACCAGAATAAACAAATTTGCTTGTTTGCAGTTTAGGGACACTATTTTTTGTTCTACTTATAAGGTTATGTACAAGTTTTTCTTTAGTAAATTGTGTCCTCCTAATGCAAATATAATCTGCATGGAATAGCCTGGCATTTTAAAGATGGAAATTAATATTCAAGGGTTTAGGTTTTTCCCGTAATGCTTCTTGTATTTAATTGGAAGAATCTTGTCACACAAGTTAGGGCTTTTCAATTTTGTATTTTTGTTGATTTCAATTGGCTATTTGAAGCAATAACCCTTAATACTTTTCTCTATTTTAAAAACTAGTCTCTAATTGGGAGCAATAGCCCTTTAAATACTCATCTCTAAGTAGTTAGTCTGCATGAAATCCATAGTACGGTGAGATTTGTGTAGGTTCTGAGTGGGTTGTTAGCATTATCCAAAGGTTTGTGATTGTGGATAATCTGTCTTACAACTCGATAGCTTAGTTACAAACTTACAATTCATGATCAAACATTGATGTACAAGGTCTAAATCTGCCACAATAATTATTTACAGTATACAAAGTTTCAATAAATCATTTATGTTTTCACATACATTCAGGATCTATACATGGGCTACAATTATGACCATTTTCCTGGTCATTGTTCACACACAGTGTTGACCTTTGTTACACTATCCAAAAGATGAGTTATTTGGATACTACTACTTACATTTGGTGGTTAAAAAATGTCAACTTATCTAATCATGTTTGGTCCAGAAAATGAACCCCTAATAAGATTAGTGAAAGTGTTGCAGTAGACTGATTTTACAAATTACATCTAAAAATAAATATCATTTGCTTTGTTTCGATGACTGAGTGAAATGGTAACAAGTTTGAAATGTAGAGATGATACCTTTAAATGTAATGCTTCATCTATAATCCACTTACAAAATCAATCACACCCCTTATCAACTTCAACTACAAAAGTAATAACTATCCCTATAAATCAAATAACATATACCATTCGGTGTTCACATTGCATTGTACACATGTGATTGCTAGTATAATAATACTCTGAACAAAAACCGAACATAAACCATATATATATACACACACACACACACACACACACATACATCCATATATATTTTTGATGTTTAAAATATTTTTTACCGGAGTTATGAACCAGAGGGTTAAGGGACCACACCCTTACAACTATACCCCGAAAAAAAACCAAACATAAACCAACAACACAAAGGCCCCATTGAATAGCCCACATGGAGAAGAAGTAAATTCCATTTAAACAAACATAAGTTGCTTGAAGACAATAAATACACATGGCCACAAAACCAAAAAACAAGCTAGAAAAGAGAATTAATCCTCATCCGAAATAACCACCACCCCTAAATTTTGAAACTAGAGACCCACTTTCTTCCCCCTCATAGCGTCAAGCCCGCATCCATCACATCTCCCTACCTCCCACTATGCCCTAACCACCGCTAAAAAACGCCGCCTCCAGGTTGTGCGGCCTTACCTAGCAGAAGAAGAAAGGCCTCCCTGACATTATCCCAAAACTCATTAAGGTGGTCAATGGTCAAGTTGATAGGTGAGCGAGCATCGATGAGATCCAGAGGAGGCAGTAATCTGCTAGGGTTTAGACCACCATGCCATAATAGAACATGAACAACCTCTACGTAGAGTAGCATCTCCCTATACCGCTTTTCGAGCCAATCTTCCCCATGCCCGGTGCCATTTGCACTGAGCATCTACCTCCCTCCACATAGAGCGAGAGGCTATGGGACATGGAACCTATCCATTTCTTCACGTAAACCGACTCGATGGATAGGGTAAATAAATAACTCCATGATAGCCATGACATCCTCCTTGAATAGATGGAGCAAGAGGTAATTAGAAACAAAATGTCGCAATGAGAGTTCGAGTTGACTTTGGTGATGTGAGAGTCCCGTGTATAGGAATATCCTATCAAACACTCAATGGCCTCGGCCTCGAGCACAAAATCATAGTGAAACACCTCTTGAAGCTACCTATGGGAAATGGTTGAAGTAAAGGCCATTTCCCTTCTCTCCCATGAAGAGAAATGAAAGGAAACCCCAAAAAAACATTCTCTCACCAGCCCAAAAACACGAACAAACAAAGGTAAGGAGAGAGTAATGTGAGTGGCCAACAATAATAAAGGCCCAAAGTGTGGCATGTGCCACCATTAATTCTTCGAGCTTTGTGTGTGCCACCCATCATAAATGATAATATCTTCCAAGTCATGCCATCAATTGCCTCTTTAGCTAGGTGATCGGAAAGATGGTTGGCCTCCCTATAAACATGATTAATACTCCAACTATGCAATTTTCCAAGCCAGAAAAGGATATTGGACATATAGAAATTAAGGTTCCAAGAAAGGGCAAAGCCCTTAGTAATCGCGTGAATGATTACTTGTGAGTCAAAACTTTAAATTAATTTAAGAAAGAAAGAATCTTATTTAAGAAATCAATAATGTAAATAATATAAATATATATTTATATAATAATATATATAAATATATAATATGTTCTGGCCCATTATATATTCCAATTCCAATATCCATGATGAACAATGAACAATTAATCTCGAGTCTAGACCTAAATTATAATTCATCTTGCCTAAATCCAGGAGATTCACGTCCGTGGTGGCATGGCAAAAAGAAATCCATGGAATTATTTGATGTGTCATAGGAAAAAGCGAGGGTATATTTTTTAAAATGTTTTAACGGCCCCCAAAAATTTCAATGGCCAAGTCATTAAATTCCCACACTTGTCACCGCGGACTCGAAACTTTATTATTGAATCGGTTCATTCTACGGACTTAGAGTCCGGGGAATACCTTTGCCTCGAGAAGGCCCAAAATCTTGACACATGGCGATTTGATAAATAATCATCATCATTCGATTTATTAAGATCAATGGCACAGGCTCTATTCTGGGATGAAGGCTTGACACACTCACATTCGAATGGAAGTTCTGGAATAGGCCTAGCTAAGTGACAATTGTCATCCATCGAATGGAATTTGATTAAAGACTAAATTTTACATCTACAAAATATAGTGAAAGACCTTATTGTTTATAGTGATGTTGACATTTGAAATTCTATTTCTGAAAGGCATAGTCATATTTACGCAATAGAAGGAACAATAGATTCATAAAAGTTATGGATTGCTTAAGACTCAAAATTTTCATATTTCATGTATGTGTCATCCTGCATTTGAGTCTTGATTCTTTATATATTATCTTTTTTATATAAGTAGCACTTTTATATAAGCCTTCACTTTTAAATATTTCAATATAAGGGTTGAGAAATTAGGGTTGAGGGTTTACAGAATCTAAAATTTCAAACATGTCTACTTCCATAGGATCCCAAAGTAATAATAAGACACAAATCCTATACGCTAAACTACTTAAAAGTAAAATCTTTGGTTTTACTAATGAGTATCATGATATTTATGATCATGTAATTCACACAAGATCTTCACATCTTAGATACACATCTAAGATAGAGATGAGGGAAAGTAGAATTTTGGAGCAATTAGGTAAACCTAAAGGTTTAGGTTGGATAACATGGGCGTCTGGATTGGGACACATGATGTTCCACGAGGTTTTCCCCTACCTGAATTTGTCAATATATGTGCCCAAAATTACAATGAGACAAAAAAATCAATTATTACAAAGGGCAACAGACAAGAAATTTTGTACATTACGGAGGAAAATCTTGGCAGTGCGTTGGGGTTTGAAAGCAAAGATTTAGGAACCATCCACATAAACCTAGAAAAAATTGCTAGCGATTATCATGCCACAAATCAAGAAGATAGAGATGAGTTTTTACAAAAATTAACATTTGATGCAGGGGTACCAAAAGGAAGGCTCTGTATGCAATTAACATATTTAAACCGTGGGTCAGGGAAACCATTTCTATGCTAGTATTTTACCTTGGCTTCGATAGCGATGAGACAGTGGATGAAACCCTCCTAGAAATGGTATACAATATCCATTACGTTAATCCACTTTATAAATAAAGATTTTTTGGGTACATTGCAGAATATATGCATAAACAATTATTAACAATCAAAGAAGGCTCTGACACTAAGACATTTAGGTTCACTACCTACTTGTGTTATTTAATTCTATGGCGGTTTTCTAGATGGTTTGAAGAAAATAAACTTGCAATTGAGCCCTATTTTTATAGGGTCGAGCCAAAAGTTGTGTGTCCATTAACTGAGTGGACCCCCAAGATAAGGATGTATGATCATAGAATGGACTACATTCAATTTGTGGATTATTTTTAGGCTTCATTTTATACTACAATTACAAAAAGTACATTGTCTATATTACCTGTGAAATGTAGAGATTGTATTCAACTAGGATCGGAAATACGGTTAGCGGTGACTTCACGGAGGATTATATTGTGCTAAGGTTTTATGGATCAGGAGTAGAACCTTAGAAATTGCCAATACATGTGAGAGATAGAGTTTTTACCTTGGAATTTATATGGCGATGAAAGCACAAATAATCTCTATTTTGTTTCTCAACAAAAATAGAGCATATTTCCTTCCTTACCATTCTCATGTGGAGGGTTAACATTTTAAAAAAAAGCATTCTATGTGACACATGAAATCTTACAAATCTTTAATTGTGATGTTGACTCTCACTAGTTGTATGACCCATCCAAGTGATTAAAGAAAGAGTAGTGGTGAATAGGAACTCTACCACTAAAATTCAACATGAAAGCAAACCCTTGCTAGAAAAAATGAAAAGCAAGAACTCTTGGGATGAAATAAAAATAACAATGGATGAAATTTCTATTGAGAGAGGAGTTATTTTTCAAGAGTTGTAACACAAATTTTTGGATTACCTTAGCCTCCAAGAAAATAGGCGGAGGATTTTCAATCACCAAAGTGTATGCAAAAATTGATAAAAATTTCTCTAAAAGAATGCCAAAGGAATTAAAAAATAAATTGCAAGAAAATAATTGGACAAGATCAAAAATTGTTTCCTTTTGGTCTATGAGGTAGGACCTAGGCCATCCAAAATTTGATACAGAGTATGATTCTATTCTATAAGATGAAGTGTTTAACAAGAAGTGGAATGAAACATCCTAGAGATAAAAGTAGTGATGATGACACCACCTCGAGGAATTACACAATCCACTTGGAACATATAAACAAAGTCTCGATGAAGGATTGAAACAAAGATATTCTATAGGAGCAGTTATTGTTGAAAAGATGGGTTTTAATGGTGGTGGTTTGAGTTCAACATGGCAAGGCATTTGGGTTCCACTAGAGGCACAACCTAGAAATGTTTTCGACAAGTCAGGCCTTGTAGCTTCAACTTTGGAGAAAGGACCACTTTGCATACTTCAACATCTATAAGTGTTAATCTAGTTCAATTTACTCTAGATTCAAATCCTCAAAAACAATTCATCCACATGTTGAATCTCCTAAAGTAGAAGTTGGTCATGAATCTATTACTATTGCTAATGTTGGTAGTTCTAGTGATGATGGTAGTATTCAACAAAGTATTGAAAATAAAAGAGGACAATAGAGAAATTTTAAGTTTCCAATCCCGTGTAATTTACTCCAGAGTCAAATCCTCGGCAACAAACATTAAAACACACGTTGAAAATCCTAGAGGAGAAGTTGGCCATGAATTTGTTACTATTGCTAATGTTGGTGGTTTTAAAGATGATGGTAGTAGTCAATAGAGTATTGGAAACATAAAGAGGAAAAAATAGACAGTTGAAGTTCCTAGGGATATTGTCCAATAAGGAAACGAGAAGAGGCAAAACACATAGGAAGACATAGGTACAGCTTACTCTTGGCTCAATATAACTATTTATAGAAGGCGGTGGTGCTACCGCCACCCCTAAACAAACTACCATTCCACAACAAAATTTTCCCCAAACTCTAATTACTCCTTCTACATTAGAGGTGGAATAGTTCATTCCTATGAACATCTCGGGTATTGATTACCTAGCTAAGTTTGATAGTAAATCAAAAAGAGATAAAGAAAGAAGAAGCAAATTCTTGATGCTCTTGAAATTTAGAACCAGCCACAATCAGGTATTAGCTACATTTAACCCAGACAGAGATACCATGGAATAAATGTATGATGTGTACCCAAAGTTGTAAAACCGAGAGAATGAAATGGTTTCAGGTGACTACGAGATGACATCCTTTCAAATGGATCTTAAGGCAATGAAACCTTCGATAAAATTATTGTATCGAAAAGGAACAATGATGTGGTTTACAAAACATTACTAAAGGTAGAGATGGAGAAATATAAGTTGAATAATAAGATTCAAAAGTTAGAGACTCTGGCAGCGATTAAAAGCAAAAGAAAAGTAGTATTTAATTAGACAGGTGAGTTGGAGAGGAAGATAAAATCATCTACCTCTATGAATGCAATTGTTGTGAATGAACATGAGCACAGTAGAACTAGAAGAGACAAAGAAAATTTACAGAAACAACGAGTAAGAATGATAGATTACAAAAATCATTACGAGAAGTGAGAATTGAAAGAGGTTGTGAAGGAAGAGAAAGAAAAGGTCAAAAAATGGGAACAAAGCCTAGATGATGAGAAAAAAAAAATGAAATATTGCAACAGGAATTGGTGAAAGCAAAAAAGGAAATACAGTATTCCAACATCAAACTATATGGATTTCATAAAAAATATTGATTAATATGATGGATATTGTTTTGGGGCAAATAAACCAAAAAAATGATGATTTGATTAGATTTTTTGAATTCATGATTGTTCTACAGAGAATCTGTGATAAGCTCCATGAATATGTAACAGGTAGCAAAAAAGTGATGGCTTTAAGAGAGGATACATCAAAGAAAATTTTGGAAGCTATCTACAAATTCAATGACATAGAACTGACATCTAGAGGAATTCAGAACCGGTTTGATGCCTCAATAAAGGTATCATCTATCATTCGGAAGTGTGTGATCTGGGAAAAGCACATGATTTTCCGAGTAAGTGTCAAAGAATGTTATAGGAGCTGCATGGAAAGGTACAGAGTTCACAAAGCTTGGTTTTCTAATGCCTTTTGACAAAACACACCAATTCATTAAGAAGGATGCATTCCAAAAGAACATGAAATAAAAAATGACGCAAGAGAAGGACCGAATTCCTGAGAAGCTAGATGAGAAAAAAAAAAGCGACTCTATTAAACCATTGATAACCTTGTCAATAAGTTTACATTCAAGCGATAAAGGAAACCTCCACTATTAGTTATGAATTTCTAACAAAGTTACATGTTAGTAACTCTACGATTTACAAAAAATTGTAATTCTAACAGATGAAGAGTGAAGTATGTTACGAAGATGATATAATTTTTAAGTTGTGGAGCACGATTCCAAGTTGAAGTGGCGCTTTGTTTTTTTTTCTATTATTTGAGAGGAAACCATGGTCGTGGATAAAAATACTAAATTGTCTTATTAATAGACTATAGTTATCTTTATGTTTATTATATTAATAAATATGTGATATTTAGGTTGCTTGTGGTTGAAGAAAATTTTTACAAGGAGGTGGACGGGTTAAATATATATGTGCATGGATTCGCGTTTTAGTGTATTTAGATCCATTTTGTAAATTGTTCCATTTGTTATAATGAGTCATGACAATCTTCAATTTTTTCATACGAGGCATGTCTCAAGCAAGTTGAATGAGGAATAATGTTATTTTTAAATTTTCATTTTTGTAATGATTCAAGCAAGGCCACTTATTCTATCTCGAATTAAGCACCACAACTCTTATATGCCTAAATTATATAATAATGTAAATGCATTGTGATTTTCTTTTTAAAAGAGATCAACAACATTGTATGTGAAATATATTAAATACTCATTAAAACATGACTTTGTAATGTTTCTACAATCAAAATGGAAATGGAATCAATATGATTACCTTTAGGCATATGTAATTTTGGAGTGATTGTTAATCCGTCTTTGAGATTCGAACAATGTACTAAAATTTGAATATGTTAATTATTATATGAACATCTATATCATTGGATATCCACCAATGGAAGCTTCCAACTTGATGGACCCGGATCATCTCTATCATTTGATTCACCGGATATCCGAGACCCGACTCTCTATTTCTTGATAGTCAACTGCTGCAATAGGATCATCTATTGTATTTGTGTCATTGTTTTCAGCTCCTCTCCTTTCAGTAATTGAATTCCATATTGCTTGAGCCTTGTTGTAGGGAAAGTTATCAACTTTGTACCATGGTGTAAAAATTCTGAAACAATTTTCCAAATTTTTGTCAAGCTTGTTTCGCAATTTCGACTTTATAAAGGCCAAGGAACTAAAAATTATTTCATCTTCAACTGAACCCAAAATAATTGTTTGACATAGATCAGCCAATGAGAAAAACGGGGACATGGTTTTCTGTAAAATAGTACTCACCCCAACTTTTTTCCATAGCCGGGTTATTACTCCACATTGTAAGGGATTATCCAAATATTTGAATTACTGAATCATTGTAGTGGAGAATTCATGAGATTGAGCAATCAAATTGTCCTTGCTTAAAATAATTGCAATATTCATTTAATTGATATCAACAAGCTTACAAAAATGTTGAATCGATGTAGTCAACCTCTTGAAGTAGTCTTCTTGCATATGTCTTTCATTTTGGACAGGATTCCAAAAGGTCGGGTCAGATTTACTATAGCCATTGCTTCAAGTAAAGCATCCCTTTTAATCCCTCCCTTATTTCTTCTAGTAGGAAACTATAATTTCTCTTAACCTTGCCCTTGTTGATGATACAATGTTATCAAAAATGACCTGTGACTTTTACCTCCTCAACCTTACCATTACTACTTTAAACATGTACATTGATATCTCATATCCATGTATGCGAAGCACATACATCCCCAAGAAATTTGAGATTCAAAAAATTACTTGCAATTCCAATATTTATCAAAACATTCCAACTATCAAATATTGGACCTATAAAAGTAGTTTCATTGAGATTCAAATATTCTATTGACATATAAACTCATTTCCTCAAACTAGAAAAATTAACAATATAGATAGTTTTTTCATGTGCTTGTTTAATTAAACGATACATTTATTCCAACATGGGAAGGAGACCACACAACATCAACAATGAATATATATCATTCAAATGATGTATCAAACCATGGGCCTTGTCCACTTCCATGTGATTCTACCACATCACTCCTTATAAGGATTGATACTCTTCGTACACCCTACAAACCGGTTGGTACAATGAGATCCACCTGGTGTTGACATATTTTAATATTTTATGACCATTTTTAGTCTTGCAAATATTTGTAATTCCATGAACCTTTTAGGACTACAAAAAGCAGAAATAAGCATGCACCTTTCAAACAAGGTCTTGACTTTTTTTACGAGGTTTAAATTTGGCAACTATTCTATAAGCTGCGTTCATTCTATGGCGTATAAGCGATACAATGAATGGAAATCATATAAGGGCAATGAGATGTTTGGAGTCTTACACACATACCATTACGATGACCTTGTATTAAAGATGCCCTATCTTCCCCGACACATACTAGCTTTGATGCAATTACAACATCATTCATGCCATCAATCTCCTTCAAACTTTTTATCACTAATTGACAAAGGTTTTCAGCATTGGAGTTCTCTCTCATCTTATGAATGGAAAGTAAGTGAGGTTGTCTCAAATAATTCTCAATAGTACACACATGCATACATAACCAAGAAGTATTATCTACTGTTGTAACCTCATTAATAGAAAAAGATAGGTATCATGTAGACTTCAATTTCTCTTTCAAGTCTTCTTTCTCAACCATAACTAGGCATTTTTCCCAATCCCAACCACTACTTTCTAACCAGTGAGAATGAGGAAAGTGTGGGACACTAAGGAAAGAAAAAATCTTCTTTTGTTCAGGAAAATCTATTATAGGACGACCTCTTTTCAAAATGTGAAAAACAGTAGCTAGTTGAATTGTTTTACCAAAAATACTGTTTTGAATGATCTTGTTGAATTGAGAGGTAATTTTCCCTCCATTCACTACAAGTATTATTTCATTTCTCTTTTTTTCTTCAAATTATTTTTTAAAAGGAACGATAACCAAATCGTACCAAGCCAAGAACACAGATGCTAATCAAACACCACAATCAATAAGATGAAAGCAATTCACCAGAATAACTTTACATAAAACCTTTGCAAACAAATGAGTAGAAATATCATATTTTATTATGGAAATCAATGAAATACAATGATAATAGACCTTGCTTATATAGGCAAGGAATAACAATCTAAGAACCAGTCAAGGTCGTAGATCAAGCCATAAATCATGGAAAGAACTAGTCATCAAAGAACTAGTCAAGTCCATAGATTTATGAGAGAGCTAGACATCAAGGATCTAGTCAATACCCTATATCTAGGAAAGAACTAGTCAATACCATAGATCAAGGAAAGAACTATACCTAACAACTAGATAATATCTCCTAATATCTAAAAATAAAAAGAAATATCCACACACATAAGTGGGTGAGGATAAATACAATAAAGGTAAATAATGTACCTAGGTGAACATGAGCTAAGGTAAATACCTACTCTAACACCCCCTCAAGTGAATCCAAACTCACAATAATTATCAAATCCAAAGAATATGTTGACTCGTTGTAATCGCTGCCATTTACTCTACCTCGACGATGAAAGTGCAATAGCTTTGTTGTTTTTGCACGCCAAGCAACTGGAGAAGAACCAAGACGAAATGATAGCCAGTAAGTGGAATTCATGTCATCAATAGAACCTACCTAATCGAGTCTATATACCCAACCAACCGAGTATAACCCCTTGTGTAGTGTAGGCCAAAGTGGGAAGTGTCATGCAAATAGCGTAAAATCCTTTTAGCAGCCTTCCAGTGACTACTATGAGGATAATGTGCAAACTGAGATACAAGCTCTACTAAAAATGAAATATTTGGGTGATTATGGGTCAAGTACATGAGACTCCAAACCAACTACTGTATAATGTAGGATCATAAAGTGGTGTGGTACATGTGGAAGTAAGACTAACTCTAGACTGAAAAAGAGATGGACTTGGCTTACAATAAGCCATATCAAAGCGCCAAAGAAGATCATGGGTGTAATTTTTCTGACTCAAATGAATTCCTGAATCTATCTAAGAAATCTACAAACCAAGGAAATAATGCAATAGCCCAATATTTTTCATGTCAAGCTATGTAGAAATATCCCTCTTAATACTTTGAATGTGGGAAGAAGAGTTGTCAGTAAGTAACAGATCATCAATATACAAGACAAGTATCACAATATCCTCACCAACATGCTTTGGAGATACACTTTGTATGATTAGAGTGGCCTTTGAACAAAAACTAGTAGATAGAAGAAAAGAATCCATATTCTCATACCAAGCCCGAGGGGCTTGTTTGAGACCGTAGAGAGACCTTCGGAGCCTACAAACAAGAGAATAATCTTGAAAAAATCCAATCAATTTCTCCATATATATTCACTCTTGTAGATCTCCATGTAAGAAGGAACTCTACATGTCCATCTCGTATATGGGCCACCCTGTGATACATTAAGAGAAAGTACAAGGTGTACATAATCCATCTTGGAAACGGGTGCAAAAGTCTCAAAGTAATCAATACCTTCAACTTGTGAAAAACCCTTTGCAACAAGACGAGCCTTATACTTGTCAATGGACCCATCAACTACGTATTTGGTTCAGTATACCCACTTACACCTAACCATATTTCTTCCTTTAGGAAGAGATACCAAATCCCAAGTATGATTCTTTATCAAAGAAGAATACTCAGTTGTCATCGTATCATCCCACTCTTGTATCCCATGAGCCTTTGAAAAAGACTATGGATCCAGAAATTACCTGACACAAAATTCCAGAACCTGTAGAATGTGCGTGATGATGCCTAATGGGTGGAAGATCCTCTATAAAAGGTTTTGCCTCATAAATTGTAGTACGAGCCCACTTAGACATAGTGACAACATCAGTGGGAATAAGATCCTCAATGACATATATAACCTCCTCATCAACCTCCTCAAAGAAAGGATCCTCAAGATGATATGAATAAGAAGAAGAAGGCATGGAAGAAGATGAAGAATCATGAGGAGTGAAGCACTCATCAAACTGAACATGTGTTCAAAAAATAGCGTCATGTGTATCAGGATCTAAAAGATGATAAGCTCTCATGTCCTCACAATACCCAATAAAGATCAAGGGTTTACTCTTATTATCCAAAGCTTTCCTTTCTTCTTTAGCACAAAGGCCCAATCTTGGCTCCCAAAGACTTAAAAAAATGAGACATCTAGCTTAGTGTTGGACCAAGCTTCCTCTGGAGTCAAATGCTCAAGTTCTCTATGTGGTGTGTGATTCTGAATTTAGTTAGCACAATTAACTGCTTTTTCCTAGTAGATAGGATGTAAATCTCTAAAATGCATCATACAGTTATCCATTTCCTTCAAAGTTATATTCTTCCTTTCTTCTAAGCCATTCTATTGTGGAGTATGAGGAACAAAATGCTGGTGAATAATGCCTTGAGTTGCCAAAAAGTTAGAAAACTCATTGCTAAAGTACTCCCCCCATTATCAGTACAAAGGTTCTTTATGCTGCTAGAAGATTGTTTCTTGACCAAATCCTTGAAGAATTTGAAATGTGAAAAAATATCACTTTTTTACTTGAGAAAATAAACCCAAGTATGCCTCGAGAAATTATCAATAAACGTAAGTGCATACTTAGCTCCATTGAAAGATGGGGTAGAAAAAACCATTAAGTCACTATGCACAAGCTTATGTCGTGAAGAAGATCTCTTAGACAAATTCTTAGGAAAAGGATATTGGTGTTGTTTCTCTAATGCACAATCATGACAAACTCCCTCAAGACAAGAAACTCTAAGAAGACCATCTACCATACCATGAGTGCTCAACTCTTTCAAATATCTGTAATTGAGATGTCCAAATCTTTCATGCCAAAGCTTACTCTCTGAATTGAGAAACCAATCTTTTCATTATAGAAGAAGTGTCATCAAAACCCTCAAAGTGATATAGTCTAGAACTATGATCAACAATACCTTGAGCAACCAATGAATGAGGCTCCAACAAAGTTCGTACTTCTACTCCATGTGGTGTAAAATTCACTGTTTTTCCTTGACCAGAATGAAAAATTTGATATACAGAAAGAAAATTTGTAGTGATGTTAGGAATATATAGTGCATCTTGGATATTTCCACCATCAAGTTGTATATAACCTTTTCCTTTAACAAGAAAGAAAGGAAGAATCTTCAACCTCAATTTTTGAAGTAGAACTCAAACCTATAGAAACAAAAGACTCCTTGGAAGAATTCATGTGATGAGAAGCACCAAATCTATAAACCAACCGTCCGCAAGTGGTTCTTGAGGTCTCCCAACAACATTAAGTGCTTTGCCATGTTGATTAGAAGGAGGTGGCGTGGATAGAAATTTTGTGTTTCTTGACCGCATCCTCTAAAGCTTGCATTCAGTTATAACACCTATGTTCTTCATGATTACTACCCCCCCACAGAAAAGAGCATGAACGGCTAGACTTATTATTGAATTTAGAAGACTCCTTGGGTTTTGAGTTGTTTTCTTTGGGTTTAGGAGCATTTTGAGGTGGAGAAGGTGTGGATTTTGTTTTTCTATTTAGTTTTCTCTTTCCCTTAGGATTAGATGCAACTAATGCCTTTTGAGAGGTGGAAGACTCAAGGTGAGACAATTTGGATTCTTCCCTAGTAAGTCTTTCACAAAAATTTCTAAGTTAGGCATTTTGAATGTGTCACCTAAGGCATCCATGCTAAAGAAAAGGTAAAAGCAAAAATTTGGAATGCTCCTCTCAACTTGGATAGAATCAAGTAAACACACTTTTCATCTTTCTTATCTCTACCACTTCCCTTCAACTGTATCAACAAATGATTGAACTTGGTAAGATAGTCTATAATTGTTGGAAAATCTTTAGGATTAAGAGAGGTGATCTCAATTTCAAGTTACATGGCTCTCATATGATCCACCTTACTAAGTAAATCCTCTAATTTCTCCCAAATTTTTAAAGGAGATTCATATTTTTCCAAATGAAACAAAAGACTGTCACTTACATTAGTTCCTATCAAAC
This sequence comes from Taxus wallichiana var. yunnanensis, assembly GCA_018340775.1. NCBI lineage: Eukaryota > Viridiplantae > Streptophyta > Pinopsida > Cupressales > Taxaceae > Taxus > Taxus wallichiana. The sequence continues at coordinate 447,209,239 of CM031243.1, read as the reverse complement.
CCATACACTCATCAAATTTGCATTGGTACTGAAATTTCTCATATTCTCTAGTGAACTCGGTTGTTCTGAAGAAGTTAAAGCCCATAATCCTTTCTGCTTAATTATTTTTTCCATTCTTGGTTTCCATGTGTGGTAATTATGTGTTGTTAATGGCTCAACATGATGTAATGCAGAAGTAGACATCATCCTCAAAAAATCACCAAAAGAAATGTAAGAACCAAACAATTCAACAAGACCCCCAAGAAATGCAACAAGAGCCCCCCTGATTTTGGCACTATATAATGAGTGCATGTTACAATATGACACTTTATAATTATAGTGTAATTCTCAAAATAAATATTTTCAATGGAAAAACAAACACTTTTGTAAAAAATGGCACTCAAAACCAAGTTATCGATCAAAATTTACAAGCTTTCCAATATTATGCTCTACTATTTATTTTAGTTGACACTAAAAACTGCTACTTCTAGACTATGCCGAAAATGACCTTCGCCACCCAAAATAGTAGTATGCACATTTTCCCGAAATAGACAACTCTTTGCAGCATGTCGTGGACCCCCGCAAAAAAGCTAAGAAATAAACAGTCTGTTGCACGCTTCTCAAAAATTCAGTGATACGAGAAGAAAATTGTAGAATGCAAATCTTGAAAAAAACAACAAAACCCGAAAGTGATTTCCTTGGTTTCTTTGTTGTCCAGCATGAATCCCAAGGCAAACCAATGCATTTATCTACACCAACAAAAAAAACCAAAAATACGACTACCTCCATAAATGGCCGACCGAGTTTACAGTCGATCTTAGGGTTTTCCCACCTTCTAGATCTAATGGTCACCTCTGTTTATCATAAAAATGTATACAATGAACAAAATACAGAAAAATCTTGAATATATGAATATAGAAAAAAATGCTTGCAAAACGAAACTTATAGACGGATGTCAACAATAATCTCCTGCTCTGATACCATAAAAGAAATGATAACCAGATCGTACCAAGCCAAGAACACATGCTAATCAAACACCGCGATCAATAAGATGAAAGAAATTTGCCGAATAACTTTACATAAAACCTTTGCAAACAAATGAGCAGCAATATCGTATATTATTATGGAACTCAATGAAATACAATGAGAATGGGTCAGGTTATATAAGCAAGGAATAACAATCTAAGAACCAATCAAGGTCGTACATCAAGCCATAAATCATGGAAAGAACTAGTCAAGTCCATAGATTCATGAGAGAACTAGACATCAAGGATCTATCCAATACCATAGATCTAGGAAATAACTAGTCAATACTATAGATCAAGGAAAGAATTATACCTAACAACTAGATAATATATCCTAATATCTAAGTAAATAAAAAGAAATATCCACACACATAAGTGGGTGAGGATAAATATAATAAAGGTAAATAATGTACCTAGGTGAACATGAGCTAAGGTAAATACCTACTCTAACATTTTCATACCTAATATGCAAACAATCATCTACGATTTTCCATCTAGCAACATTCTTCTCAACGCCATCTACAACTATATTTTCATATATCTTTCCTACATGCTTCTCAATAGTATCCAACTCGAAGTTGTGTTCTCTTGTCCCTACCCAATCTCCAGCTATAGATTGTACATTTCCATTCTTTAGGAGGTTCATCTTTATTCTCATTTTCAATAGGTTTAATAAATGGAAACTTAGGAACTCACTCTAGCCGAAACTCCTTCCCAAGTCACATTTTCTTTCATTTCTCTTTCTTCCATAAATAGGTGTCCGCCGAGTATTTTCCTTGGTGGAATTTATACTTTGTTGACTGCCATCGCCGAAATTTTCACCTTCAACATTCACTTGGGCACCGGGAGGTGATGCAGGTGTCATCTTCATTCAATTTGGCGGTGATGTAGTGTCATCTTCATTCAATTTGGCAGGTGGTATAGTGTCAAACTCCGCTTATTCAATGGAATGTCTTCAAGGAGGAATTTCATTGTTGTTGTCATTGACAACATCGGAAAATAAAACATGAAAGATTCTCATTCTCGAGTTTCATTTTGAATGTAATCATTATTCCTTGATTGTGATGGTCTTAATCGGAGAAGGATGAGTTTCCTTAGGTGGTTTCTTAAAATAAGATATTATTTTTCGAATGCTAATACCACTCTCGGGAGGGGTTGGAATAGCATTTTCACCCGAGGCCGAGCTTCCCTTTCAGTGCCTTTTTCCAATTAGTTAATCCTATAGACTTGAAAGAAAAAAAGATACAACATGTTAGAATAAATGATATTGATATGTGCACTGACATCTCAACATGAGAAATGTGTATAAAGAAAGATAATGTTGTGTCATTTAACATGTACCACTTTTTGCAAGAGTGTTACATTAGTATAATAAGAATTAGAGCATACATCAAACAAACTGAAGATGTATCAGGTTTGAGAAGAGAACAAGAAATTTTAAATTTTAAATGATTTGTTGAGCAGCCAAAGACAATCTAATGATAAGACACCCTAGTGATAAGAAGTATGTGTTGTAGCTAATCAAACATGGAATAGATGATCTCAAGGTTTATGCTCAATTTGAAATCAAAGTATAGTATGTATCTTCTCATGAAGGAATCTGAGTTCATTGATTCATCTAAGGTATGATATGTCTTTAGTTGATTAATGAAGGAGTCTCGATGACCGAGCTCTATCATAATGTATAGAGGTTTGTCTTTTTGTATAGAGGTTCTAAATTTTTCATCAAGCCAAATAAGGTGTGCATCTGCTCATGAAGAAATTATATATTCATCAGAGGTATGAGGTCTGTCATAATCCAATTACCAAGAGTGTTCATCATTTCAAAGGAGCTGAGACAGAATATATGGTCTTCCATCTATGACTCGTTGTGGTATGAGACTGTGAATTCAAGGTTGAGAATGTATGCAGGGTTCTTTGGCTTGACAATGAAATGTCAATGTGTCAAAGCTAGCTAAAGTATCATTTTGGACATCTCTGTATGGTCTCTATTAATTTTGTATATTATTGTTTGTCACCATTCCAATTTCTGTTAGCCTCCCATTCCTGACCAAATCCTCCCAGCGGACATGAACCCCATGGAATGAGCCGCAATTGATATGTTTTGGGTCCAGGTGGGTCCCAACTCTTGTGAGGTCTATACCACACATCACCATTCCGTCAATCTCCCAAGGAAATGTCCTTGGCGAATGTGAAACCTATGGAATGTACCACATTTTATATATATTTCGGGTCCTCTGTGGGATGAGGCAGTGTCAGTGGATAATGATAAATGGTCATGGTATTGGTCATGAAATAAATGGAAAGGAAACCGTACTTATGTATGTGTGTGTGTGTGTGTGTGTGTGTGTATACATAGCAAAAGAGAAACATTAACAAAAATATTCAAAGAATATACATTGATAAATAAAGGAATATCACGAGCAAATGCTCATGGAGATGTATGAAGTGACTTTAAATATATATATATATATATATATATATATTACGTAGAATCTAGCCAGTATCTAAGATAGGAAACATAGTTATAATTCTCTGCAAAATGGAGGACTATTCTAGATGACATAAAAATCATAGTGGTTATTAGGATGAGGATGTTCACGTTTTGTAGTAACTTACAAATGTGGAATCGTAGATAAAACAATATGACATGAAAGAAAAAAAAGGCTCAAATAGACTAAGGACTCACTGCGCGTAAGTGCTTCTAGGATGTAAACCGCAACACACTAGCCGGGCCCCGGCAAGACTTAGATTTATTTGAAATTTTTTACGCAAATTGCAATATGTCGATTCACTAAATCCCTTTTTGCTACTTCACAAATATGTAAATTTGAAAATCATAGGAGAACATTACCTCTGTGTATATATCAGAAAAAATTGGGAATTTTTTCTTGGCAAAATAAGTTTCTGTAGATTTCTTAGTGAAACATTAATGTTTTCAAATCCCAGCGCGTCGATTTCCTGGTGAAAAATTAATGTTTTCAAATTCATGTTAGTCGATTTCTCGACGAAACATTAATGTTTTCAAATCACTTTTGGTTGATTTATAGGCGAAACATTAATGTTTTCAAATCCCTAAGCGGTGATCACATGGCGATTTAATATAAAAATATACATTAAGATTGGAAATTCCTTGGCGATTTAGATTGGAAAAATCATTATTTATGGGATTTTGGGTGAAACCTAGGTACTTTCACTGCTATAGTATTCACCAAAATAAAATTCCCAAAATTCTACTATTCTCCAAAATATGAATATTTGCCGCTATAATTTTCCCTATTCAATATTGTAGTTGTTATACGCCTCATCTCCATAAACATGCTCATGTCCCCTCTCTAAAACTACCCAACATTTCCATCTACATCATCCTCCTAGATTCACCATATGACCTTCCTTCCACCTCTAATCACCCACCAAATACTCATGTTAAAATCATCAATATTGGCATTGGTGAATACGAAATTCAAAATTCCTTCCATATAGCAAACCTTCCACCCTCACCCCATAGTTATGATAGACCTAACATGTGCAAGCAAAAAGAGATAGTTCCTTATCAATTAGTCGACTACACTTTCCTCCATGGTGGACTACTATAAAATGAACATGTCCATGGTTTTCGAGTATCTTAGTTGTAGAACGATATATTTTCTTCTTGTTATGACTTGGAGGAATACCCCATTGGTCTTAAAATGATGAAATCTATAGGCTATAAAGGAAAAGGACCAGTGCCACTAAACAAGTCTTACTTGAAATCATCTCCATTTCTAAGAACCCTTCTCGTTATGGTTTAGGATATTGTAGACACCAAATTTGGGTCACACTCCCCTTGGTCCCCTTCACTTAATTAACGTAACACATTTAACTAATCATGACCCCTTTACCCCATATTAATATTCATCCTCACATTATTAATTAATTTAATTAATTTAATTAAGTTAATTTCATCCTCACACCTCCACCTCATCATGACACCTCATCCTAGACCCATTCCAAGGGCATTTAACTCATAGTGACCAAGTCATCACTCTCAGCATTGAGTCATCACTCCCAGTGTCGAGTCACTACTTGACCTAACTAACTAAGACTTCTTCCTAAACCTAACTGGACTTCTTCTAAGATCTTCCTGCCTTCTCTCACATGAAATCTACTTCCCTAAGTAGACCCAACAATCAAAATCACACCAAAAATAGTAAAGATCAGGCTATTTTTGGTAACTTAGACTATTTCACCCCAACCGACACTGGTTATCCTCGAATGATGTTGATCACCTAACCCGTCATCGGTTCCTTTATATACAATTTTACAACTCTTTACATGGGTTGGTCATTTCAAGTTTTGAGAGTGCTATTGCAATCAAGCGAAGATCTCAAAGCCATTACTTCATCCAAACGACGTCTACACACCACCATAGGCACACGCTAAGGATCCCCTTCCAGATCATTGGAGCATTCATGGGAATACACAGGTCGTATTGTCACGGCAATGAACCAGCTACCACCTCACCAATCAATCACCAACCTTCATCCAACCACAAGATCTTCATAACAGCAAGTAAGTAACGTGATCTTAATCATTTGTGCTTCCTTTATTATAGATCTCTTTTCTTCCTTCATTATTTTCAATTTCTACTATTATCCTGGATATCTCCATCTTCTCACCAATCCACCAACCCAACCAGTTCAATCCCTTTCACCCTTTGTGACCTCTCCTCGATATTCCTGAGTCTTCTCAGTTATATTACAAACCTAACCACACCCTCCTCACTCTCTGTGTAATCACAGATAAGCCTAAAAATCCATTTTTGTTAATTTATTTCCAATTTCCCATACCGACGTCGGTTTACCCTACCACCATCGGTTTCATCCCCATACCGGCATCGGTCACCAGATTGATATCAATCTCTATGTCATTTTATATTCTTAGACCAGAAAACTTCCCACTCACCCAAAATCAACCCATACCTCAACCAATCAGCCCTAGACCCTTACCAAACCTCTCGACTTGAAAAAACCCGGTTCTAATTAGATTTAGTGTTATTTTGATATCTAGCATAAAATATAGTATATTGTGTGTATGAGAAACCTAAATCATTACATTGCAATAAGACTTATTTATTTTAGTTGCTTATTCACATTGAATTGTTATTAAACAATGGATTGACAACCTCTCTAGGAAGCACCATGCTTCTGGATCTAGCATACGCTAGGTAGTCCACTGTCATATGCTATTTAATACTCTTTTGTGGTCTTGTTTTACATCTACAGGTAGTCCTTCCTAGACAAAAAGGAGTTCTCTACGATCAACTTGGATAACATCAACAATGTGCGCATTCTACCTTCCACCTTCACCTCATAAGTATTCCTCCTTAACCATTTACCTTCTATTTGTTTCATCCTAGAAAGCGTAAAACTTATTGGTGAAACAGATACAATCCATTTGATTGTTTACCCCCTTTTATCGATCATGTTACTTCGATAACAAGGAATCTTCTTCTAACATCGAACCAAAAACACCTTGTAGCCTATACGAGGATCTTTCCACAAATAACATATTACATGAAACGACTATCCTTACCTTAGACTTACAACATCCCGCACTCATTGATTGGGAACAACAACACCACATACCATCGAGATATCTTTCAAAATGAAGAGGCCATCAATGAATTCTTGGGAGCTTGGCATGGTATCCTGTCAGGGGATCACAAGAAACACTTTGAGATTGAATTGGACTCTACAACCTACTTCAAAGAAGAGGTTGCGGCCCTTAGTCATAAAAATAAAATATAAAAGTCAAAAATTACCATCTCTTAGTGAAAACATTTTTGAGCCACTACGGACACAAAAAAATAAAAAAAGACAAGAAAACAATGTGTCTAATGCCGAGGAAAATTTTAGAAATAATATTCATAATTTGGAGAATAGAAGGAATTCTAGGATATGAATTTGGTTATTTTTATGACAATGGAAATGCCCGTGTTTCAGCCAAAAAAATCCACAAACAATAAATTTTCCCATGCGCATAGCCAATGATCTCCAATCTTAACATATATTTTTTAATGAAACGATGCGTGATCGATGGGCCGGGATTTTAAAACATTATTGTATTGCCAATAAATCTATGGAACCTTCCTAGTCCTTTAGTCTCAATCACCAACATGTTTCAATTTTTTTAAATTTGATTAAATTTTACACACACACATGTATCTATATATGTGTATGTGTGTCTACACACACACACACACACGATCTATATTATAGAAACTAATCACTAAGCATTCATTTTTATCTTTTCTAATTTTCCAGCTTTGTGAATTTGTGAAGTAGTAGAAAAGGATTGCAATTTTATTTAAAAAATCAAATAAATCACGGTCTAGTATGCTATGTTTTAGTTTACATCCTACAAGCAATTGGTGCATGTAAGTCTATTCAAAACATGTTTTCTATCATGTCTCATTTCTTTATCTCGCTTTTATAAGATAGGATTGGAAATTCTATAGTATATTAAAATATATCATTTTTTATTTTACAGTATCGCATGTGTCATTTTTTTCCATGTCATGTGACATTGTAATGTCTTAGCTGATTTTCATCCCATCGCAACCAGCTCAAAATCTATCCTTATAGGATTCACAAAAATAGAAACTAAACAAGGAACCTCGGGAAAAAAATTAATTGCAATACCTCCTAGTACTGGCATACAAAAATTGCATCTTATTTTGAGAAACCATCAATAGAATCCCATCCTTCTCCAATAATATTAACCCAATAAAGGGATAATGATTACATTTGAAATGAAACTCATAATGATTTCATTGATGATTTTATGACTGATCATTGTCAATGACAATGATGACGAAAATGAAATGTCTCCCCTTGAAGACATCCCATTGAATGAAGTTGAAACTGCATCACTAGATGATTTACATTTCCACTCTAGTGTTAGGACATCATCACCTTCCCAATTTAATGTTGGAGGTGAAACTTCTAGTAGTCAAAAAATTTAAATTCCACCATGACAAATACTCAAGGGACACCTATTTCTGGAAGAAAGAGAAAGGTAAGAAAATGGGACTTGGGAAGGATTTTTCGTGTTAGAGTGGGTTTATAAGTTTTCATTTATTAAACTTGTTGAAAATGAAAATAAATCTGAACCTCCCAAAGAATGTAAATGTACAATATGTAGATGGAAATTGGTTAGGGAAAAAAATGCAACTTAAATTGGATACTATTGAGAAACATGTAGGAAAGATATATGAAAAACAAACTGTAGACGAAGTTGTGAAGAATGTTGCCAGATGGAAAATGGTAAATGAATTTTTACATAGTAGGTATGAAAAATAATTCTATGAGCACAAGAGAATTGAAAGAAAAGTTATAGAGAATGGAGGGACAATTAAATCTCAATTTAACAAGGTTGTTCAAAATAGTCTTTTAGGTAAAACAATTCAGCTAACTACTATTTTTCACATTCTTGAAAAGAGGTCATCCTATAACATATTTTCTTAAAAAAAATAATATGTTTTATTTTCTTGGTGTCCCACACTTTTCTCATTCTCACTGGTCTGAAATTAGTGGTTGGGATTGGGAAAAATGCATAGCTATGGTTGAGAAAGAAGACTTGAAAGAGAAACTTAACTCTACATGATCAAGGGATCGATTTTAGTTTAAAATTTTCCCTAAACTTCCCTCAACCATGTCAATGTAATAGATCCTTCAGAGAGCTTTCCGATGACTATAAGAACATGGAAAATGGACACTCTAAGATCAAGATAGGTCCAGTCAAATTTCGACAACTGGAAGGTCAACATTGGTCAACAAGTCCATGGTGACGTGGATGCGTGCACAATTGGCCAAGTGGCTCAGTCAACAGGGGCAAGTGAAAAGGAGAAAAATGGAAAAATGAAGGTTTTTCAATATATTTGCAACCTCCAATCTTCTTTAGGTGTAAAATTTGTTCGTTGAAACAAGAGGCTCAACTTTTGTTACGGAAGGGAGCCCAACCACCGTGAGGACTTATATATTGATCACTGACATGGTGGGTCCTCAAGCCACCACGTGGCTTGCCACCACTTTGGCATATTTCATTATTGAAATATCACATTATTATTCATGGTTGAATTTTATATTACTTTGTAATTATTCACCATGATATTTGTGGTTCCAAGTCACTATATGTTGGCAATGCTCGAGGTCTATATTATGTGCCACACATTTATTCAAACCCCCACGCATTATCCTAACCACTTAACCCTTATATCTCCAATGCATTATATGTTAACTTCCTTTGCCACCACTTTGCATAATATCCTATTTGCCATGCATTTCCATTAAATCTTCCACACATTGTATTATCCCTCCAAATACACCACTTACCTCTTATCTTTCCTAAATCCATGTGGCCACCTCCTATATACAAACCAATCAATGATTCAAATATACACAACACCATATTTTTTTGGCACAACAAAAAGGTGGAATAGATGTGGCCCAATCCATGAGGATAATGGGTAGTTTAGCCCAAAATAAACCCTCATCCCTCTTTCCATGCCAAAAATATGGGATTTTTACCCACTTGGAGGAAAAGCCCACGGAAAAATGGTAGGAGGCGGGATTTGAACCCCCAACCTCATAGTTCTAAGACCAATCTGCTAACCAACTCACACAAGGGGCTCACTTGGGTATAAAATGGATCGCTACAACTTATACAAGGACAATGTTAGGTCTGTGTATAGGCAAAATAGGGGTACTTGAAGAAAAATGCAATTTTGGAGCACTTCTACTCAAAACCAAAGCTTGAGTTATATATGAAAGTTGCTCAGAATTTTGAGATGATCACGATAGTGTGATCATTTTCCAATTTAGAGCTTTTGTGATAGAGTTATTTGTTGTTAAAGTCACATGAAGGCATAGAACCCAAGGGAGACACAACTGCAAGTGGATCAGGAAGGTGAAGGACAGCGACTAAGCTCCATTAATGTCCTTCGAAGGTCTGATATCACATTTTTGTAGGTTTTGATTCATTATTGGTTGAATGTAAAGGTTATTGTATTTGCATTTTAACATTATTAATGGATCGGTTCACCCAAACCCGGGAGATAGGAATTCAGCCCCGTAAACAATCTGGTGTTGTGTTCTAATTTTTATTTTTAGTTTTATGATATTTGCAAGTAATTTAAATTCAGAATATGAATATGGATGCAACTATAATCAGTAATTGATAAAATTGGGAAAATCAATTAAATCAAAACAATGATTTTTGGGGCTTCGATCAAACAGTGAAATTTTGAGTAAATTGTAAACTTAATTTCAGTTTGAATTCAGTCCTAAATCAGATGTTAATAAGTTTTGGAAGTCTAAAATCCTTTTAATTTGATTAAAATTGAAGATCCTTTGAAACGATTAAAAGTGTTAGTTTTAAGCACCGTTTTGGATCACGACACGTGTCTTTGTCTATTGATGAGGTTACAAAAGTAGATAATATTTCTTTGGTCTGTATACATGTTTATACTATTGAGAATCATGTGAGATAGCCTCACTTACTTTCTATTCATAAGATGAGAGAAAAATTAAATGATGAAAACTTTTTTGAATTGGTGATAAGAAGTTAGAAGGAGATCAATGGCATGGATGATTCTACAATTGCATCAAAGCTAGTATGTGTTGGGGCGAATGGGTTGTCTATAATGCAAGGTCATCATAATGTTTTGTGTGTAGGAATCCAAAAATTTCATTTCCCATATATGATTGTCATTCATTATATGGCTCATAGAATGAATCTAGCATACAAAATAGTCAACAAATTTAAACCTGTAGAAAAAATTGAAGAACTTGTTCGATATGTGCATGGTTATTTTTGTCATAGTCCTAAAAGGTTCATGGAATTCCAAATCTTTACAAAAGGATTGAAAATGGACATAAACTATTGATATATTTCAACACTAGGTGTATCTCATTATATCAACCGGTTTATAGGGTGTTCTCGCGATGATGCATCAATCCTTATTGGGAGTAATGTGGTAGAATTGCATGGAAGTGGACAAGGCTCGTGATTCGATACATCATTTGACTGATTTAGAGACAATTATGATGTTGTGTGGTCTCTTTACAATGTTAGATGAAATTCATCGTTTAATTAAAAAATCCCAAGAAATAACTATTTATTGCTGATTTTTCTAGTTTGAGGAAACGTGTTTGTCTGGTAATAAAATATTTGTTTATCAATGAGACTAATTTTCTTCGGGTCCAAATTTTGATGGTTGGAATAATTTGATAAATATTGGAAATCCAAGTAGCTTTCTTAGGTTTAACTTGTTTGGATAAGTATGTGCTTATGTATTTGGATATGAGATACTAATGCACCTATTTCAAATAGTAACTGGTAAGGTTGAGAAGGTAAATGTCACAGGGACGCTCTTTGATAACATTGTATCATCAACAAGGGTAAGGTTAAGAGAAATTGTAGTTTCCCTACTAGAAATAAGGGAATGTTTTAGTAGGGATGTTTTACTTGAAGAAATGGATTTAGTAAATCCCATATATTGAAATAGTGTCCTAAGTGAAAGATATTTGCAGAAGACTACCACAAGAGATTGACTACATTGATTCAACATTTTTGTAAGCATGTTAATATCAATGGAACAAATATTCTAGATATTTAAAGCAAGGAAAATTGATTAATCAATCCCATGAATTTGACTTTACAATGATTGAGCAATTCAAATGTTTGGATAATCCATTAGAGACTGGGAGCAATAACTCACCTATGGAAAAACTTGGGTTAAGTACTATTTTCATGAAACCATGTCCTATGTTTTTCATTATCCGAGTTATGTCAAACAATGATTTTCGGTTCAGTTTAAGATGAGAGAGTTTTCAGTGCCTTGACCTTTATAAAGTCAAAATTACGATATAAGCTTGAAATTTTTTTGGAAAACTGATTGAGAATTTACACATCACGGTAGAAAGTGAATAACTTTCCGTATGATATGACTTTGGCAATATGGAATTCGATTAATGAAAAGAGATGAGCTGATAACAATGCCACAAATACAACAGATAACTCTATTGCACCAATGACTATCAACAAAGTGAGAGTTAGAGAAATGGTCAAGCAAATGATAGAGATGATCCACCATCAATACATTAGAAGCTTCCATTTGTGGATATGTGATATAGATGTTCATATAATATATTCAAATATTTAGTACATTGTTCTGATAATATATTTTTCCTTATTTGTATTTTTTAAAAACACAAAGTGTCAATTTGTAGTCTTTAGAATGAAACTTGAAATACATTGCATTGATTTGTAGTCTTCACAATAGAAATACATTGTTTAAAAAACACTTATGTTTCTCATACACCTACAAAGCATTAACATAAAAGGTTTGTCAGTTTTGTGAACCACTATGTATTGAAATGAAAAATAACACTATTCCTCATTCAACTTGCTTGAGACATGCCTTGTATGAAAAAATTTGAAAAGTGCAACAAATGGAACAATTTTCAAATTTAATTACTCTTAATTACATCATCCTCTGTAACATGTTCCACTCTTCATCTATTGGAATTACAATTTGTTGTAAATCAGAGTGACTGACATGTAACTTTGTTAGCAATTCATAACTGAGAGTGGAGCTTTCCTTTATTGTTGTATGCAAACTTATTGATAAGGTTATCAATGGTTTAACGAATCCAAAAAAAAAATCTCAAGCTTTTTCAACCCTCAAGATTCACTATAGTGAAAGAGAATACCTTAAGCTAGATTGGAAACCCTTGAAAGCAAGGAAACTCTGTTCCTAGAAACAGAATAGAACATTTTGAATATTTTTCATAGATAAATTAAATTTGAGACCTCTTTGTTAGTGCCTAACACTTAGGAATATTGATATAGACCTCGGGAAAGCTTATAGGCCTTGAAAGTTTGTTTAAGTGGGTTTATCATTGTATCTTTGTTCTCGGGCTTTAATCAAACCCTCTTAGGGTTGATAGTGGAACGGTGTTTTGGAGTTTTAGCCACAATATCAAAAGAGAAATTTCTGAGGAAAGGTTATTAGATCCATTTTCATTAGGTTTATGAATAATATAAGGAATTATCATCTCTCGATGAAACTACAAATGTGAACAAATTGCTACATGCACTGTAGGGATTGTTTGGAAATCTAGGGTTTAGTGGAGATTAAGATTAAAAAAAATCCACATTGAATCAAGATTTTAAATTAGAATGAAAACATATTAAAGTAATAGGGAAGGATATTTTACAATTTTTGTTCCTTGAGAAGCTCACCATTTTATACAAATTGTGATAGTGTACTAAAGCAAGTCTATATGAGTGAAGACAAGTTTGGGAGAAAATTAGTAAGTGATGGTTGGAAGGATTTAATGGTTGCATCAAGATATTAAACTTTAAATTTATGATATCAAGATCTTTCCTTGCATGTTATTGAAGTTTTATATCATAAACTTTCTCCAAGACTCGATTTCCATGTGAGTTCATTTGCAAAACCGTAGTAAACAATATTAGCAAGGAGTAAAAGAAGGGTTTTGAAGTTTGAGAGAGTTGGGATTTGAAACTTTGTACACAATATCTAAAGGAAGAGTAGAAACCAATTCAAGAATAATTATTGAAATATATGGTCACGAGATATGAGAAATTATTACAAATCCTCCCTTTAAGTTGGAAATGTCCATTAAATACCTAATTAAGTAACGAGGAAAGTGTATTTTGAGGGAATTCATGCAAAGAAAGGTGTAATTAAAAATGTTTACACTGATAAAAACCCCAAATGGGTATCCTAAAGTGATTTTAAGTTTTCTTATAAAGTTCTGAATCACAAGTTAGGGCAAGAAAACTCAAGAACTAGGACTACTAAGAGCCTGTATAAGTGAAGAAGGAGAAAGGGTAGAAGAAGCACTTAACCAAAGAATTTAAGAGTGAAATTTTGCATACACATCAGGAAGTATAAAGGGTATTTGAATTAGGTTTTACCTTGTTGAACACCTTTGTAGATGTTTCTAACCATAAACCCTCCAAAAGCAATTGCTTAAGAAGCTTTGACATGGAAATCTTGGAGAAGGTAACAAAATTGAACTTTTTGATTAATTTAAATCTTGTTTATGGTTGATTTGACTTACTCCAAGGTCTAGAAATGTGGTACAAGCATTGGTTAGGTGCAATAAGGTTAAAGGTAAAAAAACTTTCTTGATTTTGAGATTCTTTTCTTGAGGGAAAATCTAGTTTAAAGCCTTAAAGGACTGTTTTGAGTTTTGTGAATATTCTTACATTGTTATTTGGTAATAAGTGATTAGGCTTTGCATCAGGTATGTGTAATGGTGTATGCAAATATAGCTCCCCTATCATATCGTTCCTCTCATACCTCAACATAAATAGTGCATTAACTAATACATGTGCTTCAATTATAACCCACCTATTTTCCCTTGTGGTGCTTGTAATTTCACAAATAGGGACTGAAGCCTGTATAATTTTATTAATGTGAAATCATTAACTTGTACAATAGAATTTTGTAATTCTTATAGGAATTGTACATCAATATAGGTACAAATATTGTTGCAGCAGTGCAACAATAATTCTGTAAATATTTGAATGAATACAAATAACAATGCAACAAAATGTACTCGTGTACAGGTAGAGACAAATAAATAGTTTAAACTACCAAACAATTAATCATATGTGATTAAATGACAAATATGGTTCTAATAACCATATAATTAATTATTATAATTAATAATTAATTATCTAATGCATAAATTAACCTAACATTCCCCCTTAATTTTGCATTGCCTCAAGGGATGAGGAGAGGAACTCTCTGAACAACTCAAACTTGTCACGTGCAAGTGACTTCGTGAAAATATTTGCTCGTTGTTCAAATGTTGGACAGAAATGAAGTTGTATATTGAGCTTCAAGACATGATCGTGTATGAAATGTACCTATACCTTAATGTATTTTGTTCTTTCATGAAAAAATGGATTGCAAACAAGTTTGAGAACACTTTCATTATCAACATACATGGTGGTCATTTTGTATTGTGGTATTCCAAGTCCTTCAATTATGCGACGTATCCAAATCACTTCACAGAAAGCTTCTCCTATAGAACAATACTAGGCTTCTGTAGAAGAACAAGAAATAAAGCGTTGTTTCTTGTTTCCCCATGATATTGGTCCAGATCCCATAAAGAACACAAACCCTGAAGTGGATTTTCTATCATCAATATTTCCTGCATGATCTAAATCCAATATCCTAACAAGAAGAAGTTTTCATTCTTCTTGTATTCTAGACCAAGATCCACTGATCCTTTGAGATATCTCAAGATGCACCTTGCTTCTTTCCAATGAAAATTTTTGGTTCTTGCATGAACCTAGATAGATAGCTCACTTTGTAAAGTTGATATCTGGTCTAGTGTAGGTCAGGTAAATGAGACTACCCAATCAATCTGCAATAGAGAGTGGCATTTACCTCGGGAGATGGATCTGAGTGAGATAACTCGCAATTTGTTCTCCATAGGTGTAGCAATCAGTATACAATCCGTCATCCTGAATTTCTCGAGTGTTGGCTTGGTATATTTCATCTGAGAAACAAAAATGTGATTCTCTTGAACTACCATACTTCCAATCCAAGACAATAGTGCATCATCCCGAGATATGTCATGTCAAATGATCGATTAAGATATTTCTTCGTTACATCAATCATCCTCACTAAAATTCCAATGATGACTAGATCGTCGACATAGACAACAAAATCACAATCTCCCCCTTTCTTTTTGAGGTAAAGATTGGGATCGTATGGATTTCTAACAAATCCATGTTATACGATATGCTCATCAATTTTGATGTACCATGCCCGGGGTGCTTGTTTGAGGCCATATAGAGATTTCCTGAGTCTACATACCTTTGCTTCTTGACCAGGTACAACATATCCCTCAAGTTGAGTCATATAGACTTCTCCATTCAGAAGGCACTTTTTACATCCATCTGATGGACTTTCCAACCAAACTGTACAACTAGAGCAAAGATCATCCTAATCATTTTGATCTTAGTTGTGGGAGCAAATTTCTCCTCATAGTCAATGCCTTCTTTTTGTGCATACCCCTTTACTACTAGTATTGTTTTATACTTGTCTATTGTCCCATCTACTTTTTACTTTGTTTTTAATATCCATATGCATCCAATGGGTTTCTTCCCAGTGGAAGATCAACAAGCTGCCAAGTTTTATTTTTCATTATTGACTGATATTCATATTCCATGGCATCTTTCCAAGATTTTGACTATAGAGCTTCCTGGACTGTAGAAGGCTCATTAGAATCAATCACTCCAATCATCAAAGCAAAGTTAACTTCTTATCTTGCTTTAGTGTGAGTCTGTGGTCTAGGGGTGGATGTATTTGGTGGAGCATCCATTCTTGCATCTCGTAATGTGCTAGTATACCACTTGGGCATACGCTGAACTGTTCCTGTGGGTCATGGTTCTATCAGATCATCACCAACATCCCCATCATCACTTTCATCATCTGTGGGAACATCAACTTCAGTTTTTACAACTGGTGAAGAATCTACATCAGGTGAGTCTGGAGGAGGAGACTCTGCTTCCTTCTTCTTAAAGAACTCAACATCTCTGCTGGTGTAGACTTTCCTGGTCTTTGGATCCATCAATATGTACCTAAGAGTTTCTTCACTATAGCCAATGAAAATGAGTTTTTGTGACTTCATATCCAATTTCTTTATGTTATGCTTGGGTATATGCATACTTTCTTTACACCCAAATACTCTAAGGTGTGCAACAGATGGTTTCCACTTTGACCATGCTTCATGTGGCGTTACTCCATCAAGAGAAACTGTGGGCACTTTGTTCAAAAAATACATTGTTGTCTTTGTTGCTTCTTCCCAAAATGTATTTACAAGTCTACAAGCATCGATCATGCATCCCACCATTTTCATGATAAGTATGATTTCTTCTCTCAATAACACCATTCTCATATGGTATGTGTGTGGAGGCATTTGTCAAAGAATCCCGTGAGCTTGTAGATAGTCTTTGAACTCATCACTGGTGAATTCCCCCTCGATTTGAGTGGAGAGTTCTGATGTGATGACCAATTTTGTTCTCAACAACTACTTTGAATTTATTAAAGGTTTTAAAAGCTTCACTTTTCTTACAAAGACAATATATCCACATTTTCTGAGTAGTCATCAACACAAAGCATAAAATACTGAAATCTAGAATGACTCGGTTGCATCGGACAAAAATATTGGTATGAACCAGATCAAGCTTATCATGAGCTCAAAATTACTCTTCTGGAATGAAGCTCTGTGTTGTTTTCCTACTAGGCAGTGAGGACACTTGTCTGTATCCTTTTGAAGAGATGGTAACCCATGTACCATATTGCATCAAAGAAGTGTCTCGAGATACTTGAAACTAACATGACCAAGTCTCTGATGCCATAACTGTGCAGAGGTAGAGTTCTTAGCCACAAGTGCCTGATCATCTTTGTGGACAAAATCAAGCTGGAACATGCATCCCACATTGGAGGCTTTTGCAACTATTTTTGAGCCTCGTGATTTGTCTTGAATTAAACATGTTTTCTTTTTAGAATGACTATCAAAGTAAATTTTTAAGTTGTGATCTAGGAGTTGACTGACTGAAAGCAGATTTTTAGTCAACCCAGGGACATATAAGACATCTGATAGTCTATAGTTACATGAACCAAGGGGTAGAGAAATGTTCCCAATCCCCTGAACTATATAAGAAGAATCATCACCCAACGAAACATGGTTTTTCAAAGGTGTGTCCCTCATTGAATCAAACCAGTCTTTGTGGTTGGTCATGTGTCAAGTGTCTTCTGATCAACATACCGCAGACATCACTAGATGACATGGAGGGTTCACTTGATCGAGCAGTGTACAAGTAGTCTTCATTTTCTTATTGTTCTTGTTGCTAAGCAATATTTCCTTGTTGATAGGGTTTTCTTTTCAAGTTACCCTTTTTCTGCCCTTGATTGTAGTTAGAATGTCCCTTGTGAGATTGTTGTTTTTGAGGTCTAAATTTGCTTGATGAACCTTTCTTGTAAGTATTATACCAACAATCTTTTAAGTCATGTCCTCTTTTACAAATTGGACATTTCTTCTTTTGTTGATTGTCCCCTTGATGCTGATACTGATTTTGGGACTTTTGATAGGAATTAGGTTTTCCTTTACCTTTTCCTTTCCATTTTTGATGCGAAGAAAGTGTCTTGCTCTTCTTCATCATCCTTATTATACATAGCTTCTTCTTGTTGTAGTAGGTTTACCAACTTGTTAAAACAAATTGTCATATCTGAAAAATTTAGTGTTGTTACAAAAATGCGGTAAGAAGAAGGGAGATCTCTCAGAATAATGGGAATGAGAGATTCATATGTGACTTCTTCTCATAGGGCTAGAAGTGAAGCCCTCAACTCTGTAACTCTTCTCAAGAAATCTTTGATTTTTTCATTTTACTTGAACTTCAGTGTATGTATGTAACTCTGCAAATTCATAATGACATTTTTTTTTTGCCTCATATACCGTGCTCAACTTATCCCACGCTTATTTGGTTGTTTTGGCATCTTGAATGTGGGGTTGCACATCGTCGGACACTCCAAACAAGATGATGAGTTTGGCCTTATGATTTTCTTTATCAAACTGTCATTGTTGTGTTGTATCAGTAGTTGATCTGGTTAGAGTACCAGTCACAACAGGCCAAATATCTTCAAACTCAAGTTGTGTCTTGATTTTTGTCTTCCATGTAGCATAGTTGTTTCCTCTGAGTAGTTGTGAATCGGAAAAAAAAATTGGGGGCATTGGTGCCCATTTTGTAGAAATCACTGACATGGTTAGGCTCTTATCACTCCAGGTATAAGGTCTCCAAATCTATATACCATCAGTCCGATATACCGAACCTTTCTATATACGCTTCCTTCTCATATACCCATCGGTACGTGGAAGAAGCTCACCCTTTCGATATACTCGACGGTACATGAAAGAGGTGTTAACATACATGAAAGAATTCGATATGTGGTACCAAGACAATACTGAAAGGGGTCTGTACGATTATTGACACCGGCTCAAAGAAATATCCTCATACGTGTGTGTAACTTCGCTATATACTTGGATAATTTATCAATATAGATTTATGTCGTGCAATTGTTCACAAATAGATGGGAAGGATCATAGTGTGTGCACTGTGTCCTTATTACTGCTCATCGATTTAAAGGGTCGATGCCCAAATGACGTTGTTGTAGCTATATTAGGCATTAAGTGCAGTAGTAGTTGTGACATCTTTACCCATAAGCACTTCCCGGAGGCACTTTGTATATACCGAGTGTGTGAATGAGATCTAGGATCTCGTGAGTGTTTTTGAACCAAATTTTATTATTTTTGAGTACAATATTCTGCTAGTTTCTAAGTAGTTACAAAGTTTTTGGTTGACTATGGAAACCTAAAAATTAGTACAATATACTAAGTATACAAATTACATTCAAAAATTTGGAAAAATTGATTGGCAAGCAAAAAAATTGGCCCCGGGCCTGGTGGCCTTCAAGCCCAAAATGACCCATGATGCAAAAAAATTAAAAATATAGCTGAAAATGAAATTTTTGGTATAATTCCTTTAGAAAAAGTTGCTCAAAATGAAAAAATAAGAGGTCTAGGAGAAAAACAAATTTCCTAAAATAGGGTTTTTCTCACTAAAATTTTAGAAGCCTATTTAGTCATAACTAAGGCTTTTAGTGACCTCTAAATTTGGTGGTTGAGCTTCGCCAGTTTTTCCTCCAAAGTCAAATTGGTTTAAAAATTGAGTTAGGGGTGGGGATTGAACCCCAAACCTCACTTCCCCGAGTCGATTGGTCTAACCACCTTAACACTTTTAGCGCTTATATGAGAAAATGAAGCACATTGATTTAAAGAAGTCAAATCGAAACAAACAACCTTTTGAATGAAAATGTGGTGCCGCTTTGAGGAGACCACGTGGCAAGTTCTGGGAGGAGAAAATTAGATTTTTTACTAACTATTGATCTATGATGCCTTTATCTCCTTTGATCGATTCTTTTTGCTATTCCTAGTGTGTTTTCCACTCGACTACAAGTTTTGGGAAGATCCACCTCTTATTTAGTATTATTTCCCTCCACGTCTATTTTCTTAGCCGCTTTGTGTAGGTCACAGTGTCCTTTATTTGTTTATCCACTTTTCTTTTGTTTGCTTGTGCAAGTGTTTGACCAATGTTTGATGCCTTTTTTATTTGTGCAGGTCAAGGTGGGAGGCGTCGCTTTTTTCGTTGATGGAGGGTCCGCATACAAGTGGTTTGAAGGCTCGGATGGTTGTTTGCTAATCTACATATGACTAATGCGAAAAGGATTATCTCCTTTGTAAAAACCATTGATCAAACGCCCACCAACTCGATCCGAATGGTATGGGGGAGCTGGATCAAGCGTGGACTTGGCATGTAAACAATGCAACTTGTTTTCTATTGTTTAGAATGATCACTGTTTGGTGCTCGATGGAGTCCCTTCCAACTCGAAATAGTCAATAATAACTCAGCTCGATCTATACCAAATCAACTCACTTGCTAAAATAACACAGACTCCTCTCGGTTGTGAGAAAACTCCTAGCTTTAAATTCAAAGGTGACCAAACATACCTCTAAATTTAGAGGCAAAACCCCTAACGGGGAAAAAAATTTATGCCCGCAAAAAATTTTACCAGGTGCAAGGTGCACCAATGCAAAAAAAATTGTGTTCTAAACACCTAGAACAAACCGGAGGTTGTAGGGAGGCAGGGATGTGGTTGGGAAGTTGCATAGGCTGACAAGCTCTTAATTGCTGCAAATGCTTCTCCAATCTCCTTTATCTCTTCTACTCTCTCTTTCCACACCTTCTCTGCTCACATGTCCAGATTAACCAGCTCTGTACCAAATGTAATTTCACAAACAGGGATGGAAGCCTGTATAATTTTATTAATGTGAAATCATTAACATGTACAATAGAATGTTGCAATTCTTATAGGAATTGTACAACAATGTAGGTACAAATATTGTTGCAACAGTGCAACAATAATTCTATAAATATTTGAATGAATACAAATAATAAGGAATAAAATGTACCCATGTACAGTAAAGACAAATAAATAGTTTAAACTAACAAACAATTAATCATACATGATTAAATGACAAATATGGTTCTAAATAACCATATAACTAATTATTATAATTAATAATTAATTATCTAATGCATAAATTAGCCTAACAAAGTTTCTCTCTTGTGAAGTTCTCTTGAAATGTTCTTAAATTTAGTGTTATTTATCATCGTTAGATGTCTTATACCTCTTAGTAAACTGTTAACAATAAGGATCTATTAATACAAGATTATCATTGTAAATATTCCAATTTTGGTATTTCATAGTTAATTATGCATTGTGGGGTCCATTTGGGTGCTCATGGGTTATTTTTAGTCCATTTGGACTCATATGTTTGTAATAAGTGGAATTTTGGAGGTTTCCCTCCAAAACCACATTCAAATATTTAAACTAGTCATGTATGTATCCTAGACCTAGGAGTTAGTATATTATTCATCTAGTTGTCAAGTATAGGTTCAATAAGAGGTGATTAGGTGTAGTTAAAAAATAGTGTATACATTTGAAATGACTCTTAAATTCCTAACTAGACCATATACCTCTATAGCTTAGGCTAAGCATAGTTAGGTTAGTTGGTTTCTCAACCTAACTACCTCTTTCTTCATTAAAATCATGTGTATTTTAATGGGAAGGAAAATGAGAGGTTGGTGAGAAGTTTTGAAAGTTATAAGTGAGAAATAATTTTTCATCCTAGCCAAAATGGCTTGAGAAGCTTGTAATTTCATTGTTTGATTAATAAAAAGGCTTCTTGGATACTAAACTATGCATGACTGTATCATTGTAGTTAAATGCTTAAGAAATCATGAATGTATCTTGTTTGGATAATGTTTGTGATTGATATTATAGGAAAATGAGACTTGTGTGGGTTGAAAAGTCATAAGAAAGTGTGACGAACATCGATGAAGGAAGAAATATCAAGTGAGAAGTATTCATGTTAAAACTGTTTAAGACTCATGTTAAGTCCATGTCTTGGCACTTAATGATATTTGTATGTGTTTAGAAGTGATGGAAAATATTATTGACATTGAAAAATGTAGGATATGGTTGGGTTACTGTGTTTCAAATTATTCTAAGATCCTTGATATCAAAAGGAGTTAATGTTCAAGAAACTCAATGTAACCACCTCTTGTAGACATTATTCTTATATTGAGCGGGTATTTTGTAAAGTTAAGAAAAGAAAGATGTTTAGTATACTTGATAAGATGAGGTATATGTTTCTATAGGTGTACAGATTCTTTTAAAGCTTTTACATCTCTGAAAATCTAATGAAACGAAAATAAATGCCAAACTCTTCTCATAGACCTGAGATACCCTATCTTAGGGTCCAAAGACAAGTAATTTGTACAAAGACACTAGAAATTAACCTTAGCATATTGCGGTGAGTAAAAATAAAGTTGTTATTTGGCACAAACAAGATGGTAATGAAGTAATATACATTTAGAATATGAACCTTGATTCAAAGTTCTGGTAAACTTAGACTTACTATTACAACATTAGATTTAAGGGCTTGAAAGGAGAATTTTTAGTGAAGTGGGACTAATGTTATACTTATAAGTCTGAGGAATCCTTGATAACTTGGTAAGATATGAATATGGTGAGGAGGAGGTGTCTAAACCTTGAATAAGAGTGCTAGATTCAAAACTTGCAAGCTCAAGACATGACTGCATATTGCCAATTTAAGAGCTTGTTTGAAGTATTCTTAGAAAAATAGTCATAAATATTGCTTTTAATAATCTATAGATTTCTAGAATAATGTGAGAATGGATTAGGTGAGATTTAGGAAGAATGAAAGTTCATTGAATAGGTGTGCTAAATACTTAAGAAATAAGGATTCCAAAAATACATTCTCATAGGTGAAGTGTGGTAATCATGACCATAAATAAATGATAACATTGTCTTAAGAAGGAATTTTATGAGATATGAATTCAAGAATGGTTGAGACATTGTGATGAAGTGAAGAATAAAATTTTGAAGTTATGAAATAGTATTTTAGAGTCAACAAATACTAGAATCCTAGACTTTCATGTATAATACATCTAGTTAAGGAGCATTGAAAGCTAGTTGGTTAAGGACAATGAGGTGTAATGATTGGAGGTACACGAGTGACTTAGTGATGCAAAGATAGATCAAATACAAACAATTGCCAAGGTTAGAATCTTCAAATCACCCCCAAAATAGGACTCTTGTTATCAAGAAACACAATCTTTCTATGTTAAATACCTCCTTTTAAGGTCAAATTTGACCTTATTCAATTATTGGACCTAGATCCTTATTTATCCCTTTTACAAATCCTTATTCCAAGATAATTCAAACTTTGAGTTGGAACAATGTAGAAGGAATCATCAAAGTGTCTCAAATTTGTCAAAAAATTCCATAAGGCTTCTCAAGACAAAGGCTCTTAGTGAGCTCATGCGTAAAACAATCTAGAGTTTCCCAAAACCAAACCTAAAATTTTTCTACTACCCTTTATCCTTATTGAGGTGTGGGGTAAATTTCATGAGCCAACTCTAATATTAATCCTTCTTTCCACCACTCGCTCTTCTTTCTCACTTATGTGTTCCTTGTAGCCCTTATTTGAGGATTTTCCTAGGATATCTTGTGTTTTAATGACTTATTTAACAAACCAAGTACATATCAGTTACCCATTAGGATCTTTAATGTCTCATGCTTAAGTTTTACTAGGTATTGGTTTGTAACACATCTCCCAAATTCCACTTTTCTCTTCTAGAATTATCCCTACCCTGTCTTTTTGTTTGTCGTTTTCCCCAACTCACACGTTTTCTTCTTAAATGGGGTAAGTTTTTGGAAAAATTCTTCTTTAATGTCCATCTAGACTCTATTAAAATAATATGTAAGAAATATCATGATTCAATTCAAGGTATAAAGTTAAAAGTTCTTAAGTTTGGTGGCAAATTGACCTTGTTATCTCTCATAGCTTAGGTAAGGACTAGTAATAATATCTAACAAATTTGAGATTATATTTTTCTCTTCTATGTTTTTGATATGAATGAGGGACCCCTGATGATGACTCCTAGAAATTTTTAGGTTTTGAAACAAGGTTTTAAGCTTTCTACAACTAACTCCTTCTCAAACCCTAATGAGGGTTTTCATCTGCACGCAGTAAGATTTTTTTTTCAACCAATTGTTTAATACTCAATGTCAAGGCTTTAAATATTACTCAAAGGTATTTATTGACTCTCTCCATGAAAAGATATTACCATTAGGGTTGAATAGTGGTCTCGAAAGTGTCTAAATCATGCTAATTTCTCATTGTACTACTCCCGAAGACCGGGTTTTATCCTTCTTACCGTGCTTAAGGATTATTATTATGTTTTATCTTGTCCTTTCACTATTCCACAAAAAAATTATAAAGTCCTTGTAATATATCCTAAATTCATTATCATGACAACAATTTTACTTGCTTCAACAAACTGGGAAAAACCTAACTTTCCTACTCGCCTTCCAAATAGAGCTCTTAAGGTTTTCATGGGTTTCTATCCAAACTGCAAATTAGGTCACCAATGATATAACCATTAGAGGTTATTCAAGAAATTTATACCTTGTAAATTATTTCCTTAAGCTCCTGTAACTCATTACTCCTTTCACAATACTTTGCAAATTGTCCCTTTAGGCTAACTAACTCTGAATATTGCTATCTTTCAAATTTATGACATCCTCCGAGTTTGTATCTATGTTCAACAATGTGATCACATAAGAACCAAGGTATATTCATAAGTAATTACCTATGATCATTCACCATGCCAATCAAACACATGCATAAGTTCAAGATTCACCACAATATTATACAAAAACATACAACAATTATATAAGAACAACTATAAAGTAATACAATTGTGTATACACAAGAAACTCATTTCTCCAACTTCTTTAGAGATTTATCCCGATTCTCATTCAAATGGAATGAGTATTAATTAGTTAAAATATCATTTAAATACCTTTCTCAAGTAGTTTCAACCGAAGGATAACCCCAAGATCACATGTCTGGCTCTAAAAACAACATTGATAGTTTATGTAGAACTATAAAACATAACATTTAACACTATTAAGCCTCCCTATACCTTTATAGGTATTATTTCATGTTTTTCCACCCCTAAATGACCTAAATAAGCCTTTAAACTCCTAATCATGCCAAAATAGCCTTACAAATTCAAATTCACAGTTTTGGAGGGAAAGTGCAAAATTTGAATTTGTAAAGGACTTCACTCTCACAAACTATTCCAGATGACTCCCTATGACCTCCTAAACCTACAAACAAGTTTTCAAACTAAAATTAAATATAATAAGCCCTATGTACATGTTAGGGAGGATTCTCTTGCATCATATTCCCAAGGGAAATAAAATGTTTCCCCATAACTTGTGTTTGCAAACTGGTCTTTTCCTTCTTCCTTTGTTTCTAGTTGATGATGATCTTCTTGAGAGGTATCTTGACTACATGTCATGCTTTCCATGTCTTTATCAACTCCTCCATACTGCTCAAAACCTCATCATCCTTTCATTAATCATGTATTTCCCAAGAAGGTAGTCTTAGGATTTTTTGAGTCTTCTTGTGTTTATACTTGAGATCATTCACTTGTTCCATGTTCATATGAAATGAACTACCTTCATTTATGACTGTTATATTGCCTTCACCATCCTCTTTTTGTCCTTTCTTCTCACTTTTAAGGTTAGAATGTACTAGTTTTTACTTGAAAAGTTCATCTTTCCTTGATGGTTCTTTCTCCATACTAGTTATTAGACCTATACATACCTCATCCAAGAAGAGGTTAGATAGAAAATATTGATTTTCAACCATTGTCTTGTTCACCATTGTCACTTCTTGTTTGATTCCTTTATAACCTTTTACTTTTCTTGGCTTTTGGATTTTGTTTCCATGATTTTCAAGACTATTTTCAATATTTGTTTTCCGTGACTACCTCCATGCTTCATCATATGGCATTCCTTGTTGATACTTGCTTGAAATTTGTGCTCTTAGGATCTCTTCTTGAGCTTCTTGTCATTTTTTAACTGTAAATCCTCCTTTTCCATCTTTTATACTCACGTTCTTTTGTAAATGATCTTCCATATTCTTCATGTTCCTTAGTAAATGATGTATACCTTCTTTCATCTCATTCATACCTACACATCCAAAGTTCAAGACAATGTTAGAGTCAAAATTTGGAGGCTTGCATGCCTCTTCTTTCTTCCTTATAACCTGTTCTTTCTCATCATATTCTTAGCTTTTTCATTCAACATATTCACTATGCTCATCTCCATCTCACTCTTCTCTTCACATTTTGCATTCTCATTCACCGATCTCTTTATTCACTTATTCTTGTTTTGGTTTCTCAAGCACTTCACTATGTGCTTCTCTACTCTTGCTTTCACCTTACTTTTGTTTCACTATATCATATTCCTTAGTTCTCTCTTCATTCTTCTTCTTGAGTGCTTCTTTGTGCACTACACCATGTTTGCCATCACTAGGATGTAAAAATAACTCTAAGGCCTCTTCTAAGACCTTGTCAACCTCTTGTTCACTTGTTCTATACCTCTACTTTACCACTTGTTTCTTATCTCTCTTTTAATTTCACTAATCTTACAAGATTCTCTCTCTTCAATCTTTCTTGTTCTCTCACAAAACTAAAAATTTGCTTCTTGATTCATACCTGCATTAACATCACCCAAAAAAATTCAAAGTGATACATATAGGTGAAACAACCCTCATAATTGTCTCTTTACATGTTTCTTTTGTTTGCATCAAATATCTCTTTGTTGATAGCATCATGACCAACCCTATTTGTGGTGTTTGTTCTCCTTTAATGGGAAAAAGTGTATGACTTTTTCCATGTGCTACAATAGTGTAGGTATTTTTCTTTCCATCATGTCCTGTTTGTCTATCATACTGCCATGGTCTATCCAACAACACATGAAAAACGTCCATGGGAACAAAATCACATAACACTTTTTCCTTATATCTCCCAATTTGAAACTCTACCTAACACTATTCCCTAACCAAGATATGATGTCCTTTTTGCATCCATGATACTTGATATGGGTTAGGGTGCATAGTATTTTTCAGTCCTATCTTTTCTACCATCTCAAAAGAAACCATATTTTCTGTACTTCCACTATCAATGACCACATTACAACATTTTCCTTTAGCTTTACATACAATTTTGAATAAACATCTTTGAGTTACTTCATTCATCACTTTACCTGGTTTTAAAATAACTTTTCTGCATAAAAATACTTACCTCTATCTTGAAAATTATGATCAGCAGCTTTGTCCATCTCTTTCACTCTTGCATTCATCTCATTACATTCATAAGCCACGTGTCTTGCATATTTTTGATACTTGTATAAATTATACTTTGTTTTTTTTCTCTCTCTTCATCATAAGACTCGTCCCATCTCTCATTTCCCTTTGATTGTCCTCTATATCATTCAACATTCTCATCAAAACATCCATCATCCTATCCATCTTCTCTTCCAAAGATGGTCTTCTCTCTTCTCTCACTTGCACCATCTTATCTTCTCTTCATGTAATCATTTCTTAAAATAATATTCCCTTTTCCAAGAGACTTTTACATGCTTTGATACCAAATGATGAAAATATATATCAACTACAAACAATTACCAAGGTTATAATCTTCAAATCGCCCCAAAATAGTACTCTTCTTGTCAAGAAACTCGCTCTTTCTAGGCTAAATGCCTCCTTTTAGAGTCAAATTTGACCTTATTCAATTATTTAGACCTAGATCCTTCTTTATCCCTTTTAGAAATCCTTATTTTGGGTTAATTAAACCTTCAACTTGAAACAATGTGGAAGGAATCATCAAAGTATCTCAAATTTGTCAAAAATGCCTTAAAGCTTCTCAAGACAAAAACTCTTGGTGAGCTCATGAGTAGAACAATCTAGAGTTTCCCAAAACCAAACCTAAACTTTTTCTAGTACCCTTTATCCTTATTGAGGTGTGGGTAAATTTCATGAGCCAACTCTAATATTAATCCTTCTTTCCACCACTCACTCTTCTTTCTCACTACATTGTTCCTTATAGCCCTTCTTTGAGGATTTTCCTAGCATATATTATGTTTTAATGACTTATTTAATAAGCCAAGTACATCTCAGGATACTCATTAGGATATTTAATGTTTGTACTAAGTTTCACTAGGTTTTTCTTTGTAACACATATCCAAAATTCCACTTTTCTCTCTCTAGAATTAGCCCTACCATGTCTTTCCATTGTCCTTTTCCCCAACTGTCACGTTTTATTCTTAACTAGGGTAAGGTTTTGGAAAAATTCTTCTTGAATGTTCTTATACGCTCTATTAAGATAATATGTAAGAAATATGAGGATTCAATTCAAGGTATAAAGGTAAAAATTCTTAAGTTTGGTGGCGAGATTTCCTTGTTATCTCTCACACCTAGGTAAGGTTACCTTGTTATCTCTCACAACCTAGGTAAGGATGGGTAACAATAGCTATAGGTTGAGATCATATTTTTCTCTTCTTCCTTTTTGATGTGAATGAAGGACCCTTGATGATGACTCCTATAAATTTTTTAGGTTTTGAAACAAGGTTTTAAGCTTTCTACAACTAACTCCTTCTCAAACCCTAATGAGGGTTTTCTTCTGTCTCAGTAAGAAACTTTTTCAACCAAGTGTTTAATACTCAATGTCAAGGCTTTAAATATTAATCAAAGGTATTTATGGACTCTCTCCACTAAAATATCTTACTAGTAGGGTTGAATAATGGTCTCAATGTCTAAATGATGCCAATTTCTTATTGTACTACTCCCGAAGACTGGTTTTATCCTTCTTACTATGATTAAGGATATTATTATGTTATATCTTGTCATGTCACTGTTCCAAAGAAATTTTATAGAGTCCTTGAAATATCTCCTAAATTCATTATCGTGACAACGAGTTTACTTGTTTCAAAAATTGTGTAAACAACCTAACTTTCTTACTTTGCCTTCTAAATAGAGCTCTTAAGGTTTTCGTGGGTTTCTATCCAAACTATATATTAGGTCACCATTGATATAGCCCTTAGATGTTAGTCAAGAAATGCATACCTTTTAAATGCTTTCCTTCAACTCCTATAAATCACTACTCCTTTTATAATACTTTGAAAATTGTCCCTTTAATCTAACTAACTCGATATTGCTTTCTTTCATATTTGTACAATTCCTCTAATTTTATATTTATGTTCAACGATGTAATCACATAAGAACCGATGTAGATTCATAAGTAATTACCTATTATCATTCACCATGCCAATCAAACACATGCATGAGTTCAAGATTCACCACAATATTATACAAAAACCATTACCAACAATTATACAAGAACAATTACAAAGTAACACAACTGTGTATACACAAGAAAATCCTTTCTCCAACTTTTTTAGAGCTTTCTCCTAATTCTCATTTGAATGAAATAAGTAGGAATTAGTTACAATATCATTTAAATACCTTTCTCAAGTAGTTTCATCGTAAGGATAACCCCAAGATCACATGTTTGGCTCTATAAACAACATTAAGAGTTAGGTAGAACTACAAAAACATAACATTTAACACTACTAAGCCCCCTAGACCTTTATAGGTCTTATTTCATGTTTGACCACCCTTAAATGACCTAAAGATACCTTTAAACTCCTAATTATGCCAAAATAGCCTTATAAATTCAAATTCACGCTTTGGAGGGAAAGTGCTAAATTTGAATTTGTAAAGGACTTGACTCTCACAAACTATTATAGATGCCTCCCTATAATCGCCTAAACCTACAAACAAGATTTCAAACCAAAATTGATGCTTACAACCCATATGTACATATTAGGGAGGATGTTCCTACATCACTTGGGTATAAGGGTTAAAGGGTGTTATCACATAGTAATGAGAGTGAGAAATTTTACCAAGGATCGGAGAAAAATAGTTGAGTCTAGTGTGGAGACTAGAGCAAACAAGAGTGAAGGCTTGGGAAGCCCCAAACATAAAAATTAGCAAAATAAGGATAAAAGATTGTGTGGATCGTAAGAAGTATTTGAAAAAAAGTGTATTGGGGTGATTTAAGGTTCTCAAGAAGTTGGAACAGTTGTGTAATTACAGAACCCTTGAAATAACCCTTAAACCCTAGCTAGACCTACTTGGCAAGCCTAGAAAAGAGCAAGATTGAGTTAGGAAGAGTGGAAAAGGAAATGGAAAATGAAACTTTTCCTATATCAAGAAGGCCCTAATGTTTATTTGAAATGCTAACCATCTTTTCTTGAAAGCTTGTAGATTATCTCAAATTACAGAGCTTTGTTTTCAGGAGGGCTAATTGGAAGGACTACATGAAAACAATATTTTTAGAATAAATTTTTATTGGAAGAGATAATGATCTTGAAACTTTGTAGACACCTAAATGAGCTTAATGGGTACTTACACATTCTACCAAAAGATTGAATGCAAAATTTTTGTGGTTTTTTTCGAAAAACTCAATTTACAGTGCTACAAGGCTATATTGAGGTCAAAAAGGAAAAGTAAGGAGAATGGTGTGATGAAACTTTTGAATGGCTCAATCATGTTTGTATGATGGTTTCAATCATGTTTGTATGATGGTTTCAATCATGTTCAAATGGTTTATATTTTGGTTCAAGTGATATATTGCATATTTGGCCTACGGAGTAGAATTTGATTTCTTAAGAAAATTATAGTTCATGGTTTATGGGTGATTGTACAAAGTTATTGAATATTCTAATGGAAAGCTCTTGAGTGGATTATTGTATACGGGCTTTGCATCATCTTTTAATTCTAAAATCAAACCCACTGGGATGCAAAGAATGACTCACATAATATCAAATGAAAGGAAATAAGAGTAACAAAAGGACCCAAAAGCAATCTTGGATGGAACTGTCTCTCTTGGACAATATTGTTAAATAGTTTTTCAACAATTAATGGTATCATCCAAAGTCCCAATAATAGTTAAAAAACCTTTGCAAAATCCAAATATATTTGTTACAAGACATAATAATGCTCGAAAAGAAAGAACAAGACTAATAGCAACTAACACTCAAGTTATATGACATCAAAAAAATAAGGACTTGCACCACTAGATACATATTTGTTATTCAAGACCCCTATATATAATTTTTTAAAAGTGTTATGTAATAGTAATTTTTGCCAAATTTAGGTGTTTACATTCCTCCCTTTAATCTAGTTGATGAAATTTTATAGTTTAAAGGGGAAATGAGAGAATACCTAATAGCATTGCTTTCTTGTTGGAGTAAATAGATTCTACAAAGTGTTTCTTATTCATGTCAAGCGAGGAGAAATTAAAAAAACATGGAAAACAATACAAGTAATCAGTTTAATCACATGGAGATAAGGAAAATGTGACATAAGTGATAAGGTATTTAGAGACAAGTAGATTTGTAGTTGTGTCAATAGAGGATTGGGGTAATCACCCCTAAACTATGGAAGTAAATGGAAGCATGAAGGGAATTAGGTGTCCAAGTGCACTCTATAATGGGAATTGGGTGTCTTAATGCACCAAATAAGGGTGTTATAGGGCATCTAAACATGCAAAAATCCTTCAAAAAATAGTGAGAAGAAGGGTGTCACAAGGCATATAGCCACGTAAAAACCTTCAACCCATAGAATCATACCATTACAAATGGATCTAGGCCCTAAATTTGAAAAACACATGTAAATCCAAAAGGGAATTAAGACTCATGCCCCCTCATTGTTCATTATATGGGTGTCAATTATACAAATGTGCAAAGCCGTAAGGGAATGAAGCACACACATGCCCACACGACATGTATTCTAATTTTTAATTATAAAGTAGGATTAAATTTGTAATTTTTTAAATTTTTCTCTGCATTTTTGGTGATTATGGTGGAATCTTTTACTTGAATTTTACAATGCAAATTCTTGTGCTTAGATTTGAATATTGTTCAATAGATAGCTCATTGTGTTGAGTTGTGTGACATGTTGACTTTAAAAACAAGCCCATATATTTAACCCCATTTTGATGAAAGGGGTGAAAACGAGTTGAATTACTTGAACCAAAATTAATTTTTTTGAAGTACCAATTGCAAGAATTGATTTGGTGTTTATAGAAATATAAGGGTTGATTTTAATTAGATATAGAATCGATATAGATCAAGTAGAAAATTTTTATAATCAAATGCTTTGTATTAGGTTAATAATATGATCTTAATGTATTTGGTGATGCGAGATTCGATAAGCGGAGCTCAAGATATCACATGGACAAGTTTGAGGCAATAATTGAGTAGTTGAATATAAGTGACTAAAATACTATACAATAAATGTTGGAAAAGTCAATTTATTATAAATAGTAAAGTTTAAAAAGTTAATTTTAATTTAATTTGCACTTTAGATGTTAGTTATTTGATCTCTAACATAAACATGATGCCATATGTTTGAGGAGCACTGAAATTGTGATTTGACAAAGTTTCGTAGGCCATATAGTCATAGGTCTTGAAGACCTAATGAGTAATTTGAAACTTTGCAATTGGCTTGCAATTTAGTTATAAATTTTATTTTTGCAAAATTTATATTTTGTGGTAGAAAATGTGTGGAAACTCGAGTACGATGGTTTTTGCCGTTAGGAATGGAAGTATTAAAATTTAAATGATATCACCCACTTTGTAATCATCTCATTCAAAAGTAATGGTTTTTCCCGATGGTTCTATCCAATATTGTTAGTGTAGGATATTATTTTCCTTATTTTTTTATTTACTTGGAGCTTTCCTACACTCATGGGATATGCTTGCTTAGTTGTTGCAGTTGTGTTGAGTTAGCTTACTAGTTGTATTGACTTAGCCTACCATTTATGTTGAGTTAACCTACTAGTTGTGTGGAGTCAACTCTACTTCTAGTATTAGTTAGTGAGAGTTATTCCCATAGATATACTAGTTCGAATATTTCATAGGTAAATGATGTGAGACGTGAATTGTTCCAACACAAAACAATGCAAGCATATGAGATTGCAAATTATGAAAATAAGAGAGATAATTGCAATAACACAAAAAAACTCTAACTCAATACAAATAATGCTCCATGATCTCCATATTCTATAGGATATACTTATGCAATTCATGTACATATAGGAGGTGAATGAGAAACCTCCTCCTCGAACTCGTGGGGAATAACTCTCACTAACTGATACTAGAAGTAGAGTTGACTCCACACAACTAGTAGGCTAACTCAACAAAATTGGTAGGATAACTCAACAGAACTAGTAAGCTAACTCAACACAACTACAACAACTAAGCAATCATATCCCATGATTGTAGGAAAGCTCCAAGTAAATAAGAAAATATAAGGAAAATAAATATCATACACTAACACCCCCCATAAGCACAACTTAGATGGGCAAGTGAAAAGGAAAGTGAGTCCCGACAATAAGGTCTGATGAGATACTCATGTACAAATGAAAATCTCTCATAAAGTGAAGAAAAGGAGAAAACCCATTGGGAAAAAAACCCCCCTAAAGAGAGACACGAAACTCACTCAAGAAAACTAGAGAAGAAGTAGTGGGTCTCGGTAACTCGGCCTGATGAGGTACCCACATACAGTGATCATCCTCCGAGTAGAGAGAGAAAGAAGTGAGGACAAGAAGGTCCCCTAAGAATAGCGTCGATGATGTGGTCCTCTATGTAAAGACTGAAGAGAATCTGCCTACACCAAACAATGTTCTTGCCCTTGGGAAGGAAAAAAGGAGTACTGAAAGTCATCCCACTCCACAAAGGAAGAATAAGCCTGCAATAATCTGATATTTGTATCTAGTTTGCAATTGAAAGGTGGCATAAGTCTAGCAAACATGTGTACAAACGACAATGGTAATGCCACTGCAGTATACATGTCTGAGAGAGAAGATGGTGGGGACCCAATAACCCTCACAAAGGGATCCACAAGAACAAGTAGATCATGAAACATATCTGAAATAGTGGAAGTGAAAAATTTCCCAAGGTGGGCACTCCCAACGAGAGAGATGAATGGGTCCTCCAGAATGTGTGATGGCTTAATCGAGCATATTCCTGTAATGCAACACAAGTGGAATCTGTAAATAGACAACTCAGGTCAGGGAATATACTCATCCTAATGGGGTTTCTCAATGAGAGCAATGTATGACAAGAATTTATTAACATCACAACATGAAGTAGGAGGAGAAGACTGCTATAAAGAACTATTGGAAGTCCAAGATGAAGCAACGTTGTACTCAAAGGTAACAACCTGTGTATGTGGAGTGTCATCAACTAAGAAATCAAGATGCAATGGAGCATGAGAGGAAATGGTCACATCTATGTCAGAGGAAGGTTCTCCAATATAACATTGTTGTGGAGAGTGAATGGAAGCATGAACATGGATGACAATAAGCTATATGGAAGCAACAATAAAGAGAGTGTGCTCAATAGAAGGATCCTATGGTGAATGGTCAACATGGGACTCATAAGTAGCAACAGGTGCAGAGTAACACTTAAAAATGAAAGGTATGTGAGAAGGGGAAGAATCTATGGAGACACTAGAGTGGTCCAGGAAAGCGTCGCTCTCAGATGGTGAAACAAGGTCATCATATAGCTGTTAGATAATGGTCTAGGTAGTGAAAGGGAACTTAGTGTGCTCGAAAAAACACAATGTATCCCTCCTAACAATAAGACCAAGAATTCCATAGACCTCGTCATTGTGGTTAAACCACTCATACTTCTGTAGAGGCTCACCAAGCTCAGAACAAGACCATGGAGGTAGGGCAGCAAATCGTGCATAGTGCAATGATTGATAAATCCTTCCTTCCAAGACAGAAATTTCTCAGATTCAAGCATAACGGTGAAATGATGAAATTGAAACTCCATAATGTACTTAAACCCCCAAAGTTATCCCAGATGACACTTTATAACTTAGTGCGAAAATCACAAGTCCCTAGTGAGTTTTCCTAGAACCCCCAAAATGTGGCACTTTATAAAGTAGTGTGTTTACAAAAATAAATAAGTCCATCATGTAGAGCACAATAAAACATGCACTTTTAACCATAACGGTTTCAAATCTGAGCTATCGATCAAAAGTTATAGCAAATAAAATTTCACATAAATAATGGCTTATTTAATTAAAATTTTGTAAACTAATTAAAAATGTCGAAATGAGAGGAAAGGGGGTCGTGTGTATACTCATTGGAAACGGATCAATGAAGAACACAATAGTTTTATTTTTGAGGGTGTTTCACCTCCTGCCAACTTGTGCCTCACCCTTCATCTTTGTTAGGCGAAGATACAAGTTTTAAAAACCACTTAATTCTCCCTTAATGCAAAACTTCCCAAAAATGAATTGCATCCAAAGGCATGAAAATGATAATTTTTGAATGCTAAAATCATCATTTTGGAAGATAATTCAAATAAGGATTGATACTACCCTTTTGGCACTTGCACGTGAACCCACCAAGAAGGAATGTGTTGAAAGAGCCGGATTTAGGGTTTTCTAAATGTTGTTGTGCTCACTATATGGAGCCACCATAGACTCGTAAATGACCATGCCAAAGCTTATTTTAAGGCCTATCAAGGTAAACCTGAGGAAATGTGGATTTTGGAGGTTTTTTTGAAGATAAAAATGGTTTGGAGTTGAAAAATTACATATTTATCCAAAAAAAATTCCCAATAAAGACTTTGCTAGACTCATGTAACACCTTCCAAGAATGTTTAAAAATGTCCGAAAAACCTTCGATGTCTGCACTAATGGGGTCTTGGTTGATTGGTAAAGTCCAGGTATTTACCAAGAGGAGGTCCAAGGTTCAACCCCCATTGGCATGTTCGTTGTGTGAGGAATAGCCCGACCAATGTCCCTGAGTGTTGAAGGAGTAGTCGACTAATGTCCATGAGTGTGCGATAGTTATACAATGGTGTCTTTCTTTGGAGTATTCCAACCAATGTTCCCAAGTGTGTGCCAGTTGTACAAAGGTGGTATGAAGTGTACACCAGTTGTACAAAGGTGGTATGAAACTTAGGCTTCAGCTGAACAAAGGTGGTGTGAAACTTGTGCACCTAGTGGTCCCATCCTCACCCAAGCTCAATTCACCAAGGCTGGTAGAGACTGGGTAAAATGTAATATGGAATGATTCCTCTAATTTCTAAAAAAACCTTTAGATGCATGCAAATAGATCGAAACACCCTTCAATCAACAAAAAATGCCCTTAACAAGCCAAAAAATGCCTTAATCCTACAAAAAATGTTTGTAAAACCTTTGTGCATCCAAAAATGCCCAAGACATGTCTCTAAATGCATTTTCAACCATGTTAAAGGTCTGAAACACCCCTAAGAGAGGTGAAAATGCCGCTCAAATATGAAAAACGACCCTCACAACTTTGTATCTACATGCAAGGTGTTGCCACAAGTCTAAAACACTCGTCTGTATATGCACATGTCTACAAGATCTTTGGTCCATTCAATTTTTTACAGATCTAAAACCAAATACTATATCCAAACCAACAACAAAACTATTGCAAATAATAATCTCATATAAAATAAACTTGCATAATAATAACCAAACAATCTCAATACCAATTCCGCTCTAATACCATATCGAAGAAGCGCCACAAATCTATTGGTTCAAATATTTTATAGGTGAATGATGCAAGACGTGAATTGTTCCAAGACAAAACAATGCAATCACACGAGACTACAAATTACGAAAATAAGAGAGATAATTGCAATAACACAAAAATAACTCCAACTCAATACGAATAATGCTCCATATTTCATAGGATAGATTGATACAAGTCATGTACATATAGGAGGTGAATGTGCAACCTCCTCCTAGATCAGTGGGGAATAACTCTCGCTAACTGATACTAGAAGTAGAGTTGACTCCACACAACTAGTAGGCTAACTCAACAGTAACCGGTAGGTTAAATCAACAGAGCTGGTAAGCTAACTCAACACAACCTGCAACAACTAAGCAAGTATATCCCATGAGTGTAGGAATGCTCCAAGTCAATAAACAAATACAAAGAAAATAAATATCCTACACTAACATATTGATGGTTTTGTCTTGAGATTTGTAAACTAAAATTTACCACTACATAGCTTGAGAAGATAATTTTGATGATTTTTTTTTTTGGATTGATTTTCAAATGATTCTGGTCATTTTTTCGTAATGTGTGTAGAGAGACTTGCATAGGCGAGAGTTTTACCGAGGTAAACACATGGACATTTTTCTAGAGTTGGGCATTGATGATGCAGCTTGTGGCATTCTAGATAGGGCCAGCTTTGAGCCATGTGTCTCAATTAGGAGATGTGCCCATAATATGCACTTGATGACTATACTCATGTAGAGTGATGCAGAGCATCACTATACAAAATAAAAAAGTTGATTTCATACAATTTTGGGTTGATTAGGGTCTTGATAGACATTCTAGGTGTTTTAAAAAGCTTCCCCGCCTCTTTAGGTTCCTCCATGGATAAAAAAGGATTAATTTTAAGTTTTCCCTCCAAAATCTATTCTTTTAACTATTTGAAATTGTGTGTGGTTCTTATTAAGAGGTCTAATGTTAAGAGAGAACACAAATTTTGATGTAAGAAGGCGTGAGAGGTTTATATGATGTTAGAAGAGTGTTCTCACCTAACCAAGAGTATAGGTTTTGGGTATAGTCACTCTTATGATGGTTAGGATTTCATACGTTTGGTAACTAATTCCAAATTAGTTTTAAGAAAGAATATATTCAAATGGGAAAGAATGATGGAGAGGTAAGAGAAGGAGGAAAGGGTGAAAAATAGGAGGAATGATCTAAGAGAGGCTCAAAAATATGTAGAAATTCATGACACCATCTTGTATAACAGGTTTCCTTGAATAAATCTTGAAACCTTTCAACATGTGGGTAAATGTGGGTATTGTTGAGATATCAAGAAAAAAGGTGATAGTTGGAACATGTTAAGAAGTCACTAAAGTTTGGAGAAAACCTTTTTCCATGCATGAGATGGAGAGGGTTAGAATTAATAGATAAATTAGATGAAGAGGTGAGGATGCAAAGGGAGGCATAAGGGTAAGGAGAAGAAGAGAGAGAAGCTTTGAATAAGGAGAAATCGGATTATAACAGACATGGGCTAACTATAACAATCCAAGTTTTGTATAAATATGGTGATTTTTGTGAATGGTATGTGTAAATATCATTATTTAAATGTGTTTTAAGTTTGTATGTATTGTTCATGAAGACATATGCTTAGTTTTCCTTGTGCTGACGGCCCTACAGTTGTGAAAAAGACTATGATCAAACTAGTAAAATGCACATATTTTTTGTTTTATGTTGAGTTAAGATTTGAAAATTTTAGGGTATGAGAATGGGTTCAAAAAAATAGAGTTGGTTTAAATATTTGAAACAAAACCCATAAAAAGTTATGAACTTTTGAATGCGTGTTGCCAACATGGTCCTAGAGCTAGAGTCAAATTTCTAAATTTGGGATTTTGGGAGTTTTATCCGATATGAGTGTATGAAACATGTTGGACACCATTTTTTTAGGTCATACTATAATTAATTCAAGAGGTTGTAGAATTATTATGCATGAGAAGTGATAAATACTTAGCTTAGGAAACCTAATTAGGTCTGTGAAAACTTGATATTCAGGGATCTAGTGAAAGGACATAGTGATTGGGAATGTGTGAAGACTTTGAGGCTAACAAGGAGTTATAAAATTTGGTTTAAGTTTCTTAAAGATTTAACAGAGGTCGGTGACACACAGATGAATACCCTAGAACTTGAAAACTCAGTTAAGTAACTATCTAAAATAGGATACAATATTAGACAAAATAATAGGAGCATTGTGTTGGGAGACAAATCTAGTGTTTGAGAATTAAACAAGAGGATGATTTTAGTGGGTTTAAGGTGTTTTTGAGGTAATAACCTAGAATATAACATTCAAATCTAGAAAACTCAGTCTAAGGCCTAAGAAGGACTAAAGGAGGGCTAATTGGGAACAATGATAGTCTAGATAAGTAACTTGCCTTGAGAATTGATACTTGAAATTTTGCATGAAGCATGAAATATATAAAGGGTGTCCGAGAATGTAATTTTTACCTCTAACTCCTCAAGAGATTTCCTAGACAATAAGGTTTTGCTAAAAATAGGGCTAGTAGGAGGAGACCTAATTAGAAATGGAGGAAGTTTAGTTGAGGGATTTTTATAATGAGTTAGAATCTCAAAATTACCGGATACCATAAACACGATAAGGGATGCCCAAAATGGTTTCATATTCTTAGGACCTAGTGAGTAATTCCACATAACAAGGTTTGCATTGAAGGAGGGCTAGTAGCTCGTAATATGCTTATGAATTGAAACAAGTCTTGATTTCTTATTGAATGGTCTAAACATATGGTTTTGGTGAATCAAGTAGAAATAAGTGTGAGAAGATATTATAACATAAAATTTATAATTCGATACTTTTAAACATATTGAAAGTTCTTGAGCCTTGACATGTTTTATTGGTTTGGGTGATCTTGAAATCATTTTGCATGGTGTTGGCTTAAGTCTAATAGTATCCTCTATATTAGAGTGGTATCATAGTAGGTTAATCAAGAGGAATAATAATCTCATGAGGTATTGTGCTAATATATATTACAAATTAATAGGTTATCCCTTAAGAAGAGAAAAGAAGATATGAAGACAAATAACAAGAACCAAGAATCAGAATTGGATGAAGAAATAGGTTAGTTAAGAAGTGATTTGAAGAGGCTTGAATTATTGGAGAGGTTGTGGCTACGGAAATAAACCAAACATATGGTTGGTAGTTGAAAAGAAGGGTGAAGTGGCCTATAGAGTCACTTGTCAAGAAAGGAAGAAGAAAAAGGATGAATGCCATGAGAAGAGAAGAAGGTAAAGAGGGAAAATTCTATGGAGGCTTGAAAAGTAGAGAGTTTCCAAGTGAGAAACATGGAAGGAAGTTGTAAACAAACTTATCATTTTGGAGAGCATGGAGAAAAGTAAATAGAAGTGGAAAAGAGAAAAAGTGCAAAAAGAAGCACTTCGTGAAGAAAAGAAGGAAAAGATGAGAGTTTTCAATAAGGAGGCACTAATGGAGACATTTTATTCTCTAATTTTGTGTTTAAGTGCATGTGTGTGGTTATGAGAAACTTCATGAAGGAGATCAAAGACAAGGCTCTAAAATTTGCAAGAAATGGAGCAACAAGAGCATCCATAGTGATAAATGATTATGAAAGAAGAAAAGAGAAGGTCGTGGAAGTCTATAAATAGAAGATTAAAGTCCTTTAGCATGCCAATGTATACATGGAAGATACTATAGATTTTCATGATGCTTTGGAAAGCATTTCAAAATTAGAAGACAAGAAAGAATACGAAACAAGGAGATTGCAAGCAAAGAGGTGATGAAAATAGATATAAAAACACAATTGGCTTATGAGCATGTACATAGGGGTTTGAATTTTGATTTTTATCACGCATTTGAGGAAGAAATTTTTGATATAAAGGTTGGTACAAGGAATGTTGAAGTTGATTCTTCAAAATCTGAATTAGATCATGGATATATGGTGCTCAAATGGCTCAATAAATCAGTTGATGGTAACAAGGATGCAAAACCTCAACAAGAGGTTAATGAAGTTGACAAATACAAATACAATGGAGTAAAAGAGGAAAATGAAAAGGAAATATCAGATTTAATAATGAAACAATCATATATGAATGAGGTCAAAAATGGAGGTATGAAATAAGTGTCTCAAAGCATGGACCAGCTTGTGATTCAAGAAGGAAGAATGAAATGATAAGCATGTGTCATCCCAAGGTGATGAAGAATAAGTGTGTAAGGTCAAAAGAAGGAAAGAGGAATAGGATATAAAAAAATTAAGAATAACAGAGAAGAATCCTTTCAAGAATGCAAGAAACTTGAGAAAAAAGAGATGGTAGAACAAGAAAGATACAAAATGAAGTCTTCATGGCCTTATGAGTCCACTAAAAAAGCTAAAAGTGATGAAGAATAACCTAATATGACAGGGATCAATCTAATAAGAGCATGGAAAGGGAAAAAAAAAAAAGAAAAGAAAGGTAAACAAGTCATTTTGAACGTTTTGAGTAAGAATGCATTAAATGAGTTTATTGAAAGTGATGATGAATCCTATAATAAAATGGCTATGAGAAATAACATGCAATATGGGGAGTGTATGAATGAAATAAAAGAGGAAGAGACTAGAAAATTGAAGGAGAATGAAGATAAATTAGAAAATATGAAGGGAAATCTGAGTATAATGATATAGCATAGAGTTTGAGAAAAGATAAGGATCAATTATGTCCCAAGTTTGATGAAGAAAGTGAAAAATGAATTTTTTTCTTATTGAAAGAAGAAATGAGGATGGTTGAGGAGCTATTTAATCTCACTAAGGATTTTTACATTAGGAACAGTTTCAAATCAATTGAAGAAGCTCAATAATAAGCATGAAGATGAATTAAAAATGAAGGAAAAACCATTAGCAATCAAATTTATCACCTAGTACAGGTTCAAGAGAAATAAAAAGAAGAAGAATGTGACGATAAACAACAAAATACAGTTGAATTAATAGAGAGTGATCAAAAATAGAGAAGAACTCAAGTGGCGGAAGAAAGAACTCAAAATTGAGACAAGTTTGTCTTATTCTTTTCAATCTAGTATTACTTTTAGTTGTGATTCTACATGTATGAATCGAAAATTGGATATGGAAGATGGAAAAAGAAAATAAAAATATGAAAAGGTACAACTAATACATGAAGAAAATGAAGATGACAAAGAAATATTGAAGCAAAATGAAGACAAAACAAGCAAACTAGAAGCAAGTGAAGCCATGAAAGATAATGAAGAAGCCATAGAATTTGAAGATGAACTCAAACAAATAAAGAAAGGATGTTATTCAAAGAAAGAAACAGATTGGAAAAAAAGGAAAAGGACAATTAAAAAGGGTTCAAATCTCCTCACTAGGGAGAATGATGCAGAGCATCACTATACTAAATTTAAAAATGTTGATTTCATATAATTTTTGGTTGATTGGGGTCTTAATATACATTCTAGGTGTTTTAGAAAGCTTCCCCACCTCCTTAGGTTCCTCCATGTGTAAAAATGAGTAAGTTTAAGTTTTCCCTCCAAAATCTATTCTTTTGAATATTTAAAATTATGTTTGGTTCTTATCAAGACATCTAATGTTAAGAGAGCACACAAATGTTAATGTAAGAATGTGTGAGAGGTTTATATGACGTGAGAAGATTATTCTCACCTAACCAATGGTCTAGGTTTTGGGCATAGTCATCCTTATGATGGTTAGGGTTTCATAAGTTTGGTAACTACTTCTAAATTAATTTTAAGAAATAAGATATTCGGATGGGAAAGGACAATGGAAAGTTAAGAGGAGAAAAGAGTGGAAAATAGGAGGAATGGTTAATGTAAGAAGTTGTGAGAGGTTTATATGATGTGAGAAGAGTATTCTCACCTAACCAATGGTCTAGCTTTTGGGCATAGTCATCCTTATGATGGTTAGGGTTTCATATGTTGGTAACTACTTCCAAATTAGTTTTAAGAAAGAAGATATTCAGATGGGAAAGGACGATAGAAAGATAAGAGAAGGAGAAAATAATGGAAAATAGGAGGAATGAGCCAAGAAAGGCTCAAAATCTTTATAAATTCATGACATCATCTTGTATGATAGGTTTCCTTGAATAAATCTTGAA
The DNA here is from genome assembly GCA_018340775.1 of Taxus wallichiana var. yunnanensis. Lineage (NCBI taxonomy): Eukaryota > Viridiplantae > Streptophyta > Pinopsida > Cupressales > Taxaceae > Taxus > Taxus wallichiana. The sequence goes on along the minus strand of CM031243.1, from coordinate 447,166,400 downwards.
ACCTTTGAGCGTATGTGTAAATGCGGTTATTTTGTGATATCAAGGCAAAGGAAGTAGTTGGAACATGTTAAGAAGTCACTAAAATTTGGAAAAAATATATTTCCATGCATGAGAGAGAGAGGGTTAGAAAAATTAGAGAAAGTGGAAGGAGAGGTGAGGATGCGAGATGGATACATAAGGGTAAAGAGAAGTAGAGAGTGAGGCTTTGAATAAGGAGAAATCAAAATGTAAAAGACAACTGGGATAACTATAACAATCCAAATTTTGTATGAATTTGGTTAAAATAATAAATTTGGTGATTTTCTTGTGAATGGTATGTGTAAATATCCTAGTATGAATGTGTTTTAAGGTTGTATGCATTTTTCATGAATACGTATGCTCGGTTTTCCTTGTGATTATCCTGTAGATTGTGAAAAATACTATGATCATATTTTTACAAATGATCCGATCCCTCATTTTGCATCTTTATTTTTAGGATTTGATGGTTTTGCAGGTGTTTTCTTCATTGCGGGTTTTCGGTACCTCGGTGATCCAGTGCAACATACACACAACAAAAGGCGAATAAGTGCAATACCCTAGCGGTCATATCGTAACCAGTTTTGACCTTTTCTACGAGACCAAGGCACCTAGAAACAAGAACATGGCACCCACAGGTATCCCCATCCCTCTTCAGTGCCCAGTCTAGCCGATTCTACTTGTGCTTTGCATTTTTCGTGGTTCGGTGCAACAGCTTTGTTATTTTATTTCATCATATTGCTCGGTCCCAAGTCACTATGAGGTAAACAAGATCAAGGTTAGTACCTTATCCTTCTCAATTCCTTTTATTGATAAAATTAAATAAATTGTTCAGGATTCATATTTTACTGCATGTCATTTATAGTATAGTTGTACATTTAGATTCATATAAAATAATCATATTTTTAATGAATCAATGAGACATGCCCCCACTAGCAATAGGATGTTGGGCACCACTAGTAGGTGTGCCCTAGATGGCCTAGTAGTGGCCACCATTACATAGTGCACTTATGATGTGATTGATATGTTCACATCATATGGCGTAGGAATTACATAGTGCACTTATGATGTTAAATGTAAACTCCTAGGGTTGTAATGTGTATAATGGCAATGGGTTTCAATCACGTAGTTTATCGTATGAAGCGAAATGCTAGAACATTGAAGAGTGTGAATCTGAATTATCAAAAGGCTCAAAGTTAGGAAAGGACCATGCATGTCACATGTAGGCCATGATTTTGTGTTTTCATAATATTGTATTGGTTTTGCATTGTTTGGAATAGATATGCATGAAATGTAAATTTGAAACTAATGGCCCCAGGACAAGTAGCTAGAAATAGTGAAAAATACAAGATGTGACCCTAGGTAAGTATTGTTCTCTCAAAAATCACATTAGACCCATAAAAGGTAATGTATCATCAATTATTAATGTGGTCCTGGGTAAATTTTTCCTCAACAATCACATTGAACCAATGAGAAATGTGTTGCACTATTGGGAAATGCACTACTTAAAAACTAAGGAGAAAGTGAAACAATCAATATAATTACTATAATGTTTTTGTGTGTGTGTGTGTGTGTGAAATATTATATGCAAGGAAGGTATGTGTAGTGTTATATGTGTGTGGTAAGTAGAGGATCAATGTCCATAGGTGTAGAAAATGTTTCTAGAATCTTCAAAATAGAAGTACTTTGGGTCTATGAATCATAAAATTAACCCTAAGATGTATGATATGTAGCTATTAAACATATGAATGTTATCATAGAGTCAATTCAATGGCCAAATTGTGGTTATATCCAAGGAAATTTTAAGGAACCTACGAGAAAAAAACTTATAGAACTAGTGGCGAATCTATCCGAAACCAAATTCACATGGACGGTGAATTATCCGAAATCGAGACATCCTCGTATTGGCAAAAAAGTACAATTTCTGAATTAATTTTTGAATGTAATGGTGAATGTAAGATAATTTCTACTAAATTTAGAAAAAAATGGCAAATAGAAATTTTCTTTTTCAACTTATGAATCGTGATGTCAATGCCTGTTAGACTCAGATAAGTGATTATTTATTAGATTGAAGTTATTAGATGTCATTTCATTTAAATTGGTGTTTTGATGACCTAAGAGCTATCGACAACTTTGAAGGACAAGATAATTTTAAATTTTAATTTTATATAGATAGTTTCATGAATCATTATTTATAAGAATTTTTGTTTAATAAAGCGAGGGATCTATTGGGGCCATCACCCTAGGAACTTAGTAACATAATTACATATTTTTGTGAAATGAAGGGAGTATTACATTAGTGACTAAAATTGTAAAACATAAGGACAATCTGTATTGACACGATGACATATGACCCCAAAATATAAACACATTAGGAAATATGGATCTTCAAATGTGAGCGAGAGGACCGCAAACTAGTTCATTGGATGGATTCACCTCCTCATTTACACTAGATTCCTCCTGCAAAATAGAGGACATAGCTAGAGAACTGAAGGTGTAGAGTAATCTATTCCTTCTGTCATGGAAATTTTGAAAATCATCTATAGCCCCAAAAACATGCATACATTCCCATCTCGATCAAACTCCTATCAGAGGGATGAGATCCACTTAAAACCATCAAAATTTGAGTCTTTCTTTCATGAGTGGCTAGCCAATCTATCATTAATATTTCACTATGAAAGAAGAATCATTTTCCTTTTCCTCCCGTCACACGCAATTCTGAATTCTTCTTGGAAAGGGTCACTTTGATAGTTTTACATTTGAAATATTTATTTAATTTTCGTTCAATTCTTTCAACCTTCTTTTTCAAATGAGGAACAAATTCTATTAGTAAACCTTGATGAGTACTTGTGTTTCCCTCTTTTGATAGTTCAGGGTGATAATTTTCTCAAATAGGTTTTAGGCCAGTGATAGAGGTGGCATACTCTTTGAGTAAAAGCTTTTGAGAAACAAATTGGTACATGTCAAAATCAAGAGAAATACTAGCTAACCTAACTAGAAATCCAAATCATATACTATCAAATTTTTAGTAGTCCTCAATTGACTCCATAGGATAGAAAATATAGAACATGATTGACCAATTGCAATCTAGACTCACCTACATAGAAAATATTGCATAGTAAAATTCCTAGGATATTGTTCATAGTGAGTGATTAGAAAAAACATACCTCGGTACGAAAATTTAATGAATACCATAAAATCATAAAATAAATTTATAAATCAAATTCGCATACAATTACAACTTGTACCTTCGACCAACCATCCCTAGGGCCTATATATACAATTTTCCATGACTATATGTCATATGATTGAAGTAGCTAGTGAACTTAATGATAACTTGTGTGAGCTAGTAACAGAGGGTACTCATGTGAATTTAATGTTAACTCATGTGAACTTGTTACTTATTATCTTGGTTTTTGGAAAAATAAATGTTTCTTAAAATAGACTTCAAAGGATCATTGGTTAAACATAGGAAACATTTATAACAAGTATCTCCATGAATTGAAAAATTAAAAGCAAATAAAAGCTTTGATTTCCCACGTGCATCGAAACAAGTGAGTAATAACTACATATTAAAACACATGGTACATCTCAAGTCGACACCTCAAAACCATACATACATAGTGTTTTCTTATTGGTTTGCACTTCGCGATGAAAAATACCTAGCTGAAAGATCATATAATACTTTATAACGAGATATTCTTCAGCGTGACAAGTTTTGATGATTCCCAAAACTACAAGGAGCTTGTTGATACTTTCGTTATTCCCAAATTGAAGTAGCGTGGAATATTCTTATTGGTTAACAACCAAAAATTTATCAAAGGATTGACATTGTGAATTGCAAAGGAACTTGGAGATTTCTTATTGACTCACACTTCGTGAATGACCGACAACCTGCCAAGCAATTGACATTACAAAAATAATATAATCATGGAGCTTTATTATTGGTTTGCACTTCGCAGATGACTAATAGAGGTTATGTAGAGCTTGACACTATAAAAACTATACATACATGGTGATTTCTTACCGGTTCACACTTCACAATAAAACATACATGAGAGAAATATCATATAATAGAAACGGTTTGTATGAACCATATATACATAGAGCCTTCTTTTTGACTTGCCTTCGCACTCTAACATGGTTCTTATGAAGGAAAACAACATGTGAAGCTATCAAATCTTTCCATGTGGAATTAGCAGGACTTAAAGGTGAAAAGATAAACAAAATCCATGGAAATACGTGGAGAATTAGGAAAAGTGGTGAATTAAAGCCACAACTACCAAAAGCCATGAGTAGCTCAAAGCCTCAAAATCAATGCAAAACATATAAATTATTAAATGACAGACTAGACTTCAATGTTGCAATGGTATACTGCCATTTTAGCATGAATTAGCAAGATTTACATGACTCTTGAAAGGATTTCATGCTCAAGCACCTAGTATTCAAGCTATAATTAAGCTTTTAAAGTCTAAATTCAAGTGATCACAAAGAAAAACAAAGTGTTACTATTTTCCGAGATTAAGAGCTTTTCATACCTATAGTTGCTCAATTATTTTAAAGATTATCATCAATGGATGTTTACTTTCACACATTCTACTCAGACCTACTCTTTGGAGAAACCATTTTTGACAAAAAATTCATCGGCTCAGAGTATTATACAACCTTGAAAATAGAGGTACAAGGATCGAGTTTGATAGATGACGATGATGATGCAAACTAGGACAAAGCATAGTGCATGACTGATCTAGTGGCCATTATACAGATATGGTTACATATTTTAGCTATAAAACCATAGGTAATGCCTTGTATCAACTTGCTTTGGGGAATTTTTGGTAATAATGTAATTTTTATAGGATTAATTCTAAAATCCAAAGGAGGAAATGTAATTGGTAATATAATTGAAGATGTTATTTCTGCTTACTATCATCTCCCTCAATTTAATATTCATTTCAATCAAGAAACAATGGAATAATGGGGAAAGAGAAATAACCTTAATATTGTGCTTAAAGATTGGGTAGAGGACCCGACTAGTTTCAAGTCCAACGTCATAGACAATATGAATATAAGATCTTTTAGATGTGGAGTGAGAGTGGGAATGGCCCTAATGAATAAACTACTTGGAGCACCATATATTGTGCATGTCAATCAGACATGGGTACCCCTGACTAGCCATGATCATCGATGATGAAAAGATACCTAATCTAGTTGGACTTCTATCTTTTAACCTCTACAATAATCTTGTGAGTGTTAGGGAGAAGAAGGAAAATTTCTATATGATGTCTTACTTGTTTTATTCCATGTGTACAGCCCAACAATTTCAAGGAATCCCCAATTGGTCACCACAACACACACATATAGTCCCTATGGTCTTTATCAATATGCATATGCATAACTATAGGAAGAACATGGAGGTGATCTATAATCATTATTACCATGTAATATTTTGTGCCATGTATTACACCCTTATTCCTATGGTAGGTCAAAGAATCATAAATTGATTGAGAAATTGGGGAGATTTATGGCATTGTCCAAATCAGATATAGTGATAATAGTATAGGAGATTCTCTCTATCCTATTTAGAATACCCAAATACATTTCAAACAAGCTAGGCCGAGCAGGAGATTGTATATCACTTTGTCCATGACATCAATCATGTGGAAAAGGAACAAAAGAAGAAAAATCTACTTATCCTCCTCTACCTTTCTCAGTAGGTTCAACAGTCTTGATTGATTGGAAAAAGTCCAAGAGAATAACAGCCCATAAGACATCATTCCACTTAGACTATCATACTCTAAGGTCTTTTGACCTGGCAGGAAGAGTGGGAAAATTCTACAAGCACACTCTGGCATGGCCACTTATAGCTACAAACATCATCCCCACAAGGATGACCTAGTTTATAAGGATGAGGTCGATGATCAAGTGGTGGCCATTAATATGAGAAATTTTAAATTTACCTATGCACCTATTGGGCATCGGGCCGAGTGGGAAGAATGGAAGTTAAGCCGGAAAATAAGTAAAACTAGAGAAGGAAGAAGAGGAAGAAGATTCAGATAACCAAGGTACTGATCCAAGTCATATTAATAAGATTTGTATTGGTGTGCCTCCATCAAAAGGACAAGTTGGTCCTTATCATTTTTCTCCTTCTCCAATCACATAAATGACAAGTCATGCAATATCTATTGGGATAGCCACAAATTCACACATTCCACAAGTAATTAGTCATATTATTAGTATTCCTCTGGTGAGTATTGTTGCAATTGTACCTCATATGTTTGTTCCTTTTCTTTCTACTTATTCAATTCCTACTTCTATAGGGATGGTTTCTTCTTCTTATATTCCATCTTCCTTAGGACCTTTCACTAGTAATATTCTCATTTCTACTAGTTATTATTCTAAAGATGAAGCAAGATGAGATCGCGAGATATTGGATCCTACTAGTTTTCAAACTCCTCCTTTCTCTTTCCCTATTTCTCCTACTTCCATTATTTCTCCTTCTATCCTTGCTTTTATTTTGGCATAGGTCTCTATTTCTATGCCTTCTTCTTCTTCTTCACCCATTCGTTCAATTGTTTCTTCTCCTTTTTATCCATCACCGGTGGTTCGTATCATTTTCTCCCCAAGTCATTGTAGTCACTTCTTCCCAGCTTGTTGTAGTTACTATAATAGTATCATAATCAATTAGTATAGCTCCCATAATCATTGCTTTTACTTCTTTAATTTATTCTTCCACTCCTTATGCAGTTGTATCTTCTTTAGCTCCAACATCATCGACACTCTTTTCATAATACCTTCTAAAGCTAAGTTGAAGGCATTAATGCATCCTCCTCCTTCTTTCCTTGGACACCACACAATTCCTCAAGTGGTAAGTCCTTCTTATACCTTGCCTTTCATAACCACAGTTTCATTTACTACTCTATAAGGAACATGGACTCCTCATGCTTGGAAAAAATCAATAGCTTCTAGAATGGAATAACTTGAAAACCCAAAGGTACAACTCAAGTATTATATCACATAGGCACCCTCAAGAGGGTCGTAAATAGGAAGTTTACCCATGGAGCTACTCCTATCTACATGGAAACAGAGGAGGGAATTTTGAGGATTTTTGAGAAAGAAAACACAGGAAAGAATTCATGGATGTAGACCCTCATTCAGCTTAAATTGATGCCACTCAATAGATGACATCCGATTTAGTTAAGAGAATGCAGCTTAGCTTGATGCTTTGTATGCTTAGAAACAATTCATTTTTCTAAAGAACACTTTTCCTAATGTACAAATGGCCTTGAGAACTTTGTATGAGTTATTAGTTTCTATATGAATTCATCAAGATGTAGTAGAGCAAGGGTTATAATAGGTACAAGGCCAACACAAATGTATGACTAGGATAAATTACATGATGGACAAGCTACTAGTTGTCATAAATAGGGTCTTTATCTCAATGTATTACAAATCAAAATCGAGGAATTAAATACAAGATAGATCTTCATGGGAAACAGTTTGAAAGAATTAGGTGATAGGATGGCCACATTAGAAGGATTAATGACAGAGCTACGGTGGATAGTAGAGAATATCTCTAAATTATTAGTTGAATCTCATATTACCTCTATGCATTATCCACAAGGCATGTTAATTTAGAAGTCCTTCTTTGAGAAACAATTACAACCATTCATTACTACACTCAAAGTGCTAGCTTTTCCAAGGTAGATAGTGTTGGGTAGACATCGATATTATGGCATTTGTGTCTTATGCAAATGGAAAAGTGGAGAAAGCTTCACTTCTAAGTGAAAATTCTAAATTTGTCTATAACAAAGTTCTAATAGTGATACAAGAAGTTCCAGATATAATGAGGCCATTTGGGTTATACTTGAGAATTAGTTCAAAGCATGTGTGACTAAACTTCAAAGGTGTAGTCAAACACAATCTACACATGTAACTTCAAGTGGAACCTAAGTAGAGATTGAACAAACAATAGCTTTCCTATTATTAGGATTTAATATTTTTAAATATGTAATCTTAAAAATAGGAAATATAAAATTTTTTGCATGGAAGCTATAATTTTTATCCTTTAATTAGCCACTCACAAACATTGAGATTATTTGAGCTATTTTTAACTAGCTATTTTTAAGCCCCATGGCGGTGGCAATTTTTTTGTACGTATATAAAAATTATTCTCTAAGGAGGAAGATTGTTAATAAATAAATCACTTGATAGTCCAAGGATTGTTCGGTGAGTGTTTTTATATATAATGATTTCTCAATAGTGTTGTAAAGTTTCCTAGATCACTTTTGATTTATTAATCACTCTATAATTTACTTTGTCATGAAAATTTTAGATGTGTAGAAGTTATTTCAATAATTATAAATTTTATTAGTTTTACTACTTATAGAGACCTACTAGAACTATCAAGGTTATAATGTGATCAAACTTGAATGTTCTTTGACACCTCCATATCAACTACCCGTATGCCTAGATTTGGATCACCTACAAGATGTGTTAATTAATATCAAAACTCCAAATTAATGCTACTAAAACAAAATGGGCTTTTGAATTCATTGTGAATAGAGGGAAAATTATAGTTTCTTTCATTGAATTAAATTAGTAATACTCTTCATATCTTAATCTAAACTTGTACACAAGCACACTTAAAAAGTGTTAGTTGTTTTTGGTGGTTAGGGTGCCTACCTCGGTCGATCACTAACCATTTCAAGGAGATAACAAACATTTTATTGATGTAAAATGACAAAATAGTAAATTCAATGACAAGTATACCCGACTTATATCGTAGAACAATCGCAATCGTGATTCACTAAAAACACATAGATATCGCAAGCCAATCGCATTCATTTCCCGCATGTGTTGAAATATTGCTAGAACAATGTTGCAAATGGTGTATTGTTCCTTTTGCTCCAATTTCACTTCTTCAAGACTTGTAAAACTGAGATATGTGAGAAATAGAGCAAGAAAAATCAAATATATGATTTCAAGATTCACTAAGAGAGATGAAAATATGTGAGTGAAGGTGATTTTCTGATTTGGAGTGCATAGGGGAGTGGGACACATATGGGTGCAATTTACATTGGGCATGTACATGGGTAGGTGTGATGGGACATAATTAAATGTGAGTGGGTGAGGATTAGTAAATGAGTGGTGAGTTGTTTTTATCCCCATTTTGTGGGGTTAATTGATTTTTTAGGATTTTATGTTTTATAATGTTTTTAGTATTTGTGAATAAGGGACCTTATGCACAAGGTGTGTTTTCTAGTGTATACAAGTGACGAGTCATAGATTCAAGAAGAGTGTGAGTGACCATAATATATGGTAGAAGATGTAACAGAGGTGCCGCAAATTAGAACAAAGCTTGAATGAGTGGTGAGGAAGGAAGTGAGATGTATGTGGGAGAATTTGGTAAGGTAGGTGAAGGGATGTGTGGCACCATATGTAATGAAGAGTGGAATGTAGGTGTATTAATGGGTTGTGTGATAAGTAGAGGTAGAGTGTAGATGATCGAAGCAAGTGAAGGAGGAGGGGAAGTTATGGGTGTGATAGAACCACATGGTGGTGGATAATGAGATAGATGTGGTGCCAAAATGAAAGACTCTAGACATGATGATACCACATCCATAGCGAAAGGACATGATAGTGGAGATTGATACGAGGATGAGGTAGATAATGAGTGATTAGGGGAGCATGATGCTATTGAGTTCAAGGTGGAAGTATGTAATGTTTTGGATTGTGAATTGTTTGATTAAGATGATGAGACACTAAAAGTGCATGATGATTGTTGTGTAGTGGGAAGTGAGGAATCAAATTATGGATCGATGACACATGGAAAATAAATGGGAGTAGTAAGGTGTGAAGTGATTGCATGGGCATTAGTAGATGAAGGTGGAGGAGATGGAGGTTCAACGACAATGTCTCCCTTATCAAGAAGGTCTTGAATTATTATTTGGATTTGAGGACATGAGTTGTTGGGATGATCATAGATGCGATGGTAAGAACATGTTTCATGGGAGGAACGTCACAATGGTGGGGGTGGTTTGGGAGTGAGAGGGATGAGATTGGCATCAAGCTACTTTTGGATAATAGAAGAAAGCATCTCAATCGAGGGAGTGAATTTGCGAGGGGGTTGGATGAGGCTAAAATCCTTAGTATAATGTAATGAACATGAAGATGTGGGTGTAGAAGGTGATGAAGTGTGAAGGGGATCGGATTTGATGACATTTGTGAATATGGGAGTGTGAAGGTGCAGCAAGTGGAGGAACCAAAACGTGTGGTAAGGAAGGAGGATTTATAAGATGAACATCCTTGCCGTGTTGTGCCATGTGCATGGCCACATAAAATGTGTGTAATGAATGAATTTGTAAGTGCTGTGAGATGTGAGGGACGTAACTTTTGGAAAAGAGGTCAATGAGCTCAGATTGTGGGAGGGAAAATGAAAGGTGGTGAACAAGAGTATGTGATTGTGTGACAAAGTCAATGATGGACTTGTTATGGGATTACCAAAGCATGTGAAGGTCAATGAGCATTGTGGCATGTGTTATGTGTAATGTGGATAGAGAAGTGAGATAAAAAGGTATCTACAAGTTGTGTGAAAGTATAAATACTATGTTGTGGGAGGTGTGAATATTAATCAAGTGCGCGCTAATGACCTGAAAGTCGAAAAGTTTGAAGAAGGAGAGCATCATCATCTTGGATAAGATCAAAAACATAGTGGCAGAGATGTAAGTGATGTTGGGGTCCTTGGTTCCATCAATTTTTTCAAAAGTAGGCAATTTAAAATACAAATGGATAGGGATGACACGGTACCATGGGATGAATAGGCTTATTACAAATGATGTGATAAGTATATGTGGGTGGAAGTTCCCAAGTATTTGGACTCAATATTTGCAATGCGGCCAAGAAGATGTTGGTGGAGAAAATTAGAATGTGAATGACCATGAAAATGAATGGAATGCATGGGGAATGACAATACTATAACTTTGAAACATGATTGGAACAAGTCGGTGCAATGGTAAGACCAAAAATTACAGTCGGTTGTAATTGTGGATGGATCTAGGATAAATCGGAACAAAATGTAGAATGGATGAATTAGCGGTGTGACAGGTAAGTCGTAGTTTCAAATGACTTTGGGAAAAATATGGGGTGGAAAAAAATTGCAGCACAATCACAATTGTGAATGACCCCGGGACAATTAGAACTCAAAATGGATGAAAGAAATAGATATGGCATTGTGAGAAGGGTCTTTGAAGAAGCAGAAATAGTCATAGGCACGACTTAAATAATGTTATTTTTCTATCTCAAGGTGGAATAAAGGGGCTCGGTCTGATTGGATTCCTATAAAAGGATCTCTCTAAATACCAAGCATTACCCGAATGAGCATTGTACACTAGAAAAAATTCTAGTTATCTGTTCTACTTTACACCCCTTTATTAACCAAGATGGATTCTACTTTGCTCAATTAATCAAACTGGGGTCATTACTAAGTTAACCTTGGCTCTAACCTCATGGGTGTACTATTCAGGAGGGTTCCTATTTCATTGGCATGTTCCCTCAAGGTGCCAAATAATTTGGGGTTCATGTGTTACTCCTCACAATGAATTTTAGGGCTTATGCCCATGCACTTCCCATAGGTATGTGGACGGGTATTTATCCTTATCCGAAATTGTAATAAAATGTGTAGTTCATTCCCAATTCATTCCTTTAAGAAAAACAAATGTGTTTTTAAGTTTTTGTAGAAACAAAGTTACAATATCATCACAATTGTGAATGCTCTGCAACCATATTTTAAGGTTTTTTGTGTTAGAAATCGCAACTCAAGTAGTAGTTGCGACCGGCCTACAACCCGATTTTAAGGGTTTTTAATTTTCAGCAGACCTATAAGAACCAAATGTTAGATCTACTCCAAACGTTAGGAAAAAAAAGAAACTAAAAATATAAAACGAAACCCTAAATAAAGCAATGTTAGATTCAAAAACAAAAGGAATTACCCACAACCAAAATAGTCCCACCGTGGTCGTCAAAATGTATGCCTAGATTTTTATCACCTATAAAATGTGTTGTTTGATATGGAAACTCCAAATTAATGTTACCAAAACAAAATGGTCTTAGGATGCCACCGTGTGAAGAGAGGGACAATTGTAGTTTCTTTCATTAAATAAAATGGGTAAAAATCTTCAAATCTGAATTTAAACCTACACACAAGCACACTTGAAAAATGTTAGTTGTTTTGGTGGTTAGGGGACCTACCTTAGTCAGATCCCTAACCCTTTTAAGGAGATAAAATACATTTTATTGATGTAAAATGAAAAAAAAGTAAATGAAATGACAAGTATACCTAACTTAAATTGTAGGACAATCGCAATTGCGTTTCACTTTGAAAATCATATGGAGATCGCAAGCTAATTGCGCTTGTGTTTCCCTCCTATGTTGAAATTTCACTAGAACGGTGTTGCATATGGTTGTATTGTTCCTTTGTGCTCTGCTTTCACTTATTCAATACCTGCAAAACCGAGATATGCAAGCAAGAGAGCAAGAAAACTCAAGTATAGGATGTCAAGAGTTGTTAAAAGAGATGAAATGATGTGGGTGAAGGTGATTTTATAGATTTGGAGTGCATAGGGGAATGGGACACATATGGGTGCAATGTGCATTGGGCATGTACATGGGTAGGTGTGATGGGATAGAATTAAATGTGAGTGGGTGAGGGTTAGTAAATGAGTGGTGAGTTGTCTTTTATCCCTTTTTTGGGGTTATTTTATTTTTGGGGCTTATTATGTTTTATAAGATTTTAGTATTTTTGAATAAGGGACCTTATGTGCAAGGTGTGTTTTCTCGTGTCTACACTACCCAAACATGTGATTGAAATATTAGAATCCAAAGATGTGGTACAACAATTTGAGCATGGAATACATGGTTGGTGCAAGGGATGTAATCAAAGGCATGGTCATATATCTCTTTTTCTATTAGCAAGTACAAATTTAGTACTTACCCATCTCTTTAGATTTTTACAAGACAACATTAGCCTTATGCCAATCTTCATTGATCAACTTGATATCTATAAAAGGTAGGACCTTCATGGTTATATAAAAGCAGGTATCACAAAGATGACCAAAAAGTATATGTAACACTATAAGATTTTCTTAGTGATGTAATATTATCTCCACCATGTCAAAATATCATTTGAAACATATTCAAAAATCTCCCAAGCATTCCATTGAGAATAGTTATGTTTTGATCTACTTTAACTCTAGTTTTTCTTTTGTTTTTTCATTTTATCTTCCTATGGTATGTGTTATCAAAATATTTTACCTATAGAAGGCTATATAAGAAATTCAATATCACTTTGATGACGCCCTAAAATTTACAAAGCAAATTGCATGACTAAACAAGGAAAGCTAACACCATTGCAATCCATCTAGCTAAGGTTATAAGTTTAAGAATGTAACATTAAGATAGAATCTTAAAAGAATGCTTAACTAGTATGAAAACAATACAAAATCTAACTAAACATGCCTACTAATATGCTTGAATTACCTAACATGGGCCTAAATAGAACTAAGAGGGCAATCAAATGGTTATGGTTGCTACTCCAAACAAGGTGAAATGGCCTCTCCCAATGACTACTTGATCATTTTGGATATCCATCTACTAACTTCGTTGAATGCTTTAAGCAAGGATTAAACTTGGCTATATATCATATTTATTATATGAGATGCAAATCAAAGCATCGTGTAAAGTATAAAGGAATGAGGTGAACCCTTTTCATAGTTTTCCTTTTGGGAGAAACTTTTATTTTGGTGCATGTGGGACTAAAAGTCCCAAATTAGATTAGAATTGTTAATCATGATTAGGTCTTGCTAATCACAATTAGTCAATCACCAAGTGATTAATAGGTGTGAAGCCTTAAGCAATCGCTTAGGATCAACTAGGAGGCTAGGATAAGCTTTTAAAGCTTGTTGAAACGTTGTAGAGGTGAATGGGGTGATTTTGAGTGGTTGGAAGAGGGGTTTGAGCAAATACTAGGGTATATTCACCAAATCAAAGGCAAAATAGGCCTAATTAGCTAATAAATGTTATTTGTCTGCTTTTGAAGAGGCTTTGAACTTACGATTCACCGTAAAGTGGCATCCTGAATGCAAAGGGGTTACACAATCAATAAATCATTGTTAATTGGCTAAAGTGGTAAGAAATGTTAGTTAATTAGCAAAGATTACTAATTATAACGGAATTGGGAAGAATAAGAGTGATTTGTGTGCATTTTGGCAATAAGATTGCAAAAGCGGAATTTAGGTGTCTACACACTTTATAACTCACGTGACACTCTTAAAACCTTATATTACAAATACCATTCTAAAAGCACTTAAAAGGGTTCTTGAATCCTAAATCTACCAAAATATATCACACATCAATTAGATAATTCACTACTATAGGTCTAAAGCACTCAACTACATCAAAGGGTTTTTCGTGTTTATAGGGTTCCATTTGTTGCAGTGATTACAAGTCATCTCAAAGTTGTGTGAGCAAGAGTGGCATATAACAAAATTCATTTCCAAATAAATGAATCACACAAAAATTTCAGATCCATAATGTCAAAGGTTTCAACACTAGAAAGATTGAAGTCGAGATCGTAAAAATTAGGTCCTAACCATATAGTAGTTCTATATTCTTGCCCCTTATCGATTTTTAGTTCCAAGATTGGTACCAAATAATTTATAGTCTTTGATTTGCATGTTTATCTATGTTTCACATTTGGATCATTCCTTCTCTTTCCTCTATAGTTATGTTTCTCTCTTATCTTGTGTATATTCAAGAAATTACTTCATGTTTATCAAATGTTACAACTTTGAACTCAATTCTAATTATGAATGGTTAATTTGGAAGGTAATTGATCAAAAGTTAATATTTGTTTGCAAAGGAAACAAGCATTTTTGTCTATGACTATTTTCATAATGACATCACAAAGTGTTAACTAACCTATGAATGTTTACTTGTGACTTATCTTGCAAGTTCTAGCAGGTTTTTTGGTTTGTGGCGCTTCTTTGTTTGTCCTTCATATTCTTTAGTAATTGTCTTTTGGGAATTACAAGCTTTGATAGTTCTAAAACTAAGTGGACTTCCTTATTGGTTCCTTATACTCTCCAAGTTCAGACCTAACAAGTTTTGTTAGTTACAAAACTACATGGATCTTGTTGATTTATTCTCTATTCATAAATTGACAGGACAAGTATCTCGTGAATCTTACAAACCCTGACTTCTCCAAAGAAAGGACACTACGCAGAAGCTATTCATTTATGTGATATTCACATCATTACATTTTCAAAATACTTACTGAGGACTAACATTACACATTACAAAACAACATGGGGATGTCTTATTGGCTCGCTTTTGACTATTTTTGACAAAGTCTTAGTAGAGATTGCATATGTGAAAAATAAAGTAGTGCGGAATATTCTTATTGGTTAACAACTGACAAGGTTATTAAATGAATGACATTACAAATTGTGAAGTAACTTGGAGTTTTTTTATTCACTCGCATTTCACAATGACTGACAAGACATACCAAGAAACTAACATTGTGAAAACAATATAAGCATGGAGCTTTCTTATTGGTTTTCGCTTCACGGTGACTAATAGAGGTTATGTAGAGTTTGACACTACGAAAATCATACATACGTGGTGTTTTCTTATTGGTTTGCACTTCGTAGTGAAACATACATGACAAAAATATCATATAATAGAAATGGTCTGTAAGAACCGTACATACATGGAGCCTTCTTACTTACTCACCTTTTGCACTCTGACATGGTTCTTACAAAGGAAAACAACATGTGAAGCTATCAAATCTCACCACGTGGAATTAATGGGACTTAATTTTAAAGGTGAAAAGACTGAAAAATCCATGGGAATACAAGATTCAAATAAGCTTAAAAAATTCATACTCAAGCACCTAATATTCAAGCTATTACAGATATTTTGGAGTCCAAATTCAAGCAATTACAAAGAAAAACAAAGTATTGTTATTTTCAGAGATTAAGAACTTTGCATATATATAGTTTCTCAAGTTTTTCAAAGTTTATCAAGTATAAATAAGGAAAAATATATTATCAAAACAATGTATTGATTATTTGAATATATTATATGAACATCTATATCACATATCCACGAATGGAAGCTTCCAATGTATTGATGGTGGATCATCTCTATCATTTGTTTGACCAGTTCTCTAACTTGGTTGACAGTCAACTGGTGCAATAGATCCATCCCCATCTCTAATAGGGTCATCTGTCGTATTTGTGGCATTATTATCAGCCCCTCTCCTTTCATTAATCGACTTCCATATTGTCAAAGCCCTATCATAGGGAAATTTATTCACTTCATACCGTGATGTGTAAATTCTCAAATAGTTTTCCAATTTTTTGTCAAGCTTGTTTCGTAATTTTGACTTTATAAAGGTCAAGGCATGAAAATTCTCTCATCTTCAACTAAACCCAAAATCATTGTTTGACATAGCTCAACCAATGAAAAAAACTCGAACATGGTTTCTTGCAAAATAGTACTCAACCCAATTTTTTTCCATAGTCGAGTTATTGCTCCACACTCTAAGGGATTATCCAAACATTTGAATTGATCAATCATTGTAGAGGAGAATTCATGGGATTGATCAATAAAATTTTCCTTTCTTAAAATACCTAGAATATTTGTTCCATTGATATCAACAAGATTACAAAAATGTTGAATCAATGTAGTCAATCTCTTGTGGTAGTCTTCTTACAAATATATTTCATTTTGGACACTATTCCAATAGGTGGGATTTACTAAAGCCATTGCTTCAAGTAAAGCATTCCCTTATTTCTTCTAGTAGGGAAACTATAATTTATCTTAACCTTACCCTTGTTGATGATACAATGTTATCAAAGAACATCCTGTGACATTTACCTTCTCAACCTTATTGGGTTTATTTGAAAGAAGTGCATTGATATCTCATATCCACGTACAGAAGCACATACTTATCCAAACAAGTTGAACCTCATAAAGCTACTTGGATTTCCAATCTTTATCAAATTATTCCAACTATCAAACTTTGGACCCAAAAATCAATCTCATTGAGAAATAAATATTCTATTGCCAGACAAACACATTTCCTCAAACTAGAAAAATCAGCAATATATATAGTTCTTTCTTGGGCTTGTTTAATTAAACAATGCATTTCATCCAACATGGGAAGGAGACCACACAACATCAACAATGTCTCTATATTAGTCAAACGATGTATCAAATCCTAAGCCTTGTCCACTTCCATGCGATTCTGCCACATTACTCCCAATAAGGATTGATACTCGTCGTACACCCTACGAACCGGTTGATACAATGAGATCCACCTAGTGTCGACATATTTTAATAGTTTATGCCCATTTTTCAGTACTTCTACAAATATTTAGAATTTCATGAACCTTTTAGGACTACAATAGAAATAAGCATACACCTCTCGAACAAGTTCTTCAACTTTTGCTACAAGTTTAAATTTGCTAACTATTTTGTATGCTAGATTCATTTTATGAGCCATACAATGAATGACAATCATATACGAGAAATGAGATGTTTGGAGTCTTACACATAGACCATTACAATGACCTTGCATTACAGATGCCCATATTCCCCAACACATACCAACTTTTTGCAATTGTAGAATCATCCATGCCACTGATCTCCTTCAAACTTCTTATTACCAATTCACAAAGGTTTTCAGCATTGGAGTTCTCTCTCATCTTGTGAATAGCAAGTAAGTGAGGTTATCTCACATGATTCTCAACAATATAAACATGCATACAGACCCAAGTAGTATTATCTATTGTTGTAACCTCATCAATAGACAAAGACACGTATTGTGTAGACTTAAGTTTCTCTTTCAAGTCTTCTTTCTCAACCATAGCTATGCATTTTTCCCAATCCCAACCACTACTTTCAAACTAGTGAGAATGAGGAAAGTGTGGGACACCAAGAAAAGATAGCATCTTCTTATGTTTAGGAAAATCTATTATAGGACGACCTCTTTTTAGAATGTGAAAAATAGTAGCTAGTTAAATTATTTTACCTAAAAGATTGTTTTGAATGACCTTGTTAAATTGAGATGTAATTGTCCCTCCATTATCTCGTAACTATTCTTTCAGTTCTCTTGATCCTCAAATTATTTTTCATACCTAATATGTAAACAATCATCCATAATTTTCCATCTAGCAACATTCTTCACAACTTTGTCTACGATTTTTTTTTTCATATATCTTTCCTACGTGTTTCTCAATAATATCTAATTTAAGTTGCATTGTCTTGTCCTTGCCCAATTTCTAGCTACAAATTGTGCATTTCCATTCTTTGCGAGGTTTATCTTTATTTTCATTTTCAACATGTTCAATAAATGGAAACTTAGAAACCCGCTCTAACTTGAAACTCCTTCCCGTGTCCGATTTTATTACCTTTCTCTTTCTTCCAGAAATAGGTGTCCCCGAGTATTTGTCGTGGTGGAATTTAAATTTCGTTAACTTCCATAAGTTTCACCTCCAACATTCAATTGGGTAGGTGATGATGTCCTTGTATTATAGTGGAAACGTAAATCATCTAGTGATGCAATTTCAATTTCATTCAATGGGATGTCTTCAAGGAGGAATTTCATTGTTGTCGCTATTGACAACAACAAATCATTAAACCATCAATGAAATCATTTGGTTTCATTTTGAATGAAATCATTTGGTTTCATTTTGAATGCAATCATTATCCCTTGATTGTGTTGGTCCTGCTGGATAAGGATGGGATTTTGTAGATGGTTTCTCAAAATAAGATGCAATTTTTGTATGCCAGTACTAGGAGGTGTTGCACTTGCTTTTTTCTTGAGATTCTCTTTTTAGTTTTCATTTTCCAATAAGGAAATGTTTTGAGTTGGTTTTGATGAGATGAAAATCAACTAAGGCATTGCAATGTCCTGTGACATGGAAAAAAATGTCACTGCCGATAATGCACATATACTTGCAATACCATAAAATCAAAAAATGACATATTTTAATATATTATAGCATTTCTCGAACCTAACTTACAAAAGCAGATAAAGCAATGCGACATGATAGAAAACAAGTTTTAAATTAGATCAATATTGAATAGACTTACCTACACTAAGTGCTTGTAGGATGTAAACTACAATGCATAGGTGGCGGAAAGACCTTAATTTATTTGATTTTTGTAAGAAAATTGCAATATGTTGAATCCTTTTCTACTACTTTGCAGATTCACAAAATTGACAAATCGGAAAAGATAAAACAATCATTTTCTTAGTGATTAGTTTCTAGAATCTAGATCTGTGCGTGTGTATGGCGAACTTACACAAATTTCAAAAAAAAATCCCAAAAATGTCGACAAATGAGACCAAAGGTTCCATAGTGATCTGGAAATGGTACTTATTTATTTATTTATTTTTGAAGTACTTAGAAAATTTCTAGATTTTGAAATTTACAGACTCAACATTGATCTTGAGTTAATTTGATCCAATTTTTAGGTGTCTTGAAACCCAAATCCTCAACTCTTCCAAAAAGACCAATTAATCTGATTTTTCAACTTTAAGTGAATCACTTGAATCTAATACAAATCCATTTTACTTCACAGTTGATTTTTAATCATACACTCAAACTGACATTTGAATCTAAGATGATAAGTGTATTCAAATCTTGTTGTGGGTTATGGATACTGAAAGTTCCTTCAATCCATTTACTCCAGTTTTATACTTATTTTATCAATTAATAAAATTAATCCAATGATGAATTTCAACTGATAAAAATCTTTAAAAACTGAAATGCACAAATCCACAAAACAAGAAATTGATAACGGAGTTCACCCGAAGGCTACATCTCCGGATTCACAAAAAGTGAATCGATCCATTAAACGTCCAATGAAGTAAAATATCCCTTCAATATTGACTTAACAGACCTTTATACCTGCAAATGAGCTGATTCAAACCTCAAGGAATTCTGCAATTTACCATAATCATTCCCAAGTTCATCCGTGGCTCCTACAGTATTTCTTCTGTTTGTTCCCTGTGTAAATACGTTCAAAAAACGTCTACAACTTGAAATATACAAGACCTATACAAATAAGGTTTAAATTTCTGGAAACTTTAGGAAATTATTAAAAACTTCCCTTTTTACTTCATGGTCTGATTCGGATCAGAAGTGGATGCAAAATACAGATCTCTGCTTGCCCCTCGTGCCTGTTCTGTGAAACTGCGATGGAAAAACGCCTACACAGAAAAATATATAGCACTTCATGCAACAAAAGTTACCTTTCTGGAAATCTCTCAGAATTTTGAACAACTTTCATTTTTACACCAAGTCCTAATTCGAACCATAAGTGCCTCGAAAATTGTGATCTCTGCAAACTGGTCCTTGGCTGTCCCCCTTTTCAACCTACCAAAAGCTTCCCTTTAAATAGATGTGATCTCCTTCTCTATCACTTGCTACAAAGTGGCAGCTTGGGAAGGCTGATTACTATTTTGGAAAAGGTTCAAATCCCCCTTCCATAGGTTTAGGAGCCCAATTTAGCCATTGACCCCACGTTTGGTGGGAAAGAGATAAGATAAGCCTTAAAATAGCTTTTTTGGCCACAAAATCCTCCTTATACCATGGGATTTGAATTTATTCACATGGAATGGATTAAATAGATTTTTAAAATTATTATTTTAAAATCTAAATCCACTACAAACCTGCCAAGTGTCATGCCAATAATATGCCATTTGTCCACGTTAGAGTGTGCCACGTCATCATTTGACCGCAACTTTGACTATGCATATCTTTCGCATACGAACTCAGATTTGGTCCGTTCAAAATGCGTCGGAAAGCTTGCGATGAGCTCTATACCATGGAACTGATTTTGAAACATTATAGTACCATCAATTTTTCTCATCACCAACTGCCACGTGTCACCTTGTCATTGGTCCACTGGTTGACCTATTGACTAGAGTTGACCCGTTTGGAGGCCCATCTTCGACCGGCGATAGAATTTGCATACGGACTCTGTTTCTGGAGTTCAGCATACCGTCAGAAAGGTCTCAATAAGCCCTTCAACATGGTCCAATTTTAGGGAAGTTTAGGGAAAATTTTCATAGTGAAAAATCCTCCGGATCACATAGTATTCTTGATGATCCAAGAATTTTTTGAAATCTCTTTACATCGATTACACAAAAATCCATTAAAAATATAAGTTGGGATTGGAAATTTATTGGCTATTTGCATGGAACAAATTATTGTTTGTGGAATTTTTTGGGCAAAATGTGGGCAGTGCCATGGTTGTCAAAATAGCCAAATTCATATTCTAGAATTTCTACTATTCATCTAATTGTGAATATTCACCGCTAAAATTTTCCCTAGTTATAGCATGACAAGAGAATGTGGTGGTATCCTTGATGGGTCACACATGCAAGTCTACGATAGAACAATAATCTGACATCTAAGGTGATAAAACTCGTGTGACAGATTGGATTCGACAAGAGGTATAGGATGTCACTTGGTGCCTACCTACATAGAAAAACAAAAGGTGGTGTCAAAGTAATAGTAGCACAACTATGGGTGTGATAGCGTTGGAGGAATTCATAATGCTTTTTACACCCTTCTTATAATTGAGTAATAACTATAATATGGTTATTTCCAAGGTGTGTGTTAACCAATGACTTTGGTGTATAAGAAGCGTCTTGTTGTGGCGAGAGATAATATAATTAGCTTGTGTCAAATGAATCAGAATTGTCACGGTATACTTGAGGTCTAACAAGGGTAAATTTGAGCTTAGCTAACATGTTATGATATTATCAAGATCTTCATCATCGGAGACGTCATTACAGTGTTGTTTAGTAATTTGCATAGTAACATATGGTGGTTTTGGTAGGGTGGTTATCACTATTAGGGATAGTATTGGCTTTAGGTTGCTTTTGTTGTTTGTGTGTGTCGAACATTTGAATTGGGATGGGTGATGTAGGTGGTTGTTAGAGAGGTTGATACACACTAGCAAAAGCATCCATAGGTGCTTGTGAAAGGCGATAGGCACACACTTAATGTTTAGAAAACAAAATTAATAATAACAATGTTTGTTCTCTCAAGTTGAAGTTGTTTGACTTGCATAATGCCCACTACGGATCAATTCTTACTTATTACAAAGCCCCTCGATGCCCCAACATGGAGCTTCAAGCGATTGAGACCAGGATCATGCCTTGGGTAGTTTTTACAGTGTAGATACACCTTTCCTATAGTTGCTTAGTTAAAGGTGATAACTAATTTAGATGTACACTCACTCAACTTTGTAGTTTTCTATGTGTTTACTCCAAAGTATGGATGTCAACATTCTAGTATAAATTAGTGCCTAAGTTAATACTTTAGCATTCAATAAAAAAATAACTAACAAAATCAATAAATCAAACATGCATATTGATATATACCATGAATGAATTTATATGATTTTGTCCATTTAACTTGTAATCTTTCTTGTGAGAATGAGACCTATTGTAGATGAATATATTTCACAAACCAAACATTTGTCAAAAGAATAGATTCAAAAACTGGTAATAATAAACAATATCTTATAAAATGGACTATATTTTACAAAATGAGCTTCTTATTTAAAAACATTCAAAAACTATTAATAGTGAATTCCCCTAAATTATCGACTTTATTGTCTACTTTTATTGATTTTATCATCCACTCTTAGTGTTCTTCTTCTCATATTTACAAGAATGTTTTTGAGATATCGAGAGTGAACCTATACTTTGTAGGTATATAAGTAGTATTTGTTATGTATTTGGTGAATATTCGTGGCGGAGCTCATCAATGTGTCATGTTGTCAACCTTCGGAAAGTAATTGACAACACATGATGCATGTTCCCCTTCCGCAAAACAGTCTACTATAGTATGATCCACGTTTCATTACATTGTAAATGCATGGGCGATTCGGAGAGACCTTTTAGTGTGGAATCAGCCTCTAGAAATCATGCCAGTGTAATTTAGAATTCTCAAATTTCAATGTAATGAAGACGGTAACAAGTGACAATGTAATTCAGAATTTTCAAATTTAATGACAAATCTTATACCAATTCGTAGTTTTTATTATACGAGGCCTCAGATATGGTATTGCAATTATTCAATACCTCCAACCCAAAAGACTGTTAAACAAGTAAAGCGTAAAAAATTCCTGCCACAGTAGCCCGACAGGTCCCTGTTTTTTTAATACTTAAATGATAAATCAGCTATATCAAGATAAGAAAAAATTGTATCCAGTATAATCCTGGCTCTGTCTCTACAAGAATATGTCATACACTGCGTGGAAATCCAAATGGCAGTGATAGCAGCAATCCTGTTTGGAGATTCATGCAATGAAGCGTTTCATTTTATGTTTAAATATGATTCACTAAAAATTAAGCTAAAAATATGAGAAAACGGTCATAACAGTGCAAACATCAGTTATTGTTCTTCTTCTTCCTTTTTTATCCTCACCACTGTTGGAGAAGGAAAACAAAACAAATATATATATAAAAATAAGAGCTTGAGATTTTATATTTTTGTAGAAAAGACAAAAATGTATGAAGATCAACACAGTATTATTGGTTGGATTTGAATGATTTAGATTTTAAAATAAGATGAAAATGTTTTAGGAAGACAATGACAATGAAGATGGGAGTTGCAAAAAAATTGGCTTTAGAAAGACCTATTGGCCTACTAATTTGTGGGATAAAGTTGTCATCAGATTCCACCAATTGATAATATTTGTAAGAATCGTCATCTACAAAGCATGGGCATTCATATCCATCACACATATATTTGAGACAATCGGTGAAATGTAGATGGAACCGCCACCACGACATGAGTCTCGTGGCTGTCCCAATAATATACTATAATTCAATTATGATGGCATGACATGGAATTGTGTGAATATAGTCTTAGGACCTAAGGTTACGAGTAAGGTGATGGTACCAACTATTGAACAAGCCACATTGTTGAATCCTTTGATTTGTGTGTCAAACTATCTAAAAGGTGGTGCATTTGAGCCCATTGTACTTAAAGAAAGTCTTATTACATATGTTCAACCCTAATCCATTACTAATGAGAGTGCATTTGACCATTTTTATGAAAACTTGAACCTATATATAAAAGAGCAAGTCGAGGTTTGCAATGTGTTGTGGTGGATAATCCTCTTTGTCAAAAGAAATGTGGTGATCACTATCCTCAAAAGTGTTTACAAGACATGCAAAATATGTAGAATCTGCATTAGTTGGAATAGTGGCTTTCGAGTGAATGGCATAAAATATCCTTGTGTTGTTGAGTGTTGAAGTAATTTGAGATTAGAAATGTGAGCTTGATTAGTTGATCCAAGAGGTCATATTCTTTGTTGGGTGCAATTGGAGCTTTAGGTGGTGGAGATATAATTAGGGTTGTGTTGGTAGTGTCGCCTCTATTAGGACGAAGGCTATTGGGAGGTTTGTTGCATTGTTTGTTGTATCGTATAATGACCGCAGCCACCTCATGGGTAGGCATGTGGTTGATTATAAATATTGGATTAATTAGGTGATGACCTAATGTATATGACAAAAAAGGGATAAAAGGTCGGTTGAGAGCTCGTTCCCCATAGGTACGATAGGTAACATCTCAAAGTTGATTTGAGAGCCAAAAACAATGTGTGGATAATAATTAGTGCCCATGATATAAAAAATGATCTCAATGTAACTTACGGCTTTGAAGAAACCCTATGAAAATGTAGTATAAATCCAAATTGAATAAGGAGAAATTTGAAATCCTAGGGTGAGGATATGCCTTGTGATTACGGGTGATTAAAGTAAGCGAGTTCACCAAGATGTAATGCAAATATCAAGCTTTATACTAATTAAAGCATTAAACAATTGTGTAAAAAATAAATAAGATCGTATTAAAGTAAAATAATGGTAAATATTTAGCTCATAAATCATGTCCGCATTATAACAAATTGCAATAGCATAGATGAGCTAACTAAGAAAAGTACAAGCATGGTTAGAGAGGATTGCACCGATTTTGGACTAAAGATGCAATGACAAAGTGATATGAAAATAAGGGTGTGTGTTGTCATCACACTTTGTTGACGAAGTTGCTTATCTCAAACAAAGTAACCCAAGGGACGTTGTCCTACATGGACAACTTTGTCGTTTGTGGCTCGATTGAATCTCATTTTTAGCATTTTGCTCATCTATGTCTATAACTTTATCTTATGTAGTTGAAATCCCACAATCGCAGATGTGCAACTAATTAGAGTTTCTTCTTCTTATTTGCTTGGGGACCTAAAAGGGATTACCACTTTTGTTTTGAGTGGCATCCACCACACCTACAAAGCAATTCTCTATATAGGCATCAAACCCTCTTAGTTTCTCACTCGACATATGCATGCAAGATGTATATTGCGATATGTTTGGCAATAAATACCCTAACTAGGACCTCCAATACTCAACAATGATTTTTAGTATGTGAAATATAACTTTGCAAATCGGCATAGGGCAGTTACGTGTGATATATGTTAACTTAGAGTAAGCTAAATATTGCTCAACGATGTGAGAGGTGAGACCCTTAAAATGAGTTGAGTGAATATGTTTATATGACTTTTGCAACAAGATTTGCCACTCAAATGACGCATGCCCAACTATACTAGCTTGTGCATTTGAAAATATGATTGTTGGTGCTTTGGAGGGCAAAGCTGGCCAACCGACTTTATCTATCATGGCCAACTTTGTCTAGAGGTAGTGCACAAATGCAAATTGTTAGGTGGAGATGGGGCCCTAATGTCCAAATGTATTGTATATTTTAAGAATGAACTCTTTATTGGTCAATGACAGACAGCAAGTACAGCCTAGTGGTTGGCAGTCCTAAGGGATGTATAAGGATGGGTCATTTTAGTGTGCAATGAGTTATTAGCCAAAACAAATGCCAAAGATTAATTATCAAATGCCGTAAGGATTAATTGTTAAATGTCACAAGTCCAAATTTAAGTATCTATAGATAGTCTACTTTTCAATTTTATCATATGGTATAAGATGAATTAATTAGTATACACAACATATTTCCATCATTATTCAACTTGATGGGCATCCATGGTCAGCATTTTTGTCATCATACAACATCCACTCTCAAATCCGACATCCCACTTGTTACAAGCATACATACATTTTTCTTTATCATATTACATGATTGTTTGAGATCAATATTGTCGAGGTGTTTAACACGAGACATAGTCCCCATACAAAAGATCTGGGTTCGAACCTTGACAAAGCCCTAAAGCCCCATATGTGTATCTACAAATAAATGTACCAACCACTCAACCTATTTTGATAAACAAATGGCCATCCAACCCACTTTGTCAACGAAGGGGCATCAAACTAGGGAGGCCACTCAATCTATTTTGATACACAAAAGACCATTCAACCATTCTTTGTCAACAAAGGGCCGTCCAACCAAGGAAGCCACACAATCCATTTTGGTACACACAACAAACATAGAAACAAAAACAAACAAAAAAATAGAGTATTATGGTGTAATGCAATGAGTGATATGATACTTTCTTATTGTAAAAATCAATAATGAAAGACTTAGAAAGCATCACAAGATAACCAACACAAGCAAAAGAGTCAACAAGGAATGATGCTACAAAGCATTTGGCAATTACAATGTCCTCCTCTAGCATATTATCCCATTGACAAATCTATTGGTACCAGTGGTGCCTTATAAACCACCTCTTGCTCATAGTTGTTATGCATGTGGAATTATTATTAACAAACAGTTTATATAGAACGCATTACAGTAAAACCTAATCCTCAACTTATGTGGATATGTCACTTCCTTTGTAAACATCAATAATGTAACACTTAAACACCCATCCTTACTTCCACCTTGTTCGTTTGAATAAAATGAACATTCAATTTATATGTAGGCTGAAAAAAGATATCTTGCAGTACTCAAAATTCCTCTAAAATTCTTCAACTGGACCCAATTCACATAAAATGGAATGCACCAAAAAGATTTTCAAATTACTTAGAATGTGTGCCCTGGCAAAACCATATTTATTGCATGCGGTCTAAAGATACAGAGATTTGAGCACTGAAGTTGTTTGATGTATCACGAAAAACATTGTTGCCAATGACTGCTTATTTATTTATCCGATAAAGCATTTTAGCGTAAAAGTTACAAGTTAATCATTAGTCGACTGCTAAAAAAGCAGCTCGTACAAATCCATAAACGATGTTGGGAAGATCAAGCTAGGAAAATGAGAACTGGATACTGATGAGATAAAGAGAGAAGAAAAATGAATATCGAATATTTTTATGATCTCCGTAGTTGACTGACAAGCTCGAGTGCTAGCAGGCTCTAGAAATTCTAGTGTCAACATGCAATTTGTCACTCTTCATATTGGTCATCATCTTCTAGTTCCTCTTCCTGCTCGTACTCCTCCTCCTCCTCAAAAGGAGGATCAGATGGCATTGGCGGAGGAAGAGGTGTCTTCATAGGGCTAAACTGAGGAGTTACATCAGCCTTTCGAGGACTCCTTGGTCTGTCCCATTCCTGCAAGCATTTGAATAACATAGAATTCAGATTCGACATCAATGAAAAATGTGAGCAATTGCCTATGCTCCTACTTCCTTAATGATCAAGAAGCAGCGAGTAATAGCCGAGGAACCACAAATTGATTCAAAATGCACTTCATTTTCCTAAAACTTGTGGTAGTTGACAGTTCTTATTGCACGCATTCAGAACTGGATACCATGCAAACTGACAACTGTAATTGGAATTTGCAATTTTCGATACATCCCACTTTGCCGATCATCAACCTATGAACACCACTCTTCAATCAAAAGCAAATCATCAGTCTACAGATATAAAAGGCTTGCAAAAAATATTTTTATGGTGTAATACTGGATGGAAATCCAGGATTTTCAAAGAAAAAAACCAAAAAATCGGTCTAAGAGAGAACATAAAACAATATAAGATAGCAAGGATCCTCAAACAAACTAAGACAGTGATCTGAAGAAACCATCTGTAAAATGCATTTAAAATTGGAGTCAGAAACTAAATCTTGCAAATGGAATTAAACTTCTTGATTGTTATATTTTTAAAATTTGAAGTTGGATGTGTCATTGTCAACTGCCCAAAATAGGGGCATATTTTGACTCTCTAAACATATTTTCAATATTACAAAAATTGCAAACCAAATCATTCACCAAAATTGTAGGACATGTTCCATTTTAGTCAAACAAAATATTATAGTAACGAACAGTGAATTAAAAGTAACAAGTCAAATTCTCAGGTAAATAAAAATTCACCTCCGTCTCCAAATGATAGAATGAATGGTTCAATCTGAAAGCAATGAAGTGTCAATTCTACAAGAAAATGTATAACATTTCAAAGCTAGTCTGTGTAGATACCTGCTGTACCGGAGACCAAATATAAGATGACTAAAAATTGTAGTTATCTCAGCAAGAGTTTTGGTGATGTTTTGGTTGAAAATTGAGCTAGTATGATAAGCAAATTGGCACCTAATAAAGCTTCTGCAACATACGCACCACCATCTTTTTAATTTTATCAGGTTGGAATATTGGGTTTCAACATGGTAAAAGGCAAACACGATGAATTAACTTCCTCCCAGATAAGCTGCCTTGAACAAGTACCTTTTGCGCACTAGCCAGCCAAACCCCATTGAGTAAACTATGATTCCATTGGGAAAATTACAGGGGAGTTTCGAGGGTAACAAACTTGAAATAGTTCTCCCATGCAATACGAACATCACTAGTCCCCAACAATGCATTCAGTAGCATGAACCACAGTAACTGCTACCATAATCAATATTTACCCAACAAGGTTTTCCTGCATTAAACATATATGTTTTCTCCAAATTCCATTCAAGAAATTGAAAGGTAAAAGCTGACAGTCAAACTTTGCTTTGAATCCCATTCCCAGCTGACATTGGTGAAAATGCTTACAAGTTCATTATAGGGAAAGCTGTTCCCTCCATATTATTTCAATTTTGTGACGATGTGCTTGTAAATGGACTCAAGTGCAATATGATTTACCAGCTCTCTTCCCATGTAAACTGTCCAGGAAAAGAGCTTCTTGGAATAGGACTATCTAGAAATATGATCTCAGAAACTTTTAGACAGATTGTTATCATGCACATATGAAAAACTAGATATCATTCTTGTTTTTTTACAGCACTACTTCTCAGGCTGTTGCTATTCACCGACTTTATTCTGCTTCAGACCTTGTCACTGAAACGAGGACATTCAACCTACTCTCCTTGCAGACAAGGACTTGGCAAACCAGATAAAGGAGATCAAAAAGCAGTTGATGTGGCTTGCAGATAATCATGATGGCTTTAGGAAAAAAACTGACGAAGTCAACAAGTATATGAAAGCTTCCTCAAAGGAAACTTAACTGTTTAGTCTTGGTTTTGGCTGTATATTGCCATGCTCAACTATTGGTAACATATTTGGTTTGGAGTCTTAGTCTTTGTGTTGGTTTGTGGTTTTGCCACCTATTCTGCAACAGTGCTGTTACTTTAGGAAAAAAACTGACGAAGTCAACAAGTATATGAAAGCTTACTCAAAGGAAACTTTTAACTGTTTAGTCTTGGTTTTGGCTTTATATTGCCACGCTCAACTATTGGTAACATATTTGGTTTGGAGTCTTAGTCTTTGTGTTGGTTTGTGGTTTTGCCACCTATTCTGTGTAATGTCCCCAATGAACATTATTTTACCCCTAAACGGATTTTAGGCAATCCCAACTTTAAATATGCAAAATACAGACAAATTGCAGCCAAACAGAAAACTGATTTTTGCAGAAAATTACAGCTAGGGCAGCGAACAGTAAAATATGAATAACTCCCAAAATATCCGCTCAAATCACTTGAAATTTTAAATAGAGCTTGCTAATACAATAACAAATATTATAGAACTGTTTTTGGAATTTTTCGAATAACAGAATGCTGCCAGAAATTTACAGCGTGCCCTAAACAACTGAAAACTTCTAAAATTAATATCTTTTGCTAGAGAAGTCCAAATGAGCTGAAACTTTGGATCTTGGGCCACAAAAATATGAAGAATAATATTCCAAAAATAGTTTTCGCACAGCAAACACGAAACCCTAATTTTGCCCTAAAAAGTAGGTCGCCCAGCACATTTAGGGCATCAATTCAGCTCCAAAATTGACAAGCTAGGGTAGATCTCTCACTACCGAAGAATGCCCTGCTAGCTAGGGATGGATCTCTCACCACCGAAGCTAGGGTTCCCGTGGGATCTTACTCCACAAGCTGGATATTTGCAAACAGCAGTTGCACATGAAAGAATATGCATAAGCTACAAGCTTAAGACACAAATTAGAAAATATCAAATGGTATGGAATATCCTTCCCTTCAAGTCGACTTCTCCTTATAAAGGAAGAAGAGACCCAAAACAACCTTTACAATATCCAATTAGTTCCCAAGGATTTTCCCTATGCAAGCATTTAATATTTTCCCATATTAAATGTTTTTTCCAACAACTTTTTCCCTCCTAATGCAAGTTGCATTTTTCTAGGGGAAATACATAGTAAAATGGGCATTTATCCTTTCTATGTTCCCATTCCCCCTTCTAAGGCAAGTCACCTTTTCACCTAGGATGGATAACAATTTATATTTGGGCATTTTCCATCCTTGATTTAATAATTATTAAGTCATATAAATTATTATAAGTGCTCTATATATTTTTTCTTTTATTAATGGCACTTTATAATAATTAAATATAACTTAAGCCACCCTTATATTTTTCCTTTGGCCATCGGGTTGACAAAATAGGCCAAAGGTCTTCGAATGGGAAGGGGATATTACATTCTGCAACAGTGCTGTTGGTTTCTTTCGCCCTTTGGGGCTTTGCTGTCTGTTGAATATTTCTTTATTCTGCATCTTTCAATATAAAAAAATGTACTTCCACATAAAATTAATAAAAGACCATATAAAGAAGACAATTGAAACAAAAACACCATATAGCCTCTAGCTCTCAATGAAATGACGATAAAACCCTACAGCTCTTTACTTCCTTCGGCTAACAGATTCACACCCACCTATCCTGTAAATTTTCCTGACAAAATCAGCAATATTGTAGCTTGATTTGAAAACAGCGCAAAATATGTTTATAAGAAATCAAATTTAACCTAGACTTTAGTAGAAGGCATTGTAAAATTTACCTAGAAAACAAGTATGCTCCCCAAGATAAACTGAATCTCATCTGTAACCCAAAAGCTATCTATTCATACAGAAGATTTAACTGGCCACCTCTATGTCAATTCACCCTCTCTGCTTGAAGTGAACGGGACAATTTCAAATAGCAACTCTTGAACAATTAGGAATGTGTATCGGAATCCCAAGGCCAAGAATACTTTGTACCTTATAATACTATCTGGAGCCTCCCTCCCAGGAGTATGTTGAGTAATGCCAGGCAAGAAAGTCAATCTTTCTGCGAACTTGCAACGAAGTACACAGTTTGCTGCCTATAAAGCATATCCAATGCACCAGTATAATGTGATAGCCCAGCAAGTAAATATAGTGTTTACTTGCAAAGCACATAATTTATAGTTGATGAATATTATCTCAAGCCGCCAAAAGACGGGATTATTGAGGAAATCTGCCTTCTCAATACAGCAAAAAAAGATCTTGCTCAGCTGCTTTGGCGACTACTTGAAGTAAAGGCATTTATAACAACTTTGTCTAAAAAGATGCCATCAGAACAGAAAACAACATTTATTGTCCAAGCCCATAAAGGTATGCCGATTGAAAAAACAGTTATGCTTGCATAAATAACGTTTAAATGAAGGCATTGGTACAGAAAAGCCATGGAATTTGTTTTTGATGCAGGCAAAAGGAAGACTGAAAGACACGGTGACCAGATAATGTGGGCATGAATTTCATGCATCGATGTGATGGAGATGAGGTTGTGTGAATTTATTTTTTCCAAGCAATTATTTTTACATTTTAATATAAAATAAGGGTGATATAAAATCTGGGTTGGTTTTCAAAATCTAGCCATTTCTTTTTGTTGAAACTGCTGATAGAAACAAGCTCCCCTCTGGCTGAATCACCTACACATTAATACACTCATTCTGTTGTGCTAAGGTGCCAAGTCTGATGGGTTTCTATTCCACAAAAATCAGTCCAGGACTTGCACCAGGCCCTCACAGGCTACAAGACTCAACCTATGTAGGGAAAACCTTTTTGCCAGTTACACCAAGGTGATGGCTTGGACTCTCCCATTAACAAGCAGGAGTGGTATTTGTACTGGTAAAATCCCTTCTTCCACATCAATTCTTGCCTCAGTTGGAGAATTCCCGGTTTGGAAAATAGCACAGGCTAAGGGTGGCAAACTTTGGTGTGAGCTCAGGAGCTGCCCTGGTGGTTGGGGTAGTAACCCTGACAAATGTAAGAAATGCGATGCAAGCATCGAGCCTGAGCATCACTAGCTCAATATTAAAAACATTTGTAGGAAGCTTGTAACTCACCTACCGCATCAGTCCACCACATCATCAAACTAATTTAGGCACATTTACTCTTCAAAATAGAAGAAATACAAAACCATAGAGAGCAGCTAGCTGGGACATGGACTTGATGGATCCACAAAATGGAGTTCCAAGTTGTTTACTTTATTTTTACCTTAGCAAAAAGCAATTATGTTTTGTACACACTAATGTTCATTGTTAGTTGACCTAAGTTGCATCAAACTGGACATGGGTACAGTTTCCAAAACAGAAACGTCCAGAAAACACGAGCTCTCAAACCCTCCGGAAACACGAGTCCTAAAACCATCAGGAAACATGGAAACATAAGGAAACTGCTAATTACAAAATTATGAAAAATAGATATTAAGGATTATTTTGGAAACAGATAATTAAAAAATATAAAAACAGAGGCTATGGAGATAAATTTTGCCGCTGTAACATAAAGGATGAGGATTATTTTTGCAAAGCTGTTGCAGAACTGTAAGATATTTACTGCTGTAAGATTGAATAGGAATTGAAATGTTTATTTTCCTCTCTTCACCACAAATTTGTAAGGGCTTTTCTCATCCGTCTCTCTGCAAATTAATTCAATTTTTTCACACTTCTAAAATACTATGTAAAAGATATGGTAAAACCAAAAGCATAGAAATGATTCCAAATTATGAAACAGCACAGGAGAAGTTTCCATAAAATTCCAGGGACATTTCCAGGAGTTTCAGTTTCCTGCGCATTTCCTAAATGGAGAACGGCCCCTGATCAGAAGTTTCCCGAACCATAGTGATTGACTTTAGGTGTGCATCTAGACGCATCATCTTTTTACATAATGTGAGGAGCTATTTGTGTAATTTTATGTAATAATGTTGAGATCCTATGGTGGGTTAGGGTTGTTTGTTAAGGTTTTAACACCTAATTCTTCTGTTTGTGAGGAAAATCCCAGTTGATGTCATATGTACATAATACCATGGTACTTTTGGGGTTAAGGCCACATGTAGCACATGTCCTCGCTATAAATAGGAGCTTCCCTCCCTGTACCCTGTGTATAATGCCAGCAATCCCAAGATGACGAAAACTTGCAACTTAGAAGATTCAATACCATTTGGATCAGCCCTTCACATTCCTTAAGCTCTTAATTGTCTATGTTTGCTTCAGGTCTGCTGTAAGCATATGCCACCAAAGAACTAGAGTCACAATGACCATTGTATACCATTTAGGAGGAAAAAAACTCTATTTTCTCATTAACTCTAAACTCGAATCTTCCAAAGATTTTACAGAATTTTTGTTTGCTATATTTACTGCAGGGCAGCAGTTTCCGTGACACAATTTTTTAGGAAAGTGGTTTCACTCTTACCCTTGCAGCACTTTCATTTATTAAGAAGGTAAGATTTAAGATTACATTTAAAGGCATTACGAAAGAGAGAAAAAATATTGATTTTCTTCTTTTTGGGGATGCCTGGCCCTTACCAACTAAAGCTTGTACCAAGCTCCATTTGCTTAGAAAGTGCATTGTATCTATAAAGGTTGGGGCTTGATCTAAGATGATTTTAATCATTACTAGGGTGCAAATGAAAAATGGTCTCTGAAACCCATTATTCTTGTACTAAGAATTCTCATTACCTAATGAAATGGTTTTCTACCAGGACGAGGTTGTTTGTCAATTATTTTTGAAAAACACAAGTCACTATGTGGGGGTAAAGCTAACATTTGGTTATGATAAATACAACTCTCAAGAAGATGACGCAAGGTATCTACTAATTTGATGCAGTCGCAGTCAGGATCCCCACTGAAGGGGCACCTTCCACCATGCAGCCCTTGTCAGAGTACACCTCAAAAGCAGGCAAGATCTCACGCACAACTTCTAAATAGAAAACAAATATACTTTCTATTATGTAAGGAAAGAATTATAGATTTTGGCACAATGCACTTACACCACAATGACAGTCTTTTATGAGACTCCACAAGGATTCTACTAAGAATTCCCCAACCTAGACCTATCCTAAAGCTTGCAGCCTTTGCTAATCTTCAGCAAAATAAAACTCTAGCTCACATTTACAAGGACAGTCTGCTTAGATCAAGAGTAGCTTGAAAACAAAGCTCAACCTCCAAATCAAGATCAATGATCCTCTAAGGATAAAAGATGCCTTACAAAGGATGCACTTCCCTCTATATACAGAAATTCACGTGTGCAAAGGCGGAAGGCAAAGATACCAAATGCAGGTAAAGATCCCCTAAGGAATATGCTCTCAGGTGTCCATGGTCGGCCATTGAGCTGCTCAAAATGTTCGTCTTTGTTTGATCGTGCTTAACTAGGTGGTCCTTGGCCATGTTGACAAGCACTTCAGGTCTGTGGGTCCAGTCATTGGTTCTTTGTCGGCTTCTATGGGTGTCTAACAGCAGATAATGACATTTGCAGTTCCACACAGCATTGGTGGCTTCAAACAGACATCAGCTATCTCTGCAAGCGTTGTGTGGCTTCAACAATACTTCACAACTTTGTGCAAGCTTACGCGACATTGGACATGGTTGAGCAGCATTTCTCAATGTTGTGCAGCTATAGACATGCTTTCACGACATGGGTAGGATTTACGCGGCTTCCGTAGTATTGTGCACCTTCCACAGCTTTGCATAGCTTCCGTAATTTGGCTAAGGCAAGGAAATAACTTCTCATCTAGCTCAAGAGAGGAGCACAATTGCACGAACGGCATTGCACACAGGATTGCTCAAAACTTATTTGCAACTAAGTCTGGTTTTGGTTGACACAAAATTGCATATGAACTCAAAGCTCTTGCATCATACACATTGGTTAAGAAGAAACTTGAGCCCCCACTCGAGCAGTACTACAAAGGTCTCTAGTGGAATGGCCAAGTCTTGCAATCTTTGCTTCGCTAAGCTAAGATGCATCTTTGACTTCCCTGCCTCTCCACTTTACCAAATATTCTGTGTTCCTTTTTGCACGTCCTCTTTACTATGTGTTCCTCCATAATGCATTCCACTTGTGCGCACTGTTGCTCTGGTAGTTGGCATCTCCAATCTACTTCTACGTGGCTTTCTTCTCCACTTGTCTGCCCTTCATAATATGGGAATAGATTTGCGATGTTAAAAATTGGCACGATATTTGTCCCTTCCAACAACTCTAGCTCGTACACATTCTCCACAAACTTCTTCAGGACTTTGCATGGTCCAATCTTCTTCCACTTGAGTTTGTCATAAGTTCCTCGCGAGAACCTCTCCTTCCTCAAGTGCACAAGAACTAAGTCTCCCACCTTACTCCAAGTGCCTCCTCCGTTGTTTTGAGCATTCTTTGTATTGTGCGTTACTCTTCTCCAATTGTTTGCACACTTGATTGTGCACCTATTTCATTTACTGTGTGAAGTCTTCTACTTCTGCACTCTTCCCTTCATGTGGTAACTCCCTCAACTCCGCAATTCCCCTGGGAATTGTCCCATACACAATTTAGAAAGGTGATTTACCAATGCTTCTACTAACAGAGTTGTATGTGAACTCCGCCTACGCAAGAACAACATCTTGTGTTCCTGCCTTCTCCCCTACCAAACATCTCAAAAGATTTCCAAGGCTCTGGTTGACAACCTTTATTTGGCCATCTGTTTGTAGGTGATATGCATAACTAAATTGCAACTTAGTGTTGAGTTTCTTCCATTGTGTGTGCCAAAAGCGGCCCACAAACTTTGTATCTCTATCAGATACAATGGTGTGTGTTAGGCCATGCAGCCTCACAACTCTCTTGAAAAATTGATTCGCAACATGGTTAGAGCATCACTTGTCTTCTAACTCTTGCCTTTTGTCAACTAGTATACCCTACATCTCTACACATATTTGCACACATCTTTAGCCATCCGCAGCCAAAAATATCTCACTCAATTGCACTAAGGTCTTATCTATTCCAAAGTGCCTTGATATTCCTCTGCAATGTTTCTCCCAAACCAAATTCTCCCTCATTGATCCCTATGGTAAACACAATTGTGTGCCTTTCAACAACAACCCTTCCTATAGGAAGTAGTCTAACCATGGCATGTAGTCGACGCTCACTGTATCTGCACATGCTCTCCATGCTTCTACAAAGTCTTCATCCTCTACATAGAGTTCCTTCATCCCCTCGAACCTTATTACACTTGCCTACATCTCGGCCAACAAGGCAGATCTTCTGCTCAACGCATCTGCAACGTGATTTGATATTCTGCTCCTGTGCTTCAAGACAAATGAGTAGCTCTGCAAGAACTCAACCCATTTCATGTGTCTCTAATTCAGCTTCCCTTGACTATTTATAAATTGCAATACTTGATGATCCATGTACATGAATTCTTTATGCAACAAGTAGTGCCTCCACTTTTTAAAGCTTGCACAATGGCATAAAACTCTTGATCATACACGAAGTACTTTGAATCTTTATAGCAACATGTATCGAGGAGTTGTTGAAATTGTGTGAAACAAAGTTTGTTTCATTTTATATCACTTTGAAAAGAGTGGTTGAAGAGAAAGCAACTCTAAGGTCTATTATTTGTTCCAATGAGTGGAAAAATTATGTGTTTTCTAAAGGTTCTGAAGGGAAGAACAAAGAGCAAATTATTTTAAACAACAAATTTTAGAAAAGTGAAACAAAGGTTTTAAATAAATACAAACCAATTGTTGATGTGCTTTGCATGGTTGATGGTGACACCTCTTGTCTCGGCATGCTTTATGAGAGCATGGACTGTTGCAAGGAAGTCGTTCAAAAAGCACTGAATAATGTGGAAGTAAACTACATGGAGATATGGGATACAGTTGATTCCAAATGGAAAATGATGCAACGTGTTATTTGGAGCCTAAGCTATTTCAAATTGATAGACAAAGTGATTGTGAAGTTATGGTGGGGCTTTACAAAGCCATTGAGAGGTTTGAACCAAATCTAACAACTACAAGTCTAATTAGAGATCAGTGTTGGAAATACAAGACATGAGAAGGGATGTTTGGAATGTCAGCAGCCAAATATGACATGTCACAAGTTGACATGTTCGGGTACACACGGTGGAAGTCCTATGGAGCACGAGACACACAGAGCTACAATGCTTTTCCATTTGAATATTGACCTAGTGAGCAAGTTCATCAACTTGTGAGAGGAATTGGAGCTGCTTTGACCACATCCATTCTAAAACGAAGAGCAAGTTGTCTGAGAGGTTGGAGGATCTTGTTTATATTTATAGTAATTTACAATTGTGTATGAACAAAGCAACAAAAGACTCCACCTCTTCTTCATAACTCCAACAAATTCCAAAAGACACAGCAAATGAGCCTAACTTTTTTGATGATGAATTGAGTGGTGCATCTAGTGATGATGATACTGCATCAACTCAACCAAGTGCTCTTGATGACTTGGAACTTTTTTGAAGTTTGAGTCTTGACTCCTAATTGTCACTTTTAACGATTTGATAAGTTTCTTATAATTTAACTTTGATAAGTTTATCATGGTTTTTAAAGTGGCATCTTAATATATAGATTTTAAATCTATTTAATAATGTTTACCTATTTTGACAATTTTGTGGATTGTTTCTTATATTAAAAATTGCAACTTATAGTGGTTGAATTTAATCACAATTTTTTTAATTTTATCGTTACCACACTTAATTTGAAAGTTATCTTCGTTGAATTCAAACACAAACCTTGTGACTTAGGTTGCAGCAGAGAGGACTAACAGAATGATTGAGTCAGATGAAGAGACTAAATAAGAAGAGGAAGAGCAAGGAAAGAAGGAGAAGATCCTCAATGGACATTAATAAATTGTTTGAGATCTTTTTAAGAAGCTGATGGTTCGGTAAAATGGAGGTTCTTTGCAACAATTGAAGTTTGAAGGCTGAAGAGTTGATGGATTGGATCTATGAAGTGGAGAGATACTTTGAATGGAAGCAAATGGTTGATCCAAAAAGAGTAAAATTTGCAGCCACCAAGTTGAAAGGGCATGCTGCCATGTGGTGGGATCACTTGCAAAAGGATAGGGTTAGGAAAGGGAAGGAAGCCATAAGAACTTGGAATAAAATGGTATACAAACAAGAGCTTTTAAGTAGTTTCTTTGACTGAAACAAAAGGAAAATCGATCCAAGAGTATTCAGAAGAATTTTATAAGCTTTCTATTAGAGCTGGGATTAATGAAGATGAAGAGCAACAGGTTGCTAGATATGTTGGAGGTTTGAGGATCTCCATTCAAGATGAGATCAGTATGCATAAATTAGGTTCAGTAGAAGAAGCTTTTCAATTAGCACTTAAGGCCCAAGGGAAAGGAGAGATTGGCTCAAAATCAGGCCAAGAGACCCTTAGAAAGAAGAGGAACACACACCAAATAGGGGTAGAGGAGCACTTTCCAAGTGGCAAAGAGGAGCACTTTCCTCTAGAGCCAACAAATTCTCAAGAGGAAGAGGTAGGGGAACTACCAAGTAGGGAAGACCAAATTTCAAGTAGGGAAACTACCAACAAGCAAGACCAAATTTTCAGCAACCAAGAGGTGGATATCATCAACAAAGAGGAAGGAGTTTTGGTGAAAGAAGGGCTTATGATATCCCAAGGAGGCCACTTATTTGTTTCAGATGTGGAGAAGAGGGGCATAGGGCATTTGAATGCCATCACTAAGACCAACAACGAAGAGGAATTGAGCCAAGGGCTATTATGGCTGAAGGGGACATTGTTTCAGAAGTTGGAACATCCTCAACCTACGTTGCCAAGATACATGTACAGTACGGGTTTGAAATGCGGATAAGCCGATTTTCAAAAACCCTTGGTTTGGGTACGTCCACACACACACACACATATATACGCACACTCATTTTACTGATTTTTAGTCCATTAGAAATTTAAAACATAAAAATAAAATATAGTAGGATCAAGGTTCAAAACATTCAATATGCTTAAAATTTAACATTTTCATTAATCATGTGGCATAATACATATGATATATGAATATCATGTCAATATGGCTGCCTCCTCAATTCATCTTTGGCACTTTGCTATTACACTTGCAAAAACCAACAATGAATTATTTGTGCATTTTGGTAATGCTTGACTGACTTCTTATAGGTTTTAGAGGAGTTTACTGTTTAGGGTTTGAATTTATTATTGATTTATGAGTTTTTAGGGTTTTCTTTAATTGGGTCGATGTAAAATAAAAAAATTTATGCAACAGCAACTCAGAAATGCCGCGGGTCCTCCTTGGGTATGCTGGGATCATACCCAAGAGTACTAGGGACATTTCCCCAGGTACTCTTGGTGTATCCATACTGAAAACGTACCAAAGGGGGTATGGTAGGGGTACGTGCCCCTGCAACACAGTCCTCGATTGCTCAAGAGATTAGAGAAATTTTGATGATGACAAATATTTTGATAACTCCCATCAATGAAGGACAACAATAAATTCAAAGACAAGCAAACAAATAACTTCATCTTTATAGCCACTAGGTGAAGATGATTGTTGATTGCTAAGGAATATCTTCCAAACAAAGTGCAAGGCTAAAGGTAAGTGCTGTGATTTAATTATAGACAGGAGTACTGAAAATATGGTTTTTGAAGAAATGGTTCAAAAGTTGAATTTAGTTTGTAACAAGTATCCGAGTCCATACAATTATCTTGGCTCCAAAAGGGTCATGAAATTATGGTAGACAAAAAGTGTTCGGTCTCTTTTCAGGTTGGTCATTATAAAGATGATGTGTGGTGTGATGTTATTCCAATGGATGCATGCCATGTGTTGCTTGGGAAGCCATGGCAGTGTGATTTGAGGCATGTCCATGATGGTAGACAAAATACTTACACCATAGTTAAAAATGGTAAAAAAATCAAGTTAATGCCTTTGAAAAATGAGGAAGCACAAAGTTTATTATTGTTATCAGTGAAGGATTTTGTGAAGGAGGTGTCCAAGACACGAGAATGTTATGTTTTTATGGTGAATGATGCTGGAGAAGAAAAAAACCTGAAGAAATGCCAAATGAGTTTAAGAAATTGTTGACAGAATATGAGGATATAACTCCAGAGGAGATCTTCGTAGGTTTACCTCCCAAAAGAGGTATTGAACACCAAATTGATCTAGTTCCTAGGGCAAGTTTGCCTAATTTGCCAGCTCATTAGTTGAGCCCAAAAGAAAATAAGGAATTGAATATACAGATTTCAGATTTGCTACAAAGGGGATGGATCAGGAAAGTTTAAGTCCATGTGTTGTGCCAGCTCTTATCACTCCAAAGAAGGATGGATCTTAGAGAATGTGTGTGGATTCAAGAGCCTTGAACAAAATCACTATAAAGTATTGATTTCCCTTACCCCGGATGGATGATATGCTTGATAGTTTTAAGTAGAGAAAGTTTTTTTCTCAAGCTGATTTGGAAAGCAGATATTACTTGATTAGATTACGAAAAGGAGATGAATGGAAAACCGCATTCAAGACTAAAGAGGGGTTATATGATTGGTTAGTTATGCCATTTGGGCTGAGTAATGCTCCAAGCACTTTTATGAGGTTAATGACTGAGGTCATGAGGCCATATCTTAATAAGTTTGTCATTGTTTATTTTGACGATATTCTGATTTTTAGCCAGTCTAAAGAAGAACATTTGAGGCATCTACAGGTGGTGATGGAGGTGTTGAGAAAAGAAAATTTGTTTATAAATCTGAAAAAGTGCTTTCTTAAAGGACAAGCTTGTATTTTTGGGATTTCTCATTTCCGAAAATGGAGAAGAGATGGACACGAGAAAGTTAAAGCCATCGTTAGTAAGCCAATGCCTAAGAATCTTACTGAGGTGAGAAGTTTCTATCATTTAGTGTATTTCTTCGAAAAAAATTATTAGAAATTTCTGTGGGGTAAGGGCAGGCATGAAAGAAAAGAGTTCAAATGGACACATGCAGCCCAAAGAAGTTTCGAGCTGCTAAAGAAAAGGGTTATTGAGGCACATGTGGTTGTGTTGCCTGATTTTAACAAAGTTTTTCAAGTGAAGTGTGATGTTAGCAGGGTTGCTATTGGAGCTGACTTGAGCCAAAGGGCAGACAAGTATCAAATTTCAGCAAGAAGCTTGATGAGGTAAGGAAAGCATATTTCAGCATATTCAGTTTATGATCAGGAACTATAAACTATTATTCAAGATTTGAAGCATTGGAGACATCACCTACTTCCCAAGGAATTTGTCTTGTATACGGATAGCCAAGCTTTAAAGTTCATAAGTTCATAAACACACAACCAAGGCTGAATCAGAGGCATGTTTCAAGGGTATACGTTTGTGCCCAAACACAAATCTGGAAAAACAAATCAAGTAGCTAATGCCTTGAGCAAGAGGAGAGCTTTGCTTGCCATTATGGCCAATGAGGTAATTGGTTTCAAAGAAATTAAGGAGTTGTATGAAGAAGACAA
The DNA here is from genome assembly GCA_018340775.1 of Taxus wallichiana var. yunnanensis. Classification (NCBI taxonomy): domain Eukaryota; kingdom Viridiplantae; phylum Streptophyta; class Pinopsida; order Cupressales; family Taxaceae; genus Taxus; species Taxus wallichiana. The sequence continues at coordinate 447,124,472 of CM031243.1, read as the reverse complement.
AGATTTTGCAGCAGCATTTCAGGTTTGCAAGAATTCTCTCATTTATGATAGAACTCCATATCTTGATTACTTCTTGCAAGAGGGTTATTTATTCAAAGGAAGGCAGCTTTGTATTCCTGAAAGTTCATTAAGGGACAACTTGATAAAAGAGTTGCACGGTGGACGTTTAGGAGGTCATTATGGCCAAGATTAAACTCAATCTACAGTGGAAAAAGATATTATTGGCCTTCATTGAAGACGGATGTCTGTCCATTTGTACAAAGGTGCAAAATTTGTCAAGTGGCTAAGGGTGCTAGCTTGAATACAGGATTGTATACTTGTTTGCCTACTCCAATTAGACCATGGGAGTACATAACAATACACTTTGTATTGGGATTGCCTCGTACGCAAAGGTTTTGATTCTATTTTCATGGTTGTTGACCGCTTTTCTAAGATGGCCCATTTTATGCCTGCACAAAAACTAGTAATGCAAGTAAGGTGGCTGAATTATTCTTCAAAGACATAGTGAAGTTGCATGGGTTACCCAGGACAATTGCTTAAGAGAGAGACAGTAAATTTCTACGTTGTTTTTGGAAAATTTTGTGGAAGCTGTTAGGCAGAAAGTTGTAGTTTAGCTCAGTTTATCACCTTCAAACTGATATGCAAGCTGAAGTTGTGAACAGGTCATTGGGGAATTTACTAAGGGGAATTATGATAAACCAAAACAACGAGATCTAGTGATCGAATGCTGAATTTTCCTACAACAATTTTGTGAACAGAAGTGCAGGTTATACTCCATTTTGTGTCGTGTATGGAAAGAGTCCTGGCCGATTACAAATCTTGTTTCTTTACCAATTGAAGTAAGACACAATGATGACACACAGGCATTTGCTAAACAAATGCGACAAGTTCATCAGAAGGTCAGAGAGCAGCAAGAAATGATTAGCCAGAAATATAAGAGGGATGCAGACGCTACTAGGAGGTTCAAGACCTTCAAAGGAGGAGATTGGGTTACGGTGCATTTGAGAAAATACCAATTTCCAAAGAGGGAATATAATAAGTTGAAATATAAACATAGGACCTTGCAAGATTTTGAAGAAAATCAATGACAATGCCTACAAACTTGACAGACCAAATGGAATAAACATTTCTCCAATCTTTAATATTTCTGATTTGTATTCCTATTATGAAGGTTGCGATGTGAATAAGCAAAAGATGAAGTAATTGAGGGCAGCAGCAATTGCAAAGCGAACAAAACCGCTGGAGATTAAGGTCTTAAATGTGAGGGTGCTTTGTCTAGGAAATCATCACCTAAGATAGTATTTGATCGCATGGAAGAAAAATCTGAAGAGTACCAAAGGTTGGTAGGCTTGAGTGAGGGCGCTCAACTTTTGCAACTTGAGGAGGATGCAGGGGTAGCCCAAGGACAATCTACAGTAAAATGGGAGATGGGAAATTAATGTGGTCCTTGATCAACGACTCAATCATATACCGGATTAGGGAGTTGGGAAAATTTAAGTCAAATCCATGTCTTAATGATAGATGTTCCTGAAACTTTGACTTGCATAAGGAAAACACAGAGAAATTTAATATGTTTTTTTGCTTTTAGATGTAAGTAAGATATTAGGAAAAAGGTAGCAGCAGTCTGTAGGAGGAGAAGAATAACAGACATAGGAGATTGAACATAAGGATACATTGCAAAATAGGCAGGGAAAACTCGAGATTAGAACAGCTGAATATGCAGCAGGGTCTGAAGCTCCCAGAGGAGTATATTTTTATACTAAGTTATGTTTTACGAGAAGAAATGAAGTTTGTAGGGAAATTTTTCATCTATATACTGTTCCAGGTTGTATGCAACAGATGGAGAACATGATTATGTTTATCTTAGGGATTTTTGGCTCCTATAGTTATGCCCTAACTTCTCCCTAATCTAGTAAAATTTGCAGCATAGTTAATAGTGTTTTCTTGCAGGTTTAAGGTGTAAATGGGTCTGCTGCCCCACCACTATATATATATATATATATATATATAGGAATGAAAATAGGGCATATCTTGAAACCCATTACAGGTATGATGCAGCTGAACTATAACTGGGCTTTAGATAAATCTTAACTGGGTATTACGTAAATAAAAAATTGAAATGAGACAGCGCATATCTTCAAACCCGTAACACGAAGCATGCAGCGAATTTTGAATCGTTATCATATTAACTTTACCCGGATAATAGTGAAATTTTAACGGACTCTACCGAAATATTATAGTGACAACACGGCATATATTCAAACCCATTACAGGAATGGTACAGCTAATCTTCAACTGGGCTTAACAAAAATCGTTACCGGGTATAATGTAAACAAAAGACTATAGTGAAAGCAGCACATATCTTCAAACCCATTACAGGAGTTGTGTAGCTAATCTTAATTAGGTCTTAATAAATTTTACCTGAGTTTTAGATAAATTTAAACTGGGCATTAGGTAGACACAAAAACTGTTAATGAAAACAGAGCATATCTTCAAACCCATTACAGAAATGGTACGGCCAATCCTTAACTGCGTTTTACATGAATATTAAAGGGTATCAGATACACAAAAATGTAAATGAAATCAGTCAATATCTGCGAACGCCAAAATATGACTCGATCGGGGGCAAGAAGCGTCCAAGAGAATCAACCCTAAAAAAAATTGAAAACATGTATCAGTTGAGAAAGGGGGAAAATATCTATCTTACACTGGGAAAATCCAATGGATTGCGCCTCACCATTCGCTCTCCTTCGGGTGCCATTCGAACAACAAATCTTTTTCTGAGTTTAAGTCCTTTTGTACTCTGCCATCTGCCCAAATTAAGCGCTCCTCTTATTGAGGATAATCCGCTAAAATTAATACGAGGAATGCTAAACGAGAAGGATTGTAAGCTTTTGACGGCCTTTGAAGGAGGGTAAAAGGCGAAGCGGAAATGCAGAGTGAAGCAGCCATGGCTCAAAGCAATAGCTCTGGAAGGACCTAACTCGGGATAATTTCTTGTTCTTATTCATCTACCTAATCTTTGTTTTTGGTTGGCTTCTATGTTTTGCATGTGGACTCAAGTTTTACTTGGATGAGCATTTCTATGTCTAGGACTTTTTAATCAAATAAGTCATTGGTTTAGTTTGTTCCCTTTGCATTGTATATGTTCCCTTCAAAATTTACATAGAGATGTCATTAAATTATATAATCTATTGTCAATTGTAATCCATTGTCTAATCGTAAGACAATCTAGAGGTGCCCAGTCAAAAAACTAAAAATGAGTTGTTACACCACCCGATTTAAGGTGGGTTATTCTTATATTTAATCTGCATAATTATATGTGGCTCAATACAAGTCAAAATGTCACATTTAGAAACTTACATCAAAAAGACAAAAATAATTCTTTTTTAATTTTGGGGGAAACCTAATGGGTGTTTAACTAATATACCGAATGGGTGTTAGACTAGCATTGGAGGGGAATTAAGTGAGATTTTTAAAGAGTCATAAAATAGGCATATTACATTTGGGTAGAAGGCATGTATAAATTGAATGGGATTTTTTCTTTTATGGTCTTGTGAAGTCTTAAAGGATGAGAAGAGGGAAGGTTGAGCAAGCAAACATATTAATCCTATAACCAATCAAACATTATTGTTTGTTTATTTATCTATTGGTTGTCAAAGAACTGTATGGAGTTAATAAGATGGTTCGCCTCATGAAAGATGGTCTAGGTTTCAAATACGTGAATGGTTTATTCATGTTAGATGTATCGATGGTTCTACGAAGATGGCTCTATTTAACAATATTAACTAGAGATTTGCCTTTGTTACATGTTTCATGGCTATTGTCATCTACTAGTGTTGATTTGTATTGTTTTAGTAATGTTTTTATGATCATTTTTAAATTTTAGGGTGACATTCATCGTGGTTTTAGTTGCATGTTTCTAGGTTTATATTTTAAAAGGGTCTTCTACAAAGTTCCCTTTGTATTTATTGTGTTGGTGATTCATTTCTTACTTATGTAATATTATTATATTGTACATCTAATGTGGAGAATAAATTAAATGTAATTCATTTATTTGCAATATATTTTAGTGAACTAACATTATCTTACACCCCTCTGGGGTTACACATTGTGTTGAATTTGAATTGCTTCATACCTCCTAGTGTTCATTTTACTGAATTCATAGCTCTGTTATATGTTTGATTTGTTAGATCTCATAGCTCAAATCATTCTAATTGTTAAACATTCGTATTGTTCCATACTCTACATCTGAATTCTTAACTCTATTTTATGTTTGATTTCTTCAGATCTTAACCCTCGGATCATCCAAATTGCTTATAAATTCTTAAAACCCTAGTGTGATTATATTATGTTTGTGAAATATTTTGCTTATGGAAAAATGGGACTTTCAAGAACAAGATAATGGGACAAAATCCCTCCTCTATTGTAATGAAATTACTAGTATAATTTAGATTATGAGCAGCAATAGAACACCAAATAACACAATATTTCATAATAATGATCTCAATATGCAATTATAATAGCTTCGCCACTTCGAGGGGCAACCTCCAAACCATATAATAAGACTCAAATGCTCAAATGATAATGAACTACTACCTACAATCCCCTATATATACTATTCATATGTTATGGCCATCACCAAGGCCGACCTATTAAGCATGAGAAAGTATAAATGATATAATAAAATGATATGGTAAGCCACAAGTCGGCTACTCATATCCTAATACAAGTAATAGGTTAAGGGCGTAGCATGCCCTTCCCCTTCAAACCAACGTTGTCCTCAACATTGAATAATCATGGATGTTGCGAAAACCTTCATCCTCCCAGGTTGCATCTTCTATGCTCAGATTCTTCCACTTGATCATATATTCCTTAATGTCTCTGGTTCTCAACCTCTTAGTACGTGTTTGCAGAATCTTCTTTGGCTCCAAAATGATTCTTCCTTCCTCGTCAAGTTCTGGTAACTCTTTGTCGGGCTTCAAATTTATGTCCAATAACCTTCTTCAGGCATGAAACATGGAATACTTGGTGTATGTGTGAAGATGGAGGTAACTCTAGTTTATAAGCAACACTGCCAATTTTTTGTAGAACCTAATAAGGGCCATAATATTTAGGAGCAAGTTTGTTGTCCTTTTTTGTTTCTTTAGAGACATCTGTTTGTAAGGCTGGAGACGTACAAAACCCAGTCACCAATTTCAAAATGTCTTTCACTATGGTGTTGATCTGCTTGTTGTTTCATCCTATTTTGTGATAATGCTAAATTCTCCTTCAAACTAGCCAAAACATGTTGTTGATGTTGAATGTGTTCCTCAACATCTCTGACCTTAGTTTGCACCCTCAAGGAGGAAGTGATAGAAGGTGGATGGTAACCATATAATGCTAAAAATGGGGTCATTTGAGAAGAGGTATGAAAAGATGTGTTATACCACCATTCTACAAGTGGTAGCCATTTAATCCACCTTTCCTGTTTATCTGATACAAAACAACGTAGATACCCCTCTAAGCATTTGTTGACCACTTTCGTTTGCCCATCAGTTTGAGGATGATAAGATGAATTGTGAGCTAGCTAAGTACCCAAACATGAAAATAATTCCGTCCAAAAATTACTTGTGAAAATAGGATCACGATCACTTACAATTATCTTTGGGGTTCCATGTAGCCTTTGAACTATCTCCAAAAAAATAGTTGTGGTACCTTGGCCGCAAATGGATGTGATAGGGCACAAAAATGGGCATATTTTGTGAGCCTATCCACAATCATGAAAATAACATTCTTACCCTCTGAACAAGGCAATCCGGTGATGAAATCCATGGAGACCTCCTCCCATCTCTGGCTAGGAATTGGTAAGGGTTACAACATACCTGGTGTCTTAATTGTTTCCCCTTTGTTACTTTGGCATACTAAACACTCGATACAAACTTTTATACATCCCCCTTGAGTCCTTCCCAAAAGAATTCTCTTTTTATTCTATGATATGTCTTCAAAAACCCGAGTGTCCTCCAGCAGGAGAGGCATGTAGCTTTAAGAATCTTATGCTTCAACTCAGAATCTTTACTCAAGTATAACCTATCCTTGTACCATAGGGCATTACCTTTCCACTCAAATTTGTTAGATGTCATAGATCCTTGCTTAATATTTTGTATTAGAGATTGTGTATCATTTTCTTGATCCCATTACAATCTTGCTTCATCCACCCAATCGGTCATCAACATGGACATTCCACATAGTAAGGCATCTGCGGATGTATCCCTTCTGGACAATGCATCGGCTACTACATTTTCTTTACCCTTTTTGTATATGATTTCAAAATCATAACCCAACATTTTTTTACCCACTTTTGTTGTTCCTCATATGATAACCTTTGCTCCAAAAATTATTTGAGACTATCATGATCAGTTTTTACCTTAAAGTGTCTACCCATGAGATAAGGCCTCCATTGCTTGACCGCATGAAGAATAACCATCATTTATTTCTCATAAACAAGTTTGAGTAGATCTTTTCCTTTGAATTGGTGACTCTCAAATGTAATTGGTCTTCCTTCTTACATTAGAACTGCTCCCAATCCTGATCCTGAAGCATCACATTCAACAATGAAGGTTTTTGAGAAGTTGGGAGTAACCAAAACTAGGGTGTTGCACAAGGCTTCCTTCAGCTGCTCAAAGGATTTAGTGGCTAAGTCTGTCCAATGGAAGGCATCCTACTTTAGCAATGCAGTGAGTGGGGTTGCTTTATTCCACCATATCCCCACACAAATCTTCTCAGTACCACTGTTAGTCCTAGGAACCCACGAAGATTTTTGAGAGTTTTGGGCCTTGGCCATTCCACCATAGCTTTGATCTTCTGAGGATCAACATTGCCTTCATGGGATACAATGTGACCCAAGTACTCTACCTCTTATACACCAAAAGAACATTTGGATGGCTTTGCATAGAGAGTATGTTTCTCTAAAACTTCCAACACTTTATTTACATGTTGTAAATGTTCTTCCCATGTCTTCTTATAAATCAATATGGCATCAATGAAAACTAATACGAATTTCCTTAAAAATGGCCTAAAAATTATGTTCATCAAGCTTTGAAAGATTGAAGGCACATTTGTAAGACCAAAAGGCATTACCAAAAACTCATAATGGCCCTCATCAGTCCTAAAAGCCGTTTTATGAACATCTTCCTCTTTTATTCTAATTTGATGGTACCCGAGCGAAGATCTAATTTTGTGAAATAAATAGCACCATGCAATTCATCAAGTAAATCATCAATTACTAGAATAGGAAACTTATCTTTGATGGTGTACTTGTTGAGTTCTTGGTAATCTGGACACATCCTCCATGTTTCATCCTTCTTACGTACCATGACCACTAGTGAAGAATATGCACTCTGGTTAGGCCTGATGATACCTGCCTTCAACATTTCCTGAACCATTTTCTTGATCTCACTTTTATGGGAATATGGGTATCTGTATGGTCTGATGTTAGGTGTTTGGCTCCTTGGAATCAAATGAATGGCATGATCATGTTCCCTAACTAGTGATAGTCCCTTTGGAATTACATCAAAAACAGATGAGTGAGCATCAACAATCTTTTGAAGATCGGGTGGCATTAAAGACTCTGTATTTTGTACTTCTATAGAAAATAACTTTGTTATAAATCCATCTACTCCTTTTCTGAGAACCTTCTGCATCTGATGAGAGCTAATAATCTATGGAGACTTAGATACCATCCCATTCAATTGTATTGTCCTTCCATCTGAATGAAATCGCATGAACAATTCTTGGAAATTCATCTCTATAGTACCTAAGGTTGTGAGCCATTGGACACCCAAAATAATATTTGCCCCTCCCATAGAAATAGCAAACAGTGGTGAGTCTAACATGTAGTCTCCCATGGAAATCTTGATACTATGACACTTTCCTGTGCACTTGATTGTCCCACCATCTGCAATCATAACTTGCATTTCTAGAGTTGGGTAAATAAAACAATTGAGGCAGGCAGCTAACTTACTATTTATGAAGTTATGAGTACTCCCCGAGTCAATCAACATTATCACCTTCTGTTTTTTGAGATAGCCAATAACCTTGAGTGTTTGAGGAGTACTAATACCTGACAATGCATGGCAAGAAATTGTAGGTTGGTGATCCTCTACTTCATCTTCTATTGGTTCCTCAGCCTCTCCTATAATTTCAGCATCCTCATCATCCTCATTACCTTCGTCAATATAGAACAAATTCTTCTCAGCACATTTGTGTCCCAGGTCCATATTTGCTATCACAGTTAAAACATAATCCTTTTTCTCTCTTTTCTTCCATTTGTTGAGGATTCAGTCTAATTGGCCTAGAAAATGAAGGGGAAGAGATACTACGGTCTCTGGTGTTAATGAAAGGTGGCCTCCTACTACAAAGAACTTTTTCCTCTACTCGACGTGCCATGATAATAGAATCAGAAAGCTTGAGTGGATTAAACATACGTACCTCATGCTCGATGTGGTCCTTAAGACCCCCAAGAAATAGGTCATTGATTCTCTTATAGAATATTCTCCACCCTTAAGGATAGGTTATAGAATTGATGCACATAATATTTGACTGATCTTGTTTGTTGTAACTTTGCTAATTGACTAAAGTAGTTCTTTGAAACACTTTGGAACTATAGTGCAATTGCAACTCCTCGGTAAAAACTGTCCAAGTGACACCAAGACCATTCTTCCGCCTCACGAGCACATAACCATCGATACTAAACGAATTGGTCTCGGTTCAAGATACGGGATGCCAATGTCACCTTTTGTCTGATGGTGTTTGATGTATCTCAAATTTAGGGTTTCAATACAAATAAGGCCAAACAGAAACAACACAGAGAAGATACTAATACTATTTTTTAGAGCTTTACGAAAATGTAAAGAACATGAAAAATTTCCATAATTTGCACTTAGGGAGCAATTTTAGGAAAAACCCTAAATTTGTAATAACTTGTGCAAAATAAATCAAAAAGTCTAAATTTTTCAGGGAACCTTACTTGAAATGTTTCTCAACTCTGGTAAAAATATATCCCACCAATTCACTCTAGTTCGAAATATATTGCGGAAACAAAAAATTAGGGTTTTTGCCCTAATTTGGCCCGATCGCACTACGATACCACTTGTAATGAAATTACTAGTATAATTCAGATTATGAGCAATAATAGAACACCAAATAACACAATATTTCAGAATAATGATCTCAATATGCAATTATAATAGCTTCGCCACTTCGAGGGGGCAACCTCCAAACCATATAATAAGACTCAAATGCTCAAATGATAATGAACTACTACCTACAATCCCCTATATATACTATTCATATGTTATGGCCATCACCAAGGCCGACCTATTAAGCATGAGAAAGTATAAATGATATGGTAAGCCACAAGTCGGCTACTCATATCCTAATACAAGCAATAGGTTAAGGGCGTAGCATCTATTATATGGGAAGCTCCTTTTTTGAAAACCAAACCGCATAAAATGAATATGTATGTTATTTATACTAATCTATCCATAGGGGTTTTAGGATTCCATTCCCAAAATATGAAAACTTGTGAGAAAGGAAAATCACGAAGAAAATGGGGAAATATAGTGAATGGGAAGTAAATTTAAGAAGAGGAAAGGGAAGAATTGCAATTTCAATAGGTAAATGTAGATCCTAATTTAATAAAATTTAGATATTTTATTAAAATCTAAATGCAAAGATCTATTATAACGATACACAATGAAATATGAATGCTAAACAATTTACTAATTTTTAATTATGAAAGGAAATGAGAGGGTAGGGTATTTATTTCAATTACGCTTATCCCAAGTGAGTCTCGAACTAGAAGATCTGCAATGGAAGCAGGAGCATAGGCCATTGTAATCAAACTCAAAAAAACCCAGAGATGCTCATTGTGCACGGACATAGGTGCACAGGCAAAGATAGGGGCACCACCCACATGCAGACCTTTGTATGGGCATTGGAGTCTATAGAAATGGTAAGACCACTGGTTTTGACAATGTCATTAGGGCTTCACACTTGTTCTCTTTTAGTCGCCTTTATGTCGTTTAGATCATTGAGGTACCTATAAATCTACACACAAATATTTTCCTGCAAAACCCTCAAAAATACATCAAATCATATAAAAGAAAGATGCAAAATGAGGGGTCGACTATCCTCAGATATCACAATGGTGAACTTATGATTGAGCGTTGCACTACATCTCAGACCCAATGTATTTCTATGTGCTTATGTGTGCAATAGCGCTCATAGGTTACCCTCGCGCCAATGATGCCAAGATAGCAGGTAGTAGCTAGATAAAATGTAAATGTGTGGATGGAATAGAATGAAATCCCCTTTATATGCAGTGTGTATGTAGAGTAATGTGCCCAAATGCAGTCCCTTAATGTATGTAGATAGCTAGCCCTTGATAAGAATTGTACATTCATATAATGGTATGTATGTTGTGTTTATATAGGGATCTCTTGCTTGAATTTCGACACTAATGACCTGACATGTCGACTAGTACCTCGAGATATGAGAGGGAAAACCGAAAATACCGACCTTAAATGTCAAAAATAAGATCAAACATAAAGAGGGCACGGCGCCTAGGATGGACAAAGTGCATGGTGCTTGTGTCTAGAGACAAGTGACAATAAATGAGTGAAGGCTGACACACACATGGATCCTTGTGACCTAACCAAAACTAGGTGTATGAATGACAAGTGTGAAAGATAAAAGTAATAGAAACCAAAAAGACAAGCAAATGGACTATGGAATGGGTCACTAGTGAATACTTTTCTTACGCAAGATCCATTTATAAAACAACCTACTTGGCAGTATAGTTTTTTTATTATTAAAGGTAAAAGGTTTTGGAGGGACCTTACCTAAGTACAACAAAAAGGTTCAATAACCACGATAAGCAAGAAAAAAGCAGGGTGGTTTTTTCTTGATGGTATAGTAAATAGTAGTGAGTGTGTGATTTTGTGTCTATAGATCTTACTTTAATCATGCAAGCAATGTTCACAATAAGTATTAGTAAGAGAATTAATATTCATCCGACATAATTACAAATGGAAATCAAAATATTGATATGTAACAAAAGTTTGAGTATCTCTCTTTATTTCTCTTTCTAAAAGTTGAATACAAAGTTTTAATCTTCTTGTCTCTCCATAAATTTCTTCCACCAAAATCCCCTATAAATGATTTATAAATACATATTTATAAAGAAAAGTTCCATGTTTTTAGCTACATGCAAGATTGACCAAGCCAATTTATTAAAAATAGAATTTGCAAAACTAATATGCATTTTCACGAGAAGAAAAGTGGAATATTACAAACACAAAAGTGCACAACCTAAGAACTACAAAATTTACTTGAAGCAATAAACAACTACAACTTAGGGGTTTTCCCTTGCACATTTTCTTATCGATTTGTTTCTCCTTGATCGGTGATTTCGACAACCTTCTCTTAAGCGATTTGGATTCTCTCGTTAGTCATCAAAAATTTGAAATCTCCTTTATTCTAACCTTGTACTCCATAAATTCATCTATCATTCAAGGGTGGGAACCCATTGGAGCGTCTTCAAATTTATCAAAAAAATTGATTCTTAATGAATCTTTGAATCATATCAAGAGTAAAATTAAATCTTGAAGTTGGTTTTGAACTCATCTTTGATTATTTGTGATGGGAGTACAAGCCTATTAATACCATACAAAATACATTAAATTTTTTTATTACTTCCTAAATGTCGTTACTTGCCTTTGCTTCTTTCATTCATGATTCCTTGATTTCTCGAGACACTTCTCTAAGATGTGGATCCAAATTTTGCACCACCGGAAATTCATATTGATGTCCATGATCATCATCATGAATAAATCCCTCTTTAACTAAGGTATTTAAGCCAATTCATGAAATTATTGCAAATGTTGTTAAGAATTGTTGCAACATATTAATCTTCGTTTTATATTTACTCTCACCGGATCTCTTCTTACTTTAATTTTTAATGGAATTTTTGTATACATTGATAAATTAACATCGATGGACCACATTATTTTTACCACGAGTTTCTCAAACCACTCCTTAGTAGGTCAATCCATATGACTAATTTCCTTTGCCACTATTAATGTATTTGTGTCGAGTTAGTTGAAATGCGTGGATAAAGGCAGAAAAAGATTGAAACAGATTGATTATTTTTTAAACAATAATGGTGAGTTGATCAACCTTTTCCTTTAGCTACTTTTCACTCACTTTATCTTGATCAAGCTTCTTGAACAAAATGTCAATGGCTTATTGCATATTTTCCTTTACACCTTATTGCATATTTTCCTTTACACCTTCTCACATAAATTTTCCGAGATGACCCTTTGAGAGATAATAATCATGAGTCATGACTTCATCTTTGTTTTTTTATTGTAGGGACCACTATTTCAACATATATTTTCCTTTTGATCATTTGTTACGATTCTAGAAACCATTTTAGGATTTTTTTAGTGCATGGGAGGAGGAGAGAATGAGTTCTAAAGTGTTGAAATTGATTACCTCATGTTGAACCACGTATTTTTTCTTCTTCACCTCATCATTTAACTATTGAAGGACTTTTGGATTTGTGTTTTGATCCAAAGCCATCTATTGTTGCTCAATTTGTTCAAAAGCCCCTTGATATTATTGATTCGATGCATATAATGTGATGGTTTTGATGTTTTGAGATTCGGGAGGTGTCATAGTACTATTTGGAAGTTTAACTAATGTAGTTGTAATGGGTTATGGAGAAAGGGAATGACTAGGGTCAAATGAAATTGGAAGATGTGATGACATCCTGGGAGGAGGCAAGGACACCTTAGGGGAGATGAAACCTTAGGAGAAGGGTGTTGATAACTTACGAAATGAAGATACTTTAGGAGGAGTAGACACTTTGGAAGGATTATTGGGTAGTATTGTCAACCAAAGTCATGAGCGAGAGGTTTCAAGATAATTGTTTAATATGGAGTTGTACACACTAGAATTAGGTCACCCTAATTCCCATATGTGTGTATGCACTAATTCCCATATGTGTGTACGCACTAATTCCCATATGTGTGTATGCACTCTAGGACACCTATTCGTAATCCATAGTCAATATACTCTTTTACCAACTTATATTCACCATTTTACCACATGTAGAACAGCTAACACCACTGTAACCACAAAATAAACAAAATCAAATAAAAACTTAAACAACCTAACCTCCAAACAAACTCCCCATGAGGTCAAAACAACCCTAGACCAACATAAAACTGAAAACCGTGTGAAGGGAAATGGTTAAAACCAAATCCAACCATTTTCCTCGAATTGGACATAAATCGGTGTAGTTTCCATAATTGGTGTCGATTGGTGTGGATCAGTAATGATCCATTGAAATGGCATTGATTCTATAAAAACCAACCCATACCCTTAAGGATTCTGAAATCAATATTGACATCCATAGGTGACAAGCCCTTGCCCTCTAAGTTTGTGCGTTAAGCGGGCGTGAAGTGATCATAATATCCTATTGTCTTATACTCCCTTTAGAGCAATCTTCCGTCATGTCTAGTTATCTCGAGTTCCATCCTCCTCAAATGTATGTTGTTTTTATCTAAATCAGTAATCTTTTGTTCTCATATTTGATCGTATTAATCCAAATATGTACATTTAAAAGAATACTTAGTCCTCTCATTAAGAATCATAGGCATTACAAAACATAATTTGATAAACTCGCTTTTTTACAACGATCGACATCGATCACCTAGATCGAAACCGATCCACCCAGTTGACGTCGATCCCTACTAACTTTCCCCTATTTTGTATTCTTAACACATCTTGATATATTTTCATAATATCCAATAATCATGGCTAATCATTTGTTTCTTGTAAGCTTGTGTTTCTGTTAGATGACCCTTCAAAGAGTAGCCTATGAACCTAACACCATTTTCGACCTACCGATCTTGTGCCAACCATTTGTGTGGGAACACTCAGATATTGACTACGAGTTAAGCTTGTGTGTCATTTTCCTCAAACCTAACCTAGATGACATCACTACGTAGCTAGACGTCCTCCTCAAATAGAGTGATGAGGCCAACCTCTACTGGGATAATGTTTTCAACCCTCCCTAACCTATCATCAAGGATGTTGATTAAGTCCTTGTATCTAGACATTACACATCTAAAGTTTGTTATTTGTATCCTCTGATATTATCTATTTTTTTGTCATTATCTCTAGCTTAATTTTATAAAAGCGAGTTGACACTGTCAAAAGGAAGCCCTTTGTTTCATGGGATTAGTCTTTCCAAGAAATTGCCTTATTATTATCTAATATCTTTCTTATCAAAGTTGTTTATGTATGTGCAAATTCCTGGTTCTTTAGAAGAGGAGTCTTTTGCGCCTATCCTGGATCAATTAACTTTTTATCATCATCTACGCAAATATCATTAAACCATTTTATTTTTGAGTTTTAGTGATTTGTTTCACACAGTAAGACTGAATCCTAAAATATACTAAAACATCTGGCATGCTGCGGTGGGACCCTATCCCTTTTGATTAAATTCTACATTTCTATAGTAGAACTGCTTTTTCTTTACTTATTGCACATTAGCTAACCTTTTTAGCTTGAATTCTCCAGTGACTTCTGGAGGGTATGAAACAACAAAAAAAAAAGGGAATATTTAGCAAATAAAGATATTTTCCTCTTCTCTCGTTTGTACTCTCTTTTCAATCCCTTTGAACATTGTATTTTGGGTGTTGTCCTCATCAAAAGAAAATTATTCTTTTTGGGGCTTAAAAACAAAATTGCATTCTCATATCTGCATGATCACCTAGTTTAAATAGGGGTTGAAAGTTACGTTCACCACTTCCCCTCACACACTACCAAAACCACTCATAATCAAAGTTGCACTCTAAACATCCTCTCCAGGTCTATCTACTTGGATTTCATCACCAAGGGGTAAACCGACTCGGTGTTACGAACAGTATAAATAATTGGTGGGCGCTATATTGGTTAAGAACCCGACACCCATATTGTGTCGGGACCATGAAATTAGGGGTAGGCCCTAGTATCATGCCTTGTATTGACACCAACACAAATTCAAGCCTTTCGTACCTTTAGGTATATCGAGGACTTCATGTTAAACATACCTAAAACCAGCCTTAGTAAGCCTAATTCTTAGCACCCTTTTACAAGTCATCTTTTCTTTTCACATATTTCTAAAATTAAACAAAATAATCAAAATTCTCTTATTGATTGTGTGATTTTAATTTAAACAACCATATTTCTTCTTGATTTAATTTAATTTGAATTAAATCTATATTATCAGAAGTAACTATTGTATAAATAATGTATAAATGATAAAATATAGTAATGACACAAGCAAACAAGCTTATACAATGTAAACCCTAAGCAAGAAAGAGAGGTAGGAAGACTTAGTTTTTAAGTGAACAAAAAGTGATTTGGGTAGGAAATAGTGATGAACATGTTGGAAACAACATCATTAATGCTCATTGTAAATTCTGGAACTTAGAGACGAGGCGGGGGGGGCACTCACGGAAGGGTAGAGGTGCCTGGGTGTTGGTGACCAGATCTGGGCATTGGTGGTTGTGTAGATGCTCAGAAACTAATTTCTTCTATGTCGCAAGGGTTTCACTATTAGATCTTGTATGTCATTTGATATTCGCTCTTTGATCGCCGAAGGTACATGTATCATGCAAAACATAGGAACTGCTAAACATGTCCATAAACCAAATCAAATCTAATAAAAAGATGCGGGATGCGGAGTCGAATGATCCCAGTGATCACCCAAAGAGTGAACTTATTGTCGAGCATTGCACTACATCTCAAACTCCATGTAGTTCTTGTGTGTGTGTAGAAATGATGCCTTAGGATGCCCTTGTGTAAGTTACACAAATGATAGCATGATAGATCTAGAATGTAGAAGATGTATAGTATGTGTGGATGGAATAGAATATACTTCCCCTTCCTATGTTGTATAACATAATTATGCAACCCCTACCCTTGAATGGATGCTAGATGGATGCCTTTAATGCTCTTGTGCCTTTTGAATGCAAGCTTAGGTGGCGATGTAATGTTTAGTGCTTGGTTATTATTTTGGAGAAGTAACTAAGTATATATATGATTATCTTGTTTGAATTTTGTAATTGACAACTGGAAGGCCACCCCATAAGTGAAAAAGATGCCCAAAAGATAAAAGATACTTAAAAAGAGTGAGTAAAGGTAAGAAAGGGTCAAGTGTCAAGTATGGATAGAAGCGCCATGCGTGAGTGTCCTAACTGGGTGCCAATGTTTGAGGCCATAAAATATAAATCAGTTAGGTTCAATTAGGGTTGTAGGGTGTGTAAAACCAAAAAGAAAAGAAGAAACAAAGAAAATAGGCCAAAGATGGTTGTCAACCACTAGTTTCCTTGCTTAGGAATCATATATACATTAGTATGCTTTTGGACCTAGAAATGTACCCAAGTGCGTGATTTTTGTCTACACTTCTATCATTTATGTGTTATTTCATGGTTTTAACTAGATGTTAGTATCATATTCGAATATCACGAGATATGTCAAACCCACTACAAAAATCCATAGACGTAACCCAATAACTACCACGATCTCCTAGTGTCGGACTGACACCTCTAAAATCCTTGATCCACCTCTCCCACATTTCTTCGCTAGTGGAGATCCTACCTTTGAAGAACTTCTAGAAACCAATCCTATCACCCTTAGTAGTTATCTCACTTCACGAGCCATCCACATTCCCTGTTATAGACTAGAATCTTGACCATCTATCACTACCATTACTTATGACCACTCTAGACTCATCCACCACACATACCAACTAATTATAAAAAAATCACTCTTTATCTTGTCCTTGGTTGTGTAGAAATATCCACATCTAATTTTTCAACCCCTTTGGTTAGCTTTGAACTTAATACTATTTCATCGCAAAACACGGTTAGTCACCAAGGGCCCTGTTGTCCTCCTCAGCCTCATTTAACTCTCCTAACACATAACCTCATATGACTACCTCACCACCTATAATTAGTCACATGGTGTCCACTTCTCCTTCTCTCTCAATGGGTTCCTTCAAGTATGCCTCATTCGTGGGTTCCTTGGTTACGTCCCCACCGTCGTCTCTCAACAATCTTTGTCCACAATCCAAAATATAGTCATATCTATCCCTACATCTTTACCACCTATTAATACAAGTGTTATCACTAGAACTCATCCCCTTTTCCAACCAACACCCAAATTCAGTGTCCTGGAATATGAATATGTTCCCCTCAACAAAATCCACAACCCTCACATCCCCTTCTCAACACTTCTATCCCTCAACCTTATTAGTATATCCACTCTTCCTCACAACCGTTAGTTTCCCGAAAACTCAAAATATACTAGGAAGCCTCCCTCTTTTCAAAACCCTCTTTTACCATATAAATAATACCAATTGAATGACATTATCTATGGATATGTTAATCCTTTTTAATAAGTATCCAATCCCACGAGAATGATCTCATTCAAACGTTGATGAACATAATAACAAGTATAAAATCTTCCATTACGGGACCCAAAACTATATTCTCATACGAAACAAATTTGCAAAAACCTATCAATCCAACAATACCTTTCAAACCATACCCTCCACATTGGGAAATTCTAAAATTTACCAAGTTCTATAGTAAGAAAGACCCACAATAACATCTTAGGGCCTTCCGACACTCTTGTTACCTTATAGCTCATGATCAAGACCTTATGTTAAGGACATTCTCGATGTCATTAGTTGGGCCCACCCTTACCGGACCGGTAAAACAACATCCATCAACTCTCGCCGTATTCATTTTTATAGTTAGCCCAACTATTCCTAGAACATTTGATGCAAGAGCATCATCTCCACCTTTTAAATATAGTTTGAAGTCAAGCAATTTTGGTTTGAAGGTGAGTTTATAGGCTTAATAAGTGCTTGTGAGTCACTTAAGGTACTAGTTTGGGTCTTGGCCATTCAAATTTTTAAACTGTATATTTTCCCTCTTAAAAGTCAAATTCAAATTTGAAGGCCAATTTTGGTTAGCTTATAAGTTTAGAAGCCTTTTAGTTATCTTTCATAGTGTGTCAAGGTGGTAGAAGGAAGTTTAGAGTCAAACAAGTGTACTTAGGGAGATAAAATCTTAGGGCTTAACAAATTTCATGATTGTACACAAAGTAACTATATGACCATGTAATCAAAAATACCCTTATTCGAGTGAACAACTGATTGGGGAAGTTATAAGAGGCTTGATGTAATGTTTTCATATCATTCGAATGATCCAAGATTTGTGTGGGTTGAGGCTCCAAAGTTTGAAGGAATTATAGTTTGCAAACTATGTATTATAGTGAAATTTGTGTGTAATGGTTATATAACTAGTTGTTTGATGGTGGATCTTGATTAAGATGATATTTTTAGACTGACATAGAGATAATTAAAAATATATTCATAATATCCTCTTCATGTGTGTGATTGCTTTTCTTGTCTCTGTTTCCTTTAGTGATTTCTTAAATAATTTTGTGGTTGAATACTATATAGTACAATTTGAATATAGAGACAAAGGTCAAGCTTGGAGGAGTATTGTTGAGACTAGAAGGTGAAACATGATGCAAGTTTGGTTTGCATGCACTTTTAAAGGTTGAAGAGAGAGTAAAAGTAAGGGTTTGTAGAATATAACCTTGGGAAAGAGCATGTTAAAACACAATGGGTGCAAGAAGAAAAAACAAATTGAATGAAGAAATTTTAAAGTGGGAAAATATTTGCAAGAGTTTATTTAGGTAAATACACCCATAATAATTCATGAACACTCATACAATGATAAGGGAACCATTTACATATTGTCATCCCGGGACGATTGAAGAACCTTGCATCTACAAAAGCGAGAGAAGAAAGATGGGAAAGGTTTTATAAAATTCTAAGTTTAATGAGCCTACTGCTAAAATACCCTTATACACAAAGGTTAAACAATTTTTTTGAATTGATTTGATGTCTTAAGATTGAATTTTAAGAAATTTATAAGCTTTTAAACCCTCTCAAGCTTTCTTAGGAAGAGCTAGGGTTATGAGAGGAAAAATGAGATATCTCACCATTGCACCAGTAGAATTCATTGAAATTTCAAGGAAAATTGTATTACATGGTGTTCTAAATGTTAAAGAATAAATTAACTCGAGAAAAACTACTAGGTGAAAGATAAGAGTGACAACTGTTGTCCCAAACCGATACAATTCCTTAGGACCTAACATTGAGGGCACATTAACAAAGGAGAGATACCTTAGAGTTTGAATCCAAGTTTGAAAATTTATAGGGAGGATAAATACCTTAAAGGGTGTTTAAAAATCATGAAGTTATGTCTTAGAGTTTATTAGTAAGAAATATATGAGAGATTCCAAGTTATACCCGACCTAGTAGATAGTTTGTAAGTAAGAAGGAGAACCGAGATAGAGAGAGGAAGTTCGAGAGTTAGACCATAAAAATTAGTACACACCTTAGGAGGGATGAAAGGGCACAAATTAAGTTTATAATGTTCTCTAGATAGCTTTGGAAGTCTACATATAGGAATGCAACAAGCTACATGTTCTTGAGAGCATTGAAGGGGCGATTTGACAACAAAGCTAGTAGCTTGTGTTTTGAAAGTTTTGAGTCCATTTTGTGAGCATAACAACAATGTTATAAGGTGACTAAGCAGGATTTATAAGTAGTAAAGTTACAAAGAAGCTTGGAAAATATATTTGCATGATTTGGGCTAAACTAGTAAAGACAACAAGTTGGTAGAAAGGCGAAAGGTAAGACTAGGTTGAATAACATGCAATTCGATGAATTTCGAGTTGGATTAATAGAGAATGAGGGTATTGAGCATGGTATTGTGGGTACACCTATGTTCTCTCAAAAATGAAACCAACCAAATACTTATTCTTAATAACTTCTAGGTCGAAGTTAAGATAGAAGTAATAATGTGATTAGGTTGCATGTCTTCACTAACCGATATGACATTGAAACAAAATAAAAGGTAGTGAGTTGGAGGGTGGAATGTCAAGAAAGCTCAAGAACATAAGTTGTTGCTAGAGTATATAAGATCTTTTTATGGATTAGTGGTAGTCATCAAGAGCAAAAGAGACGCTAGATAGAGTTTCTTGATTTCAGTGGATTAAATGAGTGTGAAATCCTAGAATGACATGAATGAACAGGTTATCTACATGGATGGGATGGTATTGGTGTATGAAGGAGTCTAAGTCTTACATACTAGAGTAAAATTGACTATAGATAAGCTCTTGGAAATAAAGTGATTAAAGAATAAGAATTTTCTATATCTTAGTAAATGAATGAATGAATTTTGAAAGGTGTGGGCCTCTGCACCATTTTTTGGTATAAGATCCCGATTTTTTTGTTATGATTGGGTATCGAATTGATTCTTGTTGGAGCTAACATTGTTTTTGAGCTTATGAAGTGAAGAGTTACAATGAACAATAATGAAGAGGAGTATGTGAAATCAACCTTTAACCATGATTACAGGATGCCACCTTGGATGGAGAAGTTGGTAAAAGAGAAAGAAGAGGCTAGGATAAAGCAAGTACAATAGAGGATAAGAGAATAAGAACTGAAGAGAAGAATAACAAGAATGATCGAAACAAGAAAAGCATGTAGAGAGAGAGATTTAAGAGAATGATCGAAACAGGATGAGAACAGAGTTCAAGAGCAAGTAAAATGAACTGATGACAAAAGAAAGGACTTGGGTGATGACAGGAAAGGAAGGACTTTTAGGGGCAACAATGACTCCAATTTTTGAATTTAACAATATGTGCAAGTGTGTGTTTATAGGTACAAAGAGTGATTTTGATATGGAAGGTGAAAGCAAGCGGGACATGATAAGTCAAGAACATTTAGAGATAAGTGAGCAAGATAATGTATTTGTTTATGAAAGCTTACAATAATTACAAGTAGAGATAGTAGCTTTGGAACATGTCTTTAAATACAATGACATCATGTGAAAAAGAGATGGACATTAGTTCCCAGATAGAGAGAGAGCAACAGCTTAGAAGCTCAAACCAAGAGGATGGAAGATGAAGATGAAGAGATAGAGAAGAATGAGTTAAGAAGCAATAATTTAGTAGAAAAAGACATAGGTGCATGATGAAGAAAAGGAACTCAAAAGGAAAAGCATCAAGAAGAGCAAGAAAAATATTTGATGATTGAAGTAGAAGAAGAAGCCTACGAAGTACGTAACTCATTCATGAAGATGAAGGGAACCATGAAGACCAAGAAAACGTATGATGGAAGCAATGCGAGATAGAGGAAGCTGAAAGTAAAAATCGATCAGATCCAGGATGAAGACACAAAGGAATTGGAAAAATAAGAAGAAAAACAAATAGTGGAGTTCAATCCTTCTTACCTCACGGAGTATGATGTAGGAGCATCATCTCCACCTTATAAATATAGTTTGAAGTCAAGCAATTTTGGTTTGAAGATGAGTTTATAGGCTTAATAAGTGCTTGTGAGTCACCCAAGGTACTAGTTTTGGTCTTAGCCATTCAAATTTTTAAATTGTATATTTTCCCTCCAAAGTCAAATTCAAATTCAAATTTGAAGGTCAATTTTTGTTAGATTATAATTTTATAAGCCCTGGTAGTAGTCTTTCATAGTGTGTCAAGGTGGTAGAAGGAATTTTAGGAGTCAACAAGTGTATTACGGGGATAAAATTTTAGAGGATAGAAAATTTCATTATTGTGCACAAAGTAACTATATGACCTTGTAATCCCAAATACCATTATTTGAGTGAACAACCGATTGGGAAGTTATAAAAGGCTTGATGTAACTATTTTTCATATAATTCAAATGATCCAATATTTGTGTTGGCTAAGGCTCCAAACTTTGAAGGAATTACAGGTTTACAAACTATGTATTATAGTGAAATTCGTGTGCGTGTGCGTGATTGTATAACCAGTTGTTTGATGGTGGATCTTTATCAAGATGATATTGTTAGACCGATAGAGAGATAAGTAGAAATTTGTTCATAATATCTTCTTCATGTGTGTGAATGTTTTTCTTGTCTCTGTTTCTGTAGTGATATCTTAAATAATTATGTGGTTGAATAATGTATACTACAATTTGAATCTAGGGACAAAGGTCAAGCTTGAAGGAGTATTGTTGAGACTAGAAGGTGAATCACAATGAAAGTTTGGTTTGCATGTACTTTTAAAGGTTGGAGAGAGACTTAGAGTAAGGATTACTATAATATAACATTGGGACATATCATGTTAAAATATAGTGGGTGCAAAAAGCAAGAACTAATTGAATGAAGAAAGTTTGAAGTGGGAAAATATTTGTAAGATTTTATTTAGGTAAATACACCCCTAAGAATTCATGAACACTTATACAATGATAAGGGAACCATTTACGTATTGTCATCTAGAAGACTAAAGAAACCCCGCATCTACAAACAGAGTGAGGAAAGATGGGGAAGGTTTTATAAAATTCTGAGTGTAATAAGCCTACTACTAAAATATCCTTATACAAAAGGTCAAATATACTTTTTTGAATTTGTTTGATGTCTTAAGAATGAATTTGAAGAAATTGATAAGCTTTTAAACCCTCTCGGGCTTTCTTAGGGAAGAGTTAGGGTTACGAGAGGAAAAAGAGATATCTCACCATTACACTAGTAGAATTGATTAAAATTTTGAAGAAAGTTGTATCACAAGGTGTTATAAATGTTAAATAAGGAATTAGCTCAAGAAAAACTACCAGGTGAAAGATAGGAGTGACAGTATGTTGTCCCGGACTAATACAATTCCTTAGGACCTAACATTGAGGGCACATTAACAAAGGAGAGATACCTTAGATTTTGAATACAAGTTTGAAAATTTAGAGGGAGGATAAATACCTTAAAGGGTGTTCAAAAGTCATGAAGTTATGCCTTGGAGTTTCTTAGTAAGGAAGATATGAGAAATTCCAAGTTATACATGACCTAGTAGAGAGTTTGTAAGTAAGAAGGAAAAGCTGAGATAGAGAGAGGAAGTTGGAGAGTTAGACCATCAAACTTAGTACACACCTTAAGAGGTATGAAAGGGCACAAATGAAGTTTATAATGTTCTCTAGATATCTTTGGAAGTCTACATATAGGAATGCAACATGTTATATGTTCTTGAGAGCATTGAAGGGACAATTTTGACAACAAAGCTAGGAGCTTGTGTTTTGAAAGTTTTGAGTCCATTTTATGAACATACTAACATTGTTCTAAGGTGACTAAGCAAGATTTACAAGTAAGAGATTTAAAATTAATCTTGGAAAGCATATTTGCATGATTTGGGATAAAGTAGTAAAGACAAGAAGTTGATGGAAAAGTGAAAGGTAAAACCAAGAAGAATAACATGTAATTAGATGAATTTGGGGATTGGATTAACAAAGAATGAAGGTATTGAGTAGGGTATTTTTGGTACACACATGTTAGCTCAAACATGAAATCAACCAAATACTTGTTCCTAAGAATTTCTAGGACGAGTTGAGGTAGAAGTAAGAATGTGATCGGGTTGCATGTCTTCAAATTGGTGGTGATATGGCATTGAAACAAAGTAAAAGGTAGTGAGTTTGAGGGTGGAATGTCAAGGAAGCTTAAGAACACAAGTTGTTGCTAGAGTATATAAGATCTTTTTGTGGATTAGTGGTAGTCATCAATATCAAAAGAGAGGCCAGATAGAGTTTCTCGATTTTAGTGGATTAAGTGAGTATGAAATCCTAGAATGACATGAATGAACATGTATCTGCATGGATGGGATGATATTGGTGTATGAAGGATTCTAAGTATTGCATACTAGAGTCAAATTGACTATAGGAAAGCTCTTGAAAATAAAGTGATTAAAGAATAAGAATTGTCTACATCTTAGTAAATGAATGAATGCATTTTTAAAGTTGTAGGCCTCTACACCAACATTTCTCCATCTACATCACCCGTAAAATATCCATAACCGATCTATATACCTTAAAACAATTTCAAGATGAATCTATCACTACTTTAGTCACTAGGTGGTATGGAATAATTAATCAATTATCTTTCTCTCTACCACAAACTAAATTGATTGATTTGTTTGCTCGATCTTATGCAAAAAATATATCATCCACTCTTCAAATCCAATCATTTCAAACATTTGATGAAGCCTTTACCATGGCCCGAAAATTATAACTCGAGCCCTAGAAGATAGTAAAGTTAAATTACGATCTAAAAGCCTAAACTCGACTCTTCTAAAAAAATCCAACAATGAAAAATCCAAAGGTTTAGCGAGTGCAATTGTCCTAACAATCAAATTTAAAGAACGCTTTAAATCTAAATGCTCCCTGGACTCTAAAAATACACCCCTATAGGGGAATTCTATAGCTCTGTCTTTGACATACTCCCGACTACTCATTTGAAAATCTTTGCTCCTATTTAACCTATTGAAGAATATCATCCTAAGTTATCATGTTATAGAGACTAAGAATATTGTAAGTATCACCAGGTTCGTGGCCATGACATTGATAGATGTTGCTCCTTTAGAAACATCCTCCAAGACCTTATTGACCAAGGTGATCTACACCTAGACAACCCTAATTTTCCTTCTAATCAAGCCATATACGTATTCAAGCAACCTTTTCCAAACCATTCCCCTTGCAATAACATAACCCAAACTAATATCACAGACCTAAAAATCCTACTCCTCACGTTATCAACATCGTCAACCAATTTCCATTGTATAAAAAATCGACATCTACATTTGAGACGTCATTTAAACAGATAGATCTCTTTGACCTCCTTATTGGTGATGCCCTACATCAAACAAAATCACAGTCAACAATCTCCATAAGAACTACTCCCATAAGTATCCCCGATCTTATCTCATGGTGTCCGCAAAATAAAAATCCCGTTGTGGAAATTATAAGCACCCTTTCAAATATAAGGTCCCCAACACTAGATAAAAATAACCCTATACAAAAATTACCTAGTCCCAAAATAAGAAGTTACAACCCTCACAAAATAAAGACGAAACAAACATACATAAGGATGCCACATCATCACCATCTATTATGGGACCTAATCCTTCATCAAAACTCGCAGTCACCATCTTAGAATCCAAACCCATACTTAAGACCATATCCAAGCCCACTATTTGAAACACACTTCATGTGTTTGACACTCTTAAACCATCTCATAAAACTAATATCCCTACAACATCGGTGTCATCTCATCAAGCTCTACCAGGTACCATATTGCAATTATTGAAAAACTTCTTCATCATCGACCATATCACTACCCTCAATCAAACCTTCCAATACTTGTGGATGGAAGCCTACTTGTTACAAGTATGACACAGTTTGCACTTATCACAAGGTGTCAAGAAATCAAACTAAAGAATATAAATCCCTTCAGGTTGTAATCAAATATATTTTTAAGAAATATGACCTCCTAGTAAATAGAGATCATCCTGGTCTACCTATTAATCAGAAAATAACGAAATCAAAATACCAAGTTAAACCTACCCCTAAAACCATCGAGTTTAACACTCTTAAACCATCACCTAATAACCTACCAAACAAAGGTTTGGTCTCCTCCAAAGATGATTATCCTTTCTTTCAAATCGATGTTATCTATATAGCGGCGAGAGTTCGTACCCAAGACTTAAAAGATCATACTTAGGACATGCCTAAAGTCTCCATCTCCGCAACCCCCACTCGAATCACCATTTTCCAAAGCCAAGCTCTCCATCCTTACACCCCAAACTTAATCCACGAATTCAATACGAGAATAATTTTATTAAACAATTACAATAAACACATGTCAATATGTCCCTTTTATGAGCTCATCCAAAACTTCCTCAACACCAACAAGCTATGATAGAAGCTCTCTAAGCCATCTTAGTATAATCGGATGTACCTCGGCCATTCTTAAATTTTTGGCACCCTAAAAATGTCTACAACCATCTCATTTGAGGATTATGAGATCCCATCATTATATCCGAGAAGACCATGATCTCGCCCCTATTCGTCACTACCCGATTAAGCTAAAAGTGGATTTTATATGAGCTCGATATGATGTTATCGTAGTAGTAAATAAATATGTAATTAAGTACAAAAATTATGTTCAAGAAAACTATGCAATAAAATAAAAACCCTAAGTGCAAAGAGAGGGTGAAAATCCTTAGTTGATTTGTAGTGAAATCTGGATTATGTCGAGTGGTAACTAGGTGAACCGAATGGAAGGACTGCACGCACGAGACCTAGAAAAATTTAGATATGGACAAATACGTTGGATTGGGGCACTTGGAAGGGGATAGGGGCACTGCGGGTGCCTTAGGATTGTTTTTGGGCACCTAAGTCTCATGGAAAAGATCATAAAACCTCCCCAGGTGTCGCAAGGTGTTCACCTTTGGTCACTCTAAGGTCACACCAAGATTGTCAAGGTTGTTGTAAACCTGCAATGAAGTATGAACCTGTAAACCCCTCAAATAGACATCAAATCCTAAAAAAAAGATGCACAATGAGGGGTTGGAATGTCCTCAACTGTCACAATGCTGAACTTACGGATTGACCAAGTACACTACATCTAAAACCCAATGTAGTTCTGTGTGTGTGGAATTGTGCCCTAGGTGGCTCTTGTGTGAGTCGCACTTGATAGCGAGAAAATAAGCTAGATGTAAATAAATGTAGTAGATGTGTACATGGAATAGAATGAACTTCCCTCTTATGAAGTGTATGCAAAATAACTAGCCCTTATGTCCCTTGTGATGGTGCTATATGGATGCAATGAAGCTCTTAGATGCTTGATGGATGCAACCTTAGGTGTTGATAGCTAATGCTTAGTGTGTGGTCCTTTATTATGATCACATAACTTTATATTTATATTATTATTTTTCTTGAATTTTGTAATTAACCCCAAAAAGACTGACTACCAAAAATATAAGATGCTCAAATAACTAGAAAGGACCCAAAAAGTGTGAGTAAAGTACAAAGGGGTCATGGGAGCCTAGAGGGGACGAGGCGCTGGCACCGTCCTAACTAGGTGTTGTTTTCTAGGATGATAAAATACAAAGTATAATAAGGCAAACTGAGCAAGTAAGCGTGCAAGATTGAAAGGATCAACAAAAAGACAAAGAAAGGTAGCCAAATACATGGGTTAATTAGTAATTTTCTTACTTAGGAATCATATAAATAGTAGTATGTAATCAGGACTAGATAATTACCCAAAGTGTGTGATTTTGTGTTTACATTTTCCCCACTTTATGTTGGTGAGAAGAAAGCTTGGTAACATAAAGTAGATAGAGATGTGTACCTGATAACCATGTAGATCGATGATGCAAGTATTCGAGGGACTAGATAAAGCATGGAGTGATAAAAATGTGAAGCATGGATGCTAAGGAGGAGAAAGTGCAAAAAGTGATGATGAAAATGAACCTAGGGCAGAAATGCATGTGTAGATGTCGCGATGTACTTGTTGTTGATGTCATTTGTTGTGATGAGGTTGATGATGTTAATGATGTTGACTACCGCTTTCCATATGGATAGACTTGCAAAAGAGAAGAACGAACAAGTAGTCAAATACACATGTATATGTGTAAAAAGTATGTAAAAATGTTGAAAATGTGAAAAAGGAACATGTGCACTGATCCGTGATGAGAAAAGAGTGTAGAAAGGATCCTGAAGATGTCAATGAAGTGTGAGTTTTTGGGTGATCTCATGCCATAGAAGATGTATAGGGAGGAAAGTCTAGTGTCATTCTCTAACCTTTAACCGCTTCCCAAAGTTCTAGAGCACTCTAAAATGTTAGTTTTTGGGTGATCCTACGCTACGATAGAAGTAGTGTAGAGAGGAAAGTCTAGTGTCAACCTCTAACCTTTAAGTGCTCCCCGGAATGAAAACACCACTGCAAATGGTGTGTACTTACTGCCAATGTAAATTCCTAGTGCTAAAGGACTCTCAGCCCTATCAAAATCCTCTGTGACATGCCAAAAACTATGTAATTTCCCCACGATTACGAGGCATCCGGAAGGACATCGTTATGTTAAGGACCCAAGTCTGATTCTAAGCCCTATCGAAAACTGAAAATTGTGTTGTACCGGTACTCTGTTGTGTTGAGTATGATGTTGTATGGGGTGATTGATTCACCCATATTATGCCCCCTCATTTGGGTTGCATGCGACATCGTTAAAGGAGTATGTAACCCAAAAGAGGACCAACTATTGTGCTGAAATTGTGCCTGTAGGGGAAAGGGAATGTGTTTGGTAGAAACCAAGGCACACGTAAACAAGGTGGCTAGGAGACAAGTGTTAGTACAAGCAAAGACAAACACACATGTATAAGATGAAATGTAAGCTAAGCAGACAATGTGTAAGCTAAGACACAAGTAAACATGTAAGAAGATAATGTAGACCACAAAAATTGGGTTGCAAACATGGGACATCACTCACGATGTCACAAGACAATCAAGGCTGAAGTGGACGTAAGTAGACAAGTGTGCATACAAGACAAAGGGAAAAGCCCACAAACAAGAGCATACAAAGAGAAAATAATGACAAACAATGTAACAGACAACCATGGAAGCAAAAATACATGTAAAACAAATGTTGCATATGAAACACCCGTTAGCATGTGAGAAAGATAAAAATTATGTCAAAATGTGTATAATCCAATAAAGTCACGTGTTATGAAACAAAATGAAACAATATCACCTATAGTATACGAAATTGGATGCCCCGAGAGCCTCACGTGGGATTGGTAATAAGTATTGCGCTAAACATCCATGTTGTGTGTAATAGATCTGTATAATCTACGATCACAACTAGAAATTAAATGAACATGCATGTGTGTATGATAAAAATAATGGCATACAAGACATCTATCTAGCATGTGTAATGAAGTGAACATGTAAACAGAAGTAAACAAGAGTAAATGCAACCAAGATATGCACTATGTTGTGGATGAGGAAGAATGGAATGCAATTTGAATGATAAGAGCCATGTGCCCCACGAGTGGATGTGTATTCATGCAATAAGTTTCATTTATTTATGCCCCCTCAACATCAAGAATGAAACATAAACGAGAGTGCGTCATTGGGAAATGGTATGAAATGTGTGTACGAAAATATGTGATTGTTAAAGCACAAAGTGTAGAGTTTGTGAGTGAGTTTTCGATTGAACACATGAATGTGATGAGGTACATTTGAGATGTATACCCTCAATAGTTGAGTATAGACCGCGGACTAGAGTGCATCATAGGAAAAGACCGCAACGTGTAGGAGTAGATGTAAGATAGATGTAGTGTGAATGTGTGTAATGAATGCGATGAAAAATGTATAGATGATGCTTTGCGAGAGAAGATATCCTAAGTGTTTGATGCATGATGTGTGAGGTGTGTAATGTGTAATGTGTAATGTGTAATGTAGTGTGTGAGGTTCATGTGTATAGTATTCCCTCAATAGTCAAGTGTGAACCGTAGCACAAGAGTGCGTCATCGAGAAATGACGATACAAAAATGTATCACGGTGTGTAAGATTTCTCAAAGATATGAAATATGAAGCGCAAAGCATAAAAGTAGTAAATGAGAGTCACCTAACAATTTTAGGAGGTGAGGGGAAGAGCAAGCATGATGCCCTAAGTGTATACGAGAGGAAGAAATTATTGAAGAAAAATGAAGGGCAAGAGTCCTCCACCCACTGTCTGAGGTGATAAAGATGTGTGACCATCATTAGAATCAGATTCAACCACATTGCTAGGATTGAAATAAAATGGTTCATTGAAATCGTAAGCTTCATCTGGGTCCCAATCATCGACATAGGCATTTTATGGAGCACAAGGAGAAATTATAAGTTTAATTATAGAAGGTGGTTGTTGAGCTTCACTTACAAAGTCGTAGATACCTTTAATGGAGGAAGAGTTAGACCAACCTTAAGACGAGGTTTCTTAGTTTGATTAGGTTGACTTGATAGTGCCATAGATGCGTTGAGAGGAGGGGGAGTGAGACTAATTTTGAGAGGCGGTTGCTTAGGCGGTTCTTGACTCTTCATAGAAGGAACCTTAGAAATGATGGCATGATGCTCATTAGATATAGGCGAATCAGTTTTAGGAACCCACTGAGATGTAAAAATTGGAGAGGACAATGTAACATGACGTTGTGCAGTGAATGAGATAAAATGGTGACACTCAAGATGCTTTATTCTTCACTATAAAGCATAACAATCATTTTCATTATGTCCATTGATTCGATGATAATTGTAATATGGGTGACCTTGATATTTTGCAAGTCGGTAAGGAGGATAGCCTTGAGTAAATGGTAAAGTAATCATTTGATGCCTAAGGAGCTCAATAAGAATGTCATGTTGTGTAGTATTGTGATTAAAGGTAAGAGGATCTGGTAATTGTATGACTTGAGGCGCATTGGGATTAAGTTAAAATATAAATACATGAGCCTAATCTAATGCAAGTTTGTAGTAAATAAATGAATACTAAAATATTGAAATAATACCTAAGGAATTAAGCAATGAAAATATGAAACCCCGATTGCGAAAGAGGTTTAGAAGAGCCTTAGCTAATTTGGAGAGGTTCTTTGGATTGTGTCGCAATGGAGACCAGCTAAACAAAGGTGGAGGACCGTCACACAAAATCCTAAAAAATGCAAATCCAATAGATTTGGTGAGTGGGGCACTGGAGAGGGATAGGGGCTCCCATGGGTGCCTTGTCTCCGATTTCTGGCACCCTGGTCTACAAAGATGTTCGAAAACCGAATTCTCAAGGTCGCGAGATGTTCGTTGATGATTGCATTTTGTCATTATGGATTCACACAATGATTGTCGAGGTTACAATAAACATGTAATGAAGAATAGATCTCAAAACCTTCAAATAGATATCAAATCACGAAAAAGAAAGATGCGAGAATGAGGGGTCGATGTCTGAGCTACCACGATGGTGGACTTACAACTAAGGCCCGCACTACATCTTAGACCTAATGTAGTTTTGTATGTGCGCAGAATCATGCCCTAGGTTGTTCTTTTGGGTGTCGCACTTGAAGTAGTGAGAAAGTAGTTAAAGGCGAGATGTAAATAATGTGTGCATGGAATAAAATGAACTTCCCTCCTATGAAGTGTATGTAGATGAACTAGCCCTTGTGTCCATTGTGATGGAGCTAGATGGATGCAATGGAGCTCTTAAATGCCTTTGATGGATGCAACCTTAGGTGGAGATAGTAGATGTTTAGTGTTTGGTCCCTTATTATGATCACATAACTTTATATTTATATGATTCCCTTGCTTGAACTTCATAATTAACCCCTAAAAGGATAAATACATAAAAGATAATATACTCAAATGTATAGAAAGGACCCATAAAGTGTGAGTAAAGTACAAAGAGGATAGGGGTGCCTAGATTGGGTGAGGGCGCTGACGTTGGTCTCCTAGTCTAGGCACTAGTGTCCAGGATGACAAATCTTTGAAGAATGAAAAGGTAGATGAGCATGTAGACACAAAATCACGCACTTTGAGTCATTATTTAGTCCCGGTCTTATACTACTATTCATATGGTTCTTAAGTGAAAAAAGTAATAATTAACCCATGTCTTTAGCCATTTTTACATTGCTTTTTGTTATATTTTCGATCTTACACATGCACTTGCCCAGTTTGTATTGTCATTCTACATTTTTCCTATTTCTAACTAGGGTGCCCTAGGCGCCCTGGTCCCCTCTGGGGCACCCTGATCCTCTTTGCACTTTACTCTCACTTTTTGGGAACTTTCTAGCCATTTGAGCTTTCTATCTTTTTTGTGGTTGGAATTTTTGGGGTTAATTGTGAAATTAGAATAAGAGAACCATATAAATATAAAGTTATGAGACCATAATGAGGGACCAAACACTAAACATCTACTATCACCATCTAGAGTTGTATCCATCAAAGGCATCTAAAGCTACATTTGCATCCATCTAGCTCCATCAAAAACACACAAGGCTAGTTCATCTGCATCACACTTCATAGGAGGGGAGTCTATTGTTTCCATGCACACATTTACTACATTATACATCTAGTTATTTTCTCGCTACTTCACAAAGTGTGACTGACACAAGAGCAACCTAGGGCACAATTGCACACACACACCTAGAACTACATTGGGTCTGAGATGTAGTGCAATGCTCAGTTAGTAAGTCCACCATTGTGGTTGTTGAGGACAGTCTAACCCCTTCATATGCATCTTTCTTTTTTTTTTTTTATGGTTTTTATGCTTTGTCTAGGATTTTGCAGGTGATGCTTTCATCTCTTATTCACAATGGCATTAGACGTAGTTCAATGACATTAGTGCGATAAGGAGCGAACACAGGTGAACATCCAACAACACCTTAGAGGAGGTTTTATGGCCATTTTTGTAGATAATGGCACCCAAATCTAATACCATGGTGCCCATGGGTGCCCCTATCCCTTTTCAAGTGCCCTAGTCCATTCAAATATCTTAGATCTCGTGCTTTCTCAGGATTCTATGCAGTCATTTCCTCCTCTTGTTCACCTTGTCTACACCGTGACACACTCCCGTAACATTTGTGAATCAATTAAGGCTTTTTCTTGACCCTTCTTGCACATTAGGGTTTTAATTTTTCTAGCTTAGTTTGTTTGGGTGTATTTTGGTATTTTATTGTTTCATTTATTCAATCATTTTATTGCTCCTATAACATTAGATTACACTAGAATAATATTATTTTAGTTAATCATTTTGGTGAACCCGACGTGAATACTCTTGGATCTTTATTTTTCTTCCATCATGGCTTCTAAGGTCTATCAAGTCTCTTTGCTTCAATTGATTCAAATGCACCCATCTTGTAAAGATGCTCTCCAAAAACCCTAAAGACTATGTATCTACCTATCAACATGTTGCCTACTCAAGTCAATGTTATTTTTGATCGTCTTTTTGAGGACTCTCTTGATTCCAAATCCAATCAATCTATTTGAAAATCCATTCAAGCCCTTCATTCTTTATTTCAAGATAAATTTTAGACTATGGAATCCATGATTACATCTCTCAAATCTGAAATCCAACATCTTAAGGATGCTTCTCAGGCTCATGTTTTTCCTCCTTATACATCCCCTCTTCGATCCATGTCTTTTACACGTGCTTATCTCAGTGAGCCTCGATTCATACCATTTTCAAACCCTCTCACCTTTGATCACAATACTAAGAAACATGACATTCTTATTGAGCTCCTTAGTCATCAATGGATCACTTTACCCTCCACTCATTACTATCCTCCTTATCAGCTAGCAAAATATCAAGGTTTTCCATATTGCAATTATCATCGAATCAATGGACATAATGACAATGATTTCTACACTTTATAATGAAGAATCAAACATCTTGAGCATTAGGGATTTATCTCATTTACTACACAACATTTTGTTGCATGCCCATCTTCAAATGCTAAATCCACGTGGGCTCCTAAATCTATTCCTTCTATGTTAAATGAGCATCATGCTACCATTTCTAATGTGCCTTCTTCATCATCCAACACTTTGCGCTATTCAATCCACTCAAACTAAACAACTGCCTCTCAAAATTTGTCTTACTCAACCTCTTTTCAAGTTATCTACTGAGCTACCAAATCAATCTAAGCAACCTCCTCTAAAAATCAGTTGAACACCTATTTCTACTAGGACCGCTACACTGTTCATTACGCAATAATACACCACTTTAGTAGCCAATCATTTTTGTCAAATTAATTGCTTCTCCTACTAATGATCAAGACACATTTCCAGGTTCCACAACCACCGCATGGTCTTACTTGTTAATTTTTACCAACATGCTTCCACCACTTCATGCAAACTTGGTCTTTGGTAAGTGGCCCTTATCACCTCATTTCCGATGATGCATGCATGTTCTTAAGGTTCTTACATGACTGTTGAGGGTATACATCACAAATGGACCTCATCACCCTTACACATTCATCATTCAATCTTTTCTCATGCGACATTCCTAGGATTAGTGATATACGCTTTAGGCTATAGGGTCACTTCTTCTAGCATCATCTCGTGATCAGCTACATCATCACATTCACTTACATTGTTTAGTGGTATATGCTTTAGGCTAAATCACCACTCCTTTCTACTCATCTTGTCATGATATACGCTTAGGCTACAGAGTCATGCACATTTCATCTATATGTCACATTTCATCAATACACACTTATCACATCATGCTACATACCACACAATTCGAACATTTCCCGATGACGCACTCTCATTTATGGTTCATTCTTGACTAATGAGGGGGAATAATAAATGAAACTCACTGCATACAATTCCATTCACTTGGGGGGCATGCGACTCCTATCATTCACTCGGCATTCCATCCCATCCATCCACAACATACTAAATTTTATAGTTGCATTTAATCTTGCTTACACTTTCTTTTATATGTCCCTTTATTACACATGCTAGATAAATATCTTGGAGTCATTATCATTATCATACACACATGTGCGTTCACTTGCATTTTAGTTGTGATCGCAGGATATACAGGGATACTACACACAACATGGATGCTTGACTACCAATCTGATAATAGTTCCTGGGGGCATCCACATTTGTCCACTATAGGTGCTATTGTTTCATTTTTGTTCATAGTACACTCCTTTTGTTTATACACGCATTGACATACATTTTATCTTTCTAAGATGATAACGGGTGCTTCGTGTGAGACATTTTTTTGCAAGGATACTTTTCTACACTTGTTTGTTATACTATCCGATATTGTTTGTTCTTATTTGCATGGGATTTTCCCTTTGTCTTGTGTGCACACTTGTTTATTTGTGGCTAATATGGCCTTGAGTGTCTTGCGACACTATAAGTGGTGTCCCATGTTTGTAACCCACTCTATGCGATCTATATTGTCTTCGGGGTATTTACATTATGTGCTTATGTTCTAGCTTACACATTATTTGTCCGACTTACACTTTTTTCTACATGCATGTTCATACTAACACTTATTTTATAGCCACTTGTTTGTGTGTGCCATGGTCTTTACCAAGCACATTCCCTTCCCCCACAGGCACATTTTCAATTTTCGCAGTCGGTTCTCTTTTGGGGCCGCATTCTCCCATCTGCGATGTCGTATGCATACCTAAAGAAGGGGGCATCATTTGGGTTTACACACTACATAACATAGTATCGTACAATTTAGTTTATATTTTTCGACTATGACATAGTGGGTTATATGAGTGAGTTCAAACTAGTCTATAGAACTCCATACCCAATAACTTTTACATGGCGATTGTCCTTAACATTATGGGGAGCGATTCTGAGGCTAGAGGAACATCAAAATTTCTCCCTAAACTTCTTTAGCAAGTGGCGTCGGATTGCTTAAAAACCCAGAAAGTACAGAGATCTCTTCATTCACTCTTGGCAAGCTATTACAGGTTGGAGAATAACACAAATTTCTCCCTACACTTCTTTAGTCATAGTGGCGTGAGATAGCCCAAAAAACTCGTACTTCACCAACAATTACAGGATATCCTTTCTACACCCTTTATCTCATCATGGATTAACTGCACATGTTCCTTTTTCATCGTCATTTTCCTTTATGTTTTACATGTTTCTTTACATATATACATGTGTTTTTACACACATACATGCATATTTGACTACTTAATCATCTCCTCTTTTGTAGGTCCGATCGTATGGGAAGCAAACAGTCAAAAACAAAAATAGACACATGGCGAGTACATCACACACACACACACACGCACGTACTAACCATGTAGGTATACTACACACATTAACATCTACACACACGCTTCCTCCCTAGGTTCACTCTCATCACTTTTTACACTTTTTGTATCTTTAGTCTCCACACTCCATCTTTTTGTCACTCCACACTTTGTCTATTCCTTCGACATGTTTTCTACATCAATCTACATAGATTATTAGGTACAAATATCTATCTACTTCATGTTTCCGAGCTTTTTGCTCACCAACATAAAGTGGGGAAAATGTAGACACAAAATCACGCACTTTTAATCATTATTTAGTCCCGGTCTCATACTACTATTTATATGGTTCTTAAGTGAAAAGAGTAATAATTAACCCATGTCTTTGGCCATTTTTACAATGCTTATTGTCATATTTTCAATCTTACACCTGAACTTTCCCAATCTGTATTATCATTATGTGATTTTCCTATTTCTGACTAGGGCACCCAGCCAAGACCCAGGATGCCCTGCACCCCGATCCTCTTTACACTTTACTCTCACATTTTGGGCACTTTTTATCCATTTGAGTTTTCAATATTTTTGGTGGTTAGCCTTTTCAGGTTAATTATGAAATTAGAACAAGAGAAACATATAAATATAAAGTTATAAGACCATAATGAGGGACCAAACACTAAACATCTACTATCACCATCTAGAGTTGAATCTATTAAAAACATCTAAAGCTACATTTACATCCATCTAGCACCATGAAAAAGCACACAAGGCTGGTTCATCTACATCACACTTCATAGGAGGGGAATTTATTATTTCCATACACACATTTACTATATTCTACATCTAGTTATTTACTCACTACTTCACAAAGTGCGACTGACACTAGAGCAACCTAGGGAACAATTACACACACACGAACTACATTGGTTCTCGAGATGTAGTCAAACACTTAGTTAGTAATTCCACCATTGTGACGCCCGAGGACAGTCCAAACCTTTCATATGCATATTTCTTTTTTAGGATTTTGATGCTTTGTCTAGAGTTTTATAGGTGATTCTTCCATCTCCTATTCATAGTGACATCTAACACACTTTAGTGACATTAGTGCGACAGTGCGGAACCTATCCATCCACCCTAGATAAGGATAAAGGAAGGAATTTGAGACCGGAATCCCGATGGGCTTAGGGATGGGGATGGGTATAAGTCCACCCTTTGCGGTTCCACTGTCGACGAGAGCACTGACGAATCCCCCATCTCTGTCTACATGGAATATTGAGACCTTTCTTAATCATAGCTCATATGGGTATGAAATGAAGAAATCTATAGTTGATAATTCTAAAATGGGGAGGAAACGACCCACCCTCGTCTATCATTATCATCACTTCCGGCTGACCTTGTCTACGTCTCTCGAGGGGTCCCAATCTACGAGATAAAGAGTAAACATAGGAAAACATCCAATGATACCTCAAAGGATGTTTGTTTTCAATTTCTGCATACCAGGGCACCCAAATCTTAGATGATGTAGGAGCCCCTACATTCACCTCCCTTCTTGAACTAATTTAGGCAAAGCTTGCATCAGCTTGGTCTAGGACTAGTATAGGTTATCTATTTGGCTTTAAGACCTTCAATATCACTCTTTAAGAGATTTAAATTTTGCAAGGCACTAACTAAAAACTTTCTCAGTTCCAATCACTTATAAGCAATGCCAAGATATCATTCATTTTGAATCAATATCATGCAACTTAGATATAACATTCACATACCTGTTAGGGATCTTCACATGCACTTAATGTATAGCTTCCACCTTCCAATACATGTTAATATTTTTTCTTCAAACTCTTACCCTTTCTCTGCACATTCATTTCATGTTTATTTTCACCTAGGATTAAGCATCCAATGACTTAGAATTTACAAATTCATCCTTAATTGTCAAACACCCTAAACCTACCTTGTTATGTTCTCATGAGCATTGTACTTAGAACCACCTTAGTTTGATTGAACCATAAGCTTCCAAGCCTCCATAATATCATCTAAAAATTCATTTTGGTCACAAAATGATGAGTTTTCAATTCTAGGCCTTAGGTCTTTACCATTCACCAAAATCAATTTTGTCTCCTCTTAGGTTAGTTATTTCTAGGCCTCAAAAAAATGACATAGTGAGCTTTATCCACACAAAGAAGAAGTTTACTGACTCAATATATTCACTTTAAGACACTCATTTCCATTATTCAACTATCCCCAAAGTTATAAGCTTCAACTGTCACCTTGAACCCTAGTTCTTGCTAATAATTTCTTGCTATTATGCCTTTGATTGTGAGTTTTATCTCAGAACTAGACTGTTAAGAATATCTTCCATTTTCCATGATTGACTTTAAAATTTGTTCAAGATTCATCTAATAGGTTCCAATACATACTTCCTCTCAAAATTTCATCCAAAAACTTGAAAGGTTAAGGGCTCCAAGTTCCTTGCCCTAGCTCTGGTTCTCTGAGAAGCCCGAGAGCAAGAATTGTTTATAAAATACACAAAAATCAACTTCAAGACATGATATTTTACAAAAGGGTATTTTTCCACATTACCCCAAAATTTTCTTACCAGTATCTCTATTTCCTTTTCAAAATTCTCTTTAATAACACATTTTCTCTTCTTGACTGGTACAACTAGAATTTTTACTTTTAAGTCACCTTGAGGGTTTCAAAGTAGAGTATTTGATCTTATTGTTTGTAAAGGACCATACCACACCATGTATCTAACCTCTATGTAACATTTAAGCATATTTGAGTCATCATCAACAATGAATGAGGCTATCAAACTCAAAATATCATTATGCACAGACTGTGATAACAGTTAGGGCAAAGTTACTAGGTTTTCAACATATTTCAATATGAAGAACAACTATTATTCAAACTCCTCCTCCTGAGATATAAAATTCAGTTCTTTTCCCATCATTTAGAAATAATTGAAAATAGCGGATTACTTAGAGAATTCTAAATAACACACAAAAGGACTACCCTTCATTGAGTTTCTTCTTTTACACAGCTTCTATGTTTTCTCAAACTTCATACTAGAACATGACTTGTTATAAACCCTATCTTATGGAATGATAACAGAAGTCTCCAAACCCTCCTTTGAAGATGTTCACAGACCTCTTGCCATGTGCATATGAGGATTCATCACAAAAATACTTGCATTGTACCCTTAAACCCATAATTGCACAATTTTACATATAAAGAAATACTTGCTTAATCAGGGATGTTACCATGAAGATGCATCCACCAATAAAGAACACATTTTCTCAAGATATTCTTGTCTTATCTCTCAAGGATGAATAGAAAAATAGCTTTCTAGAATATAAATACAGTCAAAAGATGTCAACAATCATAAACAAACCCCATAAATGCTTGCCAACTGAGTTTTCCATTCACAAATATTTTCTTCTCCAAACCTCCATTTGAGTTTCTCTTCTCAATATCTCCAAGAGGCTCTTCATTCAGTTACATTTGAGGCTTTTATAGCCTTCTAAGACAGTTACCATCCTTTTTAGAGGCTTTATTATCCTTTTTAACACCTAATTTTCCTTTACACACCTTGAACAAAAACCCTAGCTAAGACTTTCAAACCCTAGGTCTAATATAATGACTCAAGTTAGTTGTCCTAGGACATTTAATACCTTATAACACCTATACCATGCTTTAACAATGACTTAGACTCCTTATACAAGCCAAAAACCATCATAATGCCCTTTTAGGAATTCAAATTACATTTTGGAGGGAAACCTCCTAATTCAAATTTCTTGCATACCTAGACCAACTTAGGAATTTGAATGGAACTACTAGGACTCTACTGACATCCCCCAATCCTTACTTAGGCTAACTCAACCCAAAATTGACCAATTTGAACAAAAACTCAAAATTTCTTGTTGGTGAGAAGATGCTTCTACATCATCAGACTAGGGCACCCACGAGTGCCCCTATCCCTTTTCAAGTGCCCCAATCCAGTCAAATAGCTCAGATATATGATTTCTCAGGCTTTTGTGTGGTCATTTCCTCCTCATGTTCACCTAGTCTACACTGTGACACACTCCTGCAATATCTATGAATCAGCTAAGGATTTTTCTTAACCCTTCTTGTACATTAGGGTTTCATATTTTCTAGCTTATTTTCTTGGGTGTATTTCATTATTTTATTGTTTCATTTATTCAATCATTTTATTGATCCTATAACATTAGATTACACTAGAATAATCTTATTTTAGTTAATCAAAGAAAACAAAGGTGTAAGTCCAAGAAGAGTGACAAAAAGGAAAGAAAAGTGGCCAAAGACATGGGTTAATTAGTATCGTTCTTACTTAGGAATCATATGAATAGTAGTATGTAATCAAGACTAGATAATTACCCAAAGTGTGTGATTTTGTGTCTACATTTTCCCCCACTTTATGTTGGTGAGTGGAAAGCTTGGTAACATAAAGTAGATAGAGATGTGTACATGATATCCATGTAGATCGATGTAGAAAATGTGTCGAGGGACTAGACAAAGCGTGGAGTGATAAAAATGTGAAGTGTGGATGCTAAGGAGGAGAAAGTGCAAAAATGATGAAAATGAACCTAGGGTGGAAACGCATGTGTAGATGTCATGATGTACCTACGGTTGATGTTGATGTGTATGATGTTATTGTTGTTAGTGTTGACTACTACTTCTTCCATACTGAGACAAACCTACAAAAGAGAAGCCGAAAAGTAGTCAAACATGCATGTATATGATCAAAGTGTGTAAAAAGTGTTTAAGGAAAGTATGTAAGATGAAAAGTGTGAAAAAGGAACATGTCCAACTGATCCACGATGAGAGAAAGGGTTCGTAAGGATCATGTATATGATGTCAACGCGTGAGTTTTTTAGGTGATCGCACACTAATGTAATGGAAGAAGTGTAGGGAGAACTGTCTGGTGTCATCTGCCAACCTTTAACTACTTCCCACTATGTAAAACACCACTACATATGGTGTGTATGTGCTAAGGACTCTCTGCCCTGTAAATTTTTTGTGTAAATGCCTAGTGCTAAAGGACTCTCTACCCTATCAAAAGCCTCTATGACATGTCAAAGAACTGTGTAATTTTCCCCTAGTTATTGGCACTCCAAGAAATACCATTGTATTTTTCCTATTAATAGAACTCAAGGAAGGCCGATGTACTAAGAAACCAAATCTAATTATGAGCCTCATCCAAAACTGAAACTATATTGTACCGGTACCATGTTGTGTGTAACTTTGTATAGGGTGACTGATTCACCCATATGATGTCCCCCTTATTTGGGGTGCATGTGATGTCGTAGAAGGAGTATGCAGCTCAAAAGAGGAATGATCGCTATAGTGAACCATTTCTGCAGGGGAAGGGAATGTGCTTGGTAAAAACTAAGGCACACACAAATAAGTGGCTAGGAAAAAAGTGTTAGTATAAGAAAAAAAACTTATGTAAAATGTGAGCTATCGAGAAAATGTGGAAGCTAAAACATGTAAGAAGACAATATGGACCATGAAAGGCTGGTTGCAAACATGGGACACCACAAATGATGTCATAAGATAAACAAGGCCATCATGGTCATAAGCGAGATAACCGTGCACACAAGAAAAAGGGAAAATCCCACAAATAAGATCATACAATGACAAACAATGTAACAAATAACCATGAAACAAATAGTCCTTCATAACAAATTTTGCACATGAAGCACCCATTAGCATGTTAGAAAGATAAAAAGTATGTCAAAACGTGTATGATCTCATAATGTAAAGTGCTAAGTACAAAATGAAATAATAACACATGTATTATACGAAAGTGGATGCCCTAGGAGCCTCTGTGGGACTGGTAATAGTACTTGCACCAAACATCCATGCTACGTGT
This sequence comes from Taxus wallichiana var. yunnanensis, assembly GCA_018340775.1. Taxonomy (NCBI): domain Eukaryota; kingdom Viridiplantae; phylum Streptophyta; class Pinopsida; order Cupressales; family Taxaceae; genus Taxus; species Taxus wallichiana. Next base: position 447,082,866 of record CM031243.1, on the reverse strand, counting down.
AATAAATCAGATAATCTGCAATCACAACTAGAAAATCAAGTGAGTGCGCATGTGTGTATGATAAAGATAATGACATATAAGATATTTATCTAGCATGTGTAATAAAATGAACATGTAACAAGTAAATGTAAGCAAGATTAAATGCAACCAAGATATGCAGTATGCCATGGATGAGACAAAATGGAATGCGGTGTGAATAATAGGAGCAACGTGCCCCAGAGTGGATGGGTATGAATGCAATGAGGGTCATTTGTTTATGCCCCTCAATAGTCAAGAACGAACCATAAATGAGAGTACATCACCCAAAAATGGTCTCGAATGGTTTTTCTAGAAGAAAGATGGTGATTGTAAGATGTCATGCAATGTGTGGGATTGAATGTGACAAAGTAAAGGTGATGAGGTGGTAGAATGTGTGATAATTTAGCCTAAAACATATATCACTAAACATATGAGAAAGATGTCCAAAAAGCGTGATGATGTAGCCTAAAGTGTATATCACGAAATATATGAATAAGATGGTAGAAAATCGTGATGATGTAGCAAAAAGCGTATATCATGAAATATATGAATAAGATGCTAGAAAAACATGATGATGTGGCTAAAAGAATATATCATGAAATGTGTGAAGAAGGTGGTGGCCAAAAATATCGCATGGTATGATAAGAAGATTGATTGATCAAATGTGTGGGTGTGATGAGGTCCATTTGATTGGTAAATCCTCAACAGTCGAGTATGGACCGAGGGACTAAAGTGCGTCATCGGGTAGTGAGTGCAACATGTAAAAGGAGATGAGTAAAATGTGCAATATGTGTAATAGTTGTGGTGGTGAGAAAATGTCATGTGATGTGTAAGGTAGGTAATGTAAAATGTGTAGTGTGCAATGTAAGATGTGTAGATTATATAAGTGTGAATGCTTTGCATAATGTATAAGAATGGATTGTGGAGAATGTGTACAATGTATAAGTGTGTTAAGTACAAAATGTGGATGATGTATAATAGATGGAATATTGTATGATGTATGAAGATGTGTAATGTGTAAGATGATTAAGCAATTCTAAAGATATGTATGGTGAGAGTATCTAGTGTAGAATGTAAGAATGTGTGGTATGTATAGTGTGCAATGTGTGAGGTTCATGTGTATAGTATGCCCTCAACAATCAAGTGTGAACCATAGCACAAGAGTGCATCATAGTTATCCGCATGTTATATATGTAAGTCTAGAAGTGAAATAAGTAAGACATTTATTGATGTTAGGGGGGATGAGCATGATGCCCCCCAAGTGTGTGAAGGAAGAGAGTGATCAAGTGCCATGGTCTAAAAGATTGTCATTTTCTAGATCGAAGCCAATTGGGGCTGCATTGGAGACTTGATAGGCAATACTATGAGGTGGATCGTATAAGGAGTCATTACGATGTAAGGTGTACATAGTCATTGCATATTCCTCATCGATGAAAGGTGTTGGCGGACATCCGTGTGTGTACCAATGAGTGATATTTTGAGAATGACTAGGAGATGAATCACTACTAATAGTAATACTGCTGAATGGCATGGGGAAAGTGAGATAAGTATGAGTGGAATCTAACATGCCCCCAATGTAGTCAAGCCAAGATTTCCCAAGTGTCAATGGAGAAGTACGAGGGGTATGTGCAACGAAGACTACTAGATGGAACACCTAAAGACCATAGGTGGACGTAATATGAAAATACTCGTGATGGAGATGAGACAAGTGAGGTGATGGGAGAATGTCATTAAGTGTCAATCTAAGCCTAGTTAAGCCATCATATGTGTAAATAGTATCAGGACAAGTACTATCCACTCGACATGTGATGTAAATAAGAGTTGTTGATGAAGAGCGTGCATGTGAAAGGAGGTGGAACAGATGTAGCCTACTAGGGAGAGGGAAAATAACGTCTAAAGTATGAATGGACCCTGATAGAGTATCATAACATTAGTAGGAGGGGTCTTGAATTTGTATTCACCAAGACCATCGGCCACAAAATTGTCATTGAAATAGGAGTCATCCACATCAATAGGAGTGAATTTGAGTTTTCTTAACACTTCATCATTAAGTTTGACATGATCAACGCCATGGTCGAGTCGTCTCAATCATCCGTGGTTGAATTGTCATTTTTTATTGTTGTATCAAGTATGTTAGGCGGTGCACTAGATGTAAGAGGAGCGTCAACAAAAAGAGTAGTAGTTTGCATAAGAGAAAGTACACTCGGTGAAATGATAGCAGTAGTGTGAGTAGAAATAATTGGAGCTCTTACTAACATGGGAGAAGATTGTGAAGCACTAGATTGACCAACTTCATATGTATCTATACTAGTATATGAAATAAGTTGTGTAGGCAAAACAAACATATCGATATGAGGTCTATGTGACAGAATTTGAAGGGTTCATGATCGACCACAATAGTATGTTCGTATCCATCATGCAATAATTTGACTACAAATTGGTGTATTATAGATGGGACTACTTGTATTACATGAATCCAAGGTCTACCTAGTAATAGGTTGAATTGAAATGAAGCATCTATAATGAAGAAGTCGATAAGGACAATATTGGGCCCAACTTGAATATGTAATGAAATAGTTCTTAGGCATGTGCGAGTAGTTGAATCATATCCCCGAGTGAGAGTGGAGTTCTTGGAAATTAGATTATCTGTAATGCTCATTTTATTTAGAAGAGAATGAGCACATAGCTTGACTGCTAATCCATTATTGATAAGAACACGTTTAATGCACATGGTGTTAAGGACAATGGTGATAAACAATGACACTCACAGATTGTCATGATAAAATGGTGATATGTCCTCATTATGAATGATATACCGCGTGGCATATTTTAGAGAGATATTTTGGTGACGTATTCTTAAGTTGTTCAATGATATCATAGCCTTTAGAAGCAATAGTAGTTGGAGGAGCCACAAAAGTAATAGGTGGTGGAATAGAAATGGGTGTATTTGTAGGAGGGTGAGTACGTCGAGTGGTTACTACATTGATATAAGAATCAATCATAGGTGTAACAAAGCGAGGAGGGTGTTGAGTACAAACTTGCATGAAATCAACAAGAGTAGTAACTATACCAAAACCCTAGTGGGAGTGAAAGAGGGATAAGATGATTGAGTCATAACTTGATACGGTGAAGACATACTCAAAAGTAATGTGTTGAATTGGTTGGGTTCACCAAAATGATTAAGCTAAAATGTAAATACATGAGCCTAATCTAATGCTAGTTTGCAGTAAATAAATGAATACTAAAATACTAAAATAATACCCAAGCAATTAAGTAATGAAAATATGAGACCCTAATTACAAAAAGGTTTATAAGAGCCTTAGCTGATTCAAAGAGGTTGTTGGATTGTGTCATAGTGGAGAGCGAATGAACATAGGTGAAGGACCGTCACATAGAAGCCTAGAAAAATTCAGATCCGATTGATTTGACTGGATTGGGGTGCCTGGAGAGGGATAGGAACGCCCGTGGGTACCCTCGTATGATTTTCAAGCACCATGGTCTGCGCAAATGCTTAGAAAAATAAATTCTTAGGGTTGTGAGATGTTCACTGATGATCACCTTTTGTCATTATAGATTCACACAATGATCTTTGAGGTTGTAATAAACCCGCATTAAAGAATATACCCGCAAAACCCTCAAATAGAAATCAAATCCTAAAAAAATAAAGATGGAGAATGAGGGGTCGACTATCTTGAGCTGCCATAATGGTGGACTTGCAATCTTGGCATTGCACTACATTTCAGACCCAATGTAGTTATGTGTGTGTGCGGAATCATGCTCTAGGTTGTTCTTGTGCGTGTCACACTTGAAGTAGCGAGCAAGTAGCTAAATGTAGAATGTAAAGAATGTGTGCATGGAATATAATGAACTTCCCTCCTATAAAGTGTATGTAAATGAACCAACCCTTGTGTCCCTTGTGATGGATCTAGATGGATGCAATGGAGCTCTTAGATGCCTTTGATGGATGCAACCTTAGGTGGAGATAGTAGATGATTAGTGCTTGGTCCCTTATTGTGATCACATAACTTTATATTTATATGATTCCCTTTCTTGAACTTTGTAATCAACCTCGAAAATGTCGACTACCAAAAAGATAAGATGCTCAAACGGCTAAAAAGGACCCAAAAAGTGTGAGTAATGTACGAGAGAGGCGGGGTGCCCAGTTGGACAAGGGGGCTTGGTGCCGACGTCCTAGTTTGGGCGCTGGTATCCAGGATGAAAAATGTCAAAGACTCAAGAGGTAGACGAGAAAGCAGAGGTGTAAGACCAATAAGAGTGACATAAAGGATGGAAAAGTGGCCAAAGACATGGGTTAATTAGTACCATTCTTACTTAGGAATCATATGAATAGTAGTATGTAATCAAGACTAGATAATTACCCAAAGTGCGTGATTTTGTGTCTACACATTGATATGAGCACATGTACTGCATATAGAATGAAGATGAGATGTAGAAGGAGAAAAAACACGAGCATGAGAAGCATCATTAAGATGTTGGATTTTAGATTTAAGAGATGCAACCATGGATTCCATAGCCTGAAATTTGTCTTGAAATAAATAATGTAAATTTTGGATTAATTCCAACATGGATTGATTATATGAAGGATCACAAAGACTAGGGTTGTTAGATAAACGATCTAAAATAGCACTCACTTGATGTGGTGGTGTATTGCTAGGGAGATACATGGTGTTTAAGGATTTTTTCAAATCAACTTGGTAATTAGGATGCATTTGAATTAAATCATACAAATAAATTTGAGAAATTTTAGGATCCATGATAGAAAAGATGATGTGCCAAAGAAGGATCCAAAAGACTAATAATGAGTGGGGTTCGCCAAAATGATTAAGCTAAAAGTGGATTTTATATGAGCCTAATCTGATGTTATCGTAGTAGTAAATAAATATGTAATTAAGTACATAAATGGTACTTAGGAAAACTAAGCAATAAAGTACAAAACCCTAAGTGCAAAGAGAGGGTGAGAAGCCTTAGCTGATTCGTAGTGAAATCTAGATTGTGTCTGGAGTGTAACCAGTGAACAGTAATGGTAGGAGTGTCTCACAAAGACCCGAAAAATACGAGATCTAGATAGATAGGCTGGACTCGGGGCACTTGTGTTTGTGGAAAAGCTCAGAAAATTTCCTTTGAGGTATTGTAAGGTGTTCTCCTTTTTTCACCTTTGGTCACTCTGAGGTTGCACCAAGATCACTGTAAACTTACAATGAAGTATGAACCTACAAAACCGTCAAATAGACATCAAATCCTAAAAATAAAGGTGCAAAATTAGGGGTTGGATTTTCCTCAACTGTTAAAATGGTGAAATTTTGACCGAACATTACACTATATCTCGGACTCCAATGTGTTTTTATGCGTGTGTGTGTAGAATCGTGCCTAGGTAGCTCTTGTGCGAGTCACACTTGATAACGAGCAAATAATCTAGTTGTAAAGAAATGTAATAGATGTGGTCATGAAATATAATGGAATTCCCTCCTATGAAGGGTATCTAGAATGACTAGCCCTTCGTCCCTTATGATGGTTCTAGATGGATGTAATGAAGCTCTTAGATGCTTGATGTATGCAACCTTAGGTGGTGATAGCTAATTCTTAATAGCTATTTCTTAGTGCTTGGTCCTTTATTATGGTCACATAATTTTATATTTATATGATTCCTTTGCTTGAATTTCATAATTAACCTCGAAAAGGTCGATTGTAAAAACTATAAGATGCTCAAACGGATAGAAATGACCCAAAAAGTGAGAGTAAATTACAAAGGGGTTAGGGCGCCCATAGGGGACGAGGGCGCCTAGTGTTGGCATCCTAGCTAGGTGATGGTGTTCAAGATGATAAAATCTAGAGTATAATAAGGCAAATGAGCAAATAAGGGTGCAAGACTAAAAGGAACAACATAAGACAAAGAAGGGTGGTCAAAGGCATGGGTTAATTAGTACTTTTCTTACTTAGAACTCATATGAATAATAGTATGTAATCATGACTAGATAGTTACCCAATGTGCATGATTATGTTTCTACACTACCCAAATTAATGATTCCGAGATGTGATGAAGACTTGGGAAAGTTTAATTCCAGATCTAATGAAGGCATTTTCCTTGGATATTCATCAAGAAGTAAATCCTATAGATGTTATAATAAAAAGTTGCACAAAATTGTTGAAATTACAAATGTGAAAGTGGATGAAATAAAATATCAAAAGGAAAAGTAGAAGAAATTGACTACACAAAAGAAGAAAGCAACAGAAAGGAAGTTGAAGAAGAAGAGACGAGTGGAAAGATACAAACACACCATCTAGATCAGTTCCAAATAATCATCTAAAGAATCAAATAATCGGCAATAAGGATTTTGGATTACGATAAGAAGAAGATTATCAACTACATCCGAACACATAAATATGTCATTGTTATCTAGAATAGAACCTAATAATTTTGCTGAAGTGAGTGAAGACAAACATTGGAGTGGTGCTATGAAAGAAAGGCTAAATAATATTGAAAATAATGAGACTTGGGAACTTGTTCCAAGACCAAAAGACAAAAACGTAATTGGCACTAAGTGGGTTTTTAGAAACAAGCTGAATGAAGATGGTCAAGTTGTAAGAAACAAAGCAAGGTTAGTGTGTAAAGGGTATGCACAAGTAGAAGGTATTGATTTTGAAGAAACCTTTTCTCTTATTGCACGTTTAGAAGCCATTAGAATGTTTTTGGCATTTGCATGTTATAATTTTTTAAAATATATTAGATGGACATCAAATCAATGTTTCTAAATGGGAATTTGGAAGAAGAAGTCTATATTAAACAACTAGAAGGATTCATTTTATCATATGATAAGGATTATGTGTGTAAGCTAAAGAAAGCTCTTTATGGACTGAAACAAGCCCCCAAAGCATGGTACTCGAGATTGGACAAGTATTTACAACAATAAGGTTTTAAGAAGGGTATTGTTGATAGCAATCTTTACATCAAAACTGAAGGTGAGAATTAGCTGATTGTTGTTGTTTATGTTGATGATATCATTTTTGGAGGAAGTAGTGACAAGATGAGTCAAGATTTTGTTTTTGAAATGCAAAAGGAGTTTGAAATTTCCATGTTTGGTGAGTTATCATTCTTTCTTGGTTTACAAATTTCTCAATCAAATAAAGGCATATTTATTTCACAAACTAAGTATGTTAAAGAGATGTCAAGAAATTTAAGATAAAATATCAAAACCCATGAGCATGCCCATGGTTACCAACTATAAATTAAGAAAGGAAGATGAATCCCATAAAGCAAATCAGACACTTTATAGGTCAATGATTGACAACCTTCTATATGTAACAACATCAAGGCCGGACGTCATGTAGCCAGTAGGCATGGTGGCATGTTTTCAAGTTGCTCCAAAATAAACTCATGTGTAAGCTATCAAAAGAATACTCAAATATATGAAAAGTACATTGGATTATGGCTTATGGTATTCAAGAGAAAAGGATTTCACTGTAACAACATATACAAATGTATATTGGGAAGGAAGTGTTGATGATATAAAACTCACAAGTGGTGGTGCATTATTTCTTGGAAATAACTTTGTATCTTGGTTAAGTAAGAAGTAGGCTTCTATTTCTTTATATATAGTAGAGGCATAATACATTGTAGCGGTGTTATGTTGTACACAAGTTCTATGGATGATGCAAACATTGAAGGACATCAAGATAGAGTTTGATTTTCCAATTTCCATATTTTGTGATAACACTAGTGCAATAAGCATATCAAAGAATCTGGTTATGAATTCTGGGACAAAACACATCCCCATCAAGTATCATTTTTTGAGAGAGCATGTTGTAGAAAAAAGGGTTAAGTTAGAGCATATTTCCACAAAAGAACATATTACTAATATTTTTACTAATCCTCTTCTAAAAGAAATGTTTGAATATCTCAGAAAAAAGTTGGGAGTGATATCATTTTCATCTAGTCACTAAAGGGAAGCATAACCTTGGGGGAGATAATCATTCCATTATCATTTTTAGCCCCATAAGTGAATTTAAGTCAAAAAAATATCAACGGATGTATGCTCCTAGAGGAGGAGAGTTTTTCCTTTTCCATTGATGTCAAAGGGGGAGAGTTAAAACAAGAAGGAGTAGTTCATCAAATGCTAGATAAAAGGAGAGTATTGTAGAAAGGGGGAGAAAGCTACATTCTTGGTTATTATTAATGAAAAAGGGGAGATTGTTGGAATAATTTTCATTGATGTTAAAGGAAGATGAAGGTGATGACATGCATAACAAATAGATGGACTAATTAAAAGGATTAAAATGGTCCAGATCTCAAGAGTGAGCTTGAACGTTGATTTTCCTGAGCTAGAAGTATACATGGTATAGAGCTTGCACATATCTATCATCCGAAGCTAATAAAAATGGTCCAGAGCTTGTGGTGTGAATGGTTTGGAGTTCGCATATTGTTTATAGTATGGAGCAAGGAGTAGTAATGGTGTGGGCTCATGTTATATTTGATTTGATTGGAGCCGAGCTTACATGCAATGTATATCATTTGGAGTTGAGTTAATTGTCCGGAGCTAGCAGTGTTTTGGTTTGAAGATTGGTATGGAATACCAATATTTTGGATTGGTTCATGATACCCATCCATCGGAGAGTGAAGATGGATGAAAATTGATCATATTTCATGTATTTAGAGAGCTTGAAAGTGTCGTCAAGGGTGTAATAAAGTCCTACTTCCAAAATTGGTTTCGGGAAGTTCAAGTTGCTTAAGAGGAGAAATAATTCTATTGGATATATAGGTTGAATCATGATATCTAACATGGTTTAATATTTTCCTTGTGTGAGTGGATTTTCATTGAGTGGTTACAATCCATGGTTGAGGAGTTTTTGGATGCTAAGACTTCACCTTTGAGACCTGGTTAGTTGGAGGTGCCTAGAATGAGTAGGAAAAAATTCTACTTGGTGGTATCTATAAAGAAAATGGATGACACAGAGATTTTTGAGTTGATGGAGGATTTTTTTAGGGTGTGTTTGACATGTGTGAAGCTTCTTGATTCTTGGCAAATAAGGTTTTGGTGATTGAATTCCATAGACTACTCGGTGAAGGAGAAACTAACCTTGTAGGTCTAGATGTGCATTGTCGTTATCTTGGTTCATCGCTAACCTATATAGGTATATGTTATGCTTTATACGATGTTGTAAGTATTTTTTTTTTTGGTATGATTGACCCTATTCATCTTGGCTGACCTATTAGGTTTGTAAGAAAGAGTCTTGTAATTAAATGAGTATATTTGTTTATTTTGAACTAGGTGTGAGAGAGTAAAAGTGTGAGCCTAAGAGATAGTGTAAAGGAGGTTTAAGGAATCAAGACAAATATGAGATATTTTATTAATTTATAAGGATAATTGAGAAGTAGAGCGCAAGGGTAACTTATGTAATTAGTCCATGAAGAAGCAAGCTTGAGCGAAGTAGGAGAGATTTTGTTTGAAGAGGACTTTGAGATAGTGGAGCTAAAATTATGACCACCGCCGCTATAACATAAACATATCTTCAAAGGGGTCTTCATCTTCAGTGGTTTATTTTTACTTGATCACCTTAACGGGTTGTAGCCTCCTTGTAGGGTTAGTGCCTTGCTAAATAGGGGTTGGCGCTCCTTGTGGAATTGGTGTCTCACTAAAAAAAAATCTTATGTGTTGTGTCATATTCCTGTAAGTATTTTGGTTGTTGGAAGAAAAACAAACGAGAGGGGGTGAATAATTCCTTACAAACTTTAATCAATTTCATATTTTCTTACTTAAACCATAAACCAATCAACCATTCATTAATGTGTGCACAACATCATACAACATACATTCAAATAACCATGAACAAGAGAGAGAACACCATAACACAAGATATAAGTGGGATACGGAAGAAAACCCACAAAAATTCTGATTATATTACTCAAATCAAAAGTATTTAGTGAAGCACCAACTTCATAAGGAGCACCAACCCCTAATTTAGTAGAGCACCAACCATACAATAAACACCAACCCCTAGTTTAGTGAAGCACCAACTCCACAAGGAGGATACAACCCCTAATATGATAAATCACCCATTTAAAAACCTTTAGATGAATATATCGGATGTATTTTTTCTGCAACAACTGACGGAGATTACTTAGTCAGCTCATAACCTTCAAACCATCATACACCTAACTCGCTCTTTCTCACACTTTCATCACTTGTCTTGGCTTCAAACACTTGCACATAAAATCTATAACATTAATAAACCTCTTGATCACTTCCTCGCATCTGAAAAAATTCCTTCATACCTGTTACAAACAAAAACATGGGTTGCACTTTTTCCCTCTCTCAACACTAGTGCAAATTTAAAGTCAAACATGCACTTTATACCCTTCTCATCTATCAAACATAAAGAAAGTTGATATAACTCCTTTATTTCTACCAATACAAATAAAAATATCCCAATACATTCATTAAAACATTCACATTGGACCCATATAGGTTGGTCATGCCCAAAAACACCAAACATGCACAAAACTAGCTCAAAACCCCATCACCTGGATGAGCTAAAACCAAAAACACCAAACCATGATTATTCAAGCTCCAAAATTCATCATACATGTGTAATATGACATAAAAACATCATCCATGGTTATTAATTATATTTCACCAAACAAATTTATCATAACTCAAGAAGGCTCATATCCTTCTCAAAACAATTGTTTCTAGGACCCTATCTTCACCTTTGGGCATTAAGACCACCTAAGAAAAACTCAAATATGACATGTAACTAATAAATGTAATCATTAATGCCTTTATATCACATACATGCATGATATATCTCATGAAACATCCATATGTGAAAACCACACCAACTTTCCTCTTCACCAAATCAATCTACCCGAAAGAAGTTCTACAAACTCAACTAGTTTTTACCCTTGCTTGTCACTTCCAAAACCTTAAAATTCCTTAAATAGGATAATAATTCATCCCTCTTCACTCTCAAAGCAATATCAAGCATCAAATCATTCATCTCATGCATCTCCTACCTTCATCTTCTAGCAAAAGCAATTCAGTCCCGAGAAACAAGAAACCTTCTTCTCTATAAATCAAGTTGGATGACCCATCAAATCTCATCACCAAGACAAAAACCATATGCCATTGGAAATATATCTGAATCCTATTTACATAACATATCACATTTCCTTCCAACTCCAAGTGGAAGGCCTTCAACCAAGTCCATCTTTGAAAACTGCTTGAAACTGCCCCAAAACTACATTATGACCAGTCTTCATAAATAGGACACAATTTTCCATTTAAAAGCACCACCATGATCTAAAACCAAAATAGACATCAATAAAAATTACCATACTAGAAAAATTTCAATTTATTATGCAACTCCTTTGGGAAACCTTGTCCCAAACTGGACTTCTTAAGAAAATTGCATTTTCAGGAGGGGTCCACTCATCACCACATGTTCTATCACACCTTTCTAGAAATATGGAGGAGTCCTCTACATAATAAAATCATCATACTAGTACAAGCAATGAATTCTAGGCACTTGGGCAACAAATCTCTCTTACTGTTTTGAGCTAGGGTTTCAAGCTCATAAAATGTTGTTTACCTTCTTAACATTTGTTCGTAAAAACCTGATAATGAAATGACCTCATTAATTTTTTGAAAACTTCTTGACTCAATGAAAAATGATCCACGAACTCCAAAATGTCCCATGCAAATAACACAATTCATGGTGAGCATTAGAAGGTGTAATTTGAGCTGGAAAATGCTCTTTCTTGGACCTTGTTTCACACAAAATATCATAACTCGCAAAATATTCTTTATAATGATTCCAATTTTTCTCACACCTATAGGACACCTCTATACACAATCTCCAATCATCATCATATCTCAAATATGTCTCCATCTTCTCAACCCATCTCATTTGCATGACTAGCCCTTGGGGTTTTGCATGGTTTATGCTAGGGTTAATTGAACCAACACTATAAATCATCATGAAACATATCCAAAAGGTCCTAACATACTTGAAATAACATAAATGACACCCTTGCATGCTTCCACGATCTCTCATGGTCCTAAAACTCATCCTCATGCCTCCGAACACCTGACCTAATCTAAATGAGCACATAAAACTTGGACTTCAACCTGTACTTGCACTTTGAAACTCATTTGAGTGCCTAAACTACCCAAACATGCTCTACATGCTGCTACCATACACCTCAAGCCACCACAAAACTTAAACCAAAGATGCTCCATCACCTAGGCTAACTAGGTCACGTAACTACGCTTGCTTTGAATCAAACCAATCACACTAAATCAACTCTTGCCACCATGAAACCATTTGAATCTCCATGTCACCATCATACTAAGCATCATCTGACTCTAATCCATCATCCTATTTGTCATTAATGAGATTTTACATCAATGACAACACCTAGAACTCAACATGCCAACATTGCTTTGAGTAATATAATCAAAAGTTTCAAAGGGGTTTTGTTCCCTTTGAGGGTTTCCCACTTACATCTTGTGTTCTTGTGTACTCTCTCTTGATTATGCTCATGTGAATGATTGTTTCATGTTTTTAAGCTCACATTAATGAATGGTTGAATGGTTAATGGTTTATGCAACTTGAATACAATTGGTTAAAGTTTTGGAGGACTAATTCACCCCCCACTCACCATTGTTCTTCCAAAAATATTGTTTTCAAGAATAATTTCCTTTTGTGGATCTTGTTCAATTTCGGTGAAACTTAGTGTGGCTCGACTCGGATGACAAATTCAAGGGAATTTTCCTTTTACCTCTAAATATACCTCTTCAAAGAGGGTCATGTAAGAACGAGAGAGGAAGTTTTGAGGACAAACTAAGGGTTTTGTGGTCTAACCCTGTTGGATAAATTGGCCCAATATTGTTCTACTATGTCTGTTGGGTCATTAATGGCATTAAGTTGGCCAATGATCTCTGATGATATAGGGGTTTCTCTAAAGACTAGTGCCTGCAAACCTAGGCATATGTCTCCTTGATATCGGTTGATGTTGGGTGGGTTTATGATTGGATCAAATAGTCTTTTACAAGGTTTGGGTGGTCCCGAGATGGTCATATGGGCACTAAATAGTGAGAAAGGCAAGTGAAAACAGACAAAAGAGGGCTAAGGGCTAAGTATGGGTAGCCTAGGCCACTAAGTAAATGGGGATTTGTGTTTATTCTAACTTCTAATCTACTTTTAATTCCTAACTTTAAATAAACAAAGCAAGTGAATCTAAATTAAATAAAAGAATGATTAATTCACCCTTTAATCTAATTAAATTACATTTGCCAATATTTAAATAAAGTAAAACAATAATAAATTAACTAATTCTTTTTGTGTTTTTAGCAAAGCTTTTAAAATAAACAAATGAACAAAACAAATTAAATTCCTAAGATTTCTTTTTGTATTTTTCTAGATTTAAAAGAATAAAATAAAATAAAATACTTGCAGACACAAACACAAAGAAATTAATCTAAAATAAAACAAGCTACTTCTAAATTAAAATAAACTAAAACATGGAATAGTCGGATGTGGCTATTCCTCTGTTGCATGATTGTAAGGTAAAATCTATTTGAAACAGAGAATGTATTCAACAGCTTATTATTCGAAATTTTTTTATTCTAACTAAGCATCTCGCTCAAGTTCTTCTAAAAGAAATAAAAACTTCTCAAAAGCTATTTCTTTGTCCCCAGGAGCTTTCCTGGTAAAGTGGAAATAAAATATATAGAAAACAAATACGAAGAAATGAATAACTCGCAAACAAATAATCTTTAGGTCCAAACTCTTTCCCTTGCGAAATCCACAGGATAATCATATAAGAGGATCTCAGTGGAAGACTTGTGCGCATAATACACATACAATGTGGAAATGAAGAAATGTTTAATTTTACCAACTTAAAACAAAGTATTTCTTTTGTTTTAACGACAACGATTAATAAAAGCTTTAAAGAATTAAAAACATCCCCAACCTATTACTATTGAACTGAGATAACATTACGGTGTGGTGTTGTATTATTTATCTCCTTAGCTTTCTCTTCTTTTCTAGATGTGAGTTCTAGGTGATCCAAGGTGTGCAGAGTTGGTGGTAACAAGAAGAACCAAAAAAATAGTTGTGGCTAGTTGGTTACAAGAAATTGGTTAAAAATGCAATACAGAAAGGAATAGAGAAATGAACAGGTTTTCTGTGTGATTCCTAGCAAGATTTTGGTAGCATAACTTTGCAAATCAAATATGAAAACTCCAACCCATGATACGGGTAAAAGTCCTGATTTTATAAAAATATGGGAAAGAAGAAGTCAATTTACACATGTTGAACAAGAAATGACAAATCATCTAAAGGAGAGGAAGTCAACATTCTAAACTTAGTAAATAAGGAAGAGAATTCCAATATGAATCCAATGAGCCTAAAAATAGAAGAAACAACTAATAAACAAGTGATAAAATTTCTCTCAAAATCCAAACACACCGTCAAAATTACATGTTTTAACTATGCATTAGATGGTGACAGAACCATTGTTATTCTAGAGGGGTGGTTGCATAACCACTATGGCGCTTACGTAACCATGACTATTTCTAGAGGGGTCATTACACAACTGCCATGATGGTTGCGTAACCGTTGCTCTTTATAAGTGACGATTGTGTAATTGCCTTGGTGGTTGCGCAAATGCAACACAAAAACAATGCTAAAAGCTAAAAAAGTGGTCTTATAAGTAAAAATGAAGTCTAGGGACAAAGAAGAAAGGTTTATGTGAGTCAAAGGAGGGATGTAAAGGATATACAGAGGGATTTGGATCTCATTTTTACCTTGGAAGAGGTTTTTATCATCATAGGAGACGTATCACATTTTCTATTGCACCATGTAATTTTTGGGTGTGTACAGAGACTCCCTTTGAAGAATAGTTCAAGGCATCCAAAATTATCAGTTTAATTGGCCTTTGTGGGCCAAATCCCTCATATTTTAACCATTAGTTCTATGAACCATGTTTTCTAAAGATTTAAGAAGAAAAATGGGATGTTAACCAACGTATTATGTCTAAGATTTGAAATAAGCTTAAAATGACAAGAGTATAAGAGGGAAAATCTACCTTCATAGGTAATGTAATTCATAATGAACAACACCACTTTTGGCCAATGGTATGTGAGAGAGATGACCAAAATATCCTTACTCATGTCCCGAACCGGTTCCACTAGATTGTAAAAACTCTTCTTTGAATTTAATCCTCATTTTTGATAATGAACCATCTCTCCCTTGTAGACATGGGAGGTTTAAAATCCTCCCAAGATTTTCTTCAAACACCTTACTTTGAAAGCCTCTGAGCACCACAACTCTATTTGAAATTGCTTTAATAAAATATAGATAAAGTTGTTTATCAAAACCTTGAAATTTCTTACATAACTTTAACCACCCTATGTCATGAAAGACCTATCTATATATATGATTATCCTTAATCTATGTATGTTATCTTGGCTCCATATGAAGAACCAATCCTCACATGTTTCAAGAATTTGTTGAAAAATCATCACAATAAATTGAAACCCTTCTATTTCCATAGTTAGCTTGTTTTCTTAATTCCACAACACCTAAAGAAAAACCAAATGTAACCAAAAATGCAAAGCCTTTTTCATTATCATTATTACATCCCGAATAAAATCCCACACATGCCACATTACTATATGTGGCACATGTATTAACGTCGATTGGGATTTGGGATCAATTATGAAATGAATAGGAATTAAATTCCTCATCATTATATCTCCTTAACATTAGCCCATCATTAGAAGGGATTAAAAAATAGTCCATGTGAACCCTCCTCATTATGGTTCAATATCTTTTTATTAGAGGTAGTAATAGAATTGTGTTGTTTAAATAAAACCTTAATTTCCTCCATCCCATAATTTGTATGACTTGTTGGAGCTCCAAATTCAAAAGGTTTATTTTTGACCACAACATGCCGAGAAGGGCTATTTTCAACTCTCCACTCAAACCTAGGTTTCTAGAAATTTCCTTTTTCACAAAACCTAGCAAAATGTGAAGTGGCATGACACGTAAAAGTGCTTTACTTTACTGGGAATTCATAGACCAACCAATTCATCCAAGATTCATTATTAAAAGAAAGCTTCATGAACGGTAAAAGAGGTTGATCAAAGTTTATTTGGACCTTGATCCGAACAAATGTATCAAAAGATATACCCCAAAATATTGAGTCAACATGTAGGAGCTCTCCCAATTTGTTTTCTATCATTCTCATATAATGCATATTCCAAAAAAACAAGATGTATGTTATACAATATTATCCATATCCCTTATTTTTTGTTCAAAGAGTAGGGGTTGGTTCAAAATTCCATCTAGGAGCATATATGTTACAATTATATAACTTCCAAGTTGGTCTTTGGAGAACCTTAACCATAAGATCTTCGTAAGAAAAATAGATCAAAAAGTCTCCATTTGGATTTAAAATAATGTTTCTCTAATCTCCCCCTTCCAATATTTCCTAATCCAATTTTGGAACCAAAACCTCCAAAGCTTACTTTCAACCTTTCCCAAGATAATGAGGTCAAGATCATTAGATGAAACTCGCCTTCAAAGGCCCGGATGAATATTCTACCTATTACCTTGATATGCACCCTATGTGAGGTATGATCAATTACATTAATTTATTAACCCAATTAATTATTACATAAAATAATTAAATAAAGACATTTAAATTATAATGCAATAAAAATAAATAACACAGAACATAGGAATTTAACGTGGAAAACCCAAAGGGTAAAAACCACGGTGTAACACAGTAAGATTCCATTATAGAGAAACAATTACAGTCCATTAATAACCTCCATTCACCTCACTCCTCTCCACAAATATAATTCACCCACATGAATTCTATTCTATCCAAAATGATCTCACATGACCCCATGGGTCAATTTAAATAGTTTAAACGAGTGTGACTTCTCGTGAAGCACCCCAACTATTTAATTAATTGATTTATAAAAACCAATTAAACCATAAACATAAATTTTATATTAAATAAATTAAAATATATAATATTCTAATTTATTTAATTATAAACTATAGTTTATATAACTAGAACACTTAATATTAATGTTCTAACACTCCCCTTAATATTAAGTGGGGATCATATGCCAATGTTACTGTTTATACAACATGATTTACAATCCTTAAACCATAGTTAAGGTTTAGGCTAGCATATCACATTTGAAGGATTTATACACCTTCATCATGCTAAACTTACCTTTTGGTACAAAAGGATTTGGAATCCATAAATCAGAAGTTATGATTTAGGCTAAACATGATTTGTGAGACTACATCTCATAGTTTCTCATGGAAAATCTATACCAACATCTCTAGGAGCCTTTTATAAAGTAAGGACCTCCTTTACAACATGATGCAACATTACTAGACTACATAGTAAACTTAGAGTTATAAGTTTACTAAGATCATAAAAATATCTTTTACAATGCTTTAAATTTGGAGCATAAGTATAGAGGTGAAGGAGAAAACACATGGCTGGTCATTAGGAGGTGGCATTGTCATGCATACTCCCCCTCAATGGAAACTCTGAAAGGCCAAACATTACACAAAACTTGCAAAAATTTACAACACACAATGACTTCATAAACATATCTCGCAACTTAATCTTCAAATAAGCAAGATCTGAGATCTATATCACTGCATAACACCTTCTCTCGGATGAAATGCATATGTATCTCTATATGATTCATTCTCTGATGTTGGACTAGATTATTAGCTAGAGAAATACAAATCTGACTATCAAAAAGAAGAGTGGTAATTCCTTTAGCTTCCATATGAATCTCTTACAATAGCCATTGTAGCCACATGACTCCTTTCGGTACTTCCATCTCGCTTCTATATTCTATCTTAGTAGAAGAGATGGAGACTCGCGGCTAATTTTGTTGCTACAAGTAATGAAACTTGTACTAAAATTGAACACATATACAATAGTCAATTTTCTATCCAACACAACACAAACATAATTAAAATCACAACATCCATATAAACATGAATTATCATAATAAACACTATATAAAAATATCTCTTCACATTTAAAAACAAAAAAGTTATGTTTTTTTTTTAATTGAGGTGGGGGTGGTTTTAAAGGAGATAAAAACTAATCTTAGTGCAACATATTAACCATGCCACCATTTAGTTTAAACTATTAATAGTGCAACAAAGTCAAAAAAGTAAAGAGGGGGTCGAATTAGTTAGGTTTTTAAATAAACATTTAGTTTTGTTTGAATGTTTTTTTTTAAATACCACCTTGGCCACACATATATTTAGTTTAGTATTTTCAAATAGCAAAATTTTGTATTAAGAACTTATTAAAACACAAATCCAAATATCCAAGATTTAAAATAAGCTATAGAATATATATTATATCATATGTCGTTAAGGTGGGGAATTAAATATATTTTTAAAAAGGTTTAATAAAGAGGCCACCAACCAACATTTAATGTGCTAAGTGAGGGGGACGGTTATATGTTTTAAATAGCATATTAAAAAATTACTAACCCACCCAAATACCTTTTGCCAAAGTTTTATTAACTAGCAATCACATGTGTACAATGCAATGTGAACGTCGAATGGTATATGTTGTTTTATTTGGAGGGATAGTTATTACTTTTGTAGTTGATGTTGATAAGGGGTGTGATTGTTTTTGGTTGTGTAGAAATATAGATGAACCACTTCATTTAAAAAACGTAAACATGAGGTTTAACCCTTAAAACAATTTAATATGCAAAAAAATTATATAATGTACAAAGATTTGGATGGAAAGAACTATAAATTGCATGGTTCTTTTCAACATTTTAAAACTATAGATATTTGTATGTCATTAAAAATGGGTTAGAGAAAGTTGTGAATGTCGACTTGGTAATTGTCTTTGATTCCCTCTCGAAATAGGGGGTATTGGAATATGTAACTTCATTTAAAGGTTCCATCTCTATATTTCAAACTTGTTACAAATATACATTTACAAATTTCATATCATGAGTGGTAGCATTTTGTTTAGTAGTTTATTTGAACTAAACATGAATATATGAAGATTTTCTTACACTTGATAAGGCGTGTGATTGATAGTGGTAGTGTAGGAATATAGATGAAACATTACATTGTTAGGTTGTATGTGTACATTTAAATTTTTACAAATTCGTACATATAAAGTTGCACATCTTATATCACGACATCTGAACTAAACATGTATACATTAAGACTTCCGTACATTTGCAGAATTTATATCATGATTGGTAGCCTTTTGTGGGCAATTTTATTTTCAGTAAACACGATTACATTTGATACACTTTGAACGATAATACTGCTTTGGTTACAAGAAGTGTTGAGTAAAGTAGTAGTGGAGGTGCTATCAAAGTAGAGGGTTGTATTTACGAAGGGTTGAGGGATAGTAGTCTTGACTCCTCCTTTCTTCTTGCTCCAAGTGTTGGTACATGCACCATTTTTGAGTACCTTTCAAATGAAAAAGGAGGTGAAATGCATAGATTTGCAAGCAAGGGAACTCTAGAGAAAGCCAGAATGCCGGACCACGCCTTTCAGTGGTTCCAATGTCGATAGTTGCTCTATGCAAATTAAGTCCATGGGACTTGTGGATAGTTAATATCTAGGCCATTTTAATTGACAATTGTCTTCGATTCCCTCTCGAAATAGGGGGTATCGAAATATGTAATGGGTTGGAGGTATCCCAACATGGGTCGTTGTATCTATCAAATTTGACTACAACAAATAAAGGTAATGATGGCAGTGGCATTGATGCGTCGTAGACAATGTCGGTGATTGTTCTTGTAGCACCATTCACGAGGCCTGCGTCAACCCATAAATTTGTAATAAGCATGATTTTTGTTGTTTGCACAACAAAATTTGTGTTCCAACTGATCATCATTAGGATCTCCTAGTCCAACCCACCTATTACTTTCAGTAATGGATTGGGTGATCGAAAATGTTCAATGCCTTCAACATCTGAAGGTTTTGGGAATCCATGAGATCATTTTTTGCAAACAAATGTGGTGCGTCCTTAAAATTGTTGAGCTCTTGCTGAGTTAGGTGTGTGTCTGTGTGAGACATTAGGAGTTCCCAATCCTCAATAAGAGGAGTTGAATCTTACATGAGGAGCAATAAATTCTGAATGAAACTTGTGCATTGGTTGTTCCTTATTGCCAAAATATTGTTTGCAATGTAATGGAAGAATGGAATCCCTTCCAAAGGCTAGCTCCATAGGAATTACTTGCATAAAGAGGACTATCCAAAACCGGTGGTAATTGGTCGAGGTCACCAAGGAGGATGATTGATCTGTTCCCAAATTCAGATGTTTTTGAGTGTGGGAAAGCTTCGTGTAGCTTACTATCAATTTTTCTTAGCAACTTTAGGCCGATGAAACTCATTTCATCAATAAGAACATATTCTATATGTTTCAATGACTCTTGAAAAGATGATAATGCATTGCCTTCAAGGGTTTCAGTTCTTTGATTGGAATACAAAGGGTTGCATGGATTGTGGATGCAAAGATGTTGAATGCTGAAACACTAGTAGGGGTGAGCACAAGTAGAGGTGAGGGAGATGTGGTTGATGCTACTGTGAATGAATTCTAGATTTTATTTTTAGAAATGATTTTCCTGTGTGAGTTGTTCCTTGAATTATCAATCTTAGTGGAGGTAGAAGGATTTTGTTTGTTGAATGGTGTACTATGACATCAAGAGCTATTTGTTGTTCTGAAGAAAAAGAAAGTGTGGAAGATGGCGGTGTGGCCTACATGTTGGTGTTAATTGTGTCTACCTTTTCTCTCTCGATGAATGATGAACCAATTATCTACAAATCATGTGGAACATCATGTATGTTCTAATTATTATGTATGTCGAAATCTCGCTTCCCGACATTTCAAGACTATCAAGTCCCATGTTGTTTCCCGAAAAAGTTGTGTGTGAAGACATGTCATTCTTGCCATGGTTCATTTTGATTACTGCATTCAACATTAGAGTCGAACCGACATATGTAACATGTCCTATGTCTGCGGTAGTGCGTAAAATATGCCACGATCTATAGTTGTGCTTGTACAGGTCCTAAGTGCTATTGATGTCATGTGGGATTGATTTGGATTCAGAGGCTATATTTCTGAAAGGCTTATGTAAAAGGAGTTCTGACCAATAGAAAAGGTCATAGGACATTGAATACTGAGCTGGGACATCCACAAATTTTAGTGGACCCGGATAATTACTTAGTCGACCGCAGTTTCCATTTATCACCTTTACAGTTCTTGTTGAAGCTCCAATCGCGAGCAACCTGAATAAGGTGTTCCATGTTTCCAGGGTGAACTCTATATGCATCCAAGAAAGTAGTTGTTTCTTGTACATCAATGTCACTTTGAACGACACGTATCAAGATTTTTTTGCCAACATTTAATGATACAAACGAATGAATATAAATAACAAGTGGCATTTTTTGCAAAGATGTGGCATATTTCTTGTGCGTTTATGTCATGCTCAACAACACTTTTTGTAAGAATTTTGTGGATCGCAATGTGTGCTAGAGAATCCACATCTGCATCTCTTGAAAATTTGGATAGCATTTGGTGATACGTTTTTTAACGGTTCTGCTTTCGAAGCATATTTTGCAATATACTTAAGAATTGCATGGCAGAAAAGTACTGGTTAGAAATTGACATTTTCTCTGCATATGGATATCATAGTTTGATTGTGGATGTTCAGTCTAACATCGTTTCTTAAAGGGAAGTACTTAATTTTTCCCATCACTTTCAATGAGAAAGGATGGAGTAGGCCGCATGGCCCAGTGGTGCATTATGACTCGCACTACATTTGTGATTGCTTTTCTACACCCGCATGTCTGCTCTAAAAATGTTGTGTGGCAATGCAGATGATTAAGTAGTTATTCAAGGTCCGTGCATGTGGGGAGGAGGATATAATTTTTGTTGTATCTAGCAAATAAGGGTCGTCTAGAGTGACTCAAAACAAAATCCAAGCGGTTTTAATCTAGACAGGGGTTCCAGTGCGAGACAGAACTTATCAAAGTATTATTTTGTTGCCTCGATAACTGTTATATCCTCCTAGTCCATTACTTCAACTTTAGGTGCATTCTCAAGCCACAATAAATTGTGGACGTGTGTAGAGCCTCTATGTTGCGATTCATACCTGTGAGATGAGGGAACATAAATATTAGCTATGTAGTCTAGAACAAACTTATTAAAAAGTAGATTTTATTACCTGTACCAAAAGTCTACTTGCTCCAAGTTCCTTCTGCAATATTTCTTCATAAAATATGGTGAATCTGTGTGCAGTATGTTGATAGTCGATGAGGGTTTGAGACAATGTTATGTGTTCTCCAACTATGTGCAACTCAAGGATCAGTAGGGGCATTCACCGGACATAATACTATGGAGATTTGGCCATTTAGTGTCTGCAACACTTAGAGTGAAGAATAAGGTTGGTGTCCCCAATTATTCCACCATATCCGAAAGCTCGCTTCGATTTTTCCCGAGAATGAACGTGTCCCTCGAAGGTTCGATCTAAAGTGCATTAAACTTTCTAAGAGGTTATCTTTGGGGCATTCTAGTAGTTGTCTTTGTAGGTCTCTAATTGTTGGAGGGATTTTAGATTCAATGATTTGTTTCATGAAAATTGCTATTGTTAATCGGCTCTAGTGCCGCATTATGAGGTTTAGAAGGAAGTAGCGAAATATTGGGTGGGAACCGAAGTGCCCATCATGGTTGCACATCAAATCAAGAGCGTATTCATGCATTAAAACTTATTTTATGTGGGGTTGTTTCCAAATTTCTTTTCCTCCCGAAAATAAAGTTGGTAAAGCCATTGTGAACAAGCCCTCCATATTGTATTTATTTATTAACGAGAGCCCAAGCTCGGTCATGGCATGGTAAATGGAGTGTTACCATCATGGTTGAGCAAGAATTGTTTGATTTCCTATTCTTATGTTCCTGTATTGTTGGGTGTTGGTACGAAAGACGATGAGTGTTCATACATTTCACCAGAGTCATTGGAAACATCAATACCATGAGTTATAGAGGCGGTTTGCATTTGGGGAAGTTCCACCATGGTTATGTTAAGAGAGGAGGAAACATTTGATGATTTGGATGGTAGGGAGGAAAGGGCGTCATGGCTGATTAAGACATCTTTGTAATAGGGATCGTGCTGGATTTTATATTGTAAGGCTACCCAAACACAAGATCTACAAGTAGAAATCACACTTTTTAAAATTAGATCCATCCCCTTTTATGAGTACTATGTCCAAATATCGAGAGCGGTGGTAGGTACTTTGCTATTGAAGTAATTTTGTGGGAAACTTATGGTCTTTCCCGAGTATTTGTATTGTCATCCACATACTTGGGTGAGTTACGGAATGGATTGACTCGTGCGATAAGCATCTCCTTGATTTGGGTTAAAGATGCAAGAATGTTAGGCTGATTTTTAGGTTCTATGTTGTTCCATGAAGAGAAGTGGTGGCCGTGTTTTTCAATTTTGTATTCAATCCACTTATTTGAATGGGTGTTCTTGTAGAATATTTGTTAACTGGTTTGAGCTCGAATCTGTCGTAGTAACGATTGTCTTGGAGAGCATTTTTTGGTAGTTAGGTTGGAGCACCTATTACCAAATGTGTTTAGATAAAGAACATCCATTTCAATGATAAGAACAATCCTGTAATGGAAAATAAAATCGGGAAAAATTAGACCACAATAGGAAAGAAAAAGAAAAGTATATGTTACCAAGTGAAGAACTGAGGTCGTGAAGGAAAAAAAAAGAATGGATCCAGTTCTAGGTAATTTGAGCTTTGGGATAGAACCAAAAGATATGCAAGATCGTTTCTAGATGCCCACAAAAAGGGAATTTGGGAGCTAGGATCCCAATTTGAACAAGATGAGCCCCGATAAGAAGACCTTGGTGTAGAATACACCAAAGGAAATGAGCAATCTTGGGCTCCACACATATAGTCCAAACAGTTTCAAATTGCCTACCCTAGGTAGACAGAGTGGAATGAATTCCCCAACGTGTATTAATTTTTCCCACCATGGGAAAATGGGGTGAGAGCTAATGATAACCTTTGTTGGCTTTGTAATTACAGAATGGGGTATCGACATACCACTTCTAGTCCATCCACCATGGGTGAGAGGAATGCACAACAATATTATGCAACATGTGGTCAAGAACCGAATTGATCACAGTAGTAAAAGTATCCTGATCCTGGTTGGAAATTCGAAACAGAGATTTAAAGTTGGGCCAAGATGACCAAGATTGAGATTTTTTGTAGATGAAGTCCTCTATGGTGCAAATTTCACTCTTAAATAATTTGAGCGTGGAGATTCCCGGGACCTCTACTAGGCATTTATCTTGAGCTTGAAAAATTGACGACCACCAAAGAGACTTCTGGTTGATAGAAATCCCATTATAAAAGCCACCCCCCTTCCATATAAGCCATAGTTTGAAACATTCCCATGCTTTTCAAATAATCTTAAGCATAAAGGTGCCAACAATTTTGACGAGAATTGAGGTGATGAGCAAATTGAAAAACCCTAAGCCTTTCCACGCAGGCATCCATAAGGAGAACCTTTCACAATACCATGTCGTATGAGAACTTTCCAAGCTTCTTGGCTAGTAATGCTTCTAATAATCCATTTAGCGCAAAGATCTTGTCCTTGGCATTGAATGTGAATAATCCCAAGGCCTCCAAAGTTTTGAGGCAAACAACATATATCCCAGGCTACCTAATGAAAACCTTTTCCTGTAGAAGCATTAGCCCACAAGAAAGCTTTGAGTAGTTTTTCCAGCTTCTGAATAGAGGCTTTGGAAGGAACCCAACACGACGAGTAGTAAACATGTGTGGTTGCAAGAACTTTAGAGCAGATTTGGAACTTGCCAGCCAGGGATAAAGGCCTAGTGATCCAATATTCCAACTTTTTGCCACCCGTTGAATGACATAATGCCATAGTTCAGCCGGGGAGGCTTGAAAAGCAAAAGGAATACCCAAAAATTTAAAAATATCACCATGTGTCAGGATTTTCCAATCAAAAGTGGCAATCTAATCAAGTGCAAGAAGGAAAGATTGCCGATAACACTGGGTTTTTTGCCATTGAATGGATGAGCTAGAAGCTAGACATAAAGTATCCAAACATTACATAACATTGCGAATGTTGGTTTCATCTTCAATAAGTGTAAGAAAGGAATCATCCAAAAATGCCCATTAAGAAGTTGTAAGTTATGTTCAACAAGCAAAAAGATTCCACAAATAAGACCTTGCGCTTTGGCATGAGCTAAGAAATAACTAAAGCCTTCGGCACTTTAAGCACATACATGATGCAAGGGGAAAAGAGGAAAACCTTGCCGAATAGATTGAAAAATTCCAAAAGGATATGAGATGAGGCCATTGATATAAATTTGAGCAGAGGCATTTGTAAAAATCATATTGACGGATTGAATAAAAATGGGTCCAAAGCCTAGGGCTTGAATCACAACGAGAATGAATGGCCATTCAATCTGATCGTAAGCCTTCTCAAAGTTGATGTTGATAAACATGGGTGCCTCGATTAGACTGCGGGCCCATTCCATGCCTTACCACACTGCGATGATGTTGTCCAAGATGAATCATCCATGTATAAATCTTGTTTTCTCTAGATGAATAATAACAGCGGAAGATTGCATAATCGCAGAGCTAACACTTTGGCAATGATTTTATATGAGAAATTCAACAACGTAATCAGCCGCCAACATGCATTTTTCTCGGTGTCTCCTTGCTTAGGGATAAATTTTATGTTTCCCTTATTAATGTGTGGCCTTAGGGATTGATTCTGAAATCCTTCAAGATAGACCTGAAATAGGTCTTGTTTGAAAAAATCCTAAAGGGCTTTATAAAATTCACAAGGGAACCCATCGCAACCTGGCACTTTATCATTAGCCATTTTCATAGTGGCTTCATGGAGGTCTTCAATGGTGAGCATTCTCTCATAGATCACCTTTTGAGCCTCTGATAGTTTACGCGACACAACACCTAGACATTGATCAAGAGCAACTCGGTGAGTTGCATAAGGTGGTTAAGCTTGAAAGACAAGCTTGTAATGATGCAAAAATGGTTGTAACATAAGTTGCGGGTTTATAATATGAACTCTATTGTCCATGATAGCTCATATCTGTTGGGAAGGATTTCTAGTTTAGAGAGAAATAAATAATTCTTTCGAGACCCAATCTCCAATCTTGAGCCAATGCATCCGAGCCCGGATCTGATGCGCCTTTGGCATTGTAGTTATCTGCAATTTGGATTTGTTCTTTGGAGCGTAGCAACTCGCAATTACTGAGCTTCGCAGAGAAGGGATCGCCATGGAGTGCCACCATCGCTCGCTCAGTGAGAGCTAAGGTGTTAGTGGAGTAAGAGTGGCACTAAATGTTTGCCATCTATTGGCCGTAGATTTTAAGAAGTCAAGTTGTCAAGTCAGGCGCGCTTCCCACCACCGTATCTAGTGACTTACATAGGTGGATGAAACCGCCGACGTGGATCGGTCATGGAGTTAAATTTCAAACCTATTTGATATAATTGAAAGTAGGACCATATTGCACCAAGGTAATATTAAGAAAGAATTGGCCTTTATGATAAAAGGGGCATTCATCATGCCAACATATACGATATCATATAAGAGAATGGTCCGAAAGGAAAAAGTTAGGCATGACCTCCATTGGCATAGAATAAATGCTATCAAACTCAAAGAAATATTGAGCTGACAACATGGCCCTATCAAGCCATTTAAGAATGTGATCCATCCCTCCACGAAGATTTGTCCACATGTACCAAGCTTCAAAGGTGGGAAAGCGAGATGCATTAGGATTAAAAATATGAATTTATTACACACGCTTCCCTTTCACCAGGTGTCCACCTCATAGGCAAGTGGCCACATTTATCATTAGGTGACTCAACCATATTAAAATCTCCACTTATTACCTAGTAGGCATTGGGAATGGAGTTGGTTATCCACCGCCACAGATCGGCCCTTTCGGCCACATCATTCGAGGTGTAAATATTTATGAGCCCAAAAGGGTGGCCATCAATATTAAATAGGACCCATATGACACGGTTGGTGGGGTCGATACCATGGTCAATTAATAAGGGCTGCCATTTGGGAGAAAAAAGTGAAATTAGTCCCCCACGCCTTGTTTCATGATTGCTTTCTGAGAACACCAAGTTGTCAAAGCTAGATGGATTTGTAAACCATATGTAATTGAAAAACTGTAACTTTTACTTCTTGCAAAAACAAAACCTCTAAATTTTCACAACATTTTCGAGTTTCACACATAACATATTTATGACATAAGTTTGTAAGACCTCGAACATTCTAAGATAAAAATTCATGGGAAACGTTGGTCCAGAGCCATATCCCCTTCCTCCAAGCCATCAAGGGAATCATATTGATTGCGGAAACGAGCAACATTGTCTTTGTAAAAGTCTCATGGATCAAGTTTTTTCCAAATCAGTGAACTCAATGTTGTATTCTCGCTTCGTGGAATCCATCCCATGTGTTGGGCTATGGCCCCGAGAGATGCGGGAAGGACTTTAGGGCCGTTTGGATGACCCTTGTGAGTTGTTTGGCAATAGTAGTGGTACTTGAGTCTTTGGATGGTAGCATGAGAATTTTTTTGTCCGTACATGAAAATCGACGCCACAAGGGGTGTGCTAGAGTAATTTGGCAACAGAGTAGCTGAGATGGTAGTAACAATTGGTTCTTTAATGCAAATGCCTATAGGATCCTTAGTGGGGATACTTGAGAGAATGTTCCTTAATAGCTAGCTCCCAATGGCCATGGGATCCGAGAGGCTTTGGATTGCTGGGATTTGTTCTTATTTCGCCATCCCCGGTGACTTGCCAACCTTCCTCATGTTGGGGTTTGACTGACTCGGGAGTTACTTTGGCCACAGGGCGGTTGTGAGGTACATAAAGTGGGAAATCCTTGATCTTGTGATCAGACGCCCGAAACAAGCAAGTATTAGGTAGATTGATATACATGACCCACTGGGAATAGTGTTTATCACCCATCTCGTGATCCATAGGGATCCAAAATGATTCTACTTCATTAGATCAGTCAACACGAAGAAGGAAAAATAATACACGGAGGTTCTATCTTTATAATAACAGGACTACTTTGCTCTGTGTGTAGAGCGGCGGTTATAACCACCGCCCAACTAGGGCAAGATAGTCCTAAGACCGATGGTCTGCATTGGGCGATGATCCTATCTCTTTTGGATAGAAAACAAAAATATGAAACGAACAACCACAAAATTTGAAAGGTTGTCCGTGTATCTTCTCCTCCATGACTTTCCCATTCTCCAGTGCACGGGAGGACATGAGAAACGCTATGAAAGCAAGTGAGAAAGAAGTTCTTAGTGCTAGAATTGTGTTTTGTAGAAGAAAGGAGTGTTGAGACAGAGCAAACAAGTAATTGGGAGGAAGTGTGAGATATTATCTACTTCTCTTTCATACTTATTGTAAATTATGTACTTATTATTTTGAATTGGCCAATAAAAGTGGGAAGAAAGAGCAATTTCCCTTCCCGACTGGTTTTTCCTCCTCTGGAGGTTTCCAGGATAAAACTTGTTGGTGTTTGTGAGTTTATATTCTTTCCTTTCTTGCAATTGTTGATTCTAAGCACAAGCAAAATTCATTCACTAGCTATCTTTGTCATTTTCTAATAGAAAGTAGAACAACAACATTTAATTTGTGATTCTATGGATAATTCCAAAGTTGAAGAGTTTATAGATCATTTTGGTATCAGAGCTAACAAGTATCCAGGACTGTGGTATTCGTTCTTGGATTTGTATGATAGTGACAAGATCTAAAGGTGAAGAGGCTTTACCTTGCGATCCGAAATTTCTACAAAGAAGTGGAAACAGAGAATTTGAGGACAAATGGAGGAAGAGAACTTGGTCCGTAGAATCGAGATGTTGGAGACCATGATGGATAGGATGTTTGGAAGGCAAAAAGAACTTACAGATTTGTAGAAGACAACTTCACATCAAGCAAGATTCCATAGACTCAATGCTTCATGGCTTATCCGAAAAGTTTGGTATAGGGAAGAGCCACCATGAGGAAGATTATGGGGAAGAGCATCAAGAAGAGACTTCAAACGCAAGGGAAAAGGTACAATCTGATCATACTTATTTTAAAGTTGAGAAGAAAGTTGAGATTAAAAGCTTTGAAGGATAAGTAATTGCAGAGTTGCTTGATAAATGGTTAACACAGCTTAGAAGTCTACTTTAGCATCCATAATGTCACTAAGGAACAAAGGATCACCTTTGCACATCTCAAAATGGAGGGACACCCTCTGGTTTGGTGGGAAACCCATCTAACCAATCGTGAAAAGAAGAAGTGTCCTATTGTGAAATCTTGGCAAGAATTTAAAGAATTACTTAGAGCTAACTTCTATCCTATTGGCCATAAGACTGACCAAATGATTAAATGGCAATATTTTAGACAAGGAAGTGGTCAAAGTGTGCAGGACTATACTACGGGGTTTTAGAGGTAGTCCATGTTGCTAAACATGGACTTGGAGGATGAAGATATTTTGACTAAGTACTCGAGAGGACTTCACACTCACCTTCGAAGAAAATTCATCTCCACAAAGCCTAAAGATCTCAACGAAGCATGTGTGCAGACATACTACATAGATGATGAAAAGAAGAAAGGAGAAGCGGCGCAAGGGAAAAGCGGTTGACAAATCATCAAAAAAGAGTATGGGTAAACAAACAACAAGGGTAAGTGGAAAGGGAAAGGTAAACAAGTTGTCACTACTTTAAATACTTGTAAAGATCCCAAGAATTTTGCAAGAACCGTGATATCAATGGTCATATTGATGCTATATGTTGGAAGTTGCATCCATAGTTACACCCAAAGAACTGAACCAAGGACTCAAAGAAGTCCATGACAACAATAAAAATAGAAGGGGGTGGAAATCGAAGATGAATATGATGTAGATGAAAGTCTTGGATGCACAACCACCAACATGGACAATCGGAAGAGGATATGAGTAGACTATTCTAGATCAAAATCCAAATCAAGAGAACTTAGGTAAATGCTTTGGTTGATATTGGTTCTCGCCTAACTTGATTTCTCGAAGTAGTTGTAAAGAAGCTTGGTCTTGAGACTTACAAGAATCCACACCTTTATTCATTGGGTTGGGTGAAGAAGGGTGTTGAAATTCGTAACAAGACGATGTAATGTCAAGTTTGGGATAAATTGCAATATATTGATGTTTTGGAAGTCGACGTTATTCAACTTGATGATTTTGATATTGTATTCGGAAGTCCTTACTTGTATATTAGGGATGATATATTTATGAGAAGGGAAAACTGGTGCGATAGGTTAAGGATGGGATTAGCTACAACATCCGGGCACACCAACATAAGACACGGGTTACTATGGTGAGTGCTAACCAAGCAAAACTACTCATTCAAGAAAATCATAATCAATTTTGTTTACTTTTGTTAAAGGATAAACAAGATGGGGTAGGAGTTTCAGAGATTTCTAACCAGGGAAAGAATGATTTGGATAGTATTATTAAGTCTTTTCAGGAAGTATTTCAGGCTCCTAGTGGGTTACCACCTAAACGTGAAGTAGAGCATGCGATTCAGCTATTTCCAGAGTCCCCTCTACCGAACATTGGGTTGTATAGGCAATCCTTACTTGAGATTACTGAGGTAAAGAAACAACTCCAGGAACTACTAGACCAAAGGGTGATACGTCTAAGCACCTCACCATGAGGTTCGCCTATTGTGATGGTGCCAAAGAAGGATGGTTCTTGGAGAATGTGCATCGACTACCATGATTTGAACAAGATCACCATAAAGAACAAATATCCACTTCCTCGTATAGATGATATATTGGATCAGCTTCAAGATGCCAAATTCTTCATGAAATTGGATCTCAATTCAAGTTATCACCAAGTCAGAATGAAGGAGGAGGATATCTGGAAGACTACCTTCAAGACAAAACATGGTTTGTATGAATGGTTAGTACTTCCTTTTGGGTTATGCAATGCACCCACTACATTTATGAGATTGATGAATGATATATTGTGGGATTTCATAGATTCACGTGTCATTGTATATCTAGACGATATCTTGATTTTTAGTGCCACATGGGAAGAACATCTAACTCATGTATAACAATTCTTACAAGTTCTCAGGGAGAAACAACTACTTTGTAATATGAAGAAATGTCAATTTTCCAAATAGTCACTTGTCTATCTTGGGCACGTGGTTGGAGGAGGAGCTACAAGTGGATCCAAAGAAGGTGGAAGCCATCACTAATTGGCCAACACCAACAGGAGCCACAAAGACTAGGAGTTTTGTGGGAGCAAGATGCAAGTACATGAGGAAGTTCATACAGAACAAGACAAATCCTTTGGGTTATTAAAATGTAATATTAGTCATACTCTAGTACTTGCTCTTCCTAGTTTGCAACAACCTTTTGAAGTAGAGATAGATGCCAATGATTATGCTATGGGCACAATGTTGCTTCAAGGAGGTAAACCCGTCTGCTATCATTCTGAAACTTTCACTTCAGCAGTTAAAGGATATTCACTATATGATGAGGAAATGTATGCACTAGTTCATGCAATTAAAAATGGAAGCATTATTTTTGGGTCAAGAAACTATTGTGCACACCGACCACAAATCTCTCCGGTATTTGCAAGCACAATCTAAATTACAACGAGACAAGGCACTACAAATGGATGGGGTTCCTTCAGAGTTCCATTTGGTGATCAAATACAAGAAGGGTAGTACAAACTTGGTGGCAGACATGTTGTCTAGGCCACCCACACAGAGAATTTTTCTGTTTGGCCACTATCTCTCAGATTGAGCCCTTCATGAAGGAAGCTTACGGAGAGGCATATGCCTAGGATAGAGATTTTGGGGTGACATTTCAGCAGTTGCAGTCCCAAGGGACTAAAAGGACAGGGATTGAAGATTGTTATCTCAAGGGTGGGCTGCTCTAACGATGGGGGAAGCTTTGTGTGCCTAAAGAAGAAATACTTTTATTGATGAGGGAAGCACATACCTCAAAAGTAGCGGGACATTTCGGTGTTGGTAAGACCCTAGCCCACTTGCAAAGGTACGTGTATTGGCCCAACATGCAAGAAGAAGTATCAAAATTTATATGTGGATGTAAACTTTATTGTACTAGAAAGCCTAAGACTAAGAAGGAGGGTTTGTATATGCCTTTACTAGTACCTACTCGTCCGTGGGAGAAAATTTCTATGGATTTTGTAGGAGGATTACCTATGTCTAAACATGGCCATGACTATCTCTATGTTGTTGTTGATAGATTCAGTAAGATGTGTATTCTTATGGTATGTAAAAAGACAATAAAAACACATGAGGCAACATATCTTTTCTTTGTTAATGTATGGGTGCATTTTGGTTTTCCAAAGTCTATTGTTTCTGATAGGGATTCCAGGTTCTTGGGGAAGTTTTGGACTACTTTATGGGACAAGATGGATAGCAAGTTACAGAGGAGCACAACCTTCCATCCACATACATATGGATAGACAGAGGTGGTGAACATGAATTTGGTACAGTTGATCAGAGGGTATAACAACAAATACCCAAGGACTTGGGATGAGTCCTTAGCTTACATTCAACATTCCTATAACCGGGCAAAGTACACACATCCACTATGAAGTCACCGTTTAAAGCATGCTTGGGATATCTACCTAAAAATACATTGGACATAGCAGTTGGGAAGCAGGATGAGAAGGAGACACGAGACACAGAGGTGACTAGAGCAAACAAATTCATTGAGAGGATCCGAAAATCCATCTCAAAGTCAAAGAACAACTAGAGAAATCTCAAGCCAAGTACAAAGCTAGGCACGATCAACATAGGAGGGAACATAAGCTTCATGTTGGAGATAGAGTTTGGCTTTACTTGAGTAAGGAGATACTAGAAGGTCAAGCATGGAAGCTCAAGCCACTACGATATGGGCCCTTTGGCATATTGGAGTAGGTTGGAGAAAATGCTTTTCGACTTGATTTGCCTTCATTTATGAGGATGAACTCTATAGTAAATTGTGAGAACTTGCACCTATATGAGCCATCCATGTTAGATGAAGATGAAGGACTAAAATAGTTACATTCCATTGAGGATTGCATCTTGGACTCGCGAGGTGAATTGGAGGAGGATGTAGTGCTTTGCAATGTGAAGGTCGAGAGACTAGGAGAGGTCACAGGAGTCTTGGTAGATTGGACTAAAAGGAAAGACACCAAGGTAGGCCCGGTGGTACTCGAAGGAGCAAGTGAGTGAATTATTTCCTCCTCTACTCCTCTACTAAGATTTTGTGGGACCAAAATCCTCCTAAGCGGGAGGTGTGATCCACGAGGGATCCAAAATGACTCTACTTCATCAGATTAGTCAAAGCCAAAGAAGGAAAAATAATACACGGAGGTTCAATTTTTATAGTAATAGGACCGTCGCTTTGTGCGGAAGCGCGGCTATAGAACCGCCGCCCAACCAGGGTGGCAGTCCTAAGACCTCTGGTCTACATTGGGTAGCAGGTCCTGGATCTTTCTTGATAGAAAACAAAAATATGAAACAGAGAAACCACATAATTTGAAAGGTTGTTCATGTCTCTTCTCCTCCATGACCTTTCCCATTCTCCAGTCCACGGGAGGACATGAGAAAGGCTATAAATACATGTTTGTAGAAGAGAACAAGGGAATTGAAGCATGAAAGCAAGTGAGAAAGAAGTTCTTAGTGCCGAAATTGTGTTTTGTAGAAGAATGGAGTGTTTAGACAGAGCAAACAAGTAATTGGGAGGAAGAGTGAGATATTTACTTCTCTTTCATACTTATTGTAAATTCTGCACTTATTGTTTTGAATTGGCCAATAAAAGTGGGAAGAAAGAGAAATTGCCCTTCTCGACTGGTTTTTCCTCCTCTGGAGGTTTCCAAGATAAAACTTGTTGGTGTTTGTGAGTTTATATTCTTTCCTTTCCTATAATTGTTGATTCTAAGCACAAGCAAAATTCATTCATTAGCTATCTCTATCATTCTATAATAGAAAGTAGAACAACAACGTTTAATTTGTGATTCTGTGGATAATTCTAAAGTTGAAGAGTTTACAAATCAATCTGGATATCCACAAATTCCTTGAGATCATGCGAGAGATCAATCTCAACGCATACTCGCTTATGTGGTCGAGCATGGTAAAACTTATCGACTTCCAGAAAACTACCCGCCCAAGTGAAGTGACAATTTGCGGTAAAAAGACATGCATGACAGAGGAAGACTAGGAAATTCAACCCAAACAGGCACTTTAAGGGCGGTATATTCAGATACCACAAAGTCCTTGTGCCAGGGTGTTAACACAAGCAATGAGTTGTGGACATACCAAGTGGCTTGCTTAGCCAAAATATTGGGCGCATTAGTAGGGTCGAAAAACGAAAAAGAAAGAAACCCTTGGTCATGTTTTGAATGTTATCCAGGTGGACTCCATGAGGAGTCCAAACTGTGTTAACCCAGGATTTGAGCATGCTTTCAGAGGGGATTCAACCCACAAAATACCCAATGAGGCAAAATTGTTCTAACCATTGACAAACAACATTAAATTCAGGAATGGGTAGAACTACATCAGGAGGAGAAATATTACCTCATGAAAGACCTTCGAGACAAATTTCCTAGGTTGCTTCACTAGTGGTGCCATTGCTCGCTCCACTATCTCCTACCACGGTTGAAACAACCAGGTTTGAAGATGGTGAGGACATTATATAGGGGACACCCAGAGGGCGAGAAACCCTAGGAGAGACTATAACAATAAATTCTGCAGAGCCCGAAAAGGTGCGGTATGGCGGTTAGAAAAGATAAACCCTAGAAAAGCCAACTCCAGTTTTGCACTGAGTTGTAGAGCATTTTTCTTCCTTGAGAATCACAAGGTCTCATGCTAGTATATTTCTATATATAAAAATAAAAAAATAATCAAACGTTACCGCACTTAATTTCAAAATGAATATATACCAATACCAATTGAAGTCTTTTAAAAATTGTAATATTCATATCAATTATACATAATAATAAAATCATTCAAATATGAAAAACTCAACAAATAATTAATTAATATATCACTATATATTAAATATTAAAAAAATG
Source organism: Taxus wallichiana var. yunnanensis (assembly GCA_018340775.1). Taxonomy (NCBI): domain Eukaryota; kingdom Viridiplantae; phylum Streptophyta; class Pinopsida; order Cupressales; family Taxaceae; genus Taxus; species Taxus wallichiana. The sequence continues at coordinate 447,047,639 of CM031243.1, read as the reverse complement.
TGTTCATAAAAGTAATTCATTTACATAAACATCTACAAAAATATTTAAAAATTACAACATTTAATTTCGAAATTAAAAACCTTTTTACTTGACACATAATATATAAAACATTTATTGTAATAAATAGTAAAAAAGTTACCACACTTAATTTTGAAAATAATATTTTCATCATTTAGAAAATAAAATAAAAATTCACTTGAAAGATACTATATAAAACATTTAAAATAAAAAACAAAACAACAAAGATATGAGATATAAGCATTTAGTTTGAAAATAAAAACAATAAATAAAACATTTAATCTAATAAATACATAATATATAAAACATTTTATTATATAATATATAAAAATTTATTATAATAGACAAGAAAAGCTCAAAAAGATTTTAAGATAACAAATATCCTCCAAATGACTTGGAAATCCTAATCCTGAAATAACTTGAAAACCCTAAATCTTATATATACATATATTATTATTTAATCTTTAATTTTTTAAGTCGACAATTGTAATGTTTTAATTATTATTTAATGTTTAATTTTTATAAGTCGGTCATAAAAATGAACAACTCACGCCATTACACACCTTGTCCACCGTAGGATGCCTCTTGGCATAGTTATGACATCATATTTAAATAAAGAAATAGTCCCCATTCCAAGGTCCTTATCCCTGAGCCAATAAAAAAAATTCGAAACACTATTTTTGTGGGGATTGTCTCCATCCTAGGAAACCTTCAATTTACCCTCAAAATATTTATTTTTCCTTGCACGATGAGTGAAATATTGGAAAATACATTAAATTTTTTAAAGGTATTCAAACAAAAATAACTTACCTATGTGAAGAAGTGAGCCTCCAGAGAGAGAGTATTCAATACACTAAAATAACATTTGCCAAGTATTTTTCACGAGGATAATTTTTGAGAGGATATCAAAAATGAAATGGAGGGGGGCATATTTATTTCCACCAACCATTGGGACCTTTCATTAAATTAAATTATTTAAATCACACTCTGATACCATGTGAGGTCCGAGTAGTTAAATTAATTTATTAACCGAATTAATTATTACATGAAATAATTAAATAAAGACATTTAAGCTATAACACAATAAAAATAAATAACACGAACAAGAGAAAACCCAAAGGGTAAAAACCACGGTGTAACATGGAAAAATTCCATTATATAGAAACAATTATAGTTCGGTAATAACCTCCATTCACCTCACTCCTCTCCACAAGTATAATTCACCCATGTGAATTCTATTCGATCCAAACCGATCTCACCGACCTCACGAGTCAATTTAAATAGTTTGTGTGACTTCTAGCGAAGTACCCCAACTATTAATTAATTTATTTATAAAAACCAATTAAACCATAAACATAAAGTTTAGATTAAATAAATTAAAATATATAATACTCTAATTTATTTAATTATAAACTATAGTTTATATAACTAGAACACTTAATATTACTTTATAACACCTCGTGATCCTTTCACCTAGGATAGGATTCTTATTCTCAATCATAGGTACCCCTTATGAAAAAATTCCATTATTTTTATTATTAGAGGACTTAGAAATTAGAGCTCTGTGGGAATTAGAAATCATATCATACCCACTTTTCCCTCTAGGATGACTATCAAATTTTCCTTAAGGTTGACCATTATATTTTCCTCTAGGTTGACCATCAACAACCAAGTCTTCTATGGGTATATCTAGATATAGGTTAGGGCTATTAACTTGAGATCCCCCTAATGGTGATGATTTCTTAGTCCATTCAATTTTGGATTAAGGATTGATTTTGGTTCCATACTAATATATGGATTTGATCCAATCTCCTCCATGATGGTGGAATCAAAATGATCCATATTCAATTTTGTATCCTCACAAATTTTACCCCCAAACAATCCCTCATCGTGTTGGCATATTGTTGCATAGGTGTTGTCATTGATGCAAAACCTCATTAATGACATAGTGGATGACGGAGTGGAGTCGAGAGAATTTGGGGATGACGATGACATGATGATTCAAATGTGTTCATGATGATATCGGTGCTTTAGTGAGGATTATTTGTTCTTGCAAGCCCAATCAAGTGACCTAACTAGCCTAGGTGATGGTGTATGGAGGTTGGATCTTATTGGTGACTTGAGAAGCATGTTGGCATGATGGAGAGCATGCGTGGAGAGTGTTTGGGCACTCACATAAGTTGCGGGGTATAGATAGAGATTTGTGACTATGTTTCGTGTGCTCACCGGACCGTGTATGACTATTAGAATGCATGAGATTGAGTTGTAGAGTTATATAAGATCATGGATGCATGTAGGTAGTTAATTTATGAGGTACTAGGTATGTTAGGACCATTTGGAGAGTTTTCATGATGTATCATGTGGTTGATTCAGTTGACCCTATCCTTTACAATACAAAACCCTAAGGGCTAGCTATGTAAATGAGATAGGCTAGAGAGAGGGAAGAGTTGGTGTCTTGTGTTGATAGTTATATTCAGATTGTGTTGATGTTATTTCCAAGTCTCTCGAAGTATTTGCGGAGTCTGATTATGAGTTGAATTCTTATGCAAAGGAGGAATATACTCTTGTGTATTCAAGAGGCATAATTGATTGCATTGATATCACTTGATTGTATCTTGTTGATGTATTGTTGAAGGCATCATTTGTTGTGATCTGATTTGAATATAAATAAAGAAAGGTTTTGAGTATATCTTGTGTTCTTATTGATATGTATGAATGAATCCTTGCTTTGGTGAAGTATATTTCATGGTGAATTATATTTGATTGTGATCAAATATTAATGTATGTGTTTCATGAGGATGTGTGTTTGATGTTTGAAGTATAAAGAGTGAACGTTTTTACTAAGGATTGATTCACCCCCTCTCAGTCCTTTGTCGCTTCCAAAATTTGGTATTAGAGCATGCCCTTAGAAATAACCTAACAAGCTAGAGGGAGATCTTTGGTGACAAGATGTGTGACATTTATCACTTAAGGCATTTTGTTGAAGATTGTGAAGAGAAGTTGGACATATTGTGTGAATCTCATGAGGAAGTAATCAAGGTTTTAAAGAATTAACTTGAGGAGGCCCTAGCTGAGTTGAAGATTAAGAGAGAAGAGTGTCTCAAACATGAGGCTGAGAAATAGGATCTGAAGAAAGAGTTATCTACCATTACAAACAAGGTATCATATTTTCATGAAATTTCGATAATTTGTATAAGATGTTAGGAAAACAAAAGGCATATGGTGATAGAACAGGTCTAGGATTCAAGGAGGATTCATTCAAATCAGAGAAAAATGAGGAAGAATCAAGTCAAGGATCTAATGAAAGAAGACATCCAAGCATGGGAGAGAATTCAAATCTTCCATCTCATGGAAGATCATCTATTAGACAACCAAATGCATATAGGTATGGATTTTTTCATGGTAACTACTATAAGTGTGGTGTTTATGGACATAGAGCTAGTATGTGTAGTCCTAAGGTTGAGAAGAAGGATGATTGTAAAGGAAAAGTTTAGGAGCATCATTGTGAAGGAGAGAGTGAAGAAGAATGTCAAGGCAAGAAGGAGAAAAAGGTTGGTCAGAGATATGGTGCAAGAATGTTACCTTTGTCATGAAAAGGGACATCTTGCAAAGTATTGCAAGAATGGACAATCAAACACTAAAAGGTATGTAAGAAATTTTAATGGATATTGCTTTACTTGCAATGGTTTTGGACATAAGGAAATTGAGTGCAAGAAAAGATAGGTGGAATGTTTTAGGTGCCACAAGGTAGGGCACATTGCAAGGTTTTGTGATGCAAGACAATTGAAGAAAGGGACTCAAGGATCCAAGCCACAAGTCCAGGAGTACAAGAAGAAGGAAGAGGCTATTCAAAGTGTTCAAGAGGATCTCAAGGGTGTGATTGATCAAAAAGAGGAGTTTGTTGTGTTAAATGAAGAATCAGAAAAGAATGAATCAATCAAGGAGCCAAAATAAGGCTTGATACCTTCTTAGGTCTCTCTTATAGCCCCTCCATGATGACATATGCCTCTACTAGGATTCTTAGAGGTGTATTGGTTCAAATGAAGCATTGGAGTGAGGGGGAGTTGTCTTAGTCTGTGTGTGTCTTCTTCATGGTGTTAAGGTATGTCATTTCAATTCCTTAAGTATGTTCTTATGATTCTATATGGTTGGTCATGTTGCATATGTCAAGTTTCAAGTCTTGTTGTTCTTCAAGAGTATAAGTTTGTGTTTGAGTTTTCTTTACCACGATGAAGTGGTTTATCTGATATGACTTCAATGTGTGTATGTATCATGATAATGCCTTATAAGTAGTTTGTTATGTCAAGACATACATGTGAAAATTCCTTCTTGGGTTTGAGTCAATGGTTAAGAGTTGATGGAAGAATCTATGGTCTATGGTATCTCATGGTGTCAAATTTTGATTCAAATGGAGTGTCATGAGTTTTTCATATGCTTCAAATTCTTGAATCAATTGTGTTTAAGTGGTTACGATGTGTGTGAAGTCATGAGAGGTCTTAAATGACAAGTCATTGTGTGAGTAGTCTTTCAATGTCTCTTGGTTAATCATTGGTGTGTCATAGTCTTCTAAGGGGTGCTAAGTAAAAATGCACATGTTAGTATGGAGTGTACATCATGTTGACAAGTGTTCTAATGATTTGAGAAGAAGTATTCATGATGGAATGTGTCATCAAGTGATGACTTGGTCGAACATCACTTGAAATGTGGTTTGTAGTAGTGTTGAGGTCAAATCAAGCAAGTTCAAGTGCAAATTGAGGTTGAGTCAGGTAAGCAAATAATACCCATGCATTCAAATCATGAAAAAGTTGCTCAAGAAGTTGGGAGATGTAGATATAGTGTTGGTAGTCAAGTTTGAGTTCATGAAATCAAATATAGTGCATTTGTGATGTATCCTTGTCATGACTGGGTCCTAAAAGTGCTTATTGAGAAGTATGAAGGTAAAGTTGTATTTGGAGGTGTAAATGGAGGTGTTCAAAACTAAAAATTTGTACATATCCTATAGACAGTGTGTGATTCAATATTATAGTGGTTTCAATTCCTAAATTTTTCTAAAACTCTAGGAATATCTAACAATGTTGATTTTTGACTATGAAGATGCAAGAGACCTATTTGCCAAAAGAGGAAATTACAAACTAGGTAAGTTTTCTTTAGAAGCATGATTAAAGGTTCATGGAGGTGGTTTTATGGCCAAATGGGTATCCATAACAAGTAGATTTTCTTCATGAAAATATCTTTATCAAAATATTAGTGTGATTTCATCTCCAACCATGGCTAGTAATTTGTGCATTCGGTATGGAAGAGTGAAAATGAAATAAAGATTACAATGATGATATAGCGAGTTATTCAATGCATTAAGAAGGATTTTATATATCCTTGCAAGTGATTATAGGTAGACCTTGTGGTGTTTACTTCTCTAGAATATCTTATATAGTGCTTTCAAATTGAATTAATAAATCAAAGCCCTGTGGTGGTCATTTCTCGCCAACACAATGTCTTCAATGTGTTATAGGGAGTATGTATGACTACTCATGATTTGAATTTTTTTTTGCTAAGAGAAGTGTCAAAATCATATTACCTTGGTCATAGGTGTCTTGAGTTCCACAGAGTGTCAAGGACTATCTTGAGTAATGAATAAAGAGTCTCAAGGTCATTCTTACAATAATATCTCATCAAGATGTTCTTTCCAAAACTCATCAAGAGAAAGCTACAAGCTTGTGGCCAAAGGATATACTACATTGCATAAGACATTAAATTATAGAGTTATGTATTTGCATGTGTATCAAGATTTCTAACACATTGATTCTTAGGTCCAGAAAAAACTTGTAAGGAAAAGGTATGCTCCAAGTGTATAAGGTATGGAGTAATGACACTTGTGAGGTATGTTCTAAGGGGTACTTTCATCAAAGAATCAAGTGTTATATCAAGTAAGCATGTCTCGAAGTTCTAATGGCCAGTATAAGGCATGTGGATTTTTAAGACATATAAGGCATATCTGGTATGAAATGGTGCCCTCAAGATTAATTATTATCTCTGTGCACATTCTCGAGAAAAGGTGAATTATGGTTTCATAGCTTAAGATCAAAGGGTGTCTTGAATGGTCAAAGAGTTCTAGCATTGAGTTGATGACAATGGTGTTTAAATCGGGAAAGGACTAAAGTTATGCTACAGGTGTTAGAGTGATATTTATAAATTGAAATAGTGATTCCTAGGACCGTTATGGGTTATACAGGATAAAATGTCAAATCAAAGTAGCATGGAGTTATCCTTGTGCTTGTACACGAGCTTAATGGATTTGAGTCGAGTGAAGTTATTTTCATGTCTCTCATCCAAACATGGTAATCTCAATAAAGAAGAACGTGCGATCAAGCACATAGTGTGTTTAGAGATCCAATTTTTATGCATCTACATGAATGTGGTTTGGTTTGCAACACTTTTTGATGGATATAATCTTAAAAAATTGTTTTATACATGTGCAAAAGTATTATGAGCCCTGAAGTTGTGCAAGAAAGATGATCACAGGTTTGACAATTTTGTTATGGTACATGTGATTGCTATATGAGTGAAAACAACTTGCTGAATACATATAAGTAAGGAAGAGGTAGAGCATAAAAACATATTTAGGTATGGAGAGTATTGTTAAGTCCTTGAAGCATTATCTAGTTGTTCTGAAGGATTGTATTAAGATGTGACATGGATTTGGGTCCTAAGTTGTGAGACCGTGAATTTGAAGGCATAGTTTGCTTATGGCTTGGTGTCAAGCTCCTACAGATTGGAGGATGTGCTAAAGGTAGGGTACAGCTTCAACTAGTATGAAATAGGTCTCTGGGTTAGGTGAACCCACTTAGAATATCTACCAGGATCCTAAACTCTTTGAAGCTTTGTATGACAAATGATGGTGCATCTAATCACCTAAGTATGTGTATAACAATCATAAAAACTTGTATGCATTATCTCAATGAGTGAATAAAGTTCTCAAAGCAATGATCGGTATGAAGGTAATTGCTTTTTAGAGTTACAAGATGTCTTGGGTATTCAATAAGGTTGATCAAGCTGGTTGATAATGGTGAAACACTCACCTATACTCATTAGCTACTTGAATCAAAAGGATGGCTCAAGATCTCAATATTTTTGCTACAGTGTTATGTGAAGAACAAAATGTTGCTCAGAGTTGTAAGGAAGCCTTCATGACAGGGGGAGTACATGTGTTTACTTCGTGAAGGTACTCTAGGTGAAATCATGTGCCAGAAAGGCATGTTCTTGACAAGTTGAGACTAGACTTGAATGTAAGGATAATGTTTTGATGGTAGTCAATGTACAATGGTATGAAAATATGTTTCTATAGGTGTAAGATGATGTGTATGCCTCAAATTAGTAGGGTATGTGCTTCTAGAAGGTGATATGAAGGTCTTCAAGTCACATGGGATATATTTTAGGTGCTTCTCTTCATGATCAAGCATGTCAAGGCAAAATTTGCATTATGCCATCATAATATGACCGTAAAATACTGAAATGGAGCTTTAGGATTGTACCAAAGTGGTTAGGTCAATTTCTTGACAAAATATCAAGGTAATTTTGAAACTTTTTGTGCTTTCTCTTAAAGGAAGATGTCTTGAGTCCAAAAGTAGGAATGGAAAGTTGTGCCAAAGGATGAATTATTCTTTGTAGCATGTCAAATTTGGTTTTAAAGCCACCGAAGAACCTTTTCAGGGATCTCGGACCTAGTGTGATATGAAGAGCAAGATTTGGTGGTTTCAAGCCAAGATAGTGCCTTGAAAAGTTGAGTAAACTCAAGATTAAAGGTAAGTATGGTGTGAGTGGTCTTCATTCATCATGTTTGACATGATTATCGTGTGTATGCTTTAGGTACAAGTCTGATTTAGTGGTTTCTATGAAGACAAAAGCATAGTTCTAAGGTAAAACGAATTTTTACATACTTAGAAGGTGTATGTTAATAATTTAGCCCAAGCAAGAGGTAAATTTTTATCTTCTTCATGATTTTTGCATGATTAAGAGGTATGTATACTATTCCTAGGGGGAGCATGGTGTTTATATGCTTGAAAAGAGGCTAAAAATCAGGTTTTGAGTGAAATTTCAAAGTTTTTGAGCTAGAATGAGACCTTTGGTTGATGTTTCTAACCAAGAGGTGATCCTATGAAGTTGAGAAAGGTGAAGAACATGTAGGTACAAGTTTCCTTTGTCATTAATGTAAAAATGGGGAGACGTTCGGGTTGTTGCATAAGTGTTGTCATTGATGCAAAACCTCATTAATGAAAAAGTGGATGATGGAGTAGAGTTATATCATGCTAAGGATGATGATGAAATGATGATTTAGATGTTTTCATGATGATATTAGGTGTTTTAGTGAGGATTTCTTGTTCTTGCAAGCCTAATCAGGTGACCTAGCTAGCCTAGGTGATGGTGTATGGAGGTTGGAGCTTCTTTGTGAATTGAGAAGCATGTTGGAATGATGGAGAGCATGTTTGGAGAGTGCTTGGGAACTCACATGAGTTGTAGGGTGCAGATACATGTTGGTGACTATGTTTCAGGTGCTCATTTGGACCAGGTATGGCTGTTAGAATGCATAAGATTGAGTTGTGGATCTATATAAGATCATGGAAACATGTAGGTAGTTAATTTATGAGGTACTAGGTATGTTAGGACCATTTGGAGAGTTTTCATGATGTGTTATGAGGTTGTTTCAGTTGACCCTAGCCTTTATAATGCAAAACCCTAAGGGCTAGCTATGAAAATGAGATAGGATGGAGAGAGGGAAGAGTTGGTATCATGTGTTGATAGCTATATTCAGAGTGTGTTGATGTTATTTCTAGGTATCTGAAGTATTTTCAAGTTTGATTATGAGCTGAATTATTATGCAAAGGAGGAATATACTCTTGTGTATTCAAGAGACATAGTTGATTACATTGATATCACTTAATTGTATCTTGTTGATGTATTGTTGAAGGCATCATTTGTTGTGATCTGATTTGAATATCAATAAAGAAAGGTTTTGAGTATATCTTGTGTTCTTATTGATATGTATGAATGAATCCTTTCTTTGGTGAAGTATATTTCATGGTGAATTATATTTGATTGTGATAAAGTATTAATTTATGTTTTTATAAGGGTGTGTGTTTGATGTTTGAAGTATAAAGAATGAAAGGTTTTATTAAGGAATGACTCACCCCCTCTTAGTCCTTTATCAATTCCAACACATCAAACTTAAGGATCCATTTTTATCTATATTAGATAACCCTTCTTCATCAACCACCTCCTCTAGATGATTTTTGATAATCCTAACTTAAAAACTAAGGCTAAATTCTAAATCTACTTTAAAATCCATATAGGAATCTCAAGTAGATTAAACCAAGATCATCATTATTCTCATTCCGCAAGAGATCCTCAATATTACATCCTTGATTGTATTTGGGTTCTCCGTCTTCGATAACCTTTTGTATCCAACTTGGTGAGAGCTTCATCATCAACCTCAAAATATCCATTCATATCTATAAAAATACATTGTAAGGAAAGATCCTTGATTTGAACCTCTTGTTTCACCACTTTTGCATCTTAGTAATGTAGAAGGCCAAGGTTTTGAGATCCATGAGTGACCTTATTTTGTATCCATAAAACCTTTTTTTCTTTGATCCCAAAATTACCTCTTCACTCCATGGTATAACTATAAAGCAACTTGTTTTTGATAAAGAGATAGATCTCTGAGCATAAATCTCTCTTATGGAGTTTGTCAATTTGTAAAAATTTGGAATTTCAATAAAATTAGTGTGTTTTTATGCTCTTTCATTGTGATTTTATTTTTATAGAACATTAAACACCAACATTAATGTGTTTTCCACCAGGTTGCATGTCAATCTAGATCATGTGTATAACATCATAATATATTTACATTAGTATATTACATATACATTAGCCATAGGTCCTAGTTAGTCATAACAACCATAGGCTCTTGATGTGTATGTGAATATTATATCAATGTCTTAGGTGGGTCAAAATCACAAGGTTTTTACATAACTATTATGTGTCTTGTAATGATAGGTAACAAAAGGTGTACCTAAGGAGGAAAAGATGTCAAAACCATCTTGTGGTAAGGTTATATTTGTGCATACTACATAATATATCTAGATAATCAAATATTCAAATGGGTTGTGAAGGTTTTATCTTGGTATGAGTTACCTCTTGCTTTGTGAGACACTATTATAGGATGAATAAGGTATTTATAAAAAATATGAATAAAGGTAACCACCATGTTATTGTGTCCATACTTTAAGAATCTAAGCAAGGTGGAAGAGATAGTGTGTATTACAAAAACCATGGGAATCTTGCAAGTAGCATGTTGAACATGTTTTTATAAGGTACTATGACAAACCAAGTCACCATCGTATTAGGTCCAAATTATAAAGGCAATACTATTACCCCAAGTGGGTTCCATAATTATCCATTAAAGCCTTGAACAATATTCGTTGTTCCAATGAGGTCTTGTGTGGCATAGACTATAGAAGCGAAGTGCCTTGATACAAAGGTTTTGGATATATCCATTGAATCAATGTGTGCTCAAACAAAAAGGTCTAAATGCTTCCTCATTTCATAGAGGTGTCTCCGAATAATCAAATGTGATTAAAGGTGTGAACTCTAATATCTCTATAGTTTAACCAATAATATTATTAGACGGATGGGGTTCAATAACATATGTTAATGGAGGAGGTACCATGTGATAAACCATATGTAATTCATTGCCTTTATGAGTCTTTATATGGTGTGGTAATGGTTTAATAAACACTTTCGTATTAGAATTAGGTTAGGCCACTAATGTTATAGTATGTTTTTCTAAGTATCGTATAGAAAGAGTATTTTTGTCAATGATTTCTTGAATTTTAGGACGTAATGAGATGCATCGATTGAATAAGTGTCTAATGCATGCATAATAATCACAAGATATATTATTTTAAATTTTTATGGTTTTTGGTCTATATGTATCAATCACACGTAGGTGGATATAACTTGATCAATGTGCACTATAAGAGTTATTGTAATATGTTATGAGGAGGTTATGGTAAATGGTTCAAGTGCCTTTTCGGGAGGTAAGGAATACATTCTCGTGTTTATTTTGCAATATTGATGATTTTTTCCTCAACCTTATTATTATCATTTGGTTTGCCTCTATATGAGGGATTTTATTGGAATTTGATTCTACTTGATCCAAGTATATTATCGCCATATTTTAAAATGTTGTTTTAAAAGAGTTTGGTCCCCTAGATATTAATTGTTTGACATAGGTCTTCCAAGGGTATAAAATTATTGAAGATGTCATTTTTACTAAGTGGTGTGACCATTCTAACAATAAATACTTTGATTAACTCATCCTTGGAAATGTTTTTATGTTGATCTTATTCAAATACTTTCTAGCGAACATTTTTATCAGGGATAGAAGGCCTTACAACTATCTTGATATGTTGCTGATTTTTGTCCTTATTGATCTGATTTGGAATGTCAACTTGAGCACCAATTGCAGCTAGCCTATCTGCATATTTATTCTTTTCTCTAGGAATAGATTATACATTGAAAGAATCAAAATACTTTATCAAATCCCATACTCTATTTTTATAAGATCTCAATAAATTGTTCTTTGCTTCACTTTTCCCTTTGAGTTGATTGACAACTAACTCATTGTCACCAAACACCTACAATTGTCTTACCCCTCTTTTCCTTTCCCACTAAATACCATGCACAATAGTTTCATAATCATCTGTATTGTTAGTACAAGTAAACTGAAATCTTAAAGATGAAAAATAATTTTCTTTTGTTGGAGAAATCAACATGATTCCCCCATCTGCTCCATTCATGTTTCTTGATCCATCAAAGTATAATTTCCATAAACCTTCATCCTGTTGATATGATCGACAAGGTTAGGAATAATAGATTTTTCTTCATGTAGACAATATGTTCCAAGATATGCCTCTTCAATATGAATATATGGATCAAAATCATGACCTTGAAGAGCCCATTGATCAAGTAAAAGTATATAATTCCATTGAGAAGTGTTCTCGGTTCTTGGTCAACTAGTTGGTCTTCTTCATCTATGATCATACAATTAGAATTGATAACATTGGGAATATAAGGATCTATATGAATTGTTGAGATAAGATCATACATTAATGTAACTGTGGTGCCATACCTTGTTCTAAACAACATGTGAGACCAATTTAATGACAAATAACCTCCATTTTTAGCAAAGTGAAATCCCTATAAAAGCATAAGGAAAAATAAGGAGGAAGATCTGTAATGAAGACATCTTGAGGGATGGAGAAATTGGCGCATTCATGCAAGGTAAGGCTTAGTCCCATAATTACTCTAAGGGTATCTAAAGGTATTCCATCTAACTCGAACTACTCCTTTAGAAAGAGGCTCATACTTTAGATTGAGGTTTTCAACAATTTTTTTGGGCATAACTCAACCGGAAGCTCTTGAATCAATTATGAAATTATGGACTATATTTTCACCTATGATCAAGGAAACACAGAAAGGAGGTGGTTTCACACTTTTACTTTCTTGGGATTCTTTTGGATCAAGTGTGTTAGTAATCAAAACTTTAGATGGTTCTTTGGATGGTTCACTAGAGGACCGAGATTAAATAAAACTTCTTGCAAAAGATATTTTTGACCAGGGGAAGAGAAAAAGAATCCCACATTGACATATTGACCTTATTTTTCTTCATATGATCAAGAATATTGAAATATGAAGTACTAACCTTCCGTTGTATCTTATTAACAGCAGTACCCTCTTGCATTGGTGACATCAAAATTGGAATATATTGCTAATTTTGAACTCTTGTAAACTAATTTTTCTGAGTGCCTTGCTGATTAGAAATTGTAACAAAACCTTGCAATGTTGGAGAAGGCTTATAATTAGTCTTACATGTTGGCTGATCCACTTCTATTACTCTTTTATTTGATATTGTGTTCACTTCCACATAAGTAGAGGACCATTTTTTCTAATTTTCTAGCTGATTTACTCTATAAAAATCACCCTCTTGTAAATTTATAAGTGTAACACCATTGTGAACAAAATCTTGAGAAAAATCTTACTTTGTTGTGGGGTCTCGATGAGTTTTGAGATATAGAAGCATTTTGCACCATAAGTGCTTGATTTAGAACACCATTGGGGAAAGAGTTCTGGTTATTGGCTAAATTACAAGGATAACACCACTTGTAGTCTTGTATCCAATTGTTTTGGATAGGTACAATTGCTTTGGATGAACTAGCAGTTTGGGATTAAATAGTTGGAAAGGTTTAACATTGGAGAACTGATTTTGGCCTTGCAAATTTGGTTAGAATAAAGGCCTATTCTAGTAGGGATGATAGTAAGGTCTGTAATTCTGATTTCGTTACCTCTTAAAAGCAAATATCTCATTCTCAAAATATTTTAACATGCTCCTAAACTCTTGTAGTTAATTTGATTGGATTGGAGTTGTATTAGTTTTACTTAAAGGCTTAGTAATAGGCATTGGTATTGGATCTATTACAGGTATTAGAAGGGAAATGGAAGGATGAATCTATGGGAATATTGGCATGGGAGGCCTTGGTGTAATCTTTCCATCTTGTATATGACTATTCTTGACCCTAATGGATACTTCATATACATCAAGTAGTGTTCTTCCACCCATATATTGAATCATCACTAAAATATCACTATTTAATGCTCTTAGATAATACAGAAAAGTATATTCAAGAGTAGGCCTTACCAATTGAGGGATCTTGTCCCACATTCTTTGAAATATGTAGTTGAAGTCAAGACATGAAATCTTGTGGTGCTCTCTTGATGGTATTCAATTGTTCCACTAGTGAAAGATGATCTGATTTGTCTTTAAATTTCCTACAAAAAAATTATCCCATTTGATCCCATGTACTAATGGAATTTACTGCCAATCCCCTAACCACTACAATGCTTTTCCTTTAAAAGAGGCTTCCAGTAATTAGACTACAACATTTTCATGAGTGACATGATGAACAAAACATATGTTGGCCACATCCTTAATGTGCTCTATAGGGTTATTTTTATCCTCTCGAGTGAAAGATGGGATACTCTTAAGGGAATACATATAGATGTCATCATGTTGTGTAAGTAATTGTGGGAATTCATCATTGAATTGAACAAAAACTAGGTGTCTAGGGATGGCCATACTAGGATTTAGACTTGATATGGGGAAGTTTGGTAGTAAGCTATGATTACTTGAGATAGAGAGATTTTCAGTGTATGAGATTTTCATGGTATGGCTTAAAACTCAAAAATATCTTTCTCTTTGTTGAATTCAAACGTAATTCAATAAAATTAAAGTTAATACCTCTTGTAGTTGATTTGGTTGTAACTTTTGGAATAATAATTACATTGATATGCTACCAGGATGTCCAGTATATTTGTAGAGTCACCTAATGCTAGATATATGCGTCTAAAAACTAAAACTTGCTAAGAACAACATCAAATATTTAGTAAATTTTCATGTTCATGTCCTACCGGGTATGTCAAAACTATTTTCACTTTAAAATACACCCTTCAAAGAGTGGTGCGGAGTCTCTCCTTTCAATTGAGAAATCGAAAAACACTCCTAGCTTGTGGGTGACCTATAGGTCGTGTTATGTGGCAAATTCCCCACAAGGAAAAGTTCAAACATTATTTATTTAATAAAAATAAAATAATTATTATGAGTTCTCTAAAGTTATTTTCCTAGGATTGAATTCTAAAGTAGAAGAAATAAATTTTAAACATAATAATATTGAGACCCATTGGGTAATATGTAATAAATAAAATAAACACCCCAATTTATGTGTGTATGAGTGTAAAAGTAAAGTAACATGGGTAAATAAAGAGTTAATAAAAGAAAAAGAGTGATTATCCAATATCCGATAAATGGGTATGAATTGTTTATTAATTATGATAAAGTAATGAATAGGTGTGATGATTTATAACCACCTCTTGAAAATTATAAATAAGAGGGCAAGACTTTTGAATGGGAGAGCATGAAATATTTTATATATTTGAAGACCCCTTTAATATAGGGTGGATAAAATAAAAAGAACTTCTCGAACACGGATGTGTTGAGAAGGGTAATTAATGGGTACCATTTGGAAAATATATTAATATTGGTAAAGTAATTAATAAAAGTTGTTTGAACGGGTATATTGGTTGAAAAACCTACCCGGTGAAAATTATTTAAATATGTGGTGTAGGGATTTAATATATCCATAGGAAAATGTGTGCTCATGTAAATTTTTATTTGATACCGAGTGAAGGAAAGTGGTGGGCATTGGAGAGGGGCACTCTAGAGGGTGTCCTAATTGGGGTACATAAAGTATAACCCAAGATGGTTCCTGGCCAGGGCAAGAAGATATTTTAAATGCTAAATTCCTCCTGATAATGTGGCCATAGCTTGAGGTGTTGAATCTCGAGTATCACCTAGGGATTACTTGAGCAACAGTCCTCACCACCTAACTATTGTTTAATGGTTTTATAACATTAGGATGGTTTATAACTTATAATTATTAATCGGGAAAAAGTTATATCACTTTTTGGTATCATAAAATACCTTTGTAAAATTGGCCATAGCTTTACGTCTTTGGAACTTGGTCACCACCTAGAATTCATTGAGGAGTATATAGTCTTTCCTACCCCTATATCCAAATATGTTTTCAATTTCAAAACTCTTGTTTTATTTAATGGGTCTATATTTCCACATATATGAAATAAATTTTATATGTATATTTTTATTTTGTTGAATGAAATTAAAATTCATGTTTAATAAATAATTGGAAATTTATATAGAAAAATACTTCATTATCATTAATTTATTAATGGGAGAAAAGCCACATCACGGGTTGGAGTCAATCTCCAGAGAGGGTTGCTTCTGATGGTGTAACACCTAAAACTAACTTCTACTCTATTGCATGAAATGGGAAAAGGGGGAAACGAAGATTGAAAATGAAAAAAGGGGTTGATACACCAGAAAGTTTGAGGATCTCAGAATTGTTTGAACCACACATATGGACCACAAGAACCATACACACCATACACAACCTACAAATGGGTATGCCAATGCAAAAGTGTTTCAGAGAAGGGTTTGAAGTTGTGACAAAATAAATAAGGGAAACAAATGGCTCTAAAAGGGAAATTCGGTAAGCTCCACGATGATATATTGCACATATAATTTGTTAAACACAATCTTTGACCTACAAATTAACATATAACTACATAAAAATGGTGCTTAAACTAAAAATCGGGATTAAACAATATCACAAGATAAAATCAGCTTTAAGACATAATATTACACAATAAACAAGTTGTAGAAAGGTAGAAATAGCTCCTTTATTGATCGAAGAGGTAAAACCAATACAAAGATCACTCATGAAACCTCCTCTTTCACTCGTAACACTAATTTACTCCCAAATAATGAATAGAAAGTGCCAAGATATTTTTACAATGAATTCCATAGAGTTTTATAGAGAATTGAGAGACATAAGAAGATAAAAATGACATGCAAGTCTAATCAATTAAAAATATAAAATCATGAGAGTAATGCATGCTCACTCCACCCTTCTTCTCCGAATTAGACACTCTTACTTGGAGAAAACAAATTTGTGTATGGAAAGAGTAATTCACACTCAAAAATAGCAAAGACCATGCTTATGGATGAATTTACATGCTTAGAAAAAGAATTTGGTGTCCTCTTGCTTGATCTTGCTAATATTATACTTCATGCATGGTTAGAAAGATTTATAATTGCTCGAAACTACCCCTTTTAGCCTCTGCCCGCTCAAACAAGAAAATTTTAGTGAAGAAAACAACTATAAATAGCTTGTTGGGCATTTCGGGTTGTTCATGCTTTTTTCGGACCTATCGGTGAATCAAAGAACTAGGGGAATGAGGTAATAGTTCCAAGTGTGTCAAGATAGAGTGAATTTATTAATTTTTCCACCGTGTTCCCCTTTTCCTTTAGTCGGCCGCATTGGTTATGCGGAGAACCATTAGAACTCGGGAACTTTTTGCCACGCCCATTGTCGGTCGACTTAACCAATTTTTATGCCCTTGTGATTATTTTTGGTAATTGTGGTTGGTCAAGGAACTAAAATAACATAAGAACCATTCCCTCTATGCCCATAAAACCTGATTCCACTAATTTCTTAGTGCAATGTGGCCCAGGAAGAGATACAGGGAAATGGAGGAACTGAGGAACAATTTCTCATTTTTCTCCAAAGGCCGATTTTTCCCAAATTTTCCCAAAAATGATTAACTCCTTAAGAAATGAATTTTAACAAGATGGAGGAAAATTCCCAAAATACTGAAATTTTCTCATAACCTTGTAAATTTTTGAAATTTCAAGGTGCTTGAGGAGAACACCATGACTTGTCAAAACACCAAAAAGTTGTGGTTGGTTTTGGATAACATGCATGAAACCATTAACACAAGAAATAAGGGCATATATGAGCCACAATATCAAGTATATTAAGATATATTATGTATACACATTTTTTCACAATAGATTTGAGGTGTTTGCACATCTGTAAAGCCAAAATATGAGGTCTACAAAGTCAATAATTCTCAAGAACTCAAAAGGATAGAGTAACTTTACATTTAAGGAATGATCCCTTCATAAATTAAAATTATCACATTTATAGAAGGGAGAAATGAAGATAGGATCAAAATATGCTTCATATAATGTATTTCCATGTTTATCTCTTCCACAATAGCTTCTAGAGGCTCACTAAGGCATGTAATCGAATGATCTACCCATAACAAAATTTAATAATATTCACAAGGTATCTATCGATGTCTGTGATCATCCATAACTTAAATAATATCATGGAAGGTGTTCTCCAACAAATTTTTTAAAAACCTCATGACATGGTGTAACACGTTTGGTTTATGCTCTCAAAAATACCTTCACTCGCAAGAAGTGGGAAGATGTTATCTCTTTTGTCCCAACAAGAGGCACAACAAAAATATCGGATTTGGATTCTAAGAGATCAGAAGAAAGAGAAGTACCAAGTTTTCATTTACCCTAAAACCATGATTTCAACCTTTGAACCACTTTGGAAATAGCTTATCTTCTTTCTTAAAAACCAATTTTAATTCTTAGAGGCTTGAAGAATCTTCTAGAAGGAGCATGGAACCACTAAAATCCTTAAAAAGTGATATAAAATCACTCAAACAAACTCTTTTAGAAATTGACTACCTCTAAAAATATATCAAAGAGTTCTCTTAGATAGCTCTACCATTTCCACTAAAACCAAGCTCTGAGTGAATCCCTCTTTAAGACCTTTTCAATGGTGCCACATGTAGGCAAAAAGGAGGTCTTAGTCAAAAGTCATGACAAAAATAATAAATCCCGATTGTTTCATCATGATGACATCCTTGAGATTCAATTTGCACTAAGGAAAGTCATCAAATTTAAGTTGGTGAAGAGCATGGATAATTAATCTTTGGTCTCACAAATGTTTTCCACGTACACCCTACCTTGTCGTCTTTCATCGTTGGTCTAGGGGCATGTGGAGAACACGCATAAGGTAAGAATCCTTTAGAGGGATCATGCAGACCAAATTCTTACATCTATATAGTCATACACTACATATTAATCATCGGTCATATTATCTACTCGAGGAGAGGAGCTTATTTTTGATCAAGTCTATGAAGGCAAAGAGTACTAATTGATAACACATGTCCCATATGATCCAATTTCTGCATAGATGACCTTGAAGGTATTTATATTTAACACAAGCCTTGCGAGCACGGGGATTTGATGTTACCACTTCGCACACATCGTGAATTATCCTAAGATAGGTCAATGTATTTTATGTTGTAAGATTGAACACATGGTTAATTCAAGGATAGTAAAACAATATGAAGTTTAAGGCACTTGATTCTCCCGACCTCATCAATTTATGCCGGTTGATGTCTATCCAAACTCTACAATGTTTAGAGACATGAGGTGATACACGATGCCATCTACACCTCTTTTTAAAGATATGTCATTAATCAACTCATATTGGATGGCTGTAATATAAAATGCATCTTCTTGGTTAAGGTGTTGGGAAACACTCCATCGAAGGTAGCTTGTGATATTTTGAAACCAATGATCTTTATTTCCTACCTCTATTGTAGTCTAAGCTAGATGAATATAGAACAACTCATAGGATGGCCGTAAATATTTATCAAGGTGTTGAAACAAATCCCTTCCCCGATCAGCTTGGTGCACTTGATCTTAGCATCAAATTCCATAATTTTTGTTATCCAAGCAGCCCTCTTCTCTTTGATCTTAGAGCTCATGATATGTTTTTTTCGACACTTTTATGAGTGACATATACCAATATCTTGTTATTTGACAATAGGTGTCTAAATTTTTAAGTGCCCTTAGAATAACATAGGTCTTATTTTCAATAAATTTATATTTCAAATCATATTCTTAGAGGGTATGACTAGTAAATGCAATGGGTTGCTCCAATCCCTACTGATTTTATTGATTTAAGATAAAATAAGTACTACTTATTCCTCGAAAATCATAAAAGATGAAATTATAGTCAAATTCGGGGTTGAGAAGAGTAGGGGCTTGAGCTATAGCTTACTTAATTTTCTTCAAAGTTGTTCCTATCTTCTTGAGTCCATTTAAAATTGTGTCCCTTCTTCAACATCAAAGTTATAGGCCTCTCTATATTAGAAAATTCATGGTGGAACTTGCTTAACTTTTCTATATTTCTTAAGAATGAATGAAAGGATTTATTTCGTTGGGGAAGACACGAGACTATAATGGCTAGAATCCTATCTGGATCTAGGGACAATCCATCCTTTGAAACATATCCAATAATTTCACTCTCGGGAAATAAAAGATAGATTTTTGGGGATTGAGATGTACACCAAAGTATCTACATCTAATGAAGGTATTCTCTATGTGTTGCAATTGACATTCTTCCCTTTTTGAGAAAATTGTGATGTCATCCAAATAGATCATAATAATTTCATTGATTATCCCCTTGAAAGATAGATACATGGCTCTTTGGAAAGGGGCGCCAACATTGGATAACCTAAAAGGAATTTTCTTGTAAGCATAGGTCTCCCATTTGGTAGTGAAGGTTGTTTTGTGATGATCGAGATGCTTGCACAAGAATTTTATTGTACCTATAGAAACCATATAATAATGAGAATCTTTCATATCCTGCCACTATCTACAAAATCTGATCCGTAGATGGAAAATGATAGTGATCTTTGAGAGAAGCCTTGTTTAAACCTCCGAATTCCACACACAATTTGATTTCACCATTCTTATTCCTTACAGAGACTAGATTAGCCACCCAAGATTAGTGCTTAATAGGGAAAATAATGTTTACATTAATTAGCTTTCTTAATTCCTTCCTCATGAGTGGCTCAATCTTTAGGTTGACTAGTATTTTCTTATGTCTCACAAGATTGACATTTGGATACATCTCAATAGTATGTTGGAAAATATCAGATTATACCCCTTAAGGTCATCATATCTCCATGAAAAGTCATCATCATATTTTTGGCATAGTTTGACAAAATCATATTATTGATCGATGTACATACCTTTCCCGATTGAAGTTTTTTTCTAGTGGAGATTAGCACTTCTTAGTAGTCCTCATTTTTATTTAGATTCCTCTTTTCACCTTTAAGTTGATCATCCGGGGTGAACATAGTCTCTAAAGTGATCAGCCCTGTAGGTATCTTGTTACTCTTTAGCCGGATGATTTGATCATCATAACACTCTTATAGCATTGATTACAGTCATGGGAGAAATTTTCCTTATGTTGAATGAAATTCACAACCTGTTGGTTATTATCAAAAATATGCCGATGACAATTATTGTATGACACAATTGGTTTGATCAAAAGTATAACATTTTGATCCTTCATATAAAAATATCCTTATGTGGATCAAATTTGGATCTAATGGAATCCATCCTATCAGCATCAACATTTTATCCTTTTGTAATAGTCAACAAATTGATGGCATCAAAAACTTCTAAGATACCCCATATCCTGTGTTTTTAGACCTTAATAAGATTTTTTTTTCTTGACATTGGGATTTGACTTGTTCAACCACCAATTTAGTATCTCCATAGACTATTATTTTTTTCATTCCCTTCATTATAGATATAAACAACCCTTGGATCAAATCCCATACTCAACTACATTGTTTGTGTAATTGAATTAGAGTTTATGTCGAAGGAAAACATTTATTTTCTTGGTGACAACAAGACCACACCTTTTCCCTGCCCTCATTTGTCATTTAGAAAAATCAAAGTACATCCCCAAAATAATTTCTAAGTTTTGAATAATTTCAATAATATTGGGATGAAACTAAACTCATCTTGATACAATATGTACCCATGTAAGTATCTTTAAACTTGTCATAAGGATCATTATGCCACCTCTCCTTTTCCCACTCATCAAAATGTTCATCGGGGGCCTTAGATCTAGCTTCTTGAGGTTTAGTTGTAGGATCTTCATTAGTTTCAACAATTCTAACACATTTATCTCAATGGGATTGGGCTCGTATGGTTCAACATGGAATTGAGCTATTGGCTCAACTCTAATGGTGAATTTGGTTCCATACCTTGTCTTAAGGCATATGTGAGACTGTTTCTAATTAAAAACACCCTCTACTTTGGCAATGCAATCTCTTGATAAGTACACCAAAAAGATAGGGGTAGGTCAATAATTGAGATCTCTCGGGGATTATAATGTTAGGGAAAGCGTGTAAGGTCAAGTTAAGTCCTCTTATGAATCCCATAGCTTTGGATATTATCCCATCAAACTAAACAATGCCTCTATTTATAGGGATATTTTTATGCCAAGGACATGATAAATTTTCTTCGGCATAAAAATACTATTGGCTCCATAATCAATCATCTAATAATGGACTAAACGTTGGCCAATAATCAAAGACAATTATAATGGAGGAGGTTTGGGAGCACCACTTACATTATTAGTGTTGCTATAATATATATTTATTGGGGTTGGGTTGGCTTCATTTGGTTGATCCCTTAGTGAGATTTTAAATTTCCCCAACCCTTCTTATAATAGAGTAATTTTCCCTAAGATTATCAAGGTGTCCCACAAAGAGACATTGACAACATTTTTTTTCATTTTCTCTACAATGTCTAGATTTGTTGCTGAATTTCTCAAGTTATGAGAGATTTCATCCTTAGGCCTTTCAAGTGTTTATTGGTATAAGTTTGGTTGTATCTTACCAAGCTCGTGTGTCTTTATTGAAGATTTTATTAACCTTGAGCTTTATCCTTCTTTCTCATTATCCATATGATCACCATATGGTTTTTCATGTGTCTCGAAAGAGTCTCTTCTTGGCTATAGTGTTATATTCAAATCTCACTTGAGGTTGGTTACCTCTGTAGACACCTATTTTCGACACCCCCTCGTGCCTTCATCCTGCGTTCTCCTTCCACCTGCGCTTAACACACTCATTTCCCTCCTATTTTTAAATTACATATTTTCCCTCCTAAATTATCCTATTCCCCATACCCCATTACTTACCTTTATCTCACATAATTCCCATATTCCCACTTTTAAATCCCTATTAATCCCATCAATCCTAAAATAATTTAATTAAATCCTAAATAAATCCTAAACCATTTAATTATCCTAAGTCTACCCTAATTACCCTCATTTAATCATCCCCCATGGGATTCCCACCCCTCTTCATTACTACCCTTCATTAATTCTTCCCTAGGATTCCCCACTCACCTTATCCCTTCCTAAGATTCTTTCCACTCCCTTACACCCATTTAACCCTCTTACACATGTACAAACCTAAAAATAGCCCGTTAACTATTTGAAAGGTTATTCCGGTCCTCATTTACCATTCTAATGTTTAAATGCTAGTCTTCTCACCCCATTCTCCGGTGATTGACCCGATTCACCATCAACCCTACCCTGAGTTATCTAATCACCCCTACCCCTCTTCTCAAGGGGGTAGAAAATATTGAGTCTTCTTAGTGATTTCACAAACACATTGTGCCTTCGAGCTAGTTACAAATCCTTTTGATCGGTTGAGAAATCTTGGTGATTTCCTTTTTCATTGAGAGCTTGGAGTTGAAGAATATTGTGGAGTTTTGGTTCATGCATGCACTTGTTTTATTTTACGATTACTTGCACGTGTTTTTAGGCTCTGCTCACCTCCAGTCATCCCCATATCCATCACCTATTGATTTTCCTTATTAGCACCCTATCTCCGGTATGGTCATCGCCGATCGACCCGATCATCATCGATCCATATCCTGGATTTTTCTACACCACATCCATAACCCATCCCATCCACTTTACATGCAACGGTATGATATATCCTACATCTAATATACCCATGTATCATTCTATCCTGTTGACAACATCCAGCTATTTGTTGTAGCATCTCAAACTCCCCATTTTTTTGTTGTTACGCATATCCTTACACAGTTTTGTTCGGATCGACATCACATGTCCTGCTCTGGTCTTAGATCGTCATCAACTCCATGTCCTGCTCTTGGGTCACAGATTGACCCTCTGTGGGTTGTTTTACTTTTATTTCATTTTCATCTATAATCAACATATCGAGTTTATTTTATCCTATCAAATATTTATTTAGATTATGCTCTAGGTATTTCTATTATATTATCATATTATCATCCTTTGTTACCATCACGTGGGTTGACATCCTTTGGAGGAATTTTACGCTTCTCACAAACCAACTCTTGTTGGCTAGCCCACCATATCTTATACTAATCCTTTTTCATGTTTAGTCTCTTACTATTATCCAGGTTGAAGAATCGTTGCGAGAAGGGCCATTCATTGTGTGCCCATACCATATCATCTTATCTACATCAGGAGGTTCCTTAAACCCTCTCATTATTCGAAATTTCTTAATTTCTTGTCATTTTTCATTAATCTGGAACAGATAGTGCATAAATATTGTCAAACAACCTCCTTTAACCTGATTCACTACACACATATATCCCTATTTTCACTTAACTAAACTTTCATCTATAACTAATGAAGGAGGTTGAGATGATTCAATAGAATACTTTGGTTATGCCAAGGATCTTTATATTGTTAAGGCTTGTGAGGTAGCTGTTGGAGATGAAAATTTCACCATGTTGAAACTAGATTCCAAAATTTCAATGCAACATGGAATGATCTCTCAATGTGGGACTTGATTGCATGAGATCATCTTCTAGAGAAGGATGAATTCCTTAGATTAAAAGTTTGGTTCCTTTCATCCTAGTTCACTACAAATTCTCTAACCAAATTCTACTCTATAATTAAACTAAGCAACTCCAAGGAGATAGGGTGAGAGAGGGAAAGAACTAATAAGGGAGGTGATGTGTAAAACTAGAAGGGGGATCAATTATGGCTCTAAAAGACACATATGTAAACATAAAAATGAATATTTAAAATATGCACATAACTTTGAAGGAAATAAAATGGAAAAGAGTGAAGGCACGCAAGAAGACAAAAGTGTTCACATTAAATGTGGAGCATTCAAAGGAATGAGTCCACACTTGCATCAATATCAACATTTAACCACATACGACACACATGAATGAGGTAAGGAAACTTCACATGTAAATTACATAGGTCACTGAGAAAGATTTTTGCAAGATCATAAGGAGGAGCTTCCAATTCAACAGAAAAGAACCAGTATAATGTGTCAAAGCACTTACATTTATAACATTGAGAGAAAGGGAGTGAGAAGGGGTCGATCACATCTAGTGATTAATGATCTTAACCACCTTCCACCACCAAGGACCACTCGAAGGCTAGGTATGGGTGCTTAACATTTCCCCAAGCTCATGCCGTAAATTTTATGGAACAAGGATGACAACGTCCATACTTCATTAATTCATAGTTGTTGAGGTATTTGGGTGTGTGGTTTATAAATAGGTGTGGCTTTCATGTACCTTGCAGACGCTTTTTCATCCATGGATTCCCACGGCCTTATACATTCCTTGAATGATGAGAGGATTTATTTCTAGCCTACGAAATGCATTGGAATACCCAAAGTATTCCCTTCCTTCATCTTTGGAACTTTTATATTTCACAACATTTTATTTTAATTTGTGGCCTTTGAGATCTGAGAACATTATACTTATAAAACCGATGGAACACTATATTAGTGTTTCACATATTTTCACCTTTGTCATTTTAAATCTACTTTATTTTTTTGTGTGATGCCTTATGGTACTTTTCCATACATCATTACTTTTATTGAGTGAGTTATATGTTTTTTTGCATGGAATTAACCAAATCCGTAGAACTTTATATCTTATGAGTCTGCATAACACTATTTTTCCGAGCCGTGAAGCACCGCCATTTCACATGTGTTCTCGTTCCACATATCCTATCCTTAGTCAATTTTCCAACTTGATTTCATACTTTGTGGCCTCTCGCGTCATGTAAATTCCATAATGCTATGACCTTTCCCGACTTCTATGAAGGATGAATATCATTAAAATCTTCCATGGTCTTGAGCTCGAGATCCTTTGTCTATGGGTTAGGAGAACCCACAAAACACTATATTTATGCACTCCGTGAAATAATATCTTAGTGTTTCATAGATTCCTGAGAAAAAGGTGTCTAAGAATCATCTTAGATGAGTTGTTCGAAAATTTCATGGGGTGTAATTTTTTAAAATAGTTTGGTGACTATTAGGGGATATATACCTACTAGATTTCAATATTAGTATCCTTAGAACAACTATTGGGCATGGAATCAAGCCCAAAACTTGAATCTAAACCTTAAAACCTTATAATTTTCCCTGAATCCACATGAAATCAAGACTAATTATAAACTTTCCTCTGAAGTGAATATTTTGGATTTTTAAATAAAGCTTGAAAAATGCCCAAAAATCTTCTATTTATTCCATGGAGGAAACTGAAATGGCACGAGTATGACTGCAATGGAATCCCAAAACCTATGTACAAAAGAAGAAGAGCATACATGCTTCAAGTGAAACATGCAGAGTATGCACAAGTATTTATTACAAACAAGGATGATCACCACGAGGATTGAGGAAAATGCACTCAATCAGTTATCTACACAACAAAAATGAGGGAACCTCTAAAAAAATAAATAAAGGATACAAAAAAACAACTATGTACAAGATGCAAAACCAACTCAAAGAGAAGGTTTGAAATAAATCCCATTAGCTGGGAATTGAAGTGCCTCCCCATAAAGTTTGTAAAACTTAAAAGAGTTTTCCTATTTATAGGCAATGATAATGTATAGTCCACTCCAAATTGCATAAAACTTAGAGTATCGCCATGACTTAGCTCTGTCTACATCCCATTTTAGGAATAGATCTCCGTTTTGAAATTTTGTGCTTTGGCTTTCTTGAAAAACTATTTCTTAGTTAACCTTTGATGCTATTATACTATGATCATGGCGGATATCCTTAATTCCTCAAGAGCAACCAATTCCATCGTTCTAGTTTCTCTTTTATCTTCACTTTCAAGTTCTAACTATTTGGCCAACTCTAATGAAGGTAACTCTAGAGATAAAGGAAGTCGACCTCTCTACCATAGACTAGGGTGAAAGGAGAATTTCCAATTGCTTTCTTTGATGTGATCCTATCAGCCCACAGAGCATTTTTTACCTTGGTGTGCCATTGCCTTTGATTGATCTCCATTGTTCTCTTCATGATTCTGATTAGGTTCTTATTAGTAGACTTTGCTAAACCATTGCCTTGAGGGTAGTAATTGGAAGAGGTATTCAAGTATATTCCAATTCTAAGAGCCCAATCAGAAATTTTAGATCCTAGGAAGGCTTTTCCATTATCATAAATAATGGTTTGGGAGCCCCAAACCTTGTCACAATGTATTCAAGGAAATTAAGGATAGTTGAATCAGTAGCTTCCTTGAGTTCCATAACTTTCATCCACCTGGTAAAG
This sequence comes from Taxus wallichiana var. yunnanensis, assembly GCA_018340775.1. Classification (NCBI taxonomy): domain Eukaryota; kingdom Viridiplantae; phylum Streptophyta; class Pinopsida; order Cupressales; family Taxaceae; genus Taxus; species Taxus wallichiana. Next base: position 447,020,669 of record CM031243.1, on the reverse strand, counting down.
TAATCGATCCTTTATCAAGACCTATTGATTACCCACACTTGATGCAAGATTAATCATGCCTATAAATTCAAGTCCCCATTGAGAAAATGGTTCATCCTCCTGAATGGGATGAAGCAAAAATACGGCATCTTCTATTTACCAGTGAAGAAAGCACACTCTTCACATTTTCTAACCCATTGATGAGCGCTTCACAAACAATGTGGGCCAGAAGTATCTCACCTTTATAAATTTCATTGATGTGGATTTTGCAAAGAAGTATCTTCTAGAGAAACCATTGTGGAATTTTTCTAATACTTTGTTCAATTGCTCACCCTAAATTATACTTAACAACACTCCATCGAGGTTCCTTTTGAAAAGAATCCCACCAATCAATGCATAAAGAATTGATTGCAACCTTAGATTAATTTTTCTTGATTTGCTTAAGCCATGAGGATATACGTTGGTGTATATAAATATAGCCATGTCAACAATCTAGTTGTGGATGCTAAGTTGATTTCCTATGTTTTATGGAATTTCGTGTTGCACGAGATTTGAAACCTCACAACTTTTTTTGCACAATGTGAATATTCATCATCCCATAGATTTGTAATACCTTGTGAATCTTTATCTTGAGGATCCTTGAAGTTCTGTGAATCCTATGTAGTTGTTTCTTGCTCTTCCTCCATGAAGAAGGAGGCTTATTGGTTATCTTAAGCATCCAACGCTGATTCTTGATAAATTTCTCTACCACTTACCAATTTTTTAGCCTTGATGGTCACATCATACTCCATAATCTTGGTCACCCATCCAACCATTTTTCACTGATTTCCACTCCCATGATGAAATCTCTCACACTAGGGTGTGAGACTAAAACTTTGATGTGATTAGTGGAAAACATGTTCTTGAACTTCTTGAGAGCTCTCATGATGGAAAATACCTGCTTCTCTATATGATTTTATTTTAACTCATAATCCTTTAATGTTTGATGATGAAAGCCATTGGTTTCTTTAAACCCTCATCATTGTGTTGTGTCAAAACCAAAGTAATACTGGCCTCAATTCCATATGCATAAACTATGAAATATTTTGAACACTCGGGGTTAATAAACTGGGAGATTGCTCAATTACATGTTTGATCTTAGTAAATTTTTCTATTCCATCCATTGTATGTTTAAAAGTTACATCCTTTTTGAGCATCAGAGTGGTCGGCTTGACTAGTCCTAAAAAATTATGAATAAACCTCTTAAAAGTTTATCTTTCCAAGGAAAGACTATAATGTCTTCTTGTGAGCTGGTAATGAGAGAGAAAGAATGGAAGATATTCTTATAGGGTCAATGACAATAACATCCTTAGAATCAATATGACCCAATATATTACCCTACGGAACTGCAAAAATTATACTTCTTGGATTAAGAGATATCCCAAACTCCTTTCATCTTTCAAAGATTTTCTCTAGATGACTGATATGGTCTTTACTTTCCTTTGAGAAAATAGTGATATCATCCAAGTAGATGAGGATAAAATCATTTATATACCATTTAAAAACAATATCCATTGCTATTTGAAATATGGCACCCGCATTTGACAAAACAAAGAACATTTTCTCATATGCATATGTTCCTCACTTGGTTATAAATGTGGTATTAAATTTATCCTCTTCTCCAACCTTAATTTTATTGAATAATGATTAACCATCAAGCATAGAAAATATTTCATCTCCTACTACTGTATGCTAAATTTGTTCTATAAAGGGTAGATGATAATGATCCTTCAATGAGGCCCTGTTCAAGTCCATGAAATCCACACATAACCTAATTTATCCATTTTTCTTCTTAACAAGGTGACCAAGTTAGCCACCCAAGAGGAGTACTTGATGGGGAATAATTTTTTTATCAATGATATTGGTTAACTCTTTTCTCATGAGGGGCTCAACTTTGGGATTGACAGGCCTTTGCTTATATCTGGTTGGCTTGGCATTAGGATCAAGATCTATAGTGTGTTGAGAAATGTTGGGGTCAAAAACCTTAAGATCTTCATAATTCCATGAGAAGACATCATTATATTTATGACATAAGGAGATAAAATCTTTCTTTTCAGCTTTATCACATACCTTTCTAAGCAATATCTCTTTATCTTATGTAATATTGACTAGTTGGCAATCCTCTTACTTTATCATTATATTCTTTTCTTCTCCTCTGAACTCATCATCAGGACTGAAAATATGTTCAAGAGTGACCAACCCTTTGGAAATTTGTTTGTCCTTAGCTGAATGACTTGATCACCATTTCCATCATGTAAATCATATTGCAATTTTGAGGAGAACTCGACTTCATTTTGGATAAATTGAACAATTTGTTCATCACTATCAAATATCTGCCAGATTGACTTCATTATTTGGAATTGATGGTCTTATAATCATCTTAACATGTTGTTCATTTCCTTGGATGAGATGTTCAATTAGAGAAATTGTGATCCAATATCCATCATTTTGTTTGCTTCTTTTGTCGATTCCTTGACAACAATTGAAGGTTGACAACATAAAAACCTTCCAAAAGATCCCAGAATTGATATCTATAAGATTTCAAAAGTGTATTCTTGAAACATGTTTCCTTCGACTTGGTGGATGACCGATTATGTATCTTCAAAATTCTGCAAGGCCTTGATTTGTCTCTTTTCCGCAATGAGTAGACCATGAACCAATGCCTCATATTCTACTACATTTTTTGAACACACAAACTATAGCCTATGAGAAAAGAAAAATTTATCATCCATTAGAGAAATCAAAACTACACCCACCGAACTCCATTTTGCTTCTATAACCATCAAATAACATTTTTTCATAATTTGGCAAAGATGTTTTTCTTCTTTGTGTGGCATGAGGGTAGTGAAATCCTCTTCATGAATGTAGTAGGTGCCTAGACTAGTTTCCAAAGTTGTTTCATAAGGGTCAAAATCATAATGTTTTTTTCCTATTCATCTAATAGAAGATCATGGAGTGAACTAGGTGGAATGGGTTGTTGTATTGAAACCGAATCACACTCTTCATATTTTTGTCTCATGCAATTAGATTAGAGAGAAGTATGGTCACAAGACTCAACATGATAACAAAATATTGGCTCAACTTTGACGGTAAATCTAGTAACATATATAGTTCTTAGGAGTATGTAAGACCAATCGAGGACAAATAACCACCCACCTTAGTTGTAAAATCTCTTGATAGACAAATGGAAAACAAATGAGGTGGGTCGACAACTAGAAAATCTTAAATTATGGTTAGATTTGGAAAAGCATAAAGGTTTAACCTTAGGATATTTGATCACTCCTAAAATCCTAACAATTTAAACCATCAAGTTGTAGGACACCTTTAGAAAGCCGTATTGTACTTAAGGCCTAGGATATTAACATTTTTCTAAAGCATTAAAAGGTGCTAGCACCTGAGTCAATCATACAATTATGCACCAAGTATTTTCCTACAATTAGAGACATGTAAAAGGGTGGGGTTTTCTTATCCTTGCTTACTTTTTCCTCCTTTGGTTAGCACAGGTTGACCACGGAATGTGTTCTTTGCATAGTTGGTTCAGATTGGGGAAGTTAATTTAGAGATTCATGTAGGAGATCCTTGAAATGGAATAAATAGGGCATCCCACATTGTCACATTCAAATTTGTCTTTTTCATTTGATCAACAATGTTGAAGGGAATACCCACAGATTTTTGCATTAGAGGTGTGGCATTCTTCTTCCTTATCTTCTCCACTCGTGGAGGCTCTTTGATTAGAAAACTTCACATATTTCATGGACCTATAATGTATCTGCAATTTTTTTGTGTTCCACAGATGTTGTTGTTTGTTACTTGTGGCTGCTAAGTGTTCTATGGATGACTAGATGATGCAAAATTTCTACCTAAATCCATGGATTGATTACCTCTAGGACGTGGAATTTGTAGTGGAGAGGATGAATTATCCATATTAATTTTCCTTCTCTTTGACCTTATGTGATCCACCACATGGAGTTGTGTCTTTCTTAAGTTATCTACATCTTGGTTAACCACACAGAAGTCATCAAACCCAAAAAAAATAAAGTTAGGCTTTGGGGTGCCTTTGATGTTTCTTCAACATTAGAACTTGGTGCTTCCATTAATGGTTCATGTTGATTGGAAGAATTTTTAACAATAAAGGATTAAAATTCTAAACCCTTTGCACAATTATTTTGGTTACATGGTTGAATGCATGGAAAATTCCATTCTACTTCTTATATTACATTATTTTTCACCAGAACAAGTGTTTTTCTCAATTTGGCGGCGGGAAGTGGTTGCGCATGAACAACTATTTGAAGGGGTAGATGTGGGTTTTTTCCTTGTAATATATCAATTTGGTGTTTTCGGCCATATATCTAATTTGTATATTGGGTTATATGTGAGTTATGACCTTGATTAAAACTTTGGCCTGAATATTGTCCTTGATTAGAACTTGGGTAACTTCTATAAGATTGAGTTTTTATCTCTTCAGAGAGACAATTTCACTAGACAAGTTCCTAACCAGGGATCTAATTTCATCATTATCATTCTATTTCACATAAGGATAGGAAGTGGAGGTAGTGGATGGGGAATTTAAATCATGAATGTGAGAAAAGGAAGGTTGAGTAGCTTGAGGTAATTCAGGAAATAATGACATAGGCAATCTAGGGGATTTTTTCCTAGCTTGTATCAAACAATTTTCAGCCCTAATGGATATTGGGTATGCATAAGGTAATTGGATAGCACCCATAGATTGTATCATTACATTTATATTAGAATTCAAAGCTCTTAAGAAATAAAGGAAAACACCTTGAGGAGTTGGTCTCAAAAGAACTGGAATTATGTCCCATGTTTTCTAAAATTTGAAGTTAAAATCTGCCATAAGTTCATTGGGGGCCCTTTTGATAGTTGTTAGTTGTTCTAACATGGATATGTTGTTTGCTTTCTCATCAAACTGTTGAAAAATAATTATGCCAAGCTCATCCCATGTGTGAATGGGAGAAGGTATCAAATTCTTATCCGAATGAAGTTTTTTTCCTTTAAGTGAAGAAGCAAGAAGCCTAACTGTAACATCATCTTCAGTAATCAAATGAAATAAACACACATTAGCAATATCATGGATATGATTTGCAGGGATAGTAAGGTTTTCACCAGTGAAGAAAGGAATACTTTTTAGGGCTGAAAATGGTATATCATTTTGGGCATTTAGAGCTAAGGGACTACCACCATTAAAGATGATAAAGGGTAAATTTCTTTGATGCGCCATGAAGGAATATACCTTAAGTTCTTGTGGGAAAAGAGAAGGTTATACCAGGTGGAGGAGTGTAAAAATATATATTTGAAGGTGTTGGAGATCTATGTAATGATCTTTCTATTCTTCTTCTTGGTGACGATATAAATTCTAAAAATTTTCACCTCTGGATACACTTTAACTTGTTTGTATCCTTCTCATGAAGGTGGGAACTGAATTGCTTAATAGTAGATTTAAGCTTTGGATTATCTAGATGTGTTAAAATATACCTCCAAATGCAAGAGTCCACTAAGGCACACACCAATATTATTGAAGATGTTGTAAATCTCATCAAACTGGTCCCATCATGCATGCCAAAACTATTGGAGATGAAATTTGTACCTGCTAAAATTGGGTTCGAGTAATTTCAATGAAACATGGAATGATCTCTCAATGTGGGAGTTGACTGCATGAGATCATCCTCTAGAGAAGGTCATATTCCTCATATGAAAGGGTTGGTTCATTTCATCCCAATTCACTATAACTACTCTAACCAAATTTCTACTTTATCACTAAACTAGGAAACTCCAAGGCGATTGGGTGAGAAAGGGAAATAACTAAGAAGGAGATGATGCACCAAACTAGAAAATGGATTAATTTTGGCTCTAAAAGAAACATATGTAAACATGCAAATGAATATTTAAAATATGTACATATATTGGAAGGAAACAAAATGGAAAAGAGTAAAGACGCACAAAAATATAGAAGTGTTCATGTTAAATGTGGAGCACTCAAAAGAATGAGGTCACACTTGTATTAATATCAACATTTAACCACTTACATACGCACGAGGATGAGGAAATAAAACTTCACTTGAAAATCACAAAGGCATGAGAATGATTTTCTCAATCTCATAAGGAGGAGCTTCTAATTCAATAGAAAAGAACTCATATAATGTGCCAAAGTACTTACATTTATAGAATTTGAGAGAAAGGGAGGGAGAAGAGGTCGATCACATCCAATGATTAATGAACTCAACCACCAGGACAACACCAAGGACCACTCGTAATCTAGGCATGAGTTCTTGACATTTCCCCAAGAACACACCATCAATTTTTTACAGACGAGGATGACATTACCCATACTTCATTAATTTCGGGTTGGTGAGGTAGTTGGGTGTTTGGTTTAGAAATGGGTGTGTCTTTCATTTTCCTTGTGGACTCTTTTTGATCCATGGTTTCTCGTGGCATTATACATTCCTTGTATGATGAGAGGAGTTATTTCTAGCCTTCGCAATGCATTGCACTACCCGCAATCTTCCCTTCATTCATCCACAAAACTTTGATATTTCTCAACATTTTTTTTTGTGGTCTCTGAGATCCATGGAACATTATACTTAGAAAACCCACAAAAAAATATATGGGAGTTTTGTGGATTTCAACCTTTAATTTTTTAAACTTGTTTTCTTTTGTTGTGTGATGCATTGCAGTATTTTTCCTCACTATTTAGACAGAATTAACCAACTCCATGGAACTTTATATCTTCCGAGTCTGCATAACACTATTTTTTCCAAGCCACGAAGCACCACCATTTCACATATGTTCTCATTCTATAGATCATGTCCTTGGTCAATTTTCCAACTTGATTTCATACTTTATGGCATCTTGCGGCATGTAAATTCCATGATGCTATGACCTTACCGACTTCCACGAAGGAATGATACCATTAAAATCTTTCATGGTCTTCACTCAAGCTCCTTTTTCGTAGGTTATGAGAACCCACGAAACACTATATTTATGCACTCCACAAAATACTTAGTGTTCCATGGCTTCTTGAGAAAAAGGTGTCTAAGTGCCATCTTAAATGAGTTGTTCAAAAATTACATGGGGTGTAATTTTGTACAAAAATGGTTCCATGATGGAAGTTATTGGAATCATGGAGCTAGGAGAATGGGTAACACCATCTCATATCCTCAACTAAATTATTTTGCATAGGTACCATATCTCGGTTAGGATTGGTAAGGGTGGGGCATGGCTATTGGATGGGTCTTTTGGAGAAATCTAATTATGGGGATAAGTCCTACTATGCTAAAATATGTAGGGTTATATGGATACCAACATCTTTGAGCAAGTGGAGCTTGTTGTTTTTTCATACTAGTCACCTCATTTACCAAATTTCTTGAGAGGGTATTCATCTCATCCATCTCATTTGTAGAATTTTTGGGCATTATTCTAGTGGTTGGATGGCCATAGGATGAGTTTTAGGTGCACCATGGAGTGTCATACAAGGAAAAAGAGGTATGGGGGTCTAGGATCCAATTTTCTTGCTTGGATGAAATTGATCTCGGGAAGGATAGCAATATCAAAATAATTTGGAAGGCCCGACCCTCTCATTGATTGGATCATAATATCTATGTATGAATTCAGATCCATGAGATAATACAAGAATATAGAATGGGAAGAAGGCCTTACCATAAGTGGGATCCTATCCAAAGTTCTCTAAAATTTGAATTCAAATTCATTTATCTCCTTAATGGGCGTTCTCTTGATATTTGTAAGTTTACGTAAGTTTCTTCATGAGTGATAAGTGATCACTCTTTTTGGAGAACTCGACTCTCCAAAATATCACCAAAGTCATCCCATGTATCTATAGTGTTGGGAGGATACTTTTATATAATGCCAAGGTTTTTCTTATTAGGAAGCATCTAATAGCCTCATTACAACATCCATTTGGGTTATGTGGTCAACAGAGTAGAGATGGATTATTTCTTTAAGGTGGTCCGTGGGGTTGGCATGTTTCTCATTTGTGAAGTAGGCTAGGATTTTGAGGGATGTAGTAGGTAGGTCATTAAAAAAATTATGGCTAAGGGGATCCCAAGGTATTGAATGTAGAGAAGGAAAAATTCCTTGGATGACCCATAGACTTGAGGGGTGGGGGTCATTTTTCCAATTTTGAGAGGGGATCCTAAGTGGAGGAGTAGATCTAGATATTTAGGGATGAATATATTTTTCAAACCACGATAGAGATCTACTCCTATATTTTTATGTGAAAATTATATAAACTCACCAGGATTTTCCTTAGTAGAACTATTTCTTGTTAATCATTCTCATGTACAAAGGGAAACTAGAATTCACAAATAAGAGATTACATAGGAAATAGGTGCTTGAAAATAGGTTTAGAAATGGGTTAGAACTAAGAGAACTCAAAATATTAGTTGCATTTTACAAGAATTTCTAGAGGAACACTTGAGAAACTTCACAAGATATAAACAAAGTGGAAACTATCTCTAATCGAGCATGCCAAAATTGTTGTCACTTAAAGTGTTCATCCGTACAATATGAGCTTAATCTTAGAAAAAGCTGAAACAATCTAACAACATGGGATTATATCCAAATATCGATAACTTTAACCTTGAGACAAACCTCGGGAGAAAGGTTAGCTCCTTCTTAAATAACTCAAGTATTTTCACTAATCTACTCATACTCTAACAATTCATAGGTAAAGGGAAAAAAGGGAGTTAAAATGGACAAAAAATGGTGACACACATGAGAAAATAGGGATCTCTCCCCTTGAGACAAGAATTAAAGGATAAACAAAGAGTCTAAAGGATAATAATAGTCAAAATTAACCCTAAAACTTCATTGAATTATTCATTCCTTGCTAAGATGATATGGTGAAGCTAAGTTTTGTAAAAATTTCACACATAAAGAATGAAAATGACATAGAGGCATAAAACCATTAACACAAGAAAAAAGGGCATATATGAGCCACAATCTCAAGTATATTAAGATATATAATGTATAAATAGTCATCACAACAAATTTGAGGTGTTTGCACATTTGCATGACTAAATTCACAGTCTGCAAACTCAAGAATTCCTAAGAAATCAAATAAAACTCATCACATTTATAGAAGCGAAAAAGGAAGATAGGATCAAAATATGTTTCAAAATATATATTTCCATGTTTATCTCTTCCATAGGAGCTTCAAAAGTCTCACCAAGTTGTGTAAGCTGGAATGTTATTCTCATAAAAATCTACAAGCATATTATTGAGGTATTTATCGGTGCCCATGATCATCCATAATTTTAAATCATATCCTTGAAGGTGATATCCAAAAAACTCTACAAAAACCATTATGACATGGTGTAGTTGATTTGTTTTATGATTTCAAATATGCCTTCATTTATAAGTGGGAAGATGTTCTCTTTTGGCCCAATAAGAAGTACAATGAAAATATCGAGTTGGATCCCATGAGATTAGGAAGAAGGAGAAGGATCACGCTTTCATTTTCCCTAAAACCATGATTTCAACCTTGGAACCACCGGATGCGGTTTATTTTCTTTCTTAACAACTAGAATTAATTCTTATGTATGTATGGTTTGGACCATAAGATGATTAGAGGTTTAAAGCATATTCTATAAGGAGTAAGGAACCACTCAAAACCTCGAAAGTGACAAAAAGTCACTTAAAAACTTTTTTAACAACTCGACAACTTCCAAAACTCTGTCAAAATTGTTCTCTCATATAGTTCCACCATTTCCACTAAAACTAATCTTTAAGTGTAGTCTTATTTGATACCTTTCTAATGGTAGCATGTGCATGTGTAAGGGGATCTCGATCGAAAGTTATGAGAAAAAGAACAAATCCTAGTCATGTCACCATGATGATAACCACGAGCTTCAATTTGTAATAAGGAAAGCCATCAAATTTAAACTAGTGAAGATCTATGCCAATGAATATTTGGTCTCATGGAAGTTTTTCACATGCACTTACCTTATTCATCTTTCATTTGTGGCCTAGGAACATGTGGAGAACATGTTAAAGGGAGGAATCATTTCGATGGCATGGGAAGAATGATTGATTAAAACCTATCTAGTCATATGCCACGTGTTTATCATCGGTATTGTTTTGATCTTAGGGAGGAGCCTATCTATCAAGCAATTCTTGAAGGTTCTGAGTGTTGATTGGTGACATGTGTCCCATCTAATCCATGTTATGCATTAGTGATGTAGAAGATTTCAAGATTCAACACAAGCCTCAAAGAGTGTGGGGATCTAACGCTTGCCACTTGGCACACATTGATGAATTCACATGAGATCATATCGATCGGTTAAATCTTGTGCAACTCAAAGGGAGTGGGTAGGCTAAGAAGAACACATGGTTGATTCAGGGCTAGGAAGAATTGTGAGGTTTAAGGTACACGATTCTCTCAACCTCGCCGATCGATGCCATTTTACGTCCATAGGCACTCTACAATATCTAGAGACCCGAAGGCTAGTAGAGCACAAGAAAATTTATATTCTCCACTTATCATTCATCGATGAGGGCACTAAAGCCTATGAAAATGGTTAAGTCCTATATTTTTAGAGATGTCATGTGTCCCTCTCTACCTCAATAACATTTGGAAATCTACTTCTTGAAGGTGAATGGATGTCATCACCATCTTTAGGCCAAAAAAAAGCTCAAAATGGTTAAGTCTTTTTATCTAGAAAAGTATGAACTTAGACCTACTCTGTGAAGGTAATTATGATAATTTTTAGACATCATATTGTTTAAGAAGACTAAAAACCATGATCAAACCTCCAATTCCTTGTTTTTAGAACCAATGCCTAAAAAATGAACTGTGGGCTCATTTTGGAAACAAATTTATTTTTGGTGCATGATGTGATCTAGGGCAGAAAAGGCTAGACATGTTTATATTTTCATAGCTCTAGTGTAATGTGCTCCAAGCGAGAGATGCTTCAATGTTTGGCTCAAATCCCTTCTCGGTGTGTGATATGGGATCCATTTATGGCCTTAATAGGTTAGGGTGTGCATGTCCATATATATGACTTATGCAAATTATTTTCTTCTCAATTGACCCTATTCAACTAAGGTAACTTGTGCATTTGAGAATATGATTATTCTGAAGCACAATAAATATGTTCATCACTATTAGGATGTATTCATTGATTGAACCTATTCCGGCCCGTGAACCCTTTTAGGATGAGAATTGAATATGATCGAGATGCAAGATGGATTAGAGAGAGTTTGAAGATATGTTTTATAAAAGGTGCATTGATTTTTAGGTGTTAATCTAAAGAAAAGTCATGACCTAGTGGACTCGGTGTAGGATTGAGCAATATGCATTTAAATGTAGTCAATAAATGTGTAAATAGGATAATCTTGGAGCGAATGTCAAAGAATTTTTCCAAGTTCCACATGAACAAATTTCAGGTACTACGATTGATTGTACTTTGTTGAACTTGTTCCTTTCTTTTTTATTTCACATTTATTCTTATTTGATTTGTAATATCAGCTTCTTCATATTTAACCTAGAATTTACTTTCACAAACACTTGTTCTATTTTGATGAATCCAATCCAAAATATTTTTCTTTGCATTCGTGACATATTTTAGCTTCATTGATTATCATTATTTGTCTTCATTGTTTCTTTGATTAAATTTCCTTTTTCCATTTGTTTCAAGCCTCGCCCTATTTAGCTTGTTTTTACATCCACTAAATCCTAAGTAAACTTCCAAGTAATGACAACACAACTACATATGGAATCCCAATGTCCCTAAACATGTGTATATTTGATGCAAGTTGTATGTAAGTAGTGACTCCATATTTATATGTTACCTTCTCCATTTTTATTTAGTATTATCCTTCTCGGTTATTTAATTTTAGTGATTGGTATTTTTCACTTTAAATTAATTTTCCTTTATCTTATTTTACACTCCATACTTCCAATGTGTTTAGTCTTTTTCTTTACTTATTGTACCCCATGGTGTCATGATATATGTCATGTCCTCCCTTTTGTGTCCATGTTTACATTTTCCACGATCCATATCATGCATATATTGGGGGTAAAGGGCTCTCCTTTTCTTGTATTTGATACATTGTTTACTCTAATTTCATCTCGCTCACCCTTGGGCATATTATTATTATGATGGTAATTATTTTTGTACCCTAGCTTGGAGGCATTCACATGGTATTGAACTACATTGATTACATATTTCCCATCTTGGGACATCATTGCTATTTTTGAGATTACATTGATTACATCTCACCCGCCTGGGGCATTATCTTAATCTTATTCAAGCATACACTAGATCTCTCATTCCACACCTATGAGGGGATTACCTATTCTATTTTTGATACAACACTAATCTTATCTTTGTGCTTATTAGGGTATTAGTATATCATTTTTGATCTTATACTCATCATATATTGTCCCACTATCGCCCACATTAAAGAAATAACATATTTTTGAACCTACATTGCTTTACTCTATTTTACCATAGGGGCATTCTCCCATTCTTGAGATTTCATTGTTTTTATCTTTCCCACCTTGGGAGTTACCTTTATTTCTTTCAGGACCATATTGTTTATATTTTGCCTCCATTGGGATATTTTCCTATTGTACGTACATAAATTGTAATCGCCAATTGGATGACTTTACTACAATTTTTATATTGCTCATACTCAAGCCCACGTAGGGGAAATTTATATATTGCATACTTGTGCAAAATGATATATTTATATGTTTATGCATGATCTTTATTTTCCTATCATATGCATAGTGTATGCAAACATTTTCTTTTGACATATGTGATTCATAGGTTCATCCCATAATTCATACGTGAGAAATATTTGGATGATTTTAGCTCAAGTCTACGCTCTATTGTCTAGAGCAAGACATGACCGCCACATCCTTGTTGATATGATATACAACATACCCAAATTAGATTCACTTTGGTGTACAATGTTATAGTTAGATTTAACACAAAATCCAAAGACATTCCTACTAGTTTCAACATAACCATGGGTATTTGTTCTTCTTATCTTTCTAAGTTTCCACGAGTTTCTTTTATTATATATGGTCAAATTATTTCTTGCACTTATTTTTATATGTTTACAAGACCTAGGGTTTTAAGAGAAATTACATGGATAATTTAACTTCAAAGTTTGAGGAGCACCAAGTTGTGGTGTTTCAAAATCACAAGAATTGTACTCTATATAACCTCTCCTTGCTTTTGACTTTCATATCACTATCATAAGCACCAACTTCAAGCACTCTGACAAGTTTCGGTAGTTACATCTTTTTCAAGCCCTATTATGTACTCTTGCTTATTTTACTTTGATATTTATCCACACACACATAAAAGTTGAGCATTATGTAGACACCGAATTTTGTTACAAGACATTAAATTTCTTTGATATTAGTGTATGTATGTATAAATTTGATCTTGAATTGGACATCTTTTTAATCATCGCTTTTAAAAAAATCTTTTTCTTTGAGATTCAATCAAAAATCATAATATGATGGAGTGTGGAGCCCAGTTTTCCTCCAAAATATTTTTTCAAGCCAAACTCACTTTGGTTTAACTAGGTTGATGATATTTATCACTAGTTAGTAGAGAATTTTCGAGGAAGGTAGTGGAGTACGAAAAATCCAAGATTAGATCCTTGAGATTGATATTGACATTTTCATACGAGATGTATTTAAGATATTCGTGCTAGTAGAATATTGGTTCAAGTTAGCTTCTTAATGACATGTGCTCCATTATGCCATCATGTGTTGATTTGTCCTTTATGCATCATCAACTTCCCTATTCATTTCATCTTATTAAGCATGTTTATCATTTTTTGTCCCTTATCCTAGTTCTCTCTCCTCTATTTCTAATATTTTTGGAGATTGACCATTTTTGTTTCACTTGAAAATAGAAAATGATCACCCTCCCACAAAAATTCTCCTATAAATTCAACTAAGGAAAAATAATCTTTGATATAGGAAGAGGTGCAACTTACAAGAGGTTCGAGTTTATTTGCAGGAAGGTGGCAAGTTGGTATCTTAAGAAACCATTCCAACAATTCTTACACTCTAGAGTAGCCTTCATATTTGTAATTAGGTTGAGATTATTTAATAGATATGAAATTAGGACCTAATTACATCTTAGGTGAGGTTATCCATGCCTAAATGTTGGCCATTTTAAATAATGTTTATCGATGTCTAATAAAAATAACTATTTCTTTAAGAGGTCTTAGCCACTTAACTATCTAATAGTTTTTATGTTAATAACAACTAAGTTGGTACTAGAGTGTAATAATCATCAACTTTAAATTAAGCATCCATTTGATTAAGAAATGTGAAAATATTTCTTGAGCCAAACAAGGCTGCAATTTTATTGGCCATATGTTACATATTTTTGTCTTTGAAGGCTTTGTAGTTTAATTTAATTGATGTTTCTAGATAGTTAAGAGGTCTTAGCTACTTAACTATCTAATAGTTTTTGTACTAGATTGTAACAATAGTCAACTTTAAATTTATCATCGTCAACTTTAAATTTAGCATCCATTTGATGTATATATAAGTTTTTCTTCTATGATTAGAAAATGTGAAAATATTTCTCGAGCCACACAAGGTTGCAATTTGTTTTCCATATGTTACATATTTTGGTCTACATATTTTTGTCTTTGAAGGCTTTGTAGTTCATAGATCTATCGAAATTTTAGTTTTAACCTAGTGTTACTATTTTTGGTCCACATATTTTTGTCTTTAAAGGCTTTGTAGTTTAATTTAATTGATATTTTCAGATAGTTAAGAGGTCTTAGCCACTTAACTATCTAATAATTTTATGTTAATAAGAGCTAAGTTGGTACTAGAGTGTAATAATAGTCAATTTTATATTTATCATCATCAACTTTAAATTTAACACCATTTGATGTATAGGAAAAATTACCAAATTACCAATGTTGTTAAGGAGAATATTACCAAATTTAAACCGCCCAAGAACAAGAGTTACCCAACAAATGAAGAGCACATCTTGTCCCAATGGTAGATTGGAGCTAATAGTATCCGGAATACTACAGGTAACATTATGGATAGATCATTGATACACTGGCATCCTCCAGATCTTAACTGGTTTAAGTTGAATTTTGATGGGGCCTCTAAGGGTAACCCTGGAATTGCAGCTGGGAGGAGGAGTGATCAGGGATCATAAAGGAAATTTGGTGACTGCCTATGCTGGTAAAATGGGAATACAAACTAATCATTTTGCTGAAGCATTATCTGCTTTATGGGGCCTTAGGATTGCTCTGACTCATAACATTCAAAATCTCATTCTGGAAGGAGACTCTCTCAATATAATCAATCATCTTAATCAGAGTTCTCCCCCAAGTTGGAACATCAAAGATTTCATTTTAGAGTCCATAAGTATTTGCCAATCCTTCAAAAATATTCAGATCAAGCATACCTACCGGGAGGGTAACAAGGTGGCAGACGATTGGCTAACTATGGTATAAATGTTAATCTTATTATATGGGATAATAGTGTTCACATCCCTGAGAAGATTAAAAACAACATACAAGTGGATAATTATGGACATACAAATATGGGATAGAATCAATGAGTATAAGGAAGGGGTCTTTATATATAAAACTTGCACACCCACGAGATAGGTTTAAATCAGCGCTTGATCAGATTTTTATGGGCATTCAAGATCACACTAAGTATAATGATGATTTAGAGTGGTTCTATCTTAAGAATAAAGCCGCACATGGGGGAAATATTATGCCTTTAGCTGCTATTAATCAACTTCTTACAGATTCTCAAGCCCGTGGTAAGGCGAATGATGAGTGGAGTGGATTACTAAGAAGACTAATGCTCACGCATGCGGTACTCGCAAGGTCAGATCAGCAATATCACTGTCACTCGTGGGAAGTGCCACATCAAAAAGCTGCTATACTACACATCCTTCCCATTGTGTGAGTAATAACAGAGCTAGACGTCACCGTGGGTTCAAAATTCAGAGCAAGGCATTTTGCTATAGCATTTTTCAAAGGGAGCTTGGTGCTTTCACTGTTAGTTATTCAAATCCAGTGAATATGGGTGGAGCCCCATGCCAGATCGAACCTAGCTCGGACCCGGAATGGAAGAACAACGAAGAGCTCTGGAATCTTCTAAACAAGGGAGGCATCACTAATTTCATTGAAAAGATACAGGGACATGATCAAAACATCTCTGTTCAATTTACAAAGGACTGGAAAGACCGTAAAGTCGAGTATGGAGGCCAGAAAGTTTTGATCAATGAAGAATTAATTACAGAAGCTACTGGATTGGGAATGGATGGGTACAAGTTTTTCAATAAAAGAATTGACAGACAGGCAGAGGAGAAGAAATTTGTGGAGGACAATGAGAACTTGGTTTTTGTTATGGCAGGGTTACAGGTCAACTCCATTCCCCCGCCTTTTGATGAGATCACTCGTATTATGGTGAAATACATTTCTCTTGAAGGGAGATTTGTCACTGTGCCCTCCAAGCATCTTGTGTTTCTCAACCATTTTCGCAGGAACTTCACGGTATGTTTCCCGCACTACTTACTCAACTCTCTTGAACTCTATTTTGGAGTTTCAAAAGCATGCTCAAGCGGTCCCATTGCATCAGGGGTTAATTTTCTTGATTCATAAGTTGTGGCTTTCCAAGCTTCCCGGTCTCCTGTCTCCCCCAACTCTGTTCCTTTTGTTCCCATCACCGATGCAGATACTGCTCCTTCCACACCCTTCACTGGGGCTTCTTCCCCTTCACCGTCCTTCTCATCTCCCCCTGCCATCCCCCCCACCTCTGCCCCCACCCTTTCCACCTCAAACAGGCCTAGAACCAGATCCTCTAAAAGGCTGAACCTGGAAACCCCTGTCTTAGGGAATGAGCCTCAGGACGTGGAGGTTGCCCACAATCTCCTCCACATTAGTAGTACGGGGCTTAGGAGACTAATGCTAAGAGCACTAGTAAAAGGTTGGATGCAATGGAAGCTGACATACTGCTGTTGAAAGAGGAAGTAAAGCAGTTGTCTAAACAAAAAGGTAAGCGCTTGAAGGAGGAGGAGGCCGTTATTGACAACAATCAGTTGGAAAGCATATACAAAAAACTTTATTCCTTGGACAACAGACTTGGAAAAACTAAGACTCACCATGATTATAATATGGCTATTTTTAATGCAATTGAGGAATTTATTGAACAACACGTTCGTTGTGTCTCTAATCTTAGTGGCATTCCAGCTACTCTTTGGGGATCGGAACAAGAAAGCAAGCAAACAATCCAACAGCTGGATACCACTGACCCTACTCACATGACGACTTTGGCTATGTTCACCTCATGGCAGAATATCAAATCCAGAATTGCCAAAGCTGCCAAGAAATAGCTGTGGATCTTCGCTGTTCATGCTGGTTTTTGTCGTAGTTCCCGCCGTTTTATTCTTTGCTTTTATCTTTCACTGCTCTTTACGATTTTCATTACTCGGTTAGCTTTTTTGGGGTAAGCGATACTTGGTTACACTGGTTGTTATGCCTTTCCTGGATCTTGTTCCTTTTTGTTGTGTCTCTCACTCTTATTCTGGCGGTTAGGCCTCCCTTTTTGTATATAAGGGTATAGTCCCTTTCAAAAAACTATTTACCAATAATTAAAAAAACACTATTTGATGTATATATAAGTTTTTCTTCTATGAATAAAAAATGTGAAAATATTTCTCAAGCCACACAAGGCTGCAATTTTGTTTTCCATATGTTACATATTTTTTTCTTTGAAGGCTTTGTAGTTTAATTTAATTGATGTTTCCACATTGATCTATCATCAAGGAATTTCAGTTTTAACCTAGTGTCACCTCTTATGATATTACATTTTTATAGGAACTAACATAATGCTCTACATTACTTTTCTCGTTGAACAAAGAAATCTACAAACAATTTTCTCCAAAAGCTCTCAATCTCTACTCAAAGATTGTTGGTTAAGTGAATCATCAACAAGAAGAGAACAACAAATTGTCGCCCCTATCCCATACACCAAAATTTTTGTATTGCAATCCATATATGACGAGTGGAGTACAAATTGTGAACAATCAAGGAACAAAGTGATTAATTCCTGTAAGGGAAATGAATAATAAAGCCTTCCTTGGTAGTTCCTAAAATCCCCTTGCTCCCATGAGGGTGTTCAATGAATAATCAAGCCTTGGTAGTCCATAAAATCAATTTGTTACCACGAGGAAAAGAACAGTCAAGCCTTCCTTGGTAGTTCTTAAAATCCCCTTGTTTGCGAGGAAAAGAACAATCAAGCCTTCCTTGGTAGTTCCTAAAATCCCCTTGCTCCCATGAGGGTGTTGAATGAATAATCAAGCCTTGGTAGTCCATAAAATCAATTTGTTACCACGAGGGAAAAGAATAGTCAAGCCTTCCTTGGTAGTTCTTAAAATCCCCTTGTTTGCAAGGGAAAAGAAAAATCAAGCCTTCCTTGGTAGTTCCTAAAATCCCCTTGCTCCCACCAGGGCATTGATGAACAATAAATCCTTCCTTAGTAGTTCCTAAAATCCCCTTGCTCCCACCGGGGTGGTTTATGAACCGTCAAGCCTTGGTAGCCCATAAAAACAATTTATTACCACAAGGGAAATGAATAGTCAAACCTTAGTAGTTCTGAAATCTCCTTGCTCCCACCGGGGTGTTCATGAACAATCAAGATTTGGTAGTTCGTAAAATCACTTTGTTCCCATAAGGGCAATGAGCAGTTAAGCCTTCCTTGGTTGTTCATCAAATCCCTTACTCCCTACTAGGGAATTCAATGGATAGTAAAGCCTTCCTCGATAGTTCCTAATATCCCCTTGCTCCCACCAGGCATTCATTGAATAGTAAATCCTTGGTAGTCTATAAAATCACTTTGTTAACATAAGGGAAATGAACTGTAAAGCCTTGTTAATGTGAAATCACTTTGCTAACATAACGGAAATGAACACTCAAACCTTGGTAGTTCCTAATATCCCCTTGCTCCCACCAGGGGCATTCAAAGAACAATAAAGCCTTGGTAGTCTGTAAAATAACTTTGTTAACATAAGGGCAATGAGCAGTCGAAGCCTTGGTAGTTCCTAAAATCCCCTTGCTCCCACTAAGAATGAATAGTCAAGCCTTCCTTGGCGGTTCCTAAAATCCCCATGCTCCCACCTTGGCATTCAATGAACAATGAAGTCTTGGTAGTCTAAAATCAGTTTATACCCACAAAATTCAAAGTGAACAATCAAGCCTTGAAAGTCTAAAATCACTTTGTACCCACAAGTTTAATGAATAGTCAAGCCTTGGTAGTTCGTAAAATCACTTTGTACCCACAAGTTCAATGAATAGTCAAGCCTTGGTAGTCTGCAAAATCACTTAGTAGTTTCTAAAAGACC
Organism: Taxus wallichiana var. yunnanensis; assembly: GCA_018340775.1. Taxonomy (NCBI): domain Eukaryota; kingdom Viridiplantae; phylum Streptophyta; class Pinopsida; order Cupressales; family Taxaceae; genus Taxus; species Taxus wallichiana. Next base: position 447,001,257 of record CM031243.1, on the reverse strand, counting down.
ATTGCTCCCACTAGGAATGAGCAGTCAAGCCTTCCTTGGAAGTTTCTAAAATCCACATGCTCCCACCATGACATTCAACGAATAGTCAAGCCTTGTAGTCCAAAATCACTTTGTACCCACAAGTTCATTGAATAGTCATGTGTTGGTTATCCGTAAAATCACTTTGCACCCACAAGTTTAATGAATAGTCATGCCTAAATCACCTTGCTCCCACTAGGGATAAACAGTCAAACCTTCCTTAGCAGTTCCTAAAATCTCTATGCTCCCACCACGACATTCAATGACTAGTCAAGCCATGGTAGTCCGTAAAATCACTTTGTACCCACAAGTTTAATGAATATTCAAGCCTTGGTAGTCCGTAAAACATCTTTGTACCCATAAATTCAATGAATAGTCAAGCCTTGGTAGTTCGTAATATCACTTTGTACCCACAAGTTCAATGACTAGTCACGCCTTGGTAGTCTATAAAATGTCTTTGTACCACCTGTTTCTGATTCTTAGACATTTCTTTGAAGTGTTGACAAACAGATAGGGTAATGGGCGTAGGAGGAATACCTATTTTAATGCTAGTTGATGGGTTGTTGCGCGCATATGACTTCTGAATCCACAGCTGATTATGAGAGCTTCCTTTTGGCTAGGAGGAACTACCTATAATGAAAAGCAAGACCATCGAAAGAGTTAAACAATATGTGCAATGAACTGCCTAGCGTGTGCTAGATCCGGAAGTGTGATACTTCCTAGATGGTGTCAATCCACTGTTTTAAACAATTTAATGTGGGAAATGAAGTAAATCCTATTGTAATTTGAAATGATTTAGGTATCTCACTTAAAACACAATAAGAAAGATCTAATCTAACAGGCTAGGTTAGAATAGGATCGAAGGTCAAATAGTTGGTTCTGGGTCTCTGTAGGTCTGAAAAAGTCTCAGGTAGGTCATAGGTGATTAAGGGGATGTAAAATTAGGTGGATAGATCCATGTTCTAGGTTGTATGAGCACATACAGTAACCGATGCCAGTTAAGGGTGACCAAGAAGATTAGGCGTAACCGGTGCCGCCATTCTTTGTGAAGTTCTAGGGATGCCACAGAATGGGTTTGGGGTCTCCTTTGTGATTGCACAAAGGATTTTGGTTGGTCGGGATGAGGTATTGGGTGATTTGGGAGGGATTTGGCGAGGTTTTAATGGGTATATGGAGGGGGAATGTTGAAGGAGGTCAATGGGTGGCTAGGTAAACAATAGGTGATAATATAATGACAAAATGAAGTGAACCAGAGAAGTAGAATGTTTTACTTACTTGGATTCTGGTCCACGGGCGCTTTGTGAGTGAGGGATGGGGGTGCTTGGTAAGAGGTTAAAGGCTACAGGTGATCACCAATCATAGGAGAGCTTCTGCATGGGCTGCATGTGCATTCCTCTTTGCTTGGTTAGATCAGATCATTGTTGGGGTGGTTGTGCAAGAGAAAATACTTGATCTCCTTCCTTGCATGTGTGTTCTCACTGGAATTTGATCTCAGAAGATGTGATATCTCTCAAGAAGATCTCAATGTTTGCCAAATTTTTCCAATATTTGCCAACCTTGAAAATAAGGTTGTTTTGGGGTTAAAAGGGTAACCGACGGTGGTTCCGCCTAACCGGCGATGGTTAGGGCTAACCGGCGTCGATCAAGGCGGGATTTCCTAGGTTTACTAAACTAGGGAGATCCTCTTGATTTTCTTGGATCTTGTGTTGTTAACCCGTGGATTAAACTGGAAGCTTCTTGTAAGCATGCGGAATGTGGTTAGAGAAAATGTAGGCATTGATTTTTAGGGTTTTGATAAGTCTTAGTAAGTTATGACAACTTACTAAGAATAGGTCTTAGGGTGAGTTGGCTTGATGAGGTGTCTAGGTGGATATTATTTAAATTAAGATATTTAAATAATAAATATGGTGAGGATAATGAATTAATTTAATTAAATTAATTAAATTAATATTAGTGAGGTGAAGGGGGCCATGGCTAGGTGAATGTGATGAAGGGTGCTTATTTGTCGAGGGACCAAAGGGGAGTGTGACCTAATTTTAGTGTCTACATTTTGCCCCTTTTTGTTGCGTAGCTTGTATTAGTAAGCGATGCTAACAAAAAATAAGATGTGGTTACCCCATGTGTGGGTGAAGGTGATCCCCCTCAAACCAGGAATGACGAGGCAACAGGCAAAATCGGTGAGTGGTTTGATAAAAGGTAAATGTGATGAAAAGAAAGGTGGGTAACGGGGGAAAGAGGAGCAAGGTCTACTTGGGTAAGCTAGGTAATGGGTCAGGGTCAAAGGTAGTAACAATCAAACACGCACACGTATAAATTGCAGCACGCTACATCTTGGGTTGAAGAGCAGTCAAACTCTACATCGTCTAAGGTCGATAGGTTTATCCAAACGAGGTTGAAGTGATTCTGATATCCAAGGTATAGGATATGGTCAGGAAACATGATGTAGGTTAGGTGCAGGAACGTTTAGGTATGTTCCGGTCGGGTTATTGGGAACAAGGGTCCAAAAGTGATGTGGGATAGGTGGTTGAGATGGGTAGGGTGAAAATAGGGTGTGGGAAAATGATAATTGGTAAATATGGATATGATAAATGGAGATTAATGTTTTGTTTGTATGGATGCAGGGGAGAGCGCAACTACATATGTGGGATAGGGTTCCGCCCCTTCTCATGATAGTGTGCGGCGTAAACGATCCCGAGAGGAGTTGCGGCATGTGGAGGCGGGTGGGATTGAGTGGGGTTCGTCACTATTGACATGTAGTTCGGTGGCGAGGAGTTTGATGGTCGCGCTCATCGATAGATGGGATTCCATGACCAACATGTTCCACCTGCCGACGGGTGAGATTACTATCACCCTGGAGGACGTGTTCCAGATTCTTCGGCTACCCATATTGGGTGCATAGGTCTACTCCATCTCCTCTGAGGCCTTAGAGGAGCCGATTGTGACTATTTTTGGCAAGGGGATGGCCGACCTGAGATTACATAGGGCCAGCTTGAGCTATGGAGAGATGTACTATCGACATTAAAATTTTTCCTCCGTAATTTCTATTTTATTAATATATGTATTAAGAATAGGATGTTGTTAAGTATAATTAGTAGTGGCATCCAATAGAAGATAACGGCGATGTCGATCTGATCATGATAATGTAGAGTACGGTAACAATCAAAGTACAATAGGAATGTTGTAAAAAGTAAATATTTGTCGTAAGTGGTCCGGTAATGTTAAAATGTCAAAGTTGGGATAAGTAGAGAAATAGGGTCTACATGATTAGGAATTAGAAATATTATATTTGTAATAAGGACAAAGAGTGATGTCATAAATATTTTCTATATTTTATTTGTGGAAAAGTCTAAAAAGGTGGAACCCATGTGAGATGATAAGGTTTATCTTATCTTAGAAGATAAGCCTACATGTAAAGGCAAGAGTTTAGGCATGGAATATGATTGGCCGGAAGAGATTTCCTATCCTATCTTAGAGATAGGGTGGATAAGCTTTGAATACCTATAAATAAAGAGGCCACCCACCTCATTTGGCATAGAAGGAAGTAGTGAGAAATATTATATGAGTAAGTGTGTAAAGGAAGCCATCATTTTGAAGATGTGTTAAAGAAACCATTAAGAGGTGTAATTGTGAAGTTTCTCCCATAGTTATTGTTGGAAGGCAAGTGAAGTCGATGTAACACTTGAAGTACCTCATGGGTGAGATTGTAACAATTTCATGTTGATATGGTAATTTACACTGATATTTCAGATTTATCATCATTCATTCTTTCCATAGTCTATGGTATTCTTGTGTTATGTTTGTTGTTGTGTTTCCAGATTACATCCACCAAACTAAAAGATATGCATTAGTAAATAATCATAGCACGAGGAGTTCTGGTGAAGAATTATCATAGTGCCGGATTGGTGATGACAGTACCTAGCCCGTCCGGAGGATACGAGGCTAGTGGTTCTATTGATGGAGGCAATGTGCTCCTATGCACTACCAGATGCAGAGGGTGGACGGTTTCCCCGATCACTGATGGGGGTACTTCACGACATGATGGTGGATGAGACCCACTTTGCCTGGGCACTAGCATTCTTGGTGTAGTTGTACAGGGAGTTGTGGGCATATGGGTGGCTGTGCGAGATTCAACTGTCTTTGTACATTTTTACTTGAAGCTACTGGGCATATGAGCACATAGTTTGTGTGCGGCCTATAGGGATGCCCCAAGCAGATGCATTCCTGCGATATTTGTGTGGGTGGGGTACAAGAGATGGGTGCTGGTTATTGGAGAGCGGCGATCTGAGAGGCCCACACATGATGTGGCCTATTTCGGTAGTTACTGGAGGGGTTGTCTAGAGTGGAAATTATCTAGAGGCCATACATGGGATCCCCCTCATATAGGCATATGCATGAGGAGCTAGCTAAGCTCCAGCTAGAGAGATGGATAAAGGGTCACCGTGTGTCGGGAGTATGAGATGATCCCGGAGAGACGAGTGAGTCAGCGGAAGTTCGAGGCTAGTACAAGACATACCTCCGCCCTTCCCACAATACCGGAGAGACGACGTGGAGAGGCCCTTACCTCTACCACAACCTACAAGTGTCGGCAGGCGGGAGCAGCAGCTAGTGGACCGGTGGATAGATGAGGACGCATGCACGAGGCAGTACAAACAAGCGGTGGTGGGCGGCTCACTTACAAGCCATACCACCTAGACCGGGGTAGCCAGATCTAGCCACCATCATGGTGTAGATAGATGCCCTACAGGGGTAGGCGGCTACTCTCATTACCCAGTTGGGTATACTACGAGACACATCCGGAGGACTCAGGCGGAGGTAGCGAGCTACTGTACATGTGGCTATCCACGAGCCCGAGATGGCAGTGGAGGAGATGGAGATGGAGAGGAGGGGGATGGTTAGGTGGTAGCCTTACAGGCTCATGTGGTAGGTTTACAAGGCCAGTTGCCACAACCTAGGCACAAATTGGGGCCTTACAGGCCTAGATACACGCACAGGGGCACGAGGAACCACCACAAGCACCACCATCGCAGGCACCGGGACTGGGTCCTAATTCATAGGAAGGAGCAGGGCGGGTCCCGCAGATGTACGAGGGCCAAGGCCTATGGGACCACCACAAATTGTGCCTATATCTAGGTTACATGATGCCCTAGGTGAGGCTAGATATTATCAGGACTAGTTGATGGTGGCTGGGATAGACTTCATATCCTATGCCGAGTACAAGGCACAGCAGGCGTCTAGTGAGAGGACGAGATCCCGCACTCACAGTGTGGAGAGCACAGGAGGTCACCGAGCTCCAAGGCCTGATCAGGAAAAGGCTACTAGCGCATGGAGAGCCACTCCGGTTGATGCGCCAGCAGGGACCCAGGAGGCCGAGGGCATAGGCGATACAGAGATGGAGGACATCCGCCAGATGCCTAATATGTGGTCGCCTAGTTTTTGAAGTATGATAGTCTTTTTGTGATTTATATCGGCTGCGTGCGAAAGAGATTTTGATTATTTCATTAATGTGTTATATATATGAGACCATCCTGCGTGCGATGACATTTTGTATTTTTGTATGCATGCATGTGCCATGATTTTGAGATGATGGACACGATGAGATAGCCATGTATTTTTGAGATACATATTAATTTCTTTATATGATGAGATACATGGTATTTTTGAATTGTTGATGTTTTGATGATATTTTGACTTGTTATTTTTTGATATGGATGGAAAGTAGGTGAGTTAGGCATGATGGAGTCAAGTTGATTTAGGCCTGGATTGAGTCGAGTCGGTTGGGCATGGCATGATCGAGTCGAGTCGGTTAGGCATGGATCGAGTCAAGTCGATTTAGGCATGGATCGAGTTAGGAAGTAGGCATGGTTGAGTTAGAAAGTAGGTGAAGTTGTGATTCATTATTTTATGCAATGAATGATAATATGGGTCATATGTGAGATGTGGTATAATCTAAGCATAGTGATGATAAAGAAATGCTAGGCGTAATAAATGTATGTTGTGATAAGGATTTAAAATATGAAGTAACTTGTTGTTTGTTTGGTTTAATTTCCAATTTGGGATAAAAAAGGGAAACTAAGTGAGGTGTGAGGAACATGGAAGATGAATTGTTTAGGGTAGAGAATGGCCGAGCTAACCTCCAAGGGCCCCATGCCCTCGGAGTGTTGCCTACATAGTCCCAGCAAAAGGGGACCTCAGGCGATGTAGTTCTCCCATGAGCTAGGGAAGAATATGATGAGGTATGAAAATGAGTTAGTAGGTTTTAGGCATGGTGTGGGTTTTAGATCTATTAGGTGTGGGTGGATTATAGGTAAAGTGATGTAGGTGATGTCGATTGTGGCAAAAGAAGAAGATTACCCCAAAAGTAAGCATCGAGGACCAAGTCTTGTATAAGGTAATCAAAACGTAAACAAAGATGGTTTAAAAGATAAGAGGGGGCAAGAAATCCACCTGATTGGGTAGGATCATACCGAGTAGATCATGCCTTGGAGGAGGTGATGAATGTAAGACCCTAAAGACATTGCATGATTGATTGTTCTACGGTGAAAAGTAGTCACATGATCACCAAATGTCTAAGTTCCAAGAAGTCCCTTGAGGTAATAGGAAATGGGAGTGGGAATGGTAAGAAGGGTGAAAGGTAGTTAATTGTTATATGGTGTGAGGTAGCATGCTCTTTGGGCAAGAGATCCAAGGTCACAATGGGTAAGTCCATGACTAAAAAGGTTTGTTGTTTTGACTTATAGTTGAGATAGACTAATCGATGCGGGAAGTCTATATGGGATGAAGAAAATTTAACTCCTTGAGGTCTTCGTGAAGCTGATCGATGCGGGAAGCTTCGGTTGCTCTTGTTTTTTTTTTGTTTTAAGCTTTACATAGTTTGTCCTTCGAGGGAGCAGTCTATTTATAGCAGCGATTGTCGAGAGGAAGATGTCCTTTTGAGGGAGTCATCTTTTGAGTGGAAGTTTGACTCAAGGAGTTATATCCCATGTGAGGGCTTTGAAGTCATGGACAAGACCAAGGTGGAAGATAGGACTCTTGTTCAAAAGGCAAGGTGGAATGACCATGGGATCTCATCTAAAGGTAGATGAAAAGTATCCATGAGAATCATGTTATGTGCAATGTCATGGTACACATATTCAAGAGAAGATAACAAGTGACGGGTACTCACATGATTCTTGTTTAATCGTTGGTGAGGTGTATGAAGTGAATAGCGCTCAAGGGACGAGCATGGAAAGAGACAAAAGGTGAGGTAGGACGACAAGTCAACAATAGAATGGTCGAAGATGCAAGGCATTAAGGGGCTCAGGTTCGGGTTTACCATCGAGTGAAGATAAATGATAAGCACCTGATCCGTAAGTATGGGTCACGATGTATGGTCCAAGCCAATTAGGAGAAAATTTTCCCCGTTTACTTTTTTCTACTTTGGTTACGTGTTGATTTTCTTTCGGAAAAGGTCACCGACTTGGAAGGTCTGTTCATGGACACGTTTGTCGTAGGCACGTTTGATACGTTTTTGGTAAACTTGAAGGTGATCCAGAGCGTTAAGATGATGTTCGTCTAGTAACTCTAACTATGCTAAATGGTCCTGACGAAAGTCATCATCAGTGAGCATGTCATGGAGAGAAATGCAGAGTGAGGGAATCTAGACTTCGAGAGGTAGGACTACCTCTGTACCGTAGACCAGAGAAAAGGGTGTGGCCGCAGTGGAAGTGCGAATACTAGTGCGGTATGCCCACAGGGAAAAAGGAATGTGTGTATGCCAATCCTTCCCAGTATCGTTGACCACTTTCATGAGAATCTTGTTTAGGGTTTTGTTAGTGGATTCGGCTTGGCATGTTGGTTTGTGGGTAATAGGGTGATGAGAAACTAAGTTGAATGCCAAAGGCATCACAAAGTTTTTGCAATGTTTTGTTTTTGAATTGTTTTCCATTGTCAGTGATGAGGCGATGAGGAACACCAAAGTGACAAATGATATGGTGGTTAATGAACTCACATATTTTCTCAACTTTCGTGGAGATGAGTGGTATGGCTTCCACCCATTTTGTATAGTATTCGGTAGCAGTGATGATCCATTGATGGCGTTGGGAAGAATGGGGATTGATTTCTCCGACAAGATCCAAACCCCATTGAGAGAAGGGCCAAAGGTCACAGGTGACCTGTAAGGTGTGGCTAGGTGTATGATGAAGATTGGAATGTTGTTGGCATTTTACACAATGTTTGATGTAGTCAACAATCATAGTTAAGGGCTGGCCCGTAATAGCCTGTGAAGAATACGCTTAAAGCAACAAGAAGGCCACCAAGTGACCTCCACATATGTCATCATGAACTTCCTTAATGGTATAAGGAATTTCAAAATTTGTGAGGCATCGTAAGAGAATACCATCAAAGCCCACTTATAGAGGAGTCCCCCAGGATGACATAACGAGAGACCTTTTTAAGGAAGGCGCGTTGTCCATTACGGGTGAGATCAGGAGGTAAGATGGAGAGAGAAAGGTAGTCGAGTATTATTTATACCAAAGGTCACTCGGGTTGAAGGTGATGGTTCCGATGGAGTAAACATCATGAGGTAAATAAGAAGGTGATTGTATTTGTTGTATGGTGACAAATATTTTAGAATCGGCGGGTGAAGCAGGTATTTGGGAAGCTAAGCAGGCCATGGTATCTGTAAATTTGTTGGTTGAACGTGGGATGGTTTGAAGGGTGTAACGATCAAAGGTGGTCAAAAGTACATCTACATGATGTTTATACTTTTGAAGTATCTCGTTACGACATTGGTATATACCATTGACTTGGTTTACGACCAATTGAGAATCACCAAAGATGTTGATGGATTTGACATCTAGGGCGTAGGCGGCTTGGAGACCTAGTATGAGCGCTTTGTATTCGGAAATATTGTTGGTGCATTCAAAATCTAGTTTGAAAGAAAACAACATGGGTTCACCATCAAGGGGAATGAGGATAATAACAGCCCCACCCCCACATTGACACTTGGAACCATCGAAGAAGAGTGCCATTTGGTAAGGATTTTCGTCCAGGAAAGGGTAGCAATCGACTCATCTGGAAAGTCAAAATTAGAGGGTTGATCCCCGAAAATAGGTGCATCGGCCAATTGGTCAGCATTGCTTGGCCCTTGATGGAATTTTGATGAATGAATTTGAGGTCAAGATCAGCTAAAAGCATAAGCCATCGTGTGACACACTGATTTTGATAAGGTTTGGCGTACATGAAGTGTAAGGGGTCGGTGTTGGTCACAACATAGGTTTTGTGGTTGAGTAGGTAATGACGAGTTTGGTGGCAATGAAAACTAAGGCTAAGCAAAGTTTTTCGGGATGGGTGTATCGGGTTTCATAGTCCAAAAGAGTATGGATTATGTAATAAACCACCGCTCCTCTGTGTTGTTCATCGCGATGAGTGATCATGGCTCCCAAGGAATGATCGGTAGCTGAGATGTATAGGTAAAAGGTTGATCGTCTTTAGGTGGAATGAGTATGGGTGGTTGGAGAAGGTATTGTTTTAGGGCCTCAAAAGCTTTGTGGCAGTCATCATCCCATTTAAAGGAGACATCCTTCTTGAGTAGATGATGAAATGGTTGACATCGATCAGATAATTGCAAAATGAAATGACGAATAGACTGCAATTTACCTTGCAAACTACGAGTTGTTTAAGGTTAGTGGGTGAGGCATTTCCAGAATGGCCTTGACTTTAGCAGGTCAACTTCTATACCACGTAGGGAAATGATAAATCCCAGGAGCTTTCTTGAGAGAACTGAAAGACACACTTCTTAGGCTGAAGGTGGACATGAATATTTAATGAGGTGGTCAAAAATGGTTTTGAGGATGACAAGGTGTTCGAGTGGCACTTAGATTTGGCCAAGAGATCGTCCACGTAATCTTCCAATATGCGATGCATGATGTCATGGAAGATGTAAGTCATAGCCCGCTAATATGTGGCACCAACATTTTTAAGGCCGAAAGGCATGACTCGATAGTAAAAGGTCCCCCAAGGGGTGATGAATGAGGTTTTGTGTTGATCCTCTGGGGCAAGCAGGATTTGGTTATAACCCGAGAAGCCATCCATGAGTGATAGCATCTCATGGCCAGCGGTAAGGTCAACCAACTGGTCAATACCAGGTAAGGGAAAGTCATCTTTCGGACATGCTAGGTTGAGGTCACGGAAGTCCATGCAAATATGGAGTCCCCCTGTCACCTTAGTGATAGGGACAATGTTAGAAATCCAACGAGGATAATCAATGGGTAAGATGAAGGAAACGAAAAGAAGGCAGCTGAAGTTCTTCTTTGACGAGAAGGGAAATGCGAGGGTGCATTTTCCTCGCTTTTGTTTGATGGGTTTGGCATCGGGAATGGTTACGATATTGTGGACCACTATGGTGGGGTCAATATCGGGCATGTTTGTGTAAGACCAAGCGAAAGCGTGGTTATGGTCTTTAAGGAAAGAAGTGATGGCTTCTTGTTCAATAAGATCTAAAGATTGACCGATCTTTAGGATGTGTGGGTCATCCTGAGTATGAATGTTGATCTCGATAGTCGATTCATTCAACATGGTTTGTGTCTCAGAAGGTAACGACCGATGAATATATGAGTCTTTGCACCAAGGTAGGTGAGTATAGAGTCATCATCTTGACATTGAATGATGTTAATTGAAGGTGTATCATCATCGATCATTTCAGATACAGGAAGGGAAGAGTGGAAGGGCCTCGCCCTCACGTTGATAAGTCAAGGCCCCAAGGAAATGGTGTTTATGAAAAAAAAAAGTTAGGAGGGATAGATTCAGATCCATCGACTCCGTCGGTGAGGGTGGTGATGAAGGTGGAGCGGGTGAAGAAGGTGGAGAAGGGCTAGTGTCCTTAATGAGTTCAATGTGGGCCTGTTTGGTAGGTGGTTCGGAAAGTCGATACCACTATGGTCGTTATGTTTGCGGGTGGTACATGGAATGACAGTATGGCGGCCTTGCTCGTAAAAGATCCAAAACAAAACCCTTCCATGCACATCGGTGTAGGAAGGTGTGGGCGAAATGATGATTGGTAAGTGATTGGAAGTCGATGGAAAATGGGTGAGTTTGTGATGGTGGTTCGGGTGTGTAAGTGGTAGTATCAAGTCCCCCATAGGTGAGACTAGTACGAAGGTGAGGGGGACCATACAGGAGACGTTCTCCTATACGGTGATCATAACGAGGGTGTTGGTGAAGGCTTCGTACTCTTGTGGAGTAAGGAATGTGTTGACACTATATAGGCGGTACTCCCCCAAAGTGAGGCGTTGAAAAACACCTTCCAAGGGATCGGTGGTTGGTATGTAGGTAGATGGAATGGATGAAGTGTCGAGGTCGATGTGGAGGTAGAGTTAATGGATTGGGAAGTTAATGGGTCGGCCGTGGAGGTTGTGGTAGCGGTAGGAATGGAGGAGGTATGTGTGGTTGAGGTAGCAGCAGCTGTATTGGTAAGTAGAGGTGTAGGTGAAGTGGTGGTGGTCATGGAGGTAGATGCTTTAATGGGTATGAGCACATCATTGGGTCGGTAAAGCATGTTGCATGTTTTAAAAGGTGATGGATCAGCTGGAATGGTATAGGTGTGTCCTTCATGTTCAAACTTTACACAACGATGTAAAGTGGAAGGAACGCAACCCATGACATGAATCCAAGGTCTGCCAAGCAATAGTTATATTGGAATTCCCCCTCCAAGACGTAGAATAGTTCTGGAATAGTGTGGGGGCCCACGCGAATGTGGAGGATGATGGTGCCTAGTGTAGAGGTGATAACGTCATTGAATGAACGCAACATGACAGGATGTTTATGCATGCAATTTTCAAGTATGCGCATTTGAGCGAATGCATGGGATGAAATGATGTTAATGCTAGCGCCCCCATCAATCATCACATGGTGTACCCGTATGTCATCGATGTGGATAGAGATGAAGAGGGTTGGGTCCGGGTCATCGTTTTGGTGTGGCGCGATCTCTTCCTCTGAGAAGCTAAGGGAGGCTACTTGGTGAATAGGGTGGGGTGAAGATGAAGGTGGTAATTTGGTGAGAGAGGCTACATGATGGGGTGTGATAATGGAGGCTACGGGTGTAGGGTCATTGGGTAAAACCTCAATAGATTGAAGAACCTCCATGAGAGCTTGACGATGGGATTCTGAGGTTTGAATGAGGTCATATAAGGACATCTTGAGGGGAGATTGGTGTAATTTTTGAGCATGGTGTGATGTGTGACGCCATTAGAAATGGGGTACGTGGGGCCGTGGATAGTGATTTTAGGTATGGGTGTAGATGGTATGTTGGGTATAGGATTGGTTGGTGGGTCAGTCACCTTTTCTTTACCTTTATCCTTCGAGCACATGTAGTGACGTGTATCATGTTGATTTTAGGGGAGTTAGAAATGGAGAAGGTGTAGGGTGAGTGGTATAATGACACGATGGGCAAAAACCTACTCGGAGGAGAAAAACCCTGTGAGGTGAGTTGGGTGCAACGACATTTGGGTGGTGGCGTGGCAAGTTCTCTAATGTGAACCATGTTAATTTCAAATCTTGGGGTGGCTCTAGGAGGCTGTGAGGGTGGAGTTTGTGGTTGTTGAGTGGGCAGTGTGGGAATGGGTGTCGGTGAAGTAGGGTCCTCGTCGAGAAGGTCATCATCATCAAAGTTGGCTTCCGGAGGACATAACTGGATCAAGGATGGTTTTCAATGCCTTGCATTTCTCCACATCGTGCCCTGGCACACGATGGTAGGCGCAAATTTTAGTATCATCAAACCCTTTTGGCTTAGGTTTGAGGGGGTCATAAGGTCTGAGTGGTGGTAATGTGATGACATAAGTCTCAAGGAGGTTGGTTAAAATTTTGGCATAGACCCTGCTAGTGGATCGCAATGGGAAGTGAACGTGGGTTTGGGTGTAGGTGTGGTTGATTGTTGAGGAATGGTCTTTGGAAGAGGAGGAGCGGATCGAGCTATGGTTTTGGGTGTCGTGGTTTTGGGTGTCATGTTTGTTTAGGTAGGGGTATGGTGGATGAACTGGTAGGAGGGTGTGTAGTTGTTTTGACTATCTTATTGTGGGGTAGTGGAGTTTTGTTTTTGGGTTGCACCTTCTTGGGTAAAGGTGATATGGGTGTACGAGGTCTAGAAGGAAAGGCAGATGGGGGAAGAGGATGAGTTACCCATGGGGATAATGGAGGTGCTATGAAGGTAGAGGATGTGGGTCGTGCAGGAGGTGTAAGGGACAAAGATTGAAGTGTAGTGGGTAGTGAAGGAATTGCTGAAGGTATTGGAGGTATGGGTGGTAGCGATGCTATAGGTGCGGGTGTAAGTCATGTTGGGCATCTGGGTAGGTTAGAGGTTTGTGAGGAAGGAATGGGTTGTTGTGCTTTTGGTTTATTGATGGGTGGAGGTTGCTTGACCATGTTGGGAAGTTGAGGTCTTAAGATAGATGGGATAGGTGAAGGTGTGATTGGCACAGCCAGGGTATGAGTTCTATGGGTTTGGTGCTTTTGCTTGGGTGTCGAGTAGGTGTGGTGTTGACTTTGGAGGATGTAAATAAATCTAGTTTGATAGGTGGATGAGTAAGGCTGGTGGTTGGGGTGACCCCTAAGGTGGTAATAGGTTTAGTCGAGGCAAATGTTGTAGGTGTGGGTTTGGGTTTAGATGTAGTTTGGGTTATGGGTAAGGGTGTATGTGAAGTTATGATGGGTGTCGTGGAAGGAGTTGTGATAGAGGTGGTTGTGTTTGGTTTGATTGGTTGGAATACTTTTGGGTAGATAGTGGAAGTATCAGTAAGTGACATCTGCATCTGTGTTGAGACCGGAAGTAGAAGACACCCCCATAATAAGGCTCTATCCACATAATCTAAGTGATCGGCCAAACGTGAGAACAACACGTCTATGGGTGGAGTTGATGAGGACCTAATGGCAATTCCCATAAAATGTGTCTTAGAGATAGGAAATTGGCTAGCTTCAGCTTCCATGGGTAGGAGAGCCGAAAGTAGGTCTGCAGGATTTTGGGTAGCTGATGGAGAATGCTCACCAAGAGGAAAAGGTATCTCAACTGGGTCTATGATAGGTGGAGGAGATGATGGGAGCTCCTCTATAGGTGGAGGAGATGATGGGTGCTCCTCTGTGGGTGGAGGAGGTAATGGGTGCTCCTCTGTGAGTGGAGGAGGTACTGTGGGTACCGGTTCTCTAAGTGGAGAAGCCAAAGGTGAAATGGTCTCGATGTTAGCGGAAGACTCCTCCGTAGGTGATGAAGGAGATGAAAGGTGTTCCTCTGCGGGTGGAGGAGCAGGTGTAGTGGATTCCAATGCGGAAGGAGGATTTCGGGCTAGGATTTCCTCTATGGAAGGAATATGGGGTAACTGGGAGGCGACAGTACACGCATTAAAAATAGTGTGAACCTCGCGGGTATGAGTATCATGAGTTGAGGTCTCACCGGTTTGATCAGACGAAGGGGCATGGTTGGGAAATGGTTTCTTGAAGATGTGTAGGTTTTGGTTGGCAGGTGCATTAGGATTATCCATGGTTAACTCACCTTTCTCGAGCATTTCTTGGACAATATTTTTGAAAGTGATGCAATTTCCATCACTATGACCCTTTACTCGATGATAGTTATAGAAGTCATGTTCTTTATACCATGCGGGCATGGGGCGAGCAGGGTCAAAACCAATGTGTGGTTTTATAGGTGGAAGGGTAATGGCCCGACTTTGATAAGATTTTCTAAGACAAAAGAGTAAGGTTCCCCAATTGGGGTGTATTTCCGCTTGCTCTCATCTGAATTGAAAAGTTTAGGATGGGTGAGAGATTAGATGAGGGGGTAGCTTGATTTGACGGATGAGCTAGGCTAGCCTTGAGTACCACGTTTAGCGGTGCCCTTAGCTTTTGAGTAATTGGTTTGTGGTTTGGAAGAAGAAGAGGTATCATTCGACTTGAATGCCAAATTCTTATTGCATAATTGGATTTTCTTCTCTTCGATGGCCCGAATCTCTAACTTTCATGCCATAGTGAATGCTTCATCGAATGTTCGGAAGGTTTGGACCTACAAGGTCGGTGAGATATGTCTAGCACAAGCCCATGTGAAGAGCTCAATGAGTTCTATTTGTGGCAGTTAGAAGGTGAGTTGATTGATCAAGCTACGCCAATGAGTGACAAAATCTGCGATAGATTCATCCTCATACTGACGTGTGGAGTATAGGTCGAGTCATGGTAACCTTCTTGACGATATTGATAGAGAAATGATCCAAGAAGGCTTGGGCTACTTGATTGAATGAGAATATAGAGTGTCTAGGTAACCCACTATACCAATCTAATGCAGGTCCAGTCAGAGACATGGGAAAGGTTCTCAAGAGCAAGGCATCATCGTGAGCGATCAGATAACACCCATGTTTGAATGACCGCAAATGTTGTTGTGGGTCTTCTTTGCTATTGAAATGATTGAATTTAGGCATTTCCCAATGCACGGGATATGGGCGGATAGGAATGGATGGGTGGATGGGTTTGTTGCAAATCTCATCATAGGTGAGAGTGTTGTGGGAGCTGAAAAATGCCTCCAATGTCTGCATCTTGTCCAACATCAATTTGATTAGGTCATTGGTAGGTTACAATGATTGGGGCCTCCTGTAGCATGAGGGGGTTGGTTTTGGGCATATAACGAGGGTGGCACTCTAGTGTATGGTGCTGCCATGTTGGTTGATTGAGAAGAAGGCAGTGAAATAGGGGGTATGTACCCAGAGTGAATAATAGATGAAATGGGAGGTGGCTGATAGTATGTATATGGAGGTGGAAGGGTCGTGGTAACCCTAGTGGAAATGGGGGCTAATGATTGTGGAATGGAAAGGACCACGTTCTAAAAAGGGGTAGGGGTCACCGACACTGGGAGGTGGCAGTGTAGCTACGGGTATGTGTGAGACATTAGGGGTAGATGAGGTTGCGTTTTGGGTAGTTATCGAGGGTATGGTGGATGTGGCAGGTGCCACGGAGGTGGAAGACATGGCAGTCATAGCGGGTATAGGACCTAGCTACAAACGACTGGGGTAAGGTAGATGCGGGCAACACAGAGCTAGATGGGGCTGATGTAGGAGTGGGAGCGAGAGTCGGGGGATAGATACGGGCATGCCGTATATCAACTGACCCGAGGCATCTCGAGTGGATGAATGGGAAAGGTAAAACTACAAAGCGCAGGGTTTTGGTCAAGGAGTCGTGTGAACTCCTCATCTCCGTAGTAGCGATAGTGATAGGTTGGATGGGATCCATGGCTGGTGATAAAATGGAAGGTGGTGAAGGACTAGGTGGGAGTGGTTGACAACTGGCATGAAATACGAGTGCACTTGCTTGTTTTCAGGTCAGCACCATGTGAACCAGTACTGATCAGGTAGAGTTGCTTCTCTGTAAATGACACAAAAAATAACAGGAATAGGTGAATCTGATGGTAAAAAGTGTATTAGGTACCAAATGTGGGTTGGGAAATGAAATAGGCTAACCGATGCCGGTTAGGGAAAACCGACGCCGGTCAGGGGTAACCATTGCGATCACTGTAGAAAATGGACAGTGAGTGAAAAACAAGGTAGGAGGTCAAATCGATGGTGTATGCCAAATCTACAGTTTTACAATGTCAATGGGAATGATGGCAATGATAGGGACTGTGAAAAGTGGAAGAAGATGAATAAAATGTCCCTTTGGGTAGGTTAACAAAAGGACCTGGAACCGTCGGTTGGGTATAACCGACGACGATCGTCGAGGGTAACCGATGATTACTATTGTGAAATTGAAACAGTGATGAAAGAATAGTGGTTGTGAATTAAAATTTGATGTGGAATCAGACCCAAAATTTTGAGAATGATGATAATATGGTCCAGGCACACTCAGGTGAAGCCGAAATACACCAGCTGTGATGAGGAGCGTGCAAGGATGAACAAGAAAAAAATGAAGAACGTGATCTTTCACCTCAAAACACAAGCCAAGCAGAAACACTAAGAAAAATGTGATCCTAGGAGTGCCTTTTCTATTATGTTTGTTTAGCTTATGTTATTTAAGGACTGACACATGAACTGTGAAATAGAGTTTTTTGGTGAGGATGGCTTCCTACGAAGAAGGAGATCTAAAAGGTGAGGTTTCAGGTATGTTATGGTGGGGGCGGGCCTCGCTCTGAAGTATGACTCAGAGCAAAGCGGCCAGTGGGTGCCCACTCATGATCATGTGATCACCTATAGCTTCTTCCAGGTAAGATGTTGTTTAAGAATGTGTGTATTTTCAATTTTTGTGAGGTTTGGTAAGACTCGAGAGAGAGAGAAAGAGAAAGAAAGTGCTTTCTACGGTTTGTTTGTCAACCATCAACTGGTCATGACTTCCAGCGTATAGGTTGCCCTCAATTAATGTGAGCTAATGCGATAAATCAAAATGCAATGCACTTATTTTTAAGCCCAAATCGAAGTGTGAAGTTGGATGACACAAAAAGATGAAGAGGAAGAGGGATGCTCTTTCACTACAATGCAAAAAACACGAAGAAATGGTTCTTTTTAATTACACCAAAAGAAAGGTTTCTTTTAGAGAAAATAGAAAGAAAAGGTAGGTTACCAAGGAAGAAAATTAATGTGTATGCTTTTCAGAAGGGAAACAAACACACAACTTTTCCTAGGAATGAATAAAATGCAAGGAACCCCGGATGGGTCCCACCGGGCATGCCAAAATGTTTCACCTGATTCTTAGACGTTTCTTTGAAGTATTGACGAAACAGATAGGGTAACGGGCATAGGAGGAATACCTGTTTTAATGTTGGTTGATGGGTTGTTGCGCGTGTATGACTTCCGAATCCACAACTGATTGTGAGAGCTTCCTTTTGGCTAGGAGGAACTACCTGTAATGAAAAGCAAGACCACTAGAAAGAGTTAAACAATATGTGCAGTGAACTGCCTAGCATGTGCTAGATCCGGGAAGTGTGATACTTCCTAGATGGTATCAGTCCATTGTTTTAAACAATTTAATGTGAGAAATGAAGTAAATCCTATTGTAATTTGAAATGATTTAGGTATCTCACTTAAAACACAATAAGAAAGATCTAATCTAACAGGCTAGGTTAGAATAGGATCCGAAGGTCAAATAGTTGGTTTTGGGTCTCTGTAGGTCTGACAAAAGTCTCAGGTAGGTCACAGGTGATTAAGGGGATGTAAAATTAGGTGGATAGGTCCTTGTTCAGGTTGTATGAGCACATACAGTAACCGATGCTGGTTAAGGGTGACCGACGGTGGTTAGGCGTAACTCGGTGCTGGTTACTGTGGAGTTCTGGGGATGCCACAAGAATGGGTTTGGGGTCTCCTTTGTGATTGCACAAAGGATTTTGGTTGGTCGGGATGAGGTATTGGGTGATTTGGGAGGGATTTGGTGAGGTTTTAATGGGTATATGGAGGGGGAATGTTGAAGGAGGTCAATGGGTGGCTAGGTAAACAATAGGTGATAATATAATGACAAAATGAAGTGAATCGAGAAGTAGAATGTTTTACTTACTTGGATTCTGGTCTTGGACACCTGTGAGTGAGGGATGGGGGTGTTGGTAAGAGGTTGAAGGTTACAGGTGATCACCAATCGTAGGAGAGCTTCTGCATGGGTTGCATGTGCATTCCTCTTTGCTTGGTTAGATCAGATCATTGTTGGGGTGGTTGTGTAGGAGAAAATACTTGATCTCCTTCCTTGCATGTGTGTTCTCGCTAGAATTCGATCTCAAAAGATACGATATCTCTCAGGAAGATCTCAATGTTTGCCAAATTTTTCCAATCTTTTCCAACCTTGCCAAAAATAAGGTTGTTTCGGTTAAGGCGGGATTTCCTAGGTTTGCTAAACTAGGGAGATCCTCTTGATTTTCTCGGATCTCTCGTGTCGTTAACCTGCGGATTAAACTGGAAGCTTCTTATAAGCATGCGGGAATGTGGTTAGAGAGAATGTAGGTATTGATTTTTAGGTTTTGGTAAGTCTTAGGGTTATGAAAACTTACCTCTTGAATAGGTCTTAGGGTGAGTTGACTTGATGAGGTGTCAGGTGGATATTATTTAAATTAAGATATTTAAATAATAAATATGGAAGGATAATGAATTAATTTAATTAAATTAATATTAGTGAGGTGAAGGGGACCATGGCTAGAGTGAATATGATGACGGGTGCTTATTTGTCGAGGGACCAAAGGGAGTGTGACCTAATTTTAGTGTCTACACCCACAAGTTCAATGAATAGTCAAGCCTCATTAGTCTCGCAGCAAATCACTTTATTAACATAAGCGCAATAAATAGTCAAACCATCCTTGGAAATTCCTAAAATCCCCATGCTCCCACTATGGCATTCAATGAAAATTCAAGCCTTGTAGTCTAAAATCACTTTGTACCCACAAGTTTAATGAATAGTCAAGCCTTGGTAGTTCGTAAAATCACTTTGTACCCACAAGTTCAATGAATAGTCAAGCCTTGGTAGTCCATAAAATCACTTCATATCCACAAATTCAATGAATAGTCAAGCCTTGGTAGTTCATAAAATCATTTTGTACCCACAAGTTCGATGAATAGTTAAGCCTTGGTAGTTTGTAAAATCACTTTGTACCCACAAACTCAATGAATAGTCAAGCCTTGTAGTCCATAAAATCACTTTGTGCCCAAAAATTCAATTAAATCACTTTGTAGTTGGTAGTCTATAAAATCACTTTGTAGTCTATAAAATCACTTTGTACCCACAAGTTGAATGAATAGTCAAGTCTTGGTAGTCAGCAAAATCACTTTGTTCCCACAAGTGCAATGGCCTTAGTAAATCTATAAAATCTATTTGTTCCCACAAGGGAAATGAATAGTCAAGCCTTGGTAGTCTATAAAATCACTTTGTTCGACAAGGGCAATGAACATTCAAGCATTGGTAGTCAGCAAAATCACTTTGTTCCCACAAAAGCAATGAGCAGTCAAGCCTTGGTAGCTCAAATCCACTTCCTCCCGCAAGGGCATACGATGAAGCAGTCAAGCCTTGGTAGTTCCTAAAATCACTTTGTTCCCACAAGAGAAATGAAGCAGTCAAGCCTTGGTAGTTCATGAAATCCCCTTCTTCCCTTGAGGGCATAAGATGAACATCGAAGCCTTGGTAGTTCCTAAAATCACCTTCTTCCCTCAAGGGCATTGATGAATAGTCAAGCCTTAGAAGTCTATAAAATCACTTTGTTCCCAAAAGTTCAATGAATAGTCAAGCCTTGGTAGTCAGTAAACTCACTTTGTTCCCATAAGGGCAATGAGCAGTCAAGCCTTGGTAGTTCCTAAAATCCACTTCTTCTGCAAGGGCATTGATGAATAGTCGAGCCTTGGTAGTTCCTAAGATCCACTTCTTCCCAAGGGCATTGATGAATAGTCAAGCCTTGGTGGATCCTAAAATCCCCTTCTTCCCACAGGGAATTCAATGAACAATCAAGCCTTGGTAGTTCCCAAATCCTCTTCTTCCGCAAGGGCATTCAATGAACAATCAAGCCTTTGGAGTTCCTAAAATCCCCTTCTTCTGCGATGGCATTCAATGAATAGTCAAACCTTTGTGGTTCCTAAAATCCCCATATTCCCGCAAGGGCATTGATGAACAACCAAGCCTTGGAAGTCCATAAAATCCCCTTCTTCCCGAGGGCTTTCAATGAACAACCAAGCCTTGGAAGTCCGTAAAATTCCTTTCTTCATGCAAGGGCATTCAACCGAATAGTCAACCTTAGAAGTCCATAAAATCCCCTTCTTCCCACAAGGGCATTGATGAACAACCAAGCCTTGGAACTCTATAAAATCCCTTCTTCGCGAGGGCATTGATGAACAACCAAGCCTTGGAAGTCCATAAAATCCCCTTCTTCCCAAGAGGCATTGATGAACAACCAAGCCTTGAAAGTCCATAAAATCCCCTTCTTCCTCTGAGGACATTGATGAACAACCAACCTTGGAAGTCCATAAAATCCCCTTCTTCCCACAAGGGCATTCATAAAAAGCCAAGCCTTGGAAGTCCATAAAATCCCCTTCTTCCCACAAGGGCATTCATGAACAACCGGTCCTTGGAAGTCCATAAAATCCCCTTCTTCCCACAACGGCATTCATGAACAACCAATCCTTGGAAGTCCATAAAATCCCCTTCTTCCCGCAGGACATTGATGAGCATCGACCTTGGAAGTACATAAAATCCCTTCTTCCCATGAGGGCATTCAATGAAGAGTCAACCTTGAAAATCCATAAAATCCCCTTCTTCCCACAAGGGCATTCAATGAATAGCCAATCGTTGGAAGTTCATAAAATCCCCTTCTTCCCGCAAGGGCATTCAATGAACAGTCAACCTTGGAAGTCCATAAAATCCCCTTCTTCCTGCAAGGACATTCAATGAATAGTCAACCTTGAAAGTCCATAAAATCCCCTTCTTCCCGCAAGGGCATTCAATGAATAGTCAACCTTGAAAGTCCATAAAATCCCCTTCTTCTCGTAATGGCATTGATGAACAACCAAACCTTGGAAGTCCATAAAATGCCCTTCTTTCCATAAGGGCATTCAATGAAGACTCAAGCCTTGGTAGTTCCTAAAATCCCCTTCTTCCTGCAAGGGCATTCAATAAATAGTCAACCTTGGAGGTCCATAAAATCCCCTTCTTCCCGCAGGGCATTTTATGAACTACCAAGCCTTCCGAAGTACATAAAACGCCCTTCTTCCCGCAAGGGCATTGATGAACAACCAAGTCTTGGAAGTCCATAAAACACCCTTCTTCCTACAAGGGCATTGATGAAAAACTAAGCCTCTGAATTCCATAAAACCCCTTCTTCCCACAAGGGCATTGATGAACAACCAAGCCTTAGAAGTCCATAAAGCCCCTTCTTCCTGCAGGGCATTCATGAGCAGTCAAGCCTTGGTAGTTACTAAAATCCCCTTCTTCCCACAAGGGCATTCAATGAACACCAAGCCTTGGAAGTCCATAAAATCCCCTTCTTCCCGCGAGGGCATTCAATGAACAACCAAGCCTTGGAAGTCCATAAAACCCCCTTCTTCCCACAAGGGCATTCAATGAATAATCAACCTTGGAAGTCCATAAAACCCCCTTCTTCCCGAAGGCATTGATGAATAATCAACCTTGGAAGTCCATAAAATCCCCTTCTTCCCGCAAGGGCATTGATGAACAACCAAGCCTTGGAAGTCCATAAAACCCCTTCTTCCCAAAAGGGCATTCAATGAACAACCAAGCCTTGAAGTCCATAAAATCCCCTTATTTCGGCAAGAGGCATTCAATGAATAGTCAAGCTGGGTAGTCAATAAAATCACTTTGTTTCTGACAAGGGCATTGATGAACAACGAAGCCTTGGAAGTACATCAAACCCCCTAATTCCCGCAAGGGCATTTAATGAATAGTTGAGCCTTGGTAGTCAATAAAATCACTTTGTTTCTACAAGGGCATTCATGAACAACCAAGCCTTGAAATACATACAACCCCTTATTGTGAACAATCAAGGGCATTGATGAAATCGCTCGAGGGGATGCATTGAGCGACTTTTGTGATAAGAAAGGCTTGGAAGTAAATCTTGCAAAGACAAAACTCATGGCATTTAATACAACCAAGAAAGTAGCATCTACAATGAATTTGTTGTACAAAGGAAAACAAGTTGAAGTGGTGTACTCTTACACCTACTTGGGTGTGGTTTTCTCTGGTCCACCTTTTAGCTTTGTTCGGCTATAGAAGCAAGACTGAGCAAAGGGTATGCAACATTGATGGTCTTGGAAAGACAATGTTTTCAGCTCCAATTTCAAGATATTCAGACAAAGATTTGACTTTTTCATACATTGGTTACACCAGCACTTTTATACGGATGTGATGTTTGGGGTCCATATTTGAGACAAAATGATTTCAATCGTATGGAAAGAGTTTTCATTTCCATGTTATCAAAGAATATTCGAGCCAAAAGAACAGTTCCTCACTCAATTATTCTTGTTGAGTTTGGGGTATGTCCTCTCTTTATCTCTTTGATTTTCAATGTTATCACTATGTTGCATCGGCTTCGATGTATGACAAAATCATTTTCTAGTCACTTGACAAGTATCCATATTTGGCACTTTTGCTAAAAAGGGTTGCAAATCTTGTTGGTATGTAAGAATTACTACTCTCCTTCAAAAGTTGAATATTGATATAGATAGACTCCCTCCTCTTGGGTTTTCTATTAATCCTCCTCAACTCACTAAACAAGAAGTTAACAGGGGTATACGAGAGGAGCTCACTAAGTCTTATTTGAAAGTTACATGGTTTTCTCCAAAAGAGCCTTTGAAACCAAAGCTTCCATGAATATCAAAAGAAAATTCCAAAATACATGAAGAGGTTTCTACCTTCATACCTAAGGATCCCTTTAGCTTAGTTTCGCATTTGCTCTCACCCTCTTGAGATGGAATATGATCATAGCCTTCCACAACATGAGCAGATTTGTCAGTTGGGTTTTCTAGAACTTGAAAGTGAAGAGCATTTTATATTCAAGTCTTTTCAAAAATTCCAATGGATCTTTAAGGAGTCTCATTCAATATGAAGATAAAAAATGCTTAGCTTTATTTATTCGTGAGATACTTGAAGTTTGGGAAAGAACACTCAAACTGCAGTCCTCAAATACAAATGAGTACAACAATATCAGTTCTTACTTCCAAATTATGGATTTCAAGAATCTTAAGAGATCTCATATGCGAGACAACCTTGTCCGAGATGTGTCGGACAACACACTTTCTATTGGTTTCAAGTTGTTTCCTTTTACGGAGATGTTTTGGCACTCCCTTTATGTTTTGGTTCTTTGTTTGTATTTTCTGTCCCATAGGCCATTCTTGGCCTTCTGTGGACATTAATATCTAAATTAAATTAAATATTGCCGCATGGGCATTTTATGAATAGTCGAGCCTTGGTAGTCAATAAAATCACTTTGTTTCTACAAGGGCATTTAATGAACAGTCAAGCCTTGGTAGTCAATAAAATCACTTTGTTTCTACAAGGGCATTCAATGACTATTTGTTTTTACAAATAAAATCACTTTGTTTCTACTTTGTCGAGATGTGTCGAGAACGCACTTTCTATTGGTTTCAAGATAACCTTCTAGCAGTTGATTTGTTGTTTCCTTTTTCTGGAGATGTTTTGGCACTCCCTTTATGTTTTGGTTCTTGGTTTGTATTTTCTGTCCCATAGGCCATTCTTGGCCTTCTATGGACATTAATATCTAAATTAAATTAAATATTCCCACATGGACATTTAATGAATAGTTGAGCCTTGGTAGTCAATAAAATCACTTTGTTTCTACAAGGGCATGTAATGAACAGTCCAGCCTTGGTAGTCAATAAAATCACTTTGTTTCTACAAGGGCATTCAATGACTAGTCAAGCCTCGATCCATAAAATCAGTGTGTTTCAACAAGGTCATTCAATGACAAGCCTCAATGGCTGCGACGCCTCTTAAACAATTCAAACCTCTGTAATATAAAAATCTTAACTGAAAAAGGTTAAATATGATCAGATTGGAAATGGCATGCTTAAATCAAACAGATTGGCTTTATAATAATTTCAGAAGGTTGTGTTTGGATAATTCTTTTAAAGTTCAAAAACCTTTCAACACAATGCAAACATAAAACTAATTAGTAGTGAATTGGGTTTGTATACTTCTTTTAAACTTCAAAAATCTTCAACAATGCATTGAGTTGGGGAATGCAAACATAAAACTTACATTGGAGAATGAGATCAGTAATGCCTTGTTATAAAATAACAGTTTGCACCTATATACAAAATATAGAGACAGCAAAGCTGCCAACAGCAGAGATTCTTAGCTCAATGAATCAGCAAGCAAAGAAGAGCTTTTCCGAGCAAGAAGAATAAGAAATTCAACAAATTGACCAAAATAGAAGAAGAATCCTCTCTGTTCTTCAGCTTTTTTCAGGCATTCAAAAGAATGAATCCTGCTCTTTTTTCTTCAAAAGAGTATTCTATACCTTGCTGCTCGTGATCAATGTAAATCTGTTGTAGCTGCTGCTGCTGAGGCTGCATTACACTATGAGGTAATGGAGTAGAGTTGCTAAGGACAACAGGGCTCGACAATAGCAAAGGAGTTGCAATCTGAGACAGAGGCGTTTTTACAGGTGTTATGGACATAGGGATTGCCATGGAAGCAGGGGTCATATTCTCTTCATCTGGCACAGTAATTGATTTGTTGGGGGAGGAGTGAACATTGGAATAGTTTTCAGGGGACTACTACCATTTGGCCTCATCTTATGGATGTCTTCCAAGGAATTTGCATTGGATTGGGAAGGAGTTGTGGGAACAGGTGAAAGCGGTCGACGTGTTGGCTGGATGAAATTTATTTCGTTATCTTGACCTGCTGGAGAATGAGAATAAAAGAATGTTTGTGTGGATTTAGCCCAGCCACATCCAAACCTCTTCGTCCTAATAAAAGAAACGAAGAAATTATGTTAGTTTCTAGTCAGTCAATGAGAATGCCAAAGGGACTTCAACAACCAGAGAGAAAAGGCAGCACAGTTTTTGTGGTTTATATATGGTTGGATAGATTGTGCAATTTAATATTTAATAAATAACCAGTACTGACCTGCAGATAAGGTATTGAAATCATCCTCGTGTCGGCTCTGCATATTGAATGCTGTTCTACTATCTCTTCTGGTCTCCTTCATGGTATTTGGCATCAGATGGCGAGAGACTGCTGCACCATTTGCCTTTGGAGGCAGAAAATCTAACGTGGCAGCTTGTAGCATGGCTCCCCAAGAGAAAGGCGTCTGTTTCCATTTACCGTTGATGGACGATGACTTTGAGTCTTCCTAGCACTGTTTGATTTTGCAGGACTGGGTTTTGCAGGACTAGGTTTTGACCCAAATAGTGCTTCCTGCTCTGTCATAAGCTGACCGTGAAGCCTCTTCTGATCCTGCAATGTAGGATAATGTGACAGTTTAGAAGGTATTATTAAGTTAAACATAAATAACCCAATTGAATCCTCAAGCTGTAAAAGGTATTACTAACACGTTGCCTTCTCCGTTCTTGTTCCTTCTGTTCTCTCATAAGGTTATAATCTTCTAACATTTGAAGTAGAGGAACCTGGTTTAATATAGATAACGATGAAATGAGAATCCTATTTCAGATCTAGAGTACAAAGTAAAATAGATGTAGATGTAAAACACCCACTGTCAAACTATAAAAAGATATCTCCGATGCTTGCTTGGCAGGAAAACTCAAGTTCTTACATAATAGTATCTCCGAAAAGCAAGAACCTACCCTATCATAGAGAAATTCCTTGCCCCATTCCTCTTCCCATGCCAGAGTCTTTGCCACCAAGCCTTCCACCATTGCTGCATTGGAAAAATGCATATGCAAACAGAAATAAATACAAATTTCTTTACAGATACTGCAGAAATAACATATGGAAAGAGCAAGCTACAGAAAACGTGAGTATTCTAGATAGTCTCTTACATGGTAATTTGCTAACCGCCGCACGAGCACGCTCTGCACGCTTCAATGTAAGGTGTGCACCCCTGCTTGCACTGTATCGATTTTCATCCTGTCCCAACCACAAATACTATCATATTTGCATGGTAAAAACCTGAATATAGAATCTAGCCAAGTCTAGTCGTTATCTAGCCAACACAGAATGTAGCCAACATATTGTGTACCTTGTTATAATCCTCTAGCCAGACCTCCTCTTCACATGCAGCCATCCATTTTTCAATTTTCTCAAGGATTTCCTTCCTGCTAAATGCCTCTTCTTTTGTCTTTGCTATCTGTTCTTCAATTGTTTCAAGAAGTACAGAAGGATCAACCAGCCCTGAAAATTTTCAAGAGGAAAACAAAATGGCGTCAAATGACCAAATGAAAATACAGAATTAGTATAAAACGTGAGTAGTAAAATAAAAAGTGCCCAAAAACATACCAGAATCCATGGAGGCAATTGTTTCATCAATAGTAATATTACTTTCTACAAAAAGATGAGTCCTCCTACAAATTTCTTCCAACTCTGTTCGCTTCTTTAGAACAAGTTCCTTCATCTTGCTTCCTTTCAGCTCCTCCAGCCTTGCAACCTCTGCTTCCACCTACATCATCATAATAAAACTCAGAAACCAGGTGAAGAAAGCATTTATATGCACAAGCATAACATCAATATCTGCAAAAACATAGGACGCATCAACATATGCACAACATTAATCAAGTTTGTATGGCATACACTTTCAATGAATTCCTCTGACAAGGAATTGGGAGAGCAGATTTCATGCTCTGAAGCTGCAATATTGCAGGTAACACTTTGGAACATCTGTTGCTCTTCAATAGGAGTGTCCATTAAATTCCAGAGTTCAAGCATAGTAGTAGCCAAATCTTGAAGCTGTAAACATCCACAGCAGAAGAGTTTTAGAATCAAAGCAAGTGATAGCACAATACCTTGGACGGAGAAATGCCAACAAAAGGAAATGTGTTGTATTATAGAATCACAACCAAAATCTCTTGGAACTTGCCTTTTGCATTCGATTCTTTTCACTTCTCGCAATGTATGAATTGTCATGGCTAGTCTTTCAATAGTATCGTCACTAATGCTCTTTGGCTGTTCTGACTCTTCCAAGCTTGGATGCACTTCTGTTACTGTGCGTATGAAATCTAAGCCAAGAACAGAGCATAGTCCATGGAGCACATTTACATACTCAATGACTTTGAACAAGCGATTATTCTGCACGAAAAAGGGGCAGAAAGCAAATTAAGAAACACAGTACAGAGATCCGACATGGACATAGCAAGACAATCATAGACCAGACATTACATGGTGATGAAACTAAGTAAAGGGCAGTACATGAAACTCAGCCGGAAGTAATTGCCAAGAAAGTGTGATAATTACTTTGCACAAGCTATGTCCAGAGTTAAAGGCATATCAAAATATTATGACAAAGTGCAAGGACGAGGGAATGTGATTTTAATGTTTTCGAATAAGGGTAGGACTATATCACATTTAAATATACATAAAGGTGCCGGAGCCCCGTCCCTGAACCCGAGTTTCCAGGTAAGCGTATAACAAGAAATTATATGACAATCAGCAAAGAACTCTAGTAACTGTCTTACATATAATTTGGGTTATCTTTTTTATTAGTCATCAGACTGAACAAAACATAAAGAATGTTTATCGAATAGAATCAGACCTTCAAACACTGAATCATAAGCCTTAAATGGCCCGAAGTCATAAACAAAGAAGACTGAATTCAGAAATGGAAATCAATATCAATAACCTCAAAATAAGGAGAATATTTGCAAGACACACAGATTTTCTAAACCCTAAATCCTAAGCCCCAAAAACACCAACGCATGGTTGAGGAAATTTGAGTTTACATTCCTAGCATGTGTGAGAATCAATAATGGAACCGACAGGTTGAATTGAGAGCAAGGAAAGCAGTGTGCCCTTGAAAACCTGCGCAGTGTGTATGAAAAGAAAGAAAACCTAGGTATTGGCTCATATCTGCTTGAATAGGTATTATTGCAAAGGGCGCCTTCACTAGAGAAATATACAAAAGCTATTGAACCTCAAAACCTCATAGGAAACCCACCCTAACAAACAAACCTTAGATGTCTCACACTTTCTTTTTTATTTAACCAACCTTAAATCTATTGATTTTTAATTTTAAGATGGTAAGGCTTTGGGTTAACCCACACTTGTTGGGATGCTCGAGTTCAAGTCTCAGCTGCAGAGAAATTCTCCAGTGGTGATAACATCTTATCACCAGGAATAATCACACCCCTTCTTTGTAAAGAGTAAAAGTTCAAATTGTCTCAATCCTGACCACACATCAAAAGGGTTGTCTCATTCTGTTTTAGCTTAACCCACCTTATATCTATTGGTACTTTCAAATCATGAAATAAGTGACAAGACCCTTACCTTCTCTTCTTGAAGTGTTTGTAGCTGCCTCTGGTATTCTTCAAGCTTTCTGAGAGATAAATCACTTTCCTCCACTGTAACAGAGGATGGATTAACCTGAACACATCCAGCAATTTCATTGGAAATCTTTTGAATCTGCATCTTAACTTCCACAAATTGCTTAACCCGATCTTCTTTTCTCCGTCGCATTTCTTCCAACAGAGGAGCAATACCTTCCAGCTGCTGCTTCAAGCTGCCTTGTTTTCTTTCCCCTATACATGCAAAGCACATAGATACAGTGACTTTTAGCCTCTTTCAAGCCAAAATGGAACGTAGAACCTCTCATAGTGTGTTTACTTGTTTAAAATATTGTTTAGTTTAAGTTTTCAACAAATAAGGAAGTAAGAAACATTTTACTGAATCTTACAGCGAATTATTACTGAACCTGCTTGAGCAGAGGACGATCCCCAAGTGCAGAAATTATGGAGGCGAGCTCTGATTCATAGTCTGCAATTGCTTTATGAAGCTGAGCCCTAGATCGATTTGCTTGATCAACTTTGCGCCTATATACCTCCAAGCACTCTTGCTCAAGCTGAAGCAGCATTTTATCTCTTTCGTCATCGGGTTGCCCAATTTCATCCCATATCAACTGAAAGTAATAAAACTGTCGGTTAACATCATTAAAAACCTATCAGGCTTCTGGGCTTGCAGTGTATGATTGTTTGGGTTATTTAACTTGCTACACTGCAACCCAGAAACATATTGTCACAAATGTCAATGATACAAGTAAAAATTCAATACAGGTATTCCAAAGACTTCCATTTTTTTATCACAAATGTGATTTATCTGAAATTCACAAGCATTTAAGCCACAAGCACTGCAGCAACATAAAATCTTTATTTAACAGAATTTCAATGTCCCTTCGCCCTTAAAGTTACAGAATTTTAGCACTAAGTCAAAGAAATTGGATGATGCCAACAGGACCGAAGTCCTGCTGCTGAAAAGCTGGCCCATAAAAAGCCCACCACTGTTCAATTCCTCAGTACATTAAAGGTCAGGTGCAAGCCTGCACGAATTTGGCAGACTAGATATCCCTCAATCCTAAGGCCAAAGAAGACTGATTCACACCAACCCAATATAAACTGGATGTTGGTTCTCCTATCTTAAAAAAACTCAGATAAGAATTCTTTACCTGGAGATCATAAAGAAGAGTACCGCAAGTTGTCTCCAATTGAATCAGCTGGTCACTTTGAGCGCTCGGCATTTTGATCACTCTGCTCTGTCGAAAAAATTTACTATCTGCACAAAATTGCCCACGGATGAGATAAGAATAATGTAAAGGGTGTTGAAGACAGTTGTTTCTAGATATGTTCAAAATGTAATTAACTGGAAAATATATATAGAAAAACAGACCTCTGGGGTCTTTCCTCCATTACATGTAATAATTTCAATGGAAAAAAATTTGTTCATGTCCAGCTTAAATTCTCTGGCAGAAGGCTAAATATTTACTGTTTAAAATGAAGTCGAGGGCCAAAGGTGTTTTCAGTCTATTTTCACAACAAAAGAAAAGGAGTCTCACTTGTCGTTAACAGTAAAGCCCATTAAATTTCTTGAAGTTTCACGCGCGCGATACTTTTTTAGCAAATGATTCATATATCTGTGATCAGACTAAATTTAAAATTTCTGGGCGCCCACGGCATTTTCCGTTTATTATTATCACAACAAAATAAAAGGATTCACACTTGCCGTTTACATACGACAGGCTTTCAGAGTCGGTCAAAAATCTTGAATCGGAATGCTCAACCGTTTTCACACAAAAAATATTAAGGATAATATTCCACTTTTCGTTAACATGTTGGATTTTAAAAGATCCATCACAAATCCGCCAATTTCGCAGAAGAAATAAAGGATTCAAACTTGCCGTTAACAGACGGACTTTAACAATCTCGCTATACATTTTAAACCGGCACGCTCCGACAGTTTCCCGCAATTTAAATCTTGACGGACTTTTATGTTACCATCAAGTGACAGAAACATTCCTTCCGCAAGAAAACAAAAACACCGCGGATCACCGCATTAAAACAGAACACAGATACAACAAAAGCAGATAAATCTGTAACAGTTTCCCGCACGCTCTGTAACAAAATAAACAACCAAAACACACACTGCACAACGTTTCCCCCACAAAATTTATAAAACAAGCATCCAGAACCCAGAGGAGAAATTTCCGACAAATTATAGCGTTTCTTAACAGAGAAACAAACAGCAACAAAATTACTCACCTGAAACGTGATTTCGAAAAGAAATGAAAAGAACAAAAACAAACAAACAAACAAATTCTTCGCCTGAAACTGAAAATTCTAAAAGAAAATGAAAAAAGGAAGCAAAAACCAAACAAATTTCTCGCTTGAAACCGTGACTACTAATGCATTGCAGACAGGTTATTCCCAAAAATTAAGCAAACAAACTTCTCACCTGAAAGCGCCATTTCTAGCCCTTCGAATTCGAAACCAATATTTAAGCAGATTTTTTTAATAAAAATGAAAGCGTGATTACTAGTGCTTAATATCAAAAACATTTCCTAATTTTCATTAAATATTTTTCATAAAAACGACAATATACAAACATTTTTCCTGCCAGAAAGTGCGATTTCCAGCCCTTTTGAACTACATTCTCTCTTTTATTCAAGGGACAAAGAATCTAACATTTTCTCACCTGAAAATACGATTCCTAGCCCTTCGAACTCGATGATTTTTCAAATTTTGGTGCTTGTATTTTGCAAAAGAAAAATAAAATGCGATTTGCCTAAAAATTCCAAAGTACTAACAAAATGCGAACGATTTTCGTCACCTGAAAGCGCGATTTCTAGCCCGTGGAGGTCAAATTTTCAGACGCTTCTCCGATTAAAACCTCAATACACGATCTGGCCCTCCCTCCTCCGGAAAATTTACCAGACCAAAACCTTGAACAGATTAAAATTTTTCTTTCCGCCAAAAAAAAATCAAAACTCGTAAAAACCCCAATAAAAACATATATTCAAAGATTTAAGACGAACTTGAAAATGAAATCAATTCATCAAAAATATATTAAGGAAAATTCGCCGTCAATTCACATAGATAGAGAATGAGCCGTTAAAACATAAGTAATACACGTTTCGGGATTGCGGCCGTATTGTACTGTATCATGTATATTTTTGTACCGTTTGTTCAAATACGTATTGTGCCGTTTGAAGAGAGAAACCGTCCTGGTTTTTAATACCGCATTGGTTTTGCACGTGTCCCCCGTTGAAGTAGCGGATTTGACCGTTGACAATTAATGATATAATATTTGAAAGATCTTTTCATTTGAATGATGTCTGGGCCCACCCGGACAAGGAATCCTAAATCCCGCTTAAACTAGGTATCGTTATCTACTTTTTGAAAAAAAAATATTTTATTTTAATTTTGTTATATTAACAATGGCATAAATTTATTTCATGTCCTCTCCCCTATGTAAGGTGTGTTTAAGATTGTTTATGGAGCAATTATTATTTTACTTGCGTTTAATATTTTTTTAATCCTTTTCCCCCCTTTTTTCTTCTTCTAAAAACGTTTTTTAAAGTGAAATAATGAATTAAGGTTTTGTTAGAGCCAAGCATTTGAATTGAAATTTTTAATGGCGTCCACGATGCCAAGCGGCGTATGGGACCCGAAAAACAAAAACTACCTGCGAAATGCACCAAAGAAACTCGGCTCAAACCGCCACTACGCTTTCTCTCGATTTCCTTGCCAAACTTGAGACTTCTATTATGGATTTTAGTCAAGTAATCTATTGTTTTTGCAATCTTATCCTCTTCAAACAAGGTTGTGAGATCTTCTGTTTTTAACAAATCAGCATATCTACTCGAATGTCCTCATATGCTACACACTCCATTAGGAAATGCCATTCCGTTTCCACAGACCACTTGACCTGCAAAACCGACAAACTCTTTCAAACCATTCCTCTTTCGGCGTTGTCCATCTTCTTGTTTCACATCTGAGATGATGTGAACTAGTTTTCAATTGGGCAATTAACATTTTAGCTTTCCACTTTATTTCCGCCTCCATATAGTGCTTTTGCTCATGATCACATGTGGGATTAAAGTTCTTGACATAGTATTCTCTTTTTCTTCCCAGTTGTTTCGTCCACATGGCAGTTTTGACTTTCTCTCTCACATACTTTTTGATATCTTGGGCCACCGAGATCGTCAATGCTTTCAACTTTCTTCCAAGGTACCCCAAAAGCCAAATCAAATCCACCATCTCCATCGGGAAGGCCCTAGCTTCAAAGAAACAATCTCGTAAGGAACCATGGTTTTTTTTGAAGCTACTTTTGATAAAATGTTTTGTAACCTTTTTATTTGTCTCCATTTCACTTTGTCGACATGTTGTTGCCCAGGACTTCACAACCATATAGAACCATCGGAGAAATAAGCAACCCAAAAAGAGTCAACTTGGTTTTCTAATCCCACAATTATGTTGATCTACATTTGTTTTGGAACATATATAAAGCTTTCCAACCCCCTTGTATCCTCTTAGCTCTACAGGCCTCCCAACTAAGATTACTGTGAAAGTCAAGACCCAAATACTTGTAATCATTTACCACTTGTAAGGGACCACCTTCGAACTCAAAATTTACTTGCCTTGGTTTTCTTCTTAAAGTAAAAATCATTATTTTGGTTTTACTCATGTTCACCTGCATCCCCACCTCTTTATAGAATAATTCCGGGGCTCTCAAGTGTTCTTGCAATCCATGCGCATTTTTAGCCTTTAGAATAAGATCATTAGCATAAAACAACAATTTTACCACATAAGAGGCTAGGTGGATTCCACTCCCAACCCATATTGTCATTTCACTCCTCTAGTTTGTCTATGCATAGCCCAAACAAAGTGGGGAGATAAAGGACATATGTGCTTGACCCCGATGTCACTCCCAAAGTGGGAGATCATGATTCTTTAAGTTTTAAGATTGGAACTAAGAATCGCGATCTTGGAGGAGCCATACCAATAGACAATAATCTTGGAGGAACCATGATGGTAGGCCTTAAGACCTATAACTATACTTGGTCCTCGGGCCTATCTTTCTTTTATTATTATTAGGACGAGGTCTTGTGGAGGGATATTTGTTCCCAAAAAATGCAATAGGGTTTGTGAAGCTTTTCCCAACTTGTTATAGATAGAAAATTAAAATTCATGTTTATAATAAGCAGCCCCAAAAAAAATTCCTTGTTGATTTTGAAAAGTTACTTGAGAGGTGGTAATCTTGGAAGTCTTCCCTATCGTTTAGGTTTTTCTATCCGAATGGCAATTTAGAATATAGACTATGTTTTCGCCTCTTGGTTGGCTTCTTATTCCAGTTTCTTATAATTCTTCATGAATTTTTTCATCCGTATAATTCCTCATCTAAATTTTGCTTTAAAAAAATTTATGGAGTCCATGGAATCATGTGTATAGAAAAGCCTCCTAAATTTTCTCAACACCACCCACTAGAAAATTTAGGTAGCCCTCCTCCATAAAACTCAAGGTTAATCCATTGGAAGATCTTACATTATTCACCTATGTTCTATAATTAAAAATAACTAATACAAATATTTTGAAATGTATTAAAGTGAAAATTTTGATAGATATCAATTTCAAAAAAATTATTTTGGATTTTAAGAAATATCAAATATATTATTACTTATATTATTTTCCTTAAAAAATTAAGGCAAATAAAATTGATTTAACTCTACCTATATATCCTTATTAATTAATTTTTGATAGACTTCTCAAAATAATATAAAAAATATGTGAATAATAATCAAATAAAATAATTGTCGATGGGGTGGGAGTGGTGTGGTCAAGTGATGCAGCCTAGAATTTAACATTAAAAGCCCGGGCGCGTTGGCACATTACTCGGCCTAGGCGAGCGCTCACCCAAAGCACGCAAAGGTACCAGGCCCCTCTTTAGGGTTGCTATTGCAGGATATTAGCATGATGAAGACTTAATACATTCAGATCCCTAATTAACATAACATTCTACAAAGCGTGTCTAGATCTAGATCTAAAGAGTAACATATTTAACGATGACCATAATGAAGTCAAGCATGCGAGAACTAATTATACTCGGATTAATACTTTGATTCAACCAATACACTCCATTATATTAAACATAATGAATACATAGAAGCTTATTACAATAGATAATACCATAGCTTATGTGTGCATCATATTTGGCAGCATAACTTCACAGTAATTCAGTTCTCACACACTCCTATACTATGTAGATCATTACATATTTATAAGGGTGGGGACTTTCCCTTCACCGCTTGCATAACTCCAAAAATAGGTCATGTGCTGAAAATAACCACACGCCTTTACAATAACACCGGACATGCAAGTGGGCGACACTAGACCTCTTCTAGTTAACTGGTAGTAGTAATTCTATTCTTAGCCCACACCCATGCAAAGCGCTTAGTAGCCGCTCTTCCAAAAAAATATGATGCGTCTCGCACAAGTATTTACCGGTTTGTGTGCTCGGCACACTATCTCCAAAAATAGCCCGTACATGTGAAAACGGCTAAGTCCCGAATCTACCCTTATCTTTCACGTGCATGTCCTTCCCTATCCTTCATGCCTTTGACTGCACCCTATTCTATCGTGTGAACCTTTTGTGTGCCTTCTGCTAAGTATTCCACTTTCATCCACTCAACATTACCCCACACTAAACTGTATTGCCGCCCGACAATGGCTACTCCTCGAACAATAAAGAATAAGGAAATGGAAAGAATGTAAAATAATTTCTATACAAAGAATAAGTATTTACTCTGCACCACCCTCTGTTTCAACTGGAAGAATGAGTTCTGGATATTCTTCCTTTATTTTTGCCTCTAATGTTTGCCACTCACTCAACGTGACCTCTGCCTTTTCTGGAATATTCACTGCAATAGATTCCAATTCATCCTGGGAAATTTCTCCCTTTTCATTCTGTAATACTAACATAATGTTATCCATTGTAGACATTCTCCCTTCCAGCAGATCCATCTTCTGCGCTATAATTTTCCAAGTTCATCCAACTTGTTCTTATGGGGCTCTGAGCCACCTGCAAGAGGCCTCATGCTTTTGCTTTACCAGTGTCAGTCTCTCCGCACGCCCCAAAATTTCATCCTTCATTTCTTTTAGGACTTCATTTTCCTCTACCATTGTCCTTATTCTGATGACTACCTCTGCGGAGTTGTATAGATATTCAATGCTTGATCCACTTTCTTCAGCTCCTCCCGCAGGGTTTGAAGCAGTGCCTTGTATGATGAAATCTTTCTAACTATTGCATCCTTCACTCTCTTTGCCTCCCGCTTAAGGTCCTTTGGTGCTTGACATTTGAACTGGTCCCTCCTCGAAGCAAATATCAACTAAGGTATGCACATAGTGCATAGCCAAGGGAACATTTTGGTACCTTGGGCTCTAAGTGTGGTCTTGCTTGGAGGACATGATCCCCGATCTCCTCTGCCATGCTTGATAAGGACCCCATTCTTCTTCTTGCTCTAGGTCCTTCTCTCATTTCAAATGCGCATCTTTGCATCTTTGGCCTTGATCTCTTCCCTTAGCACCTTGATAGTGATAGATTTGTCTATGTTCCTCCGCGCCACCTCTGTAGATACTTTTACCAAGGCATTACTTACATGTTCATCAAACATAACAGTGGGTTTCACGGTTATATGTCTGGCCTGAGGTGCCTTCTTCAACCTTCTTGACACATAGGATTCTTCACATACGTCAAAGTTTGGCTTGTCCATGTGTGTGTGCATAGACCAAGATAGTTGCTTCCTTGTGCATGTGGTGGCCATGTCCTCATCCATCAGCTCCCATCCATATAACTCCTTAGGGCTCACCGTGCTTTGAAAATAGGCACGGACAATTTTACTTATGTCCTCAATAGCCCAAAGATGGAACAGTAAATTCCCACTTGTTCTTTTAGTTCTTGGCCCCTTAGGAACTGGCGCACCAAGATTTGGAGTTGGATCTTCTATGTCTTGAGCATTATCTGGTCCTGCCTCTTCTTCCTTTACCCCTTCTCCTTCATTCTTCACATCTTCATCTTTCATTTCTTCATCTTTCGGCTCTTCCATCCTCTAGTGGTGTAGGAGATTCGTGTGCACTCTCCTCAGACTCTTTTGCCTCCTCATTCAGCTTCAATTTTCTCCTTCTCTTCTTAGTTGTCTCCTTCTATGGAGAGAGTCACGGTGATCTCCACACTTTGATTGGGGAGTAGTGCCTTGAGTCCTTGTTCATCTGAACACCCTCTTAAAGCGGCGTTCTCCGGGTCTACTCCTACCTCCAATTCTTTGTCCCCTTCTTCTTGTGTCTGGGGTGGAGTACTTGCGCGCGCTCAGATTCTACCTTGTCTGAGGGTTGCCTTCGTCCTCTATGCACCAAGCCACCACTATCTTCGTGCTCTTCCTCTTCATCATCTACTTCTATAGTTTCAGTGGGCTTTGGAGCTAGTACATTCTCCACTGTATGCTTTCCCTTAGGCAGCCCTGGGAGCGCAAACTCATTCTCCACATATTTGTTACCCTCCAACTTAGGCTTGAGTTGAAGGTAGATAAACATGGCCCCACTTTCTCCAATCGCCAAACTCATGGGCTTCATACTTATCATGTCTAGAAATTAGCCTCTCTATGTAGGCGGTCTACCCTGGATAGACATAAGTCTTACGCAGTGTGTGGTAGTCATAGTCTACCTTGTTTGCAACAAAATTTAGGCGTCGCACATTGTTGAACCGATGGATGCCTAAAAGTAGCATATTGTGAAGGCATATGGAAACTTACACCAGGGGCTCCAAGTCCCATCCTTCATCACAAACGCATGATGCAAAAGTGCTGATATATGCGAATTGGACTGCCTTGCCCACCACCAAAGGTAACTCCTTGGGGATGCGCCACTCCTCTTCAAATGTCGCACGAAGCCTATCATACCACATCTCCGCCCTCTACTTGAATGGCCCACTCATTGACCCTTCACACAAGTACTTCTCAAATATTTCTACAAGGGACTTATTCTGCATGGGGTACTCCCAGATCTTGTTCTTTGGCCCATCGGGCACTCCGATCTCCAAAATACCAAGGATAATAGGACAATGCCGAAACTGATTCTCTCACCCACTGCACACTTCCTCAATGATAGTGTCCGTAATGTAGCTTGATATATTGTAGATTGTTCCCTATGACATTCTCCTTGCAATGTGTAACCACATTGTGTTCACCTGGGACCATCTCTCTTAATCATTTAATTTGGTGATCGGATGTGCGGTTTATCTACTGCCACTTTGGGTACTTCTTCAGTTTATCAATATCCATTCTGCACGGACCTTTGGTGTATCCTAACTCCTTTTGTGTCTCCAAGATGGATGCTTTATCTATCAAGTCACCATTCAAGTCCACTCTTGTGCCCCTCAATCTTATTATAGTTGAAATCAGAGCGGTTGTAATCCTTACCTTGCGTTCGGTGAAATAGAAGAAATCTTCATGTACCCTACTCATCACCACTAGTACAAAGGTTCATACTTGCCAAAATATGGAAGCTTGTATAACTGGTAGACTCCAATTTGTTTTAACATCTTCTCTCCAACGTCATCATACATTGACATGTCCTCTCAAGTTGTGCGCTTTTTGTCTTCGTATTCAACAACGCGTCCAATTCCTTCTTGTTATCTGATGTGCGTTGGTTGTAGTCACTGATCTTGCACTTTCAAATGTAATAATCCCATTCTTGTCCCACTATCACGCATTTTGGGTATTGTATTTCTGAAAAATTACTCTCGGGAGTAATTTCAACCTCCGCTTCCACCTTCTTCTTCCCTTTTGATCCTGCAACGGGTGTTTTCTTTGGTGTCATCTCAAACCACAACTTTATGTCTTCAAATGCTCGTCTTTTATCTTCTGCAACGTGTAAACTCAAACCCTAGCTCAAATATGCATGCCCTAGTTGAAATCGCATGCCCTAGCTCTTTCAAATGCTCACTTCACTCAAACCCTTCACCAATGGGGACGTAAGCTTCTCCTGCGCACAAATCTGCTCATCACGTATGGTTTCACACTCTTCACACCTCAATACTCTTCACTCATCTCGGTCAAACTTAGCTCTTTCAAATTTTTTTGATTTAAAATGGTAAAAATGAACTCGTATCCCTTCCTTATATAGATTTTCAAAAAGTTGGTGCATTTATTGCTCCTTCACCTACCAACATTCTTCATTAATTGACCCTTTTCACAATTTTCCGTGTGGTACATCTTCGTGCCTCAGCTATAACCTTTTAGCGTGCCTTCCTACCTTCTAGCTACAAGCTTCTCTTCACATGCTTCCATGTGCATGAGTACCTCATGACTTCACCTTTGGTAGTCTCCACGGCTCTTACCTTACCTCACGTTATATTGTTCCTTCATTTATCTCCATCCATGGTCCTCATTTGGAAGCAATCTTCTATTCACCAACATTTCAAACCTTGAATAGCACACCTTAGCTTGAGTTTGTTCCTTTATGTGTACCCATTTCTCAATAACCACCCCACACAAATGGTATGTTCAATTACCATTTGAAGGAACAAATTAACAAATGGGTTCATCTTGTAGGGTCTTTTTCGATTGGGTGCACACCCTCCTCCTTAAGCTTTATCTTCATCTCTCCTAATGATTCATGCATGCCTTTGAGTTCATGGTATCCCCGAGGGAATAAGTTCTGATAATCTCATAGTAACTCAATGATTTTTGCTATTTCAGAGTCATACCAATAGTCCCCAATTATGGCCTCCTTAGGCTCAGCATCTGATCCAATATTCACTTTATTTGTCTTCATAGGTTCATGATAGGCATGTGTGGTCTTATCTACACTATCCAAAACCTCACACCTACCTGTTAAATGGTCTACATCCAGATTTTCTACTTCTTCACCATCCACTAAGTAGACCATTTTTCCTTTTTCTTTCTCAAGGCAAGCACACTTAAGTAGTGTGGCATATGTCTCTGTTTCTCTAGCAAAACGCTCTCTGAGTCTCCCTCATCAAATAACTCCTAAATGAGTTCTTCCACCTTGGAACTTTCCCCATAGTTAAGCACTTTATAACCTTTAATGCCTCTTCTACCGGAGGTTTAGTAGAGAAAAAGTCAAACATCTGGGTCATTCTGCCCGATTAAATAATGCCAATTTCCGGTCTCTTTATGGAGTTTTGCATATACATACTAAGCACGCACACAACCTTGTAAAGTGGAATAAAATTTGTGCACCCAGAGTGAAGGTGGTAAAGCTCCCGCCCCTCTGTCCGAATCTCTCACCTGTTGTTGAACATGGTGTTGAGCGGGTTGATTATCATGATAAGTGCATATTTGAGTAGATGCATTGCTCCTAAAGAACCTAGTAGCAAGAGAAATCCTAATCGATTCCATCCTACAAGATTATCCTTGTGAACCACCCACAAGTGTGTTGTTGTCCCGTGTAGGGTATATGCTAGCATATTTTGTCTCTCCAACTAGTCTATCCATTTTTCCTCCATGGCACACAGGAATACCGTAGGATCTCCTTCTATAGTGTAATGAGGTATTGAGTTGTTACCTATTCTCCTGATACAACGAGGTCTATTGTCCTTGCAAATGTGCTCTTTACTTGCGCACACTACTTCTGACTCATAAGTAAGTACTATGAGCCAAATTATCACAAGCAACACTTGTAGTATCGCTAATAGACTGTGCATATTCCCATTAAATAATTCCTTCTTTAGATGGCTCAAGCACCTCTGGGTCCTGAATGACGCGTACATAAATCCTATTCATGTCTTCCTCACTCAAAGGCTCAACATAGGGCACAAATTTGCCATATGTTAAAGGGATAATAAATCTTTTCTCCTTGTTTTCAAAGCTGATATAACCCTTGTTAAACCGAAGATCAACATTATTTGCATAGCACTAAGGACACCCAAGTAGAGTTGGGAAGCTATTTGCCTCTGCCAGTGCTAAAACCTCAAAATCTCCAGTGAACTTGGCTCCCTGTATGGTAATGGGTGCATATTTTAAAACTCCAATGGGAGTGGCCTTAGTCCAGTTAGCCATGAACAATACATTTGAAGATGGCTGCAATGGAGGTCTCCCCATTTGTACCCATGCATCTAAAGTAAGAACATTGACTTCCACGCATGTATCAATCAATATATTACTAAAAAGCCACCCACCCAAAACAACATTCAGAGTGATTTCCTTATCATAATATAAGCTATGAGGGGGAAGATTTACATGTAGGATTTACCGTCCAGTCTCAATACTTGCGTGTGGAATGTTTCCCTTTAACCAATTCCCTAACAGTGGAATGATATTCTCTTGGTGCAATATCTTGCACACTTCTTTCAATTCATCCATATCAGATTGGATTGTTTTTGTTGCTTTCTTTTGCTCCATCTTCCATGATTGCTCCTTTAAATATTGTATTTCACCCTAAATATTTCTAAGTACCTCCATGGTTTCCTGATAAACCTCCTTCGATGGATAAGATCTAGGTACTGTGCATGTAAAACCTCCTCCTTAGTGATGGTAGGCTTCTCTGTAATGCTTCTTTGGCGTGCATTGTTGCTTCATCGCGGGTAGTGATCTTTACCGGTAATGGCTCGGATTCTAGTTCAAACTTGGGCATCCACTGATTTTCCACAAAGTCGTTGTATCCTAACCATCCTTGTGCCTTTTTTTTCTTATTTACGTTACTTATTAAGTTGCTCATACAAGTCTGGGCATTCCTCATAACTATGATTCTTTTCACAAAAAGAACATGTAATATTCTGAGGACATTCGCGCTATAGTGGTCGGGGATCAGTATGCATAACATGTTCGACAGAGGAACTCGCCTCATCCACCACCACGGCCTCGTCCTCCAAATCCACCATGGTATCCTCGACCTCTGCCACGACCTCCTTCAAAATGCCCTTCATTCTGATCATAGCGTGCTTGATTGTGATCCCGATCCTGATGCTCATTCTTTCCTTTAGAGTTATCTGATACTCATGTCTATCATACACCAATATCTATAGCATCATGGATCGACCAATCAACCGACAATCTTCCGTGTTGTGAGTCGTGGACTTGTAAATTTTACAGTAGCATGAGACATTCTTCCTTATTGTGTGTTGTAATAATGGGCAACGACTAACATCATGGTTTAAATGACATATCTCACAGTCCAACAACAATGAGTGTACTTGATCTACGGGGACAACTATCCTTTGTGTGACCTTCCACTTCACAATCTATGCACCAAATCCCGTGTGTGTCTCATGTGCTGAATTTTCTGATAGCTTCTCCAACTGTTTCACCATAGCTGTGATCTGATGCTTCTAAAAATGGGCTCACCCCAATGTCTATACTTCCAACTACCTCAGTGTGTAAAGCTACTTCAAGTGCTTCACGTAGATTAGTGTATGTCTTATGTGATAGTGCCCTTCTAAAAGGTGTAATCAGACCTCCAACAAACCATTGCGCATGTTGGCTTGCATGAATATCATAAGAAAGCTTAGACAAAAGCATTTTGAAATGGGCATCATACTCTTTGACACTCTCAGTAGTGCCTTGCTTAATATCCTTGAGTGTGCTTATACTCTTCTACTCGAACTCAGGGATGTGAAAATCTTTAAGGAAAACATCTTTTAAAGCTACATAGTCTACGCAAGTCTGATCAAGGTCAAACTTTCTATACTAACTGTGTGCGCACCCTTGTAACATAGTGGTGAATTGACTTGCCCTACACTCAGAAGTTGTGATTCCTTTTGCGCACCATAGGATTTCACACATGTACACATGTTCAACATCTTTTATGCCCCTATACTCTGGAAGACGAAGAGACATTTCCATGTAAATATTTTGGGGTTGGTGCGGACCTTGCCCACCTGATCTAGAACCTCATGTGTTTCCTCTGCCTCTCGAACCACTAGATCCACCGAAACTAGAACCACCTATACCTCTTGATCCACGAACTTGTATCCGAGTCGGACCGAGAATATGTACTTCCCTGTGTCCCAAGAGTAGTATTGAACTACACCCCTATAGTCTATGAAGTGTTACCACTCTTAGAAGTGAGAATTTTACGTGCTTGAATTATGTGTGGATGATACACCTGAAAAGGTACCCCCGAACAACAATGAAGGCATTTGCGCCGCCATCGATGTGCTTGTTATATGACTTTCTCCTGCTCTCCCACTGCCTAAATTAACTTGTTGACTATTTTTGTTCTAGATGCTAGAAGACCAAGTGTAAGGGCAAGGTTTCCAGGTAGATTCAAATGCGCGCCCATGGCCTAGGTCATCTCTATTGGCACACTTCTACGTGAGGCCGACGAGGGTTCCTGTCATGTTTTTCCGAATGGGGGAGTCCCTAATGCTCAAGTTCCACATCTTTTCATGAACTTCAAATCCTTCGCGAGCCATCTCTCTCCACAATGCCATTCACTCTATAACATCCCGCTGCTTCTCTATCTCCCTCTCACGCACCTCATTATACTTAAGTTGCCTTTCCTCTCTCTCTTCCTTTCTATCGCTAGGTCTACCATCTTTCACCAAACCTACTCCTACCCCGCGCATGGTGGGGTTTAGTTAGCCATCGGTTTTCTTTCCAAGTTTAGGGTTACCATCAAAATTTTAATCACCAGTGGAATGCCTTGCAGGTAAGTTCCCCTGAGATATCGTAAAAATTAGAATTCGACTACCTCACGGGTAATAATAGGTTGAAATTGAGTACTCCGAATATAGTTGTTCGAACAACATGAAACCAAGTATCCACGAACGTGTCCAAACCAACATCAACTTCATAGAGGGCTTGAAATTCTTCCTGCATCTAAACAAGTGTGTGATACCTCAAATTCCTTTTAGACGCATAAACTGACTCTTACAACTCTACTAGAAAAATAGCGAAGAAGCTCTCATACAAACTGTCATACAAATTTTGTTCCACCCATGTGCGTGTGTTAAAATCAGATCTGGTGCTGAACCTCCATGCATTTTCTTCTTCTAGATCATGTATCCACTCCTCAACACTTGCTAGGGTCAACCTGCCGGTATGTCTTCATCGTGAACCATCCTAAAAGCAAATGAAAAAGAGGTCTCGACAATGGAGCCAATGATGCACCTAGAATTTACCGATGAAAATCCTAGGTGTGCTAGCACATCACTCAGCCTAGACTGAGTGCTCACCCTAAGCGCAAAAAGGTAACAGGGCCCTCTTTAGCGTTGCTTTGTTGCGGGATGTTAACATGATGAAGACTTAATACATTTAGATCCCTAATTAACATTACATTCTACATAACATGTCCGATCTAGATCTAAAGAGTAACAAATTTAACTGATAACCATAATGAATTCAAGCATGCAAGAACCAATTATACTCAAGATTAATACTCGATTCACCATACACTCCATTATATTAAACATAATGATTACACATAAGCTCATTACAATAGATAATACCATAGCTTATGTGCGCATCAGATTTTGCAGCATAACTTCATAGTAATTTAGTTCTCACACACTCCTATACTACGTAGATCATTACATATTTATAATGGTGGGGACTTTCCCTTCACCGCTTGCATAACTCCAAAAATAGGTCACATGGTGAAAATAATTATGCACCTTTACAATCACAACCACACATACAAGTGCACTAACAACATACCTCTTCTAGTTAAGCTGGTAATAACAATTCTATTAAAATCCCATACCCATACCAAATGCTTAGTGGCCGCTCTTACAAAAATAGCCGATGCGTGTTGCTCAAGTCTTTACCCGATTTGTGTGCTCGACACGTTATCTCCAAAAATGACCCATACATGTGAAAACGGATAAGTCCCGAATATGCCCTTATTATCTTTCGCGTGTGTGTCCTTCCCTATCCTTCTACATCTTTGATGTGCCCTATTATCTCACGTGAACCTTCTATGTGCCTTCGATAAGTATTCCACTTTCATCCGCTCAACATCAAGTCAC
Organism: Taxus wallichiana var. yunnanensis; assembly: GCA_018340775.1. Taxonomy (NCBI): domain Eukaryota; kingdom Viridiplantae; phylum Streptophyta; class Pinopsida; order Cupressales; family Taxaceae; genus Taxus; species Taxus wallichiana. The sequence goes on along the minus strand of CM031243.1, from coordinate 446,956,392 downwards.
ACGATTGTGTGCTTACCCATCTGTTCAAATCCCCCAAGGCACGATCGTCTCGAGGTGGTTTCACAACTAGATGTGGCTTCTCTTCTCACTGCAGTAGCAACACGTTGGTTTCTTCACTCACTACTATTGTAGCATACAGGTTCTTGCTTCACCGAGGCCACTTGGTTTCTTCACTCGCTATTATTGTATTGTTGTAGCATGCAGGTTATTGCTTCGCTCAGGCCACTGCTTCACTCGTTGCGGTCGTTGCATTCTTGTTCGCTTCACTCTGGAGATTGCTTCACTCATTGTGGATGTTGCATCATTGTTGCTTCACTCGGGCTACTGCTTCACTCACGATGGTCACCGCATTCTCATTCTTGCTTCACTCGCCGCGGATGTTGCATCACCATTGTCGATTACAAGGTTGCTTCATTCGGGTTCCTTGTGTTGGTTCCCATCATTGTAACAAAGTTGTGGATCCTCTCAAAAATCCTCAAAGATGTACAAGGATGTGGGTCCTTTCAAAACCCTCAAATTTACCCTCTATCCAAAAAAAAACAAATAAAATAACTATCAAATATAATATTATAATTAATTATTTAAGCACAAAAATTATGTGGCCACCACCCATAAGTGTCATTTGAATACACCTATTAACATAAGTAATCAATTACCTTTATTTATTTATTTCTTATTTTTAAGTTTGAATTTAAATAATATACCTTTTAAACACCAAATTAATGTAGTAGTTTTCAACCAATCATTTAACAAAATCTACCAAAATCAACATTTGTAATATGTGAATAGTATGCACTCACAATTTATTAATATTAAAATTTCTTTCAAATTATTTTTCTCTAGACAACATAATGATTTGACCATCTTTAGGTCTTATTTCGGTACAAATGTCTTTTTAAAAACTAAAACAAATATTCTCAAAATGGCATATGGCACAACATGTATTACCATGATAATTGATAAATGACTAACATATATTATAATAAAATTTTCATTACAAATAAATAAATGCTTATAAATTAATGCTCAGTCTAACATTTATTTACCTACAACTGATTTTTTATTTGCATTTATATGTGAAATTTATCGTTATCATTTCAACTATATAATATTGCATAGAGAGAAAGAAGACATAAATTTTTTATAGTTGACAAGAGCTTACGAGGGTCATATATATAGAAATTTAGTATGACAATAGTCCACCTAGCCAATTATAAATAGTCATTACATACCTAAATTATAAGTTTTTGTGTCTTTTGGATTCTTATTATCTATAAACACATGTTTTATGGCTTCTAACTTCCTAAAACTTGTAAAGAGTGGGAGCATTTTAGGATCCCTACATATCTTTAGTCACTAGTAATCCATAGGTTCAATATATTTAATTGATCTTGATCGTTGTTTCTCACACGTCTTGACACTACATTTATGTCTTAGTTGATATGTCTGTCTTTTGATATTTTTTTTTGTTGTTGTTGTATGATCATTAATGTATTAAAGTGTATGACACACAAATATTTTGGGAGTAGTTTCGAGATATTTGGATGTTCACACAAAAATGTTTATGGCTTCTCGAGCACAAATTCAAGTTCCGAAATGTTGTTGTTGTAATTATATGTGTTTTGTTTGCAGTACATAGATTGATTTCTTGTTTAGCTAGACATGTTTATTGAACACTTGTTTTTGCAAAATTTGCAAGTAGTGTGCATGTCTAGTATTTACTAAGTAGAGTACATAATTAATAACTTATAATGCCTTACTCTAATATATAACAAGACATTTTTGTGACATTTTTCTACTTTTATTGAATATAAAATATTGCTTACACACAAAAATGATATTAAGTGTGGGAAAGGGGTTAATTCCTTTTACTTAATTTGATTTTAGATTAGGGTTATAAACATTCAATGTATATTTTAGTTTATCAATTAAGCATTTAGAAAAAAACATACATATATAGCAATTTTCACTATCAATCAATTACAATCTATGCTAAATATAGTAAAACATGAGAAAGAGAGTGCACTTAGGTATTTAAATGATTTGGGAGCTAATATGGGTGTGAAAAATGATGAACAAATGTAAATTTCCTTTAGATACTTTGTCTCTATTTTTGGAAGTGTAGAGTATACTTTGGTACCAAACCATAAAACATGAACCAAACTATCCATATTTGTTTGGCACTTAAACCCTTAACTAATGAATCCATCCATGAAGATACTAGTACTTTGTAACTTTATGTGCCCTTCAACCGATTGAGATATTCCCCATTGAAAGAAATTAGGTCTCGTAAATGTGTAAAACCCAATGAAATTAACTAAAAATCTATAAACCCCTAACCATGGGTGAGATCCCTATAAAAAATTAGTGTTTGGATTGAAGTGAAATCCATACACTACTTACATCAACACTACTTTGAAGTGGCGTCGAACCACACATAGTTCTCCACCTAGAGATGTGATATCTATATGGATGCAACTATATTTGATAATTTGATAGCTTGATAATGTTTGTAATGACTTATTTTCTTAGGACTTGACTAAGCTTTGAGGGTATTTGGCTTGGGAATATTGACTCTATAACATGGTTTTTAGTGCTTCTATAACTACTAAAATTTGGTAATATATCCTTTGACATTGTTGGTCTTGACATTTCACACTTGTATATACAAATGCACTCTCCTCACTCTTGCTTAACACACCATGATAGCTCTCTAATTACTTTTTTTATCTTTGGACACCTCTATGTTTTCATATTCTAAAGTTTTACAATATAAAACACATTTAGAAATATCCATCCTCCAATACATAAAGCCAAAATAGGTTTTTTCCTCCCTGGTCAAAGCGCCATTTTTGGTCGGTTTGTACAAATATACAAGTCAACCCCTAGCGCATGGTTTTGGAAAGACATATTGTGCACTACTGACTTTTTATTCCATCATTTTCAAATAGATTATATTCCCCCTTGGTTGACCTTTCATGACATATTAACCTTTGAAAGAATATATAAATAAGTAAATCATACCTCATTTGGTAACCTAGCACTTCAATATCTCATCATGTAAAAGCAAGTACATAATGACATTCATTTTCGGTAAGCGAAACACTTAGAAAGTTACTGGACCCAAATTCTAAGTAGGCCCAAGACCGTACATGAGGGTTAGGACCGTATGGACATTCTTGACCTAGCTATATGATTTTGACCAAGTTTAGTTTTAGGCATTATTTTTTTGTAATGAAGCATTTATAATCTCGTCGACATTCTCGCATTCGGATCACTTAGAGTCTCTCAAATCCACATAGAATCAGCTAAGTGAAATTCTCCTTTGTGTTTTTAATAGTTGCTAGATCAATAGTCACTTTGAAAAGTGTTATTCTGATTTGTGCAATTAATGTTGGAAGTTAATTAAATTAGAATATCCACATGTTGCATTATTTCATCCTTTTTATGTATGTTAATTATAAACACACTTAAAAACATAAAATGAAATGAAATAGGGATTAAAAAAAAGTGAAATCATTTGGTGAACCCGACTCTCTCATCGAACATCATAGCTTTACCCATAACAACCTTAGGGTTTTTTCTTTGGTTGTGGTATTCAATCTTTCTTCACCGTGTTGCTTCCCGATAAATTCTATGACCTTTATCTCTCGCCTAGGGTTCATAAGGATCTTGTTAGTAGGGGATATTATCTCTCTCACCGGTTTGATGCCCATACTATACATTTGAATGAATGTCCTGTTGTTGCAGACTCACAGCACCCCTGGATGCAAATCAGGCTTCTAGGTTGATGTTCAGGCATCCAGTGTGATTGCACAACATGGAATCCTTTCTCCAAGTGTGGGACTTGTAAAGATGAGAAAATATGCTCCGAGAGAAGGCTGGTTCCTATTCCTCTGTTCGAGATGCACACACAAAAATGCGAGGGTTTGCTAAAACCTAATCTAACTTGCCAAGAGAGACGGGGTAAGAAAATGCATAGAATAAAACCTAAACTACAAAGGTGATGCACCGAGGAATGTTAGACACTCGTTTTGCAAATTTAACACGACCACATAGATGCAATACAAACACCATGCACAGTAACCAAACTGCGAATAAGAGATCAAAATGACAACAGAATGAATAATGAATACATGAGAGGGTCGAGAGTCAATCACAACACATATATTATTGCTCAAGAGTCGATACAAGATTGCAAAGGTGGCCAAGAGGCAAAAATACGGCATTACAATCCATATGGGAGGTTTGAAAGCTCCACAAATTCTCTTGCAAGCGAGGGAAGAAGGGAGGATGCAAAACAAGAATGTCCGACCCCTTAAAGGAGCTCTTCTTTACAATATATATCAAGAAATGAGAGAGGGAAGAGAGAGGAAATCTAGAATCGCCCACCACTTCTTGGTAGCATTTAAAATCATCTCATTATGACAGAAGCGGCGGATCTGGCAAAACGGCGGGCTATCTAACAGGAGCGGCGAGCTGTCTGCTGCATTAAAGTTGGTTGTTGAAGCATTACTTCTATCTATCACCACGTGTTAGAGACATTTTCTTAATTTTCTCCCTCCAAACTACACCAAAATGCAAGATTGATCCTAGAATCATGTAGAGAATTTCAACAGCTTTCCGTTGATATAAAGAACGTGCAAATCCGAGCTCTGGATCGAAAGATACGAAGGTCTGAAGATTTAGGGCACAAAACAGGCAAGAACAGGTTTTAAAATCTTTTCCCGCGCTCTGCCATCTGGACGACACGTGGCAGGCCCTGATTCGCTGAGTAATTCCCTCTCTCCACCTTTTCGTGGGCTTTTCTTGTGGGCCCCTTAAACTTGGACACGTGGCACTATTTCATTGGTTCGGATCAGTGCTCGAAAACTCACCCCTTTGACTTTTTGGACCTTTTTCCTTGGCGACACGTGTCATGCTGTGATTTGTCCACGGGCCTGCCGGATTTTCGCGTCCACCGCGTCCTTTTGTCTCGGATGTCCTAGTGCTTTGCAGGACAGAATCCTCCGATCCGCCTGAAATGGGCTTCCTCATCCCTTTTCTACCGGTGACACGTGGCATGATCTGATTGGCTTTCGGCTCCTTCGGCTATCCGCGTCCCGCATGTCCCTTTGTCCCACTTGTCCTTGTGCTGAAGTTTCTTGTTTCGGCCGAACCGGCCGGTTCGCGTCCTTCGCGCACTCTTGTCCTGCTTGCTCCCGGTAAAGGACTTGGACAAATTTTCTTTCTTTCGGCCGATTCGGGCATTTCGCGTCCATTTGTCCCAGATGTCCCTTTTCTGTTTGGGCCGCCTGGAGGCTTTTCGGCCGATCCGCGCCTTCCGTGTATAATTGTTCCAACTGTCCCAAAGGTGGTCTCAAGCGGACTTAGCCAATTTTAGGATTTTCTCTGAATCAATCTACTTGCTTGGAACTAAAAACTCGATGTATGTTATCAAATTAACTCGGGGTGAAATTTGGATAACAATTTGGTGACTTTTCGCCGTCACTGCTGCTGCTAGTAGAAGATCGGTGGCCTTTTAGCGATCCATGGGCATGGAGTCATAAGCAATAACTTGAAATGAGCATGATGCTGCGCAACTCCCTCTACGAGAGCACGCCGAATGTAAAAACTCAATCTAGGAGTGACAAAACTCTGCTATTGCTAAAGCACTTAGGAAACCGAACCTAACTACAACAAGACAATGTGCATACACACTTAGAGGAATTGAAATCTAGGCTAATATTTACAAGGGTGAACCTTTTATTTTTAGTAGCATGTTTGAGATAGATTCCATTCTTGGAATCTGCAGATTCTTCACGATCTAATGAGGCCAATTGAAAGCATTGCTTGCTCTTGCACTTCGTGACCATGTATGGGCCACTCCAAATGGCATCAAATTTTGAATGCCTTCCCGGTTTTGCCACTCGTCCACATCCCATTTCAACACTAGATCTCCAACTTGAAAAGATCTATCTTTGGCCTTCCTATCAAATGTCTTCTTGATCAAAGCTTGATCCTTTTCCATTGCTTGGGATGCCTAATTTCGATCTCCTGCAGACTCCATTAACTCTGCATACCTCACCTCCATGGGCTCAAATTCAAGTAACTCCAGCTGCTTCATGAGTTCCAATGTTGGCAACTCAAGTGACATGGGCAAGATTGCCTCTCTTCCATAGACAAGCTGAATGGAGAGTTACTGTGGATCTTTTGGGAGTGATCCTGTCGGCCCATAAGGTTGATTTCACTTGGTATGCCAAGACCTCGATTCTCATCAAGAGTTCTCCTAATGATCCTCAACAAGTTCTTGTTTGTAGACTTGGCTCGGCCATTACCCCGAGGGTAATAGTTTGATGAAGTGCTTAGGTAAATACCGTTCTTGATAGCCCACTTAGTCACCTTAGATCTAATTAATGCCAATGCATTATCGGAGATTATTGTGGCGGGTACACCAAATATGGTTGTTATTCCCTCATAAAAGTCTAAGATGCTAGACTCATTTGCCTCTTTGAGTGTGCTACTTGTCATCCATTTGGTGAAGTAGTACTGTGGTTCCAAAAATCCATTTATGCGCTTGGCTTGAATTGGGATTAATGACTCCATGAATTCCAAACCCCATTGCATGAATGGCTGGTCAACCGAGAGTGGATGCAATGGAAGGGCAGCAAACTTCTCTTTGCTGTGAAGAATGCACAATTCTTACACCTCTTGATCCATGCGTAGCAATCGTTGAAGATTTTAGGCCAATAATAACCAGCCTTCATAATTTTTAGAGTTTGTCACTCTTGGCGTAAAATGGCCACCACCTTGGTCCACCATGAAATTCTTCCAATACCCTTTGAATCGACTGTGCTAATGCATCTCAAAGAAGACGCCCCATTTACATCTTTCTTGAACAAAACTCCATCAACAATGGCATACGGGACAGCCTTTATGTAATCAAGTGTCTCCTTTGGGTCTTGTTCATCTCTCGGGGCACTGGCACATACTCTAGGAAGTGCATAATACCTTGGGTCTAGCAAGGAATGGGGAAGCATTGTCTTCTTCATGATTGCCGCTTGGCTCATGGTTGTCTGGACCATCAAACAACCTCTTCTTCGTTGCATACTTCCTTTTGCTTCCCTAAAACCAGCTACTCACACAGTCCTTTCCCTCTTACCAGCTTGGTGATCTTGATCTCAATGTCATACTCCATGACACGGGTGATCCAACCTGCCCTTTTCTCATTCAAATCCTTGTTGAGGAGGAAGTCCTTAACTCCAGCATGTGAGACCAACAACTGGACCTTGTTGTTTGAGACTAAATGCTTGAATTTCTTCAAGATTCTGATTACTGCAAGTACATGCTTTTCAATAAAAGAGTATCTCACCTCATGATCATCTAGGCTCACTAAAAAAGGCAATCGGCTGCTCATCATTATCTTTGTTCTGCTGTACCAGAATGGCAGAAATAGTGTCATCACCTCCAAATGCATAGAGGATGAAATCCTTGGAGAATTCTGGGTTGATGAGAGTTGGTGCTTGAGAGATAGCTTCTTTGATTGCTTCAAAACTCTCCTTGCCTTCTGTTGTCCACTTAAAAGCCATGCTCTTCTTTAACATTTTGGTGATGGGCTTGACAAGGGCTGTAAAATCTGGGATAAACCTACGGACAAAATTGATCCTTCCCAAGAAACTTTGAAGAGCCTTCTTGTGACTTGGCAATGGCAGTGCTCTTATGGCTTCAACCCTCTCTGGATCAATTGCCAGTCCCTCTTTCGAGACAACATGGCCAAGGAGCTTTCCTTCATGTGCAAGAAAGATGCACTTCTTGGGGTTCAAAGATACTCCGAACTTTCTACACCTCTGAAACACTTGCCTGAGGTGAAAGAGATGGTCTGCTGCATTCTTTGAGAAGACAGTGATATCATCTAGATATATCAGCACTATCTTGTTGATCAAGCCTTTGAATGCCATGTCCATTGCCCTTTGAAAGGTAGCACCAGCGTTGGACAGCCCAAATGGCATCTTCTTGTAAGCATATGTGCCCCATTTAGTTGTGAAGGCTGTCTTGAATTGGTCTTCTTCTTTCACCATCACCTGATTATACCCTGAGTAGCCATCTAGGAGAGAGAATCTCTCTGAACCGGATACTACTTGCAATATTTGTTCCATTGAAGGAAGCGGGTAATGATCTTTGAGAGATGCTCTATTGAGGTCTCGAAAGTCCACACACAACCTGATTTCTCCGCTTTTCTTCCTGACCGGAACCAAGTTAGCAACCCAGCTTGAGTGCTTGATCGGGAATATAATGCTTGCCTCTATTAGCTTATTTAGCTCTTTCTTCATTAGAGGCTCAATGTGAGGGTTAACAGGTCTCTTACGCCTGATGGGCTTAGCATCTGGATCCAATTCTATGGTATGTTGTGCCAAATTCGGATTGAATCCTCTCAAGTCTTCATAGCTCCAAGCAAAGACATCTGGAAATTCTTGACAAAGTTGTATGAAATCTGATTTCTCCTGCTCAGTGGCCACTTTACCAATTTGAAGTGTTTTGCCTTCCCAACCGAATTGGCTCAAATCTTCCCTCTTGACCTATATGTTAGCCTTTTCTTTACGGAACTGGTCGTTAGGGTTGAAGATAGACTCCAACGTTACCAAACCCTTAGGAAGCTTGTTTGTCCGCAGTGCAGCACCGCTTGATCCCCATCTTTGCTGCTGCTCTAATCATCCTAATTTCTAGGGCGAGAATTCAGCCTCTTCTTGTAGAAAATTGACGATTTGTTGATCGTTCTCAAACACTGCCGCTTGTGTTATTATCTGGAACTACTGGCCTCACAATCACATGGATATGTGGTTGTGTTTTTTCCCTTTTGATGTTGTCAACCACATCAAACATTGCTCCAACTTCTGCGAGCCTATCCGCGGCTTCATTTTTCTTCTTGGGTATGGACACAATGTTGAAAGCTTCGAAATCCTCAATGAGGTCCCATACCTTATTCTTGTAGCTCCTCAGCAAGTCGTTCTTCGTAGCATGTTGTCCTCTAACTTGGTTGACGATTAGCTCACTATCCCCGAACACCCGCAGTTATTTATCCCTTTTTTCTAGCCCAATGAAGTCCATGAATCAAGGCCTCATATTCAATTTGTGTTGTTTGAACAAGAAAACTCTGGAAGCGAAAAGTTGAATAATATTTGATGCCTTGAGGTGAAACAAGCATGGCTCCACCTCCACTCGCCTTGCCTACTCCTTGATCCGTCAAAAACAGCCACCATACCTCATTGTCATCATTATGGCTTGGCTTGGTGATGCTAGGAACAGGTTGATTTTCTTCGTGTATACAATAGACTCCCACTTCAGATTCTTCTACTTCTTGATAGGGATCAAAAGCATGTATCTTGTTTGCCCATTCATCGAGAGTTAGGTTCGGGATACTTCCAACCTTGGTGTCAACCTCATCAGTACTAGGGTGATCTTCTTGATCAAATGCTGAGCAATTGGCATTAATTTGACTAGGAGTGTAAGGCTCAATATGGAAGTTTGCAATAGGTTCGGACCTAATTGTAGCCTTAGTTCCATACCTTGTTCTAAATAGCATATGAGACCAATCAGCAGACAAATACCCCCCAATCTTGGTCAGAAGTCCCTTGACAAGCAAAGGGCAAAGAGTGGTGGAAGGTCTATGATTGATATATCTTGTAAGATAACAACATTTGGACATGCATGCAAGGTAAGACTCAAGTTTTTAATCACTCCAACTGTTGCTATTGCTATCCCATCCAATTGCACTACCCCTTTAGATATTACTTCATATTGGAGACCCAAATGATCGATCATTATTTGCTTGGGCATCACTGAGCTACTTGCCCCGGAATCAATCATGCAATTGTGTACTAGTTTATCCCCAATGATTAATGAAACATAGAAAGGAGGGGGCTTCAACATTTTACCTTGTTTCCCTCCATGGCTTCCTTCAGGCTGGGCAGCATTTGTAAGCACTTTGTCTTGCATCTGAACCTGCTGATTCGAAGTTCTCCAATCCTTCATGGCAGCTTGCAGCAGATCTCTTTGTCCTGGGATGGATAGGGATTCCCACATTGATATATTAACGTTAGTCTTCTTCATCTGTTCAATGATACTGAATGGGGATGAAGTATCCTTTTATTGTCCCTTGGTTTGTACACTTGCTCCTTGTACGTGGGCAGCAACATAAGTGGCATTTGAGTTGGCCTAGGGCCGTTCTTGATCGCCCTTGTGTATTTGAAACTGGACTCGCTTGTCAATCATTTGTGGAGCCGTGGAAGGTGGTGGATTGGCCGGGGCTAATGGCTGTTCTTCACCCAAATTTCTCCTCTTTGACCTTGTGTTGGCCGCGACACCTTGAGAAATCGCGCTGATTCATGCCACGTAAATCTTCGCTTGCCGGTTCACCAACGTGGTGTCATTTGGGGCTGATTGCTTTGTTGGAATGTTTCTTGTTGTTGATCGCTTTCCTTGATCGCCTCGCCCTCCACACCGCAGTAGTTGTCACCATCGGTGCTTGATTGAGAGCACCATTGAAACACATGGATTGGTTATGAGGCTCGTTGCATGGAAAACACCAATCATATTCTTGGGCCATGTTATTCTGTGTTGGCACTAATGCCTTAGAGGCAGATATGGCATTTGGATTATAGGGCTAGAATGGTCTATTGGCGGGAGGCCTTACTTGGCTTTGATTTTGATTCATAATTATAGCTTTGAGTTGGTGACCTATTTTGTTGGTATGGGGCCTAGCACAGTATTGTGCTTAAAGGTCGATACGGTCTAGCACTTTGAGCTTGCTTGTCTTTTGATAGTAACCACTCATTTCCCAAATTTTGCAATCGTTTCATGACCTCTTGGAGTTCATTTGAAGCACTAGAGGATGAAGTAGAAGTTTTGCTTGAACTTTGATTTCTAGGGGTGGGAACAGGAGCCAAAGTGGGTGCTTGACTAGTGCTTGGATTTTCTAAGTTTGGATACAAGGGCATGGGAGGCCTAGGAGCCGCTTTACCACGGCTTGAATAAGACAGCTGGCTCTAATGGCAATACTATAAGCAACGGTAAGGTTGTGCCTCCCATAGATTGAATTAACATAGAAATATCAGAATTCAAAGCTTTAAGGTAATATAGAAAAGCACCTTCTGCTGTTGGCCTGATTGCCACTGGAATCCTATCCCAAGACCTTTGAAATTTGAAGTTGAAGTCAAGTCACCACTACTGGTTGGGGCTCTCTTGATAGTTGTCATGCTCCAAAAGAGACAAATTGTCTCCCTTCTCTCCAAATTGCTCATGAAGTGCAATACACAAATGATTCCAGGTTGTGATAGAACCACCTCAAGGCTCCTAAACCATTGCAATGCTTTACCCTTGAATGAAGATGCCGGTAATTTGTGACCACTTGCATTTCATTGATTTCATGGATTGCACAAAGGTTAGCAATATCTTTAACATGATCACCGGAGTAGTCTGATTTTCTCCAAAGGTGAAGTAAGGAATGTTCTTCAAGGCTGCATAGGACTGGATCTTTGTGCATTGAGAGCAAGTGGGCTGCTTGCCGTGAAGTTGACGTAGGGATTGTTATGAGACATTCTAATCGGTCTTAAAACCCTTGTATACTGAATGAAAGGCCTATCAGGTGGAGGAGTTGAGAGAGTTCTGTTTGGTGGAGATGGAGACCTTTGAATCCTTCTTCCTCTTTGCCTTCTTCTTGGAGATAACTGCAGGTATTCAAACAACACTTCTTCTTCTCTAACTCTTGACCTTGTGGTGATTCTTCTCATGAGTTTTCAGGCCTGCACTGCTGAAACCAGTCGATTCTTCCCCTTGGAGTCGCCAGATATGCAAATAATAGCTCTTATAAGCAAGAAAACTGTAGCAGATGCATATCAACTTTGCTGCAATAAAAATGAGACCTCTAAGTCCCACCGGGCGTGCCAAAACTGTTGTTGCAGACTCACAACACCCCTGGATGCAAATCAGGCTTCTAGGTTGATGTTCAGGCATCCAGTGTGATTGCACAACATGGAATCCTTTCTCCAAGCGTGGGACTTGTAAAGATGAGAAAAGATTCTCCAGAGAAGGCTGGTTCCTATTCCTCTGTTCAGATGCACACAAAAAATGCAGAGGGTTTGCTAAAACCTAATCTAACTTGCCAAGGAGACAGGGTAAGAAAATGCATAGAATAAAACCTAAACTACAAAGGTGATGCACCGAGGAATGTTAGACACTCGTTTTGCAAATTTAACATAGACCACATAGATGCAATACAAACACCATGCACAGGTAACCAAACTGCAATAAGAGATCAAAATGACAACAATGAATACATGAGAGGGTCGAGAGTCAATCACAACACATATATTATTGCTCAAGAGTCGATACAATACATTGCAGTGGCCAAGAGGCAAAAATACTGGCATTACAACCCATATGGGAGGTTTGAAAGCTCCACAAATTCTCTTGCAAGCGAGGGAAGAAGGGAGGATGCAAAACAAGAATGTCCGACCCCTTAAAGGAGCTCTTCTTTACAATATATATCAAGAAATGAGAGAGGGAAGAGAGAGGAAATCCGAGATCTGCCTGAACCACTTCTTGGTAGCATTTAAAATCATCTCATTATGACAAAGCGGTGGATCCCGCAAAACGACGGGCTATCTAACAGAGCGGTGAGTCATTTGTCTGTGCATTAAAGTTGGTTATTGAAGCATTACTTCGCTATCACCACGCGTCGAGACATTTTCTTAATTTTCTCCTCCAAACTACACCAAAATGTGAGATTGATCTCAAATCATGTAGATAATTTCAACAGCTTTCCGTTGATATAAAGAACGTGCAAATCCGAGCTCTGGATCGAAAGATACAAAGGTCTGAAGATTTAGGGCACAAAACAGGCAAGAACAGGTTTTAAAATCTTTTCCCGCGCTCTGCCATCTAGACGACACGTGGCAGACCCTGATTCGCTAAGTAATTCCCTCTCTCCACCTTTTCGTGGGCTTTTCTTGTGGGCCCCTTAAACTTGGACATGTGGCACTATTTCATTGGTTCGGATCAGTGCTCGAAAACTCGCCCCTTTGACCTTTTGGACCTTTTTCCTTGGCAACACGTGTCATTCTGTGATTTGTCCACGGGCCTACCGGATTTTCGTGTCCACCGTGTCCTTTTGTCCCGGATGTCCCAGTGCTTCGCGGGACAAAATCCTCCGATCTTCCTGAAATGGGCTTCCTCATCCCTTTTCTGCCGGTGACACGTGGCGTGATCTGATTGGATTTCAGCTCCTTCGGCTATCCGCGTCCCGCACGTCCCTTTGTCCCACTTGTCCTTGTGCTGAAGTTTCCTATTTCGGTCGAACCGGCCGGTTCGCATCCTTCGCGTACTCTTGTCCCGCTTGCTCCCGGTAAAGGACTTGGACAAATTTCCTTTCTTTCGGCCGATTCGGGCATTTCGCGTCCATTTGTCCCAGATGTCCCTTTTCTGTTTGGGCCGCCTGGAGGCTTTTCGGCCGATCCACGCCTTCTGCGTATAATTGTTCCAACTGTCCCAAAGGTGGTCTCGAGCAGGACTTAGCCAATTTTATGATTTTCTCCTGAATCAATTTACTTGCTTGGAACTAAAAACTCTGATGTATGTTATCAAATTAACTCTGGGGGGTGAAATTTGGATAACATGTCCTTATGCTGACCCCACTTGTTATATGGTTGATACCTCTCTTGGAGATCACTCCCGTCACTATTAATCATCCACATCGGTTTGTTTTGCTATAGTCAATGTGGTAACCACATGACACACTAAATAACCTCTTGGGGAAATCCAACTTTGTCTCCCCTACCTCATTCTCCTATTCCTAAAGCTTTATGAATCCAATGACATATTATATCTCTAGCACACCACCACTTGATACTTCTAATCTATTAGATGGTGTTGCGTAACATCTTGATGCACTGTATATGATACAAATAGTGATGATGATGCAATCACACTCACATATGATAATTTACGCAAAATCAATTTTAATCCTATTGATGCAAATGAATCTATGTTTCATTCTCTCTTTGTATCTACTAGACTTGGAAATTTTAAGCTTAAGGACAATGTGTAGTTACTAAATCATGCACTTACTATGTACATCTAGCCTCTAAATACTTAATTTATATACATTATTCCTAAGCAATATAACTAGTCATTAACAACCCTTTTACTTTACTTTGACATTTCTTTTATCCTTTTCATCTTTATTTCTTACTATTTTTGATTTGTAACTTGTAGTTTTACATACTAGCTGACATATTTCTCGATCTAATTTCACATTGTACCTTTTTAGCACCTTGTATAGGACCACCCATTAGGGATAGGAGCACCCAAGTGCTACTATCCCCTTTGGGCGCTTTTGTCCACTTTCTCTCTTTTGTTGATTTTTCGGATGTTACTTCTTTCTTATCTTTGTTTATCACTCTTATTCATCCTTTCACTTGTTAACGATGGAACTTAAGCAAAGGAATAAAATATATACATGTCAAGTATTTAACCTCGTTAGGGAGGAAAGCATTTCAAGAGACACACACGGAGCTAATATTTTGCATCTACTATAACAATGACTATATTTGAGCACTGCATAGGAGGGTTTATTTTGAATACCATACCACACATTTGTATTGAGAAAAATTAGTTGTAACCCGCTATTCTTTGTGCGTTTGACACTAGGACATCCTAGCTCAAGGGAAAAAATTTTACTCACACACACACGCTAGAACTACATTGAGTCTGAAATGTAGTGCAACGCTTGGTGACAACCACATTGAGGTAACCGCCGAGGTCATTTTAACTCAAGCATATACATCTTTTTATTCATCTAATGTGCACTTGAGTATTGTGTAGGTAGCTAGGGTATATTTTGTAGGTACATGTATGGAAAAGAAGTGGTACAACAAACCCAATGTGACATACAATGAGCAAGAAGTGACAAAGAAATAACTATGACCGAAGCCCTTCCATAGACACTAGCCCCAGTGTGACCTGTCCTCAACCGGGTGCTCTTGTCCCTAAGATCATCAAATCCCAATTTCATAAATAGAGGTTACACATCCCGAGATATGCTTCCAAATCATTCTCCAGTCCGAATCAATTCAAATCTACAGATACAAGTCGAGTCATTCTAAAACCCTATTTATCACTTTTGTTTATACTTCTTTAGCTAGATCTTGTATGTTATTGTTATTTTGTACGACTAGTAGTGTCCTTAAATTAGATTTAATTTTATTAAATCACATTTCCCTTAATGATATTAGTTCATCTCCTCCTGATCATATTAAGTCTAGTGATACACCCATTGATCCCATGGCCAATAAAGTCAATACTCTAGATGTTTCACCTCATGCTACATCTATTGTAATACCAACTCATATTGATACACCCCATGAATTAGTTTCAATTTTACTTGATAGATGTTTTATCCCTTTACCTTCTAAGCACCATTGTTCTACTTGCAAGCTTTCTGCAGGCGACCTAGTCATCCTTTTTGTGATTACCACCGCGTTACGGGTCATGACACTAATAAGTGTCGAGGATTTTATTGATAAATCAATAGATTCAAGTGTAATGGCACTATCACCATCTTACATGACACACCCTCTCCTCCCTACCGGACTCCTCATTTCGATATGTTTACTAACACTTGTATATCCATAAGTAAAATTGGAAACAAGAATAGTTGTATTTATTAGGCTTTGACTACTTTAGGACTCACACCATTTGACATTGCGCCCTCCTTCATGCCTACTATTGAGTTTCAACGATATATTATATTCATGATAGCTTTTGGGTTACGTTTTGTTGCCACTTGAATTTTTGGTTTCTCTTGATCCCCAACCTACCCCATTGGTTTTTGTCATTCTTAGTTTTGGCATATCTCTAGTATTGTCAACAAGCACAACACTAGCATCACTTCCACACTTAGTGCTAGCACGGTCATTATTTAGAATGATTCTCTTCCGATTATCAACCCAATATGACATATTGAACTCATACTATGCATGCAAAAGGTCCCCCTTACACCGACGAGGAATATATTATGGCACACAATCGCCCATGAGACAAGATTGTTTATGGATAGGCGTTTCCATAAATTTACTAATATGGAAGATACTATATTAGTTAGGTTTAATCCTTCCCTAATGATCTCCTTCACAATATTTTCTAGCTATCATGCTATCCCACCCCTTGTCTCCCTATGACACACTCTATATAGAAGTTCAACTTGACTATTGAGGGAGTGGTTCTACACATGAACCTCACTTTGCACACGCACGCACGTGTGCGCGTGCGCGCGCACACACACACACACACACTCACTCACTCACTCTCTCTCTCTCTCTCTCTCTCTCTCTCTCTCACACACACACACACACACACACACACACACACACACACACACACACACACACACACACACACACACGAGGGGGAATTCTACTTCCCATTTTTTGTTGCATCATCTCTATCTATTCCCCTTTATTGGGGCATTATTGGATCACCCTTCCTTATCTTTGAAGAATATGTTTTCATTTATGCCCTTATGGAGGGCCTACAACAAAACATTCAAATATTTTCACTAATACAAAATAAAGACATGATTTTGTAGCATACATGGTTTGCACTTTATATTATACATGTCTTTCATTCCTTAAGTTTGATAGGTAGCATTTCTTTTTTACACGCACATGTTCACGTGGTATATTAAGCATAATGTAAAACATTCACGAGTTGTACACAATGACAAGTACTACTTGGTCCTTTACCAAGATTGTTAACCTCTGGTGGCATCTACTTTTACATATTTTCTCCATGTGTTATATTTCTATTATAGTTCCTTTCTTTCCTCATTACGCTTGGTTACATATCTATATTGTGTATTTGTTATCTTTTGGACTAATAAGACTAACACATGTTTTTTTGCAATGCTTACAGGTTATCATATGCTCAATTAATTCATTTGGATACACTTACTTTTATACATGATTGGTAGTCATGTATGTTTATGTTTGTTTTCTACTTTGATTGTGGCATAAGGGATTTGATTTTTTTACGACCCGTGGGTGTCCCATGTTTTTCAACATTATGACTTGTGTGTGGTTGTGTATCTTTTGTTTTCGGGCTAATAAGCCTTGATTGTCTTGTGACACCGTGGGTGTCCCATATTTGCAGGCATTTTTCCCTTTTGTATGACATTTATTGACATGTTTGCACTCCCTTCTACATTGTATGCACTTTTTCTACTACCACATTATTTTATATTGTTGTTATTATTATTTTGTTGCATTAACATTGTTCTTGTTATCATGCTTCTTATTCTTGTTGTTATTGTTTTGTGTCATGGTTTCTATGATGTGTATTCCCTTTTGCAAATATAATTTATTCTTGGTAGCCACCACATCAACTTTATAAAGGCTATATACAAATTTTCAAACACTCATCTATGAGTGTGCCTCTTTTCTTCTCGAGTTGTGCACTCACCTTCTTCATCACACACACCTCAAAAGTGGGGAAAAACATCTAAGTAATTATTCTACATTTCCAACAAGTACCAGAATTTTAAGGCACATACATATGCAAGGGAAAAATGCATCAAACACACAGAAATTTGTAAAATATATAGATGTTTAAGACCGTATGCTTTGGTAAGGACCGTCTGAAAATGATTCTAACCCTATCACACAAATTTTCCCAGGGGTATTTTATCCAGATCTGGAAACATCATCAAGTTTTTCATCTCTATTACAACATTTTCATATGGTTTTATACTCATTTTGGAAAAATTCGGGAACATGAAGTATTTCATTCTCTCTTTCTCCACAGTACTCGTTTCACTTCCAATTTTGGACATATTGGGGTCATGGGTCTCCTTTCTCCACTTAGCTTTCAATATGAAATTAGTTCTACTCATTTTCTACTCAATTGTGTGGCACATGGGAAGAGTATGGGGAATTTAATACAAAATTGGGCTTACATTCGTATGCAATGGTATGTTCCATAGAGTTATGGAAGGTAGCGAAGTAACTAAGTTCTTCGTGGGCATAATTTCATATCCTTTGTGTACTTAAATGGAGGATATCAGATTTTTTTAATGACTTTGATACACATTCTTCCTCCTCTACAAGGGTGTTTTAGCTCCTATTTTCTATTATTCTCTTATAAATTTGTGGGTTGGGTTGGTACACCTAATGCGTCGACCTTTCCTCGACAAAAATTGGGGATTGATCACCCCTAATTCTTCATCGATTTCAACAAAATCTATAATCTCCAAAGTACAAGAATGGGAGCACATTCCCTCTACAAAGTAAATAAATGCATTCCTTCCATTTTTGCATCTATTTTGGCATTTCTTGTTCCATAATTCTTTTATATTACTTTCATTAAATTTTGAGTTAAATTTTAGTTTGCTATATCAGTCATTGATTACACTAAGTGTTGCAAGTTTCATTTTGGAGTGTGCCAACACCAACACAACGAGATACTACAAAAAATCTATCATGAATAAATATAATGTGTGTTTACACACTCAAGTATATTTTCCTTTAAGCTTGTAATTTCATTTCATACTTAAAGGGGTAGGGGGAACTAGACACTTAAATTTGGAAATCTACCTTTGACATTGTTTATCCCGACATTGCACACTTGTATATACAAATATACTCTCCTCACTCTTACTTAGCAGACGCCCTAATAGATTTTTGATTACTTGTTTATCTTTTCACAACTTTATATTATCAGTTTATGAGGTTTTACAACATAAAACACGTTTAGAAATATCTATCATATGACCCACAAATTCAAAACAATATTTTTCCCTCTTGGTCAAAACTAACATTTTCGGTTAGTTTGTGCAAATATACAAGTCAACCCTACTATATAGTTTTGGATTGACATGTAGTGTACAAAAATTTCAATTCCATCATCTTCATATGGACTAATATTCCCCTTGGTCGGCCTTTCATGACATATTAACCTTCAAAATCATATATAAACAAGTAAATCATACCTCATTTGGTAACCTAACACTTTAAGAGCTCCTCATGTAAAATCAAGCACAAAAGGAACTCCAAGCTCCCTAAAATATGAAATAACTCATGCACATCCATTAGGAAACACCCTCTACAAGTCTGAAGTCTCCTTCTAGGTCTAGGAGTCTCCATCTTCTCTCTACAAGAAAACAAAGTGATCCTTCCCAAGTATTTGAGCAAGTGTGAAACTCAAGTTGAAGCATTGTTAAAGCATGATTTTCAAGTTTTTATTGCAATACGATAGATATCACATGTTCGAGAGAAAATGTGTAGTTTAAGCCCTCTTCGAGTAGTAGTGATGTTATTGATGTACGGGGTGCCCACAACCTACCTAAATTTATTTTGTAGGAAATCCTTCTTGCACTACATGCATTCTAGGTTTTGAGCAGAGCTCACGAGCCATTTTGAAGATGAGAAAATAAGACCGACACATAATGACATCTATTTCCAGACAGGATAAGTACTAACAAATAACAAACCTATATTCCAAGTAGGTCCAAGACCGTCTGATAATAGGTCGGGATCAGTAAAGACACTCTTGACCTAGTTTTACAATTTTGACCAAGTTCAATCTCAAGTGTCAATTTCTATAACAAAGCATTTTCGGTCTCGATTAGCATGTTCTTGCATTCATATTACTCAAAGTCTCTCATATCCACATAGAATCAACTAAGTGCAATTTTCATTTGTGTTTTTGATAGTTGTTAGATCAATATTCACTTTAAAAACATTATTCGATTTGTGCAATTAATGTTGGAAGTTACTTAAATTAGAATATCCACCTATCGCATTGTTTCATCCTTTATATATATGTTAACTAGAAACAAACTTGAAAACTTAAAAGGGAATGAAATAGGAATTCACAAAAAGTGAAATAAGCTTCATACATATGTAGGGATTTTCTTAATGTGTGTCATTTCTTTAGGGATATTTATGAGAGATTTGAATGGATTTGGAGTGATTTGAACATGAGGAGTGCTTAAAATTTTCAAGTGAGTAAATGAGTGTATTTTACTTTCTTATACGGGGTTGTAAGTTTAATTTCACATTAAGGGAAATCTATGAGGAAAGTACTTGACCCATAGAAGATATCAAATTAATAAAATGGCCATCAAAGAGGTCAGGTGAAACCACCATTTTTGGACCAAAATTTTTGGTAATTTGGTCCATGTTTGGTGGTTGAGTCTAGGAAGGATGTGTGGCTAGAAATATCTACACATGATAATACGAATACTAGACTACTTTGGACTTATGTAATTTTTTTGTGAGTGACTAAACAATACAATAGGAAGAGAAAGTATTGGAATAAAATTAGGGATATTAAAATTATGCTAGGAATAGGTGCGTAATTCATGATTTAGGGATTGAGCCAATATTGACATTATCAAGTGATTAATTTCCAAATTTAGGTATCTATCCACCCCTTATATCTTCCCAAGAGAGTGAGAGGAAGAGAGTCACAAGGCATCTAACTACCCCCGAAATGTTCCTCCAAAAAAGCCACACAATTGTAGATGGATCTAGGTCCCAATTGTGAAAGTAACACAAATTCACAAGGAAATGAATCATTCTCATGCCCCCATTATTAGTTATAATAATGTTGATGTACCAAATATGCCAAGATCAATGAGAATGAAGCAATTCTCATGCCCCCAAGTTGAGTATTGCAAAAGTACATATGATTCAAAGGAAAGAGAAAGGAGTAGTTATGCTCCCCACACTCTATACTCAAATGTAGTAAAACAATGCTTTGAATTGTGCAATCTACTCTTGAATATATATCATAACTATGTAAAATTTGTATGTTCTTAAAAATCTAGTATTACTAGTAGAAATATGGCCACGATAGTACTACCTATTTTGGATAATAATAAATGATGGCTCCGTCATTATTAGATGGTTTTATCCCTATTGAGATTATGTAAATTAATTTTGTTTTTTCATGTTCATGTACTTTGTTCCTATGTATATTTTATTTATCAACCTATTTTTGTGCTTGAATTTCATTAATTTTAATGTGATAACCCTACTAAATTCCCCTCTTTTTAGGTAAGTGAGACTCCTATATATTAATTTCCTTAAAAGAATAGAATTGTGTGTCCATGTCGATATAACATATAATCATCATTGGATCACATAAAATATGCCTATATGTGGCCATCATATACAACCAGGACCTTGTAAGAGATTGCATGGTGGAAACCATGACACGAATAGACAACATAAGTAACAAGAATAAAAGCATAAAATAATACAAGTAAAGTAGTAAATGTCATATAGTTAGTCATAGAAAAGGCTAAGCACACAAAGGACAAAATAGTGTCATACACACAAGTAAAGGATAATGGTTGTATAAGTAAAGGAAACTAATGATGTAAAAAAGGGACATGTAAGTGTCACACACATGTAGAGAAGGCAAAGGCCGCACACATAAGCCAAACAAGTAAGTAAATGTGTGATGATGAATAGTAGATAGTAGCCAATGGGCACATGGAATAATATATATACTATTCTTATACATTCCACATGTGCTAATCCCAAAAATTAGAATATATAGCAATTAATATAATATATAATATAATCATAATGAGGTTGTGAAATAACAATATGTAATGAAACAATAACACTTACTACCATAAGAGATGTCCCTAGATATTGTTAAGATCCTTCATTATACCTTTTACCACTTTTTGTTCTACCGAAAAAATATCTCCCACAACTAAAACTTAACCAAACATGTATAAAATTACTAAACATGTATTTTTAGAGCTTTAATATACCAAGGTGCAATGCATCCGTAATTAACTTGATTGTTTAAGTTTTTAAAGTATTTTTAAAGATGCATTTATGAGTAAATTTTTAAAATATTTTTGGTCACCAAGTGGGACACATTTATAAACTTTGACCATAAATCCTATAAATACATATGCTTTGTAAGTCAATCCTTGAGTTATTAGTAATAATCTCACATGCATAGGAAGCACAAGTTTTATTTAGTATAACTACTATAAATATGATGTGTATGCTAGTGAAAAGCATTCATGAATTGTATTGTATTGATTTTTCTTAAAGGAGGTTTCCCCCTCAAAGTGGCATGCAATATTATAATTCAATTTCAATCGCTCGGTCTAATATGTTTTTTTTTCATTTTGCAATATATTGTTCTTAATATTTTGTTATTAGCCTATATTTTGTAGGGATGATCACCACTTCTAGTATCGAGAGATATTTCCAGGGTTCGTTTAGTTGAGGTATTATATATTATAGTTTTTACAACCATCCAACATATGATCTCACATTGCCCTTAGTGGTAATATAATAAATGACACTAATCCCTTCAACAATTTTTGATCTTTTTTTTTCTCTTTTTAGTATATACACATTGTATCGTAATTTTAAAACTCTGAAAGATTTTTCATTCTAGTTCAAGTGATAATCAAGTTACCTTATCGATAGAGTGAGGGGTACTTCCTAAATATGCAAGCCATTAGGCAACACTTTGTATAAAGTCAAGCGCTTCTATGTACCTTCGGGTTTTTTAGAAGACTCCTTAGTGTTTCCAAAACCTAACCATAAAAGTCATCAACCATTTGTCATGTGTGGTGTAGTGATAAGTGGTTAGCCTTAGAGATTATGCAAAATTGATCTCATAGATGTGATAGTGGGGTAAGAGTATGATATCCTCCGTGGTTAGTACCGTAAAATAACATCTCGCACTATTTCTAAATGTGAGCCCACAAAACCATATATGACCATTATAATTTTTATCATTTATGCCCAATTGTGTACCCCTAAAAATTGAAGTTGGATAAAATCACCACTAAAGGATTCTGCGCATGCACAAATGTATTGTTTATAGGTAGTCATCAAAAAGTACAAAGTAAAGGTATAGACTATAAGGGTCATCTTTAGCGATTACAAATTAGAGAAAATATAATAGTATCAACATAATATCATAAGGAATCCATTCAACAGACAAGGAAAAAAAGATTAAAAATTTATAAGAATACACTTGTTAGCCATTGACACCATTTTCCATTTCCCACTATGGTAATAATTTTGGACTAGACTTATTTTTCCAAAAAAATCCAACACTAAATACTAATTAAGGTGTTGTTTTTATTGGCCATCAAGAACCAATTTTTTCACCTCAAGATATTTATATCATTATGATCATCTCATTTAGCTGATTAATTTAATATATAAGTCCAAAAAGTGTTTTATAGACCTATGACACACCTTTCATGGTTGTTGTAATCCAATTAAGAACACGTGATATAGAAAAAACTAATTTGGAGTTCCAAATCTACGAGCTATCACAAAGGGTATAAGGGATAAATCTTCAACGCGATCGAATCTCCATCGAATGGATAATAGAACATCTAAGGGTAGGTTTTCATCTAGTCCTATTCCATATGGTCCAAAATCAAAATTTAACAAATTTGATGGTACAAATTCTACGAATTGTCTTTACAAGGTATACTAATAGTTCATTCTCCATAATACATATGAATTCAAAATATTCTTTATTTCCTCCTTCCACTTAGATAAAGAGGAAAATTAATAGTATCAAGGGTATAACAAAACTAATGGAGAGCCTACATGAGAAACCTTTTTCAAAAAAATATTGAAATGGTTTGGACCTCTCGCATATGATGATTTTAGATGAGCTCTCACCAAAATCCATAAATTCGGATGTTGCACAAATACAAAAAAAGTTTGCCAAATTATCTAATCACATGGAAGGTGTTGCCACCCAAAATTGTCCAAAATTATTTTGGGGCCATAGGGTTAAAGTTTGGAGCTTGAATAGTGACATAACTATATTTTTTGGCATATCTACATTTTTAAACTCACCAAAAATGGGTGCACTTACTTGCTCTAAATGTGTGCGAGCTACTTGAAATGACTTAGAATATTTTGAGTAGTTTTCAGCCTCTATATGTCCAAATGATTTTTGATTATTCATTTCCTTTGTTAAACAATCTTCCAAGTTTAATCGGGTTGGAAAAAGACACTTAGTTTTCATTGGTCACTTGGTTCATGTTTTCCCACTTGGGATTAATCCAATATGCACAAGGAGATGGATTGGGTTCGGGTTTGTGAACAAGGTAGTTGTGATGTTTAAATGGAGCCAAGGCTCCATTACCTAATTATTTTACATGAGATTGAGCTGAGCCGGAGATTTGAATATTCGGGTGACTTGGTCGAATTGGTAACCAAGATGATCCCGAATCCAAGTTGAGATGAAGTTAATCCGAGAGAAAATAATAGAGTCCAAAGATCACAAAATGTCGTGATTAGTCCATATGGACTAATGACGACACTCCGCGATCTTGGAAATTGAGGTTGGAAAATTTAGCTAAGGCATAAGGTCAAGATCTTGTGAACTTGAGAATGAGTCATTGGTCCATATGGATCAATGATGGTATATTTGAGCTCGAAAAGTTCAATCTAGGAACACAAAAAGAAGAGAATTTTAAGTGGTCCCAGTAAACACAAAATCTAGTGATTAGTTTCCATATTAACTAGACCAATTTGAGAAGATTGGAGATCTCGAGGAAACCCATAACACCAAAATATAAGTGACTAGTCCATGTGAACCAATCATGGGCCACTAAAATTCACAAGTGTTAAGAAAAGTGGCTAATGATTAAAGACTTAAGGCTTTTGAAAGCCCGTGAACCCGAGGGTGAATGATCGAGAAAGGTGAGCCCAAAAGGTAGTCTAAGTGATGGTGACATGAGACCCCAAGAACTTGAAAGGATATGTATAAAGCTATGGTTGGGCATAAAGGTATTTCACTTGATTAAATTTGATGACCAAGTTTAGTGAAATATAAGGTTCGGGGATGTTGAAACTATGGATCTTCATTAAAAGAAAAGGGACTCATTTTTATCCATAATGTTTGATTAAGTGATCAATTTTGAGAACAATTGGTACTTATTGGAAAGATTGTTTAAAGAGGTATCTAATGGTTCCAATTTTTGAGACATTGTTGAGAAATTGAAGAATAATTAGTGATAGAGTTTGGAGCATTTTTAACTAATTATTTTGATCAATTGGGATCTAAATCACTTTCTGATTCCTTCAATTAGTCCCAATCGCTTGAAAAGATGCAATCTTTGTGGCATATTCTCGCTAGGACCCACCATGACACATTAGAGACCTAAAATTGGTTTAAAATAAAAGAATTAAGCTTTCATATTGAACCAAAAGTAGAGGTTGTTCGATTCATAGGCAACAACTTTCCCTCCATCAAATTACCCTAATATTTTGGATGTGCATGTGTTTTCCCTCATAGATTACCATTTATGCTTTCTCCTTGGTCACCTTTTTGCTAAATTTGGCTTATTTCAAGGTAGAACTTGTATTTCTTCAAGGCTGATTTGGTGGAAGTGATCCGGACATGCTCCAATCTCTCTTCCCATTGGTTGATCAATTACTTTCACCAAATGCAGACAAGTGTCTATTTCTTGACTCTTGATGATTTATGGAGGAATTCTTTGGGTACCTTTGTTATGCATATTTTTAATGATGATTATATAAGTTTGAGAAGTAATTCTCCATCTAGATCTTTTAGTTATTGAGAAAAATTGGTTGTCCTGATTTGAGTATTATATTCTTTATTTTTCTAAGCAATTAAATAGTGATAATATTTCTTGGTTCAAAGAGAAAGCATTGTGGGATGTTGAGAAAGTGTTATGTTTTTGTTAGGAAGATTTGAAGGTGTATATCATTTTTTGGTCATTTAGTGCTTGTTAGTGTTGTGTAGACATTTGCATATGATGAATTACAAAATACTTGCATGTTTTAACTTCCTTGTTTTCCCTGTAAAGGCTTTAACATCAGTGTATTTTCATTCTCTGAATGTCTTTTTCTAATTGGTGATGAAAGGTATGTGTAGGATATTTCATTATTTGTCTAAATTAATGGTGGATTTGCAACAATCATGTAGATTGTTGTTCTCTTTGGTTATCACTAGCTCACTTGATTTGAATTTTGTAACTCCTTGCCCAATGGATTCAATCATTGATCATAGTTCATCTAATCATTTTCATTATGTTAAAAAAATTATTTCACTCCATGCTCATACTAAAATCTCACTTCATTTGTGTAATTGTTTCAAGATTTCTGCCATTATAATTGTAAATTCATGTTTATAAGCTTTCATTTGAATCATTTTGTTGGTCCTGAGAGCAATTAGATTATAGATTATGGATACCTTTTTTATGATCATTTTTTTGAGTGCAACCTTTTCTCGTTCTTGGGCATCTTTGTGAATATACTGCCAGTGATAATAAATTACGTGGGAATTCATAATGGCTAGGTTTATTAATTGGGTATGTTGGAATAAAGTTATCTAATCTATGTTATTTGAAATCATTTAACTATGTATCAAAAATGGGCTGCAAAAAATCTCAAGGATAGGGGTGCATAGATCGGGACAGTAGTGCTTGGGCACTAGCATATGATCTAGGCACCTTTGGTGTATGTGAAAATACTCAGGGATTTAATTCTTTTTGTTTCATTTCTTATTCATTATAGTTTGTTTAAGGTTCATTGCACCTCTTCTTTGTTGCACTTGTACCTACAAAAAAACCCTAGTTATCTGCACAATACTCAAGCACACTTTAGATGAATAAAAATATACATATGCTTGAGTCGATGACCTCAAGTGGTCACCCCAGTGTGATTTTCACTGAGCACTAAACTAATTTGAGACTTAATGTAGTTCTATTGTGTGTGTGTGTGTGTGTGTGTGAGAGTGTGAGAGAGAGAGAGAGAGAGAGAGAGAGAGAGAGAGAGAGAGATAAATAGTGTCCCTTGAGTTAGGATGCCCTAGTGTTAGTCGTACAAAGAATAGTGGGATACACCTACTTTGTTCCAACGCATATGTGTGGTATATAATTTAGAATAAACCCTCTTATGCGGTGAAGTATGTAGTGCTAAAATGCAACCCTTGGTGTAGTAGATAGAAAATATTAGCTCTTTGTAATAGTATGTACCCCTTGAATGTTTTCCCCCTAATGAGGTTAAATAAGGCATATATATAGGATTCATTTTCTTAAGCTTCATCATTAAGAAGTGAAAGGCTGAACGGGGGTGATAAAAGAAGACAAGAAAGGAGTAATATTCAAAAGATCGGAAAAAGAGATAAAGAGGAAAAAGGTGCCCAAAGGGGACAACAATGACCAAGTTCTCTTGTCCCTAATGGGAGGTCTTGTACAAGGTTCTCAAAAGGTAAGATAGTGAAATCAAAGCTAAGTAGAATGTCGGTTGATATGTAAAACTATAAGTTTTGAATCAAAAACAAAAATCAATAAAGATGAAAAGGATAAAAGCAACATTAAAGAAAAGTAAATGGGTGTATGACTAGTTCTCTCACTTAGGCCTTTGACGAAGTATGCTTGAAATTTTTTTCATGGTTTCTTGTGTGGTTTGCCTTTGTTGGGATAGGATAGTACCTGTAAAATAAAACAAGTGTATTCAATGCTCTAGGTAAATGCAATCGAACTTTAACTTGGAAAATATTTAAAAATAGAAATGTGTATTGGAAAAGCTAAACCAAGGGGTTACAATACACCTAGACTGTTAAAAGAGAAAGGGATATAACTTTGTTCCTAAATGTAGACTTGATGCTTAGGAGCTGGTTGGAATAACTCAAAGGATTCAAGCATCCTATCACCAAACTAGGTATTTGAGTGTCTTGATGCTAAACTATGGATTTAGGCATCCTATTACTGCTAAAGGAAAGTGTATTGGGAGAGCAGTCTATTTTTTCCTTCAGCCATTAATGCTTCCCCACAAATAAGTGTCACTACAGATGATCAAAAACTTGATTTGTAACTTTCCTTGGGTGACACATTGTTCCAGGCATGCCATTGTCCCGCATGTGCACTATGTGTCATTCCCTTATTTAATTCTTGTTTTGGTTCCTGAGTAAGTAGTTAGTTCCTTTTAGTAACTAATTGTAATTTGAAAATAACTATGTAACTATAGAAATTACTTTGAAATTGCTTTGTAACTATTTTTACCCCATGACATGAGTGTCTAAGTGGGACATTAGTGCCTAGGAATTCTGTCTGCTTTAGGTGTTTCTGTCTAGATTGTGAATTTTGGCCAAGTCTATTTCTATCCTTATTCTGCAGTAATTTCTATTATGATCATGTTGTATGTGTTTCTATAATTGCTTTCTATAACTATTGGAAGGGTGAAAATGTTCACCCAATGTTTTCCCCACTCGTTTAGGGTGTGTGAGATGAACAAAAGTGAATGGAGCCTAAATGAGGAAGGATGAAACTGATGTGCACATATAATATAAGAATCATTTAGGGGGAATAAAGATTACACATGTTAGTGAAAAACAAGTAATGCACACTTTGAAATGACAACTAGTAAAGGCATATAGGAAAACAACAAGCAAGGACTTAATGAGTAGCTGATTACATACATGAAACACCACTCAAGATGTCATAAGTCAATAAAATCCATCAAGGCTTGTGAAAAATAACATAAAAAGAAAACATAGGGCATATCCCATGAAATAATGACAAGTAAGGTACAAGAAAATCGACAACCATGATTGGAAGGATTTATGTAAGGAAAATACTATAAATGATACACTCAATATCATGTTAGGAAAGATAAATAGTATGCGACAATGTAATATATGAATATATGAATGAAAAATGTGTAATATTGTAATGATAGAACCCGACAATAAGGGAGAAAATGTAGATGGCCCTAAAATCCTGAATGAGACTAGTGATTAATAGGACCAAGCATCATACATCATGTAACATCATGTAAGTGACCTGCATACCTCAAAATACCATGTGAACGTGCATGTGTGTATAAAAAATTATAAATCATACTAGGAACCGTAGTAACATGATAAGCTAAGGTGCAATATAGAGTAGTTTAAGGAAACAAGATTACATCCAATCAAGATATAAGAAAACATGTTTTTGGATTTTTAAATGCATATATGTGAAAGAGAACAACTATAACGGGGAATAATGATACCCCTATGTGTGTGTGCAAGGTGAGGTTCATATAAGAATTCCTTCAACAGTCAAGTATGAACCAAGAACAAGAGTGTTTCATCGGGTGGTATGGGGGAATCGGGGTGCATGTAAGTGTTAATATAAGAAAGATCTATGCAATGAGCATAATAGGAAAGGGCCCATGATTAGATAATGTAAGGGAACTATGCATGTGAACATGATCCATGGTTTGATGCTCATAGGAGAGTACACAAGGCCAAGTATATGAGATAGGTCTAGTTCAATAATTTAGATAAATAGAGCATAAAATATGTCTAGATGGAGCATGTGAAGCATATGAGCTACTCCTATGAGGTGGGATATGGGATCTATAGATACGAAAATGCATGTGAGTAGTAGCTATATGTGAAGTAAATTGAGATGGATGTGTAAAATGTACCATAAGAGGAGCAAGGGCTCTAGATACCATATGAGGTGTCAAGGCTAAGGAGCCATCATGAATAGGAGAAGATGCACTAGGAGTAGGAGCAACTGAATATGGGATGGACATAGGATCCAAGGAAAAAGGTTTTCATGGTGGAATGCCTTGAATAGTGATAAGATATCACTTATGGATAAACTTAAGGCATAAGTGAACAATAAAAGGCACAAATTTGGCAACTCGAAGCCAAGGGAGTCCTAAGAGCATGTCATAATGCATAATAGTAGATCTAATAATAAATGGCATAGAAATAGTAAGAGGCCCAATAGTAATGGGTAGAATAATATGGCCATGAGAAGTGGGAGACTTGTGTGTCTTCGAGATAGAGGGAAGCCAATTGACAACAAGAAATATAACGAGAATGCATTTGTGCTTGAATGTAGGATGTACCATAACATTTTTGATGGTATGGGGCCCAACGAAGCATCAATATGTAATCTATGGGAGGAGAATGAGGCATGAAAATCAGCATTAGTGAAAGTGATAGCAGGTGATGGGAGATCAGTAACACCAATAAGGAATCTAAGGGGATGATTTGAAGAATAGGGAGGAGGTATTGTGTGGTACGTATGCTTAGAAGATGACTCATGGGTTGACTTGTCTTTATTAGGTAACGAGTCATTAAATATTTTTAACTTGCCATTGTCATTTGTATATTTAGAAGTGGAAGCAATGGTTTCAGGAAACTAAATTTCATTATTGTTAATGATATCCTGAATCAAATGGAAAAGCTTGAAACACTTTTCAATAGAATGGCCATTACATATATGGTAATCACAATGTGCATGCTCATCAAAATTCCTACCATGGGGCCTATTAGGATCATACTTGAGAGGAGGTGGAAGATAAATTAGAATACTTTTGATGAGTTGGAGCAATAACATATGTGGAGGATAAGGCAATCAAGTAATTATATGTCGAGGGTTTGGAGCTAAAGCTTAGGCGGTTGAGGAACAACATTGACAATATGCGCTTAACATCATTAGACTTGGGTCTAAAGGGAACCTTGCTTGGAAATTTATAAGAGGAATGATCAAAAGTATTAGAACCATATTTTTTTTCCCAGATAAAGAATCTTAGTCTCACGAGTCTTCAAGGTATGGCATAGATGGTCAAAGGAATGATAGGAATAAAAAAGCACACATTATTGCAAAGGAGGAAAAATACTTTGAATAAATAGATCTTGTAATTTAAATTTAGCTAATACATTGTTCATTTTAAAAATATTGTTCTTGTAACACAATACATAATCACTAAGATGTTCATTATATCCTTGTTTAATTTTAGTCATTTGTGCATAAGATATTTTCGTTCCAATATTCATAGAAAATGAGTTAGAAACAAATCAACAAGAGTAGTAAATGATTTAACATAATGCAAGGGAAAGTCATAGAACCATCGTAGAGCATAATCCTGTAAGCTCTTAGGAAACAACTTGATCAAGAGGTGTCATCACATGCATAATCTAGGAAAGAAACGTGAAAGGATCTAAGATGCTCTTGAGGATCTCCATTGTCATTGAATAAAGGAAGCTTTGGTGAAATAATATTGGAAGGGAATAAATAAGAAGACACTTGGGGCACAAGAGTACTGTGAAGAAGAAGTGAAGAATCAAGGGATGGAGAGGAAGAAGAAGTAGCTTGTTGCAATTGATGAATTTGTGTTTACAAATCATGATAAAAATACTCTAAAGCATGGGTGGTGGAAGAAGAACCATGATGAATGTGGGAGATAAGAGGAGAAGAAATATTAGGAAGTAGGAATATGGATGGTAGAAGATCCTACATTTATAGGAGGGAAAGAATATGTGGTAGCGGTAGAAAATAATGGTGCTAAGGGGATTAGAGGTAGTAATCCTTTAGGATTACTCGTGAGTAGAAAAAAGTAATGGGTCTAGGTTTTTAATATGTTTAACAAGATAAGAATTGAGTTAATTAAAATCTTCAATAGAGAAGTCATGAGATGTACTATAAATAAGGAAGATCAAGTAAAGGAAATAAAAATAAGAGTAATAGATGGGGCTTAGAGAATGACTCAACTTGTAACTATAGGTATGAATTGATTACGACTGGAGATTTATATAGAAGGGAAGATTCTAGGTTGTCATGGAAGCTCTATATCGTAGAAAATAGGCTGTAATAATCTCAAGGACAAGAGAAATTAGAATGGGACAAGGTTTCCTTGGTGCTAGTGTCTCGATCTGGGAATTGGTGTTTGTGGAAATACTCAGGATCTAATCCTTTCTATGCCACTCATTGTCACCCCTTATTCATTTTAGGTCACATCAGATTTGTTGTGTCACACATGTACCTATAAAATAAACCCTAGCTACCTGTACAATACTCAAGAACACATTAGATGAATAAAAATATGCATATGCTTGAGTCATACTGACCTCAACGGTCACCCTAATGTGATTTTCACTGAGCATTACACTTCATTTCAGACTCAATGTAGTTCTAGTGTGTGTGTGTGTGTGTGTGTGTGTGTGTGTGTGTGTAGATTAGAATAATTTCCCTTGAGCTAGGTTTCCCTAGTGCCTCGTCGCACAAGAGACGATAGCGGGCTACAACTACTTTGTCCCAAATACAAATGTGTGGTATGGAATTTAGAATAAACCCTCCTATGCAGTCCCAAAATGCAAACCTTGGTGTAGTAGATAGAAAATATTAGCTCATTGTAATAGTATGTGCCTCTTGAATGTTTGCCCCCATAATGAGGTTAAATAAGACACACACACGCACACACGCGCACACACATGCACACATGATTCCTTTTCTTAAGTTCCATCATTAACAAGTGAAAATTTGACTAAGAGAGTGATAAAAAATATAAGAAAGAGGTAACGTTCAAAAAAATCAACAAAAAAGAAAGTGGATAAAATCACCGAAAGGGGACAATAGCATCTCGACGTTCATGTCCCTAATGGGCGTCCTATACAAGATACTCAAAAAGGTAAACAATGAAATCAAAGCTGAGAAAGATGTCGACTAGTATGTAAAATTGCAAGTTGCAAGTTAGAAACAGTAAGCAATAAGGATGAAAAAGATAAAAGCAATGTCAAAGAAAAGTGAAAAGGTTGTTAATGACTAGTTCTCTCGCTTAGGAATCATGCATATAAATGAAGTATTTAGAGGCTAGATGTACATAATAAGTGCATGATTTAGTGACTACGGACATCATTTAATTTGTTTTAGGGTCTCTCCCTAGGTCTCACAAAGTTTTAAGAGTAGGACATTAACCACCCTCCCATTTGTTGAGCTCAAAACTTCCATTAGAGGTGAAAATTCAACTCACTACAATGACATATCATATTTCCTTCACCCCTTTCAACCTATGTACAAATTTGGGAGCCAACAAATTGGTATCATTTCTAACATTGTGCAAATTTGGTTTCATTTTACCATCATTGGCACTTCTTTGGTTAGTTTTTGTATTTGTACCACATACAACTTATTTGCATGATGTGCCAAAATTTGATGTAGAGTATTGTTTGATTCAATATTATTTGTGAATATTGTGATGTCATTTGTGATCTTTGTAGTTATAGTCACCATATCTTATATTTAAAGAAATATATCATGATATGTTGCTGATATTTTCACAAATAATTTAGGTCTAAAGTGTGTATGTGTCTATTATATATACCTTCATGGTATTGGAAAATTCGTTGTGTTTTGAGATCAATTAGCTGAAGTATTTGTCAAATATTTTTTGATGTGTTTTCCTTGATCTTATGTTGCTCATTTTGACTTTAAAGTTTTAAACCTATATGGGCTACGCTTAGCTTTCAAAGTTGATTCATTAAGGAAATACCAGGAACTTCCACCAAAACATTCGACAATTAAAGGGAAGCAGATTTGGAAACTGGTATAAGGGAAAGGTGATTCTCACGCTCAAATTTCTAATTGTACTTCTACTTTGTTCCCTTTAAATTTTGGAGAGAATATTTTAATTGAGAATATTAATGAGAATTGTGATTATGTTTCTAATTTCTTTGGATCATTTAATGAAAATATTAGTTCCATAGTTTGTTATTCCTTCATTGTGTAAACACTAGTAGAACTCATGCCTCTCACAAAGACCATAGCCTTTTGCTTTTCCCTTTATTTAAAGGAAAATAAGTGTTTAAAATTCAACCTTCACTCAAATTTTTGATGTCATTGACTTCCCAAATCTAATTCATAGTCATCTTAGTCATTTGAATGAGGAATTAAAACAAATTAATTTCATTCATGTTATTCTTCCTAATACTCCATCTCCCAATCACCTCCTAATATAAACCAACCTTATATAGATGATAATATGGCTAGAAGCAATAGAAACATGGATGCCTTTTGCCATGGTAGAGCTTCTTACCCATTGTTGGGACTTAATAGATTCTAGAAAATTGTTTTCTCATAAATACAATGTTATGTCGGAAATAAGGGATAAAATATGCGAACAATCCCTCATAGAATCGCAACAATAGGAACTAATATGCAGAAAATATTACAGATCTGAAATAAAAGTGCAAAATAAAAAATAACACAACACAAAGAAACAATATTTAACGTGGTTCACCTAATTTGGGCTACGTCCACCAAGAATCACTTGCTCGATTTTATTACAAGCCACCGCTCTCTCAATACAATACCTAGATCTATTTGGAGCTATGCTCAACAAACTCTACATAATTCACACTCGAATTCAAACACATCTGTAATGTTACATTATATTCCTACCATATGCATAAAACCACATAAGTAGACAATTGCTTAAGCAATTTTACAAAACCATGGGTATTAAAACCATGGGCCAAAACCATCCCATAAACCTATGGGTCAAAAATCCCGCCCATATGAGAAAAGTGCATTTCTGGTATATCGGGCACATTTTAAGGCCAATTTTTTTGGGGGTTGTGCCCCTAGACCTTTGCTCAAGGGCCCGACCCGGCCCCAAACCCCGATGAGAAAAATGTGGAAAGTGTACAATACTATTAGTGTACAGTCCTCAACACTTTCACACATGAAAACAGGCTCCACAACCTAACAATCTCCACTTGGAGACTAGTTTTCCTCTGAGCAAGCTTCTCAACCCTTCACTAGTTTCTGTGAAGACCAACCAAAGCTAAACACAGCTTCAATTTTTCCCTTGTGACCACCTTGGTCATCATGTCTATAGGATTCTGATTGGTATGAATCTTCTCCAACTTTAACTTCTCTTCCTCTAAATTTTTCCTGATGAAATGGTACCTTAAATGTATATGCTTCGTCTTAGAGTGGAAAGCGAGTTCTTAGCTAGGTGTATAGCACTCTCCCTATCACTATGAAGATTTCCTTCCTCTTATTTATGCCCCAACTCCTTAAGAAATTGTTGTAACCAAATCATTTCTTTGCTTACCTCAGTGGCATCAACATACTTATCTTCCGTGGTTGACAAAGCCACCGGATTATGAAGTCGTGAAATCTAGCTCACTGCTTTCCCACCTACAATGTAAACATAACCTGTCGTGCTCCTCATATTGTCTACATCTCCAACCATATTTAAATCTACATAACCACACAAAGTGGTGTCTGATCCATTATAGCACAAAATTGTCCCCATGGTCCCTCTCAAATACCAAAGGATCCACTTTACTACCTATCAGTGATCTCTACCTGGATCACTCATAAATCTACTCACTGCTCCCACTGCATGGGCAATATCAAGCCTGGTGCACACCATGACATACATCAAACTACCCACTGCTGATGAGTAATGTACCTTGGACATCTAGTTTCTCTCCTGCTCTGTCTTGGGACACTGCTCCTTTGATAACTTGAAATGGCCTGCCAAAGGAGTCCCAACCAGTTTAGCATCCTGCATATTAAACCTCTCCATGACCTTCTTAATGTACTCTTTCTGAGATAAAGTCAGCTTCCATTCCTTCCTATCTCAAGATATCCTCATACAAAGGATTTTTTTGGCTTCCCTAAATCCTTCATAACAAAGGATTCACTTAGTTTCTTCTCAAGTACTTTTATTTCCTGCATGTTTTTACTGCAACCAACATGTCATCCACATACCTACACAAAATAATGTAATCGCCATCCTCAAATTTATTTGTATACACACAATGGTTAGAATGACATCTAATATAATATTGCTCCATCATGAAACTATCAAATTTCTTATACCATTGACATGGAGCTTGTTTGAAGCCATTCAAGCTCTTCTTCGGTTGCACACCATCTCCTCTTTACCTTTGACCTCATAGTCTTCCTCGCTGCTACATATATAGATCCTCCTCCAAATCACCATGGAGAAATGTAGTCTTTACATCAAGCTGCTCTAAGTGCAAGTCTTATGCGCAACTATTCCAAGAACAATTCTAATCGGAGTCATTTTTACTACGGAGAAAAAATCTTATCAAAATCTATACCTTTTTTTTGTGCAAACCCCTTGACCACCAACTCGGTCTTGTATCTTTTCTTGCCTCCTTCCTCTTTGACTCGAACACCCACTTGTTCTCAGTAACACTCTTTTCCTTCGGGTAGCTTCACCAAATCCCATGTCCGGTTCTCCATGAGAGCCCGATGATCCTTATCCATGGATTTCTCCCACTTCTTCATGGTATCTACTTGCATTGCTTCATCAAATCTCTCTGGCTCTCCACCATCAATGAGTAATAAATAATAAAGAGAAGGAGAAAACATTTAGGTTCTCTTCTTACCCTAAAAGACCTCCTCAATATAGGAGTTTGGGGTTCCTGTTGAGGAGGTTCCTAAACTGATTCATGTGTCACTTTCCCATCCGGAAGATCCTCTACTTGTTGCATATTCTTTCTTAGATTCTTCCCTATTTTCCTACAACTGCTGCTTATACATGACTTTCTCATTAAAGACCACATCCCTAGATCGAATGATTTTCTTATCCTTAATACTCCAACATTTATATCTAAATTCATCACCACCATAACCAATGAAAGTACATTATTCTGATTTAGCCTCTAGCTTGGTCCTATCATCCTTGTCTATATGGACAAACACCTCATATCCAAAGACTCTAAGAAATGAATAATCAAATTTCTTACCATACCAAGCCTCCTCAGGTATGCCTCCATCCAAGGCACTTGAGAGTCCTCTCGTTTATCGAGTACATAGTTGTGCTTATCGCTTCGCCAAAAGGAAAGAGGCGAGTCCTGCATGTAACCTCATGATCCTAACACGTTCCATTATTGTTATGTTCATACTTTTTGACACCCCGCTTGTGGAGTTCCTAGAAATGTATTTTCCCGCGAATTCCATTCTTAGAACAATAATCATCAAATTCATTGCTATAATACTCCCCTCCATTATCCGACTGAGACATTTTAGCTTAAGATCTGTTTCATTCTCAACTAAGGCTTTCCATTTAAAAAAGTCTCAAATACATCAGATTTGTTTCTAATATAATAAACCCAAACTTTCCTTGTTGCTTCATCAATAAAAGTAACATAATAACTTGAACCCCCAATAGATGATACCCGAGCCCCCACACATCGAATGCACCACTCTAACTCACTCTCTTTCTTTATATGTCTAACCTTGAGAAACCTTACTTGGCTTATGTTTCCCATATATATGTAGTCCTCATAGAACTTAAAACCTATTTTTGTATATCTAGGTAAACCCTTCTTTATGATCTTCATGCCCTTATGGCTCATATGACCAAGCCTATAGTGCCACAATGTTATATCTACTTACGAAGCCACGAGATTACAAACATTAGTGCTATAAGTGGTTAAATACAAGGTTCTAACATTCTTACCTCTTGCCACCACAAGAGCACCCTTGTAACCTTCTAAGAGTACACTTTGTAAATATCACAATACAACCATCACTTCCCAATTGGCCCGTCGATATCAAATTTCATTTTAAAGTAGGCACATGTCTAACATCCTTCAATAGCCATGTATTCCCATTCTACATCTTAACCCGAACAGATCCTTTTCCAACTATACTTTGCAAGGCTCATCATCACCAAGAAAAACATGCCCAAAATCCCTTGAACATAATCAACAAAATAATGCCTATGTGGAGTAGCATGGAAAGAAGCCCCTGAATCTAAAACCCAAGATTCAACAATATTGTGCAAAGAAAGAATCAAAGCATCCTGACATACATTACCCATTGCCACATTTTCCTCCTTGTTTTCTTCTTATTATTTCTTCTTATCCCGAAAGCTCCCAACAATCCTTCTTTGCATGTCCAGACTTTCCATAGTGCCAACATACTATCTTGCTTTTGGATTTTGACCTCAATTTTCCATGGCTTCCTCTATTCTTCTCGTCTCCCTCTAATTTTCATTGTCAAAGAATTCCCTAAAGTAGAAGATTCCCCAAAGATTTTTCTTCACATTTCCTCGCTTAGAATCACCCCTATAACATCCTCAAACTTCAACTTTGAGTTAGCTGGAACCAAGTTGCTTACTACCATTACCAAGCTATTCCAACTCTCGGAGTAAAGAGCACAGAATTAATAAAGCCCTAACTTCTTCATAAAATTCTATTATAACCGAGCTAGCATATTTACAACCATATTAAAATCCTTTACATGATCTGCTATCTTGAACTATTCTCGACATCTTCATATTAAACAAATTTTTCATTAAAAATATCTTGTCGAGAGCGAGATAGTTTTTCATACAACTTCCTAATACATCCATCGGTTCTTTTGTAGTCTCTTTTCCTTTGAAACATTAAACAATACCGAAGATGAAAGACACAACCGGATTGTCCCAAGTGCCTTCCTATCTAACAAATCTCATTTTGCATCCATCATGCTCGAGGATTTTTCACCTTCTCAGACAACAAAATATAAATATCCTTATGATAAAGGTAATCTTCCATCTCCATCTTCCAAAGATTGAAATTCTTCCCATTGAATCTATCAACCCTTGATCTTCCATCATGTGTCATAGCTCCCACTCAAGCTGAAACTTTCCCTACGATTCAACACTTCAAAAACCAAACCAGGCCCGATACCGATTTTTAGGAAATAAGGGATAAAATATGTGGAACAATCCCTCACAGAATCACAACAATAGGAACTAATATGTAGAAAATATTATAGATCTGAAAAAAAAAGTGTAGAATAAAAATTAACACAACACAAAGAGACAATATTTAACACGGTTCACCCAATTTGGGCTACGTACATCAAGAATCACTTGCTCAAAATTTATTACAAGCCACACTCTCTTAATACAATACCCAAATCTATTTGGAGCTATGCTCAACAAACTCTCTGAAATTCACACCCGATTTCAAACACATCTACAATGTTACATTATATTCCTACAATATGCATAAAACCACATAAGCGACAAACTACTTAAGCGCTTTTACAAAACTGGGTATTAAAATCATGGGCCAAAACCCTCCCATAAACCTATGGGTAAAAATCCCACCCCTATGAGAAAAGCACGTTTCCCGGATATTGGGCACGTTTTAAGGACAACTTGTTTTTTCGGGGCTATGCCCCTAGACCCCGCTCGGGGCTCGATCTGGCCCCGATCCTCGGCAAGACAACTATGGAAAGTGTACAATACTCTTAGTGAATAGTCCTCAACACTTTTACACATGAAAACAAGCCTCACAACCTAACATGTCATCCTAATAAATTCATTTCTGAAATCATAACAATAATACCAAAATTTCAAGGAAATAATGCCATTTGAGGTGATCAACATCTTTATTTTTAACAATTTGATTGATGATTATGACATTGTATATGAAGATGTTTTTATTAAATTGTTTATTCACACTTTAGAGGAAAGTGTCAGGGATTGGTTTGATAATTTACCTAATAAAATCATAGATTCTTGGAGTGTGATGAAGATAAATTTTAAGTTGTAATTTTTTGAAAGAATAGATCCCATTTCTCACGAGTTAGTTTGAGAATATCAAGAAACACCCTGATGAATATGTGTAAGATTTCAATGCTAGATTCACTAAAGTTATGTTGAAGTTACTTAAAAGAGTTAGACCTCCTAAAACAACTTGCCTCATTAAATATTATGAATCCTTTGATGCTAAAATTGGTTGTTATCTTAGATACAAAGGCTCGGTCAATCTAAGGACAAATTATATCAGGGAAATTAGTATTGAGAATAACATCAAAACTTGTGGTAAACTATCTAAAAGGAGATGTGAAGCTTCATCAACTAAAAAAATTTTTCTCCCAACGCTTCTTTGAGAAATTATATAAAGTGATGGGAGCCTTAAAGGAGTTGTCTTATAGAGTGGCTAGAAATGAAAAGGGTTTCATCCTACTTAGAAAAAATAATATTTAAATGATAGATCACATGATTAGGATATAGGGTCTATAAATGATAAAATATTTTACAAAGGGAAGAAACCTTTCCATAAGGAAAATTGACCTAAAAATAGAGGTAATGAAAGAGAAATACTTGATCATATCATTACCACAACTAATGAGGTAAATCATATGGATGATTCAACATGGTGTGATGAATGCTTAATGCCTCATCCATCATGTGTACTTGCTTCTTTAATGCTTGTATTGATTGTGATGATAATGACTTGGAAGGTTCAAAATTTGTTTAAGTGCTAGACCGTGATGAAGACTCAATCAATGTGGCTCAAACTTACGAACTTCCAGTCCATGATTTTGAATATTTGACATCTCAAATAATAATAAAGTATAATGGTGGAAGGCCATTTAAAGAGGATATTTTAGCCCTTAACAATGCTGTAAAATCTCAAGTTAAAAGTAATTATAACTTGAGAATTTAAAAATATGCAAGTGTAAAAGAGAATCCCAAAGAGATTCCACTTGAGAAAAATAATAGTAAGGGTAAAGATAGAGTCAAGAGGATTGTTAATGTTCCGAATATAAAATCATTTCACCTTAGCTTGCTAAGCAAATGAAATTTATGCATCGATGAAAGGTGGGCCTCTACTTCTTACTAATGTGAATAAGGGCCCCTCTAGCTCCAAAAATACATTTGGAAATATGAGGAAAAGAGTAGATATTGATCCTCCAATCCCAATTAAAAATAATGTTATCTCACCATATAATTTTGTCCATTCTGTTGCACAATCCCTTGTTTCATATATCCTTAATGTCAATACTACCACATTGTCCCCAAACACCCCAATACCCAAGTATATTACTTTTGATATGGTTTTTGTCCTTAGTCGGTTTAAAACAATAGTCCCTCTAATTGAGCTTATATGCATCCCTCGACATAGAAATAATGTATTTTATTTCCTTGGTGCACAAACCTCTACTTCCCCATCTACTTCTACTATTGAAGCTACGGAAATTAGTGAAGAATTGGAAGAGGTGCCTAAGATTTATTTGGGCACATCACTAGTGGAAAGCCAACTTGATGTGGATCCATTTTATACAACTTTCATTCTAAGTGGATGGTTGTTACATAATTACATGATGGATTTAGGGACATCATGTAATAATAATGTTATTAGTAGCGATAAATGAGTTGGGAATCAACATCTCAACTAAATATGAGAGATCATATGTTATGGATTCAAGATAAGTTACTTATGGTGATCTATGTTAGAGGACTTACTTGTTCAACTTGCACCTTATCTAGGAAAATTCCTAGCTATGGATGTTGTGCTATTGGACTATCCTTTTAAGTACGGAAGATTGTTGCCAAGAAAGAAATTGTTTCAATTGGAGGAAACATTCAAATGGATAAGTCCTTTGAAATAATTTCTTTAGAATGAGAACAAATGAAATTATTTAGAGAACAAAGGATGTGCTACGCCTTTAACCATAGTTCAAATATCGTGATATGGATAGCCAACCTTTGGCTAACATAATATCTTAGCATGTCATATCATAGTTATTTATGCTTTCATATGCTTAGTGGGTTGGGCTTAGGGATTTTGATAGTACGGTATGGCATATATATGAGTTAGAGAGTAGGATATGATCCTCGTATTGAGCACTTGAGTCTTCTTGTATGGTTTGGAGGTTACCCCTTAAAGTTGCCATGTCATTCTACTTGCATATTGTGATCATTTTTATATATTTTGGAATTCTTTAGAGTTCTATTGCTGCTTATATTCAGATCTATCTAAGTAGTTTCATTACAAGTGGTATTAGAGCTTGATCTCAACTAGTTTTGTGTCAAAAACCTAATTGTGAAGATTTGGATGTATCTCAAAATGGTAACAAATTTTTATGTCATTTATTTCCTAGTATTGTGAAATCAGTCAAGTAAGATCCTCTCCAAATTTCAATATTTTTTGACTTATTTGGAAAAATTATATCAGATTTTAGGGGTTTTTCATAAATTCACTTCTTATGATACAATTTTGGGAATTTTTCTAAGTTTCTTATATTTTTCGAAATCTTACCAAAAAATAGCTAGCATTTCTTCTCTATGTTTACCTCTATTCAGCCAATAAATTTATGAAACCCCAAACCATAAATTTCTACCCATATCATTGTATCTCAAAACCCAAATGCTACATCATGACTAGAAGATCATCTTGAGGTCAAGGGAAGGGTTAAGAAACTCCAGGAATGACTCTAAATAAGGCATATATGGATTTGGAATCTTTAGGATCTAGAATATTAGAGGCATTCAATCAACTTCATGAAAGGGTTAATAATATGTTGAGTAAGGTTGACCTTAACAATGAGCTTCTTCTACTTTGGAAGGTAGCCTTAAGGGTGAAATGAAGATGGGGTTTGAATAAATGAGGAAGGAGATGATGCTTGCTCTTTCAAGCATGAATACTAACATGAATTCCCATTCTAGTCACTTGGGTTCCTCTAGCAATGCACATAGAGATCCAAATCACACCAATCAAGGAGGATCCTTTGCAAAAATTGGTGGATCTTTTTACCAATGGCGTTGATTATTCCTAAAATTTATATGAACAAGTTCAATGGGAATGATATGATCACTTAGATCAACCAAATGGAGAATTTATTTGATCTACATCAAGTCCCAAATGGATAGAAAGTGGTAATGACATCCTTATACCTGGAACTAGAACAATTCATTTGGTATAGATGGATGTGTGAGCAAAAGAAAAATAAGGTTCTTTTAGTTACTTGGTTTGTTTTCATTGATGAGATCCAAACACACTATAGTAATAGTGTAATAGAGAACTATTTTAGCTAGATAAATAAGTCATAAAAGACAATTTCATTTAAGGATTATATTCAACAGTTCCAAAATCTATCTTTATGAGTGAATGATATATCAGAGGATCATCTGAATGACCTCTTCTTGGGTGGACTCAAGGATAACATCCAATATGATGTTCACCTTCTTAATCTAGGTTTGATATCAGAATACGTGATCATTTCTTAACGTGTAGAGAAAGAGATATGGTAAAACGAAGGAGCATCGCTAATCACAAGGAATGCACGAATATAACACCATATTTTCCCCAACTGAAAGAATTGAATCCTCAAAAAATCATAGAGAAATAAGTAAAAGGCCTATGTTACAATTGTGATAGTAAGTGAGGTAAGGGACATAATTTTCCAGAGAAGAAGTTATTCTACATTGAGGGTTCTAATGAGGAACAAGATGAGGAGGAAGTAATTGATGTAGAGGAAGAGGTTCCTGAGATCAAGGTTGAAGAATCTCAACCAACTATCTCTTGTCATGCAATTTCAAGAATCAACACCCCCTAAATATTAAAGGTCATTGGGTTCATAAAGAAACAAAGGGTGACGATATTAATTGACTAAGGAAGTACTCATAACTTTATCGACCATAATTTATCCATATGCTTAAGTTATTTCATTTATCCAACACCAGAATTTCAGGTCATGATTGTTGATGGAGGCAAAGTTAGTTTTTTAGGAAAATTCCATAAGGTTAAGATATCTATAGGAGATTACTTGCTAGAGGACCCCATGTATGCCATTTCAATGGGAGGAGCAGACATGTTGGGGGTCCAATGGATTACTAATTTGGGAACTATGGAAATGAACTTCCAATATTTATTCATGTAGTTCCATTCTAAAGGAATTAATTTTGAGCTTCATGGGATGAAGGTAAAAGCTCCACAGTTGGTAAGTTCTCATCAAATGTAAAAATGCTCATAAGGGTGTATATGGGTTTGTGGCACAATTATTTGTAATGGAATATAAACCATCAAAATTCCTTATACTTGTTAGATCTATGTGCCATTATTAATAAGAACTCAGTTGTGTTTGGGGATATGACAAAAGATTTTCCACCTACAAGAGATCATGATCGTTCTATTTAGCTAGTACTAGGAAGCCAACCACCCAACATTTGACCTTATAGGTACCTTTATCTCCAAAAGAGTGAGATTGAGAAGATGGTATAAGAGATGTTGGAAGCATGTATTATTCACCATAGTCAAAGTGCTTACTCTTCTCTAGTGGTGATGGTCAAAAGAAGGATGAAGGTTAGAACATGTTTCTAGACTATAAAGAGCTCTATAAATACATAGTAAAGATAATTATCCTATTCATGTCATTGAATATTTGTTAGATGAGTTACATGGTGTTGTTTATTTTATAAAATTAGATCTTTGATCAAGATACCATAAAATAAGAATTCATGATGAAGATATTCAAAAACATCATTTAGGATACCATTATGAATATCTTATAATGCCATTTGGCCTTAAAAATGCACCATCTACTTTCCATAGTTTTATGAAATCAATCTTCCAAATGATTTTTGCGAAGTTTTCTTGGTATTCTTTGATGATATATTAATCTACATGACTTGGGAGGAACATTTACAACATGTCAAAATAAGGTATTGGACACTCTTGAACAACACCACCTTTATGCCAAGCACTCCAAATGTGCTTTTTGGGGTACCGAGAGATAGAATACTTGGGTCATATTGTGTCTTATGAAGGTGTAAAATTGGATCCCCATAAAATACAAGCCATGGTAAATTGGTTGCTTCCTAAAACCTTCAAAACCTCGGGGGATTATTAGGACTTACAGGTTATTATCATAGGTTTATGAAGAATTATGATAGAATTGCAGCACCACTCACATCATTTATTGAAGAAAGACTCTTTCCATTGTAATGAGGTAACAACCTAGGCATTTGTATCATTTAAAAGGACATGTGTACCACTCCGATTAAGGCTACCCTAGACTTCTTGAAAACCTTCATTTTTAAATGTTATTATTTAGGGTGTGGTATATGCACAATACACATGTAAGAGGGCTGCCTTATTACATTTGAGAGTCTTCAAATCAAATGTAAGAACCTCTCAAAA
Source organism: Taxus wallichiana var. yunnanensis (assembly GCA_018340775.1). Taxonomy (NCBI): domain Eukaryota; kingdom Viridiplantae; phylum Streptophyta; class Pinopsida; order Cupressales; family Taxaceae; genus Taxus; species Taxus wallichiana. Next base: position 446,911,629 of record CM031243.1, on the reverse strand, counting down.
CCAAATTATGAGAAGGAAATGATGGCTATTATTCATGTAATCAAACAATGGATACTCGTATCTCATGGGTCATCACTTCAGGTAAAGACAAATCATGATAGCTTGAAATACTTCTTAGAGAAAATAATTTCATCTGAATAACAACAAAAATGGGTCACTAAGATGTTGGGATATGACTTTGAGATCATTTTAAAAAAGGAAAAGAAAATGTGGTAGTCGATGCATTATCCAGAGAGATGAGTCCATAGAGGCATTATTAAATGTCATGTCCATACTACAAGTAGATTGGGTAGATTAGGAAAGATCTGAATGGTATAATGACACAGAGACCCAAACTCTAATAAAAATTTCTAACAAGATCTGATCACTTCAGAAAAAAATTGTATGGAAAGGGGATGCATTGTGGTATAAGGACCAATTATACTTATGGAAAAACTCTACCCTTAAAATTTATGTTCTCTTAGAGCTCCATACTTCTCTAGTGGGTGGTCATTCTAGATTCCTAAAAAAATTATCACATACTTAAGAAATATTTCTTCTAGAAAGGGTTAAAATCATATGTCCAAATTTTTTTGGTCAAATTCTTGGCATTTCGATAAACAAGGTTGAAATTATTAAGTCTCCATTAATTTTGCAACCTCTCGTCTATTCCTAGTGAGAGGTGGGAAGAGGTTTCTATGGATTTCACTACGGTATTAGTAAATTTTGAAGGGAAAAGCATAATTATGATGATTTTGGATAGACTTACCAACTATGCTCATTTTTGTTCTTTACCACATCCATTTATAGCGAGAACAATTGTCATTTCTTTTATGGATATAGTTCAGAAGCTACATGGAACACCTAAGATTATAGTCGGTGATTGTGATCATATCTTTACTAGAAAATTTTGGAATAATTTATCATCATGTTTGGGTACTTGATTGGCTCATAGTTCATCATATCATCTCGTAACCGATGGAAAAATTAAGGTAGTAAACAAATGTTTGGAGGGGTATCTACGATGCTTTAATTCGAGATAACCAAGAGAGATGATTTAAGTGGGTAACACTTGAAAAATAATGGAATCAAACTTCATCCAAAATGCCCCCATTCCTAGCATTATATGGTTACCATCCACCATCTTGCACTTCCAATTTAAGGATCCATCCTAAAGTAAGAGCTATTGAATATCATATTAACAACTAATAGGAGGTTCTCTCTAGCCTAAAAGAGAACTTGGTCATGGCACAAAACGCATGAAGCAACAAGATGATCAACACCATAGTGAACGAATCTTTGAAGTTGGAGACTTGGTTTTGTTAGGTTGTAGTCATATAAGCAACTATATTTGAAACAACAGAAAAAAATTTAATAATATTTCACCCAAATACTATGGTCCCTACCAAGTTTTGTAAAAATTGGTAGTGTGGCATATAAACTAGAGCTTCCTTAGTCTAAGTAAAATACATCCACTTTTCCATGTTTATTTCCTGAAGAAGGTCATTGGGCAGAAGGTGTCTTCTCAATTAGTATTACTAGATCTTTATGAAGAGGGATGTATCATCTTATAACCTAAAGGAATCCTACAAACATGCACCAGGGAACTTGAGGATAAGGGTCATCACCGAGTATCTGATCAAATGGAAGAATTTGGACATTAAAGATGTAACATGGGAGGATGAAGTATTCTAGGATAAACATTCAGAGATTACAAACATTAGGGACAATGTTTCTTTTAAAGGGATGTGCATGCTACACCTTTAACCCTAACTCATATATTGGGATATGGATAGCCAACTTGTGGCTAACATAATCTCTTATCATATCATGCCATAGTAATTTATTCTTTCATATGCTTGTGGGACAATCTTCTAGGGATTTGGATAGTAGAGTAGGGTATATTTAGGAGTTAGAGAGTAGGATATGGTCATCATATTGAGCACTTGAGTCTTCTTGTATGGTTTGGAGGTTTCCCTCTCGAAGTGGATAAGTCATTATACTTTCATATTGTGATCATTTCTATATATTTTGGTATTCTTTGGTGTGCTATTGTTGTTGATATTCAAATCTAAGTAATTTCATCACATGATGTTGCACTTGATTGAATATCGACAAATGACTTTAAATGAAATATTGTATATTGATGTAGATGTGGAAATGTTTTTGGGGAATACATGTTTTTATTGAGAATCCAGTTGATCCAGTTTTCTTCTTGTAGTTACTGCGATGCACTGATTTTGATGGTATATGGACTATGTTCTTTGATCGCGGCTGTTAGATAAAGGGTAGGAGTTGGAGTTGTTTTATATTATCCATAGGGAGATGTTTTCAAATTCTCTTACAAAATGGATTTTGAATGTTTCAACAATGTAGAATAGTATAAGGATTTGTTGATTGATTTAAATGTGGCGCCTAAATATTAAATCAAAAATGTGGTTGTAAAGGGAGTTCAAAATTGATCATACAACGAGTGAGGCGAGATATATTCACCAATAACAAGATGCTAAAATAACATAGAAAAATTGTATAGGAATCCCTTGATTTTTTTGACTCACTAAATATCATTCATGTTGATAGATGGAGGTTAAAATAATAATAAAAAATTACATGGGACTACCTTGATTTTTTTGACTCATTCTATATCATTAATGTTGATAGATCATTTAATACAATTGTAGTCTAGTTTGTTATTCATGTGTCTCAATATAAAAAAAGCGGTTGTTTTTGTTGTAAGTATGATGTTGAAGTATTAGTAAGGCCCTTCATTCTTGATAATATAAACCATTAGAAAGTACTTGAGGATGATAATTAGTTTCTAAGATTCATGAGAAATACAACTAAGTTTTAAGATCATCTTATCGAGTTGGATCCTTTAATTGAAAATTAGGAAGCGAAAGAGACTCTCTTAGGAAAATAAATGATTCAATTAAAAATTAATAATATTATGAGAGGAATGGTTATTCTTGAGATAGCTTGTGATGTTGTAGACAAGGTGAGATTCAAAGATACACCAACAATAAAGGATAAAGAAGAAATTAATTTGGGTATTATTGTGTCTCCTAGACTTGATTTTTGAGAATTTCCCAAAAAAAGATGAAAAGAAGGCTATGAATAAAATTTTAAGGAAATATAGAGATTGTATGGATTTTTATTATAATGAGATAAAATTTATATATATGATTTGTTTCAGCATGTAATTCCATTGCATACAGATGCAAATCCATTCATGCAAAAAACAAAGGCCAATTATTCTAACATTGGCAATTAAGATGGAAGCAGAGCTCAAGAAATTGAAATAAGGATGGATCATTTAGTCGATAAGATTCTCTTCATGGGTTTGTAATCTAGTGCTAGTGAGGAAGAAGAATGGGGATAGATCATATTGTACATGAATGTTAGAAATCTAAATAAGACGTCTTTAAAGGATAATTACCCATTGCCCAATATGGATCACTTGTTGTAAAAGGTCACTGGTTTATATCTTATGTCAATGATGGATGGATTATCCAGATTATAAATAGCTTGTTATTAAGGACTAAGAGAGATTAAATATTACTGTCACAATGTCACGGGGTACCTATGTGTATGCGTGTATGCCTTTTGGACTCACTAATGTCGAGTCACGTTCCCAAATAGAAATGGATTATTCCTTTGCTAATCTGGTAAATGAGATCATGGTGGTCTCTCAAGATAACATCACTGTGTATTCTAAAAAGAGAGAAGATCATGTAGAGCATTTGTAGACACTATTTCCAAAGTGCAGAGAGTTTGGAATTTCACTTAATACACAAAAATGGGTTTTCAGAGTAGAAAAGGGAAAATTGGTGGGGCACATTGTGTCCAAAGAGGGAGTTATGGTCAATCCAATGAGATTCAATGCTATTGATAACATTCCCATCCCATGTTCTAAAAAGGGTGTCCAATCGGTTTTGGGAAAATAAAATTTGTTAGACGCTTCATATCAAATTTTACGAAAATCACAATTCCTATTACCAATATGTTAAAGAAGAATTAGATGATCAAATGGACCGATGAGGTAGAAGGAGCCTTTGCTAATGTAAAATAAGCACTCAAACAAGCTCTAGTACTTGTTAGCCCTGATTATGGTAAGGAATTTCATATTTTATTTTTACATCTCGTAATACTATAGTTGTTGTTTTATTTCAAAAGAATGATGATGGACGTGAACAACACATAGCCTTTTTAGTAAATCTCTACAACACGTTGAACTAAATTATACCATTGTGGAGAAACAACCCTATGATTTTATTAAATCTATGAATATTTACATAGTTATCCCACAATAATAATAAACTTTCATATTATATCTTCCACATACAAATCATATATATAAAGGAGATGATGCTCCTAAATATAAGAAAATCCAATCCCACGAATATATCCCACCCTTCCTCCATGATTGTTGCTTTGTCACACCTTGAAAAATATCCTTTTCCACTAGATATTCTACCTTATTTTTCCGAAACAACTATAACATTCGAAATCAAGTTTTGTTCATATCTCTCAAACCAGAAACTTGATCACGGTGAAAATTTTCCATATTTCTCTTCTCCAAAATACCTTTGGGAAGATTGTAGCTACATATTATATGATTCGCTTGAATTTTGATACAACAATGTGAAACTAAACCCTATAGACTTGTTTTTATTTCCAAGAGATTCAATGGATGAAAAATGGTGAAAATTGGAGCACAAGATCCTGGTGTAAAATATAACATAATGGTGGTGGTTTCATTGTAATACAACATAGGTAAGTTCACTTACTAAAAATAGTATATGATATAAATAGTGAAATTATAAAAATAGAAATTCTCCCAAAGTAGCAAATTTTCGTATTCGAACATCTTGGAACAATAAGAAACACCAAAACGAGGTCAATTTGGAAACTTTCTAAAAATAGTAGGTTGGGAAAAACTAGATGTCTAAAAATAGAAAATTTATAAAATTATCCAATCATCATTGTAAATAGTCTAAATGGATTGAGAGTTTCAAAAAATAAATATTATGCAAAATTTCCAAGAATTCTAAAAATAGTAGTTTCGGCCCCACCTTCTAAAAATAGAAAGTTTCAGTTTTCGGTGCGAGAAGTTCTTTGGTAACTTTGTTTTCACTCATCTTGCTGATTTTTTCATCATTACAAGGTCGTAAAGTTGTTTCATGGCATAACCAAGAAAATAAACACTTTGCAAACTCTCAAAGGATCCTAAAGCATCATTATGAGGTGGTTTCTACATGGCACAATTCAAGGAAGGAAGCTGGATGACCTAACTCATTCCAATTGTGGTAGATGGAATTCATTCTAAATTCATGATAAGGACATCATATGGATCACATTTGTGTTAAGGAACATATCGAGCGCATCCAAATGTTACAAGAATGATTCCACTTGGGTGAGACATTGGTTGAGGGATTGAATTGTGAGGTGAAAAAGGGTGTCATTATGATCAAAAGTGAAAGGGGAAGTTCATGGAATAGGTCGAGAGTCGTCATGTCCTAAATATTCCATCATCTCTTTGAGAAGTAATTTTAAGTGAACTAAATGATCCATAAATACACTCAAAGCCATAATGTGTGAAGAATAAGGGAATCATCTTTTCCCATTGAAAGCATACAAGCACAAAGGTATGTAAGCGTCCCAAGTCTAATTTATTTCAAGTTCTCTAGAGTTGAGAAGGGTAAATAGTTGATCTTCATGTGGGGCACCATGTATTTAAGAATGAGAAATCATCTTGGTTCTACTTGATTTCATTTGCATAATAGTGTTCTTAAACACTCATTCAACACTTGGTGATGTGATTGCACCTCAAAGAAATAAACATTATAACCAAACCTCATTTCAGTATAACCAAGGGCCATTGAAAAAGAATCTCAAAAAATAAAGATAATGAAAAGAGGGTTCACAAAGGTTCCTATGCTAGGAATCTTCATAAGAAAATGAGAATCACCGAAAATCCCATAAAACCTCTTGAGTCAAGTAAGATTGATCCATTGTTTCCCTCTACTCTTCATTGGCATCCAAATGTGTCTTTCTCGGTGACAAAACCTTTCCATAAGAGGCATTTAAGAAAGAAAGTGCATGAGAATTCTAAGGATGATTCCATTCAAAGAATATTTTGGAGCCAGGAAAGGTAAGAAGGTTATGATCTTCATTTGGAGCATCATATTTGTAAGAATGGGCAATCATCTTTGTTTCATTTGTTGTCATCTACTTGGTAGTGTTCTTAAACACTCACCTAAAACCTTGTAGTGTGATCATGCCTCAAGAAGGAAGAACATTTCCATCACCTCATTTCATTCCAATAGGTGGCCACATGACAAGAATTTCACTCAGGGGTAATCCTTTCACCAAAGAAGATAAAGGCTGTCTCGGTTTGAGAAGGACAAGAAACAAAAATTTTGAGCATCATGGAGTTGTTTTTTGTGGTCATTGGGGTAAATTGTGAAAGCCTAAGAAGCAAAAAAGTGATCCTTATGTCCTAACTCATGCTATAGAAACCATCATGCTTGAATCAAAATGCATATATCATAACAATGTTCTTCAACACTAATTCAATATCTTGGATTGTCTCTACATCTCATTAAAGGAGTAATTTGGGTGTTCTAACTCCACATATGGTCACTTAGGTAGCAAGTGAAATCAAGAACATCATGAAGCCTATGTGGGTGTTGAGACATCAAAATTTAGGTCATTAAGGCAATAGTCATAAGAAACATGACAGGAGAGGATCATCATGGGTGATGTTAGTGGTCATCCCAAGTTCACTTTGCAATGCCTCACAACAATGTTTCTAAACACTTATTCAAAACTTTGGAGTGTTCTCGCATCTCATAACATAAGAAAGAAAATGCATTCTTAGTGTTTTAGTTCAAATGGTGGTCAGGGGTTAAGGTCCTCATCCATAAAGCATTTACTCAAAAGATGGGAGCTCATTCCGAAATATCCCTCAAGGATCATGAATGACTAGTTCTTCATAAAAAAGCCTCATCTTCATTAGATCAACCAACCTCTTCTCTTTCTCTCTCCTTCTTCTCTCTTTGTATTCTAATTTTTAATTAAGAATGTACTTTTTTCTATTTCATCTTATTCACTTAAGTGACCCTCAATTCAACATTGTAAGAGTCATTTTCACTAATAATAAAAAGACTCACTTTTGTATCCTAGGAAGATGAAAGGTCACAAGTGATGGGGATAGGTGAAAATTCATGTGGGGGTAGATGAAGAGACAATTTGTAATTCTATAAATTGGAATGGATTCTCCATTCCAAGGGTTGGCAATTGTTGATTAAATGTATGTTTTTGAGATTTACCACTACTACATCAAGTAATAAAAGTTGCAATTCTTCTATTCCTTTGTTTATGTTCCTCTATTCTCTATCTCTCTACTTTCCAACTTTGTATACATGATAATCTTGTAAAACCAAGAAAGGTTTATGCCCCTTTAATAAATGAATCAATGGAATTATGTCTCTATGATTTGTTAGTCTTATCATTGTTAGCATTGTTGTATTCTTATAATTGAATGCATACCTACTTTGGTTATTGTATGTGAATTATGTAATCCTACTCACAACAGTAACCCTCTCTCTCCTTAGTTCCATAACTCCCCTTTAACTTCCCTTACTAAAAATTCCTCCTTGTAATATAGACAAGAAAATTTCCACAAGTTTAGTGGAGTATTCTGTGAGATTCTCGGCCTCACGGCCACCCCATAGTTTTAGGTAGTCTAAATTCAATAATGGGAGTGTCTCCATACAAAATAAGGAGGATTAGCTCCGTGACCATTGGTGAAAACCAATAATTTACAACATGATAAATTATTTCACCAACAAACCTGAAATCTAGTGAATAGTCACCGAGTTTATCAAATTAATCCAAGAAGATTGGAGATATCGAGAAAACCTAGAGCACAAAAAACAAATTATTATACTACATTGACTAATAATGGGCCACTAAGATTCCCAAGTGTTAAGAAAAGTGGCTAAGGATTAAAGACTTGAGGCTTTCAAAGGCCTGTGAATTTAAGGGTGAATGATCTCGAGGAAAGTGAGGTAGAAGTGATGGTGGCATGATACCTAGAGAACTCAAAAGGATACATTGAAAGTTGTGGTTGGGCACAAAAGTATTTCAATGGATTAAAATTAACATCCAAGATTAGTGCAAGATAAGGAAATTGAAACTGTGGATCTCCATTAAAAGACAAAGGGTTCAATTTTTTTCCATAACTTTTATTTCAAGGCGGTCCATTTTGAGAACAATTGGTACTGTTGGAAATTATTGTTAGAGATGTATTTAATGGTTCTAATTTTGGGAGTTATTATTAATAAATTGAAGAGTAGTTAGTGATAGAGTTTGGGGAAGTTTTAACTAATTATTTTGATAAATTGGGATCCAAATCACATTTTGAGTCCTCCAAATAGTTCTAGTCACTTGAAAAGATGTACTCCTCATGGTATATTCTCTCCAAGACATATGATGACATGTTGGAGACCTAAATTGGTTTAAAATAAGAGAATTAAGCTTTCATATTGATCCAAAAGTGGAGTTTGGTATGATTCACATATGGTAAATTTCGCTCAATTGAATTTTGTTGGTCTTTGGATGCGCATGTGTTTTCACTCATGGATTACCATGTGTGATTGAATTGGTGTTACTTCAAGGTTGATTTTGTGGAAGTGATCTAGACATGCTCCAATATCTCTTCCCATTAGTTGATCAATTACTTTCACCAAATGTAGACAAGTGTCTATTTCTTGACTCTTGATGATTTCTAGAGGAATATTCTAGGTACCTTTGTTGTGCACATTTGTAAAGATGAAATTGTATAAGTTGGAGAAGTAATTCTCCATCTGGATCTTTTGGCTATTGAGTAAACTTGGTTGTCTGATTTGAGCATTTTGTTCTCCATTTTTCTAAGCAATTGAATAATGATAATATTTCTTGGTTTAAATAGTAAGTATTATGGAGTGATGAACAAGTTTTATGTTTTGGTTAGGAATATTTGAAGGTGCAAATCATTGTTTGGTCATTTAGTGCTTGTTAGTGTTGTGTAGACATTTGTAAGTGTTGAATTACAAAATCCTTGCATGCTTTCACTTCCTTGTTTTCCTGCAAAGGATTTAATATCAATGTATTGTCATTCTATGATGTCTTGTTTTGATTGGTGATGAAAGGTATGTGTAGGATCTTTCATTATTTTTTTGAATTAATGGTGGATTTACAACAATCATTAGATTGTTGTTCTCTTTGGTTATCACTAGCCCAATTGATCTGAAATATTGGAACTCCTTGTACAATGGATTCATCACTGATCATAGTTCATTTGATCACTTTCATTATGTTAAAAAAATTCATTTCACTCAATGCTCATACTGAAATCTCACTTCATTTGTGTAAAGCCTTCAATATTTCAGCCATTATAACTCTAAATTCATGTTTATAAGCTTTCATTTGAAAGTTGGTCCTAAGAGCAATTAGTTTATAGATTGTGGATACCGTTATTATGATCATTTTTTTGAGTGCAACATTTTCCCATTCTTAGGTAAATTTATGAATATCCTACTAGTGATAGTAAATTGGGTCAGAATTCATAGTGGTTTGGCTTCTTGATTGGGTTTGTTGGAGTATACTAGTTTAATAATTGTTATTTGACATCATTTAGGTTGCTCTAGGGTCTCTCCCCTAGGTCTCACAAATCTGAAGAGTAAGAGATTAATCACCCTTCCATTTTTTGACCTCAAACCTACCATTCTAGGTGAATAAGAACCTCAATACAATGATATATCTTGTTACCTTCACCCTTTTAACATTGTTACAAATTTGGGAGCCAAAAAAAGGCCTATCTTATGCCTTTTTCATGAGTTATTTTATTAGTGGTATTAATGATGTCATTTGTGCAAAATTCAAAATGTTCAAACATGCCACCATGATAGATGCTTTGGGTTTGAAAAGATAATATTAAGACAAATTCACTACATAACATTGCTTCCCAAATAAAATTCCATTTACAAATGGTACCCCATAATGTGATTCTTCAAGTCCACCCCAAAACATATCCCCCACTAAATGCCTCACTAAGGCTGAAATGTAGTCTCAAAGGGAAAAAGAGTTATGGGTTATGTTATAATTATGATGATAAATTTATCAAGGGGCATATGTTTATATTTTTTTGTATCTAATAGATCTTGAATCACTTCCATACATTGAATAATGGGAAGAGATTCTAGAAACTCAATAAGAAGAAAACATCACCAAAAACCTACTCATTAGGATTACCAACCAAAAATATCTCTATATACCTTGGTAGAAGTCACCACCCCTCAAACTATGAAAGTTTAAGGATTTTTAAGAATATATCTCTTACCATTTTAATTGACTCAAGGGTAGCACACATAACTTTGTTCACCCTTGAATTTACTAACAAGTAAAATCCTTTTTATATTAGTGCTCAAACTTTGAAGTTATGATTGTTAATGGAGGAACATTACTTTGTAAAGGAAAATGCCATTATGGATCACATCCAAGATTTCCACATTAAGTGTGTACTTATTAATAATGGATCTGCACTTGAATATTTATCCTTTATCACTACTTTCCCAACTTCACACTCCACATAGTGTAATTGAAAAGTCCACTACTATCGTTCATGGCTATGATACTACTACTCATAGATGCATTGGTACCATCACCTTAGAGTTGTAAGTATGACCCAATACCATTTGCACCCTCTTTTATGTCATGGATGCTCCATTATAATACAATCTACTACTTGGTCAACCTTAGATCCATTATACAAATTGTTCCTTCTCACTGTCCATCGTTGTGTCAATTTTATCTATGACAGATTTGAGCATATTATTACCGCTAATCCCAAACCATTCAAGTATTTTTGCATGGACTTTTTCACCTCCATGGCCATTCCCCTAGCTAAACATATTCCTTTGCACTATCTTAATACATATAATGTTAGGGCGTCTTGCAATTCTACTCCCATTCCTTTACCTTTTGTAACTTCTTCTATTCAGACTCACTCTATTGATCCCATATCTCCTGCCATATCCTCCCATGCCCCTTCCGCATCTAGTGTCAAGCTCCTAGGAAATTCCAAACAATACTTTTATGTAGAGACCGATGATTCCATTGATACCATCAAGCTCACTAATGATACTTTGCGTGCTTTGGATTTCACTCCCATGGATTTTGATGAGTCTCTCTTTCATACTCACTATATTTCTACTAGTCCTAGTGAATATCAAGTCAAATATCTCACCACCCAACCCACCACTACTACCATGATCCCTTATTCTAATATTATACATGCTCTAAATCCTATTTCCCCCATGCGGTTCTTCCTCATCTAGTATTCCTAGTCACAATGTTATTGTTACCTCTTCTCCTATGTCATTTCCTCATTTTGATTACTTTACTTACACATTATACATTGATCACAAGTATTGGCAACATGTCCCTTATGATCCTACTTGCTTTGTGAAAATGTTTGCACATATGATGGCCTCACCTAATTGGGCTTTACTCCTACTGATATCATCCATTTTCTTGCACCTCACTCTCAATATCAAGGCTATATCTTCCTCTTAGTAGCTCTGGGTCCAATGTGTCTTCCACATGAAATTTTGGGTCACACTTGACCCTCATCCCTATCCCCTTACTCTCGAAATTATTGGCTCTGTTACCTTGGTGGTATTATTGATCAACATAATACTCTTCTCACTTTTCCAGTTGCTTCCAAGTATATTATTATTCATAATGATTTATTCTCTAATTACTCTCCTAATGTGACATGATGGAATGCACTCAAGTTCCCTAGTACACCATTCACTGATGAAGAATATGCTATGGGCATGTATGACCTTTGTCTCTCGGATTTTTCAATGGAAAACTCAAATGCTTTGCATATCATGCATCTCAAGCTTGTTCCAGTGTTTAAACAATGTTCTCGATGATATCACATAGATCCTTTTGGAATTCAAACTTGGGGGCATCCTAATTCCCCATACCACGTGTGACACACTCTTGCTCTGGTTCATACTTTAATGTTAAAGGTTTATTCATATGGACCTCAATTTGCACAAACCGCACTAGAGGGAATCATTATTCCTCTCTTATCTTTGATTTTATTTCACATATATACATTCAAAAATCTAAAAAATTAACTTAGATATCGATTGGACGCATTCTTCCTTTCTTATACTACTCTATGTTACACCTTTGCTTAACATGTTACTATAGTTCATAGTATGCTTTATCATTTTCATACACACATGTGCGTGTTCACATGGTATCTTAAGGTGAATGAATGTCACTTACATGTTGTTACACGATGTATGATGTTTGGCCTGTCCATTACCAATACCACTAAGGCTCCCGGGGAATATACCTTTCCTCACTTACTATTTGGTTCTATCAATGCACTATTTCACATTTTCATTCCTATATTCAGATATTACATTATCACATACTATTTATCTTCCCTAAAATACTAACAGATGCTTCATGTGTAGCATTTTCTTTGTAGGACTCCTTCTAATCATGGTTATTTGATTTACTTTAAACCTTATTTTTCATTTTTTGCGGGCTATGCCCTATGTTTGTTTGATTTCATTATTTACACAAGCCTTGATGGATCTGATTGTCTTGTGACATCCTAAGTGGTGTCCCATGTATGCAAACAACTACTCGTATATTCCTTGTTTGTTGTTTTTCATATATGCCTAAATACTAGTTTCTATTTTTGTATGCCTTTCTTGTTTGTCACTAACACTTGTATGCTAGCATTTTCCATTGTTTTTCTTACACCATTATAACTACCATGTGTAATCCCTATTTCCACTACATGATTCCTATATCAGATGTGCACATCAGTTTAGTTTTCCTTGTTTGGGCTCTGTTTTCATTTGTTCATCTCATGTACCCAAAATGAGTGGGGGAAATCTTTAGGTGAAACTTTTCACCCTCCCAACAATCACAAAACACGGTTATAGAAACACGAGATGCTAGCAAAAAAAACATAAATCAATTATAGAATAGGGCAAAAATAGACTTGGCCACAAAATTCAACATGGACACAAGTGCCTAGATCACATAGGAACACATGGGTGCTTAGTTTCCCACATGGGTGCTTCTGCCTAGGGAAAAAATAGTTACAAAGTAGTTTTAATAATTAGAAAGTCACGGTTTACTATAGTTTAAACAATTACACGACCAATTTAATATTGTTATTAGTCACTAACAAGAACTAACTACTAATCCAAGAACCAAAGCAGGAACTAAATAAGGGAATGACACCTAGGGCATATACAAGAAAATGATATGCCTAGTTCCTTTGTGTCACCCGAGGCAAGTTACAAATCAGGTTTGTGATCATCTATAGTGGCACTTATCCATAGGGAAGTGTTAATGATTAGAGGGAAAAATAGTTCTCCCCAATACACTTTCCCTTAGCGGTGACAAGACACCTAAATCCAAAGTTTAGTGTCGGGATGCTCAAATCCCTAGTTTGGCGACATGACGCCTAAATCCTTCATGTTATTCCAACCAACTCCACGAGCATCAAGTCTTAAAGTAGGAATAAATTTCTATCCATTTCTATTTCAAACACTCCAGGTGTACTCTAACCCCTTAGTTTAGATTTTCTAATATGAGTTTCCTTTTTTTTACATAATTTCCAAGTTAAAGTTCAATTTCATTTACATAGAGCATTGACTACACTTAGTTTTGTTTTCCAAGTCTATCCTATCCTAATGAAGGAAAAGTACAAAATCAACCATAAAGCAAACCTCAAACATGCTTTGATAAAGACGACATTCCAAGGAACTACACGCACACATCATTATCACTCCATGCATGCAAAGGTCACCGTTAGGATCCTTATCCTTCCATTTCCTTATAATTTCATGGTACGCATCTTACACTATTCCATTCAACATACTACAACACTCATTCGACATACTATTGGATACAATCTTCATTCGACTCTCCAAGGTACAATTTTATGTTCTACTTTATGTTATCGAATCCTTATTCACTAACATAAAATGGGGAAAATGTAGTCATTAAATCACACACTTACTATGTACATCTAGCCTCTAAATACTTCATTTATATGTGCATGATTACTAAGAAAGAGAAATACTCATTAACACCTCTTTACTTTGCTTTGACATTGCTTTATCATTTTCATCTTTATTGCTTGTTTGTAATTGAAAAATAAAAGTTTTGAACACTATCTCGAAATATTACTCAAACTCTAATTTCATTGTCGATCTTTTATAGCACCACTGTATAGAATCGCCCATTAGCGAAAGGAGCTCCCAAGCTCTATTGTCCCCTCTGGGCACCCGTGTCTTCTTTATCTCTTTTTCTTATCTTTTGAATGTTACTTCTTTATTTTATTTTTTATCACTCATGGTCGGCCTTTCACTTGTTAATGACTAAAATCAAGTAAAGAAATAATATAGATAAATGTTTTATTTAACCTCATTAGGGGAGGGGGTAAGCGTTCAAGAGGCACATACTACTATAAGGAGATAATATTTTCTATCTGCTACATCAAGGACTGCATTATGGACTATATACTTCACTGCATAGGAGGGTTTATTCTGAATTCCATACTAGACATTTGCATTTGGGACAAATTATTTATAGCTTGTTATCTCTTTGTGTGATTGGTACTACGACATCCTAGCTCAAAGGTACTATTCCAATCCCACACACACACAAGAACAACAACCCACAAAAATTAAATTTTCTCAAAATCCACACTCTCACATAGGTTAATCATAATCTACTTTCTAAAAACATCATGTTGTTTCCAAAAGTATGTTCACTTCAAGAAGACATGGTTAGATTTGTTGAAGAGAATAGGAAGATAAAAAAACAAAAATCTCTATTACTCTAGTTAAATTTTGGAAAATACACCCTCCTTCAATCATTGCGAGGACACTATTATATGCTAGTACCATCATATTGACGCCATGGACATGCCTCTCACCGAGCATAATCTACCTTATTTCACTGATTCAGATCCTATTAACACATCATCATCCTTTAATTTTTCTTATCACGAGTTTCTCATTAAATCTAATACACCCATTATTGCGCCTATTATAAACCACATTTCATATTCACCCATTAGTGTGTTCAAATCATATGATAAGCACATAATTGGTTTTGGATCCCACACTCTCTATTACATGGGTCATTTTGGTGGAGGCATAGGTAAACATTTATAGGGAACCACTTCCCCTATTTTTCTTATTCATTGGATTTATCACCATAGAATTAAATATAGATAAAATGATTTTTCATTGGGTCCACTTTGTGCACACTCACATATTTTTGTTCACTCCACTCTTTGTGAGGATATTGAGTGACATATGAGCCTTTCTATACATATTCTCATGAGACTAGTTTAGTCAAATATGAGAGTCATGACACTTCTAGATATGATTCCCGCATGCACCATTTGTGCACATGAAACCATATCACATGCAAACATATTCATCTACCATCCATATTCACCTAGGATGGATTTCATATCAGTCATGGTGGCATCATCGGTGTTTTTATATGGGACCTACAAGCGTGGATCCTTTAGCATTCAGCTACATCAACCACACAATATTCATTCTTCCTAGCATTACTTATTTGTTTTGGAGCAAATCGACATTGATTTGGATTTTCTTCTATAATCGAGATAGGTTGTTTTTTTGAGTTATTCTAGTGTATACAATGTCTTACTTATCTTATTTGATTATTTTGGGATGTATACTTGCACTAAGTTATAAAGTTCCATGGGGGTTTTATTTTCACATCCTAGTCTACCTTCATGTGTGTGTGCCTTGTTTTTCACACATTTTCTTATTTTTTATGTATTCCCGTCGCTATTAATGGTATGTAATTTGAGAGATGTCCTTTTCTCGTATCATTTGACACCATGACAATTAGACCATCTCTTTTTAGTGATAATTTTCTAGTATGCCCAAACTTCATCATCATTTGGTGTTCGAGTAGTGGATTTGGACCACTTATGTACATACATTGTTTTTTCCACTCCACCCATTCAACATTATGGTGGGTGGTGTAGTCATATTACTTCTTCGGTTCTTTGTTTCCCTTGCTTACCCTTGACACATAAAATCATCTACTTCAAGCGATTGGTGACATTCTTTGTGTATTATTTTTACTTTCGTCACATCATTCGATAATTTTATATTCTTATCGAGATATTCGGTACATATAGTGTCAACTTGTCTTCTTCAATGATTGAGTAATGGATTCATACCACTCGTGAAAATTTGAGTTCTTCACCATTATTTTCACTTGCACTTCTTGCATATTCTTTAGTGATCACTTTCATCCCATCCATTATTTTTTAGAGATGGATTCACTCCCATCCAATGCAGTCTTCATAGTACTTAGTCTAGATTTTTAAGAGACTTTGTTTTGTATCTCATTTTTTCCAGGTTGTACTTATTGTACATGGGTACCTTATCAAGCCTAGTTAAGCGGGACCCATTCATTTTTAATTTTGAATTCCCTAAGTATAACTTAAGGGAGGGTATTGGTGCAATATTTATATATATGCACCTTTTATTTTAAGTTTACTTAGTTCACTTAGATTTATTTAAGATTTGTTAACTTAGTCTACTTTGCACACCTCTTAGGATTAGATTAGGATAAGTGGCACTCATAACTTGACCACTTGTCTCATATGTTCATATTCATGTGGAGTTTTTTGCACACATGTCTATCATACAGTCAAAAGTAAATTTAAACGACAAATTTTACTTTTTCTATATATAGACCACTTCTATTTGTAAATTGTAGAGGCTTGTGAATGAAGCTTGTTGTTATCAATTACATTCGGATGATTTTTGGTAGTAATTTTTTTCTATTATTGCTTATTATTTGTAGCAACTTCTAGCATTTCTGAAGTGAGTCCAAATTGAGGAGATTCTTGGGTTTCACCTATTCTTTCAAAACATATCCATCACACATTACACAATTGCATTCAAATGCCACCACACAAAAACTGCATAAAAACGCACATACAAAATGCAAATACAAATTTTCTCTTATGCTTATGAACCATACTAAAATAATTCAACCATAGCAAGTGAAAAAAACATTATCCATTTAAAATTCAAAACATATGTTCTTGGTTCTTAATTGAACTCAAGATGATATTTCAATCACCTTTGACATGTTTCTAAGTGAAATAAGCATGGATGAAAATGAATATGAAGAAGGAATGTAAAAACATTGAAATAACAAACATTGTTGTTGGAAAGAATAACCTCATAACTATGGAACAACATTTTTCAAAAACATTCTAGAACTGTGCAAAGGAAACATAGATGTGCAATTTGTTCTCAATGCATATATGATATAAATCTATGTTAGCTCATACATGACAAAAATTTGATAGAAAAATGACAAAGGAATTTGGAATAATACATGAAGCACATCAATCATCAAATATTTATGTTTTCCAAATGGATGGATATCTTTCAAATATAGAATGCTTAATTCTCTAAATATGTTCATCTCAAAACTACATACATTGTGTTGGCCATTTCACTACATAGTAGATCAAGAAAATGCATATACTTAAATAATTATTGACATGAAGAGTGTAAATGTATTCTAAAACCTTTGGTATTATTATGTCATGAACATGATCTCTTTTAAAATGTAATGTGCCAATATCTTACAAACTACTATATTTCATGACTAGAATCTATCAAAAACATTTACGTTGTTGAATTTGTGTCTTCTTACAAAAATGGAACACCAAAGTATGAAATAAAAAACACATATAATTAGGGTTCATTAGTTACAATAAACATCTGGATAATTAGAACATTCATTGAGAAATATTATTCCATATTTACCTTTTCAAGGTAGTGAATATAGCCTCAAAATTGATTTTCACACATGAAAAAATGTATATTTATTCCATCAAAATAAAATAAGGAAAATTGAGACAAAATTTACTTATGGTGTCAATCCAAAAAGAGATGATCTTGGCATGAAGTCATGCATGAATTAAAAGTTTACCTACATGTTGTTTTTATAACAAATTCAACTCATAAACAAAAAAATTGCATGAAGAATATGACCTATGTTGTGATCTTCCTTTAAATAGCATACAAATTGAAAAACATAGAAGCATGCAATTTAGCATGGAACCATTTATAACAGAAAATGAGACATATTAATGACAAATGATAATGTTAAATAGAAATGAATAAGAAATTGTGATAGACATTACACCATTTTCAATCTACTCTACTTGTTTTTGACTAGTAGTGAACACATAAGGAAAATATTTACAACCAAATTAATATTTGAAATTTTATTTTTATCTATAATAACTCCATAAATATCAATCCCTTGAAACCAAAAGGTTTGATTTTGGAATTCACGTGAAAATATTATTATAATTCAAGTGATCTAACATAATTATACTTTCTATGTTTTTATTTCCTTTTAATAGGTTTGAAATCATTTCATTGAGTGTTAAATGTCTAGACACATTGGAGAGCATTATCAACAATTACACCTTCTCCTTTTAGATAAAGATTCACATGTCGTTTAAAATTATTGATAATCAGATTTGTGAAGTAAATTATAAGCCATTATTATCATATTTTTGAAATGTTGACATGGCCTTTTTAATGATTTCTACCAAGTATATCTTTCAATGATTCTATTTTTGAAATATCTAAAATTTCCAAACAAATTTTTCCATATAATTTTTGGAAAGTCAATGTCATATCTTATCCATTGATCGAAACTATGTATAAAAATACTCTAAATTTGTCTTTGGCTTTAATAGGATACAAACATGAATGAAAATATATATTAATATTTTTTTATCTCAATAACAAATGTTTGTGTGCTTCTCCAATGATCATGTGCTTCTCCAATGAGTTGTTTTGCTATAAACTATGATATGTAAGATTGTCTACTAAATGGGTATGATGGTAGTATCAAGGCTTATACATCAACATAAAAATTTGACATTCTTTGAATAAAATTCAAATAACTTAAATATTGTGCATCACCAATTTCTAAATATGCATACTTTTATATAACTTGCATTGAGCCATCGATGAAAATGGCAATTCATAAACAACTTCTAGTTCAACTCATTTGTGTGCAAATAATCAATGAAGCACAAGGACTAATAATGGATGGGATTGCATTTAGTCCTCTTGGTTTTAATGGTCATGTATTATTTTACACTGGTCTATCTCATGTGAAAACCATGGAAAACTTGTACTTGCTCCACAATTTGATGATAAAAAATCAAAATAAAATTGAAGGTGCAAATTGTTATGTCTAGATTTGCATTATAATAAAAATTCCAAGTAGAGAATGTATTTTCCTTAATCAACGCCCTAATAGTTTCATTTTCTCATTGAACACATTAATTCTTTGTGTGCACATAAAGGCCATTGTTAATTACCATGCCTTAATATAATTTGGCATATTGTGTTAGCAAGAACACATATATCATCTCCTAAATAAAATATGTGCTTCCTATATTTTCATTATATATCAACATACCATGTGAACCGGATTATAATATTTTCAAAAATACACATATCATTCATACAAAGAATGTGATTTACAACCAATGATGTAGATGCTTTGTTTGTAATTGTCAATGTCCATAGATAATTGTTGCAAATTATAAATGTATATGCAATTCCAAGCACAACATTGTATAATATTTTGTCTATTATAGAATAGGAAGTTTCAAATGTATGTATCGACATGTATGCATGTATTTTATAAAATTTTAATATCAATATACATAAATGTAACAAATGCACACTTCTTCTTATTGAATGTTGATTTAACCCAAAATAGATTATAGAAAATAGGTAAATATTCTAATTAGGTTAGGAATCAACAGACTAATACTCAATCAGATTTTATGAACAAATACAATGACGTTCAAATCTAAAAAAACATGTAAATGCAATAAAGAATTTTTTAATTAAGAACACGCCAAAATATAGTACAATATACAAGAAGATAGATTGTGTTATATTTTTGGATGTCTTACTGATGTTCTTCATCTAGAATTAGGGAAAACAAAGTGTAAGCGTGATGAACTTACTTCGTATTGGTTTATGGGCCCTAAAACCTTCCCGGGAACTAGCACAAGGCTCAAACATGGTTTCCAGGATGCTACTATCCTATTTGGTACTAATTTTTGGTGTTACTTTTCAACTTCTAGTCAAGTTGGAGTTGCATTGAATCTATTACGAGATCAAAATTTTGAGACATTGCTTTCATCCTAAGTACTTTCATATTTATCTTTTCACTACTATCATCCCATGAAGCCATTTTATCCAAGATCATTGGGGAATCATTATCTTTTATGCTAATTACCACTCTAATCATTGTCTAATTCAATTTTCTGCTCGTTACCATTAATGGAGAGTGCAAAGGATCTCGGACAGTGTTTTATGTTTGTTTAAGCCAACCGACGTATAGATTCCATTCATCCTTCACACTATATCCAATTATTTCCCTTCCTCCTTCATCGTTGCAAACCCCATGTAAAAATTGTGAAAAAAATGAGGTAACACACGAGGGTGAACCAAAAACAAATCAAATCCAATCATTTCCCCATCCATAGGAAAATAGGTTGGGGTTTTTATTTTCTTTGTTTTCCTTGTTTTATTAAATTAAATTTCTATTTAAAATTAGTCATACATATTATGTAAATTCGGTGGAAAAATAAAGGTGGTTTAATTAGGTTTAACTATATAGATTTCAATTATTTCTAGTTAGTTTCATCTTCATGCTCGATCTAACCTCACATCGGATGTTAGCTTCAGATTTGTGCTTTGTTTAATTTGTTAATTGTAATTAAGGTTTTACTTGTTTTATTTTGCACTTCATACCATTTATTTAAAAAGGTCATACAAAAGAAAAATAATAATTCCTTTGCATTAACACATTGAAAACTACATATTTGTGTTCATTCATTGCATGTGTAGTTGGATTTTTGTAGATATGAAAAATTACTTTCAATTCCCAACAAGTACATTAACTCATTTTATTGCATTCATAAAAACGTTAACTATAAGACACAAAAAATAAGGATACATCCATGCATGTTAGTTTCGATTCAATTTTAAGCCTTCATCCATTGCATGTTTTTAGATAGATAAACAATTTTGACTAGAGCTATGAACCAGAGTACATTCAGCTAAGATATAGAATTTAAGCTCAACAATTAGCGAACCAGATCCACCACACTTGAACACACTTCTAACGCAGAAAATCTCAAACTAGAATCCACCTCTGTTGAATCAACCTGCCAGCCGTGCCACCTCAGACATTACCACCCCGAATGGGGATCATACCTAAGTGGGATTTGAACCTGAGTGGATCCGGATACAACCATCCATCTTAACCACTCCACCCAGACCCCATCGATGTTCATCCATTGCATGTTAGATTTGATCAATTTTTGGTTTAAAATATTTTGTTCTAGTGAATTGTAAATCTTAGATCTACTACAACAACACCATAAAACAAAAACAACACTATCCAAACTTTATAAATCAAACCACAATCCAACATGTAGATTCACACAACTATCCCAATGATCAAAGCCAAGTTATTCCATAACAATACATACCTCCACATTGATGTAATTCCACTCTTGCAAAACAAAATAACCTTCCATAGTTAGATTTCACTTTCCAATTAATCCAAACAACCCTCGGGTTGGGCTCATTCATCGAGACAACCCATGTGTAGGTTGTACACCTTCACTTAGCTCCCAATCCTAGCTATTGTAGCCCCTTTATGACCTTGGATGACACTTGATAATCGAGTGTATTTAAGCTAGGCATGGAACTTTCCCCAAGTATCTACTGCATTAGGGTGGGATACCCTATAAGAGAATATCTCCTTTGAGCTCATATGTGAATGATTTCACTCTACCATAGCTTTACATCTTATTGTCAAACAACTTCAAGCCCTTGATTAACAAGCCTTGTTAAGACACTGATGACACCCTAAAATTTACAAAGCAAATTGCATGACTAAACAAAGAAGGCTAACACCATTTCCAACCATCTAGCTAAGGTTATAAGTCTAGGAATGTAACATTAAGATAGAAGCTAAAGGGAATGCTTAACTAGTATGAAAACAATGCAAGATCTAATTAAACATGCCTACTAATATGCTTGAATTACCTAACATGGGCCTAAATATACCTAAGAGGGAAATCAAATGGTTATGGTTGCTACTCCAAACAATGGTGAAATGACCTCTCCAAATGACTTGTTAAGTCACTTTAGATTATTCATCTACTAACCTTGTTGAAGGCTTTAGGAAAGGATTTGAACTTGACTATGAATCATATGTATTATATGAGATGCAAATCAAAGCATGGTGTGTAAAATATAACGGAACGAGGTGCACCCTTTTTATAGTTTTCCTTCTAGGAGAAACTTGTATTTTGGTGCATGTGGGACCTAAAGCCCCAAATTAGATTATAATTGCTAATCATGATTAAGTTTTGCTAATCACGATTAGTGAATTACCAAGTGATTAAAAGGTGTGGAGCCTTAATCAACCACTTAGGGTTAACTAGGAGGCTAGGAAAGCTTTTGAAGCTTGCTTTGGGACATTGTGGAGGTGAATGGGGTGATTTTGAGTGGTTAGAATAGGGGTTTAAGCCAATACTAGGGTATATTGACTAAAACAAGGGGAAAATAGGCTTAATTAGCCTATAATCACTAATTATCTGTTTTGAAGAGGGTTTTGACTTACAATTCATCGTAAAGTGGAATCTTGAATGTGAAAGAGGTTTGGTGATCAACGAAGTGCTTGTTAACCGAATAGAGTAGCAAGAAACGTTAGTTAATTAGTAAAGAGCACTAATTATAATGGAATTGGCAAGAACGAGAGTGATTTACGTGCATTTGGCAATAAGATTGCAAAAGTGGAATTTAGGTGTCTACATTTGCCCTTGTTTGAGGTGAAGTTAGTGACTTCACTTCAAACATAGTAGAAAAGTGTAAAATAGGTAAATTTTTGAAAAAAATTAGTAGGATGAAGGATTCCCCCTTGAGTGTCGAGTGGGTGATAGAAGAAGTCAATTGACGATCGAAAATATGATTGAAATGGGTAGAAGTAAATAGGTTAGAACGTGTGCAAAACCCTTAGGTATTGAGAAGGAATAAGGATGGGGATAAACATGGTTATTTATTGCCCTGAGTGAGTTTGAGGAGAAAAATTAGTAATGATAATAAATGATAATGGAGAAGAAATGATTAATGGAGAAATATAGGACAAGTCCAACCTTTGCATCCAGCCTTTCCATAAGCAACCGGTTTATATCATTTTGCCCCTAGGTCTACATCATCAACCTTTATTAAAAATAAACAAAAGTATAATATAACATGAAAAGCTACATTACTAACATTTGTTTACTACTAAAAATATGTAATTCCATGCGACATACATTATGTAATGCAATACGAGAAAGCAAAAAGACGCTTAACTCCTTGAACATACAAAATGCAATGCAATACGAGAAAGCAAACCAGATAACCTAACAAAGAAACAAACACAATCATATATAATCAAACAAACAATGTTCAAGACATTTTTACAAAAAAATTTGTTATCAAACCGTAGTTCTTGAATGTTCGTGTT
Source organism: Taxus wallichiana var. yunnanensis (assembly GCA_018340775.1). Classification (NCBI taxonomy): domain Eukaryota; kingdom Viridiplantae; phylum Streptophyta; class Pinopsida; order Cupressales; family Taxaceae; genus Taxus; species Taxus wallichiana. Next base: position 446,887,908 of record CM031243.1, on the reverse strand, counting down.
GAACGACAAGGGTTAAAAAATATTCCCAAGCAATAACACATGCGAGGGAAAACATAGGACACAAGTAGTCTCATGGAAAGCATTCGTGCATTATGAAACAATACCTCATAACTCATTGTTACACGGAGTACCTACATAATAAGCAGACCCACCTTTGTTAATGGAGGTAGATCATGATGATTTGAATGTCATTTGAGATAAGAACAAGAAAGAATGTCGAAAGATGGTTTTGTAGGACCAATTTTGATGTTGAGGATAATGTAGGTGATATAGGCTTCAACTATGTGCAAGCCATTTTAAAAATGAAAAACCATAAATTTTTGGTAAATCTAAAGCCAAAATTAATGTTACCATTATGTAGCTTGCTTCAATACCTTTCCAATGCAAAAAAATGGAGTCGTTTCGAGGTCGGGAGAAAACGTTATGGCCTACACAATGTTGGGTGTGCCTATGCACTCAAGGGAGTGCCTATGCTAGCCTCCTTTTTGGATTTTTGGGTTTTGTTGGGCAGCATGGGTGCCTGTGCTAACCTAGTTTGAGGTTTTTTTTTCACATTTTGTGAGCCAACATGGGTGCTTGGGCACCTATGCTGACCCTGTTGATGAGTTTTTACATTTTGTGAGCGCAAAGATGGGTGCCTATACTTTGATCTCTTGATGGATTTTTGCATTTTTAAGCTAGCATGGGCACTCGTGTGCCTGTGTTGACCCATTTTTGGGGTTTTAGGCTTGTGTGAGGTAGCATGGGTGCTCGGGCACCTATCTTTGGCATACTTTTCTAATTTTTTGGAGTTTTGAGGCAACATGGGTGCTCGGCGCTGTGTTGGCCTCCTTTGAGTTTTGGATTTTGCATGAAACATGGGCACTGGGCACCTATTGAACACCGAAAGCACTACCTATCTTTCGGAGGCCATAAATTTTTCTCTCGACCTCGAAACGACTCCATTTTTTGCGTTGGAAAGGTATCAAAGAGAACTACGCAATGGTAAGATAAATTTGAGTTTTTGAATTTTTCTTAGAAATTTTTTTGGGATTTTGAGTTTTTTTGACCAATTTGCTTGGGTTTTTTATGTTTATTTGGATGTTTTGACTTTTCTAACAAACATATTTTAATGTTTTTGATTTTTGAAACATATTTGAATGTTTTTCTATTTTCTATAATTTTTCTAAAGCTATGTACAGGAAACAAAGAAACGTGGATGCTCCAACGACAGATGGTATGTACAAGGGCAGAATGCCACACATATGTGCAAGAAAATGAAGATGTGAAAATGCCCCCAGTGTTAGCTAGGAATATACAAAGGAAAAATCTTCACACGTAGAAGATGGATCAAGGCCAATATGGATAGGTTCAACATGATGATGAACGTAACCCAATGACGTGCTAGGAAGGAGCAAGGATGCCCCCAACGTAAGTTGGCCAAGAAGCACATGATAGAAAGAAGTGGAAGATTGATTTGTGAAGGGGACAAAGGTGTCCTGTAAACATGTAAAAAGACAATATTATACACATGGATGTTCTGAACGAAGTAGAAGAACAATGTGAATGTTGTGAATGTAGCTTAGAAGCCTCGCGATGAAGAAGTGATTAGCCAAAGGCGTGAATCACTAGACAGGATATAGACTAGAGTAAGAGTTTGACCAAGGTCCAAAAAAATACACTTGGTAACATACTAATCATGTTTTCTCATAGAGATCCAGTGTGTGCATGTGGAAATTTATTACCTCTTGGAAGGAAGATTTGATAGACAACAAGTGATGACACCCTAACCAATGTGTAGGAATAATTTATTTTTCAAAGTTGATTTGTTATGAATGGATTGCGAAAGGAGAGTCGTACATTGCTCTGTTGCCACCTAGGTGTCCATAGCCCCAATGGAGATGCATTTTATTATTATCGCAACATTGCTCTACTACCAGTCATGTGTCCATATCCCTAGTAGAGTTTATTGGAAATACCCCAAGAGAGAGTTATATATCAATTTAATTTTTGTTTTTAGCTTTGGCTTTCAGCTTTGTGCTTTTTTATTTGATTGATTATTTTGCTTTTCTGAAAACTTATTCCATCTCTCTTGCTTGATAAGGGGTTAAGAACCACTGATGGCTTGATGGAAGGAGGTGGAAGTGATTGTGATGATGACATTGGCTAGTGTCAACAAATATATCCAAAATTTCTTCGCAACAAGTTTTTTAGATGTTGATTGTGATAGGATCTCTAAGAGGTTAGTCATTCTTTAATTTACAAGGTGATAAAATACCAAAGCCAAACGGATACCATAGAGATAACTATCACAAAATGCATGCAAATATGCTAACCAAAATATCACCGAAGAGATGAAAATGGTAGGATGACTTCCAAAAGAATAAAAAGAAAGGGAAGAAAAAACATCCATGTGTATGTGATACTTGGTTGCAATGTGTGTTCATTTACCTTTGATTTTTTGAAATGTTTTCTCATTTTTTTGTATTTTTCTTTTTTGAAAGGTGAGACCGACAAGGTCACTTGACGTGATAAGATCCAACAACAATGTTAGTGATTTCCTTGATAAGGAAGACTAGGCGTGCTTGCTTATCAAGATTCATATTATCCCCGATCTCGATGATCGTGGTGAGCTCATACTCAACAAATGACTGTGATTTATCTTGAAACATGGATTTTGTGTGCGAGAGCTTGAGGTCCCTATCCAGAGGTTTCTGCACTTTATGCCATACTTGATGGTTGCGTTGATGTGCATTTTTGAATTACATTTGATTCTAAACTTTAAGATTGTTTGAATTTTTGGGAGCCTTGGAGCTCTTGGAAGTTTTAATCGTAGTTGGATGAATGAACCGTTTTGGTTTTTATAAGCTATAATGTGATTTGTCTTATCCCGAGAAGTGGGAGAAGAAAGTGGACAAATACAATTGATGTGAGAAATGACAATGGGCTTGCCAAAATCATTGATAGAAGGAAAATATGATGGATGCAAAGGATACAGTCCAAGAATTAAAGAGGATGGGCTATCAAGAGGTGTCCCATAGATTGAAGATAAAGGACTACAAGGATGTGGCCCTAAGATTGAAGATGAAGGACTACCTAGAGGTGTCCCATATATAGAAGAAGATGGGCTACTAGGACATGGCCCAAGAATCAAAGATGAGGGACTTCTAGGACGTGCCCCCAGTATAGATGAAGATGGGCTGCCAAGAGGTGAGCCAAATATAAAGGATGTGGGGCTACTTGGAGGTGGCCCACATATAGAAGAAGACAATGGGCTACCAGGTGGTGACCCAAGGTAAGATTGCAATGGAGGAATCCTGATAGATAAAGAATGATTAGGTAATGAGAAGATAGGTCATGGATCAATGCTAGACCTAGGCATTTCATCCCTTAATGAAGAATGTGGAGATGGAAGAATAAGAGGAGGATCATGTTTGATGATATTAGGGTCTTCCTCTGTTTTTTAAAAATGGCATCAATTTCTTCCTCTGAATATGTGGATGAGATCTTAGGGTATTCCTCTATTTTTGACAAAAGGTATCAATATCTTCCTCCAAATATGTAAATTTATTGAGGTCTAAAGAGGTTTCTTGCTTGAAAAATTCTAGAGGAATGTCTTCATGTACCCTCATAAATACTATAATGGTTTCTTCATTTTGAAATGAATTAATCAGTGGGGTAGTTGTTCTACCACAAGAGGTTGATTAGATGAATGGAGTCAATGTGGATGATTAATTAGAAGGAATTTGAGTCGAGAGAGCTCTTCGACGGAAGAAGGGGTTGTTGAGGCGACTGATAAATGTGGTCCTGCAAAGGCGGGGGGACCATGACTTAGGAGTCATATTAGAGGAATAATTTGGATTGGAATATTTAGAAGAGTTAGAAGAATCATAATCATTGGGATTGGAATCTTTGAAAGAATTAGAAGAATCAGAATCATACCACTTACCATGAGTTGAAGATGGGGGAAGAGGTAAGTGAATGGGTTCTTTAACTTGAAGTATCAAATGAGGTCTAGTTGTGATAGGTATCCTTTTATGGGAATGCTTTGAAACCTAGGTTCCCCTGATGTAATAAGTATGTGGAACTATGTGATAATTAATCTTTTTCTACACATGCCTCGACATAGATAATCTAGGGGATATCACAGGGGTTATTGTGTTGACATGTTCAACATGTGTATCTACACAACCAATGAGAGAATCAAAATGATTATCCTCATTAGACACATAATTAGCATTCTTGTCTTGATTATGTTTAGGAAAATTCTTCGTATTGGGGGATTTTTAGGAGTGGATGAATCCATCTCCACATTGCCATTTTTGATTAATTCTTGGATGTAGTGCTACAACTTCAAACACTTATCTATTTTGTGACCTTTAACATGACAGAATTGGCAATTTTCATTATCTCTAAACCATGATGGTTTAGGCATGTCATCCTCATAAGGCATAGTTTTAGGATATCTAACCATATTAACTGCCTCTAGTTGTTTTAGTATTGATGATATTAAGTCAGATAGAGGAGTGAAAGTACGATGCTTATACTCCATAGCGGATCTCCTTGGCAAGTTTCAAGGGTATGTGGTTCTATATGGATTTTACTTGCTTGGAGTCTACTATCCCATCACCAACGACATTTTTGTTTTTATTATGAACAAACTTTGGTTTGTCGTTAGACTTGGAATCATTTTGATCACGGGAGAAAGGTTTTAGAATCCTCGTAGCTAGTAAATTTTTTTCAATTTGAATCCCTTTTTCGATTAACTCTTCGAACATGTTGCTACAATGCATTTGTAGGTAGAACGTAATGTATTGATGGAGGTTGGGAAAAAAATATTCCTATCAACTGTTTTTCAAGTATGGAGAAAGGAAAGTGGCTAGCTAATCCTCTCCATCATTGTAAAAATGCAACGAAGTTTTCATTGTTTCTTTATTTGGCATTGCAAAGATCCAACATGGTGATGTCATTCTCTATATCAAAAGAGAAGTATCGTATGAAATTTTCTACCAATTCTGGCCATGTTGATATGGATCCCTTAGGGATGTGAACAAACCATTCTATCGTCATTGCTCCTAAACTTCATGGAAAGAGGCGCATAAGATAATTGTCGTTGAATGCAACCTCTTGACATGCCATATAAAAATATTTAATATGGTCACGAGGGTCACCTTTTCCCTTATATTTGATTTTTTTGGAAAATCAAAGTATCTGGGAAAGGTACCTATAAGCATATCTCATTGAATGGGTAGGGACATAACTCATTGAACCTATATTTCTTATTATTGTTCCGGTTTGGCCCTCTTGTAATGATTGAAGGGAATTCTTCATAGTTGATCACTCTTGATTCAAAAGTGGATCTTGAATAGGTGGCATAGGACTATATGAAGGATTAAATCTAGGTGTATTCCCACCTCTATTTGTTGTGAGAATCTATTCATAAGATTCTCTTTGTGCCTCCTGTCAAGAGGAGTGTTTATTCGGAACTCATGAAACGAAGCCTTAGGGTTTTCCTTTGGTATGGCTTGTTTCAAAACTTTGGGTTGCTCCCTTTGTATATGGGATGCCAAACTCACCAATTGGTGAGTGAGGGCTTGGACCTGTTGTTCTAACATCACCTCTTTAATAGGTATTTCATGACAATCTTCGTTAGGAGTAGGTTGTGCGTGATGGACACGTTCTTCATGGTCTTTGCAACGAATTATAATAGGAGGTAAATGATAGTCTCCGTCATTTTTGAAAGGTACTTCCTCATTATTTTGTCATGCAGAAGTAGAGGCATGACCTGGGTTTAATATGTCATCTATATGGTGATGAGGATGTTCCACTTCTTCTTCCCCTCGAACCATTGCGGCAATGAGAGAAGGGTCCACCGTGGGAGGTAACCTAGCTCCTAGTTCCATAACACACATAAGAACCTCATGTTTGTTTTGAAAAATGTAATCATCAAAATTGGCGGGAGGACGCTCTATGTTCATATGAGGAGAATCTTCCTCTCCACCACTATGGTCAACCATGATATTATCCTCTAAAAGAGGGTTGTCACCTCCAAATATATCGGTTCCTAATCTTCGGATCCCATCCTCGTAGTAGGCATACTCGAGATAGGAAATACAACGTGAAGAATTTCCACTAAGGTTTACTAAAAAGGGACCTTAGTAAAAATTTTACAGTGTAACGACACTAAATTTAAAACAAGGTGACTATAGAATAGCCACAAAATTGATAGGTCAAAATGAATGTACGAACTAAAGAATAACGAACAAGCTACCCTAGCAAGGTAATATATGACACAAGTTTTCTTTAGAATAATATAATGGTGTACAACGCTCAAAATTTAGCTACACCAAATATTTAATTCTCTAAGATTTCGTCTAGATAGGTTTGCAACCAAATAGTGACAACACAATATCACCAGTTAGGTCAAGTTTACAACAAACAAGGCCTAAATGATAAGAGAATGTTGACGTGATCCTCTAAAAAGATATACTAAAAGGTGATTTCTAAACACTAACAAAGTCTAAGCTTTGTAAAATGGATGATACAAATGTGAGCAACGTAACAATGCTATTTGGACATGTAATCAAACTTTACGAGAAAGCAATATTTTAGTATCAAAATGACACTATAAGCGATGCTAACAAAGTAACCTCAACACTCACAAAACTCAAGACAAAGCTAGGGTGTAAAATTATGTCTAAGTATATCAAGAAATTGTTATGCGTGCGAGCAACGTAACCCTACAATATAGAGATTTAGGCCTAATTTCACAATGGAAACAAGACGTAAATATCTCAATTGTATGGCTATAATGTGGGCAACATAACAACTCAAAATAAGACAAGGATGAAATTACCTAACTACAATGATAATAAGTCTCAAATATGGGTCTTTGAGACAAGGGGGCCTACTAGATCATGAGTACGTACCATGCACACTTTCAACACTTGCGCTCCGACATTGCAACCTAGTCACATAAGTAGAATAAAAAAGTGGTGGACATGTGATATCTAGCGGTATCCATATATGTTGTTTCCTTTTGTTCAAAAATGGGCTATACAAAAATCAAGGGTGTAGACCAAGTGGTGTTGAAATAAACTTGGTGTTATTTTGGCAGAGTTTCGCCTTATCTTAGGACAAGTGAAAAACTAAGACAAAATGACACTAAGTAGATTTCGTGATGAAAATAACATGGTTTCAACTTTAAGAGATCTTTTACCTTGTTCAAAAACAAGAGTTTGAATCTAATAAAGTTGTCACTTTATGAGAGCTCTCAAGTATAACAACTATGACAAAAACAATGGCTCCAAGCCGACAAACTTCCTAGGTGGTTCTCTCTCTAGGTGCCACAAGATATCTAGAGTGAGCTCGATTTACTAAGGTTTCCCAAAGAATATCTCGGCTTTACTTTACCCCATTTAGTATAATGAGAACCGAAGTGCTTTCAGTTATACTTTCACTAGGGTTGTGATACATATATCTTTGAATCTAATCTCACCAAGGTATACTAGTCAAGTTGGTAGTGTGGAACACTTTCCTGTTTCATTCACAAGGTTCCCTCTTGCATGAACTACTTTAGGGTTCCTAAGACCACACCTATTGTTGTAGCTTAAGGTTTATGCCAAAGAGGTTATGTCCTAGTTGAGAGGATGAGTCATAGATCTTAACCAAAACCTGCAATATGGTGTTTTGAATGGTGTGTTGGTGTTTTTTATCTTTTGGATTAAGAAATTTGGTTTAGACCACCAATGGCAACCTACAACACACGTGAATGTTAGATTTTGGTTTTAAAGAGAGCCCTTCTTTCTTTGACAAGCATTTTAGGTCCTTCACACAAATGGTTAGTAGTTCAAAAATATTCACAATATCATAGAAATATGACCATGAAAATTCTTGTAAATCAACTAACTACCATCAAACTTTGCAAAAAAAAGGTTTATTCCCAATTAATCCAAGTGCTTCTTAATGAAAGACTAAAATTGATTTTGATTCCCAAGATCACACTAGGTGCAAGGGAAGAGCATACACAAATTTTAGCCTTGGTTCTTTATCAAATGAAAAATCTCTTAAACTAAAAGATCAAGCATATGTCAAAACATGAAAGTTTGTTCCCTTAAGCAAAAATGAAGGATGATTGTTCCTACTTACTCCCAAGAAGCAAAAAGTGGTTTAGGGGTGTTTTTGATTCTCAAGATCACACTAGGTGCAAGAGAAGAGCATACACAACCCTATTCCAAACTCAAAACAAAGTATGAAAACATATCATTTATCAAACCCTAAGCCAATTTTGTTAGGAATATTGCTCTAAAATCAATAAATTGACAAAAACAACATCTAAAAACCCTTAAAAATGATAGGAATCATAAAATTGAAATTTTGGAATTTGAAAAAAATACCTTGATGCATAGGTGCCCCTCTTAGTGCACATGCACTCATAGTCATGCATAGGAGCTCATGGTCATGCACAGGTGCCCCTCTATCATTTTTAATATAGTCAATGATGCATGGGCGCTTCCAGTGAGGCACAAGCACTCTCAGTCATGCATAGGGAATTTTTTCACTCATAACCAAAAATTCAATGTATGCAAGGGCAATCACAGTCATGCACAAGTGCTCCTCTTTCTTATAAGTTCTCAAAATATCTTCCAGAGGCCATAACGTTTTCTCCCGACTTGAAATGATTCCATTTTTTTGCGTTGGAAAGGTATTGAAGTGAACTATGTAATGCCAACATAAAATTAGAGCAAAAAAGTTACCAAGAATTTAGGGTATTCATTTTTAGAAAACTAGTCCTTTTCTAACATATCTAAATGCTTTAATGAATGTTGTTTTGAGAATATTTCTTGAAAAAGGTTCAATATTTGGTATTTTGAGGGAATTTTGATAGGGATTCACCTCCTTATATCCTACAAAGAACATGAAAACACAACTTCTACCACTAATCTAGTTGAAACAACTATCAAAAACTGGAAATTAATCTATAAAACTTTGAAATTAATCTAAAAAGCTTGAGAAACTAATCTAAAAAGCTTGAAAGTACTCTAGAAATCTTGAAAGTAAACTAGAAAACTTGAAATTAATCTAGGAAACTTGAAACTAATATAAAAACTTGAAATTAAAAACTTTGAAACTAAGTTAAAAAGCTTTGAAAATTGAATGCAATGGGGTATTCTCCCACCGGGCATGCCAAATGATGACACCCTAAACTTTACACAATAAATTGCATGACTAAACAATGAAGGCTAATGCCATTGCCATCCATCTAGCCAAGGTTCTAAGTCTAGGAATGTAACATTAAGATAAAAGCTAAAGGGAATGCTTAACTAGTATGAAAACAATGCAAGATCTAATTAAACATGCCTACTAATATGCTTTAATTACCTAACATGGGCCTAAATAGACCTAAGAGGGCAATCAAATGGTTATGGTTGCTACTCCAAACAATGGTGAAATGACCTCTCCAAATGACTTGTTAAGTCACTTTAGATTATTCATCTACTAACCTTGTTGAAGGCTTTAGGCAAGGATTTGAACTTGGCTATGAATCATATGTATTATATGAGATGCAAATCAAAGCATGGTGTGTAAAATATAAAGGAATGAGGTGCACTCTTTTTATAGTTTTCCTTTTGGGAGAAACTTGTATTTTGGTGCATGTGGGACTAAAATCCCCAAATTAGATTAGAATTGCTAATCACAATTAGTGAATTACCAAGTGATTAAGAGGTGTGGAGCCTTAATCAACCGCTTAGGGTTAACTAGGAGGCTAGGATAAGTTTTTGAAGCTTGCTTTGAGACATTATAGAGGTGAATGGGGTGAATTTGAGTGGTTGAAAGAGGGTTTTAAGCCAATACTAGGGTATATTGACCAAAATAAGCATAAAATAGGCTTAATTAGCCTATAATCACTAATTGTCTGTTTTGAAGAGGATTTTGACTTACGATTCATCATAAAGTGGCATCCTTAATGTGAAAGAGGTTTGGCGATCAACGAAGTGCTTGTTAACCGATAAGAGTGGCAAGAAACGTTAGTTAATTAGTAAAGAGCACTAATTATAACGAAATTGGCAAGAATGAGTGATTTGTGTGTGTTTTGGCAATAAGATTGCAAAAGTGGAATTTAGGTAACCCTTATCTTTCAATGCATGCAACACAATTGGTAAAAGCTAAAATTCTCCTGGAATGCTTAAATTTTACTTTTGGCACAAGAATTCTCTTACAAACAATAAATTATGCTCTCACTATTTTAATATCATGTTTACATTTAGTGGATAATGTGTTATATGTCTTGTCTCTAATTGCAATAATACACTCATATTTTTATAAACTTCCCAAGTTTCAATTAGGACACTATTGGCGTTTAAGCCGACACACATAATAAGAGGGCACACTAACAGAATAACCACAAATCCCAAAGAATTAAAAAAATTTGAGATAAAAGGATCTAAAAATTCAATGGGCAATTACATAACATATGAAAATGGAATGATCACTATTTAAAATAATAATAAGAAATTAAAAAATAAGAATAAAAAAAAATGATAAGAAAATAAGAAAAATAAAAAAAAACATATAATTAAAAAGATTGAAAATATTAAAGATATCTAAAATATTAAAGACATCAAAAAAATATTAAAGATATAAAAATTACATAGAATATAAGAAATATTAAAGATATCAAAATTACATAGAATATAAGAAAAATAAATCAAACATCATATACCATAAAAATAAAAATACAATATTCGGGGGAGATAGTTTGGCTCTGCTAGGGTTTGCTTGCATGCTTTCGCTCATGTTAGCTTTTTCCATTGGTCTTTTCAAGCTTATATCCTGTCATTGTTAGCATCGATTGTTTTTTCATAGCGTTTTGGGAATTTATTCCACCCATTTTGGGTGGCGCTTTCCTTTATAATGGCATTTAACCTTCCCATTACAACTACATTTACAAATAGTGGTGATGATGATTCCCAAATGCACAAGGAAATTCGTCTCCAAAGTTTACGACGAGGTAATGATTTTGAAACCCCTCCGGATGTTACTATTGATCTTGCTTATGTTGATCATGTTGTTCAGTTTTATCGTAATAATTGTTTGATAGCGTATTTTTGTGGTCGCATTCCTTCTGAGTTGTATTTACAGAACTGGATTAAGAACCATTGGGAGACAACCAACATCCAGGTCACTATGGTGTTTAAAATCTTACCAAAGGGTTTTACCTTTTTACTTTTCATGAGCCATCGCAAGTCCACTTGTTTTTAAGCACTCTGCTTGTTGGTATATTGGCAACACTTTGCTTGTTTTGTCTAAATGGACACCCAAATTTAGCCCATACAGTCAGGCATCCCTTTGAGTGCATGTCTGGGTGGAGTTACTCGGGTTACCATTGCAGCTTTGGCCCTTTTTGAGCGATGTTGTCTGCCCCCTTGGTCGTGTTCTTTGTAATGAGCCTGAATGTTTTTTATGCGTGTCCTCACAAATGGGTTTGTGTGGAGGTTGATTTATCCTCTGATATGTGGGATCACATCAAAATTCAAGTCGAGTGCATGCGTATCTCATAAAAATTATCTATTTTAACCTATACAATACATGTTTTTGTTGTCAAGATACTAACCATCGTATTCACAATTGCTCGTTTACTAAACGCACCAAGCTTGCTAATGCTCAACTGGTTTTGTTTCGCAAGCTCATCTCGGTTCCGAGGAATAGACCATTGTAGGTAACAAGAAGGGTGTTGGAGGTAAATACGCTTATACGGTTCCCACGCCTACTTCTCGAAATATTCATTTCTGTCTTCCTCGCATCATGTGCACCTCGACCTTCTCATCCCTCTCCACCTGCAGAGCCAACCCACTTCGTAAAAATAAAATTTTGGGATGATTACTACCACATATTTCTCCCTACGCCGCTCCCAAATTCCTCCTAGAGATAACTCCTTGGAAGTGCATCACCGAATGGGGGTAAGCACCACACCATTCCGACGGAGCAACCTCCTTCAAACCAAAGAAGCTCATGAATCTAAAACCCATGATTCAATTATTCTGCTATCTAAAGAAAGAATAAGAGCATCTTGCATTACTTCTGATGCAGCAAGATTCACCTCTTTATCTTTGTCTGGTTGTTGGTTCTCTTTATTCTTTGACCAACAATCTTTCTTTGCATGTCCTTTCTTTCCACATATCCAACAAGTAATTCCCTTACTGGACGGATTTAGATCTGCTATCCCTTGACTTTGATTTCCCATTAATCTTACTCTTGGATCTCTCTTCTTCTTCCCCTTTGCTTTCTACATTCAAAGCATTTCCGGATGATGTTTCTCCGTACTTTTCCTACAAATTTCTTCATTCAATATTATACTAACCACATCATCAAACTTCAAAATATTATTAGCAGATGTTGTATTACTAACAACCATTACCAAGGTGTCCCAACTATCAGGCAAAGAACATAAGAATAAAAGTGCTTTTACTTCATCATTAAATGGTATTGAAACCAATTTTAACTGATTTACAATAGATCAAAATCATTCAAACGATTAGAGGAAAATTCACCTTCATGCATCTTAGAACTAAAAAGTTTCTTCATCAAATAAACTTTATTTAAAGCACTAGGTTTTTCATATAAATTAGCAAGAGATTTCATTAAGTCTACCGTAGAAGCCACTTCTGTAATATTGGAAGCCACGGATGCTTCCAGGCTCAATCTTATAGATCCCAAAGCCTTTCTGTCAAGAATCTTCCATTCTTCATCAGTCATCTTCGTAGGTCTAGACTTCTCATCCAACGGTAAGTACAAATCTCTTTGATATAGATAATCCTCAATATGCATCTTCCATAATTGATAATTTTAGCCAAAAACTTTTCTACCTTGTATTTATTATCTTCTGTCATTGTTGTAGCTCCCACTCAATCAGAAAACCCTCTGTGAGTAAATCATCAACACACAAAACCCTCAAACAAATATCTGATACCAGTTGTTGGGGTTAGCACACCGGTTGTACAGATAATATATCAGATCTAAGCATACATGCAAATAAAAACGGATATTCTACCAAAAGAATTATACAAAACAAGAGACATAAATCAACACCAGATTTAACATGGTTCACCTAGTGTGGGCTATGTCCACCAAGAAACAAGCCAATCTATTATCCAAAGCTTTGACAAGATATACAATGAAGATTTACAATCTTCTACACTTCTCAGATGTTCAGTACTTTCTTCCTTCAAGATTTTTTTGATTCTTCACCAAGAATTCTCTCTCACATAATTATCTTGTAATTATGATACATCCATTACTTCTAAACCCTAGCTTTTATGCTTATATAGTCGTTTATAAACTTAGGGCACTTAGCCATGCAATTACATCCAATAAATCTACTTTAATGCTAAAAATAGATTTAATTCTGAGAGTTAATTAAAACTTTCTCGCACAGGTAACCGATGCCTTGGTTAACCCCACGATTGACGCCGATTATGCCCGCCCAACCGCCGCCGATTCTTGTATTTTCCAAAAGTTCCAATTACATGCTAAAATGAAGTAATTAAGCTTCACAACTCAACAATCTCCCACTTGGAGTTTAATTACTACACCATACATGTACAACATCATTCTTGGATCCTTCCTTGGCTTTGTTTCTTCCTCTTCAATTTTCAAACTTGAAGACCAACAGAAGTGGAGTGTAGCTCCAACTTCTCCTTTGCTAATGGCTTTGTTAGCATATCCGCAGGGTTCTTGCTTGTATGAATATTTTCTAGATTCAATTGTCCATCCTCCAATACCTGCCATATGAAGTGATATTTCAACTGAATATGTTTCGATCTCAAATGAAATGATGAGTTCTTTGCCAAATGAATTACACTCTAACTATCACTAAACAGTTTACAATTACTTTGCTCCTTTCCCAACTCTTCCATGAACCTACTCATCCATATCATCTCCTTACTAGCCTCTGTAGTTGCAACATACTCTGCCTCTGTAGTAGACAAAGCCACAACCTTTTGCAATCTCGAAATCTAGCTAATTGTCGTTCCACATACTGTGAAAATATATCCAGTAGTGCTCCTCCTACCATCCAAATCTCCAACCATATCCGAATCAACATAGCCATGTAATGAAATATTCAAACCTCCATAGCATAACTGCATGCTAGATGTCCCTTTCAAATACCTGAGTATCCATTGGACTGCTTTCCATTCTCTTTACCTGGATTAGCCATATATCTACTCAACACTCTCACTTGCTGTGCAATGTCCGGGTCTTGTACAAACTATAGCATACATGAGACTTCCAACTGCTGAAGCATATGGCACTCGTGTCATGTATTTTACCTCATCTTGTGATGAAGGACACTGATCTTTACTCAATTTGAAGTGTCCAGCCATAGGTGTGCTAATAGGTTTTGCATTCTGCATGTTGAACCTTTCTAATATCTTGTAGATATAATCCTCCTGAGACAAAGACAATTTCTTGATTTTCTTGTCTCTATGTATTTGCATGCCAAGAATTCTTTTTGCAGCTCCCAAATCCTTCATTACAAATGTGTGAGCTAGTTTTCTCTTAAGCTCACTAATGTCCTGCATACTAGATCCTGCAATAAGCATATCATCCACATACAATAACAAAATAATATAGCTCCCATTTTCAAGCTTCTTGAAATAAACACAATGGTCAGATTCACATCTCAAGTAACCATGCTCATGCATAAAACTATCAAACCTCATGTACCATTTCCTTGGAGCTTGCTTGAGCCCATATAGGCTCTTTTTCAACCTGCACACTAATTTCTCCTTACCCTTGACTTCATACCCAAGCGCTGCTGCATATAAATCTCTTCATCCAAATCACCATGAAGGAAAGTTGTCTTCACATCTAGTTGCTCTAAATGTAAATCTTCTATTGCAACTAAACTCAATATAGTATGAATAGAAGTCATCTTAACAATAGGAGAAAATATTTCACCAAAGTCAATACCTTCCTTTTGTGTAAATCCCTTTACTACAAGCCTTGCCTTATACCTTTTCTGTCCACCCTCTTCTTCCTTAATTCTGTAAACCCACTTATTCTGCAATGTTCTCTTTCCTGCTGGCAATTTAACCAAATCCCAAGTTTGGTTATGTTCCAAAGAGTTCATCTCCTCATCCATGCCATGCTCCCACTAAACATGAGTTTTATCCTGCATTGCTTCTTCAAAGCTTTCTGGTTCACCACTATCAGTCAATAATAGATAAAATAGAGAAGGTGAAAATCTTTTTGAAGTTTACTTACCCTTTGTGACCTTCTCATAGGAGTTTGGGGTACCGGAGGCTCAATCTGGACCTCCTGGACATTAGTATCAACTTCTGACAGTGACCGATGCCGGTCACCTCTAACCGACGTCGGTTTGGCTAACCGACGCCGGTTCTGATCCTCTGTAACCATCGGTGGTTCATCTGACCAATGTCGGTCAGGGCCTAACCAACCATAGTTACTGTGTATTTCTGAAGGTGTTTCTTTAAAACCCGAGAGTTCATTTTCATCAATAAACTTCTCAATTTTCTCATCCTTGGGTACCAAAATTTGATCCCTGTACATTCTCTTTTCATTCCATTCAACATCACGACTCCTAACAATTTTAGAATTCTCTAAATCCCAAAAACAAAAACTCGAAATCACCAAATCCATAACCAATGAAAGTGCACCTCTTGGATTTTACATCCAACTTTTTCTATTTTCTCTATCAACATGCACAAAAGCTTTTGAACCAAAAACTTTAAGAAAAGAAAGATCTACCTCTTTTCCGGTCCATGCTTCCTCTAGTATTCCTCCATCTAGTGAACTTGAAGGGCCATAGTTAATCAAATAAACCATTGTATCAACTGCTTCTACCCAAAACTGCAAGGGAAATCCAGAATGTATCCTCATACTTCTAACACATTCCATGATTGTCCTGTTCATTCTCTCTGCAACACCATTTTCTGTGGTGTTCTTGGAACCGTTCTTTCTCTACGTATCCCATTCATTGAACAATAATCATTGAAAGCCTTGCTACAATATTCACCACCATTGTTAGATCTAAGGCACTTTAACTTAGAATTTGATTCATTCTCAACAAGGGCTTTCCATCTTTTAAAAGTTTCAAAAACATTAGATTTACGTTTAATACAATAAACACATACCTTTCTTGTAGCATCATCAATGAAAGTAACATAATACTTTGGGATCCACCATGAGAAGCTACCTGAGCTGGTCCCCACACATCTGAGTGTACAAACTCCAATTTCTTCTCCTTCTTAGTTGCCCCAACTTTGAGAAATCTCACTCTCTTTTGCTTTCCAAAGATACAATGCTCATAGAAATCAAGATCTAAATCTTTCAAATCTGATAACTTACCCTTAGCCTTTAAGATCTACATTCCTTTTTGACTCATATGACCCAACCGATTATGCTACATACATGCATCCTAATCAAGTAGATAATGCGAAAAGGAATCGATAATATAGGTAGATAAATATAACGTTCTGTCATCACCAATCCAAAGCACTATGATAATTCTTCACCGAACTCCTCGTGCTATGATTATTTACTAATGCACACCTTTAGTTTGGTGGATGTAATCTGAAACAAAACAACAACATAACACAAGAATACCATCGACTATGATAAAACAGAATGATGACAAATCTGAAATATCAAAATAAATTATAATATTAACATGAAATCACAATCTCACCCATGAGGTACTTCAAGTGTTATTGACTTCACTTGCCTTTCACCAAGACTATGGGAGAAACTTTACAATTACACCTCTTAATGGCTTCTTCAACACACCTTTAAACCGATGGCTTCCTTCGCACACTTCCTACAATATTTCTCACTACTTCCTTCTATGCTAAATGAGGGGGTGGCCTCTCTATTTATAGAACTTCCAGTGCTTATCCATCTTATCTCTAAGATAGAATAAGAAATCCACTCTAACGAATCATATTCCATACCTTAACTCTTATATGTACATGTAAGCTTATCTCATTAAGATAAGATAAACCTTATCATTTTACATGGGTTCCACATTTTAGACTTTTTACAAATAAAATACACAAAATATTTATGACCTCACTCCTTGTCTTTATTACCAATATAATATTTATAATTCCTAATCATGTAGACCCTACTTCTCTAATTACCCAAACTTTGACATTTTAACATTACCGGACCACTTACGAAAAATATTTACTTTTACAACATTCCTATTGTACTTTGACTGCTACCGTACTCCACATTATTGGTGGCACCATACTGACGGCACCGTTATCTTCTATCGACACTACTACTAATTATACTTAACAAAGATCCTATTCCTAATACATACATTAATGAAATAGAAATTATGGAGGAAAATTTTAGTGTCGACAGTTCCTACCTTCTTACCTCTTGCCACAACAAAAGCACCCTTGGTGACTTTCCAAGAGTCTCTTGTAAAAGTAACCATGCAACCAGATTCACCTAGTTGCCCTGCAGAAATAAAATTCCTCCTGAGGCTTAGCACATGCCTTACATCTTTCAATACCCATGTATTTCCATTCTACAATTTTAGATGAACTTCCCCTTTACCAATAATACTGTAAGGTTCATCAACACCCAAATAGACATGCCTAAAATTGCCCTGGACATAATTTCTGAAATAACCCTTATTAGGGGTTACATGGAAAGAAGCTCCTGAATCTAAAACCCATGATTCAATTCTACTATCTAAAGAAAGAATAAGAGCATCTTGCATTACCTTTGATGCAACAAGATTCACCTCTTTACCTTTGTCTGGTTGTTGGTTCTCTTTATTCTTTGACCAACAATCTTTCTTTGCATGTCCTTTCTTTCCACATTTCCAACAAGTAATTCCCTTACTTCTGGATTTAGATCTACTATCCCTTGACTTTGATTTCCCATTACTCTTACTCTTGGATCTCTCCTTCTTCCTACCCCTACTTTCTACATTCAAATAATTTCTAGATGATGTTTCCTCTGTACTTTTCCTATGAATTTATTCATTCAAGATTATACTAACCACATCATCAAACTTCAAAATATTATTAGCAGATGTTGTATTACTAACAACCATTACCAAGTTGTCCCAACTATCAGGCAAAGAACATAAGAATAAAAGTACTTTTACTTCATCATCAAATGGTATTGAAACCAATTTTAACTGATTTACAATAGATTAGAAATCATTCAAATGACTAGAGGCAGATTCACCTTCATGCATCTTAGAACTAAAAGTTTCTTCATCAAATAAACTTTATTTGAAGCACTAGGTTTTTCATATAAATTAGCAAAAGATTTCATTAAGTCTACCGCAGAAGCTGCTTCTGTATTGGAAGCCACGGATGCTGCCAAACTCAATCTTATAGATCCCAAAGCCTTTCTGTCAAGAATCTTCCATTCTTCATCAGTCATCTTCGTAGGTCTAGACTTCTCATCCAACGGTAAGTACAAATCTCTTTGATACAGATAATCCTCAATCTGCATCTTCCATAATTGATAATTTTGGCCATCAAACTTCTCTACCTTGTATTTATTATCTTCTGTCATTGTTGTAGCTCCCACTCAATCAAAAACCCTTTGTGAGTAAATCTATCAACACACAAAACCCTCAAACAAATCTTTGATACTAGTTGTTGGGGTTAGCACACCAGGTTGTACAAACAATATATCGATCTAAGCATACATGCAAATAAAAGTGGATATTCTACCAGAAGAATTATACAAAACAAGAGACATAAATCAACACTAGATTTAACGTGGTTCACCCAATGTGGGCTACGTCCACCAAGAAATAAGCCAATCTATTATCCAAAGCTTTGATAAGATATACAATGAAGATTTACAATCTTCTACACTTCTCAGATGTTCAGTACTTTCTTCCTTCAAGCTTTTTTTTATTTTTCACCAAGAATTCTCTCTCACATAATTATCTTGTAATTATGATACATCCATTACTTCTAAACCCTAGCTTTTATGCTTATATAGTCGTTTATAAACTTAGGGCACTTAGCCATGCAATTACATCCAATAAATCTACTTTAATGCTAAAAATAGATTTAATTCCCGAGAGTTAATTAAAAATTTCTGCATAGGCAACCGATGCATGCGCTTAACCTGATCGACGCCGGTTATGCCAAACCAAATTACTTTTCTTGACTTGACCGACCGACGCCGGTTATCCCGGATCCGATGCCGACATCTTGTATTTTCCAGCAAGTTCCAATTGCATGCTAAAATGAATTAATTAAGCTTCACAACTCAACAATAAGCAAGATGAGTCACGGGATGGGCGAGGGCGGAGCTGGTCATGTCTAATCTTCCATGAATTGTCTATCATGTAATGTTAGAGGATTCATAGAATCCTCTCGAAAATATTCTGTGAAGCATGCTTTTCAATTAATTGGTAATTTAGATGTTATTTTCTTGCAAGAGATTAAAATTACAGGTTTCCTTCTTCAGACTTCTTTAATGTGCATTGTGCCAAATTACATGCATTATTTTTCTTCTCACTTGGAAGGAAAAGGTGGTGTTTCTATTTTTGTGTCTCCTAGATTTTATGCCATGATCTCGACATGGGTCACGATCCTGACAATGGGGCCGTGTGGGTTATTTTGAATATTAATGGTTTTTCACTTGGTGTGTTAAATATTTATGCCCTAATGATGGCCCAAAAAGGTCGACTTTATGGCGTTGGTTAGGAGATAATTTACCTCTTTCATATTGGTTTTTTTATGGTGATTTTAATATGGTTGAAAATCTCGAGGATAAGTTGGGGGCCATTCCTATGCGTTGGTGCATTGGAGAGTGGGAAGCTTAGTTTTATTTTAAAAACAGATGGAGTATTAAAGACCCACTTTATAAAAGGTGACGGGACTTCTCAAAATTGGTTTACTTGGTCCAATTTTCAAGAAGGCCTGACGCTTGTTATTAAAAGGATCGATCGTGTCATGATATCTCAACAACAAATTTGAGATGGAAACTAATGGTCACTCTCTGATCACCACTTGGCCGTACATTCTCTTGTCAGATCATACCCCTATCTCTTTCAGCATTACATGGGGTGGGGTCCCTCTCAAGGTGCCAAGTACCCAATTATTTTTGAATGTTTCCTTGTTAAGTCATCCGGGGTTCTATCCCTTATTGCTAAATCTTGGAACATGGCACCACATCTGCCACTTGTGACCACCGGATATCTTGGTGGAGCGAAGCAATTCAACGGATCAGAAATTTCTTCGCCACTTTGGCAAACATGTTTCTCAATTTTGGAAAAAATTTGATGCCACTCTTCACAAAGATTTTCAAAGGACGACAGTATTGTTAGAGTCCCAACCTTTTAGCGTGGCAAATCAAGTTCGAGTCTCGCATTCTCGGGCATTATTTGAAGATTATTAAACATGACAGGTCTAAGGGTGCTCAGGTTTGTTCTCGGATTCATTGGTTGAAAACTAGTGATCGAGCTTCCAAGATTTTCTTCAAATTTCTCAGATCCAAGCATGTTAAGGAGAAAATTAAGGCTATTCATTGGCTCGTTCCTAAGTCACCACTCTCCTGGAGATTTCCTCAACTTTTGTGGATCATTATAGCTTGTTTTTAGGCTCGAATCCTTCAACCAAAGTAAAGTAGCTCTTCAACAATGTATTGAGGTGGTCCTATGCAAGTTTACTCAACATGACATAAAGCATTGTGACGCTTTGCTCTCTATTGAAGAGCTTCATAATGCTCTCCTATGTCTTGCGGATGATAAGTCTCTTGGATTAGATGGCTTCCCCTGTAAATTTTATAAAGTTCTTTGGCCTTTTATTTTTCAGGATTTGTTGAAGGTGTATCAAGAAGCTTTGCAGAACCAGTCCTTGGGAGATGTTATCAACAAAGGAAATATTAGGTTCATTCCTAAAGCTAGAAACCCAAAGGCTATCTAACCAATTGAGACCCATCACTCTGCTCAATGTTTCCTACAATATTTTGGCTAAGGATCTTGCCCTACACATTGCTTCTCTGCTTCCTAAGATTGTGTGACCTGAACAATCTAGATTTGTTGAAGGTCGTTATATTTTGGATAATCTCATTACAGTTTGGGAAGGCATGGAATGGGCTCAAACTTTTCTGCAGAGGGTGATTTTTAAAAATTGATTTTGAAAAGGCTTATGATCGCATTGAATGGCCATTCATCCTTGCTATGCTTTGTGCTTTGGGTTTTGGAAAAAAAATTTATCAATGTTGTGTAGACTCTTTTTGTTGATGCCTCCTCTTATCTTACTATTTATCATGTCACCATTCTTGTACTATTGGGTTGTATTGATCTATCGATAGGGGTGTCCTCTTGCTTCGATCTCTTTGTTCTTGTCGTTGATGCGCTTGGTTATCTTATTGCCGGTAGAGTAGAGAAAGGGTGTATTTGTGGTATCTATCTCATTGATCATAAAACTCAACTCATTAATGACCACTTTTATTTAATGATTATTTCATCACTCTAGCTTAATCGTAATAGAACATCCAAGAGAACTTTTCTTGCCTTGAAATTTTTTGCAAAGCATCAGGGTCTAATGTTCAAAAACTAGCTTAGAAGTCTTTAGGTTTCACCAAAGTTCTTGACCTATGCCAGATTGGTTGGTGGATTACCGTTGGAAGTTGATTCAACCAAGAGAAATATTTCAGTTTCTAGGGATTCCCTTTGCTTTTGATAGTGCATCTTCCACTCTTTGGTAGTTTTTTTATTGATTGGGTCGAAAGCGAGAAGTGCAAAAGTGGGTCTCTCGACCTTTGTCGTTGGCTAGAAAATTTCAAGTGTGCACCAAGATTTTGGTAGCGACTTAAATATGTTATACAACATGTTGGTGTCTGCTCGGGCATCCTTTGACAAATTGGCCAAGATTTTAAGGGATTTTATTTGGTTGAGGTATAGGCAAGGATGCTTTCATATGGTTTTGTGGGATATTTACACACTTCCAAGGGTTTTCCAGGGGGATGGGCATCATTGACTTATAGACATAACATATCCCTCTGTAGCCAAATGGGTTATTCAATGTATTCATGGTAACCAAGCCTAGAAAATTCTATTAAGACATTGTATATCTTATGGATCTCCTTATTATGAAGATGAAATGAAGTATCGAGCTTTGTTTGGAAGTTTTGTGTGTTGAGATTTACTCACAAAGGGTTTTCTAATTGAGTGTGAGCTACAAAAATGGCGAAGAAAACAAAAACAAGTTAGAGAAATTTGACGACTAAATTATCAATTATGGAAGATGCAGATTGAGGATTATCTGTATCAAAGAGATTTGTATTTACCTTTGGATGAGAAGTCTAGACCTACAAAGATGACTCGATGAAGAATGATTTCCGATCTATTGTAAATAAGTTAAAATTGGTTGATACCATTTGATGATGAAGTAAAATCACTTTTACTCTTATGTTCTTTGCCTAATAGTTGGGATAACTTAGTAATGGTTGTTAGTAATACGACATCTGCTAATAATGTTTTGAAGTTTGATGATGTGGTTGGCATAATATTGAATGAAGAAATTCGTAGAAATAGTACGGAGGAATCATCATCCGGAAATGCTTTGAGTGTAGAAAGTAGGGGCAGACAGAAGGAGAGATCAAAGAGTAAGAGTGATGGGAAATAAAGGTCAAGGGATAGCAGATCTAAATTCGAAAGTAAGGGAATTACTTTTTGGAAATGTGGAAAGAAAGGACATGAAAGAAAGATTGTTGGTCAAAGGATAAAGAGAACCAACAACTAGATAAAGGTAAAGAAACAAATCTTTCTACATCAGAGGTAATGCAAGATGCTCTTATTCTTTCTTTAGATAATAGAATTGAATCATGGGTTTTAGATTCAGGAGCTTCTTTCCATGCAACCCCTAATAAGGGTTATTTAAGAAATTATGTCCAGGACAATTTTGGGCATGTTTATTTGGGCGATGATGAACCTTGCAGCATTCTTGGTAAAGGGGAAGTTCATCTAAAATTGTAGAATGGAAATACATGGGTATTGAAAGATGTGAGGCATGTGCCAAGCCTAAGGAGAAATATTATTTCTATAGGGCAACTAGGTGAATCTGTTGCATGGTTAATTTTGACAGAGACTCTTGAAAAGTCACCAAGGGTGGTTTTGTTGTGGCAAGAAGTAAGAATTTAGGAATGTTATATTTATCTACCTTTATTACTTATTCCTTTTCTACATTATCTACTTCAGATTCGATGCATGCATGTGGCATAACCGGTTGGGCCATATGAGTAAAAATGAATGTAGATCTTAAAGGCTAAGAGTAAGTTATCGATTTGAAAGATTTAGATCTTGATTTCGTGAGCATTGTATCTTTGGAAATCAAAAGAGAGTGAGATTTCTCAAAGTTGGGGCAACTAAGGAGCAGAAATTGGAGCTTGTACACTCGGATGTGTGGGGACCACTTTCAGTAGCTTCTCATGGAGGATCCCAGATTATGTTACTTTTTATTGATGATGCTACAAGAAAGGTATATGTTTATTGTATTAAACGTAAATCTGATGTTTTTGAGACTTTTAAAGATGGAAAGCCCTTGTTGATAATGAATCAAATTCTAAGTTAAAGTGCCTAGATCCGACAATGGTTGTGAATATTGTAGCAAACCTTTCAATGATTATTGTTCAGTGAATGGAATACGTAGAGAAAGAACGGTTCCAAGAACACCACAGGAGAATGGTCTTGCAGAAAGAATGAACAGGACAATCATGGAATGTGCTAGAAGTATGAGGATACATTCTGGATTGCCCTTATAGTTTTAGGTAGAAGCAATTGATACAACTATTTATTTGATTAATTGTGGTCCTTCAAGTTCACTAGATGGAGGAATACTAGAGGAAGCTTGGATTGGAAAAGAGGTAGATCTTTCTTTTCTTAAATTTTTTGGTTCAAAAGCTTTTGTGCATGTTGATAAGGAAAATAGAAAAAGTTGGATGCAAAATCCAAGAGATGCAATTTCATTGGTTATGGATCTGGTGATTTCGTTTCCATTTTTGGGATTTAGAGAATTCTAAAATTATTAGAGTCGTGATGTTGAATGGAATGAAAAGAGAATGTACAGGATCAAATTTTGGTACCCAAGGATGAACCAGTTGAGAAGTTTGTAAATGAAAATGAACTCTTGGATTTAAAAGTATTACCTACAGGGTTACACAAGAATCGGTGGTGTCGCTTTACCCACGGTCGCATCGGTCGACGAACCGGTATTGGTTACGAAGATCCAAACCGGCCTCGGTTAGCGACGTATCGCATCGCTAGAGGTGATCGGTGGCGATCATTGTCGATTTGGATAGGAATGTCCGGAGGTCCGATTGAGCCTCCGGTACCCCAAACTCCTGTGAGAAGGTCACAAAGGATAAGTAAACCTTCAAAAAGATTTACACCTTCTCTATTTTATTTATTATTGATGATAATGGTAAATAGAGCTTTGAAGAAGCAATGCGGGATAAGACTCACGTCCAGTGGGAGCATGACATGGATGAGGAGATGAACTCCTTGGAATAGAACCAGACATGGGATTTGGTTAAGTTACCAACAGGTAAGAGAAATTGCAGAACAAATGGGTTTACAGGATCAAGGAAAAAGAGGGTGGACATAAAAGATACAAGGCAAGACTTGTAGCAAAGAGATTTGCATAGAAAGTAGGTATTAACTTTGGTGAAATATTTTATCTTGTTGTTAAGATGACTTCTATTCGTACTATATTGACTTTAGTTGCAGTAGAGAATTTGCATTTAGAGCAACTAGATGTGAAGATGACTCCTTCATGGTGATTTGGATGAAGATATTTATATTCAGCAGCCATTGGTATGAAGTCAATGGAAAGGAGAGATTAGTGTGCATGTTGAAAAAGAGTCTATATGGGCTCAAACAAGCTCCAAGGAAATGGTACATGAGGTTTGATAGTTTTATGCAAGAGCATGGTTACTTGAGATGTGAATCTGACCATTGTGTTTATTTCAAGAAGCTTGAAAATGTGAGCTATATTATTTTGTTACTGTATGTGGATGATATGCTTATTGCAGGATCTAGTATACAAGACATTGGTGAGCTTAAGAGAAAGCTAGCTCACACATTTTCTATGAAGGATTTAGGAGTTGCAAAAAGAATCCTTAGCATGTAAATACACAGAGACAGGAAAAACAAGAAATTGTATTTATCTCAAGAGGATTATATCTACAAGGTGTTAGAAAGGTTCAATATGTAGAATGCAAAACCTATTAGCACACCTATGGCTGGACACTTCAAATTAATTAAAGATAACTATCCATCATCACATGAGGAGGTCAAATACATGACACGAGTACCATATGCTTCAGTAGTTGGGAGTCTCATGTATGCTATGGTTTGTACTAGACCAGGACATTGCACGACAGCGGTGGGAGTGGTGAGTAGATATATGGTCAATCCGGGTAAAGAGTATTGGAAAGCAGTCAATGGATACTCAAGTATTTGAAAGGAACATCTAGCATGTAGTTATGCTATGGAGGTTCGAGATATTTCTTTACGTGGCTATGTTGATTCGGATATGGTCGGAGATCTAGATGGTAGAAGGAGCACTAGTGGTCATATTTTCACAAAGATAGGTGAGACGACGATTAGCTAGATTTCAAGATTGTAGAATTGTGACTTTTTCTACTACATAGACAGAGTATGTTGCATGAACTACAAAGGCTAGCAAAGAGATAATATGGATGAGTAGGTTCTTGAAAGAGTTGGGAAAAAGTAAGGTGATTGTAAGAACTGTTTAGTGATAGTCGAGTGCAATTCATTTGGCAAGAACTCAATGTTTCATTCGAGAATGAAACATATTCATTTGAGGTATCACTTCATATGCGACGGTATTGGAGGATGGAAAATTGAATCTGGAAAAGATTCATACGAGAAAGAACCCTACGAATATGCTAACGAAGCAATTAAAGAAAGGAGAATTTGGAGCTACACTCCACTTATATTGGTCTTCGAGTTTGAGACTTGAAGAGGAAGAAACAAAACTAAGGACGAATCCAAGAATGATGTTGTATAAGTATGGTACATTAATTAATCTTCAAGTGGGAGATTGTTGAGTTGTGGAGCTCAATTAATTTAGTTTAGTATGCAATGGAAACTTGCTGGAAAATACAGTAACCATCATCGGTTTGGGGGTAACCGGCATCGGTCACCCAGGACCGACATCGGTCAGGCAATGAAGGAACTGACATCGGTTAGGGCTAACCGACATCGGTTACCTGTGCGAGGATGTTTTAATTAACTCTCGGGAATTAGATCTATTTTTAGCATTAAAGTATATTTATTGATTGTAGTTGCATGGCTAAGTGTCCTAAGTCTATAAACAAATATATAAGCATAAAGCTAGGGCTTGGAAGTAAGAGATTAACAATAATTAGAAAGAAAAGTTGGTGAGAGAGAGAATTCTTGGTGATGAAGCAAAAGCTTGAGGAAAGAAAGCATAAATCGAGAGGTGTGAAAGATTGTAAATCTTCATTGTATATCTTGTCAAAGCTTTGGATAATAGATTGGCTTGTTTCTTGGTGAACGTAGCCCACCTTTGGTGAACCACATTAAATTTGGCGTTGATTTATGTCTCTTGGTTTATATATTTCTTACGTAGAATATCCGCTTTTATTTGCATGTATGCTTAGATATGATATATTGTATGTACAATGGTGTGCTAACCCCAACAGCTTTATAAACAGAGCATATCCCTCTGTGCCGAATGGGTTATTCGATGTATTCATGGTAACAAAGCCTGGAAAATTCTCTTAAGACATTGTATTTCTTCTGGATCTCCTTATGGTAAGAAATGTTGGAAGAACATTGGATTTCATACCTTATTAATTACTAGAGTGCCAGTTAAAATACCTGGTACTTTTGTGGTGAAGAGTTTCAAAAACTTTCGAGGCGCTTATGCATTTGATGCGTTGGGTTGGTGATGGCTTCTGATCTGGAATTTCTTTCAATGATCATAATATATGGTGGTCACCTATTTTCTCTTCAGATAGTCGCCTTTGGCGTGTTCCCGATATCAATGTTGTGCGGCTAGCTTGGAAAGGCATTTCTACTATAAGGGATTTGGTTTCCAACAGGGATTGGCTTCCATGGCTCAGAGCTGAAATAGAAATTCCAATTAGCCAATTCTGATCTACCTTCTATCCTTAAAATTCAATCTCTTATGCCAGATGTTATGTTGCACAAACTTGGGCTTTAACCTCCTTTTGCCTAGTGGAAAGACTGGAGATGGAATGTGGATATTCCCCTTTTGAATTATGATTTCGAGTCATCTATTATTTGCTCTCTCTTGTTTCGCCTACTCTAGACAAGCTTAATTCCAGTTGGAATTTGTATTCCTCCCCCTCCACCTGGCTTCGTCGTCTTCATTGGGCTTGGAATCCTTTATTTGACCCCAAGTTGAACTTTTTTTTCTTTGGTGCCTCATTTACCAAGGTCTTCCGTTGGGGGAACGGTTAAGCCACATTGGCATTCCCAACCCCAAATGCCTTTGTTGTGGTCACCTGAATCCTTTAAACATGTTTTCTGGTTTTTTCCCCGTGCTCAAAGTGTTTGGCGTTGGATTCACTCCCTTTTCAGCCTTATCACCTTGAGTTTTTAATTTGAAAATTACTTTTTTGGGGGATAATGCTAACTGGCCTTCTTACATTGCTTTTATTTGGAACTTTTTTGTTATGTTATTCTCTTTCAGCTTTGGAAGGCTAGGAATAATGCTTTGTTTCAACACTTGTGAGCTCACTATGGAGATATCTATTAATGAAAAGGTGGCAATTATGTCTTCTGTGTGTATGCAGATCCAAGCCCAAGCTCAGAAAGTGGTGCTAGAATTTACTTACCTCCAGGCTTGTTTGACCACCGGGCAACACGTCGTGCACTTGAGCCAGTCCCCCATGATGATCGATGTCCTCCAGCTCCAGCTCCACCGCCTAGACGTCGCAGTCGTACTCACAACCACTTTAGGAGTGATTGGTCTTCTCTATTGTCGACTCATCCCGGCCCTTCTTCTTCTGGCCCTGGTTGGAGCCCTCTTGCACGAGGGAAAGCAGTTGTCAGTTCTTCAAACTAGGGGTCTCCGCCTGGGGGAGCTTCTCAGTTTGGCGGGTCCCTCTACCTGGTTGGGGGATCATGGTACCACTCAGTGTTCAACTGTCAGATCAGGATGGCTGGATGATCAACCCCGATGACGAGCCTTGCACACTTGGCTTCTTTCCGCCAAGAGATGATCCACCTCCACCTCCAAGCGTTGCTCCTTCATGCGCTTAATAGTGCATCTTTATAGTATTTTTTGGCTCATTTTGCTCACCCTTATGGCCGCTTCCTATTACCTTCGTGACATTTTTTTGTTGCATGCGTGGCATTTGTTGTAATGCCCCTTTGGGCCTCATTTTTTTAGATTATATCCTCTCGTCGACCACCCCCTTACTATGTAACACTTTGTGTTATGTTATTTATAATATAAACACTATTCCAATAATAATAATAAAAATACCAACAAAACATTAACTTAAACCAATAATAAATAAACACACAAATTCAATATTTGATACATCAATCAAGATTTAAAATAATTTCCATCTATAGGAAGTGTATCACATAATTAATTTGAACCTTTATTAATCACTATAAAGGCCACGCCAAAAGTGGTTCTTTTGTGCTTTTTGACTCATTGTTATTTGCGGCATACGAGGTACTTTTGTGCTTTTTACGTGTTAAATAAATATGTTCCTTCCAAGATGCCTTTCCTATGTTTTTTCCATTGGCTTAGTTTTGATACGTGGAAATTTTAGATGGGTTTTAATATATTGAAATAATAAAAACATTAGATAATGGGTGATGTTATGATAACTTCTTTTTTAAGATAGAGAAATAATCATTCATAGGCGTGTTCACTTTTGACTTCCTTTTAATATATCATCTAACGAAAAAATTAGGTAATACCCAACCCTAAGATCAATAAATAACGTCAAATATATTAATAAATTTGTAAGTATTTATTTAATATTAATAAATTTATATTTATTATTATGATTAATATTTTTAATCTTATTTTTTTAATGAAATGTATGGAATGAACTTGATTTTGTTTTAAAAATTATATGATCAATAATTAAGTTTTGATATATTTTAAATTTATATATGCAATGAGATAATATTTTTTTCTTGTCCCAAAAATTCTTATCCATCAAATCTCATCTCGAATGATATCAATTTTTTTAAAAAAATCTTAATTCATTAAATTGTGATAGAATTTAAATATTAATTACATATGATTTTGGAAAGTAAATTATAATAAAGTGAAGCTACTTTTTACGTAAAAATTTAACCAAATTTTTATAAAAATTTACATCATTAAGAAGGGATATGAGTGGAAGAATTCAATCATAATCAATATCACACATGGGAAAAAAATTTGATTAAGACTTGATTGACATATTAATTATGATTTTGGAAAATAAATTATAATATCAATGAAGTTACTTTTTCGAAAAAGAAATAAACTTTCTATAAAAAAATTAGATCTCTTTAGAAGGCATGTAAGTGGAGGAACTCAAGAATTGTAACTAATATTATACATGGGAAAAATATGGTTAAGATGATAATAAAATGTACATTTTAAATTTTCAATAAAGAATTAAAAGCTTTCTCGACAAAAGAGAAAAATCATTTCTATGTATATTTTTATTGAGCAAGTTGTCAACCAAGCAATTGATATGGTGTTTGACTTAAATATTGGTTATACGTTTGTAACTAGTTGGTTGTTCTTACATCAGCTCTTATATGTAGTCTTAATTTCTTATATGTGGTGGGTTGTTTCTATAGTCGTGCATGCATGTTTGTTATTGACGGCTTTTCGTGATTCTTTGTAGTTTGTATTTTATTCTCTAGTGTGCTTCTTCTCCTTTTATTCTTTGCACCTGTTTGGGTTGCACTTTTATTGTAATCGACTTTGATCAATATAAAAACAAGTGCATAATATTGTTTTGCATAACTGATGATGGATCTCGTTCAAGTTGGCATGTGCGCCTTATATGCACCTCAATTGTTTTGCATGGAATATGAAGTTTGGTTTTGGAAGAAAGTAGGCATATTAACATATTGCATAGATGACAATTTTACAGATTGTGGTGCAATAATGTCAAATACAATATTTTGAAGAGGAGGAAAAAATTGAACATGTATAAAAATTACACCAATAATAATCAAAACGATTTCACAATTTATAGTGTATATCCACAGTTTATCTTATAAGTTTGTTTTCATGTTTATTGTAAACCATATATTGTTTGTACTTAAAATTATTTGAATTACTTGTGCATCTACCAACTCTTATGTGATGTGTATATTATTTTGCAATTAATAGAGAACTTCCTAAGATTAAATATTTCAACCCACAAAACATATTAACAACGTGGAAAATGAAATCATTGTATAAATCCATGTTCATTAGTGAAAACCAAAAAATATGCTTTGTAATTATGATATGAAATTAGGGTTTAGGGCATAATATAATATTACTTGTGTAAATGTAATTTAGATCAATAGAAAATAATCCTAAAATTGTGTAATTAGATCATGTCAATGAAAGTACAACTAAGGTTTAGGGTTAAGGAGATCTTTACCATGCTCATAATGTGTGACAATGTGCTAAAACTAGGTGAAGAATTTGGGTAGTGTCGTCGAAGTTGTTTGTAAAATTTGGGAATCTCAAAGTGTGTGATGACAGGTTTATTAAAGGAGGACATGTTCATGGCTCATACTACCTCTACGACTTAAATATGTACCTTAGTGTTGTAAGCTATGTTATGAATCTATGATTTGGCTTGCTTATGTTAGAACATTTGGAATTTGGGCTTGCTTTCTATGTGATCATTGTCTTATGACCGAATATGGCTCCTTCTCCTTGTAACCCTAATAAAGGGTTATTAATGATTCGAGTTGGACTAACCTCACCACACCCTCACTAATGTGACAAGCATACACTACATACCAATACTCTAAAGAGGGAACAAGCCACACTAGCTCTCCCAACCATTTTATGAGATGGAGAGTGATAAGTAATTTAAAGAAGATAGAACCAACGATTTGACCCTCACACTTGACAATGGACACTTGTAACTTGGTTGTAGATCATGGATTTTGATTTAGGAAGTGATACGGATGTATTCAAAGTTTGAGTAGCTTACTGTAATGGTGCTCTAAGGAATGGGTGCTTTCAATGCTTGCTTAATGTCCTTCTTAGAGTATGCCTTTAATATGAGATCCCTAGATGCCCTTAAAGAGTTAGGGTGGATGTGTTTATATAAGTGACAATTTAAATGATTTCTTCTCAAATGATCCAAAAGTATTGCCTAGGTCAATGAAGTTAAGTTGTGAATTTGAAATTATGATTGTTGTAAGTATAAGATACATATTCATAGCAGGTGGAACAGTTCATGGACGAACCTATCCCGGACCCATGTACTTGACTAGGATAAGGTTGAGTCGATTACGAGACATGTGATAGTCTCAGTAGATGTGTTACATGTAAAGTGTGTAGTGATTCTTAAAAGCTAAGTTGGAGAAAACCTCATGGACTAGTGAACTCGAGATATAAATTTAAAATATAATAATGTGCCCCACTAGGTGGCAAAAATATTTTAAAAATTGACCACTAAATAATACTCAACAAACTTAATCTTTTAAGAAAAAACACACATGCCTACCTCTTTATACATTTAAGCTCTTAAAATACATGTTTTTTTACATTTTATACATGTTTAGTTAAAATTTGTTTGTGGGAAATATTATGATAGAGTATAAAAATGGTAAAAAGGGGACATGGTTATATTCGTTAACCAAATACTTAATAGGGAGGATCCTTAAATTAGTCAATGAATAGATAAATATAAATAATGTCAAAATAAATGCCAAAATGATATTCTAAGTACATAAGACCCATTTTCGGTGCTACAACAATCTTTACAATAATCTCGCCTTATCTTTTATCAAAATGTATTTCCAATATGTTTCCAATTATCATAAACAAATATACCAAAATTAACTTTTTCCTCTCTATGTTACTGATTTTGTAATCTTTCCACGGATCTACATCACATTTTTATATGAATTTATTTAATTACGCGAGGCATTCTTGTTGTGAACATCGACCTATTGATTCTAACAATCGTCAGAAATCTGACGGACTGCATTCAAGCTTACCTGAGGCGTTGAAATCCAACGATAACCAAATTTCAAGCATTTTAATGGTATTTTCTATTTTTGCGGCTGCATGGTAGAGACAAATGGTTGGTTGCATGCGGTTTCTTCTCCAAGCTTCTACCACCACTCCCGGTCTCACGCCTCCCGACCGTCCCGCATGCGGTATTCATTGCCCTAGCACCCGCATGCGTGTCCTGCCCTGCTTTTTTTGGGTTCTACAGGATAAACATTATCAGTGCTTCGTTGCAAGGATCACAAAGTTACAGAGGAGCTGCTGCATCCGGACAACAGCTTTTCCTTGTCTGGGTCGCTCCATCTTCCATTGAGCTTCAAGATCTGCAACGTAGTATCAAGAGGTTAGTTATGAGTTGGGCTCGAGGAGTTTTATACAGAAAAGGAACTTTACCAGTTCAGGTGTCTTGGTTGTCCTGTTTGTTCTAGGTTTGGCTTAAAAAAATGAAAATTAGTGTTTCAAGTTGAATCTGATTTCACAGTGACTGTGGAGAGTAGAAGCTTTTGCCCCATTTGGCTGTCCTGGTTACACTGGATTTTACTTCTTTTCGAAAAGTATTTTTTATAAAAGTTAGAATCCGATTTTACAGTGACTTAGAATAGTATAAGTTATTTTTTGTGAAAGACAGTCCACTCTTTCATTGCTCACTCCTCACAACGCAGTCACACTGTTTCACCATATGCAACAAACAGGTCTTCAACCCGATCAGTTTACATTTGCCAGCCTGTGACAAAATGGGAGCTTTGGAATAGGGTATGGACATCCATCAAAGCATAAAGGATAGAGGAATTTTGTCAGATGTGGTTGCAAATGTCCTGGTAGACATGTATGCAAAATGTGGAACCGTAGACAAGGCACTCGAACCTGCTCGGCTGAATGCCTCAAAAAAATGTGGTATCGTGGACAGTAATGATTGCAGGATATGCCCAAAATGGATTTGTTGAAAATGCGTTATAATTACTTAGAAACATTCATGCAATTGCAATTGACAAATGTAAAGCCAAATTCCACAACCTTTGTCAGCATCCTCCCTGCCTGTGCAAAAATGGGAGCTTTGGAACAGGGTATGGACATCCATCAAAGCATAATGGATAGAGGAATTTTGACTGATTTGATAAGCACATCCACACTCTCAACAATCTGACTTCACAATGACTTCGTTCTTGTATCTTATCCTCTCTTGATGTTTACACATTAAGATATGCTTTTGCTTTCAGGATAAATTTCTATTGTTTCTAGCCTATAGGCCTCTCACTTTTCAGAGCTCTGTTATGAAATGCTTAGACTTTTCCAGTTTTTGTAAATAGCCTAAATTGTGTGCGCCTGCTAATCTTATTCTATCATAATGCTTTGATGTAGCGGAAGCAATTATCTTGGCATTTCAGCATTATATTCTTATAACCTAGACCTAGAGGATGGTCTATTCTTAAAGGATGAGAAAATATCCACATATATATCCCTTAAAAGTGAGGAACTGATAAAGGGGCAAGGAGAACCGTTAGGTGAGGCATCAAGGATCTTTATACAAAGGCTATTGGGAAGCAGCGAGGATGAAATCTCTTATGTACTAAACACATTCAAACTTGTCATCTTTGACAAGAAAAGATTTGATAATAGGAAAATGAATAACTACCAATAAAGTCTCTTCATGATGTTGTATTTTCATACACTTCTGCCTAGGAATCATGATCATTGTCCTTGACATGAACCTTTCCATCATGCTCCAACTGGACTACACATAACGTATTTGAGGTGGCCACCCACATTGCGATAATATGGGGACATACCAAGATCATATTCTAAGATAAATTAATCTTTAACACACAAAAAACTATCTTGACCTTTTCGAATATGAACCAAATCCGAAGCTTCACATTTCTTCTAGGTGCGCCAATATCATTGTTGAACTCTATGTAATTTTGTTGAGATTTGTAAAGCTTCATATGGATAATCTATATGCATTCAAACAACCTTTAGAGCGGTTTGGGGAGCAATGAAAACTCAAAAGATAGAATGGGGAAGTCATTAGAAGTGGAAAACGTGTGGAGGATATTATTTGCACTTAATAATGACATATATTTCTAGGGATGTTGAGAACAAAAAAAACCAAAATACCTTTGAAGACATCGATCATTCCGCAGTTCTAATTCAGGTTTGTTGTTGTTCTTCCATTGTTTTCAGGGTTGCATTAGGACACTGCATTGTAAACTATTATTAGGTTTGCCAGATCAAGAAATGCAATACGACTTTTCCTCATGCCATTTCCTATAATGCTCTAAATTTTTTCTTTCTTCCTCCTTTACCGCCACTTCCTGTTTTACTTTTTATTTAGTAACTAGGATTTCAGTGTTGTACTGAGATCTAGAATTTACGTAATCCGATTCCAAGGGTTGGACTTGAGAATTGAACCTGGGACCTCCACTTTACAACAAAGCCTCTCAAACTGTACTTCAAAGGGAAAAAGAGGCAGAAAAGTTTGAATTTCATGTCTGGCAGTAATAATCCATGACTCCATAATTTGAGGCCTAGCTCAGCTTATAAGTATATTCAACCGATTGATGTTGATGAACAAAATCCCCCTCCTTAGGTTTCTGTTGCAGAGTCAACACCGCATTTGCAGCCTCCAGGTGTGCTTCAGTTCAGAGGAAAGGCAATGTGGAATTTCGCCCAATCATCTTACTGCTAGGATTTCAGTTCCTAATGTTCCCTCTAGGCACAGTCCTACTACAAGAGTGCACACTTTTCTGCTGAAATTTTCACAATTTTTCAGCTCAAAAATAATACTCTTATCCCTTGGTATGGACAAATTAATCATACATTTTACCTTACCCTCTCCTGGGCTCAACAGCATAAAAAAAAAATGGCCCTGCATTTTATGTGTATTATTTTCCTTAGTAAACCCTTTACGGTGCAGGGGATGTTTGATATGCATTTTTATTCGTTCTGGTAGCTGGTGTTGGAGAATCATAATGGTATAATGTTGTTCATCGCCAATTTTATTTTTGTTGTACAAGAGTGGTAATTAGTTGAGTTACTGAAGGACCATAATATAGTAGATTGACAGTTTTCTAAAATATATATTAAAAGCTGCAGAGTTCTTTGAGTCATTGGGACATATTATTTTGGGGTTGAAAATCATGTGAAAACAAATAATACAGATCTGGGTAAATCAGCTCTTCAAACATAGCATGTTGTTGAACAGTCTTTCTTACAAAGAAGCTTTAGATCATGTGCGGACTTTGAGCAATAGCTAAACTAAATACAATTAGTTTTATGCATTTCTTGTCAAATGGTTGATCATTAATGTGCGCTTATAATTACCATATGTTCGAGAAAGTAGTAATTGTACATCTTATGTAGATCTCGCAACATGTTGTGCAAATGTACATATTGAGAAGGACCTCAATGGTAGCCATCGAGCTACTTTAAATTTGCAGCACGAGGGAGTGAGAGATTTCTACATAGGCTCCCTCGCATCAAGGTTAATAATTCTCTAATACCTATAATTATGATTGAAAATATTATTGGCCAGCGATTTCTACAACTTTTTTCATATGGTTTTTTCAACATTGTATGTCATTGGGCTTGCCTATGCCAAATTTGGGTGCATAAAACTTATTGCAAACACTGGGTAATCTGAAGTTTTGGGGGGAAAAAAACGTGTTTGTAAAAATTATTGTATTGGACTATTTTCTTTATAGTAGAATTGTCCATTTCCATATTTCAATTATCAACATTGAGTGATTTGGTTTTTATTCATGTCCAATTGTCCAATTGATTGCATGAGGACAAGTGGTGAAATTGGTTCTTGAGGCTATAATTGGGGTTTTTAGCACTATGTGTGCTTGGTTATGCCTCTTCTAAAATTGGTTGTGTTAAATTCATTGCATTGGAGCAAGTGTTTTTTTGGTTTTCATAAGTAGGGACATGCACTCTAACTGGATGTTGAGGTTTATCTAGTGAAGAGACAAGAACAAACCAATCAATAGAAGGAAAAAACCTTCTTAAAGAAATAACGAGTTAGGGTCACAGATCTTAGTATTTATATTTTCAGCATATTGCACTCTGCTTGCGATTCCATTTCCAATTTTGAATAAACGGGTTTTCCAATTTTTTGAATTAGGATTAATGCTCTCTTCGGTTTTTTAAGGTAAAACTCCCTGTTTTCATATTTATGGTATTTACAATTGTATGGGTTTGGGGTTGCCTTGGTCGAACATGGGTGTATGGGGAAAAGTGGTCTATTTGGTTATTGAAGGTAGAATTCTCTCATTTTATATTCATATTTGTGTATTTGGATTTAATTTATTAAAATTAATATTTTAAATTGTAATGTATATATTGTTTATTGAGATTTATATTTGCCCCTCTTTATGAGATCCTTCAAATATTAAAATAGGGTAGATTGTTATTTGTATCAAAAAATTATTATTAATTATAAATAGATTTTAAAAATTGAATATATAAAATGTTATAGTCAATTCTTTATATATTGTTATTTGTATAATTTTTCTTTTCATAAAGTTCGTCTAAAAGTTTCCTTACTTTAAATTATATAAGGGGGATGAAGGCCTTGTTTCTAGCACGTTGTATCGTCACAAAATCGTCACATATTATCCGGATTACCGAAATTTATAGCGGGAAAAATCCGGAAAAAAACACTTTTTAACATGTCCTAAAAGGGTGATATAAGGTTGTCAAAGTATCATCTTCAAAATGCCTTCCATTTTTATGGGGCCATCGGTGATGCTTTATGTGCCTATTGGGAACCCCTTCAAAATCAGCTATGACATCTCCATCGATTCGATTAGGTCCAAGCAAAAAAAGGACACCATCTACGATCCCAACACCTTTTTCACTTGCAAAGACATCCGCTAGCAACGAAACAAATATAGTGCATTCCGAGAGTTCGACTATAAATAAGGACTCAATTCTTCCATGGCGTCGACGTCGTGACTGCCCCTGGTTGTGTTGAAGGGATCTAATTTGGAAGCAATCATGAACATGACGGTTGTTTTCATGGATAACTGTAGAATCAAATAAAAATGATAAAAAAATTCAAGGCAAAATTCATCTCATAGGAGCCCTTACTGCTACAAAACGAAATAATAACAAGCTTGATTAATGAATAAAATATATCTTTTGCTATTCGAAAACCTTGATACCATTGAACAAAAATATAACATAGCTTCATTGCAAGATATAATTTACTTGTGATTTTTACTTTGACATATTTATCGTATTGTTGTTGGATGATAAAGTTTTAAATTCTTTCACCTTTAGATTTTTTCTACCCTCTCACTTCTTCACCCTATAACCCGTTCTTTTTCACCCTTTTTCCTCTGCTACTATTTCTCTCCCTCAAATATGACTCCTTCAAATGATCCCCTTCGGCGTTTCTATCGTACATTTCACGAACGATTGCTAGTATTTACTTTGGATATGATAAATGAGATCTTATCATCATCAATTCTATAAGATATGTGGAAGAGTGGTATTTATTGCCTTGGGAAAAGTCATATTTTTGTGGTTAGGTAACCAACCGGTGTGAGTGAGATACATGTGTTCATATGGATTAACTAAAAAAAAACTAAATTTCAGTTAATTCTACATGGATATGCAAATAATTCTCCCTACTTGTGAAATGACCGAGTTATTCTACAAAGGAAATTGGTGCACAAGAAACGGGTCAAGACACGGATGAATCGAGATCATACGATTGAATTAAGGAAGAAGGGGATTTTCTAGAAGATCAACTCTTGCAAACTTAACAAAAAATTATAAAACTTAGAAGGATCTAGAAAAGGCATAAAGAGCCCCTTTATTATTACTTAATAAATTTGAGACTTTTCACAACTTATAAAACCTTTAGAATAATGAATGTTGTTCAACATTGTTTGTAAACCGTAATATTTTTAGTTACTATATAAGGGTTTCATGAATGTATGATTGTAAGTAGGACACACTTGGTTTGTGATTGTCATGATTCACATTTATATTCATAGTATGCGTGGTGTAAGGCACACATAGTGATAAAACTTGTACTATTATTTGTGACGAATAACAAAAGATGTATGTTCATGTGTATATAAGGTTTATATTTGTGTGTTTTAGCATGAATTGTTATAGATCTTATGTTTGAAAGGTTATATGTCCATTTATTATGTGTTAGTGTTTATGTTAGGGTTTGATATGTTATATTCTTATGTAAATTCCACAAACTGTCTAATTCTTATATCACTCTCCTATAACAAGTAATTCTAGATTGTTTTTGTACTTAAGTGAAATTATAATGCACTAAAATGAGAAAAAGTGCCAATGTAAATAGAGTATTACATGCTTAAATGTGCATCGGAGTTTGTTTCATACAAACATCCTTAAAGATTGTGTTAAAGGTCTAAAATAAGTGCCTAATATCAACTTCATTCTATGGCATGTTTAGAAAAGCTAAATCAAAGAGTCATTTAAAGATAAATATAATTTTTTTATTAAACATGGTAACAAATTGTAAGCAATCTAAAGGGAAATCTTCATTAAAAAATGTTTGGACAAATTTTCTTTAGGGATTCTCTAATTTAAAAATTATACTAACACTCCTTCCCTAATGTCTCTTTCAGTTCCCATAGTCAAATTACGAGTTGCCCTTGGATCATGTGAGTAAGATTACACGTTAGTTGGAAAATAATTTCTTTCCAATTAGTTTTATATACACTCACGATATATTTCATTTAGATGTATCAAATTGGGGTTTATTATAATTTGAAGTTTTAAAATTAATATCACTAAATAATCTATAATCTATACAGGGAACTAGTTTAAAACTAAGGTTCGTTTATTTATGTAATTTTTCTTACTTCATTATGTAAGTTTGAGTATATAGTCAATTCAATTTTTTTATAATAATATTTAGTTTTTAGGGAGGAATGGTCACCACTTTGTTAGTTGTTTACACTAATGACATTTTACATTTTCATTTTTCCTTATGATTTTTATATCGATTATAGGTGGGGGCCTAATGGGCACACAAATTCTTATAAGTATTTATTAGTAAGTAGAGTAAGGAACAATGATGTAACCCACCACTTTGGGTCGTCACCGTCTATCCTTTTTCATGTTTGGAAAATATTTTGAAGCATATAATATTTAGATGTCACCTTTGTCTCACAATTGTTTCTAATTGTTCATGTATTTTTATTCAAAGTTTAATTATAAATTTGGACCTAGTTAATTTAATTAGGGAATTACAAAATTATGTATTGATGAAATAAGATTAGATTACATAAAAACAACAAGCATACAAATCCTTAATCATATTTGAGTAATATGCACGATAAATTGTACAATATAGATGAGAAAAGTAGGGTTTAGAGAGGATTACACCAATTTCTAAGCGAGATATGATGACTATAAACTACAAATATGTAGGAATGGTGTGCAAGTCGTCATCAAGTTTTCCTAAAAATATAGGAATGTACTTTTTCAAGTACGATGAAGCCGCATGATTTTGGACAAAGTTACTCGGTGGACTTGTCTGTTTGACTAGATTTATCCTTTGTTGATTGTGGTTGAATATTAGTTTTTGTTAATGTGTTTCGTTTTTATTGTAGCTTGAACTTCTATGGTTGAATATATATGATTGTAATTGTGCAATTGTTTAGGATTCTTTTATTCATTACTTTGGGACATTAAAAGGGTTAGAGATTTTGAGTTGTGTTCCACCATGTCACACCTATGTAGCAATATTTTTAAGAGGCATCAAACCCTCATAGTTAACCTCCCAATGAATTTGAGAAAGAGGTATATTACAATGTGTTTTGGTAATGAAGACCTTATTAGTATCTACGATACTCAATAATGCTTGTTGGCATGTGATGTAGCTTTGCAAATGGCCTAGGGTAACTTTCAATGATGTGTGTAGACTTGGAGCTAGCTAAATATGCTCGAGAGATTGATTTCCCAATTGGGACAATTTTTGTGATCTCTAGGTAGTCCAAAGTTGTGAGGTGTTATGCCCTTTGAATGGGTTTAGTTAATGTGCTCATACATGTGATTGTTGTGAAAATATTTTCCAACTCAAACGCCGCATGAAAAACTAGAGTAATCTCTAAATTTAAAAATGTGACCATTAGGGATTTTAAAAGAAATCGTTGACTTTGGAAAAATTTAGATAGGTGATTAGTTTCTACATGGTGACTTTTTCTAGGCACAATGCACAATGTAATCTATCTCTTTATTCAAAACACGCTACTTTTTGGATATATAATGGAGAAGATGAACAATTGCTAAAAATAAAACAAAAAGATTTTGAATGGGAACTAAAGGTCATCCTACATGGAGACCATGTGTATCCATCTTAAGGGTGAATAAAAGGTGTTAAATTATAACATCTATCCTATTATTGTTATTATTAGTGTTCCTTTTTGGAGTCATACATCCTAGCCCATTGATTAATTTGTGAACCATAAGAACCGTAGGAAAGATAACAAAGAAAACTAAAAATAGCTATGATTCCAATTTATTCATATACTTAAAATCCTATAAGTTCTCTAAAGACCCTCAAAATGTGAATTACCAAAATCATCAAAAATACTAAAAATATAGATTTTAAAGACCTTTTAAAATAGATTTTTAGAAATCCTATTTTAGATTATTCATTTCTCCTTAAGAACCAATGAGACCTAGTCCTTAACCACATTTCAACAATTTTATTAGAATTCACTAGTGTTGCATAATATAGGTACCTTTGTGCTTTGAAGTTCTCTCCAAAGTTTGATGTATCTAAGAGTGGTGGAAAATATGGTGAAGAAAATCAACATTGAAAATTGGATGAAACACAAGGTAGGGTGGAAGAGTAAGCTCAATTGTATTTTCACCAACTTTTTTAGTGACGGTTTATGGCCCATATCACGAGGTATGAGTTTCTTGTTTGGAACCTTGAGTAACTCTTTACGAAGATGTAGCCAAAATTTATCCCCCACTTGGAAGGGATGAGGAACTTGATGGTAATCATGAAGTTACTTATACTTTTAAGCGATTCTTTCTAGAATATCATGATTTAAATACTATATGTAAAAATTCTTCAAAAATATGGTTTCCTTATCCACTTCATTACGTATATGGGCATATTCTTCTTCCAACATAATGGGAAACGTTTCTTTAATTGATGGAATATGATACATACCTAAAATGGGATATTTCTTGTGGAGATATGAGTAGATTGGTTGTATCTATGCTAGACATATGAAATACTATAATCATGAAGTTACTTATACTTTTGACTGATCCTTTCTAGAATATCATTATTTTAATACTATATGTAAAAATATTATCCAAAAATATGGTTTCCTTGTCCACTTCTTTATGTGTATGGGCATATTATTTTTCCAACATAATAGGAAACATTTAATCAATGGATGGAATATGAGACATACCTAAAATGGGATATTTCTTGTGGAGATATGAGTAGATTGGTTGTATCTATGTTAGACATATGAAATACTATAATCCCATGTGTGTGGACGTTTAGAGTGATACATCTGAAGGATTTACTTAATCATACAATTAACTACATCTATTTGCCCATCTATCTGAGGGTGGCATATACACCAAAATATCCCCACAAATATAGAATCCTTTTCTAACATGATGTTTCTTAGTAGACATAAATGAACCCACACATTCTCACAAAAAATTGTAGTCTTCTCTTCTTTTACAAGGTTCTAGGATTTCCATTTTTGAGAACCTTTCAACCACCACAAAATTATGATCATGGTCATACCTGGTGGAAGGAAGAGATGACATAAAATCCATCGAAAAATACTACCATGGTGTTGTTAGAATTGGAATAGGAGAATAAAGTCCTTGATTTTGATTGGCTAGCTTTATAATCACATAATCTATGCAAAACTTGATGTATTTAGTGACCTAACAATGGATATTTTTCCAATAGAAATAATTCTGCAATATTGCCATTATTTTATCTACCCTAAAGTGACCTACAACTCATTGTAGTGATCCTCCTAAATTATTTTTCTATGTTCCCCTATAGGAACACAAATATGTTCCATGTTTCGTAGAACCCTTTCCTAAAGATGATATTTTGGAACATTTTTTCCCACCACTTTGTCTATGGTATATGTCAAAAAAATTAGGGTCATGTTCATACATTTGAGTCCATTCTAACGTCTTGTTCCCACATGAGTAAATTTTTTTCATTGAGGTAATAAAGGGATGACTCAAACAATCAACAAATCAGTTGGAACTCCATTTTTTGTACAAGATGTTGAGATGGAATTGTTGAAGATAGGTGGACCATCTTTGGTGATGATCATTCTACAATTTTTTTGGGCCTACATGAATTGCAAAAGGCTTGTGATATGTATGTATGATAGTCTCTTTTCCTATAATATAGTGTTTCCACTTTTGCAATATTTCACAATGGCATACAAATCCTTGTTGTATGTTGGATACCATTGCATTGTGTTAGAGAAGGTCTCACCGTGGTATGACATTAAATAGCTATGTTGGGTGAGGCATTCTCCAAGTGCATACTCTGAAGCATCTATTTTTATCTCAAATGACTATTATATATCTATAAATACTAGGATTAGTGCTAAGAATATTGTCTTATTTATTTGTGAAATCTCCTTTTATTGCACTTTTGTCCATAAAAACTTTTATTTTGATCCTTTGTGTGTTACCTAGTTTAGAGGCCATGAAATGTGATATCAAGTAAAAACATATTATAGAAGTTGTCTAGTCC
Source organism: Taxus wallichiana var. yunnanensis (assembly GCA_018340775.1). Lineage (NCBI taxonomy): Eukaryota > Viridiplantae > Streptophyta > Pinopsida > Cupressales > Taxaceae > Taxus > Taxus wallichiana. The sequence goes on along the minus strand of CM031243.1, from coordinate 446,844,921 downwards.
CAAGAAATTTTAAAATTCTTTGAGAATATTAAGGGTTAGACCATCTTAAATGACCAGGATCTTCTCTGGTTCCATGCACGCACCATCTGTATTGATGATGTAACCCAAACATTAGATACTTTCCATGCCAAATTAAATATTTTGTATATTGGCATAGAGTGTATATTAACACAAGGTCTAAAGAACCTATTGGATATACTAAGTATTCTCTTTTATTGCCTTTTTGAAGACAAAAATGTCATCTAGGTACACAACCACAAATGAATCAATGTATAGTCACATGATGTCATTCATCATTCTCGAAATAATTTTGGTGCATTTTTCATCTCAAATGACATGACCGACCATTCAAATAATCCCTCATTATATTTGAAGGAATTTTTCCAAACATCTGCTAGATTGATGGAAACTTGGTGGTACCCTAGATTCATATCAAGCATTGTGAAAAACTTTGCTCCCCGAGTGGTCTAAGAGGTCATAAAACTATGGTAGCAAGTATTTATTTTTTTGTGATTTTTAAGGATAAATATCTAATGTATAGCTACCGTGTCTCATCTTTTAAGGAAATAACAATTGGGATTCCATAAGGTGACACACTTAGTTATATGTGCCCCTTTTGAATTAACTCATGAATATGATGTTTGATCTCTTCATTCTTAAGTATTGGGAATCTATAAAAAGGATCATTTGGAATTGGGGTTCCAAGGATCAAGTGAATTGGATGTTCACTTAAAAATGAAAATTTATGCTTGTCATTTGTATAAATACATTTTTTCTTTCATATATCATCTAATCCATCTACTTCCATTTTGTTGTTTGGCTTGAGGTTATAGCTCTTGTGGTTGTTGCAACTTCTTTATTATGAGTAGGATAAAATTATTGTTTTGAGAAATAAACCTTCAAAATTATTTTAAACTAATAAGGTCCATTAACTTAACAAGGGCTACATATAGGACGTAATAACATTTACAACCTAAAGTGATGATGTCACTCCTAGGACCGACCTCATAGACATCATCACAATCCCACATGTAATTTTTTTCAAAAAGATCATCATAGACTACCACATCCTTAATGGGTTTGATTAAATACGGAAGATGAAATTGTTAATCCACATAAATTTCTCTTCATTAATTTACCCAATGATATAGTATGGTTGTAGGTGAGGATTTGTTACCGATTTATGCTCTTGATTATTTACACGTATAACAAATTATATTGATTCCCGAAGTGTAGATTCATTCCATTTACCCACATCTACAATTTTTAAAAAGTTCTGCAATCTCTATTTGTGGAAGCATTATTCATGTGGTGAAAATAGTGGTGTACAAATTTGCATCTACAATTAACTCCCCTTATCAATCGCATATATCATTTTTATGAAAGATTCTCGACATATGGATCCCATGACTTTGCTAACATAGTTTTTTTAAAGGCATGATAGTACTTTGTGTCATGGTACTTTTTGTTGTGGTTCTTAAGCCATATTATTATGTCTTTTCATGGTATTTTTTCATGTATACTTCTTATCATGTCTCTATGGTGGTGCATCGTTTCCTTTTTGCTTGGTGTCAACTTTCCTCTCTTTAAATATGAAGAATTGTTACTTCCTATACATCTAGAATTTTCTTCAATCTTCATCGCATATTGGTAGGCTTCCCCTAGTGTGATTATGTTTGCAAACTCCATCTCTTCAATGAGGTAATATCACAAGCCGCTACAATATTTGAGAATTTGATGCCTCTCGTTGTTACGTACACTAATTTTTTTTTTTACGAGGCATGAAACACATTGGTGTAGTATTGCATTTTTGGTCACAACCCGATCTCAATTGGTGCAATTTGTTTGAATTGGTCCTCATAATGATTTCTTGGATGGTAATCTTCTATAATAACCTCTACAAAATGTTCCCATAGGTTTTTGGGTTTTCCATTAATAGTTATAAACTTGTTATCATCATCTCGAAGGAAGTACGATTCCCACAATTTTTTTATGCACAAAGAAGATTTTAGGAGTTTGAATTTTATCTTTTCATTATCATGTCAATTATTGATAGATAAATGTGAATCTAATTGGATGATCCATTTATCTAACTTGTGAGTATCAATTTTTCTTTCGAACTAAGGAATGTCAAATTTTACTTGTACCTTCAAGGGTGTTGGACCCCTGAAGGATTTACTTTATGTGGGTGTAGCTATAGGGATGGATTATGAGATAACATCAAAAACTATGTCATCATCTCATTCAATGCTTCTTACAGTCTTCATCAAGTAATTCTTTAAAGGGGTCTCACATTTCCTTTTATGTTGCTTGAGGTCATTTGAAATGATAAGGAAGGTAGTACAAAGGATCATGAGTCTCAATACCATGATTATCGTATTTTTACCTCATGCAATGTGACATGAAAGAGTGGAACAAACTTTATCTAATACCACTGATCTAGATTGGGATGTACTCTAGTGGACAATACATTAATGATGGTGTTGAATGTGTTATAACAATCAGTTCAAAATGAATAGTTGTAGAAACAAAATAAATTTATACATATTGGAAAAATTCATAAGTGAGATGTATGCCCAAATATCTATTTCTTTATTCAAAACAAGCTACTTTATAGCTATGTAGTGGATAAGTTAAACACTTGTTAAATATAGAACATGAAGGGTCATGAATGGGATCTAAAAGGTCCTATATGAAGACCATATGTATCCACTTTAAGGATGGATTTGAAAAGAGAGAAGTACAAAAATCCAAAAATTATCCTATTATTATTACTATTATAAGAGTTCCTTGTCAAGGTCATATCTCCTAGCTCATTGACCCAATGTGTGAACCACAAGAACCATTGGAAATATGAATGAGAAAACTAAAAAAATGCATTCTTCTATTTTTGTACAATTAAAATCTAAATTATTTGAATACCCTCAAAATATAAAATAGCAAAAGTAGTCAAAGATTGCTTAAAATAGGTTTTGGGACTTTCTAAAAATAGATTTTCAGAAATCCTATTCTCAATCGAAAAATGATCTTCCCCATTCATTTTAAATGATATATATTGTACTAAAATTAGATATACAATTAGTTAGTTTCTTATCAAGTAACATTCAAAATATAGTACTTGCTTTATCTTTAGATATTTAAATCTTAATGGGTTCACTTTTTAAATCCTAATGGGTTCACCAATAGTATTGAGTTTGGAACTTACTCCAAATGGAAATAGATCATTAGAAGAGGTGCCTTCTTTGATACTCGAAGGAGTTGATCTATGTGTGTTTCTCATAGGAAAGATTATGTGAGTGTAAAATTCCATGATCATAATCAATTTGGTCATAGAAAAGATGATCAAAAGACTTGTAAGCATGATAAAGTAAATTCTTATCTAAGAGAAGGTAAAAAATATTGCTATAGGAAATTACTTCTCTAAATCCATAGGTTGATAAAACAATCTATATATGGAATACTTGAATTTTAAAACTCAATCACACAAATTTTCATTTGCACGTTATTGAAGGGAATGTAAATGTTCAAATGTAATCTTGGGACCATTTTAGTGCCAAAATGATAAAATGATAAGAATGCTTCATATAGTCTAATAAAGTAATGGATAGACCCACTTGTAATAGATAAATCCAATATATTACATTATTGAATAGTATATTTTATTTTGAGTAAAAATATATCATTATCGTGCATATCTTCCGAGGAAGAAGCAAAGTGTTTCAAATATATATAAGGGTCTCATAATCCATTAAACAAGTTCATAAAAATGGGATTTTGCATGTACAAAAACAATTAATATGATCAATGCATTAGAAAATAACATGTTGTAATATTTATACATATTATATATTTATTTACACATGAGTTACAATATCATATCAAGTCCAAAATTAGTAGAAAAATCATTCAAATGAAAGTGAAAGGATTACACAATCAATTACAACTAAACCAAACTTAATTGATCTAAACTAACTCAATATGAACTACACTACCCTAACAACCTATTATGCACTTAAAACAAGTGATTTATTTGAGATATAATGATGATTTAATCACCTTATTAATTTAATTCTATCATCCCCCTTAATTCAACATGGTCTTAAGTGAACAAGAGAAAGATTCCCTTACTGCCTCAAAATTTTCATATCACAAGTGACTTGGTGAATACATTTGCATGTTGTTCGAAACCATGTGGATGATTTTGTAAGTAATAGGTTTTCCTTTGGTAACATCATAGTTTAGCCAAGCCTTATATGCCTACAACTCTAAAGTTAAAATATTAATTTATTTTTGCATCTATTGTTTGCATTATAGATAAGATTTGACCGGGGGAACTATGTTGGTGTTAAGAGGATCATATAATGTTTAATTTCATTTTTATCTCAAGCATAGGTGTGTAAGAATCGGTAATGAGAATAAACATGGTCCTCATTACATGGAAAAGAAACATCCCTCATTTAAAAGCTTGAATATCAACACATGGAATAACAAATTTTTTTCATTCATGGAAGCATTTGGAGAAATATAATCATCATTAAGTGCAATATCATCATCAGTATTTTTCATTGAAATATCATTAGAGATATGCGCATGTGTATTAATCCATTGTCCAATTTTACCAAATCTATAATCATTGTGTTTATTCATTGGTATATCTTTTGAAGTATAGAAAGATTCAATTGTTGCTTCTTTAGGAGCCTTAAGACTATTTCTAGGAGAAGAGGAGAGAGGATTGTGTACATAATATTAACCTAAATTTTCACTACAATCATGATTCATCATTCCAATCATTAGTTTCATCCATGGGAACTATAATTGAAGAAAATATTAGATAAAAGTTAGAAACAAAAACAAAGCAATTGATTCCTAAATCTAATCTATTCAAACAAAACCTCAGATTGAGCTAGATGGAAAGAGGTAGAAGAAAATATACATGTACTTACTACAAGTGGCACAACTCCTTTGATAGCTTGGATGTGCTCAAATGGATGGATTGTTGATTGAACTTGATTGCTTGCTTCAGATTTTGTTGTGGATGCACTTGGGAAGCACCTCCCTTGATCTTGTTGGGATTTCTTGATGAAGATGATGAAGGATTAATTGTAGATGAATGATGAATTGGATTGAGTGATAAAAATGGCAGATATTTGATATGGATTCTTAAGATTGGCTCTCATGGAGGAGGAGAGCTTGATTTATAGCTTGTGGGTGGAGGATTGGAGGGTCAAGATTGATCCAAGTAGGATTAGATCAATGGTTGAAATTCCATGAGAATGGAGAATTCTCTAGAATTAGAGAATTCTAGATTTTAGGAGAATTCTCCATTGAATTAAAAATTCAATGGAATAGTGCACATTTATTTGAATATTTTAAAATGAGAGGGAAGAATGGAGAGGCTTCTAGAAATAGAAGCCTCTAGATTTAGAGGTGTGAGGATGTGATTAGATTAGGATTAGATTAGGTTAAATAAATATAATTAGGGATGTGATTTGATGGAAAGGCTAGGTGTAGGGATGTTTAGGTTAGGTGGGTAGGTGAGATGTAGGAATATTAAATTCCTAGAAATTATTAATGAAGGATTAGATAGGATAATATGATGTAATGTTGGATTAATGAAACTAATGTTAGGGATGGGATATGAAAATGATTATTGATAAATAATTAAAAGGGGAAATATGATAAAATGGGATGTTAGATAAATGATAAAGGGTAAATGGATTAATAATAATAATTAATCTTATGATTAATTATTATATGGGTATGATGATGTTATTTACGGGACAACTTAGTCGTGACTAAGCATGTCGACATTTTAGATGTCTACATTTTGCCCCTCTTTGAAGTGTTATTGTGTAGCAATGAAAATTCAAAGAAAATAAAGAGAATATGATGGTGATATGATGCCCCCTCGAGGGGTTAGGTGAGGAGGAATGAGTTGGGTAACCACTCGAAAAGAGGAGATGCCCAAGTTAGTAGATGAGAGAGGATGAGAGGATGAGAAGAGTAGAATATTAGAGGATTAGAATTTATTGGATTTTGGATTTTCGATGCATGATCAATAATGTATGACAAGGGGGATGATTTTGGATTTTGGATGAGAGGATGCCCCAGTCAATGATGTATGACAAGGGTGAGGATTTTGGATTTTGGATTAAAGGATGTTGGATTTGACGATGTTGGATTTAAAGATGTTAGATGTTGAGGATGTTGGATTTGAATATTTGAGGATGTTGGATGTGATGATGTGATATTTGAGGATTGATTTGATTTGGAGGATTAGATGATTGAGGATGTTTGGATGAGAGAATGAGGATTGGTTTTTGGATCGAAGATTCCCCAGCCAGGGGGTGAGGATTTGGGATGTTGGATACAAGATGATAAGATTTGGATGTGGATATTGAGTGATTGATAAAGGATTGATTGGATAGAGGGATGAAGAGGTTAGATAGTTAGTTGGATGATGATAAGGATAAAATATGATGATATAAGGGGGTGTGCTACCATAAAGTGCCCACTATTATCATCATTAGCAATGTTATGAATGTGGCATAAAGAAAAATGCACCAAGGTATAAAGACCATGATGACTAAATTTCCAAATGCCCTTGTCCTCATATCATTGGACAAATTAATATAAAAAATATGGTCCTCATATCATTAGACCGATTAAAAAGATGGTCCTCATATCATTGGACCGTGCAAATAAAAAGAAACAAAAGAGGCCTCATATCATCGGCCAAAATGAAAATGTAGACAAATAAACAAACACACAAGCAAAACACACACATTAATTTTTGGTATTTTGGTATTTTGTAGATTGATTTGATTTTTATATGTTTGGATGTTAGATGTTTGGATTTTTGGATTTTGGATTATGGATTTTGGATTTTGAGATTTTTGATTGTGGGTGTTGGTGGAAGATAGGTAAGAGGAAAGGATTCATGATGGGATAGCTCATGGGGGGATGGGAAGGGATGTGAGGGAAATGGAATATGTTGGATAGGATAGGGTTTGATTGATAGGTTCGGATTAGATGGGATATGGGATGGGAGATAGATAGATAGGATGAGAGAGATTGGATAGGTTGGAGAGGATAGGGATAGGTTAATCACTTAGGATTAGATGAGATGTGAGATGGGAGGTAGATATATAGGATGAGGGATGCGATATAGTATTAGATTGGGAAGATGGAATATGATAAGATATTCCCTAGGTATAGGTTTTATGGATTGAGAGATAGATGTGGTGTGCCCCCAAGTGTAAAGTAGGGTGGCATATGTGGATGGATGGATGGGTTTGATTTTCCCCCAAGTGTAGGGTAGGATGGGAAGTGAGGGGTATCTAAAATGGATGATGCCCTAGTCATGATGATGACATGTGAAAAGGGACATGAGGAGGATTGGATGAAAAGGAAAGGATCATCATCTACCCACAGATGTTCAATCTAAGGGAAAAAAGGATGTGGATGTGATGGATGGAAGGAAAATGACATCAGTGATGAACAAAATATGAGCCTAACAACACGTGTTGTAAGGAAAGATTCAGACTAAATAAAAGTGTGACCAAAGTCTAGATAATACTTGGAAAAATGTGAACCCTATTTCTTTGTGAGATCAAAGTGTGTGTGATTGTGATGATTAATTACTGCTTGAGGTGAATCCTTAATGGGTAGCTTGTGAAGAAAACCTAGCCAATGTATAGGGAGTGATATGGAAGGTGAACGGAAGGTTAGGTGGTGCCTTACTGCTGGTGATCCAGGACATCCATAGCTCTGCCGTAGAGTTGCTGGAAACACCCCTAGAGAGAGCCTTGAGGTGGATTTTATTTTATATTGTTAATTTTGAATTTTTTTTTCTTTGTGATTTTTGGATTTTTCCATAAAGCATTTCCATTATCTTGAGAACTCTCAAGGGGTTAAGAATCACTAGTGGATTGATGGGGGATGGAAATGAGTGTGATGATGACATTGGCTAGAGTGTCAAATGATTCACCCAAGGGGATTCACCACAAGTTGATTAAGTTTGTTAAAGTGTATGGATCTCTAGGAGGAAAATGATGCTCAAATGATGGAGGTAATGATAGACCAAGGTCACATAGTTGTAGTAGGTACTATTGGCTTACAACATGTGTGATCAAGATAATAAAGTATTCAAATGAATGGATTAGAAAAGGATATTAATGGATGTGATGATAAGAATGGATTAGATGTAAAGGGATTGGAATGTGGGATGGAAGGATGATGAGTGGGAAGTAAATAACATCCATGTGTAGGAGACGAATTATATGCTCAATCCATTTTTAGGTGTTTGGTATTTTTAGGTGGAGTAAAATGATTTGTGATTGGGTTGAGTGGTTGCGATGGTAGGATAAAAAGAGGAGTGGTAGAAATGGGTTGTGATGGAGTAGTGGGAGGGAAGTTGTTAGTGTTAGGTTTATAACCTAAGCCTAAATGACCTAGATTTTGATGAAGAGAGATGGGTTTGCAAATGCCTTATTCATGGATGCCTAAGCCTTGGCCTCAATCTTTCATATTAGCGAACATATTTTTGACTACAAGATATGAAGTGGATGAGTAATATGATGTCATGTGGTCATCATAAGACTGGGGATTGTAAATTTGTCATTTGCTAAGAGGCTAAACTTAATAAAGGATGGGAGGTAAGATTTGTTTTGGCTTTGATTAGTGAGGGATTTTGGATGTATGATGGGATTTGGATGATTAACAATTTTTGGATGTTGAATGGGGTTTGGATGATGGATGATGCTTAGGGATAATATTGGGATGGAAAGGTGGTGGATAGAGAGGTACAAGAATAAGAATTCATTGGTTAATGAGATTTTGGACATAAGACCTAAATTACATGCAACGATTAGTCAAATGCCATGGTGCGATGGAAGTCACAATAGTAATGTTCCCAACACCAAGATGGTTTGGGAAGGTTTTTATCATGTGATTTGATGGGGAATGGATGATCATGTTGAAGGTTTTAGATGATGGAATATGGTGGTTAAGGATTCTCCTAGAGGAGTGAAGTGGCTTAGGTTAAATGGTTTGGATGGAGTAGGAAGTAATGGTTTGGAGGGAGTAGGAAGTAATGGTGCATGATTGGATGGTTTGTGAGATGTTCTAGTTGATTTTAAATTAGGATTTGGATTGGATTGGTGTGGCTTAGAAGATGAAGGGGATTGATTAGGCCTGGGGGCTGAAGTGGATAGTTTGGGCTTAGGATTAGATTGTTTGGGATTGATAGATGTAGATGAAGGGGATGGACATGATATGGGGGTCACATTAGAGTTGGGTGATGAAGGAGATTTGGGAGATGGGTGTGGTGTATGAACCACATTAGATTTTGTGATTTAGGGGATGAAGTAGATGAAGGTGACATATGAGCCTCATTAGATGTGGTAGGAGATGCTATGGAGAGAGGATTATGATTAGAGTTGTTAGATTTGGGAGTTGGTGACTTAGAAGTCACTTTTGATTCTTTAGGATTGGGGGATGGTGGAAATGGAATAGGATCAGTGGATAGGATAGTGTTGGGTTTGGGTGATGAAGGAGTTAAGATAGGATTAGGTGTAGATGAAGAGGATGATGGTGGCATAAGAGTCACATTAGATGATTTAGGATTGGGGATAGAAGGGGATGAGGGTGACTTAGGAGTCATGGTGGATGAGATAGTATTGGGCTTAGGTGATGGAGGGGATGAGATAAGCTTAGAAGATGAATTTGATGTTGGATTAGGGGATGTGGGACTATCTAGGAGAAATTCTGTAGGATTGGATTGGGATGATGAAGATGACAAGGATGGAGGACTAAGATGAGATGTGGGGGATGATGATTTTGGATGAATTTGTTGGGGTTGTTGTGGATATGTGAATGGGAATCGATGATAGGTTTTATGATGATTGGATTTAGGAGTTGAGGTTTTAGATGGTGGTGCATGAGTTTTGATAGAAGGAAGGTGGTGCTCATTATGATTGTTAAGGGATTTGGAGGTTGGAATTTGGGATGTTTATGTGGGTTTGGGATTGGTGGCTAGATTAGTGAGGATATAAATAAGGTTCTCTTGGTCTAGGTCAAAGTTAGTGAGGTCATCAAAGTCAATATAATTGGATTATGGAGATAGTGGTTTATGTTGTTTAGGTCAGGGTGTGGATTGAGATGATTCAGGTTCCTTAAGGAGGAATTCAATGGGGTGAGCAGGTAGGGATCTTAGGAAGGGAAGATTGTGGATGGGGTTGGTTGAGAGATGATTGCTTAGAGGGTGATTGATTGATTGAATATTGGATATTTGTTGATTAAGTTTTTGAATGGTTTTTAGTATGTTAGGATCAACATGGGATGGTTGATTTGGATGAGGAGAGGATTGGTTAAGGTAGGATGTGATATTTGAGATTTTTTTATTAATGTGTTGGATAGTGTGTGGGACTTCGTGGTCAAAGTAAGATTGTTGATTTTGATGGGTGGGTGATGATGGGATAATTTGGTTGATGGATTTAGAAAAGAGATAGGGGTTTGGATGTTGGTTTGGAGAGGATGGGGATTGAGGGTCAAAGGCCATGGTTGGATAAGATGTGTGGGAAATTAGATTTGGATTAAGATTGTTGATTAAGGATGGTGATGGGATTAGGATTGGGATCGTGTGATTAAGGATGGATGATTATGATAATGTTTGATTAATTAATATTTTAATGTGATGGGATGGTTAAGGGTGTTCAAAAACAAGAAACAAACATGCAACACACACCCTAACTAGTCAAGTGGGATTACAATTGAACTATAGATCAATTTTAATACCATACACCGATGACAGTGCCACAAATTGGCTCTCCACCTATGTGTCAATGTGTGATCAACTAGCAAGTGATCTTGGGAAGTGTGGCCTCCTTGCACTATAGTTCGATTGTGGCCAAAAGGTTGCCTAGTCTAGGATGCATGAGCTCACTAGGGGTGTCCCCAATATACCTTGTGGTACATGGGGCCCAAGTATGTGTTGCAAGGATTTTGTCTAAGGCTTGGGTATTAGGACGTGGAAGCCCCTCACTTCACGCCACTCTTAAAACAAACAAGTGCTTAGCCAATAACGATAGTTGTCCTTGAATTTATATACCTCACCGAAACACGGGGTGTGTCTACGTGCATGGAGATGAAGCCCATAGTCACGAGACCCCTAGGACTATGGTAAGTGTGTGGATGTCACTTCCACATCACGTTGCCCCTAAAAAAGAAAAAGGGAGGGAAGACTAACCTTTTTATCCCTAAATCTAATCTATTCAAACAAAACCTTAGATTGAGCTAGATGGAAAGAGGGAGAAGATCATATACATGTAGTTATCCATAAGTGGCACAAGTCCTTCTTTGATAGATTGGATGTGCTCAAATGGATGGATTGTTGATTGAACTTGATTGCTTCCTTCAGATTTTGTTTTGGATGCACTTGGACAACACCTCCCCTTAATCTTGCTTGGATTTCTTGATGAAGATGATGAAGGATTGATTGTAAATGAATGATGGATTTGATTGAGTGATTAAAATGGTGGAGATTTGATATGGATTCTTAAGATTGGCTCTCATGGAGGAGGAGAGCTTTATTTATAGCTTGTGGGTGGAGGATTGGAGGGTCAAGATTAATCCAAGTAGGATTAGATCAATGGCTGAAATTCCTTGAGAATGGAGAATTCTCTAGAATTAGAGAATTCTAGATTTTAGGAGAATTCTCCATTGAATTAAAAATTCAATGGAATAGTGCAAATTTATTTGAATATTTTAAAATGAGAGGGAAGAATGGAGAGGCTTCTAGAAATAGAAGCCTTTAGATTTAGAGGTGTGAGGATGTGATTAGATTAGGATTAGATTAGGTCAAATCAATATAATTAGGGATGTGGTTTGATGGAAAGGCTAGGTGTATGGATGTTTAGGGTAGGTGGGTAGGTGAGATGTAGGAATATTAAATTCCTAGAAATTATTAATGAAGGATTAGATAGGATAATATGATGTAATGCTCGATTAATGAAACTAATGTTAGGGATGGATATTGAAATGATTATTAATAAATAATTAAAAGGGGAAATATGATAAAATGGGATGTTAGATAAATGATAAAGGGTAAATGGGCTAATAATAATAATTAATCTTACGATTAATTATTATATGGGTATGGTGATGTTATTTACGAGACAACATATTCATGACTAAGCATGTCGACATTTTAGATGTCTACATGTGCATGTTTTGCAATAAAAGGTATCAATATATATATTTCATGAACTATTATAGGACAATTAGAATAATTTTAAAAATAAAGGAGTATAAAATCATATAACAACAAAGAATATAAATGGAGTCACATCTTTTCATTGTTTTTGGGAGTTTTCATTGCTGATACGGATTTTCGAAGGTCGGGTGCTTCTACACCTGGCCTCTCCTACACGCTTCCATTGACATTGCTCAAGGTATCCTTCGGAGGTGGATGGTGTTCCAGTTATCTGCATCAAATATGCAAGCATTGATGCCCCCATCTGCATGCTATCTGAGCATGCCCTAAATTGTATATTTTTTGGATTATGTCTCAAAGCTCCACATCTCCTTAATTAGCTATAAAATAACTAGTCAATCTCCTATTTTAATCAAGTAAAGCTTATTATGTAAGGTTTTTACATGTTACTTTTAATAGCTCTTCATCCCATGATGATTCTTTTTGCACGAGCCCCTTGTTCATGGGATGGGTTGGCCTATTCATGAAGCCTTGGGTGGAAAACTTTAAACCGATCTTGGAAAACATGAACAAAGTCCCTGTTTGAACTAGGATCTATGGGCTCCCCACGGAGCTCTAGAATTTAAACACCTTTGTTCAAGTCGGAAACTTACTTGGGGATTTCATATGCACCGAAAAACCTACAAAATTAGGGGTATTTGTTGTTTATGTTAGGATATACATCAATCTTAACATCTCGCATCCACTACTCGAGATCTATTTGTTTTAAATCTGAAACCAGGAATGGATTTATGATCTAAACTATGAAAATGTCCCATTTTGATGTCAAAAATTCCACAAGTATGTACATTTTTTTATAGTTCATGGATTTGAACAACATTATGACCAAGATGAGGAGGGATTTTCTAAACCTAAAAAAAAAATCCCTTTGTGAAGAAATTATGGAACAAAATGGCACACATTAAAAAATCGATGGTCACTTGAAAACTCCTACAAAGAATGGATTCAAACCCGTTGAAAATTTAGAGAAAACTATAAAAACCCGGAGCATGACCCCAAGCCCTCAAATCAATCATGAGGAGGTCAATTCTAAAGATAGATAAATTCATGAATCGAAGGAGGATCTCATATTAGATGATATTTCCTAGATCATCTCAAGTCTCTTCGAATATTCAATATTTAGACAAATTAGATGAATCGGACAACATGATAAATTCAATCAAAGTTGGTAAAAACAAGTCTAGAAGACCTCCTCTTTCCAATTCTCGTAATTTAAAATCTCAAATCAACAGCGGAAAAGGTAGCCAAAAACAAATATTTGAAATGCTTTATAAGAAAATTGGATCAAAAAAAAAAAAATCAGATCCCATTGAAATCGAGGCATGAAGAAAAAGGAAAAAATAAATATGAAAAACCCTAAAAAGTGGAAAGGAATCACCATTTTTTCCACAAACCCATAGTAACAATGGGATCAAACCCTCTTAATGATAATTTCCTCCTGGAACTTGTGTGGGCTAAATACCCTGCATAAACATTGGCTATTAAAGCTATTCATTAACAAGGAAAAATTGGACATTATTATTCTTCAAGAAACCAAAATGGACTTGACCTCATTCATCTCAATCGTCCATCAAATTTGGAAAAATAGTAATTTCTATATCAAAGATGTTATAGGGTCTTCAAAGACTATGATATGGAACCTCACCAAAATATCGACATCTTAATTAATGATTGTGGCAACTACAAAGTAGTAGAATTTCATATCATTGACATGAATCAATATTTTATCTGTGTCAATGTGTATGGTCCACGAACCAATGTTAGTAGAGAGGTATTTCGGATGTCGTTAAAAACTCTAAAATCCATGCACCCTGATGATAATTGTATTTTTGGAGGTGATTTTAACATAGTCATCTCTCCTCTAGAAAAATATGGTGGGTCTGAAAAATATCTTCAAATATGCCTTAAAAATTTCTCAATTCATTAAAGAAAATAATCTTGTGGACATCCCCTCAAAATGGTCAATTTACATGGACAAACAAAAGGATTGACAACAACTTTGTGGTGGAAATGCTTGATAGATTCATCATTATTAAAGCTTGGATTAAACAACAATCATTAATTGAATACAAAATTATTTGGGTGGTTGGATCTTATCATTGGATTACTTTACTTTCAATAACTCCCTCATCCCCCCAGTGAGGAGACCTTTTAAATTTGAGATGATGTGGACCAAGGACCCATATTTATCTGAAAATTTGGAAATATGGTGGGATACAAATATACAAGGTTAAAAATGTACGAAGAACTCAAAAGGGTCAAGAAGAACTTGAAGGAATGGAATAAGAAAACCTTTGGACATATTTTTGAAAATAAAGTTGATCTTCAAGGATAGATCCTCCAAATTGAAATAGAAATACAGGAGAATGGTCTAATTGAAGAACTAAAATAAGAAGAGGGCCTCTTGATTGATGATTTGAGCCTTATTCTCCTCCAAGAAGAACTTGAAAATAAATAACAATTTCAAATTAAGTGGCTTCATGAAGGTGACAAAAACATTGGTTTCTTCCATAAAACTGCTATAATGAGAAGAAACTTCAACAGGATCTCCAAAATAACTCTCCCTTCGTGAATTTATTACTTGACAAAAGAAAATTAGTAAAGAAGTGAAAGATACTTCAAAGACTCTGGCTGATTCGTAAGGACGGACTCATTTCCGAAATTAGATTCTCGATCAAATTCCTTCTCTCATTTCTCATGAGGATAATGAATTTCTTAATGGAATTATTTCTGAAGAGGAATTTAAGATCATTTTTTTCTCATTTAACCCAACAAAGCTTACGGGCCATATAGATTAGCTACTGCTTGCTTCTTCCAAATTTATTGAGATATTGTTCGAAAATATGTTGTGGAAGTTGTTCAAGAATTTGGCTCCACTAAGGAAATTCTAAAGCGAAACTTAGCTCCACTTTCATTACACTAATCCTTGAATATGAGAACTCGATTATTTTGATTCCTGCATGCCCATCTCGCTTTGCAATGTCTCTTATAAGATCATTTCCAAAGTAATTGCAAATAGACTAAAAATATCCTCCCTAAGATTATTTCACCTAAGGGTAAGTGCACCAAGTTGGGGGGCCAAAAGGGGGTCTTAAGTGGACGCATTTTTCTGAAAAATAAAAACTTCAACTTGTACGAGTTTTTTGAAATAGTTACACTCAAAATTGGAAGATGTTGTAAAAATATGAATTGTAACATTTTGAGTCTAGTTTCTGATCTACTAATTTTTATTGAAAACGGATAAGTTTAAGTGGTTCAAACAACTAAAATACCAATAGGTGCTCCTGTTTTTGTTAAAAAATATAATAGAGTGACTTTCGTGCCCCCACCATTTTCTCGAGCATAATTTAGTATATTTGAAAACCCTTCAAGAGAAAGATAGCTAGGAGCATCTAGTTTGTGTTAGAATTTTTTAAATATTTTTTTAGCGGATATTTTTTTATTTTTATTTTTCTAGTATAGAAACTTTGTGTTTTGAAAAATAACGGAGCTCGTTGTGCCCCCTTAACTACCTCAAAAATATCAAAAATTATATATTTTTTGAATATGTATAGAATTATGCCTAGTTTGTGCTAGTATAATTTTTTCAATTTTGATTACCCAAAAAAAAAAAGATACACGATGAATGATGGACATATTTAAACTTCAAAAATAGCTATAAAAAGGCATAGTTAGAAAATAAATAATATGGAAACCTTATATTAGTCAAAAATTTAAAAATTATATTTTTAGAAAGAAGAAACTCTGCTCTACGTCATGGTATAATGTTTTTAAATGGATCGATTTTTTTATTTTTATTTATCATAGAGGAAGTGGAATTTTTACATTTTCCTGCAAAAACACGTTGTTTGTTGTGTTTGTGCAGGTCCATGCCTCAAGCTTGGGGATCCAAACCGGATCCCAAGCCTTGAGGCATGGCTTGGAAAAAGAGAAAACACAAAACGTGTACGTGTTATAACGCATATGCGTTTTGTATAGTATAAACATTGTATATGCTTTTGACATGCTTCTATTTACAAAAATAAATGTTTAAGTATAAGTTTTTCATTTATTATTATTTATATTTTATTAAACTAGTCTCTAAGCTCCATTAGTCACGGTTTAGGAGATAATTTTTATAGTATAATCTAGTCAATACATAGGTAATTTTTAGGCTTTCAACATTCAACCTAAATATTTTAGCATTTAAATTCTACAATTGAAACCCTAAACCCTAAACCTTAAACCATAAACCCAAGGCCCTAAACCTAAACCCTAAACCCTAAACCATGATCCCTAAACCCTAAAACCTAAACCATAAACCATAAACCCTAAATCCTAAGCCCTAAACCCTAATCCTTAAATATTCATCCCTTACCCATGAGCCCTAAACCCTAAACCTTGAGCCTTAAGCCCTAAACCCTAAACCCTAAACCATGAACCATGAGCCTTAAATGTTAAACCATAAACCCTAAACCTTGAAAACTAAATCCTAAACCCTAAACCCTAACCCATAAACCCTAAACCCTAAACCCTAAACACTAAATCCTAAACCCTAAAGCCTAAGCCCTAAACCCTAAACCATAAGCCCTAAATCCTAAACACTAAACCCTAAACCCTGAACTCTGTGACCTAAACCCTTAACCCTCAACCATGAGACCTAAACCCTAAACTATAAACCCTAAAACCAAAATAATAAATCCTAAACCCTAAACACTAAATCCTAAACCCTAAACCCTAAACCCTTAACCCTTAACCCTAAGCCCTAAACCATAAACCCTAAGCACTAAATCCAAAGCCCTGAGCTCTAACCCCTAAACCTTAAACCAATAACTTGAACCCCAAACCTTAAGCCATAAACCATGAACCATGAACCCTAAACCCTAAACCATAAATCCTAATCCCTAAACCATAAACCTTAAACCTTAAGCCTTTAACCCTACACCCTAATCCTTGAGCCCTAAACCATAAACCTTAAACCTTGAGCCTTAAGCCCTAAACCCTAAATCTAGAGCCCCGAGCTCGAACCCCAAACACTTAAACCCCAAGCCCCGAGCCCAAACCCTAAATCTAAAGCCATGGGCTCTAACCCCTAAACCTTAAACTCCGTAACTTTGAACCCTAAATCGTGATCCATAAACCCTAAACCATGCACCCTAACCCCTAACCCCTAAACCATAAGCCCTGAGCCCTAAACCATAAACCCTAAACCTTAAGCCCTAAATGTTAAATCCTAAAGGTCCCTAAACCCTAAACCCTAAAAAAATAAATCATATTTACCCTAAACCCTGACCCCTAAACCCTAAACTCTAAACCCTAAGCACTAAACCCTAAACCCTAAACCCTAAACCAAAAACCCTAAACCTTAAACCCTAAACCCTAAGCCCTAAACACTAAACCCTAAACCCTAAACCCTGAACTCTACGACCTAAACCCTTAACCTCAACCCTCAACCTTGAGACCTAAATCCTAAATTATAAACCCTAAACCCTAAAAAAAAAATAATAAACCTTAAACTTTGAACACTAAATCCTGAACCCTAAACCCTAAACCCTAAATCCTTAACCCTAAACCCTAAACCTTGAACCCTGAGCCCGATCCATAAACCCTAAACACTAAATCCATAACCCTAAGCTCTAACCCCTAAACCTCATATATTTCCAGTAGGTCTCATGAGTGAGTTCATTTTTGAATATCTTAGGACCATATTTCCTAGTCTTGTGCCTAGAACCATCATTAAGTCTGCTTTTATAACTACCTTGTTTATGAGAGGTGGGAATTTCCCTCCTTCAAAATATCAACAGATGAAAGACATCAAATTTTGATGAATCTCTTTGAATTTTGTTCCTACAAAGTCGATGAACCCTTTTCAATTGAATACTCTCTGTCAATACTAATAAGAATGGGTAAGACACAGAACATTACAGTGAGTGAAATAGTTTACATGCAATGGGCATTTCCCTCCTTTAAAATATCAGTAGATGAAAGGCATAAAATTGTGATGACTCCCTTGAATGTTCTTGCATACGAAGTAGATGAACCCTTTTTAGTTGAATACTCTTTTTCAATACTTATAAGAATGGGTAAGACATAGAACATTACAATGACTGAATGGGTGATCCTAATCCATGAGCCTTAAACCCTGAGCCCTAAACCATAAACCCTAACCCCTAAACCCTAAACCTTGAGCCTTAAACCTTAAACCCTAAACCCTTTTCCCTAAACCCTAAACCCTAACCTTTAAACCTTAAACCCTAACTCAAGTAAACCCTAAACCCTAAATCCTCAACCCTAAACCTTAAACCCTGAGCCCTAAACCCTAAACCTTTAGTGTTAAAATCTAAACCATATACCATAAAACCTAATCCCTAAACCATAAACTATAAGCCCTAAATCCTAAACACTAAATCCTAAATCCTAAACCGTAAAACCAAAACCACCGAGCCATAAACCCTAAACCCTAAACCTTAAGCCCTAAACCCTAATCCCTAATCCCTAAGTCCTAAGCCAAAACACTAAACCTTTAACCCTCAAACATAAATCATCAAACCTAAATCCTAAGCCCTAAACCCTAAACCCTTGACTATCAAACCTAAACCCTCAACCCTCAACCCTAATCCCTAAACCGTAAACCCCGAACCCTTGATCCATAAACCCTAAAGCCTCAACCTTTATCCCTAAACCATAAACCTTGATCCCTAAACCTTAAACCATAAATCCTAAACCCTCAACCCTTAACCTTGAACCATAAACCCTAAACTCTAAACCCCAAACCATAAACCCTAAACCATGGACCCTAAGCCTTGAGCCCTAAACCCTAAAATTTAAATTATGAGCCTTAAACACTAAACCTTAAACCTTAAAATATAAACCTTGAGTCCTAAACCCTGATCCCTAAACCCTAAACGCTAAATCATAAAGCCTCGCCCAAAGGAAAGTCCTAATAAGATCAATCAACGTGTTTTAGCGTGTAGGGAATAGTGTCTAAGGTGATCGATCGACTCATTTAGTTTTAATGAGAGTCTACTTCCTCTGAAATTCTAAAAAGGAATTTTTAGTCATTCTGTAGTTAATTGAACACCCTTAAGAACAAGCTAAAATGAGCTAGTCATGTCACTGAGCTATCAAGGACCACTATTTGTGAAGTATTAAGACATCGTTTGTCTCCATAAGAAACATATGAGCAAAAACATGTATGAGAATCATGAATTTGATTCCATGAAAGGATGTTTTTAGAGCTAGGAAAGGTGAGGGGGTGATCTTTATATGGAGCACCATGTTTCTAAGAATGAGCAATCATCTAAGTTCACTTGATGTAATTCACTTGGTACTATTTGTAACAACTAATTCAACACCTAGTAGTGTTATCACACCTTAAGGAGGAGACACATTACAATAACCTCATTTTGGCCATAGGATAAGAATCCCATTCAAGGAACAATTCTCTATCTATAAAGTGAGGATCTCTTTTTAATAAGAAGCAGACAAACATCATAGAGTTGATTCATGGTCACTAAAGTGAATTATGGACCAAATTTAAAAATTGGTACCAATTCAAGTAGTGGTAGGGCCAAAATCCATTTTAGAAGGTCAAAAAACCTAAAAAATGACTATATGCTTTCCCAAAACAAAGACCGACTACAATATATATGCCCTGAAAGTTTTAGGTCCTTGCTAAAATCCTGAAAAATGAGTAAGTATTGACTAGATTAGATTTTGAAAAACTATCTTCTAGATTATAACTGTTGGAGCTACAGGACCACTTCCATCAGGTGCAGAGTGACCCTAATTTCTTATATTTACTAAAATAAATTTAAAGTATAAGAAATAATAAAAGTATAAGAAATAATAAAAGAAATCTTACTTTTACTTTTTATAAGTATAAGACAACCAACCACACATACATGGTCCATACTACTTAAATCACGTACGCATTTTGAATTCCCTAAAACACGTACGCATTTGTCTTCTCTAAAATTCATACGCATTTTTCCTTCTTTAAAACACATGCCCGTTATAGGTTTGGTAATTACCAAGCCAACAAAATTAAAATGCGAGCACGTTTTAGCAAAACGTGTGCACATTTTGTCTATTTTCAGGTTTTTTTCCACTTTTTGGCCCCCCAACTTCGTGCACTTACCCCTAAGAAAGGTGGGTTTGTGCCTAGAAGAAAAATCTTGGATGGCATAATGATAGAACATGATCTTATCCTCTCTACCAAACACTAGAACCAAGGAAATGTGTTAATTAAATTAAACATGACCAAAGATTTTGATAGCTTCAATCATTCTTTCATTAACGTTTTTATAGAAAATTTTGGATTTGATCAAGCTTGGAGAAAATGGATCTTTAATTGCATTAGTTTGGCTTAGTTCTTATTTCTCATTAATTATGAACATGTTGGATTCTTCGGTTCCACTAGAGGCCTTAAACAAGGTGACCCTCTCTCACCTTTTTTATCATTATGGATTATTCCTTAAGACATTAGCTATCTTTTCTTAAATCAAATTGAATGCTAAATGGAGTTATTTTTGCCAATGGTACTTTTAGAATCGGTTGTCTTCAATTTTTTGATGATATTGGTCTTGTTAGGCAATCACCATTGGTGAGCCTTAGACCTTAAAACAAGCTCTTGATTTCTATGAGGAAACATCATACCAATAAGTAAATAAAAAAATCAAAGATCTTATTTTTCAACACAAACAAGTATACTCGACTCTAATTTTTAGGATCTTGGACATCAACTCTAGATCTCTCCTTGTTCCTATATTGAAATCCCACTCTTTCAGGGTAGGAACTCCCTAATTTATGGAAATCTACCATTGATAAAATTATGAGAAATATGGATAGCTTTGGAAAGATAAGTGGCTATTCTATCTTTGGAAGAATACAATTAATCTCTTCTTGTGTTCAAGTTTTTCCCATTTATGTGATGTTTGTGCTTCCTATCCCACCTAAAGTGGGCAGATATATCAAGTCTATTCAAACAAATTTCCTTTGGGAGGTTCAAATGAAGGAAAGAAAAATCCTCTAGTAAAATGGAAAATCTATGTTTTCCAAAAGAAATGGGTGGCACAGGGTTTAGAATCAATAAGCACATGAACTTTTCACTAGGTGCTAAATTATCTTGAAGACTTTACATTGAACCTCATGCTCTTTGGAGCATTATTCTAAGAAATAAATACTTAGACAATATGCTCCTTGTCTGATTTTCACTTTTTGTGACCACCTTGTTGGTTTCCATATTTGGAACTTCATAACTAAGGCTTTGACCATTATCAAACCAATTCTAAAGTGGAATGTTGATAAAAGATTAAAATAATTTTTTTGGAATGAGGCTTGGATCCTCGGTCCCCCTAAGTAATCATAACATAAACAATTTAAAGGATTGATGTGAGGAAATTTTTTGAACTTTTGTAAAGGATTACTATAATCAAAATAAATGTGGTTGGATTGATCTGTCTATCCCACAAAATCTGATCGAGGAGAAATTGGATTTAATGGACATCCTTAAGCCATTCCATTTCTCTAATCATCATGATCAGTTAATATGGATGGGAGAAAAATCTAGAAAATATAATGTAAAGGATGGATACTCTATATCTCTCTCTCTTCCAATGATTGGCTTCCCCCTTTCCCTATCAGAAAGTTTGGTATAAATATGGCCTACCAAAAGCTAATGCATTTCTTTGGACAACTTACTAGGACAAGATCCTCGCTCAATAAAATATTTGCAAATGAAGATTTCATGGCCCATCTTGGTGCATTCTCTGCCTACTGATATGAAGAAGATACCAACCACCTCCTCATACACTGTGAATACTCCTTTAAAATATGGTCCTCTCTGCTTGAAATGTTCAACTTTTCCTGGTTCTCCCTACTTCTATCAAATATCTCATTACATGTTGGGAATTCAATCTTCAATTTTATGCATTACTTTAAATCTAGAAATTTATCCATGCAACTATATGTTGGAGCATTTGGATAGAAATATGTAAATGAATATTCAAATATGAAAATAGAATTATTGAGACAACCCTCTCTCAAATATTGAAGAATTTCAAGGATCTCATCTTGACATGGACTCCGAAAGATGGAAAAATCTTCCCATAAGATATTAAAACTTTTAATAATTGGAAAATCACACTTTCGGCATTCTGATAAAGGGGTTATAAAAAGTAAAGCAAAACTTAGAGTTAATTGAATCCTCCTCTTAATAATTTCATCAAATTCAACTTTTATGGAGTAGTGAAATTGAATCCTAGAAGGGCCGGAGTAGGTGGTATCTTTCATAACTACTTGGGCAATCCCATCTGCGCCTTTGTTGAGGCTATTAGAAACTGCTCCAATAACCTTGCGGAGGCTAAGGCTTTATGGTGTGGTCTCAAAATTGTAAAGGAAAAGGGATGGAATAACCTCATTATTGAAGGTGACTCTCAAATAATTATTAATGTGGTAAACAAGAAAAAATGGAACATTGGAACCTATATCGTATTGTGGAGGATTGTATGGCCTTAAATAACTCAGGGCGCATTCTCCACACACTCAAAAGTGTGAACAAATTTGTTGATATCCTTTCCAATTTGGGGGTGAGCTCAATCTTAAGAATGGAAAAATAATTATATTATAATCAAGTGATCTAATTAGGGAAATTGGTGATTTACTCAAGCAGGATGGGCCTATCACATCATCACAAGTGATAGGTGTAGATCTTGTACAATTGTCTTAGCAATAATGGTAGGTCATATCCATGTACCATCTTTTTCTCATGCGATTTATTGTTATATCTTCTCACATCATGTGGACAGATTTTTAGCATGTGCGAATGGTATTAATATCTCCATCCCCCTTCTGTGATCCTCATTCGAATGAAAGCTTTTTTACTTTAGCGATAGGAATATGGAGAAAGGGAAGAATGTGGTTGGAGAAGATATGTGAAGCAAGGTTGGGAAAGGAAAAGTGACAAGTAACACTATGCATGAGATGCAGGAAAACCTAGTTCACAAGTTCTCTATTGACGATGTCCACTACTATTTTTTGGGACTAGTAAATGGCCTCAATCTAAGGTGGTTGTTGATTGTTGGTTATATTTTGGATAAAAGAACTCAAGTTACAAGTAAATAATCCATGGACTTATGGCAACAGACTTTGATTACAGGTGTCAAAGACCCCAAATTACTTAGGTGCATGGCTACAAACCTCCTCTACACCTAATTATCAACTAGACTCGGGGACTCAAAGTGAAATTGGAGGAAGTTTTGATAGTAATGAACGACACGGGACAATCTTACGCTCCAAGTTAAACACACTTAAAGTGGCCCAAATAATTGGTGTCTAAACTGTGCTTATTAGAGCTAGTAACTCATTTACAATTCATGAGGACATGAAATAATTGGGGTTTGATATTGGACTCCGCATGGATCAAATTAGAATTTATTCAAGGCTCAAGCTTTGGAAAGCATTGCACAAGTCAAAAAATTTGATGCAAATTGCGTTATGTTAAATATCCCCTCGAAAATTTTGAAGACTCCAATCTTGTTGAATCAATGCCTTCTCTAATGATCGAGGAGGAAGCTAGAGATATCAAAATTCCTACAAATCATGGTCTCTATCTCCTCAGAGGAGGAGGATAATTAGTCTCGGGTGTGCCTTATTTAATGTTTTTAATTATAGTATAATCATAGTATGTTTCTACCACCTTTAGGTGGTTATTGTACTCAAACTTTTACCTGGTTTACAGGTATTTTTGATATAAATATTTTAAATAGTGAGGCCAGGAGCCTCTTTTTTTTACTTTAAAAAACGTAAATATAATCCCCAACACTAGGATAAATGGTACTATGAAACTATAAAAGTTAGTTGTATATTAAACCCTAAGGGGGATGAAATGAAACATTGATAGGTCAAAAAGAAACCCTAAGGTTTGTGTTTAAATACAATTAGGTTCACCAAATACTTTAATAAAATTACACCCTAAGCATAAATAATGACTATAAATAAATAAATATTTCATATATGAATAATGGGGAATCAAAATTTATGAATAATGTTAAAATAGAAAGGTAGGTTTAGTTTAGACAATAAAGACAATGGAAAAAATTTTAAATTGGTTTACCCACATCCTCTATGACTAAAGGAGATTGTAGCATGATCATATGGTGATGAAAAAATTGTACAATCCAAAAAATATTAGGTTCATTAGTTTTTCCTAGGAAACATTTGTAGTCATTAAACACCTTTAGGTCCAAAGGTGTCTGAGGTATATGTTATTGAATTTGAATTTTATTTAGGCTATTGAATTTGCCTTCTATCTATAAGTGTGTCTTGAAACTTCTACTATGTAAATTTTTGTGTCTATATAGTGAAATTCATGCTCTATTTATTAGAAATATTATGTTAGTTAGTTATAATGTCTCTTCCTTGAAAACCCTAGTGATTATCTTGACTTGATAAAAAGAGTTAACATTTGTTGACCTCACCACACCCTCATGATGTGAAGATCATTACCTACATACTAATACTCTACAGAGAGAATCAAGATTCATGTATTTCTCCCACCTATGTGATTACGTGTGAGATCAAATCAATAAGGAATACAACTCTATATGCAATTTTTCCTTAGCCCTCATTTGGTACCAAAGATGAAACTTTGAATAAATAACTTAGATTTAAAACGCTCGAAATTCAATCCTTAAGAGTATATGTATATTTGAATTTTCTCAAAATATCCTTAGTCTCCTTTGTTGTTTAAATACCCTTAGGTGATTTTCTTATATAAATTTCAACTTCAAATTAAATATATCTTGACATGCAAACCAAGTTCAAATAATTCAAAAAAATAACAATTCTAGCCTAGAGGAGATCATCCTCAAATTTTGGATTAAAAGATGATAAGGGATGGGTTTTTGGCCCATGGAAATATTTGGGTTTGAATCTATTAAGGTTTTTCAAACCCATCCTAGACTCAAAATAAGAAACAAAGAATAAAATCAAAGAGTGTGGATTTGTTGATGTCATGATCAAATAGATAATAGAGGAATATGGATATGTTTATGAGTTTATTGAGAATAATGAAGAGTACAAAAGAGATAAATGTGGTGGAATGAATCAATAATTGTATTTAATGGACCATATGCACAAAACATACAACAATCATTGTCAAAATAAGGCTTGTACCAAATTTTGGTATCTAAAATGTGTTGTTGTAGAATGTTTACTTAGTGACTTAGATGTTGTAAACCATTAAGTTTTTAGATCTGAAACAAACTAACTACATTGATTTTAGTTTAAGAATGGTTATAGTATCCAATGAATGAAATTTTCACAATAATGCTAGCATTATTCAAATAATTAAAAAAACATACATTCTTAGTACAATGGCAAAATGATAAAGAATAAACTAAAGAAAATGTTCTTCAAAAACCATTATTTGTTTACTTTTAAAACATACTTTGAACACCATTGTTGTTTGTGTATTTGTCTACAATATCATGTCTCATACATATGAATTATCTATTATGACTATTATTTTATCTAAGTACTTTGAACATGTTGTTGAATGAAGATTGCTTAGGAAACTATAAAATTTTAGCTAAAAGACAATAGAAATGTCAATCGATATTGTAATGGAGGGTCATATTTATTCAAGATATCATAAAAACCATAACTTGTTTTTTTAAGATTAGATTTGAATTTTAACTGAAGAGTGTTATTAAGTTAAGTTTAATTTAAAGGATAGTAGTGTGTTGTAGTAGAGTGTTTAGGGTCAATTTTCCATTTAGTGACCTTCATGCTTTGTAAATTATTACTCGGTTTTAGCTAGAAATAAAGAAACTAAATTCATTTTGATTGCTTTAACACTTGAAAATAATGTTCATATCTATTGATGCTTGTATTTGTCTTATTTTTATTCCTTCCAAAATCCTATCATAACATGGGATATCTACTCGGTGTGAGGCTATTCATAAAAAGAACCTCCATCGATGGTTTCGTTTCTCTAACTAATGCATGAAACAAAATTTTAACAATGGTAAGGGAGAAGTAAATAAAGAAAAAGAGAGAGGTGGTGATGCCCTCATAAGGAAATTATTGTAACATATAACTTCCCACCTTATAAACACATGGTAAGGGAGAAGTGAATAAAGCAAAAAAAAGAGGCGGTGATGCCCTCATAAGGAAATTATTGAAACATATAACTTCCCACCTTATAAACACAGAACTAATTGATATGTATAAAAATCCATAAATAAGTACAACCAATAAAATAAATATAAGGAGGTGAGTTTCATCTTATAGATTAGTAAGATGGGACTAGAGGATTGACCAAATAATAATCATAGATTGTCCTATTTATTATACTATCAAGTCACATATATTATATTTTCTCAATCAAAAGGCTAGTATTAAATACATACAAACAATATAATAGAAGTTTGAGGTGTTTCTGAATAATTATCTCATAAATGTTACAATAACAACAATCACTTATAATAATGCCTCATCTCTTTCATATAATAAAGAATAAGTGAAAAAATATGGAAAAGGAATTAATTTCAAACTTCCCCTATTAGTTTTGGATTTAGGGGGCTCAAGAAATTTTAAATTAGCTAACTTTGGCATTTTTTTTTATCCCCCTTTGAATCTTTCCCATTCTTACTTGTAAAAACTTAGATTTCATTATGGTAGTAGCTTGAATTTTAATTAAATCTTAGCCATCATTTAAATCCACGAGCCTTAAACAATATAGTTTACTATAGTTTTCTCCCCTCTTTAGCTTTTTAAAATTATAATTATAATAGCTTTTAAATTTGATTAAAATGGAAAATAAATGAACCTATTTTAATCCTTAAAGAATGAAGCTTAAGAAAATGGATCCCACGTGTAATTTTTATAACAATGTATTTAGGATTGTAAAACTTACATTCCTATTGGGATATGCATATTTTTAGAAGTACATATTCTTCCAAGTTCATAATAACTCTTCTACATGTTATATTTACTTTTGAAAATAAATCAATAAGAATTATAACATCACAATATGAGAATGTACTCAATAACATCACAAGATTAAAACATCAAAATGAAAACTTATAGTTTAAATTTGTTAAAAACTAATAATTTGATATCAAAAGAACATTTAAATACAAAATTTTCATCGAAATTTTGTGCTTTAAAAAATATTGTGATATATGCTTTGTTTGGAATTTTACTGATTCAAAAATAATATTTTTGATCTATACTTTCACACACATGAACTTGAGAAATTTTGCATAAAGGAAATGTCAAGTTTAAAATTGTAAATTCATTATTACTTTATAATAGAGAACGTGTAAGAATATAGTATTTATAGACACTTAAGAAAACCCTTGATTTGACTATGCACTCTTATTATGCTAGACACAACTTCTCCATTCTTGTTTAGCACTTTTTATGTACATTGTTTAGTTTTTTTATCCTTACACACCAACATGTCAAAACATCCCAAGAATTCAATGCATTAAATCTAAAGAAGTACATCATTTTAGTAGCTCTAATCTTCATTCAACATGTTCCTGCTCATGTTCAAGACCATATAGTTTGGTGGGGTCGTACCATACAATCCCCGACCTCTTTATATGGTCTTGGAATGACATGTCTTCAACCGCACTTCTAATTTAAAATCTTCTCTTGGGTCTTATGCTTCCTATCGTAGGCCTTTCTTACATAAATCATCTACATAACCCTATATCGAAAGTAAACAAAGTGCTTTATTTTCTAACCTGTAACTCATAACATAAGGCACTAGAGGACTCACTTTATATACTTACTAAAGGCATCCAAAGCTCCCTAAATCTTAGAATTGCACATTGACAGTCATTAGGGAAGCACCCATGTCAGGTCTGAAGCTAAAAACTAGGTCAAGGAAACCATATATCTCATCTACAAGCATCCAAACATCCTCTCTTCAAGTTTTTAGTAAGATCCAAGTCAAAGCAAGCATGGTCAAATCATATGTAAAATTTGATTGATGTATCTAGCTATCACATGTTAGGTAGAGAACGACGTGTGATTTGAGGGTTTTTGGATTAGTGTTGACATCAACGGCGCATGGGGGTGCCCATAACCCTTCTAATGTTTATTTTTTTGGACTATTCATCCATGGATAGGGTTTTATATGATGATCAATTCACGTAGGGATCTTCACTAATGTACGACAACTAGGGTTTGACAGTGATAGACAAATCTAGGAAGGTGAGCAACCCAAAAAGTTATAGAAGTTGTCTTAGAGAAATTCCAAGGCCATATAGAATCTCCTTGGCTATATGGTATGGTCCTAACCATGTTATAATATTATGATCTTAGCACAATTTCACTTCCATTCTAATTTACGAGGGGTTCCCAAATTTAGTTCTCCTAGTTTCTCTAGTGCATAGTCCCGGATCTTTGCGAGAAATCAATTGTGGCAAATTAAGTGCCTCTATACCTTTATTTTGTATTTTTAATTATATGTTAGGTTAAGTAGTACATTGCAATATTTTTCATTTGATCTAATTTACAAATATAATTTAGTGTTTATATTGTATCATCCTTTTTAGATCAAGTAATCAACTCTAATATATCCTACACCTAATTAAATTGAACAAGAAATTTAATTTAGGGTTAAATTTTTTTGTGAACCCACTTTTTATTATACCCTTAACCTAATATAGGATCTATTCCTTTTATATTAGGCTTATTAATCTACAAACCCTAGATGTCATAGAGTCATGTTGTTCCTTCTTCATTGTTTTATATTATTTCATACTAATTATGTTATTCCTCTTAACTCTTGGTGTTGTATCACTATGACGTTATCTACCATCTTCTATGCTTGTAGATTTCACTCTAACAAATCTAAACCATGTGCTAACATTAGACACTATCCCTCTAACCAATTCCATGTATATGATTTACATCCAAGTAAGAACCCTAGTGCTAATCCTATATGTCGCTCGAATAATACAACATCTTCCTACGCAGATTCAATTGTGAGACATATTTCAGCTCCTGCTATTAACAATGATGAAAATTTTCATAAGGATATCTTAGAGTCTATTCAATCTTTACACCATGATTTTCAAGTTCAAATTCAAGCTATGAATATTATGATTACATCTCTCAAGGATGAGATACAACATCTCAAGGATACTTCTAATGCACATATTAGTTCTCTTTCTACACATCATGATATTCCTAAGGCCAAAAATAAGCAATGTGATACAAGTTTTATGTCTACTACATGTGCTCATACGGAGAGGTGAAATTCCTACACAAGAGGAAATAATGTGTATGTTCCATGAGATCAACCTCTTCAGTTTGAAAAGAATGCTACACAAAATAATATCCTATCTACACTACTCGATAAGTACTTAATCACTTTGTTACCTACTCATTACTACCCATACTATCGGCTTGAAATAATCAAAGGTCAACCATTTTGTAATTATCATAGAATTAATGGACATCGCGATAATTATTTATATTTTTTACAATGAAAAATCTAATAACTTGAGTGTAAGGGATTTATTTCATTTGCTACACATTTATCTCAAGTTTGCAAATCTCAATGGGTTCCTAAAGTTGATCCATCTATATCTAGTAAACATAATGCAATCTCGAATAATGTAACTTTTTCCATAATCCAAAATTCACCTACTCAAAGAAGAGGATAATAATGACATACCTCCTTTGGAAGCATCAACCTCGGTAGAAGAATTACATCCTACCATTTTTCACACTCAATGAAATTATTGCCAATTGAGGATGCAAAATTATACATCGCATCGAAACTATAAATCATGTACAACCCCAATTAATGGAATACACACAAATGATTTTTATAGCTCTCTCTACTCCCCACAACAATTTGGGGTCAGTCACTAAGTTATTAAGTTAAAGCATCGTGTTGGCGGGCATCGATGGCCTTTATAATTAGGATTATGATGGTAATGGTGATGTACAAAGTGATGCACCAAGTGATCCTTCTGCATGTATCTTTACTCTAAATTTTAATGTAATGATCACTACCAATTATGATAATGATATAAATAATTCTACACCAGTTGCTAGTGTAGTGTAGTGGTACCTATTATGGATTCTCACAATGCAAGTCTTGATGATTATCCTAATGATCTATGGGTATTTATAGGTATGGTAAAGAATAGGCTAAATCCTAAATGTTCCTCTAAAACATATTTTGTGGGAAACATGCAAAATAGTTTCTATAAATAACCTCATGAGTATTTGCAAAGACTTGATTGTATTGATGAAGAACAAGGCACTACTTCACTAGAAGCATTACATATTTCTCGATATCTAGATACTAATAATAAAGCTTCCCAAATGTCCAAGTATTTCCCTCCAATTAATCCACCTCCTCGTCCTCTTGATAAATACTTATGACAGAACCCATGTGTCACTATTCTACACATCCAACATAGCAACCATTCATGCATCCAACATTACATTCTCACTCATGACATGTTATTGTTAAGTAATCCTACCAATTGTTACTATATATTTTATCTTTTTCCACATGCACCATTGTATGATACTTCTATAATACCACAGGGCATATTTGGATCTCCTTCCTTCTTCTTCAAGCATAGGTTTCCTTGTATGCCATTGCGTACTTTAGTAAGTGTCACATTTCCCACATGTTTGCTAAATTTTTAATACTACTCCTAATAATCACAAGTTATTTGTTTAATCATAATGTGTTTTTATACCACTTGAAATTAATATCAATCCATATCATTCTATTTGGTATCATACTATAATCACAACTATCAAATCAAATCCTTCCACTCATGTTTTTTTATAGATAAACTCTTTTGATCAAGCTATGAATTGGAGTACATTCAACCAAGATATAGCATTAAGCTCAACAATTAGCGAACTAGATCCACCACACATGAACCCATTTCTAGCACAGGTATTCTCAAACCATAATCCACCTCTATTGAATCAGGCTGCCATCTGCGCCACCTTGGTCATTAACACCCCGAACGAGGATTGTGTTTTAGTGGGATTTGAACCTGGGTGGAGTCATATATAACCATATAACTTGACCACTCCACCCAAACCCCATTAGCAATCCATCCACTCATGTTATCTCCAATGGTTTTTAGGTATTATACTTCTCACACTCATGGATTCACCAATTCTTCTCTTAGACCTTCTTTAGAACATTTGGGGACAATCTCCATCTAACCCGCACTAGATGCTCCACCTCTTCAAAAAGTTATCATTGGTTGATATTTTTCTACTCACATCTTTTGTACATATCTATGCACTGTGATAATACAAAAACATTCAAATATTTGTAAAAATACAAAATCAGGACCTATGCATTTTACTTGAGTTGTTATCACTTTACATTACACATGTTGTTTGTAAACACATGGTTTCATAGCTAGTATGCTTTATTTCTTTACACACATTTTTTCACTTGGTATATTGATCTAGATATGGGATACACAAATTGTCACACGTTTATAGGAGTGTTAATGTCTCCTTACATTCTCATCATTTGGGGGTAATCCCTCCACATCCTATAGGTGTTATTGTTCTATTATAGTTCCTTTACACTTCCTCATTTACACTCAATTATCTATATGGTGTACTTGCTAGCTTTCGACTACTAGAACTAACACATGTGTCTTGTATAGTATTGACATCTCTTGTTTCATCTATCTTACCTATGTTGGTTACTACATCATATTATCATGTTTTGAATTTTTTTTTCATGTTGCATGTTTGTGTGTGTGTGTGTGTGTGTGTGTGTGTGTGTGTGTGTGTGTGTGTGTGTGTGTGTGTGTGTGTGTGTGTGTGTGTGTGTGTGTGTGTGTGTGTGTGTGTGTGTGTGTGTGTGTGTGTGTGTGTGTGTGTGTGTGTGTGTGTGTGTTTGTGTGTTATTGTTTGATTTTTCTCCTATCTTGTGGCCAAAGTTCCTTGATTATCATGTGACACTATGGGTGTCCTATGTTTACGAAATCATATCTATCTTGTTTACAATTACTTACTCTTACTTTCAATCCTATGAGCCTTGATTTTCTTATAACGGCATGGGTGTCCCATGTTTTCTGGCATCAAAATGCTCTTGTATGGCATTCTTTTGAATTGACTACATGGATGTTTTTGTGTTTGTCTACATGTGTTGTTTTTCTACTAGTTTCTTTTATTACCAGTATCATTCCTTGTTACTAGCATTGATGTTATTGCATGTCATGATTACCACCATGCACAAACAATTTTTCCTCTTACTAGTACAATCTCTCCAAGGTGGTGACATTTTCAACAATGTATACATCTTCTCATACAACTCCTTCAACAATATACACCTATTTATTTTGAGCCACATGATGAAACATTATTCTTGCACATGCTTAAAAAATAGGGGCATATATCTAGGTCTATTCTACATTTTTAGTAGACATAAATAGAATTATGGGGGAAGATGGAGGTATAAATACGGTATAGGAACTCAAAAATGTAATTAAAAATAGATTTTGGGAAAAAATACACATGTTCAAAATTGAACACTTTGTTGAAGACTCTGATAAAAAGTCCCGATCCCTCTTACATTTTTGACCAGGGATATTTCAACAAAATATTGCAGCATTTTTAGGTTTCAAATTATATACATAGATTTTAGACAAATTTTCACAGTTCATATCGATACATGGGGCATGAAATCCTTCATCCTTTCTTCACACCAAAGACTCAGGTCCTAGTTTTAGGAATTTTCGGTGCATAGGTTGCCTTCCTTGTTTAACGTTGTTAGCACATTTTCATTATTTTTTTGTGTTTATTTCAATACATACTCAACTATTCGGCATATGGGGAGATTTTGGGGGAATTTATTCTATTTGATATTATATGTCTTTATTTGTAAAATTAGGTTTAGATCTTTCTATAATAGTATGATCCGTGGGGTTATGGAAGGCAGTGAAGTAGCTAAGATCTTTGAGGGTAGGATTTCCTCTCTCATTACACTTTAAGAGGAAGATATTGGAGTTGTTGATTAACTTTGATACACATTCTTCTTCCTTTTGCATGGGTGCACTTGTACCTTTTTATTCTTTGTTGTCTTGCACATTTTCATGTTGGGTTGCATGCACCTAACACCTCAGTTTCTAATCAACACTAATTAGGGACTGATCACCCCAATCCTTTGATGAAGTTTAGAAAATACAAATGTCCAAATAGAAGCAAAGCATGAATAAACATGTGTATTCATCCCTAGTTTACATCTTTTAACTTTACATATATGAAAATACAAATATTTTTGTTACAATTTTTGTTTGAGTTCCAATCAATTATATATCATGGATATTGACTACACTATGTGTTGTAGGTTTCTTCATGGAGAATGCCTATAACAAGCACAATAACATAACTGTAAAAACATTCGAACAAAGAAAAAGTGTGTTTAAACACTCAGGTACAATTTCCTTTAAGCATGCAAATTTTAATTTCATACTTACTGGGGGAAATGTAAACACTTGATTTGAATATGCACTCTTTCTATGTTAGACACAACTTCTCCATTCCCGCTTATCACTTTTTGATTTCCATTCCTTAGTTTTTTTCCCTTACACACCAACATGTTGAGACATCCTGAGAATTCAATAAATCTATAGAAATTCATCCTTTTACCATCTCCAATATTTATTCATCATGTTCCCTGCTCTTGTCAAGGATTGTATGCAGTCTAGTCAAGGCCATACCATATGGCCACGACCTTTTGTATGGTCTTAGGTCGACATGTATTCTAACTGCACTTCCAATTTAAAATATTTTTTGGGTCTTATACTTCTTATCGGTCAGAATTTCTTAGATAAATCATCTATAAAACCCTATGTAAGAAAGTAAACACTAGCTCATTCACTAACCTAGAACTCATAAGGCAAGGCATTAGAGCACTTACTTCATACACTTGTAAAAGGCATCCAAATCTCCTAAATATTAGAATTTCCCATATGGAACCACATCAAGAATCAAGCTACAAACCATGTCAAGGAAACTATATCTCTCATCTATAATAATACAAAAACCCTCTCTCCAATTGTTTTAGAAAAGATCCAAGTCAAAGCAAGCATGGTCAAAGGAAATGAAAATTTTGATTGATCTATTTAGATATCACAAATAAGGTGAAGAATGACGTGTATTTTGAGGCCTCTTTAAAGTCAACATTAGCGGTGTATGGGGGTTCACACAACCATTCTAATGTTTCTTTTATAGTACTTTTAATCCCTGACTATGGTTTAATATGATGATTAGTTCACAGAGAGAGCTTCTCTGCATGTGAGACAACTAGGGTTTGAAGTAACAAAAAAATCTAGGAAGGTGAGCAACCCAAATAGTTGTAGCATCTATCTTAGAGTAGGTCTAAGGACATAAAAATTTCATCAACCATATGGTACGGTCCTGACCGTGTTATACATCCCTATCCTTAGCAGAATTTCACTCATATTCCGGTTTACGAGGGTTTCCCGTGTTCATTTCTCCTAATTTCTCTTATGCGCAATTCTAGATCTTGCCAAAAATCAATTGTGGCAAGTTAAGTGTCTCTATACCTTCATTTTTTACTTTCAATTGCATATTAGGTTAAGTGGTGTGTTGTAATCTTTCTTAGCTAATCGAGTTTCAAATTTTATTTAGTTTTTATATTGTACCATCCTTGTTATAGTAGTAAACAAATCTAATATATCTTGCACCTAATTAAATTGAATAAGAAATTTAATTTAGAGTTAAACAATATCAAATTTGAATTCATTTTTGGATTACAATAATAAACCATGTAAAAATCTAATATCAAACTTGTAAATTATATGGACGTTAAAACATATTGGACTTGATGAAGAAGATACATTGCAAAAGCAACATATAAGTTGATGTTGAAGGAGAATGATGAAGTTAAAAATACATTTCAAGATTTGTTGGATAAAGCATTTATAAAATAATCTTGAAGCCCATATGTGATACTAACAACATTGGAACAAAGTAAAAAGGAGAAAGGAAAATGTGTACAGACATCGGGAGGATAAAAAGAACACAATCAAGTATAAGTGCTTGTTTCCACATATGGATGACACAATGGAGTGTTTTCATGGATCACAATATTTCATGAAGATAGATGTGAAGAGTGGGTACCACCAAATCTGCACCGAGAAGGAAATGAATGTAATATTGCATTTAAAATTCAATAAGGTTTATCGAAGTGGTTAGTTATGTCATTCGGGTTGAGTAATGAATGAAATAATTTCATGTGAGAAAAGGATGAAGTACTTAAATTATTTTTGGGTAATTTTCTCATAGTTTATTTTGATGAAATTTTGATATTAAGTAGGAAAAATGAGGATAGTTTTATGTACTTGTGTAAATTAGTACAACAAGACAAAAAATCACTAATAAATTTGAATAAATGTAGTTTCATGAGGTAAAAATTTCCTCTTTGGATTTTGTAATATCCAAATAAGGTTTGAAGATGAATCTAGAAAAAGTGAAAGCAATTTGGATTAACCAAAACCTAAGAATAATTTTGAAGATAATCTTTCATGGATTAACAAATTTTTATAGGAAATTCATCTAAAAACTTGGTGGTATATTTACATTCATTACGGAGAGGTCGTGAGAAAGGATAAAAATAATTTTGTGTGGATATCCGATGTAGAAGAATTTTTTTAAATTGAAGGAGAAAATGATTCAAAGATTACCATAGTGCACACACATTTTTCAAGTAGATTGCAATGCAATTGGAATAAAAATTTCCATTGTATTAATTCAAAAATAAGATTAATATCATACTTCAATGATAAATGTAATGATGGAAAACATAAATGATCAATTTATGGTTAAAATCTCTATGCAATTGTGTACAAACTCAAGAAGTGCGAGATGTTATCTTGTACCCAGAGAATTTGTTTTGTATATTGAACATGATAAAATAAATTTTATCAATGCTTAGGGTAAATTGAATCACGGACATATGAAGTGAGTAGAATTTTTACAAAGTCATTTGTGTTGAAGTATAATAGTGGAAAATCAAACATAATTTTTGATATGTTAAGTAGGATAAACATTTTTGACATATTTACATGTGAAATTCATCCGATTTGATTATAAGAAGGATTTATAAAATGATGACAATGATTTCAAGGAAACATGGCATACATGTGTAGAACCAATAAGTGTAGACAATAAACCTTGGTCAGATCATTTCATTTAGGAAGGAGCATTGTTTAAGGGTAGTCAATTATGTATCCCATAAGGATCAATGTAATAAATTTTGGTTAAATAAAAAATGTCATTTGGGTTATGAAAAGACATGTATATGGTTGAAAATTATTTTTGGCCTAAGATGAGTACAAATGTGTGAAAAAATGTGTAAGAGTAGTGCAGATAACAAAATCTACACAAAATCATTATTACATCTTACTTTTATTAGATTTCTATATACATTATTTTTTAACAAGATAACAAGGTCTTATTGGCATATGTATCTTGTTGTATTACCCTTTATGGTTTGATTTAACCTAGTCTCTTACTATTTCACCTTTTTGGTTTGATTTTGAGTAAAATTACAGAGATATCTAGCAGCTTCCTTTTACTCTTTTATTATTTCTAAGGTTAATCCAAGACAATACAACAAGATCGGGGACGTACATACGGTCAATTGTTTTATCTTTATGGGCCCATTTGTTACTCTTTTATATTTCAAATTATATCTTTTAGGTTGGCCTTTCCTACCACTAAGGTCCAAATTTCAAAGTAATAACTCATATATATACATACATACATATATATATATATATATATATATATATTCTAATGTATGCATTTATTATTTATCAAACACTGTCTATATGCCATCTACTGAGCTCAAGAAACAATAAATACATTTTCATACTATATATATAGCATAGGAGGACATAAATATGAATTTTTCATTTACACACAAGGGTTTTTATAGGGATGAAATAACATATCCTGCTATCGGTGTTGAAGCACATGGGCCAAACTCGGTCAAGGATTATCACACACACATCAACATAAAGCACTAGGAGAACTACATTGAGTCTGAAATGTAGTGCAATGCTCAAAAAATCACAAATGGGGTGATCACCGAGGTCAGTTTGACTCAAGCATTTGCATCTAATCTTTAGAGCTAATGATTGATTGAGTGTGTTGCAGGATAGTTAGGGTTTGTTTTTTAAGTTCATGTGTGACATCTAGGATTTCATTTGAAGTTGAAGATGCCAAATAACAACAAAAAATGACACACTATGACACTATAATCTAAGGATTATCATTCGTTTTAGGGGAAAAGAATGAAATTTGGTTAGGATAGTACATCCATTTCGACCATTTGGTATGGCTATGTCCAAAATCTCTATAAATATAGAAGCTTATTTATCCAGTTCACAAACTTTATTCCTATTATAGATCACTCATCAAAATAGTATAACAACCTTCGAATGAGCAAAGTACTTCTTTCTATTCGATGTTAATTCTACTTGCATTTATCCAAATTTTATTCTTATTGCTATGTTTTGTACTTCTCTTTCTGATCCATAATATAATTTTAATTCTATTTTCAAGCTTAGTTATTGTAGTATCAATTCAATAAACCTAATTAAAATTAATTAGGGTTGATACATTTTGGTGAACCCACTTTTGATCAAACCCTTCACCTAATTTAGGATCTTATAAATTCCTTTCCATTAATCCTATTTTTTTCCCAAACCTTAGGGATGACTTGGGGCATATGTGTGATTATTGTGAGTGACGCCGTGCGTCGGAAAAGCGACAAGCGAGCGTGAGAATCAACAAGTAACTCTTCCACGTACCCGACCTCTCGAGGTCGTGCTGAGACAGCCGGTGGGGGTAGAATATGCAGACAAACTAGTTAGGCAGTCTAATGTCTTCGACACGCACTAGTGGAATTTGTGAATCTAAGGCAAAGAAGGCCCTTCTAACTTGGACTGGTGTGATAGATCGATCAGCAAGGATGACTGCTCGAAGGCTCCAATCAATATCGAGCTCTGGCGTGATTCGATCTATGGGTTGCGGAATACGTGGAAAATGACCTGGGATTGTTTCGTGTATATCTCCCGATAAGGTCATATAGTGGATGATGAATATAATTGACTCTATGGATGATTTTCTGGCCTAGTCCAGAATTCCCTAGCTTCGTTAGCCGCTATATCTAGTAAGGACAGTTGTTCGATGATGATAGGTGGAAGTGGAGTGGACCTGAATACCAAGATGCGTAGGCTAGTGTCTATGTCTAACTGACTTGTGGATTCGTTGGGCTGTGGGATCTGCGGATCACAACCATAGACTCTTGGTTGTTGTAGTCCTGTTATGGTCATACGTGGGATCAAGTTCTAATCCCTAGTATCCAGTAATCATATGCTTTCTCAGCTTCTATGTTTAGAACCAATAGTTGTGCAATCTTCTCAGAATACCTTACAGGCGTTCTCGCAACCTGGATTCTTAAGCTGGTATCTATATCTACGAGGGTGTCTCCAGCGTCATTTGTGGAACTAGAGGATCGCACCCGAATGTTTGTTCTCTTTCGAGCCCTTCTACAGTCATGTGGATGTTTTCTAGGGTAATCTGTAGTTTGGCTGACTTGACCAAAACGCATGTGCTTGGTCGTCTTCTATGTTTAATCCTCTTAACTGAGAACTGATCAGTTGTAAATCTGTGGTTGTTCGGAATACTTGTATCCTGAGATTTTGGTCTATGTCAACTATTGTTGTGACTAGGTTTGGTTGAGGCACGATTGGCTCAAATATATATTCCCTGGGCTCTTGAGGTCCCGTGATTGTCATACGAAACAAAATTCAAATCTAACTGTAACGAAGCAAATTCTAACTATGTGAAATAAATCTAACTGTATAACTTTTATTCTTCTAAGAAAACTTTTAATAATTTTAAGGAAAGCAAACTATTTTAAGCATATCTAGAAATAATAACTAAACAATAATTTGAAACAGACAAGATAACCGAGTGTAGTTATTTGCCTGTGCGATTTTGTAGAATTACTCTAAATAAAACAGTTTGTCTAATCTACTGGCAAGATTTTTGATCCTACCTCGAAGTGAGGAGTGAATCATAGTTTCTCAAAACTATTAATCCCCACAACTTCCCAGCAATATCGAGAATAGAATTTATTAAAATAAAGCAATTAACTACTCTATTTGATATGATTCTGAATAGAACTTTGAAACTTAAAACCTGGATTCTGCAAAACAGTGGCGAATCCGATGGTGTATGTGATCTCGTCCCCTCAGTATGATCTCCTCATTCTTTCATGTTCACGTGGATCCAGAAAAGCGTGTGATGCTAGCACCGATAGGAGTAGATTTTGGGACAAGGACAGCTTAGAATGCAGACCGAAAATGCGAGTAGGAGAGGGATAGCGCAAGAGTACAGAGCTTGGCTTATGCGATTCCTAGCGGGATTTTACTGCGAGCCATGCAACATGAAGTGACCAGAACCTGTAACTATCCTATACGAAGAGCAAAACCTGCAACTTTAATGGCTTCTTAAGCGATTCTGTTCCAATGGATTGGATAAAATAAAGACACTGCTTGCACAAGTTGGATATGTGGCTTACCAACAGCTGAATAAAGCTAACCAGGCATATAATGGATTGAACTAAGAACTCCAAGACACAATAAAAACAAATCTACAGCAAAGAGAAATTCAGAGGCAAGCTTCTAACTGGATTGGGATGAGATAACAGCACTGCCTGCACAAGATGGGTCTGTGGCTTACCAACAGCTGAACAATACTAACCAAGTATGAAATGAACTATGCTATCAATCCTAAGCAAGCTAACAGACCAAACCACTGAAAATCAGAAGACTCTAACAAGGAAAAATGGTGGCCATTTGCCTCAGCACAAGCTATGCATTTATAGGAATTCCAACACTCAAAAACCAAAACCAAATTGAACTCCTAAACAATAAACAAAGGAAAAACACTATTCCAGGGGACCAAAAACATAAATGCATGCTCAAGTCGGCAAAGAAAAGCTGGTGAATCATGATATTTCACGCGAGTCGCGTCAAAAGAGCGTTCTGGAAAACGCGCACAGGACCGCCGCTCTGAGCAGGGCGGCGGTTTCGTCACTGAAGGTCAAGAGGCCAAGGAAAGAGGGAAAAGGGGAAAACAAAGGGCGCGGGGCTAAGCGGGGCATGCGGGATGTTAACGCATACTCCGAGGGCTTTTCCGGATCCCGAACACCTTGCGAGGAGACCTGTATCATCATCGGGGCACTTGTTACATCTTTGCAGCGATGCAGATGCCTTACAATTTTGGGTACGTACGGGCGCTTTTGTCCTTTATGTCACCAAGGCTTGCTATAGGTATTTGAAAAACAATAAGGGTCACCATACCTCTAATTAGGTCCATACCGGTTTTTGTTGCACAATCTTTTGATCTTTCTCATCTAGTTCCTATTTTATGCACTTTAGCAAAGGGCTCTCTTGCTTCATTTACAAATAAGAGTTTAAGCTATGAGGTCATCTCAAACTCAAAGGTTACTCCTAATGGTGTTATTTTTTTCTCCTACGATGGTGATACTATACTCAATTATGATCAAGAGGTTAATCCTATTATGTTTTCAGACAAACCACCTCATTTTAATACCACACCCAAAGCACTTCCTTCTACCCCATCTAGTACACCACTTCAAACTGTAGAGGATATCCCGACACTTATAATCCACGACTTGCCACCAATAGTAATTTTACTCCTAAACTTGAGTGTAATGTCTATGTTTTGGAAAGTGATAGTGAACAACCACCTTCCCCTCCACCCGTAGACCCTCCTAATGTCATAGAGCCTATCTACTCTCGTGATGAAGAAACTACTCCTAGCATACATGAGGATGATATTCCTTCTATTTATACATTGATTGATGGTGTTCCTTATGTTTTTGATAATGATCTATAATTTTTCATAGTGAATGTCTTAATGATGACATGCATGATGATTATTATTTCCTTGTGCATGATCCGAATGAACTCAATTTTGTTTCTACTCTTCCTCTTAAATGCAAAAAAATACATTGATTGTAACATCTCTATTTCACTTGTACATGATTCTACTTGTGTTTATATTCTTCCCGGTGAATATGGAAGAAATGATATTTCTTGCACTATTAATGATTCTACTCATAATCTTAAATGCAATAATGATACACATGATTTCATTCCCATTTCACATATTATACTTTATATAACTTGTGTTTATACTTCTTATCTTAAAAACAAATGCAATGATTTTATTATTACTAATCTTCCACCACTTGTAGAAAATATGGTGCATAATGATGAAATTTTTTCTATTTCTCTTGAGAAAAATGAATATGTTGATTCTCCTCTAGTTGCATGTGATACACATAGTCTAGTTTCCTCACCTACTATGAATGATTTTTTTGTGGATAATGGTATTATTCCCTTAGATACTCAATATGATACCAAGCCCATAGAACCCCAAGTTATACCTAATGACGCATCACCTCATATTGACTTTACATGAAATAATGCTCTTATGGCCACTATTAATGGTAAGGTACAACCCATGAATGAACCTCTAGATGTCTATGTCATACCTCCTCAAGAGTTCCTTTCTCTTATAAATGTGGTAGGATATTTGAAACGTAAATTACATACATTAAATTTATATAGAAAATTTTAATATTATACCATCGATTACAATACTATCTATGGTAATCTTATTCGAATAAATATTCCAATCTTAGTTCCCTATGAATTTTTCCATGCCTTCATTCCAATTATTTGATAGTATCTCGGATCCTTATCTACATCTTAAGAATTATAGGACACTTATGGCTTCATATCACAATGATAGATTGATTCTCAAATCTTTCCCTAATATCCTCATAGGAGATGTTATGTATTGGTTTACACATCTCCTAGTGAATCTCTCAATACCTTTTAGACCTCTAATTTTTTTATTGCCAGCACTAATTGTAATATAGGCCCTAGGGATACATATGAGCATTTACCCTCCTTATGTCAAGGTGAGAATGAACCAATATCTCGACAATATATTATGTTTTAAAGTAAACATGTACTTATTATTATATCAACCTATTGACCTAGAGATGAAATGTAGATTTTTCCAAGGTATCATACAACCTATTAAAGAACAATTAATTTTCACACATGTGATTTATTTACAAAGATTTGGTTATATGTCGTTCATTCGAGTGATAAATTACACTCCTACATCAACCTAAGCATTTGAATGAGAACATTTCCATTGCTTCCATTATGCACTAATACCTAATGATACTCATGTTAAGGTTATACATTATGGTAACACTTTTTATCATATTGAGTCTAAACTAGTGTTGGTGTGTTAATCTCAAGTGGGGATACCATTTGGTGGACCGCTACTTAAAAATCCCATTGTCTTAAAGATTATTTTTAATAATCTTATTCAGTCTTCATAGCTAAAAGAGTGGAATGGTATGACCGACCACCCATCCTATGATGATCCCTCATGGGATTGGGATCGATTAGATCTATCTAAGTTGATCAAGATAATATTCAAGCTCAAGCTAATTAATGCAAACTAAAATTGTAAGACAGAGGTCTGTTATTGTGTCTATGAGACCGAGGAGCGAAGTGGAAGTGCTAGGTTAAAGCTATTGAATTCTTATAAAGATAGTGCTTCATCAGTGGAGTTTTTTTCCTTCGGGTTTCTCAACTTAAATCTAGTGTTATTTGTCTCTTGTTATTTTTTATTATTTTCTTTCATCTTTTCTCATTAAGCTATGTAATTTACTATTTATTTAAGATAATTTTGTGTCTTATTTAACTAGCACATCATAATCTATAGTCTTTGGATTTTTAATGGTGGAACTGTAATTTGTCAATTATATTTCCCTTAATAAATCTAACATGGTATCAAAGAAGGTGAATATGCGTGTGCAAGGTCGATCTTGAAGCTTTTAATTTTCTAGAGTGAAGAAGCTTGAAGTCTATTCATGGATCTGTGAAACCCTAAAAT
The DNA here is from genome assembly GCA_018340775.1 of Taxus wallichiana var. yunnanensis. NCBI lineage: Eukaryota > Viridiplantae > Streptophyta > Pinopsida > Cupressales > Taxaceae > Taxus > Taxus wallichiana. The sequence goes on along the minus strand of CM031243.1, from coordinate 446,801,588 downwards.
TTTCGCAGTCGTTTTCAAGAAAACCAAGTTTAAATTTCTAATTCTTGTCTAATATTTTTTTAAATATTGATTAAATGGTTGTTTAGATCTTGTCTAAGTGTTTTCTGCTTAGATCTGTGCCTCTGTGACTATTTTTGATCATTTACATTTTAAATCTGTTGTCTGCGTGTTGTTTTTAAGTTTTTGCACCATTTATAGCCATTGGGGCTATCTTTGTTTGTGGATCCGAAAGGATTTCCTTAGATCTAGTTAGTTCATGCGAGTTAAATCTACCCCATCTTTATAAATCTTTATTTTTACTAGATCTACCTTTGCGAAGCCCAATCGAATCATTTTTCACCATCTGGCTTCACTTTTTCATTTTTTTATTTTGATCCTATCAATTTTGTGAAGCTTGGACCAATAAAATTTCTCCAAATAGCTTCACCGTTCTTTTTCATGTTTGCAAAGCCAAATCCACTCATAGAGTGCCAAGTGGCTTCAATTTGTCATCCTTTTTCTTAGATATTTAATTTTTGTAACTTTCTAACTTTGCAAAGCACAATCCAATCTTCTTGTGCCATCTGGCTTCCCTTTGTTAGTATTTATTGACTTTTTCTTTTTCTAAAAAGTTATATTAACTGCAAAGCTTGAGCCAATCGCTTTTCTCGATTAGCTTCACATTATCAGTCATTTAATTATACCCTTCCATTTTTGCGAAGCCCAAGCCAATAAGAAGGCTCCATCTTTCTTTATGTTTTCAGTCATATTATTTATTTGATTGTCAGTTGCAAAATGTGAGCCAATAAGGGCTTTGTGTGTGTCTTCGCGTTGTCAAACTTGGCTTTTCTTTCCTCTATCATTTGTGAAATCTGATCTAATTAGGAAGCTCTAAGTCGCTTAATATTTTGCGCTGTCAGATCTTTTGTTGCTTGTTTGTCTTTGCAAAATATGGACCAATAGAATTGCTCCATATTTTTCATTATCAGTCCCTTTATCTATCTTTGATATTTGTGAAATTTGAGCCAATAAGATTGCTCCATATTTTTCTTTGTCAGTCGTTTGGTAGCTTTGTCAATTCTTGTGAAATATGAACCAATAGATTTGCTCCAAGTATTTCACATTGTCAAGCCTTTATTTTCTTGTTTCTAACATATGCAAAGGTTGAGCCAATAGAATTGCTCTGTGTCTCCACATTTCACATTTTTCATTTTTTTAATCATGTCAGTGGTTATCCAATAGAAATTCACCACCTTTTCACATTTATCATTCTTTTTTAAACTTGCAAAGAGTGAGCCATTTAAAAGGCTCCACGTATCTTTAGTTTTCTTAGTCATTTTGGTAAGCATTGTGAAGTGTAAACCAATTACTTTTTGACATGTATATTTATTCTTTGTTGTGTCGGTCTTAATGCAATTGTTAGACTCTATCTTTCGGGGTGTCAAGTTTTTCTTTGTCTTAGCCACTAAGATTGTGACACCTATCTTTTAATTTCACACCTGAAATTTATTTTAAAGTTTAGCTTATTTCGGGGACTTTAAGTCTGCCCAAGGAAATCTATTTAAATTTTGGTGGAAAACCACCAAGTGTCTATTCTTTAGCCATTAGATTTTTGGAAAGTGGCTATGTTTGACTAAGACTTTTCTTTCACATTGTGTCTGAGTGCGAATAAGTGAACCAATTAATTAAAGGCACATGTATACGGTTTTGCTATCTTTTTTCATATTAATTATTCTTCTGACTTATTTGACTACGAAATTGCATGAGCTAATTGAAAAGCTACATGTGTATTTAGCTTTTCGCGGTGTTAAATTTTATTCCTTTTGTACATGGCTTTCAATTCCTCTTTGTACCACATATTTTTAAAGTATTTGTACCACGGATTTTTAAGTTCTTTATACCATGGATTTAAAATTTCGTTTGTACCACAAGTTTTTTTTTTCTTCATTCTACGGGTTTTCAAAGTTTGTGTTCTGCGGGTTTTCTAATTTATTTATCTCGTGGATTCTAAAATTTGAAAATTTTAGATCTTTGCTCTGACAAATTTTCTGCGCAGCTTGTCTATTTTCATATTTTTATCTGTTTGATTTTGTATAGCAAATCGAGAAGATTAATAGCTTGTTTTTTTCTTTGTTTGGTTTCTTTGATTCAATTTTTATCTCGTATTCATTGTCGGTGTCATCGAGCATTAAAAATGGCTAGTTCTACTAGTTTTTCGATGGATAAGTCTCATTTATTGAATGGAACAAATTATAACATCTGGAGAGTTTGATTAAAATCATGTTTTATGGCTAGGAATCTATGGGATCTTATGACTGGTGTGGAAAAATGACCCACCGGTAGACAAGAAACCCCTGAAAACCTTAGCTCCTTCTCTCAGAGATCTTAGGAAGTTCTGTCCATTCTTTTCCAAAGAATAAAAGATGAGTTTATGATGTATATAGATCATATGGAATCACCCGTAGATTCCTGAAAACAATTCAAGACAATGCATGAAGGCATTCGTTTGTTGTAATGCCTCCGTTTTTAAAAAATAATAATAAAAATAAAAATAAAATAAAAGAACTAAAAATTTAAAAAAACCCATGATTCTTGTGGGGGCAGATTAGGGAAAAGTGGAGAAGGGCGAGTAAACTCAAGTGTGGCGTTAGGGTTTCATGCTTTTGGCTCTTGGAAGGGGCGAGTTTGGGGAGGGCGGCGGCTTGCAAACTCCACAACCTCGTTTTCGAGATCCCCGTCGCGCGCCATGATCGCCAAGCATGGGCTTTTTTTTTGCGAATGCATGAGAAACAAGGTAATCTTCGCCAGATGTTGCTGTTACAAATTTCTTGGAGGTGCCGCTTCATTGTTTGACCAAATAAAAAAATGAGACAATGCTCATGGGCATGATTTTTGCAGCAGCCAGGTGGTGTGGGTTTCCTCAAGGGACAACCACACTGTTTCACCACGCAAAGCAAACGGGTCTCCAACTTGTTCAGTTCTCATTTGCCAACAAATTCTCAGCCTGTGTAAAAAAAAATGCACCCAGACCCGGCATGACTCCTTTCAGTGCATGGAAGATACATTTTTTTGGTCGATGTGTTAGTTGCAAGTGCCTTGGCAGATACATATGCCAAAATGTGGAAGCTTGCGAACTGTTTGACTAAATGCAGGGAAGAAATGTGGTCCAGGACTGCAATGACAATGGGATATGCAAAAAATGGGTCTGTTAAAAAAAAGGGCGTTGAACTGTTTATTAGAATGCCTCAAAGAAATGTGGTCTCATAGAATGCTATGATTTGTAGGATGTGTAAAAATGAGTTTGTTGAAAAGGCCTTGGAAACTTTCAAGCAGATGCAAAACCATATTCCGCAACCTTAGTTGTATTCTCCCTGTGTGTGCACCTAAATGGGAGCTTTAAATCAGTATATGGACTGGTAAAAGTGCATACAAAATGTGGAAATAAACACAAGGCATGAGAGCTGTTTGACTAAAACACCTGATAAAAATGTGGCCTGCTAGAAAGGAACGTGGTATTATAGACTGAATACATACAGTTTTGCTCAGAATAGTTTGTTAGTTTTGTATGTAAGTTGTGGATGTACAAACAAGTTGGTGCTCATAAGGATCGGTTGAGCTTGGATTCATTCATGGAGATATGCATGCTCATAACCTACTATGGTGGGTGAAAGCCAAATTTCATAACCTTTGCAAGCATCCTAACTCCTTGTGCCGAGATGCAAATTTTGGAGCAAGATTGTCGTGTGGTGGACTTGTTGTTTGTATGCTTGGGGCACCTCTAATCTAGCTTGGGGCACCTCTTTCAAGCACCACTTATGCTTTGTTGGAAAAATTCAAGTGATCGGAAGTTGGTGTGACGTGGTGGAGGTTAGATCCAGTGCATCATTGATTAACGCCTATTTGTTCTCCGGGCATGGTCCTTCTTCCCTTACCTCTCAGTGGGTATGTTAAAATTGGGATTTTTAAATACGTTAAACTTTCAAGCATTCCACTTATAACTCTCAAGCCATTATAACTCACCTACTTTAAACCATGAACTATCACCCTCGCTTCGAGATGATTTAGAAAACTCTTACCCTTCTTGATCGCTCCAATATCGTTTTGTTGACCAGACAAATTTGACTCTCCATTGATTAAGTTGACCTTCTCCTGCTTAAAATAGTTAAATTTTGCATTTTTCGGAGACTCACTAAGTACCCTTCGCAACTTTGGAAACGAGATGTGAAGTTTCATTCATGTACCTTGGTATACGAGGAGTCACCTTGATTTTTGGTTTGACCCGAAATGATCATATGACATCCTTTTGACGCTCTTATAGGAGCCCTGTTACACCGGTTTACAATAGTAGAGAGTTGTTAAAACTAGAAAGTTGGCTTTCATTTGGGACCACCATTTGAAACCCGGAAAGAGAAATCACGTTCCGTCTTCGCAAACCTCTAACATTTATACTAGACAAATGCATGGAAACTTCAGCATAGGAAAGAGCACTTTTCGAGATAGTTTGGCGAAGCCATTTTGTAGGCCCCGTTGCTTCGGTTTTGAGTCAAATTGGACCAATTTCTTCTTGTTGCTCAAAAACGTGTCGCCATTTGAAAATAGTTTACTAGTTCTCAGTCCCGTCGAATCTGATGAACTCTCCTTATATAGGGGAACTAGTAGGAGATGTCCCGTTGCGTGCTCCTCCATCGAACGTCGTCTTTCGACACATTTTTACGGGCCCTCGAGCTAACATTTTTCATTTTACAACTAGGTCAACTACGACCAAGAGCCTCAAAATGGTGGAAAATTAGCCGCGACGCAAACCGTTCGCTCTTTTTCAATTCCGTCAGTTGCTATTAACTCCTAGTATATCTGGGGACACGTAGAAAGATAGTTGTGGTGTGCGTGTTCATTGGGAGATAACCTTTGGAAGCAGTTTCTTAGCCTCTAAGCTCGTTTTGTACGTTTTGTAGCTAGTGAGAAAATGTAAAAATAGAAAACTGCGGACCCTCGTAGGGTTTCCAAATCACCCTGAAAAATTTTAACACATGCAAATAACTATTTAAAACCCTTAGTGTATCTATTGTGTGAAATAGAACTTTTGACAAAATGGTGTTTTCTCTCTCTTCCCTTCTCTTTCTCTCTCCTGGGTTACAAAATGAAGAAGAAAAATGAAATGCAATGAATACATGTTTCTAGACTTTTTATTTCGATTGGCAAATTGTAATTATTGTCTGATGTAAATGGGAAACTGAAAAATGACAATTATGATTGATTAGGTTGGATGCCATGCTAGCGAATTATCACTGATATCATGCTCACGTGGGTTTTGCAGGATGGATGATTGACGACGCAAAAGGCGATGTGTAATTTTAATTATTGTAATTGTAATTTTTATAGGTCATTGTAAAATGAATAACTGCCTAATGTAGTCTCTTGTTACAGAAAAGTTATAATTGGAATTTGTTAATATGTAGGAGATGCTAGTTTTAGGGATAACTTAGGAAATGTGCTTCTAATCATCGGTTCAATTTGTTCTTAGTTGTGTATGGCAAAAAAAAAAAAGGTTTGATTTATACATAGTAAATTGAAATTGAAGATAATATCTTGTAGTACCTTCTCAGTATTCAATAAATGACTAAATTAATTACTGGGTCATCTTCTTACCTTGTAAACTTAATAAAGAGCTTTAATGGGAACACTCAACATTAATAAATTATTCGTGCATAACTTGCCTGCATGTGTGATTCTTTTTTACCATATAAGGAATTAAATCGTAGAATGACCTTAAACTTGCACTCGATGTGACCTTCTAGGTTAGGTAAATACAACCCCTAGCTGGAGTTTACCGTCTGAGTCTTTATGTCTAGCGACATTGTCGTGAACCCATGTTTAGGAATGTCCTGGTCCCACCTACCCAGAGTATGCGGTTTCCTTCTAGATTTGGTAATCGCGAGAAGAATGTTCTCTCTTTAGGTCCGACACCAGGCTGAGTGGTGAAGATCACCTTGGAAGTCACCTTATGAGTCCTTGTTAGAAGGAATGACTAAGCGGTGTAACCTTCCCATCTGTGGAGTAGGTAGAGATATTACTCCCTTGTATCCTATTGGATTTTCGGGCCTTACGAAATTAGATCTAGAAATTAACTTCATCAGTGAATGAAATCCCTGTTGGATCCAAATGACCTAAATGAAGATCATGATATAGTTGTTCTATGTCTTGCATTCTCGTTAGTGAACCCTTTTGTCCCTCATAGATAAATGTCTTGTCTTGGGCTTGTGAAAATTTAGTGCCTTGATCTTTCATGAAAGGATTATAGGGTAAATACATTTTAACCTTAATCACACCTATAATAGAGATTGAAGCCCTGGGAGAAACTAGAATTAAACTTAACCATGTGCTTCTTTAATATGTCAGATAAGTACTTTTGTAACTCTTGTGTTTAAAACGATAGTAATAATGAGATCCTAGTGCGACGCGAAAGTAACTCATATGAGAGTAAAACAAAAATTTGAGGTTAGGAATAATGTCACTGGGAGTCCTTAAGACTTATTTTAAACATCTTCATGTGTTACAAAGAATATAAATTGCCTTGGTGCGACCAAACGTCGAGAAAACAAAAGATATACATATAAAAATCAAATTTGGAATTCAACAAATTATTGAACTATAATAATAATGGTAGCGAAATAACTATTCCGTGATCGATGGATGTTCTTGGGGAAAAAGCTATTTCAATCTATGTCTTCCTTAATCCCAAGATTCCATCCTAACATCACGTTAGGTTCACTTGTGTAACAAGGTTAAATTCTAAACTTTGAATAAGCATTTTGGGAAGCCTAATCTTAACATAAGAATGAGAGAGTTAGAATTTTGTATAAAATTTGAAGTATGGAAAATACTTATGTAAGTTATGAAGATTTGTCATAAGGGTAAAGAGAAAATTAAATGGTTGAACAATAAGTGAACTGTGAAATGAATTTTCAGAACATGTAGGTGGAAAAAGGGAGAAAATCATGCTTACCTAATAATGATCTTGGAAAGTTAGCCGTAACTAAAATACATTTAAAGTAACGATATGTCGTGGGTTCGCCGTTCCTAAAGTCACGTTTCTTGTGGTTGGGTCTTTGCTAGTATTCGTTCGTCGGGAAAAGTGTGGCATCGACGTGCCGATGTCATCTGCATGTGTCTATGTGAGTCGATGACTTATGTGATTGTCGCATGTGCGTCGAGTCCTGTACTTGGAGCCCTTGTTGTGTTGTGTGTAGCGTGTATTGTAAGTAAAAAAAATATCCTGGTATTTTACTATTGTATTTGGGTGTGTAAAATGTGGGCACTACATATGGTATTAGAGTGGAGGTTCATGCTCTCGAACCTCTGGGATGGATTGGAGTTGTGATGATTTTGCAGGATAGTGATGGTGTTTCATGACGGGTTGCATGATGGTGATGGTGTTTCATGATGGTGATAAAAAACTAGAAGAGTAATGTGTTTTAAGAGTGATGTGATCTATGTCGTAATTGTGATAGTGTGAACGCACATGAGGTGTATGTCACTTAGTGCGCTTTTGTTATCATGTTGATGTGCTGGGGATGGGAGTATTCTCTCTCCTTCGTGTGGATTCTATGAAGAGTCCACGTGTGAATTACTACTTGGAATGTGTGAAAAGAATTCTAATGTGGATGACGGGGTGTTGGAGCATTGTGGCATATTGTGATATGTGGGTGTGTCGATATGTTGTATGACTGGATTGATGTAAAGTGAATTGAATGGTATCATGATGTTTTACCATGTTTTGAAGAAATGTGTGTATCACTTTGTATGTAGTAAATGAATGTTATGTTGGGATGTTACTATGTCCATCGTATGTATGATTTATGTAATATGTAATGATTCATGTTGTGATATAGGGGCATACAGTGAGCCTATGAACCCTATTGTGTAGTGATTGCACCTTGGGTGCATAATGTGGTAAAGTGATGTATTACACCCGGTGAATGTAAGATTGTGATCTACCTGTATATAAACCATGTGTAATACGTTATGGTTGTTGTGTGTGAATTACCATTGTGTTAGTGATGTAGTTATGTGTATGTCATGGACCCTACACTAGACGACCCTAAGGGGATGAACTATCAAGAGTGTATGTGTGGAGAGAGGAGGCATGGACTAGGTTTTCATAATCTTGAGCCGAGTACGAGTGAGGAAGTGGAGTCTTATATAGACTGAAAATCCACTTCTATCTGTTTAGTATACTTCGAGCTTGCTCAGTATATTGTGGGTGCACACCACCTTAGGCTCAACTTATGCAACCTTGTGTCCCCTGCTCTTTCCTATTGGATTGTTCATTGAATAATCCTATGTGATTTTGACTATGTTGATCCTTGTGGGAGTATGGAGGAATGGTTCAGGCAGAGATGATGACAGTTACATTATTTGATTTACTCATTTCTAGTTACATGTATATTTTCACGAGCTGAGGCTCGATGTCCGAGTGCCAGCAACTCGATGAGTACCCCTTTGGTGGTGGTATGAGGCCACATAGTGATTGTGATGTGCTATTTTCTCATTACGTATTTTATTCGTAAATTAATCTTTCTCTTTTCGCTAGAACCAGTTATTTTCTTGATTGACATGTTCTTATATTTTGGGCATTTATTTGATCGTTGCATTAACATTTGGATTTTGCACTAACCAAGGCTAATTAGCCATTTGTTTTATGGTTTTAAAACTTTCTTTTCATATTTGAGGTTTTTGTAGCCTAGCCCAAGGCTTTTGATTTTGCCACTTGGCATTTGATTGGATTGTTATGTTGGTTCTAATGTCGTAATGTGTTGGCTTAGGGTCATGGGATTAACCATGGAGTGGTTGAACCTATGGACCCGCTTCGTTGTATGGGGGTACGCCCCAAGGAGTTATAGATAACTAGCGGGTTGTTGAACCATGAGTTATTATGTCACTTGGGTTGGGGGTGACGGGGCTCTATGTGCCTAGGGCCATAGGGTGACCCGGCCTCATTTAAAAGGAGAAAGGAGACGGGCCTCTATGGTTGAGTGACCTGTTATTCTTTATGGCGCTCTATGGTTGAGTGACCTGATATTCTTGATGGGGCTCTATGGTTGAGTGACCCGACTTGGTTTTGGCACTATGTTTCTTCCTCTTGGGAGGTATATGGAGATTATCTAGTGATGCTTTGGGGAGGTATATGGAGTTGTATTCTATTGCTTTTGATATATATATGGAGTTGTTTCGTGATGCCTTGTGATGTGTGGAGATTGGTATAGTGAGTTATGTGTACTTGTATGAGTCTTTTTGATACCTTGTTATGTATGAGGCTTGACTCTCCTCTTGGTCGGTATGGACTATTGGGTATTGTCTTGGCACTATGTTGGTGCAGTCATGGATTTTTGGGGCTTGTGATACCCGTTGTATATGTATCAACGTGTTGATTCTGTTGTCAGTCATATGTGTGTACTAGATCTAGGTCTAGGGCGTAATTGTTGGAAATTGATTGTTATGTGGTCTACTTGTTGTCACTCCATGGTTAGTGAAACCCTTGTGAGGTGTTACGGTCGTGAAAGTATGTAAAAGTATGCTTGTGAAAATCAGGTGTTGTGTATAACCCTGGTAGGGTGTTGTGACTGTAGTTCATGATGGGAACCCACAGGAATGAATAAACTAAAATTCTACAAAAATGAAATTTTAAAAGAACTTGAATTAAGAATAATGTTAATAGAAAGAGATTAATTAAATAACAAATAAGAGAGAACTGCCAATCTTCACAGAACCTTGAAAGTTAAAATTTCTACCTGATGTTCCTAGGGCCACCCCGTGGCCGTGATCTTGTGTTTGAAATCGTAACCTTAGAGCACCTTCGCCCATATTTCGTCCTTGTTGTTTACCATTTCTCCTTCTTCATTGTATGTCGCATCGAGGACGATGCTTTCTTAAGGGGAGGAGAATGTAATGCCTCCGTTTTTTTTTAAAAAAATAATAATAATAAATAAAATAAAATAAAAGAACTAAAAATTTAAAAAACCCGTGATTCTTGTGGGGGTGGATTAGGGAAAAGTGGAGAAGGGCGAGTAAACTCAGTGTGGCGTTAGGGTTTCATGCTTTTGGCTCTTGGAAGGGGTGAGTTTGGGGAGGGCGGTGGCTTGGCAAACTCCACAACCTATTTCAAAGATCCCCAACCACGCTGGCCATCGCAAGCATGGGCTTTTTTTTGTTGCAATGCATGAGAAACAGGGTAATCTTCACCAGATGTTGATGTTACAAATTTCTTGGAGGCGTCGCTTCATTGTTTGACCAAAAAAAAATGAGACAACGCTCATGGGTGTGATTTTTGCAGTAGCTAGGTGGCGTGGGTTTCCTCAAGGGAACCACACTATTTCACCACGCAGCAAACGGGTCTCCAACTTGTTCAAATAGATTCTCATTTGTCATAAAATTCTCATCCTTTGTAAAAAAAAACACACCAGACACTGGCATGACTCCTTTCAAATGCATGGAAGATACATTTTTTTGTCAGATGTGTTAGTTGTAAGCACCTTGGCAGATACATATGCCAAAATGTGGAAGCTTCCGAACTGTTTGACTAAATATAGGGAAGAAATGCGGTCCAGGGACTATAATGACAGTGGGATATGCAAAAAATGGGTCTGTTAAAAAAAAGGCGTTGAACTGTTTATTAGAATGCCTCAAAGAAATGCGGTCTCATAGAATGCTATGATTTGTAGGATGTGCAAAAAAAAATGAGTTTGTTGAAAAGGCCTTGGAAACTTTCAAGCAGATGCAAAACCATATTCCGCAACCTTAGTTGTATTCTCCCTGTGTGTGCGCCTAAATGGGAGCTTTAAATCAGTATATGGACTGGTAAAAGTGCATACAAAATGTGGAAATAAACACAAGGCATGAGAGTTGTTTGACTAAAATGCCTGATAAAAATGCGGCCTGCTAGAAAGGAACCTGGTATTATAGACCAATACATAATTTTTCTCGAGACTAGTTTGTTAGTTCTGCATATGTAAGTTGTGGATGTACAAACAAGTTGGTGCTCATAAGGATCGGTTGAGCTTGGATTCATTCATGGAGATATGCATGCTCATAACCTACTATGGTGGGTGAAAGCCAAATTTCATAACCTTTGCAAGCGTCCTAACTCCTTGTGCCGAGATGTGAATTTTGGAGCAAGATTGTCGTGTGGTGGACTTGTTGTTTGTATGCATTCTAACTAGCTTGGGGCACCTCATACACTGCATCATCGATTAACAGGATTTGTACGAAGTGGGTATGTTAAAAAGCTCAGAAACTTTCAAGCAACCACTTATGCTGTTGGAAAAATTCAAGTGATCGGAAGTTGGTGTGACATGGTGGAGGTTAGATCCAGGCTCATGAACCGGTTGGCGAAGTGCCCGAGCAAGATGTTGAACCAAAGCCTGCGGCTTCGACCGACTTCGTTCTCCAGGCATGGTCCTTCTTCCCTTACCTCTCATAATTCTCGTGTTTTGTTTCTCTTTTGCAACTAAATAGAATTTTAAATTATTGGGATTTTTAAATACAATTAAAATGTCTCTTCAACTCATTGCAAAACAATAAAGTGTCGTGTCGCAACTCTCGAAGCCATTATAACTCGCCTACTTTAAACCATGAACTATCACCCTCGCTTCGAGATGATTTAGAAAACTCTTACCCTTCTTGATCGCTCCAATATCGTTTTGTTGACTAGACAAATTTGACTCTCCATTGATTAAGTTGACCTTCTCCTGCTTAAAATAGTTAAATTTTGCATTTTTCGGAGACTCACTAAGTACCCTTTCGTAACTCTGGAAACGAGATGTGAAGTTTCATTCGTGTACCTTGGTATACGAGGAGTCACCTTGATTTTTGGTTTGACCCAAAATGATCATATGACATCCTTTTGACGCTCTTATAGGAGCCTTGTTACACCGGTTTACAACAGTAGAGAGTTGTTAAAACTAGAAAGTTTGCTTTCGTTTGGGACCACCATTTGAAACTCGGAAAGAGAAATCACGTTCCGTCTTCACAAACCTCTAGCATTTATACTAGACAAATGCATGGAACATTCAGCATAGGAAAGAGAACTTTTTGGGATAGTTTGGCGAAGCCATTTTGTAGGCCCCCGGTCGTAGTTTGACAAGGTCAAACTGGACCAATTTCTTCTTGTCGCTCTAGAAAATGTGTCGCCATTTGAAAATAGTTTACTAGTTCTCAGTCCCGTCGACTCTGATGAACTCTCCTTATATAGGGGAACTAGTAGGAGATGTCCCATTGCATGCTCCTCCATCGAACGTCGTCTTTGGACGCGGTTTTCTGGCCCTCGAGCTAACTTTTGTCATTTTACAACTTGGTCAACTACGACCAGTAGCCCTAGAAAATTAGCCGCCAGACACAAACCGTTCGCTCTTTTTCAATTCCGTCAGTTGCTATGAACTCCTGGTATATCTAGGGGACACGTAGAAAGATAGTTGTGGTGTGTGTGTTCATTGGGAGATAACCTTTGGAAGCAGTTTCTTAGCCTCCGAGCTCGTTTTGTACATTTTGTAGCTAGTGAGAAAATGTAAAAATAGAAAACTGCGGACCCTCGTAGGGTTTCCAAATCACCCTGAAAACTTTTAACACATGCAAATAATTGTTTAAAACCCTTAGTGTATCTGTTGTGTGAAATAGAACTTTTGACAAAATGGTGTTTTCTCTCTCTTCCCTTCTCTTTCTCTCTCCTGGGTTACAAAATGAAGAAAAATGAAATGCAATGAATACATGTTTCTAGACTTTTTATTTCGATTGGAAAATTGTAATTATTGTCTGATGTAAATGGGAAACTGAAAAATGACAATTATGATTGATTAGGTTGGATGCCATGCCAGGTGAATTATCGCCGATATCATGCTCACATGTGGTTTTGCAGGATGGATGATTGACAACACAAAAGGCGATGTGTAATTTTAATTATTGTAATTATAATTTTTATAGGTCATTGTAAAATGAATAACTCGCTAATGTAGTCTCTTGTTACAGAAAAGTTATAATTGGAATTTGTTAATATTTAGGAGATGCTAGTTTTAGGGATAACTTAGGAAATGTGCTTCTAATCATCGGTTCAATTTGTTCTTAGTTGTGTATGGCAAAAAAAAGGGTTTGATTTATACATAGTAAATTGAAATTGAAGATAATATCTTGTAGTACCTTCTCAGTATTCAATAAATGACTAAATTAATTACTGGGTCATCTTCTTACCTTGTAAAATTAATAAAGAGCTTTAATGGGAACACTCAACATTAATAAATTATTCATGCATAACTTGCCTGCATGTGTGATTCTTTTTTTACCATATAAGGAATTAAATCGTAGAACGACCTTAAACTTGCGCTCGATGCGACCTTCTAGGTTAGGTAAATACAACCCCTAGCTGGAGTTTACCATCTGAGTCTTTATGTCTAGCGACATTGTCGTGAACCCATGTTTAGGAATGTCCTGGTCCCACCTACCCAGAGTATGTGGTTTCCTTCTAGATTTGGTAATCGCGAGAAGAATGTTCTCTCTTTAGGTCCGACACCAGGCTGAGTGGTGAAGATCACCTTGGAAGTCACCTTATGAGTCCTTGTTAGAAGGAATGACTAAGCGGTGTAACCTTCCCATCTGTGGAGTAGGTAGAGATATTACTCCCTTGTATCCTATTGGATTTCCGGGCCTTACGAAATTAGATCTAGAAATTAACTTCATCAGTGAATGAAATCCCTGTTGGATCCAAACGACCTAAATGAAGATCGCGATATAGTTGTTCTATGTCTTGCATTCTCGTTAGTGAACCCTTTTGTCCCTCGTAGATAAATGTCTTGTCTTGGGCTTGTGAAAATTTAGTGCCTTGATCTTTCACGAAAGGATTATAGGGTAAATACATTTTAACCTTAATCACACCTATAATAGAGATTGAAGTCTTTGGAAAAACTAGAATTAAACTTAACCATGTGCTTCTTTAATATGTCAGATAAGTACTTTTGTAACTCTTGTGTTTAAAACGATAGTAATAATGAGATTCTAGTGCGACGCGAAAGTAACTCATATGAGAGTAAAACCAAAAATTTGAGGTTAGGAATAATGTCACTGGGAGTCCTTAAGACTTATTTTAAACATCTTCATGTGTTATAAAGAATATAAATTGCCTTGGCGCAACCAAACGTCGAGAAAAAAAAAGATATACATATAAAAAAATCAAATTTGGAATTCAAAAAATTATTGAACTATAATAATAATGGTAGCGAAATAACTATTCCGTGATCGATGGATGTTCTTGGGAAAAAGATATTTCAATCTATGTCTTCCTTAATCCCAAGATTCCATCCTAACAATCACGTTAGGTTCACTTGTGTAACAAGGTTAAATTCTAAACTTTGAATAAGCGTTTTGGGAAGCCTAAACTTAACATAAGAATGAGAGAGTTAGAATTTTGTATAAATTTGAAGTATGGAAAATACTTATGTAAGTTATGAAGATTTGTCATAAGGGTAAAGAGAAAATTAAATGGTTGAACAATAAGTGAATCGTGAAACGAATTCTCGAGAACATGTAGGTGGAAAAAGGGAGAAAATCATGCTTACCTAATAATGATCTTGGAAAGTTAGCCATAACTAAAATACATTTAAAGTAACGATATGTCGTGGGTTCGCCGTTCCTAAAGTCACGTTTCTTGTGGTTGGGTCTTTGCTAGTATTCTTTCATTGGGAAAAGCGTGGCATCGACGTGTCGATGTCATCTGCATGTGTCTATGTGAGTCGATGACTTATGTGATTGTCGCATGTGCATCGAGTCCTGTACTTGGAGCCCTTGTGTGTTGTGTGTAGCGTGTATTGTAAGTCAAAAAAAAATTATCCTGGTATTTTATTGTTGTATTTGGGTGTGTAAAATGTGGGCATTACATTTTCCATGATAATTAAGCTAGTTTTATATTTGTTCACAACTCCTATGAAAGGGGATGAGAAAATTGTCAACTATTTAGCTAACATTAGGAACATTGAATCTCTATTCGATGGTTGTAATTTTGAATTGATTTAAGATAAGCTTATGTATTTCATAATCTAGATAAATATTCATGAGAAATTCATAAACTACATCCCAATTCTTAATTCTAAGTATCATAATGAGAATGATATGCCTATTTTAACACTTTGTCTTCTCTATTGATTCAAGAAGAGAGAGTAATGGAAAAATTTTATTCACAAATATATTGCTTCTTAAACCTTGTTCTCTCATAATCATAAGGCAGCTAAAAATTAGTTTAATAACAATCCTAATCATGATTCTAATGTCATATCTAGATTTAAATCAAATCCTAAGCCTAATTTTTTAAACACAGTCAGAATTTTAAAGTCAAGTTCAATGGAACTTGCAACAAATGTGGCAAATTTGGGCATAAATAATCTGATTGTAGAGTTAAAACTATCAAGTCAGTTAAGAATGCTAAGAACAACAAGTTTAACAATCAAAAGAAATGACAAGTCATTTTATTTCCTTTTAAACACCTCATCTTTTGTATTCTGTTTAGCCAATGTACCCCACTGAACTTTTATTTCCTAGTGATACTGGTGAACATTTTCACTATAGCTTAAAATCATGGCATATATGTTAGTCAATAAAATTATTTCTAAAGCTTACTTTATTTTATGGATTATAAGTATGCATTTATTCTTTTGGTTGCTTGATATGATCTTAGATGATGCTTTGTATAAATTCTAGCCTTGTTTGCAAAGAAGTTGTTATATGCAACAACTAACATACAACAAAGGATCCATACACAACAAATGACATGCAGTAGAAGGAACTCATTCTGCGAAGAGGTCGTCTATAGCAAGCGGCATGCATCCAAAGGAGGTCACACACATACATAAAGTTGTGATTCTAAGGAGCTTGCACAACGTGGACACTACACCTAAGCTCACATGTGTTGATAGAAGAAGTAGTTATGTGAACAAGAATAATACTCAACGCCATCACCTGATTATGTGTTACAACTCAAACAAAGAACTAATTGATTTAATTCATAACTTAATAACTGGTTGATTGATGATCGATTAGTTAAGTTATGTGATTGTATGAGAACATCTATTGAATAGTTATGTTGCATACATGTAAGTTTCCATGTTGTTTGGTTAAGATATTTTACTTAATCCAACTAGAACTCCTATTAGGACTCTATCTCTTCATGCCTTTACGTAATGAAGGATATAAAAAAAGATTAATGTTGTAAAAGGGAGATAGTAATGTAGTAAGATAGGAAGATGGAGATAGATCTATAGATTGGGAGTTTTTGTATTTCTCACTTATAATATTCATGCTAATTAAATAAGAATCTAAGTTCTTTATTTTTTTGGTGAGACACAAGAAGCCTTAGGAGGGATTAACACCCAAGACGTGGCCCACTTGAGGTTTACTAACCCTCACCTTTTTTTTTTTTGTAATTCATTGTATGATTAGATTACCAGGTAATCCATTTCTTTATCTATGACTGTTTTTACATGCTTTTTCATTAGCCATAGTATTTACTTTTAGTCATAATCTAGTTCATTTTCAACATTGTTATTTCCTAATTGTAGTGATAAAAAATTTCCTTTATACTGCCCAAACATTTGTAACTATGCATACAACACTGACACTATTGAAAGTTTACGTCCTTGGGCCTGATAATTAAATGATTATAGATTAATGAACAACATATTAATTGTTGCAAGTTAATTTACACCACCATTTCTGGGGATACTACCAAGTTATAAGGTTTTTGAAGAGGTTTTTAATTTCTTAGAGTAGTTTAGGTTTCAAGAAATTTACTTCTATCTAAGCTCCCATAATTTCCATTGAATGAGTTGAGTTAGGTTATATATACACTTTGCCTAAGGGATGCCCATGGTAGATTTTACCAAATCCAAAATTATCACGAGATCTCTTCATACACCTTTGAGGATTATGAAGAAGGCATCCTTTCATTTGTACAAGGTTTACTATTAGAAGATAATCTTCCAAGTGGCGGTTCTAATGCTGATCCTAAGCGACCGAAATTGTAGAAGAAGTAAATCGAAATGTATAAAATGGGGCAGCCATATTTGATTTCCCCATCACCGACAATAATGCATCTACTACTATGAAGAATATTTCTCCCTTCGCCTTGCCCAATTTGCATGCATCAATGACAAACGACCCAGACACCTTTCTATTTGAGTTTGACGTTTTGTGCATGAGTTATGATTATAATACTAATGCACATAAATTGAATCTATTTCTTACTACACTCAAGGATGTAGCCTTGAGATGGTTCATGGGATTGGGAAGAAATGTTGTAACCACGTGGGCACAAATGAAGGAGAAATTCCTCGATAAGTACTAGGATTATTGTAGACCAAGCAACAAAGGAGGTGATGAAATCTACAAAATGGCACAAAAAGAGGATGAACCATTGGAAGACTATTTAGAAAGGTTCCTGTTTTGCATTCAAAATTCAAGGCACATTGAACTACCACCAGAATCTCTCAAATTACTCTTTTTGAAGGGACTCGGTGAGGAATACATGGATGCACTGGATCTGATAGGAGCAGGAGACATTTCAAAAGCTACTTTTGCATAAATCTGTGAAGCCTGCAAAAAGTACTCAAAAGCTATTATGTAGAGGGTAAGAAGTGTAAGATCAAGAGGTGGATCAGATGCCAAAACATTTGTGGACATATCCAAGTATGAGATTGTCAACATGTTTAAAAATATGAAGCGGGAGATTTTCAATGACATGGCCAATCAATTAGATGATCTACATGCCAAAAAGAAAAAGGAAGATGCAAAAGAAGCACTCATAGAGTACTGCCATGCATGTAGAAGGAAGAAATTTGATTGTAGATGCATATAATTGGCTAGGATTTCTCAAGAAAGGGAGGCTTTACACGAGTTCAAGATGTTGGAGACAGAGGATGGGAAAGTTTTCTATGTTGCTCAAAGAAAACCATGGCCACCAAGGCAAGGAGGTATGACACAAGACCCTATGCATTCATTTCAAAATTGGTCTAATAATTCATATATGCAGCCCCCACCTTGGGCTAACCCTCAAGGTTGGGCCCCATATCCTAACCAATATCAACAACAATGGAAACCTCAATTCCAAGGCCAACCACAACAACAATGGCAACAACCTCCTCAATCATGGCAACAACCTTGGAGAGGAGGGAAGCAATGGAACAACCCACCTCCAAATTACCAACAATCATATTAGCAACCTCATTATCTCGCGGTAAGCTCGATGCCAAACCCCCAAAACAAGTTCTCATCCAAAAGCTACCAAACTACTAGCTTAGCCTATGCCTAACCCTAACAATAAATCTTCTCAGCCAACCTATTCCACTGAATGATCTCAATACCCTACATATTCTATTGATGTCAACAATATCCATCTTCACTCAGGATGAGCACTTCCTCCACCAAATGGACCCACCATTATTGAAAATATAGAGGAACTGCAATTGTTGCATATAGATCCGATAAGGTCGAAGATACTACATGTTGATCTGCAACAACTGAGAAAAATTCCAGCAAGGGTAAAACACATGGTAATGAGCCACCATTTCTGAAAGGTTATAAGAAAAGAAGATTAACCTCAAGTTAGAATTTGATTCTAATTTTTTCAACTAAGCTGAAAGACATTTGTGTCAAAATTCCATTGATTCAAGCTATTAAGGATGTTCCCATCTATAAAAAAATGGTTAAAGATCTATGCATAAATAAATTGGTAAGAAAGAGGAAAGATTCAACTACTATGTAGGTCATTGGACAACTATATGATATCATGCTTGGGAACTCAATCCTACCCAAATACACAAATCCAGGCAGCCCTTTGTTAATGTCATAATTAATGGCACAGGTGATCAAGAACACTGATTGACTTGGGGGCAGAAATAAATGTAATGACAAAAAAATTATGGATGACTTGAAGTTATAGGGACTAAGACCAACAACCACATTCTTACAGCTTGTAGACAGATCAACAATTAATCCTAAAGGACATAGTAGTAGTGGTAGACTCTTTGGAGTACCCTGCTGATTTTATTGTTCTTCAACAAAAAGCAAGCTTGGGAGGATATCATATCATCCTAGGAAGACCGCGGTCTGAAATTGCTGAGGCATTCATAGGATGCATATATGGTATTATGATTATCTCTAATGGAAGTGGTACCAAAATCTCATGCTTTACCTCACTTGACAACCATTCAATGAAGAAGACCAAACCGTTTGGGTTAAAGAGCCAAAAGAATACCAAATCTTAGTTCAATAGCTCATGATGTTGGATAAGTCATGCATAATTGAAGGGCAAGAAGAATATGTTGTTCTTTCTAACGTCCTACAAAATAATTATGGGAAGAATGAAGAAGTAGATGGAAAATTATAGTGTATAAGTTGTCATGAGAATCAAATCCTACCACAAAGAAAGCACTATGAACGTTCTAGGTAAGAATTGCATCCTCCACCAACTTCTTCCACATGATTGTATATTGAATTTTATAAGTAACAGTATATGCTCCATGACTGATCTCTCTAAGCAAGTGGAAATTACTCTGGGCAAGCCACTTAATGTAAACAAAATGTTGAGCATGCAATAAGAGAAACTATTAATTACTCTTCTATAGAAACATAAGACAACATTTGCATGGGATTATGGAGACATGCATGGAATCCACCCTAAGCTCTGTACACATAAGATATACATTAAAGACAGCTGCAAGCCAATAAGACATCCACAAAGAAGAATGAACCCAACAGTGAGGGATATAGTGAAAAAAGAAATTAAAAAATTATTAGATGTTGTATTCATATATCCAATTTCAGATAGTTAATGGGTTTCACCCCTTGTCATTGTACCTAAGAAGAATGGAAAATGGAGGATCTGCATGGACTATAGAGAGCTGAATGCAACAACAAAGAAGGATCATTTTCCACTTCCTTTCATTAATCAGGTACTTGAAAATCTTCTTTGGCGAAATATTTTCTTTTACGGATGGCTATAGTGGCTACAACCAAATTTAGATTTCACCGAGAGGACCAAGACAACACCATAATCACGTGTCCATGGGGAACTATACGCACCAAAATTTTCACGTGCTACATTGTCGAAAAGCGGTTACAAAAATGTCCCTAATGTTGGTTCATGTCCTTTCAAAAGGTGTTCAAGCTCCTAAAACCTACTTTCACTTATATTTGTCACCTAGATTACCTTACTTAGACTTTGCATGCCTTTTCTTAGCTCCCCACTTCATTTTCCTTTGTTTTTAGCCTTTAGTGTCAAAACCGCCACCACCGCTTGGGTAAAAATTTTGTAACCGTCACCCGCACAACGCGGCGGTTTTGTAACCACCGCCCAAGCAAGGTGGTGGTCTTGTAATCACCACTCTACATTGGGTGGCGATCCTATGTGAATTTTCCATAATGGTTCACTCATCTTTTGAACGTGTGTAACTCAACTCCAGTTCAATTTTTAGACACATTTCTTAGTCAAATTTCCTAAATTTAGGCTTGATTTGTTCATGCTTAACTCCTCTTTCACTTGTGATTTTTGATTGCATAGTTAATTGCCTCTTCATGTGATGATTTGGCATCTCATTGCTGCCAAGTGTGCTTGTGCACTCTACAACTAACTTTATATAAATTGATCGCTTATTTTCAAGCAAATGGTCTAGAGAATTATTTTTATTTCCTTATAATTGTTAAGTTGTTTTATTTCTTGTTGGAAACTATATAGCCAATCTCAATTCTATTGTGATATCTTTCTTCCACTTGCATTGCTCCAGTCTGCCAATTCAAGTTGCCCATTACTCCAATGCTTTCCTTCTATTGTTTTCACTGCATTCCCAACCTCTAGACTCACGTGGATATGAGGAACTGAAAAGATAAACTGAGGGGGAAATTATCAAACAGCTGGATTTACCTTTGTTCTGTGAATTCTAGGTTGGATTTTTGTTTGATTTCCTTCATTTCTGCAATTCATTACTATTGTATCATATCAAATAGAGTAGAAATCAATTTCCTTTCATCTATGCAAGTAGTTAATTAATTTCCAAGAGGATTAACATCTTTCATAGCAGCTCCCGGTGATGGATCTTTTTCTTCTTATCCCTGTGGATTTGGAGGGAAGAATATATGTAGGAAGTTGTCTACATATCATAGATTAATTGGAAAAGTTCTTGTTTTAAATTAGTTTAGACTTAATACACAACTGCACATGTAAATAGCCACATCCGACTATTTTTCTTGTTTAGGATTTATTTGTTTAGAGTAAAAGCAATTTGTTGTTTTTGATTGTAATGTCTTAGTTTTGTTGATTTGTTTAGATTAGTTTCCCTTTTCAATATTAGAATAGATTGTTAACTTCGTCTTAGTTAATTTGGACACTTCAAACTAGTTTAATATTTAGATTAAGCCATAAGGAATTTATGCTACCCACTCATAGCCACTAAATCTCCCTTTTCCAACTCAGCTACTAGGAATTCACACTACCAGGTCTTAGTCACTGATTCTCCTATAGTTAGTCATCCACATTTCCACATTGGCTGCCCCAGCACGACCTTAGGGGGTCGAGTGCGGATTGAAGGTTGTGTGTTGATTTTCATCCGTACAAAATTGGTGAACCCAACGTGAAGGATTAATTCCTTCTTGTTTCCTTTTCTTTAATTTCTATTACCTCACCTCTCCATTTCTTCCCTATTTTGGTAGGTATTTTATACTTTCTAAAATATGTCTAGAAGAGATTTTGGTGGGCCATTTGGCTCTGATAGATATTACACCAACGTTCAACCACAACAGTCCCCTTCCCTTTCTGGATGGGTTAAAAATTACACAAGTAACGTCCAGACCTCCCCTAGTTACACTTCAAAACCCATTAGCAATGTAAGGATGGAGAAGGTTGATCAATTGTTAAACATGCAATATGGTCAAGCCAATGCAAACCATTTTGTTATCACAAATGGAGCAAGTTCTTACCACAGAGTCTTGTCAAGACCTCACATTGCCATGTAATCAACAGAAGATGACATATTTGCACAAATATCTAATCCTTTTCATCAAATAGATGATTCTTTGGTTAGCATGAAGGCTACAACCTCTAAGATTTTGAATTCCTAACCTAAGATTCTTACTTCGAGAAATACAAGAAATATAACACCGAATAATTCATGACAAGGTATCATGAGCCTACTTAGTAAAACCCTACACCACGGGAACCCCAACAAGGGACTCAATCATCTCCCAAAGATGGCATTTCTACTTTAGTAGGGAGGAATAGAGAGCTAGAGAGTGCCCAATCATCACAACCAACTCATGCAGTAGGTCAGAACATGGGATATCTAGTAGACAACAAAGGATACTAACAATGCAACATCTTGTACAACAAGATTATCCGATTTAGATAATTCCATGTGATATTATTACAGGATCTAACACACTAGGGATGGGTCCTCATCCTTCTCAATCTTATCCTATGCAAGGGTTGGTCGGAAGTGCATTCTCGAATGCCGCTCCATCAAGAAATGTGATGTTCCCTAGTTTTACACTGTTAGTCCATATCCTGGTATCATCCCACCTTACTTGCATATGTATTCGAAGTCCCCCCGATGGACCCATATGTTGTCCCTACTCCTTATGCACCATATCAAGGAGCTCCATACATTCCAAAGTTCTTATAATGCATCTTATCTAACTCCTCCTCCTCCACCTCCTCATCAAGGATCTTCGATAGTTGAATATTACGTAATGGGTACTTACATTGAGTACTTAAAGGAACCTCTTGAATTCACTATACATGGTGTCATGCTTCCATGCCCATTTCCTGATCTTCCTAAATTTAAGGGAGAAGGAGACCCGAATGCTCATATCAAGGCTTATGTTATTGCTTTATCAGGGAATTGCTTCCTTGGGATGTTGTGGTAGCTAAAATATTCCCGAAAACTCTTGAGGGAATGGCACTTTGGATTGGTACTATCAGATTCCAAAAGCTTCTATACATTCCTTTAAACAACTTGTGTCAGAATTCATTAGAGAATTTGATATGAACAAGTTGTTGTGTACTTGGGATTAGGGAGTTTCTGCATATTAGACAAGAGAAAAATGAGTCTTCCACCCATTTCATTCAAAGGTGGCATCAAGTTCTTTACTCTTCTGCAAGTGCACCAAATATGGACCAAATGGAACTTTGTGATCTCTTCCTTCATTCTCTCAATCAAGAGACTAGGAAGAAGTCCAAAAATTTCCTTTCCGTAGTTACGAGGAAGTACTAGAAGGTGCACTCCAAATTGACCAGGATGCAATTGATAGTGGTTGGAAGACTTATGGCTCGAATGGGAGACTAGTCACTCCTTCGTAGGGTAATTACCCTAATGGTTCTAACAACAATCAAGGGCCTAAGGTCTTTAACAAGAACCGTGGTGTTACAACTGATGGTGTTACTGATCGGTCAGGAAGCCAAACATTGGTAACACTAACCAAGAAAATAATGGCAATACCAATGGTAACTTGGGAAATCATGTAAGCCCTAACTCAATCAACACGGTTGATGTAAACCATCCCCCTTAGAAGCAAATTCAAACCCAAGGCCCGAACCAACATCAGAACTTTGGCCAAGGGGAAACGAACCATGGTTATAACAACCAATTTCAAAACTACAATCAAGGTTATAATCAACAACAACAAGATGCTTATCAAAGGCCGAGAAATTATGATCCTAACAAATATTGTGGTTTCCATAAGGTTCAAGGTCATGATGATAGAAATTTTTGTGATTGCAACAAGTTTCTACAAAGACTTCCCGAAAACCAAAGATAGCTCTTTGTAGACATGTTCTTAGCAAATCTGAAACAAATCCATAGTCTGACTATACAGGACCCATAGCTCCTCAGAATGCTAATGTGAGAATTTTTCGGATCCACTCCCTATGCATCCTGATAATGTCAAGGTGAATCCTCGATAATGTCAAGGATAATGAAAATATGAAGATCATGGGATTAATTGAGCTATAATTTGAACCAAAAATTAATGCAACAACTCGGGAAAATGAATAATTTCCATGAGTCCTACCTGTTTTTTCCTCCTCATAGGATGGTATTCCTACAATCACAAAACTAGTAGGATCCTATGATTTAATATTGGATTTGAACAAGACATTTTCTCGCATCTTGTTCCTTGATTTGTTGAAGAATTCCCCTACGCATCATTTTGAATTTCTTGATGCACTAGGTCTTGGTCACCTAATCTAGGTTACATCTCCTCCCAATGCTCAAATAAATCATATTGACTATAACATGCATTGTCTAGGGCAGAGTAATAGGGATATTGGGTTTATTTTTTATATACACAAGATGTCATCTGACGTTGAAATAGCCCAAAGAGGCAATTCCTACCTTATATTTACATGTCTAGGTTTATAACAATTGCATTAAGAGAGCCATAATTGATGATGGGGCTGCAGTGAATGTGGTTCCATTCTCTTCCTTGCAAAAGTTAGGATATGGAGAGACTAATTGTTCCTCCACAAGAAACATATTACGAGGGTATGACAATATTAAGGCTACTTCAATTGGAACCATAATTTTTCCTATCACCCTTGGGCCAAAACCATCTTGACATAGTTTTACATCATCGATAGGGAAACAAATTATAACATGATCCTTGGGAGACCTTAGATTCATCAAATGAAGGCTATTCCTTCTACCTTGTTCTAGGAAGTTAGATTCCTCCATTTGGGAAAGGTCTTCATCACCCAAGGGGATCCTAAGCCCTTTAATATACACTTAGAGAACCTCAAGAATAAAAGAGGAGTCCATATGGAGTATGAGCTCCCTGCGAACCAATTAAACAAATCGTCATCGTCAAACCAATTGGCTACAACCACTTGGAGTATTCTAAAGGCTGAATTTTTGACCTACCAAAACTAATAAGGAAAATCAATATTTGTGGAAACTATGTCCACCAAAACAACGATGGATATCATGAAACTCTTAGAGAGTGATGAATTGATCTTCCTCCCATTTGAACCACAAGGAATGGGTAGCCTTCTTGCACGGCCTCTCTTCCCACCGATGGTCTTGGCCTAGGTATAAACATGATATAATTAACAAAAGAGGAAGAGAGGGATGAAATCAATATGGTACCCATCAAAGCCATCCCTAGGGCTTGTTCTATTCTGAACCTTGGTTTAGATACAAACATGTCAGAAATCAAGTATGTCATCTCCATGGGATGTGATCCTATTATGCAATGAAAGTCACATAAAGTCACTATTCTTCACCAAGTTGAGCAACATAGTCATTCCCACTTATGCATGATGTGTTGAGAATGTGACAGAGAGGTTCTTAAACACCTCCTTCAATAATTGGATAAACATATATACACAATCATGGGTAGGGGTTGTAAGTTTAAACCCTAGATAACAAGACCTTGTCAAAAGAACAGAAACTTCAAAGGTTGTGTTTCTTCACTGTGTGCTCTTAGGGGTGAGGATTTTGACATCCTTCAACTCTCTTCACCTTAGACATTTCAACATGTGGTCCACCTGCATCTCCACATGTATATTACTGCATTCTCATTGCATTATCATCTTTCAACTCATTCTGTATAATTTTGTAATCAAGGAAATTATTTTCAAGTAACTCTCAAAAGCTTCTACAAAACATTGGCAATCCTTCAAATCATATCTCTTCACACATTCATGATATGATCATCAACAATTCTTATCATTCAACAAGATAAGAAATTTTTTTGACACTAATCCTACCAAGGCCTGCATACTTGGTTCTACCTATAGCTTTCTTCTAGCATAGTTGTATTTTCCCATAGTCAATTCTAGAAGCTTCATGATGTCATATCTTTCCCTAGAAAAACATCTTTGGTACAAAAACATTCTAAAAATTTTCACCCAGAATGTTTGTTTTCCTATCTCAACCTTTGGTGTTGAGCCCTCGCATCTTACTAGTTGTGTGGGGTTGAGGCTAGGGCAAGCTTTCCTTCCCAAAATCACAAATTAAAGCTCAAAAATTAACAAAATAGTATATATCTCAAATCAAAAATCAATCAAAATTTTCATTTACACACTTCTTTTCCCTACCAACCTTTGGTTTTTAGTCTGCACCTCTTACAAGTTACATGAGGTTGGGAAAGGAAAGAAGTTCCCTTACTCTGCCTATACCTTGTCCTCGGTGATGAGACCATGCTTCCTACTTTGGTAGCACAGGCAAGGTGTAGGGGTTATTTGAAAATAAACTAATGAAAGTACTTTGAAAATCTTAAAAATCCCAAGAAAAATGAATTAGATGTGCATGTTCCAAAAGAGAGTTAAAACCTTAAAACCAGATTTTGTCAATCAAGAGGCCATCTATGGATCTAAGTATAGATAAACTTACGAAATCACATGTTAGGTTGTGTGATAAACTGTATGTAGGGTTAAGTTGTGGGTTCCCAATTGGGTTTATGTCAAAATCTTGTCTTTCTCTCACCATTACCATCTCTATCAAAGCCATACAATTCGACATCCCTCCTGGCTCTCGGTGTTGAGCCCTCGCATCTTATTGGTTATGTGGGGTTAGGAGTGGAGTGAATTCATTTTATCATCATATCATTATTCATCAACATTTCCAATAAACAAAAAGAAGTACTAAACATTACTTGAAAAGCTAAAGTTCAACATTACATTGTGTCTGCATAATCATCATATATCAACATTACAAAACAAAAAATAAAGAGTTTGTTATGTTAAGCATACATCATCCACTTCATACATTCTAAAAGCATACAAAACCGGAAGTTCTAAACATCTAGAGTACACATGCGAAGTAAACCATAAGTGAAGATAACTTTATGTGAAGAATAGTCCAGCCAAAAAGAGATATATGTATTTATCATGGAATAAATTTTCATCTGATGCCATTCCATGTAGGTGTGGTCAAAACACTCACAAGGAGCATAAAATCA
This sequence comes from Taxus wallichiana var. yunnanensis, assembly GCA_018340775.1. Lineage (NCBI taxonomy): Eukaryota > Viridiplantae > Streptophyta > Pinopsida > Cupressales > Taxaceae > Taxus > Taxus wallichiana. Next base: position 446,774,633 of record CM031243.1, on the reverse strand, counting down.
TAAAAATATCCTATATGTACCTCACAAAATGGCATCAAAATAAATAAATAGGCCTATGGCCTATCCCCCTTAGGTGTAGTTTTTCAACACTTTGCATTTTAGGTTTCAAACAAATAATTGAGAAAAACTAACCTTTTTCCACATCGTTGGGTTTCTTGGTCTCGAGCCATGATCACCTCGTCATAACGATTGCTTTGACTACACTCTCATTTGAAATGGTCACCGTGGGCCCAAAGCTCAAAAATCGCCAATATGATATGTGCAAATGAATAGGAAAATGAGTTGTTTTGATATATATATATATATATATATATATATATATGTATATATATGTATATATATATATATATGTATATATGTATATATATATATATATGTATATATGTATATATATATATATATATATGTATATATGTATATATGTATATATATATCTATATATATATACATATATATATATATATATATATATATGTATATATATATATATATATATATATATATATATATATATGTTGTATTTTAACTTCGTTTTAAGTGTATGTGACCACAAGGCTGGAGCGTTGGCACAGGTATATTCCTACCCCTACACAAATGGTAAGTCCTCTTGTTGTTTTGATTTAGCATTTATTTTTTGATATTTTATCTATTTGTACTTGATTTTTCCTTTCATCTTGTAGGTAGTGGGAGCTTAGATGGTTACATTTCAGACAAAGGTAGTCGGTATAGCTTATAACTCCCCATTTGGGAACACCATACTCGAGACTCTACGTTTTATGCCTCTTCATGGCTAAAACACTTCTCCGAGGGGGCAATATGTATGCACCCAAATTTTCACGTGCTACATTGTCAAAAACGTTACAAAAAGGTCCCCAATGATGATTCATGTCCTTTTAGAAGGTGTTTGAGCTCCTAAAACCTACTTGTAGTTTATATTTGTATCCTAGATTACCTTACTTAGCCTTTACATGCCTTTTCTTAGCTCTCCACTTCATTTTCCTTTGTTTTTGGCCTTTAGTGTCAAAATCACCGCCTACTTGGGCGGTGATTTTGTAACCCCCACCCAAACAAGGTAGCGGTTTTGTAACCGTTGCCCAAGTAGGGCAACAGATCTTGTAATCGCCGCTCTGCAGTGGGTGGCGATCTTGTACAAATTTTCTAGAATGGTTCACTCATCCTTTGAATACATGTAACTCAACTCCAGTTCAGTTTTTGGACACATTTCTTAGTCAAATTTCCTAAATTTAGGCTTGATTTGTTCATGCTTAACTCCTCTTTCACTTGTGATTGTTGATTGCATAGTTAATTGCCTCTTCATGTGATGATTTGGCATCCCATTGTTGCCAAGTGTGCTTGTGCACTCTACAACTAACTTTCTATAAATTGATCGCTTGTTTTCAAGCAAATGGTCGGAGAATTATTTTGTGCTTCCTTGCAATTGTTAAGTTGCCTTCTTTCTTGTTGGAAACTACATAGCCAATCTCAGTTCTATTGTGCTATCTTTCTTCCACTTGCATTTTTCCATCTGTCAATTCAAGTTGCCCATTGCTCTAGTGCTTTCCTTCTATTGTTGTCATTGCATTCCCAACCTCTAGACTCACATGGACACGAGGAACTGAAAAGATAAAATGAGGGGAAAAATTATCAAACAACTAGATTTACCTTTGTTATGTGAATTCCAGGTTGGATTTGTTGTTTGATTTCCTTCATTTCTATAATTCATTCTTGTTGTTGCATATCAAATAGCCTAGAAATCAATTTCCTTTCATCTACAAGTAGCTAATTAATTCCCAAGAGGATTAACATCTTTCATAGCAACTCCTAGTGACATATCCTTTTCTTCTTATCCTGTGGATTAGAAGGAAGAATATCTGTGGGAATTTTTCTACATATCATAGATTAATTGGAAAATTTCTTGTTTTAAATTAGTTTAGACTTAATACACAACTGCATAGGAAAATAGCCACATCGACTATTTTGCTTGTTTAGGATTTTTTTTTAGAGTAAAAGCAATTTGTTGTTTGTGATTGTAATGTCTCAATTTTGTTGATTTGTTTAGATTAGTTTCCCTTTTCAATATTAGAATAGATTGTTAACTTCATCTTAGTTAATTTGGACACTTCAAACTAGTTTAATATTTAGATTCAATCAAGTAGATCAAGCCATAGGGAATTTATGCTACCCGCTCATAACCACTAAATCTCCCCTTTTTTGACTCAACTACTAGGAATTCACACTACTAGGTCTTAGTCACTAATTCTCCTATAGTTAGTCATCCACATTCCCATGTCGGCTACCCTGGCACAACCTCGAGGGGTCGAGTGCGGGTTGAAGTTCGCATGTTGATTTTAATCTGTACAAGAACATTTGCATATTTTGTTCTTCCTTTTGGTTTGTGCAATGCACCTACTACATTTCAGCGAGTAGTTTTGAGCATTTTTTCAGATCTAACCAATGACTGCATGGAGGTATATATGGATGATTTTATAGTACATGGTAATACTTTTGATGAAGCAATGAAGAATCTAGAAAAATTTCTTAAGAGATGTAAGGAGCATAACTTGTCCTTAAGTAATGAAAAATGCTACATGATGATGTCTGAAGGAATAGTGTTGGGGCATTATCTATCATCTGCTAGAATTTAGGTAGATCCAATAAAAATATTTGTGATTCTAAATATGCCAACACCAAAGAAGCATAAATATGTGAGGAGCTTCTTGGGACATGTTGGGTATTATAGAATATTTATATAGGACTTCAGTAAGATTGCAGCACCATTATTTTCCCTAGTGGGAAAATATGTTGCCTTTGAGTGGACTAAGAAATGTGAGATTTCATTCCATAATTTGAAGCAAATGTTGACTTCAACACCTGTGTTAAGAGGACTAGATTGGAGTTTTCCATTTCACATTCATATTGATGCCTTAGATCACACCATTGGATCTATTCTAGTACGAAAGATGGAATTCTAAACTATGTAATCTACTATGTCAAGTAAGAACTTACAACATGCTAAACTCAACTATACAGTCACAAAGAAAGAGTTCTTAGCAGTGGTTTATGCTATCAATAAGTTTAGGCACTACATCATAGGTTATCTAGTATTCATTCATATTGATCATGCAGTAATTAAATACTTGATCAACAAACCAGTTGTAAGCATCGAATAATCATATGGTTTCTACTCTTGCAAGATTTTGATGTCACCATTATGGATAATATTAGTAAGGACAATGTTGTAGATAACTTTCTTTCAAGAATGGAGAATAATAATGAAGAACAAGTAGTGGATGACTCTTTCCCAGATGAGCACCTATTTTCCATTTCCACTAGAACACCTTGGTATGCTGATATAGCTAATTATTTAGTCTCAGGTAAGACACCTCCACACTATTTATATTCTGAAAAGAAATAGATTGTTGAGAAAAGTGTGATTTTTTCTTGAATATCTGGTTCGCTATTTCACACAGGAGGGATAATGATATGAGGAGATGCATAGATGATGAGGAAATATATGATATCCTCAAAGCCTGCCATAGTGAACCGAGGTGGAGGAAAAATTTCTGCAAAAAAAGAACAACACGGAAGGTGTTGAAAATAGGGTATTACTAGCCTACACTACATAAGGATGTAGCATTATATACAAGAAGGTGTGATAAATGCCAAAGAATGGGTAAGCCTACCAAGTCAGATGAGATGCCATTGCAACCTTAGTTAGTATTATAGCCATTTGACAAATGGGGTTTGGACTTCATTGGTCCAATAGATCCTAAATCTCAATAGAAAGAGTACATTTTGGTGTGTATAGATTACCTCACTAAATGGACAGAAGTGAAAGCATTTCCAAATCAAAAGAGTGAGAAAGTTTTTAAATTCTTATATGACCACATTTTCACAAGGTATGGAGTACCAAGAGAAATTGTTACAGATCAAGGTACACACTTCACTATTGAAGTTATTTATGATCTAGCTAAGGAATATGAAATCAAACATAGGAAGTCTACACCTTATCACCCCCAATCTAATGGTCAAGTTAAGGTAACAAACAAGGAAATAGAAGTCATCTTGACAAAAACTTTTGTACTCCATAAAAGGGATTAGGTAGACAAACTTCCAGAGGCTGTTTGGGAATTCAACACAACATGGAAGATAACAATAGGATTCACACCATTTGATATTTTATACAATAATATTGTTGTTCTCCCTATTAAATTTGAGCATAAGACACTAAGGACTACACTTGAACTAGGCATAGATTTGTCTGAATCTCAAAGGTAGAGGATTCTCTAACTCAATGAGTTGGATGAAATGAGGAGACAAGTTGTGCATAATACGAAGTGGTACAAAAGAAAAGGATCAAATGGCATGATAGATTCATCAAGACAAGACAATTTCAAGAAGGTGATTGGGCTCTCTTATTTGACTCCAAGTATAAGGACCACATGGGAAAACTCAAGACAAGGTGGCTAGGCCCATATGAGATTGAGAAAATATTTCCTAATGGGGTTGTGAAACTCACCACCATAGATCTTGTGAGATTCAAACTACTAGTGAATGGTCATAGGTTGAGGTTGTACAAAAATCCAACTGATAGGAGCACCTTCATGCAACAATTTAGAGGAGGTCAAAATAGGATGGAGATGAGAACATCAAAGTTAAGGTTAGAAGTTAAACATGTTGGTTCATCTTCTGAAGTTGTTGAAGAATGAGATGTTCAGTGGCCTTGGTATATTTAGCTTTCGAATACTCCAAGGGTGAATAAAAGTGATGTGATCAGCCCTCTTGGTGTTCAACACCACTAAACTAACATATTTTGTTTTCTTAGAATTTTTGGTTTGTAGGATTTGGTGTATTTGTTCAAGGAGTGCATGGTCTTTGATAGAAGGAGATGATGCAAAGACTAAATTTCCACTTGCAGTAATATGCAACAAAGCCTGTTTTATTTTTCTATTTGCAAAAATTATGATTGCATGGAGAAAATAAGGAACAAACTACACATGTGATAGTGATGAAGATGACTGCACCATAAAAATTCAGTCTTCCCTCTTCGGGAATTAATTGATTTCATTTAAAATACCTTCAACACAATGTTGCATATGCTTGCATCACTAAAAATAGCATCTACAAAGATGGCACCTCAACATGCAACATCATGATAAATTTACATGCAGACGAAGGCACAAATTACAACAAGGCACATGTCATCATCATCCAACACATATCTTGAGATAAGTGCACTCATTTCACTTTAATAAAGTAGTGATAGAATGATTATGTTTAATTAATATTTATGCCATATCATGAATGACTTTAAATAGAAATTATCGCCACTATCTTTAAACCCTATGAGTTGTCACTCCACATCACCCCACTCCGTCACACCATGTCACCTCACACATTTGCAACATTCAAATGAATTTAATTCATTTCCTTCTTGTGTTGTGTGTGATTCGGTCATAAAATTAAAAACACAAATACTCCAAAACTTTACACTCACTCGAATTCTTACATCATTACTATAAACTATGAGATTTTTCCTCTCAGAGCTAAAGGAGTTTATAGAATTTAGGATGGGAGGAAATCTGATTCACCATGAGCCTACATACCATTTGTAACTACGCAACCAACCATAGATATTGCAGTATTTTGAAGATAGCAGATGGATGGGGTATATCAATAAGTTTCAGGGTTTCCACAAACCTATAGTAAAGTAATTTGTTGCTACGTTCAAGGATAGAGAGGCTATTGTCAAAGGTTAAGCAATGAAAGTAGACAACAAAAGTTTAGCTATAATCATAAGGCTTCTGCAAAAGTTGAGATGTTCCCTAAGAAGGAAAACCCATATGCAACTCGACAATAGTTTGGTGATGTAGATGATAACTTCATGACTGATAGACAAGGTACATTTTACACTTCTCTGAAACCATTTTGGGTTGATGTTGCCAATTACATTATCAAATACTTTACCTACGAGGGTAGATACTCCAGATTGAATACTGTCCATTTTAAGTTGTTGAATCATTTGAAGAATGGTGTACATGTTAATGTTCCCAATTTCTTAAATGAAAGCCTGAAAAGAATGAGTAGAGATTCCTAGAGGGGAAGGTCAGCTTTGTCTCACCATTGTCTTATCACTTTGATTGTAAAACATACACTAGAAAGAGAACACCCTGCATTGAAATGGGAAGATTTCTCAAGGGCCAAAAATATTGATGAGTTATTGTGAAAAGGGAAGAAAAGATGAAGGAGCATAGGAATTTCCTCCACACCTTCATTTGAACCCATTGCTTCCACCTCTAAGCCTGTAGAAACCCCTATTTCTGAGAAACCACCATCTCCAAAGAAAAAAACCCTCGGCCCATTTCTTCGAGAGGATTCTTGTTGCAGAAACCCTCCTTGGAATATCTACACCTAAATCATCTTCATCCAAGGGAAAAATAAAGTCTTCTAGCACAACCCCTAAGATGCCTAGACGATCACATAGGCTACATACCAAAAATCCCAAAACCTCAAAGCATAGGACACCTATCAACATCACACTTTATAGTGATGGAGAAGATGTTAAAATAGACATTGAAAAGGGTGGTGTTGAAGTTACATGTGATAAACAAGACTTGGAGGACATCATGACAGATATGGACAAGAATAAGGAAGTAGAATGTGGTGAGAAACCTACCTAGGAAAGCCCTGTTGAATAGATTGAAGTTCAAGAAGAGGCAGTTCATGCTGGGAAACCCATGAGAAGTATGAAGGAGAATTAATTGCCTCTAAAATTTAAGATACGACCCATGTAGAGAAGATAGAGGCATTTCATTAAAAAATAGTGCTTGAAACACAAACCGCTGAAATGGAAATTAGGGATGATTTACCTGTAATGTTGAAAAACTATAGAACACATTGTTCATAGCATTGACATAGAAAGCACCACACGAGCATTATGAAATATTTCAAGAGGATATTCTTTCACTTATTAAGGATAAAGTTGAGAGCATACTAGAGATTGTTTTCCCATTGTTTCCACAAGCTAACCTGCAGCCACGTTATCATCAGATAAGTTTTCAAAGAACCACCAAAACCAGCTTATAGAAACATCTCCACTCAGAAAACCTTGTTAGATTATTGGGTGCATCAATTTGAAAATTATGTTAATAGGTTACAGGGAAAATGGGAAAGGGAGAAGGAAGAATTAATCTTCTAACATTAGCATGACCTTGAAGAAAAGGATAAATAGCCCAAGGTAAAGGACAAGGAAAATGAAAGACTCAAGAAGAGGTAGGAAGATACCATTCAAGTGACCAATGACATACTCAAATGCAGGCCACCTTCCAACATTTATGTCATTTTATTAAAGGAACAAATTTTACAGTTAAAGCTTACATGTATTAATTCAAACAGTAGGTTTGATATAAGTGGATCCAAAAGTTTCTTCGAATTTACTGCAAATGCCTCATGAAATTCAATTGTTGTTATGTGAGTTGTACATGTACAATTATGCCTTGGAATATGAAAGAGACTAGATTCTAGTACTTTACATTAGAGATGTTCCAATTAGGGCACTATGCTCTTATTTTAACAATGAATTGTACAGAGAGAAGTAGATGGAAGAGTACAAGAAATTGTCAAAGGAGCAACCATTAATGATCAGGGGTGAAGCTGAAAATACAAAGGAAGCTATTGAACAAAAGTATGGAAAATACATGGAACATAGGGAAATTAGATGTTGAGTGTATCAAATGAGGGATGAAGCTCATAATGAAGCTAGGGATCACATTAAATTCAATGGCCAAGAGATAGTACAGGCCTGCAAGATGCACTTGGCAAGAAATGTCCCCTAAAATGCAAAGAAAATAAATGCATTCTTATCATAATATCATTCCAACTTTTAGGAGGATAAATACATACATTGAAATTTCTAAAGGATGTGGAAAAACTTGGTTTCCTATTGGTTATTATCCACCAATTTTCCACTATCCTATACCACATTGGTTTGGAAACAAGGAACTAGATGAGGACATACATGATAGGATCATGGAAAGATATAGAAGGAATGCAGGTACTTCTTCACCGAGCCAAAAGGAACATCTACACCAACTGACTTCAAGCACTTATGCAACATCATTTAGGTATATCCTAAGCCAGCAGAGGTACCTAAAGAATCTTGAATGAGGACATTCAAGATGTTAAGTTTGGGGGTGTGATGAGTCATTTTATTTCCTTTTTAAACACCTCATCTTTTGTATTCTGTTTAGCCAATTGTACCCCTGAACTTGTATTTCTCGGTGATACTGCTGAACATTTTCACTATAGCTTGAACTCATGGCATAGATGTTAGTTAATATAATTATTGTTAAAGCTTACTTTATTTTGTGGATTATGAGTATGCATTTATTATTTTGGTTGCAATATGATGTTAAATGATTCTTTGTATAAATGTCAGCCTTGTTTGCAAAGAAGTTGTTATATGCAACAACTAACATGCAGCAAAGGATCCATACACAAAAATTGACATGCAACCAAAGGAACTCATTCACAGTGAAGAGGTCATCTGCGGCAACCGGCATGTAGCCAAAGGAGGTCACACACATACATAAAGTCATGATTCTAAGGAGCTTTTACAATGTGGACACTACACCTAAGCTTGCATGTGTTGATAGAAGAAGAAGTTATGTGAACAAGAAGAAGACTCAATGCCATCACTTGATTATGTGTTACAACTCAAACAAAGAACTAATTGATTTAATTCATAACTTAATAACTGGTTGATTGACTGATCGGTTAGTTAAGTTATGTGATTTTATGAGAACATCTATTGAATAGTTTTGTTACATGCATGTAATTTTTGGATTTTTTGGTTAAGATATTTTACTTAATCCAACTGGAACTCCTAGTAGGACTCTATCTCTTCATGCCTCTATTGTAATGAAGGATATAAAAAGGAAATATTAAAGTTGTAAAAGGGAGATAGTAATGTGGTAAGATAAGAAGACAGAGATATATCCATACATAGGAGTTTGTTGTATTTTCCACTTGTAATCTTCATGTTGATGAAATAAGAATTTGAGTTATGTTATTTTGTGGTTAGACGCATGCCTTATGAGGGATTAGCACCCAAGGCAAGGCCCACTTGCAGTTTTCTAACCCTCTCCTTTTGTTTGTTGTTTTAATTCATTACATGATTAGATTAATAACAGTCCATTTCTTTATCTATGCTTTATTTTTACATGCTTTGTCATTAGCCATAGTATTTACTTTCAGTCATAATCTAGTTCATTTTCAGCATTGTTATTTCCTAATTGTAGTGATAGCAATTTACCTTTATACCTCCCAAACATCTGTAATTGTGCATACAACACTAGACAATATTGAAATTTTATGTCCCTAGGTCTGATAATTAAATGACTTGTAGATTAATGAACAACATATTAATTGTTACAAGTTAATTTACACCACCAAGAAATATCAAAATCAAGCAAAATCAAGCAAATGTGATTGAGGAGTCTATTGCTTTGTATACCCTCTCATCATAAAATTTTAATGAATGGATCTTGATAGTGGTGCATCTAGGCACATGACTTGCATTTCTGGAATTCTTTCGGATGTTGTCAAATGTGAAGAAAACATATATCTAGGAGATAACTCCATTATTAGATCTCAAGCTTGTTAATATGTTAAGTTGTCAAATGGGTTGATTAGGAATGTCTTGTATGCTCCTCAATTGAAAAAGAATCTTTTGTATTTCTCTCAGCTAACTAAAGAAAATTGTGAAATTATTTTGTTGCAAGATATATAGTATGTCAAAGATAAGTCCAATAATGTTATTGCTTGGTATTCAGAAAAATGGCTTGTATATCTTTGATGGTTTTGTATCTGAGTCTTGTTTTTCTTCCTCTTCTAGGAATGATATTAAACTTTGGCATGAAATACTTGGTCATGTAAATTTCAAAAGCTTGTATGATATGTCCATACTGAATCTTGTTGTTGGTCTTCCAAAGATAAAATCAGATTATGAAACATATGAACATTTCCTACATGGTAAGCAGCATACTGAACCATTTCACAACCATCATGATCCCAATTATTCTCAGTTATTAGAACTAATTCATAGTGATGTGAGAGGTCCACTTGAGGTTCCTTATCTTAGTGGAGTGTTGTATGCTATTTTATTTAATGATGACTTCTCTAGAATGAATTGGTATTATTTTATCAAAAAGAAGTCTGATGTCTTATATAAGTTTCAGAAATTTAAATCTTTAGTTTAGAATGCTTCTAATCTGAAAATTAAAATAATTAGGACTGATAATGGATGTGAATATGTCAGCAAAGAGTTTGATAAGTTATGTGTGTCATGTGGGATTCAAATAGAGTTGACTACTCTCTATTCCCCTCAACAAAATAGCATTGCAGAAAGAAAGAATAGAATTGTCTTAGAAAGGGCTAGGACTATGATTCATACTTCTAATGTGCCTAAGTTCTAGATCTACTTGAAAACATAATAAACTTATGATCTTGAAATATAACCATGCCAAGAAAATGATTTAGAAAACCTAAATAAGTCATTTCAAATTGTTGTTTTAATCTTTCTTTGATCATAATAATTAAATTTATATCACTACCAGTAATAAAAAGATCATCAACATACAAAACAATAATGATAATATGATTATTTTCAAATTTGACAAACAAATCATTATCAACACAACAGATTAAAAAAGCCAAGATCTTGAAAGAAACTATTAATTTTAGGATACCAAGCTCTGGGAGCTTGTTTAAGACCATACAAAGACTTTTTAAGCTTACAAACATAAAGTTCTTTACTAGGTTCTTCAAAACCTTTAGGTTGACTCATATAGATTTCTTCTTTTAAGTCACCATTAAGAAAAACATTTTTAACATCCATTTGGTGAATTTCCGAACCATATTGGGCAGCGATTACAAGAAGAATTCTAAGAGTGCTCATCTTAACTACGGGAGAAAAATTCCCAACATCTTCAAGACTAGGTTTACGAGTGAAGCCATGAGAAACCAACCTTGTATTAAACTTTTAATTTCTCCTAAAGAGTTATTCTTTATATTATACAACCACCTAGACCCTACAATTATTATTTTAGAAGGAGGAAATCACTCCTAAGTATTATTTTTAATCAAAGAATTATCTACTTGAAAACATGGTTTAGGATCTACTCCTAATTCTACTTACGGATATGTTTTCAAGTAGGGTACAGTGACATCACTTGGAGCAGCAAGAAGTAACCAACAATGTATATTTCTTCTACTAAGGTCGTATAGAAGTGATTTGAAATCTACAAAGGAAGATATGTGGTTGAAAAGACTATTGGATGAACTACACATGGCCATCAAAGGGAGCACTACTCTTCTCTATGACACCCATAGTTGTGTTGCTCTTGCAAATAATCAAGTTCAGCGTCAAAGGACCAAGCATATTGAGTTTCATATGCACTTTATTCAAGAGAAAGTCCTGAATCATGGTATTGTTTCGCTCTACTGAAGATCAAGTTACAGATATCTTCACCAAGCCATTATGTGTTGTGAAGTTTTGCAAGTTTCGTGCCTTGTTGGGCCTATCATATTTTCCATTGAGGGGAGTGTGCATGACAATGCCACCTCTTAACAGCTGTTGTAAAACTTCCTATACTTCCTCCATTTTATAATAAGTAAATGTGTCACATTATGTGAAGTTACTTGTAAATCCCATTGAAGCTTTAGTTATGGGTATGCCTTAGTTTATAAAAGGCTCCATAATATGATGTAAGTCTTCATATGTAAAGCACTTATCTTAATAATTTATGTATGGGAAGATCTGTTGATTTCCCTTATTTGCATGCTATCCTGAATCATTGTTGTTGATTCATGGATATGTAAATCCTTTTGTAGAAAAAGGTAAAATTGGCATGTCTTGTTTTGTTTTCCCCACTTAACATTAAGGGGAGTGTTGGGGTGTTAATGTCAAGTGGGGATACCATTTGGTGGACCACCACTTAAATAGCCCCTTGTCTTAAATATTATTTTTAATAATCTTAGTCGGTCTTCATAGCTAAAAGAGTGGAACGGTATGACCAACCACCCATCCTATTTATATAGGATGATCCCTCATGGGATTGGGATCAATTAGATATATCTAAGATGATCAAGCTAATATTAAAGATCAAGATAATTAATGTGAACTAAAACTACGAGACAAAGGTTTGTTATTGTGTCTATGAGACCAAGGAGTGAAGTGGAAGTGTTGGGTTAAAGCTATTGAATTCTTAATAAAGATAGTGCTTTATCAGTGGAGTTTTTTTCCTTTGGGTTTCTCCACTTAAATATGGTGTTATTTGTCTCTTGTTCTTGTCTATTATTTTCTTTCAGCTCTTTCTCATTAAGCTCTGTAATTCACTATTTATTTAAGCTAATTTTGTGTCTTATTTAACTGCACATCATAATCTATAGTCTTCAAATTTTTAATGGTGGAACTGTAATTTGTCAATTATATTTCCCTTAATAAATCTAACAACCAGAACTTATCATAAAGGATCCTCCTAGGCCTAAGCATAAACCAATATAATTTAACAAATCTATCAATAGGTCACATGACATCTTACTTATAACCATAGATAAGGAGTTAATTCAACTACCATCTAATGACCATCATCCCCCTCACTTTGTCTTGAATGAGCAAAGGGAAGGCCTTTTTGTAATTTCCATTGCATTAATGGAGATCAACACAATGATTTTTATGCATTGGATCATAAACTTAAGTTAATTGAGGACAAAGGCATTATCACTTTTGAGACACGTCATTCAGAAATTTCTAGTCTACCTCCTCCATGACATCGGCCTACGAAAGTGTTAATATCACTAAGTATTCTTACTTTGATACATCAAGTGATGGTTTTCATGATGAAGTTATTCCTCCATAGGGGAAGCCAACACCCACAAACAAATGGCTTGGCATGGAACATAATTTTACACCAAAATTTACACACATGAATCATACAACTTCTTTAGCATAATTTGTGACATGCATGGTTAAGATAAAGCATCCTATTTTATTTGCACCAAATACATTTTCAATCTCTAGATTAGTTGCTTACACCTAGTCCCACTTGATTTCTCCATCACAATGCTTTAATTACCCATATACTAAACTCATTATCTATGTCTCTTATGACTACTACCCTATCACTAAGTACCTCATGACATATATGAGTGTCACCCTTCCTTCTTTCTTAAGAATAGGTTTCCTCTCCCTATATACTCATGAAATATTATGTAGAGGCTATACATGAACCACTCATTATGTTTTCTCATCACTATGAGCCCATCAATAATCGCATCCTCAATTCCTTAAATACACTTTTCTTCTAATCATGCATGTATTACACTTTCTTACACATCGTAAATCACATACCAAATGTAACAATCCGTATCCATAATCTAAATCTTACTAATGTGCACATCATAACATCAATTGAAACACAACCACATTAGAGAAAAATCACATACATATAATAATCATAATATCACCACATACATATATCCATCTCATCAACTATGACATAAATACTATAACCATTATGTCAAGCACAATTTTTGCACAATTCCAAAATCAATCTCAATATATATTTAGAAAACATCGTCAATAAAATATGCCAAAGGCATCACCCTTCATGCATTCACTCATCATCATCATTCCTACTCTCAATAGGAATAGGAACTTGAGAGCTCAAGGCTCGTCAAATACCACCATGGTATTTATACGATGACCTCACTCGCTAGTGTGTCAATCACTCACATAATGTGGCATTATCTTCAAATGCTTGTGCATATTGAGTATGGGACTCCACTAATATTGTCAACAAATTTTTCACTAACTCAGTCCCTAGTTGGTGATGCAAAGGATAGTGACAATCAACAACCCATGTAATGAAATTACTTGAATAGTTCTAATTATCACCAAAGCAATAGAACACCAAATAACACAATTTTATAGATAAATGATCTCAATATTAAAGTATAATAGATTAGCCACTTCGAGGGGGAAACCTCCAAAATATACAATAAGACTCAAATGCACAATAATATGATCTACTACTACCTGTTAACCCCTATTTATACTCTCGTATGTTATGGCCATCCCAAGGCTGACCCACCCATGATAATATAACATATATGAAAGAGATACATAATGATATGAAGTTATGATAGCCACAAGTCAGCTATATACATCAAATGTAATATATATGATTAAGGGTGTAGCATGTCATTCCCCTTCAAAGAAACATTTTTCCCAATGTTGAGAAGTTCTGGGTGTTGCTGCAAGAACGTTATATCTTCCCATGTTGGATCTTCATTATCCATATTCTTCCACTTGATCAAGTACTCAGTAATAACCCGTGTCCTCAATATTTTAGTGCATGTTTGAAGGATGCATTCAGGTTCCAATATGACTCTCCCCTCCTCATTGAGCTTAGGTAACATTGTTTGGGCTGATACTCTCTATCCAATTAATTTCTTCATGTAAAAAACATGAAAGAATAGATGTATTCTGTTGTATGTGAAAGTTCTAATTTGTATTCTACAATACCAATATTTTTCAATACTTGATAGGGGCCATAATACTTCGGTGAAAGGTTGTTATCCTTTTGTTGTTGTTTCAAATACATTTGCTTATATGCTTGTCAACACACAAAAACCCAATCACCGACTTTGAAATGTATTTTTGTATGATGTTAATCAACCTTCTTTGCTTCATGCGGTTTTGTGCCATGGCCAAGTTCTCCTTAAGACTAGAGAGGACCTCTTGTTGATATTGAATGTGTTCTTCTATTTCTCTAGCCCACGGTTGTCCTCTCAATGATGATGTGATGTATGGTGGATGTTGCCCATAGAATGCCAAAAAAGGAGACATTTTGGATGAAGTGTGGAAGGAAGTGTTATACCAACATTCTGCAAGTGGCAGCCATTAGACCCATCTTGCTTGTTTATCTGAGGTGAAGCAATGGAGATTCCTCCAAACTCTTATTTACAACTTATGTTTTCCCATCAGAGTAGGGATGATAAGAAGAGCTACGAGTTAACTGAGTACCCAAACATGAGAATAAATCAGTCCAAAAATTACTTGTAAATATAGGGTCTTAATCACTTACTATAATCTTTAGTGTCCCATGAAGCTTTTGAACTGTTTCCATGAAGGTTGTCGTTACCGTGCTTGCTGCAAATGGGTGTGACAAGGCACAAAAATGAGCATATTTGGTGAGTCTATCCACCACAACCATGATGACATTTTTTTCCTTCGATTTAGGCAATCATGTGATGAATTCCATGGAAACCTCTTCCCACCGCTGGCTAGGAATAGATAGAGGTTGTAGAAGACCTGGGGACTAAACTATTTCACCCTTATTTTGCTAACAAACCATGCATTCTGCCACAAATTTTTGGACATCCCCTTTGATCCCTTCCTATAAGAAATCTTGTTTGACTCGATGATAAGTCTTCAAGAATCCAAAGTTCCCCTATTGGAGAAAAGTGAAGCTTAGATAGAATCTTATTTTTGAGAGTGGAATTCTTACATAGGTATAATCTATCTTTATACCGTAAAGCATCCCCTTTCAATACAAATTTTTCAGACATGCTTGGATCATTCTAGAGATTATGAATGAGGTTTTATGTAGTTGGGTCATTTCTCCATTCAAACCTTGCCTCATCTATCCAATCTTCTTGTAATATGAATATGGCACATAACAATGCTTTGCAGTTGATTCATCTTTCCTCGACAAAGCATCCGCGACTACATTCTCCTTCCCTTTCTTATAGATAATCTCAAAATCATATCCCAACATATTTGAGACCCATTTTTGTTGTTCTTCATATGATAAATGTTGCTCCAAGAAGTATTTTAGACTATCATGATCTCTCTTCACTTTAAATTTTCTTCCTATGAGATATGGTCTCCATTGCTTTACTGCATGAAGTATTGCTCGAATTTCCTTCTCATAAGTTATCTTTGAAATATTCTTACCTTTGAATTTATGACTCAAAAAGGTAATAGGATGGCCTTCTTGCATGAGAAATGCCCCCATACCTAAACCTGATGCATCGCATTCAACAATGAATGTTTTGGAAAAATCTAGAGTAGCCAAGACTGTAGTGGTGCACATGGCCTCCTTTAGCCGCTCAAATGCTTTGGAGGGATCCTCATTCCAATGGAATGAGTCCAAATAAAGTTATGAGAGGTGCTTCTATTCTTCCATAATGCCTTACAAATCTTCGATAATAACTTGTAAGCCCAAAAATTCCTTGTAGATTCTTTAGGATTTTAGAACCTTCCACTCCATCATGGCTTTGATCTTATTACAATCCACTTTAACCCCTTCATGAGAGACAATGTGACCCAAATATTCAACCTCCTTGACTCCAAAATAGAACTTAGAGGGCTTTGCATAAATTTTTTGTTGCTCAAGGATTTCCAAAACCTTATTTACATGATGTAAATGTTCCTCCCATGTTTTGCTATAGATTAATATATCATCAAAAACACTAAAACAAACTTCTGGAATGACTTAAAATGGAATTCATCAAACTTTGAAATGTAGAAGGTGTATTTGTGAGTCCAAAAGGCATTACCAAGAATTCATAATGGTGTTCATGTGTGTGAAAGGAATTTTTATGAACATCCTCATCCTTGATTCTGATTTGGTGGTATCCCGAATGAAGATCAAGATTTGTAAAATAAATAGCACCATGCAAATCATCAAGCAAATCATCAATTATAGGAATAGGAAACTTATCTTTGATTGTTTACTTAATAATTTCCCTATAATCGGGACACATGAGCCACATGTCATCTTTCTTCTATACCATCATTACTAGAGAAGAATAAACACTCGACTATGATGGATGATTCTTGCTTCCAACATATTTTGTACAATCTTCTCAATTTCACTCTTTTACACATATGGGTACCTTACCTATAAGGTATGATGTTAGGCGATTGGCTCCTAGTACTAACTGAATAACATGATCATGATCTCTCTTTGGAGGTAATCCCTTTGGCATATTTTCAAACACAACAAAGTGTGCATCCAACACTGCTTGCATATCTAATGGTATAATGTCCTTAGAATGATGCACCTCCAATGAAAATAGTTGTGCCAAAAATCCCTCTACACCCTTTTTTAGCATTTTGTGCATCTGATGAGAGCTCACTATCTGTGGAGACTTTTCTCTTAAGCCTCTTAGCTCAAAATTCCTTCCTTCAGACTAAAATCACATGAACAATTCTTGGAAGTTCATCTCAATGGTTCCCAAATTGGTAAGTCATTGAACTCCTAACACAATATCTACTCCTCCCATAGAGATGGCATACATGGGGCTATTTAGCATGTAATCTCCCATGGAAAGCTTAATGTTATGGCATTTTCCAAAACAATTAACAGTACATCCATCAAAGAATCATTACTTGACATTCAGAGCTAGATAAATAAAACAGTTTAGGCACACTGCTAACTTATGATTGATGAAGTTGTGAGTACTTCCTGAGTCAATCAACACTGTGACCCTCTCTTTTTTAAGAATCCAACCACCTTGAGGGTTTGGGGGTGTTGATGCCTGAAATTTCATGGCATGAGATTGTTGGTTGGGGATCTCCTGATTCCTCCTCTACCTCAACCAAGACCTTCGACTATGCATCTTCATCTTTCTCTTCATCTTAACTAGGCCCATCAATGTATAACAATTTATTTTTAGCACATTTATGTATAGGACCATATTTATGTCACCAGTTAAAACATGACCCTTTTAATCTATTTTCTTCAATTTTTTAGGTGTCAATCTAATTGGTCAAGGGAGTGTTGGGGGCAAGATGTTGCAATACTGGTATTAGTGAAATTTTGTCTCCTACTTGAAACAAATTTTTCCTCTTCCCTTCGTACCATAATCATAGAATCAGAAACCTTATCAGGATTAAAGATATGCACCTCATGCTCAATTTGATCCTTAAGACCCCCAAGAAATAGGTCATTTAGATTCTCTTCAGTAATATTTTCCACCTACAGAGAAAGGTTTTGAAATTGATGAATGTAATCCTTAACAGATCATGTTTGTCTCAACTTTTCTAATTGGCTGAAGTAATTCTCTAACACACTAGAACTATAGTGTAATTACAACTCTTCAGTGAAGATTTTCCATGTAACATTGAGACCACTCTTCTTCCTTTGAGCACATAACCATCAATACTAGACTAATTGATTAGGTTTGAGATACAAATATTTCATGGTCACCTTTTGTCCTGATGAAACCTGATGTAGTTCAAAGAAATTCTCCATCTGGTTGATCCAATTGAGTGGATCCTTTCCATAAAACTTTCACATATCCACTTTTGGAAACATATTATGGGCCTGCAAAGTGCTCGTATTTACATTGGGCATGCTCGAAGATCCACCCTGACTCATGTGTCTATTATTTTGAACTAAAGATCCACCTTGGTTGATAGAAGTATGATTACCCATCATATGCATACTGAATTTCTGCATGAACTCCTCCAATATTTTTCCAATCCTATCCACATCTTCTTTGTTGGCCACCCGAGATTCGAGGTCTCTCAGGTTAAACTCAAGTTGGCTTACCTTATGGTCCTGTCAAGTAAACCCTAACCCTGAGGAATCTGTAACTACCTCTTATGTCTCCAAATCCTCAACTACTATCTCATCCTTTTCTGGTGTTGGACCAGGAGTAATGGGATTCATTTTTCCTCTTGTGGAAGGCCTTGCCATGATGCCCCAAAATAGTAGGATTTAGGGATCAAGGTAAAATTTTAGGGTTTGGGATTTCGATAATATTTTGGCCAAATATAAAAAACTTAAATAAAAAACTCCAACTAATTTTTTATTCTCTTTCCGAAAAGGTAACGAACTTGGAAAATTTTCACAATTTGCAACCTAGGGAATGATTTTATTAAAAACCCTAAATTTGTAATAACTTTTGTAAAATAAATCAAAAATTCAGACATTTTCAAGGAACCTTACTTGGAATGTTTCTCAATTTAGGTAGAAATATCCCCAACCAATTCTATGTGGTTTGCAAGATATGATAGAAACAAAAAATTAGGGTTTTTTCCCTAATTTTGGCACAGATCGCAACTCTCATACCACTTGTAATGAAATTACTTCAATAGTTCTAATTATCACCAGCAATAGAACACCAAATAACACAATTTTTCAAGTAAATGATCTCAATATGAAATTATAATAGCTTAGCCACTTCAAGGGGGCAACCTCCAAAACATACAATAAGACTCAAATGCTCAATAATATTATCCACTACTACCTGTTAACCCCTATTTATACCCTCCTATGTTATGGCCATCCCCAAGGCCAACCCACCCATGATAATATAATATATATGAAAGAGATACATAATGATATGAAGTTATGATAGCCACAAGTTGGTTATATACATCAAATGTAAGATATATGATTAAGGGTGTAGCAACCCATCACACTATTATTAACAATCATTTGCAAACAATAGCCAAATTTTCACTTTTTCACTATTGCCCAAAGTTGCATTTCTTCATCAAAACCCATATATAACTGACTCAAAGCTTACAAAAACTTTATACCATCTCTAATTCACCAAAAAATCATGTATAATAGCTTGAATAAGTATCAAACCTTCACTTTCACTTTCGCTCTCACTAGACCTCAAAATTGCTTCTAGCCCTCTAAAAGCTCTTTCGATGTAAAACTCAATTTTCAAGGAATGAGATCTTATTGGTAAGATTTTCCAGTACCCATTTATCCTTTTAAAATGTTTTCCAAGTTTCATAGACCTATTCCACTCATGTGCAATGATATTCCCTTTCTATCGTTTTTAACAAGGTCTCCTTTTAGCCCTTCTAGCACACAAGTCTCTCGTCTTTAGTGAAAACCATAGACTTTCAAGGAAAAGTAATTATGTTTCCTAACAACCTTTATTTAGTTCTCTCTCTCGGATAAATCTCATCCTCCTACTCAAAGTATAGTATTTCCAACACAAGTTGTTTCGCGTCTTTAGGTCTTAACTAGGTCTTGTTATGGTTTAGTTGCCTTACTTAGGGTTTCCAACATTTGAACTATTTTCACCCTTTTAGTCTCCATCCACCATCTAAAACTCACTTGCTCATATGCTTCTTAAGGTTCATTCACATTAAATATTCTTTCTTTCTAGTTTTCCCACCTTTGGCTTCTCAAAGCTTCCTACTTGGTTTGAATACTTAATTATCTCCTTGCTTTGGTTTGCCTTCATCAACATTTGAAATACCTTATCAATCTAATCTTTGTTGTCATGAACCTTTCTCTTATTTTATATAATTCCTTCATATGCTTCCATTAGCACACTCTTACCCCTTTTTTCATTAGTTCTCTTAGGATCCCCTCTCAATGTCATGTATAGGATAGTCAATTATCAATTCATTTGATGTATTCTTCTTGAATTCATTGGCCTTCTTAGGGTTCAAAATATCCTATTAGACTCACTACCAAATTAGTCTCCACAATTTTTTCCTATAGTCTTATCAAACTTTTTAACTGTCAAGAAAGATCACAACTAGAGGCAACACAAGAGATCGGTGCTTTTAAAATAAACGTAAAAGAAAGAATTCCTTAACTAATTCTACAATTTTAGTGTTTGTTTCAAAGTTTCTTTTCAATAAGAGAGCAGTCTTGACAAGGCACGTAGAGGCATTCTCCATAACTAGATATCTCAAAAAAGAAGAATGCAGAAAATGAAATAAAGTATAAACCTATAATGAGTTCATTAAAGTAGAATGAAAGGAAACTTAAACTGTGTATGCTTGTTCTTGGCTGAGTTTTTCCACCTCTTGTCACTTAAGATCTTTTACTACCTTAATTCAACTTCATCCTAAGAATCAACTTTACGGTACACCATTTCACAAGTTTATTAAATGGCTCTATTGACCTAAGAATCAACTTTTGTTATTTTAAACTCTCTTAACAGGTATTATTATACAATGATTTGCATTGTTAGGGTTTTAGGAAAATTCCTTAAGTATTCCACTCTGAAATTAATATCACAGCTTTATTACATGCCCTAGATCATATGTTTAAGATTTCAATATTTTTCATTGGTTAATTTCCTAGTTAGATCACTTTTTCTACGTCCAAAACCCTAGGCGGGGTCTTACCCTAAGATACTTAGGTTTTTATTATCTTTATTCAACACTAATTTCAAGGCTTATCAAGATTTGTCTAACTAGAGCTATACCTCTCACATCCTTCCCAAAACCCTATAATTCATTCACTTCTACTAATTTATTCGGACTAACAAATTCATGGAGTCTCAATCTCGACAGAGAAAATTATTTAATCGTTTCTTGTTCAAGATTCTTCTTGACATTCATGATCCTCTCCCTTCATTTAATCCATACACTTACTTCATCCCTTGACATGTTTAAACTCATCATCATCATCAATTCCACATGAAATACTATATATCGGTATTTTTTTCATGACCCTAGTTCTCTATTCTTGGCTTAAAACCTGTCACTTCTCAAACATGGCATATCATACACAGGTTCCTAGATCACCTATCAATTCCATACATCTCTTGATTCTTTCTCTTTTACCTCTATCCCCGCAACAAACATGCTTGAATCAACTTATTTTTTCTCTAGTCCCATTCTTGAGGATTGTTAGCTATCTCTACTAGTCAAGACACCTTCATAGATTAACATGCAAGAGTATAATTCACAATTTCAGACCCTTATGTTTCCATGGCCTCAAATTACTAAGTTCAACATCCTTCTAACAAGTTTCCTTCATTAATCATTTATCCAATTCATTATTTAATTTCCAAATTACGCTTTTATCTTGTACTACATTTTCATACCTTACATGACCAAGATTGTGTCTTCACACTATCATCATCAAGACTCCTTCTAACTCATTTATTCACCTACAACACCTGGACTCTCAGTCATTTATAAGGAGATTCATTCAAGATAATCAAACACTAAACTAAAATAAACCATGATACACAGTTTTATCAAATATAGAGAATCTTTCATAAGATCATTCATGCAAGATACAAATCTCCAAAAGCCTTCAAGGCTCGAGTTTACACCTCCCTCTTCTTCTTACACACTCATGGATTTTCTTAATTTGAATACATTCTTAAAATCATGAAAGATTAGGAAGGTAGTTAGGGTTATTAGCCACTAACTCATCTAGGAAGGTCTAACTACATGAGTTAAAGCCTAGTTGAGTCCATGAGAACATGTCAAAGGTGTGAACAAGTCTCATGACCCATATAACTCATTTATTACCCTATTACTAACACCTAGGCTTAAGAACTACAAACTAACAAATTTGAAATTTCAAATATGAGGTTTTGGAGGGAAACCTCTTATTCCACACAAGATGAGTCCAAATGGACTAAGTACATTACAAAACCTTGAAATTAACTACACACACCTAGAAAACTAAAACACAACCAAAATTAACTAACTACAATGATGCTCTTACATCAATTGGGTATCTAGATTCTTCGTACACTCTACTCTCGGCACTCATCCTACTCACTCTACAACTCTATGCATGTGGCCACCACCACTATGAGTGGATCAAATAAATATGATTTCTCAACCACTATATCATCCACACGCTCTAACATATGTTATGTCACCACATCCCCCAAAATATTACAAATCAATGCCCATACAAATGCATCTACAATCATGGTTTAATAGGTATCACTGCAATCATCAAGATATATATATTAATACCTAACAAATCAACAACATTATTTTTATCTATCACTAATAAAAACCAAACATCGAGATAATACTTGCGATGTGTAACAATTGTCATTACAAAGATCTCTGCATCGGGAGCATATCTCCATCCCTCGCGCCTCCACCCATGAGTGGAGACATCCCTACACCGCATGTTTCTCCACGTGAAACATCACCTCCAAAATCACTTGACCACAATAGGAAATAAAAACACACATTTCGTCACATCGTCTACCACTTTGTGTATGTTTTAGTGCAACCTACATCATCCTAATCACTCATTACAACCATTGGATCTACTTCATCGCCAAGTAGGGGCAATAACTTGGCTAGGTTTGGCCCTAGCTAAGCCCCCTCTCTAAAAGTAGTATGGGTCAATTTCCTCCATAGATACGGTACTAGAGGAACTGTTTCTTAATTCAAAATTTTGAGTCAAGAATAGTAGAACTCATATAGAAATAATTCCCCTTGGTGGGAAAATCGATCCTCTAATCACATGGTACACCACATCATCACATCTCCTTAACATTCTTTGGACACCCTTTAAAATCCATGTATGGTCTCCAAATGATATCACATGCTCTTATCCCTTCCAACATATATTTATAAGTCGTCATATCAAACCCTCACCACTCTGGCATAATCCATCTCTCATTCTGAACCTATGGATGTTCCCAAAGATAGACAAGGCCCACCAATCATTGTATAAATGTAATGTTCTCATAGGCCCATACATGCAAAAATGTCACAGTTGTTATGCCACCACCATGATTCTCTAATGTGAACTTGTAGAATTCCATGTATAGATGGGATAATATACATTGACCCAATGCATATCATGTATCATGTTCCTCTATATCTTAATGCATTTAACACATCCTATATAATATAAACACCCCATTGTCATCTACTACCATAAATGAGGCCAATAGTACACAAATATACTTCCAAAACCATGGAACACTAATGATCATCACATAGAGCTCTCCAATATCCCCATGTACTAACCAAAATATTACTACCTCGCTGATATGGTATGAAATGCCTTAAGGCAACACCTATACCCTCTCACCTACAATAAATAATTGTAAAGTCTATTAAACATCCTCCATTGTAATAATCATATCCCATGTTGGGAGCCAAAATGTGTAATTATTTGTATTCCACCACTCACACAATGTCGTGATCAAATGCATATTCAAGGGAAAATCCCCAACATGTCCACATCTCATAATCTGGTCCTATCTAACATATCCCAATCTGCATTATCCGTGCCCAATGTAAATAATGTCATCATGTTTCGGCCTCCCCAAAACTCGTGTACATGAATATCTCTCCATAAAAACATATATAATACAACCCAAAGATAATATTAGTGCATCTAATTGTGCAAAACATTATCATCCATCAATCAAATATATGGTTTCATTAATATATCCTAAAATGCGCAAACTTGAAAAATTTCACAAAATCACGAAAACCTATCATATTTTACAAAAATCATTATTAATTGCACTTACCATCTCATGGGTTGTCGTGTCTAAATATTGTCTCCCGCCTACTCAAACCGTGATCACATGGCCTCTCTAGCTCACATCTTCCCAATATCAAAGCTCTTATCACACTCAATCACAATCACCAAATGAAAAGTACTTTTTACTTTTTAGTATTACTATTTATAGCAATAATTACTTGTGACATTAAGTGACCTAACTTATTACTCACACTAATGCTCCAATCATGACATTACAACTATACGAGTCCATATCTTGGGCCCTATTCACTTTGGATTTACACGTCGTTTGCAGCATCGTGATCACCTTTTTACTAATTCTCGCATCAACACATAACTACACTACATCACACACCCTATACCATTGTGCACAAGTTTCTCTCCATTAAATCTAAATTTGAATATTGTGTGCACATATTGGTCCACCACCCTTATCTATCACTTTATCGATATTTGAACACACTTCCTAGGTCTTTCTTCTCTATCTTACATGGCCTTTACAATAGTTTCACCTACTCACTTTTTCCTCAAGCGACATTGTTTCACACTCTTCCATTCATTGAAAGGTGGAAAATCTATAGGCCAACCAAGCATGGCCATATCCTCTTACTCTCTAAAATCAACAATCAACATCCAATGGATTGGCCATATAAGGTCATCATCCTTTACATACATTACACATGATTCAAGCAAGGTTAGTTCGGCAAGACCAACCTTCTCTCTTTTCACACAGCTTTAATCTAATTCTCTTTTTAAAAATTTCCCTTATTTTTAATAGTCGTCTCCTAAAAATGATTTCCCAAAAAAATTTCCAAAAATGTGTCTTTTGTTGTCATTATCCCAGAAACTTGGTGTAACATAGCCACAAACAAATGGGCAAACAAATGTTGTAAATAAAATATGTATTTATCTTCTAAGATGTTTAGTTAGAGATAAACTAGGGACATGGGATTCAATATGGCACAAGAAAAGTTTACATATAATAATTTAATCAATATAATTATATGGAAAACACCATTTTAGATTTGTAAGGTAATAGTACAAGAGGAGTTACGAAAATATGATTCATAAATAGTGAAGAAGCTAAGGATTTTATAGAATATATGTATGAACTGCACAATCAAATATACAAGTAGTTGGATAAAATTAACACATAGTATAAATATCATGTATAAATGAAGAGAAGACAAATTGATTTTCATAATGGAAACATGGTTTTAGCACACTTATAGAAACAAAGCTTTCCCAAAATTTCATGTGATAAGTTGAAGTAGATGAAAATAGGATTACACAAAGTATTATACAAGTTTGCATCCAAATCATATGAAATGGATTTATCAAATGGTAGAGATATTTCAAACATTTAAATGTGGTGGATTTGTATCCTTAATAAGAAGAACAAAGTAGTTAGAAATCAATTGAATCTGAATTAGAAGAGTTAGTTGATTGGAGAACATAGGTGCCAAGAAAGTGCATGAAGAGGCAAAGAGGATAATTAATACAAGGTTCAAGACACCACACAACATGGACTACAAATAATATTTGTAAAAGGAATGATAACCAGATCATGCCAAGCCAAGAACACAGATGTTAATCAAACATCACGATCAATAAGATGAAAGTAATTCGCTAGAATAACTTTACATAAACCTTTGCAAACAAATGAGCAGAAATATCATATATTATTATGGAACTCAATGAAATACAATGAGAATGGGCCTTGCTTATATATGCAAGGAATAACAATCTAAGAACCAGTCAAGGTCGTAGATCAAGCCATAAATCATGGAAAGAACTAGTCATCAAAGAACTAGTCAAGTCCATAGATTTATGAGAGAACTAGACATCAAGGATCTAGTCAATACCATAGATCTAGGAAAGAACTAGTCAATACCATAGATCAAGGAAAGAACTATACCTAACAACTAGATAATATCTCCTAATATCTAAATAAATAAAAAGAAATATCCACACACATAAGTGGGTGAGAATAAATACAATAAAGGTAAATAATGTACCTAGGTGAACATGAGCTAAGGTAAATACCTACTCTAACAATTTGGTCAAGTGGAAGGGAAAAGATATTGAAAATGTGACATAGATCAATGTAGTTGAAGTAACAATACATGGCATTCCAGAGCAATAAGTGATGTTTATAGAGCTCACATAGGAATGAGCTCATGAAATGTTTTTTCTTATTCGAGGTGTATGATGTAGGAGCATTTGAGTTCACAAGTCATGCACATCAACCCAAAACACAATTAGATTTTATTTTCATGTTTCCATATTTATTGTAATTTGCAACATCCAAAGGATTTCAATAGGTTCATTGAATCTTCTACACTTCATAATATATTTCAAATTTTGTGTGAGCAAGTATTTCAATAACAAAATTTTGAAATGTGTTTCTCAACAAAAAGGACTAGCATAGGAAATGTAGGCTTAAGGTTCATCATGACATCTCCATGTATGCATACGTCTTAATATGGATGACACAATATATTATATGTTTGGCATGGGGTTGGATCATTTGGTGCAAGACTACCATTCATCACCCTTAGATTGGTGCACAAATAAACACTTATTTTGTGTGTGGTATAACATATGTTATCTTTAGGGGTTCACATCGGAAAAAACAATATTGAACTCAAAGGTGTGCATCTACTTATGAAAATACAAATCCATGTGAGTTTGTTTAAGAAGACATGTCAATATTTACTTGTAAGGCCAATAAGTAATTGTATGTGCAAGAGCGTAGTGTGTGTGTTATCTTAATGAGCACAAAAACTCAAAATCAAGTTGTTTAGTGCATCAAGGAAGAAGCCAAAGAGAATTCATCTAATCCATACTTGTAATTATTAAGGTGACTTGTATTCAAGGATTTTTATGATTACAAAGGTGTAGAGGGAACATGTTGGAGCTCAAATGTACACCCTAGATATGATCATGAATGACCAAGAATTTTGAGGCAACATGGGACTGTCTCTCAATTGTGGGACCTACGAACTAAGACAGACCTCCGAGAGAAGGTCAGATTCCTCTACCTATTTATAATGCTAACACTATGATTCCAAGGGACCAAGGTGAGAAGGATATGCATAAGGGAAATCCTAAGCTAAGGGAAGGCGATAACACCAGAAAGAGGGTCGATCACTCTCCACAAAGGTGAAAGAAGGAAAGAAAACGTGGGTGAGAGGGCATAAAAGATGTGCCACAAACAAAAACCATGTAGATATGGCTTTCTTCACAAAAAATCACATGAAATAGATCCTACAAGTAAGAAAAACACACAACATGCCAAGAAATGCAAACAGAGAGGCAAGGAGAAATAAAATGTGAGACCATGGCAAAGAGATAGCCACAAAATCTGATTTTATTACTTAAGGGATGCACAATTGTCTACATTCATGGCAAAAGGTGAAAATACATTACAGAGACCAAACTCAAGGTCTGAAACCCGTGGAAAGTTGGCCACCATTTTGACATGGTGTTGTTACAACAAAAGAGGGATCTCTTTTTATGAGCAGAGATCTTACATTTATAGAAAAGAAGGAGAGAAGAAGAAGAGAAAGAAAGGGAAACTTGAACTCAAATTTCCAACCACCAATAACAGACATTAAATTCTCTATGAAATATGAGTGTGTCTAATTATCCACTGCAACACGTTATTTTTCTTGATGGAGAAAAGATGGGCACCCATACTGCATTAAATGTCGATAGTTGTACCACCTGGAAATGTATCTTTTTGCATGTTGGATAAGTCTTTCACCTTTACGCATATCTATCCTCAACAAAATTAAGATGGCATAGAGGACGCTGAGATCTTTCCATCGATATAAGGTTTGCAAAATCATATCATCCGATCGAAAGATATGGCGATTTTAGTCTCCCGCAGAAAATTGTCATTTTCCTTTTATACGTGACTTTCTCTTTTCGATTACGCACAATTTTTCTCGAAAGAACAAGTGCAAATCTTAACACTAATGCAATTGATTTTAAATAAACAATCTCTGTACATTTCTATCATTCAAATAATACATTTATATAGGGAGATGATTCCCTATAAATTAGGAAACTGTTTTTTGCATGCAAACCAAAGACTACGTGAGTTTGAAACTCACTAACAATGTTTGTTATATGTTGTTTTATTATAACTATATAACAATTATTTACCAACTAACATTTACATAATAATAATTACTTCACGTAATTATTATTCACTAATACACAAATAATGGAGCACTAATAGATTGATTTCCTAACATTCCCCCTTAGTGTGAACATGGGGAAAACCTGCCTTTGTACTTGCACTTGCTCATGATCTGGTGATTTTCACAGGATGATCACAAACCTCAAGGATGGTTTTGCAAATGATTGACCACAAATCAAGAATGGTGGTTTTACAATTGGTTTACCACAAACCACAAAATGATGGTTTTACGAATGGATTACCAATAACCAAGAATGGTGGTTTTGTTATTGGTTTACCACAAACCACAAATGAAGGTTTTCAAGTGGTTTACCTACAACCACATCATGATGTGCCAAGTACTATCATCAACTCTCATCACATCTCACTTGCAGGGAATAATATAGGAAAATATGTTGAATTTTGTTGCTCATACACACAAACTGAAAGTTGGAAATGGAACATTGGATCATGTTCCCTCTCCAATGTCAAATTTCCACTTATTCAACTAGGAACACTGCAAACTGAAGCACACTCAAAAGCATATACTCGCACTATATATGCCACCACATGTGCTATGCGGCCTCATCGTCGGTGGTATCGACAAGAGGACGTTGCATGTCCTTCATCCTCTTGTGCCTCCATCCTCTTGTGTCATGCTACTAACTCAGCCGGATGTGATCATAGTTTTAAATTACAATTGACGTTGGATTCCAGCGAAAATGCATTCGTGAGGCAATTTTTTTATTTTTATAGACTTTTGACATTGACGCTATGACTAATTTTGATGACAAGTGACTTGACACATTTTTACTCTTAAGAAATGAACAAAAATGACCACAAATGAAGTGACAATTTTTTTTGACTCGTTAGACTTTGAACTTTTGACAACTCAACTAATGAGAGAAAATTTTTACAATGACCAAATAAAAAAATTGACTATATAGAAAACTACTTGACTCTCATAAGACTCTGTAAACTAGAATTTAATATACGACTAAAATAGAGAAGACAATCTAAACACTCTTATACATGATGTTGAACATGGACATAATAATAAAGGACTTTAGACCATAATTTAATTTATAGACCCAAAAAATTAATAGATTAACAATAACTTTGAATTGACCGACCTAGTTTCTCATTTTCTTGTATTTAGAGCCACGTGGTAATACTTATCCCACTGGCTTGGAGCTTGAGGTGGATGGGAGACTGTATCTCTGATTTCAAGATCAGGATCTTGCAAAGACATAGAGTCCAATGCAATGAGCCAAATAACTAGTGAGTAAGAGATTATGAAGAACTCGTCTTTCGTCCAAAACTAAGGTCTATGTATAGTTGTTGGAATGACGCATGGAATTTGAAGAAGACACGTATGGAAATCATAACAAGTTGGTTGATGCCACGTTTCTTGATTAACTATCGTTGCTAGGTAAAACTTTGACTGCTTCCAATCGCATTGCATAGTTATGGCTCTACTCCATGGAAATTTCCTCACATCATTGTATGCTTCTTGTAATTTCTGTTATATCTTCACAAAGGGAAAAGATAAATCCAATGAAATTTTATCTATCAAGGAAATTATTCAAACAACAATATATTTCTATGCATATGATGGTTGTGCAGACTGCAATACGTCCTCCTATTTTAATGCATCAGCAGATTGCATCCGATCTAGTGTAAAATTGGTGAATTGATATACATGCAATTAGATCTGCATCTTTCATATGTAAAAGTACATCTCTGATATAGATCTACTTATCTCCTCTTTACCGCAAATCATGCATCTATACACTGAACATAGCTAAGTTCTTAGCTGGAAAAAACTTTGAGCAGAACTTATTACGCATATTTAATGACACATATCCAGGGGTGAAATACCAATATGTCTGCCCCACAAAAAAAAAAAACTTCCATCATAAGCTTTCGAAATTCTCGCTTTGATGCTAGATGAAAGAACAGGTGTAGATCTTAACACTAATGTAATTGATTTTAAACCAACAGTTTCTGTACATTTCTATCATTCAAATAATACATTTATATATGGAGATGATTCCCTATAAATTAGGAAACTGTTTTGCCCGCAAACCAGTATTACGTGAGTTGTTTGAAACTCACTAACAATGTTTGTTATATGTTGTTTTATTATAACAATTATATAACACTTATTTACCAACTAACATTTACATAATAATAATTACTTCATGTAATTATTATTCACTAATATACAAATAATGGAGCACTAATAGATTGATTTCCTAAAAAATTTACCATTGTGGCTTTTCCTTGTGTTCTACGACTTTACTAACTCTCTTCTTCATTCCACGGCTCATTGGATTTTATTTTATCTGTGGCTTCGTTCTTTGTCTCGCGGCTTCTTTGACTTTGGTGGCTTTATCTCCTTAGCCGCAGCTTTATCAATCTCTATTTTGACCCACGGCCTCTACTAGTTTGGCATGGATTTGAATCATCATTTGTGGTCTTTGTTCTTTAACCCGCGGCCTTCCACTTTGCATTCATTTCTTGTTCAAACTTCGATGGCATTTCACCCTTGGCCGCAACATACTCCAACTCTTTGCGGCCTTTACTCCAAGTCCGCGGCAATCCAAGTTGTTCTATTTTTGCAAGGGGTGTAAAAATAGACAAGAGAACATTTGGGCCTTATCTTGCATACTACATTAGGACACACTTAATTAGGGAGGCTTTAATGAATTTTGTTTGGATAGCTTGTATCTTTGAGACAATATTGTAAATAGGTGGTGTTTAGTTCTATAAGGACTCGCCTTACGCCTAAGCGAAGGGATTCGAGAATTGGCTAGCAAGAATTTGGATTTGATGCTCTTAGAATTGTCATTGTTATAGACTAGTCTAGTTTGTTTCTAATCAATCCACTCGTGTCAATAGTAATGTTGTGTCATTTTATCTCTTCAAGATTATGTAGAGACCATATTTATTATGATTGGTCTCATGTTGTTGTAAGTAGTTGTTTCTTACAGATTATCAATAAAGTGTGTTAATACAATTACTTCCATTTTCCTATGTTAGAGCTTGGAACTCAAGTCACTAGACTAAGCTCAATTTCCTTTGGTTATTAAAAATATATTTACTTCGATGTACAAAAAAATGCAAGTTAGTCTAGAATCATGTTCGTTCATCTCCTTAACCGCAAATGCATCAAAGCAAGGGGCTAGGTTGGTTGGTTACAACTATGCAAGATGGGAGTGACATGCTTTCCTCCAAGATCAAATGTTTGATTTTAATATTTATTTGTATATACTAAATGTCTCAATATTTTTAAGATTATCATGTAAATTATTAATTCACATAATCTAGATAATGTGAGGTGGCATGTAGCCTTCACCTTTTTGTCTTATTAGAGATATTCCTCATTATAAGGAATATTGGAGTTATATTTCAAATGTAACTCATTTTCCACTTTGAACCTACTTTTCTTTGCTTCATTAGAAATAATGACATTAGGCTTACACACTTAGAATATTGACCAATAAACTTATTATTCTCTCTTCACTCTATTTCAAGAGTGATTGAGTCTCTTCCTTAGCACTTCTTCATTTATTCGAACCCTTCTTTTAGAGATTTTTAAGGCTTTTTTAGTTATTATCTAAATTATATTCTCTCATTTTATTTTTCTCTTAGAAAAACTTTTATGTACATGTGATATCTTATAAATACTTTGGACCATATTTTAATAACATGCGGCTTTTCTTCCAATGTACATGTTTCCCCACTTAACAAAGCATGTCTCAACTTTTTATGGTATGTTTTATGCTTCGATTAATTTCATTGCATTTTATCTACTTATGATTTAATATTTTTAATAGTTGATCTTGAAATTATTTATTACATAGTATTAGAGGTATACTATTAAATCTTGTTTCTAAGTTTGTAAATTTTTGAGTGGAGAAACAAGAAGATTTTTGATTTTTTGACACATTATTTTTGCAAGGGATCATACCCTTGCAAATATTTTTTGTCTTTTTATAACCATACAATATTTTTGTTATAATTTTTCTTACTGACCTAATATTTTATAGGATTCTTCACATCATGCAAACTTACTGGAAGCTATTCCAAATTAATTTAAATCCGTCCTTCTACAATATTTTTATTTTGTTGTTATGTTTATTTATAAAAAATGTAAACAAATTTCAATTCATGAGTTTCTCTTACTTACTATTTGAGAGCTTCTTATATCTCTTATGGTCTGCTTTTTTTCATTTATTTTCTTTGTAAAATAAAAAGAAATAATTTTTTGGGGCTAATTTTTATTCATTTTTAAAATAAATTGTGTATGAAAAATAGGTCATAACTTTTAATTAACAATCTAGATATTTAAAAAAATTGTTATATTTTTTTCATTTCTATGTTGTTAAAATTTTAGCCTAACCCAGAGATAACGGTTTAAGATATAAATGTAAATTAGTAAATTGTTCTCGAATAGTTCATGCCCAAAAATTTAAATCTCGTCTAGAAAATAGCTCATAACTTTTTATTTACAATTTGAGTTTTTATATTTTTTGAGGATTTTTCTTTTATATGTTGGGAAAATTCTATTAAATTTAGAGTCTAACACAAAATATGGTTTAAGAGATGAAAGTTCTTAAAAATCATCAAAACAAATTTTGTACTTATGTTTTTGTGATAATTTGACAAATAAAGCCAACACAATAATAACTACTTCAATTCAAGTGGGACATTTACATTATGAGAGGAGGTACATATAAATAGTTTTATATGTTCCTATAAAAGAGTCAACACTAACCTTCAATCCCTTAGATACCTTCCCTAATTTCTCATATCTATCTCCTATAATCTCTCACACTCCACAAATATCTCACACCTAGGTAATAGTAAGTTCTCACAATTCACACATGCCCAAATACATTATCTCACTCTAAACTATATATGTGAGTTGTTTATGACAACTTCACATATTACATAATTATTATATTATATTTTACTCATCTTATATTATTGCATTATAAAAATACACTAATATTACAAACATTAATATCACTAATGAGTTGTCTAATACAACTCAACATAATAAACATTATAATAACTTATATCTACGTAATGTATTATTTACACACATATAATATCTACCCAAATAAAATATGAGCACTAAAATACGGTTTCCTAACATTTTATCCCTTAGTGCAAACACGAGTTGAAACATAATCACATTTCTTCTACACCGCAACACCTTTGTTTGCTCATTATCTTGGTCCACAACTCGAAATGAAGGTAGAGAAGGAAATCATAAACTTCTTGTCAACCATGCACTAATGGTAACTCATCTACCAAGAAATGGGAACTCATCGACCACCATGGGAACTCATCTAACCATGTATGGGAACATCAACCAAAATAGTGTGGGAACTAGGAACAGAAATTCTACAAATGTTCAACCTTTGCAAAAGGTTTTCACATGAACATGATCACTAACCTAGGTATGAACATGATCACACACATATGTTCATCTTCTTTAAGTATCATGATGTTGCATTACATTGTGATTTCATTTTTGCATTGTTTCTTTACATCAAAATTATGCTCACTTATTACAAATGTGAATAGGACTTTACCTTTGTTGTTGTTTTTCAATACCAATCAAAACACACTAAAACAAATATTCCACCAAATAATTGTGCGGCCCCATCTCTAGTGGCTAATGAGAGGTCGTTGTTTGACCTTCGTCCTTCGTTGCCTCCATCCTCCAAGAGGATCATCTTGTTATCCAATTTTTCCTCATAAGGGAAAATTAGACAACGAGGGGAACCTATTGTGCTCTAGCATGGCAAAGCCTTCATGAGACATTTTGGGAAATTTCAAGTTTTTTTTTTTTATTTTGGAAACATTTACGATGTTCTAAGAAGGTCCAGGATAACTTGGAATCATTCTCTCCTTTCCAGAGTTTTGAAAGCTTAAAGTTTTCCCGATATGGGGAAATTATTTGTGGCAGCCCACTTTTGGTCAACACAGACAAAAATGATTAAAATTGATAATTCATTGTTTTGGGGTCTTGTTATGCTTCCATGATCCTCTAGTTTCAAGAGAAGGACCTAGAAAATCAAAAAATCGGGACATGATCAGGTTTTGGAAGGCAACTTGACATTGAGCTAGGAATAGCTCGCCGAGCAAAATCGGCGAGCTTCTCTCGAAATCTAAAATCGATTTTTCGTTGTCATTCCACTTTTACAAGGTTAATTTGTTTAGGGCACGTGAGATTGGGAAGCACGTTGTTCTCATATCTCGGGTGTGAAGCTCAATGAATGGTCAATTTGTTAAGGGGATCGATTTCAACATAGTAAGCAGAATTTTCACGATGCATGGTGATCGGCGATAACATATAGAGTCATGATGTCAACACTAAGAGTAACATTGAAGAGATATGTTTGGGCGAGAAATTTTTAGGAGCTCAAACATGAAAATTTGATAGTTCGGCACTAAAATCGGTGGCGTAATGCAATGTGTTGAGGCATGAGTAGATTACCGGGTAACTTGGGTTTGCGAGAGTGGCTGATAGGCGTGAAGCTCATGACCGGCCGCAGGAAAGTAGTACTCGGCATGAGCCGAGTTAAGTAAGATCGATCGAGCTATGAAAGCCCTTGAGAGCCGAGTTAATTTTGGAAGACTAAAACAACACGAGATCTCGGCATTTAAAACATTTAGAGATCATTGTATGGCTCAGTGGCAAGCTCTAAACAGAGATGCTTGGTGGCTCGGACATTGATACCATGCCAAGTTCAACAACAATTCAATGGAGCTCGTAAACACTAAATAGGGAACAACTCGGTTGTCTACGGTGAGATCAAGCGGGAGCTCCAACTTCAAGTCAAGCACATTGAGAGTCATCGGTATAAGCCCTGGATGGGAAACTTGAGTGATTTCAAGTGACACGGGACTCCTTGTGAATGTGAGCACAAAGGACTAGCACACTAGTGTGAATGAATGGATCGAATTCGATAGGAACAAACTCGGTGGTAACGATTGAATGGACAAGCTTGGCTCACTTGGAGCTCACGATTAATGCATGGAGTAACTTACGAACAGGTGGGACTCACTCAATGGCTCGACAAGTGGTTCGCTCAAAAGTTGAGTTAGCTTTGGGGAATGATGGGCTTGGTTTGAAGCCACCGGTGAATGTAATGCAACTCAAGACAAGCTCACCGGAAGATTCATGTAAGTTAATGAGTCATTTCTCGAAAACGTCAAGTTTTGATTTCGAAAGCAAATGTAAAGCGTCTAACAGAAACTTGACCTTGAAGCTTAATTTTTAAGAGATCGAACTCAGCTCGGTGTGGGCATTTGGAGCCCACGAATTTGATGAGATAACGAGTGCATGGTGGAGCCGAGTCATTTTTGAGATCTGTATGATTGAGCTCGACATCGAAATATAGTTTATGGAGCTAAGAATTCATAATTGCCAAGCTTGACACATTGTAGAAGGTGTCGTGTTGGCCAAGAAATGTGGGGATGGCTTGCAAGAGGTCAATGCGGTGAGATTCGAATGGCTCAGGTCTAGTCGATGAAGTGAGAGACTCGAGATCTGCGGATTCAACATACACGAAGAGAAGAATTGATGAAGGAGTGGCGAATATTCTTGCCAAGTTATAAGCGTGGGATCAAATCCAAGTATAAAGCGTGGAATAACAAAGATCTCTCGATCGAGCCATTTTGGGATGATTCATGTGGGAGATCGGTGTATTCCGATGACGAGTTGCATATGTAAAAATTGAGCCACGATTGAAGTAGTGAACTCGAGTCAGTGAGTTATTTGTCGAGAAGGATGTCAAGCCATGGAAAATACAAGCTCATTGCATGTTTAGAAGGTTGACTCGGCGAGGAAGCGAGCCAAAACGAGATTGTTTTTAGAGCTCGTGGAAAGCTCATGGGTTTGTATGGCCCTAGAAATGCAAAAGGTGAGTTAGCTCACCATATCAACGAGCTTGGAAGTCATTTGAGGCCATACACAAACTCACGAAATGGTTACGGGGTTTGGCATGGAGATCAAACCAATGGGCTCACCGCGGTATGCCTAAACATCACGCATGTTCGCAGTCCTTGCTAAATTTAAATTTTGGACTTTACATCCCTAAAAAGTGTCGTGGTGCAAAGTGGCGGGGCCTACATTGGGGGCAGCAGGTCATGGGTTCCATTTTGGCTGGAACCACGCTAACTCCGTGGGATCTTTAGGATCACCGGCTCACCAAGCCATTTTATGAAGTATGTCAAAGCAAGCATAAATTGTTTGGTCAAGGTCGGTGGAAACAATGCATCATGGAAGAGATAGTTTGAGTTCTATTCAAGTTGATTCGGGTTTAGAGTTCGTAGAAGCTCGTAGTAAAGAGGAGCTTGACATTAATGAAGAGCAATGCAATCAAACTCATTGATTTGCATAGAATGGGTCAAGCCCACAATGGGAAGTAGTTTGGGATATGACCATATCACTCGGCGTCATGGGAGGTAGAATGAATTCAACTCATAGTGGATCAACCTACGAGCCGATGAGAGTTTGACGCAATGTAGATCGAAGTTCGAGTTCAACGAGCTCACGCTGCCATGGAGGATATAGGCGGGTGAGTAGGGAGATATGTAGATCACCCAGAATTCATGCAAAGTTGCAGAGGCCAAGTTAATTCAAGTATTTCTAAATAACTCATGACAATGAGGAAAAATGTGGGTGTGAAGTGATGAAGATCAAGTTAACGTGAACACAACTCATTTAAAGGCTACAAGTAACTCATGGAGTGTAGAGTAACAGTGAGATGTTTTACACTAACACCGAGGGGACGAGGCTTAAGAGAACTTGGTTATCACACACGTCGAGCCGAGGTTAGAGTTCACAAGAGCTTGCAGAAAGAGTGAGCTCGGGAGAGTTCCTAATGAGCTTGAACTAGCGGGACAAGCTAGTCGAAAACAAAGAGGCTAGAGTTTTGATCTTGTGAGCTCGATCGTAGGAGTATAAGTTGTTTGAGCTTGCTCGAGAAATGGAATAGCTTGACTCAATAGCAAGTCATGGGTTGGCTCGGCATCAAAAATTGAGGATAGCATTGGTGTCGAGTCGTGCAAAGTGGTTTTGCAAGCCGAGTCATGGGAATGCGGGATTAGGGGCCAACTCGCCAAGTTGATATGTTGGTAAGACATCGTCAAAAGTCTGAGATTCCCACATATAACTTATGGATTTTCTTGGTATGAATGCCATCAAGCTTGGAAAAATGATGTTCATGTTCCCGAGCCAAGAGATCTAGCAACGATAAATCTTTGGGGATGACGATGAGTGAATCTCCAAGTTGGTTGAATCATTGTTTCAAACCTACCGTGAAAAGGTGCCGAAGAGAACATGACGAGGTGACTCCTAGATGCTCCATAGA
Organism: Taxus wallichiana var. yunnanensis; assembly: GCA_018340775.1. Taxonomy (NCBI): domain Eukaryota; kingdom Viridiplantae; phylum Streptophyta; class Pinopsida; order Cupressales; family Taxaceae; genus Taxus; species Taxus wallichiana. The sequence continues at coordinate 446,736,741 of CM031243.1, read as the reverse complement.
GTTTTTAGAAAAGGTGTTTAAGAAAGGCCGAGTCATTTGTTCAAGTTTATGGCTGAGGTCATTTTGGTCACGTCCACGAGCCATACGGAGAATGCATTAAGGCCGAATAATAAACCGAGTCAGTAGGTCGATCAACGTGAGTGTGAGGTGGCAAGTTCACAAAGGTGTCCCAAAATGGCCTTATTGACCCCTTCCGAGCACAAATCAAACCTTAAGGGGTCCCACCAAAGATGCATATTTTTATTAAAATATTTTATTTAAAATATTATTTTTATTAAAATATTTTATTTAAAATATTATTTTAATTAATGGAGGATAAGTTCATTTTTGAATTTATTAGGCATGATGGATAGGTGCAATTAAATGATGTAATTATCATGAAGGCCATCATGTGCCCTTATTCATGCCCTAAAATTTAGGCTTTCTCTATCCTTTCTCTTCAAGGATATTTTCTATAAATGTAAAGGAGAAGCTCATTCCAAGGTTGGACAAGTTAGACAGTTACATTTTCCATATTTTTCAAGAATCCTCTCTCTTTTGCAAGCTATTTGGTTGTGGATTGGGGAACTTTCAAGCCTCTCTTCCAATATTGTAATGGCAAATATTTCCTCTTCCTAATGTAATGATGCATTGTGCACGTTGTTGAAGTAATAAAAATGTGTGCTTTGTGACTAATCTTGGTCCTTTCATCCTTTTATACTTCTTTGTGTCTTTCTCATGCTTGCAGGTACACTATGCAAGTTCAAGTTTCTATTACAGGTTCTTGGAGTTTTGTGCTTATCAAGTGGTGGAGTATTGCATGCAGTTGAGTTGTGGTGCTTATTCACCCTTCTCAAGTTCATCCTTCTTCACTGGAAGACTGATAGATTGTTTTGTCTGATTGAGTTTAACAAAGGGAATGCATGCTTCCTAGTTTGTGGTATTTTGTTACCCTCTCTAAGTTGTAGTAGGTGAAGTTGTCTTGTGGTGCACAACACCCTCTTCAAATTAACCCTTCCCGAGTTTGGAAACACCCTTTATTGGTGCATCACCATCCCTAGTATAGTTTCACTTCTTGCAAATCTCTCTCCCTAAAACCCATGAAAATGTTAGCATAGGTCTAGATAACCAATTTATTGCACTAGTAGTATAACACTTAGTTTAGGAAGCAGAAGTCAGCCTTCTCTGGAGGTTCACCTCGAGCCCAAGTCCCATAGCTTGAGAGGTGATCTCATGTTACCCAATTACATTGAACGTCCTATTCACATTTTGGCCATTCGGAGGGTGTAGTGATTTGGCAATAACACATCTAATAGAGGTAGTCTTCATCATTTAGATTTTTTGTGTGAGTAGTATTTGTTTCCTCCTCATTCTCCTCTTGTTCATCAATAACCATACCATTTTTATATTTTTCCACCAAGTAAAGTTTGTGTTGTTTTCCTACATTTAACATAAAAGTAACCAGATTGTTTACAATAGTAACAAATAAATCATTTCTTTGTATCTTTAAAATTTGATTCCTTCTTGAATAAAGATTTTGATATTCCTTTTACATAAGATCTATCATGTTTTTATATCACACTTTCCTCCAGATCAGTTTTCTTAGTTTTATTTTCTTCCTCTATCAAAGAAGAAATCAGATCTTCTAAACTCGGATTTATTTTACTCAATGTGAATACCATGTTAGAATAGTTGGGTGGCATACTATTTAGCAATACAACATTTGCATCATCATCAAGAACATCAATTTTTATTTTAGCTAACTGATTTAAAATAGAATGAAACTTATTGATGTGTTCAACCATATTGTCACCTTCTTCCATCTTGAGCCCGAATAGATTTTACTTGAGTGTCATTACTAAGTTTCCTACTTATGACCTAAACAACTTGTTTAATGTCATCCAGATGAAATTAGATGTCTTTTTTAGATTTATCTAGTGTAGGCATGCATCGTATAATCCATGGACAATAATTATTGTTGCTTTTCGATCTATAATTTCCCATTTGGTGGCTTCATTTGCATCAGTTGGTTTTGGTACTTTGCCATTATCAATTTCCTACAAATCTTTATTAATTAACAATAATTTAGTTTGAACTCCTAAGTATGTAAATATTTGCCTTTAAATTTTTCAATATGACTCAACTTGTCCATTATGCTTGTACTAATCAACTTGACACACAAGATGTTGAATAGTCCAAAAATGTGTCCCTATAAGAGATATTTTTACTTTCCAAACACTCACAAGATCACAATAACAATAATCATAATCTCGCCTATTTGACTATTGACTCATAGTCAAGATTGTTTTTTAATTTCTTAACACAATAAACAAAACTATTATAGAATAACTACATGGCAAGAGAACAAACATTAAACAAATTGAATGACAAACTAAACAAGACTTTGAAATATCCCTAATGGGATACCACTTAAAAATGTACAAAATATATGAAAATTGCAGCAAATTAAAATGCTGATTTATGCATATTTTAATAGTGAGGACAAAGAACTAAATAAAATCTATATCTCCCTAAATATTCATTCGAATTGCTTGAAAACTTGAAGAGGGATTAATATTAACGCACCCTAGATAGTTGGAAACTTCGAGAGGCTCGTAACTCTCCAAATACCGGAGCAGAAATTAAGGGTCTATGGTAATAACATTAATAGATAAAGGAAATAATATTTCCACCTTCAGATCTGAAACGATCATCTAGAAAACCCCCAAATAAAGGCTGCAAGTCACCTCGATTGGAATGGGGTCAAAAATGATGGAGATGCCTTCAACGTGCTGCCACGCCCTACCCAAATGGTTACTGTGAATCTGATCCGAGAGCCCACCGATTCTCTTCCTCAAATGCCCCAAAACCCCCAAAATTCATCCTCTCAAACCTCGATGAGATCTCTATACATAGCCTCGAAAATGGCTTCAAAATGACAGACTATGGTATATCTCTCACTACCGAAGAATGCCCTACTAGCCAGGGACGGATCTCTCACCACCGAAGCTAGGGTCCATGTGGGATTTGACTCCACAAGTCTGTAGAAATGCAACAAAGAATGACTACACAAGAAGGGTTCAATAAAATGTATATCAAAAGTGCCTTTCGTTACTCTCCCCGCTCCTTATATACTTCCCATGGAAAAAGAGCCCTAATAGACCCTAGATGCATTAATTTCCATGGAGGGGTCAATAAAATAAAAGTTAGTAAAGTTACTTTTTCCCATTTAAGTTGCCCAGGTCCAAAGTGACCCCCAAATGCCAAACATGGATAATGGTACCATGCGGCCCCTTCTTAAAAGCCCCCAGCATCCACGGCCCTTGGGTATGACCACGACTTGGACTCGATTTGACTCTTGGCCTTTGCACAGGAAAAAGGGGACATTACAGTCCTCCCTTCCCAAGAAATGCTTGACCCCAAGCATTATCTTGTTCTGCTACAGCAGTTGAATACCACGCCGTAAGTTTCTCCACCTCACCCTATCGTCCACCAAGGATCCGTGTAATCCGAGGTAACCAAGAAACCCCATGCCATCATCATGACCTCCATATGGTACCAAGAGCAATGTTTTCTCGTGAAGTGGAATGATACCCAAACCGAATCTCCACCGGTACCCGCACCGAAATTTCTAATCGGTCCAATCCCTGCCAATGCAAAGTTGTCATCACAGAATCACTCACGACCTCTCTAATCAACTCCTGGGTATGAAAGTTCACTCTGAATCCTGTAGAGTCCCCTAAATCAGCTTGTGAAACAACCTATTTACGCACAAATGGTGCTAACTCTCCCACCTAACCTACACTCATGTGAGAGTACAGCTCCTTATATTATATCTCGGTGTGTTCCATGGAGGAAAGGTCCCAAGACTCCAGTAGACAGTCAACTGGCAATATCAGCTCCACGTTGTCCACCTCCTGCGCTGAATGTGAACCTACTAAATAACCATGATTCAATTTCATCTCTCCACTGACTAACACGTGGGTGAAATGCTCACTGGGCATAGAAGCAGTAAAATACATAGGAGTGTTTTCCAATGTCAATTCAAAAAATGATGAACCCGCAGGCTTTGACTTGTCACAGTGACAAATTGTATATGACTATATAAAGTTGGGGATATCCTCCCTCAACCTATGCCATATGAACCTCTCCAACATGAACATGTAGGTATCATCGCAGCTCAAATGCCTAGTCATGGAAGGACAATGCACATGTCACAATATCTCCATCCTCAACCATGAATCACACAGGCTCAATCTTCCTTGATAGAAGATCATCTCATCCTCAAATTTGTAGCTATCATCCTATATGTGACCATCCAAAATCTCACCAGTGTGTCGGTTCTTGGAGTACTCAACAAAAAATGAGGTCTCCAGTCTACCGAAACTTCGGATAACCAACATAATGATAAGCTCGGATGATCTGAACTTGTAATCCCAATCTCAGTAATAGTCTCATGTGCAACATTGTTGGCCACACCTACATCCATCATACTCCACAACAATCCATAATAATAAAACTCCTCACCATGCCGATCATTCTCTCCATCCCCTCAGTTATAACCATCCTTGGTGCTCCTACAGATACTCCCATCAAAATCACATTCCTACACTCAGACTTAAACTTCAGCCCTATCATCTAAAATTTAGTCTCGAAACTCACTAAGAGAGTGAAGCCACTACACTCCCAGTGCTATGTTGGTCACTCCCATTCCAACAATTTGGAAATCATTGGTAACTATATAGTTACCCATCATGATGCTCACTTGGGGAACCCGTCGTGTGCACCTCAAAGACTCTCCATTAGCTATAACCCCATTGAGGCCCTCAAAATCCTCTATTTTTAATCCTCATCTCTCAACCAATGAGGCATCAATATGGTTGTGGGTTTCCATGCTATCAATGAGTACCCCAACATGTTGACTCTATATAGCTCCTCTAATCCTAAATGTCTTGTGTTGGTACCCAAATTTAATCTCCTTCAAAGGCCGAGCAGCATCATGGGTTTGACAAGACACTCAGAGGTAGATAGATGATTATATATGTCGTTTTGTAGCCGGGGAAGCAGTCTATCTGACCTTTTAGCACTCAAGCTCTGAGAGGAGTGGGTAGCATCTTAAAAGGATGCGATCTCGATCCTAACTATTTTAGGTCAAGCGTCTTTCAACCAAGGTAAGAGAACCTATTTTGTAACCTCCATTATTGAAGAATGTTGGTAAATCCTTCTTTTGTACAAATTTTGTAGAGAAGACCTTGGGAAAATATTATCAACACACCAAATCTAACTCTCACAAGTTGTCACTTTCAGATTATGGAGATATTTTCAAAACAAGGCAAAGGTTACTAAAGACATTTGGAAACCTGATTGTTTCTGCATGTTTTGGTACTAGAAACTATGCATTGGTATACACACAGAAAAACAGGGGTAATACGGGTAAGATTGGATGTTTTAAATGGATTTTGGTGGGAGGTGAGGTAGAGTGAACTTGATTTACCAAATCCTTGAGAGATTTTATAAAATGGAAAACTAAACCAACAAAATGCCACATAATAGCTAAAATGTTTCTTTAACCAGAATATGTGCTTCAATGGAGGCCCAGATTAGCACTTTTTCATACAATCTATAAGATTCTAACATGAAAGCTCAAGTTAGAAAACCCAACAAAGCATCAAGATCTAAGCCAAATCACGCCTGAGGTACACCCGGAGGCTTACAGATAATCTCTATTGAACAGATGAAAGAAAAGTGATTTTAAATCATTTATTTCACTCCCAGATGAAAGCTCTCCTGAGAAATGAAATTACAGATGCCACTAAACTGTCACAAGGATTGAGACCTATGTGATTGAATCAGATTTTTAATACAAGATTGCAACAGAAACAAGAAAAACTACTCGCATACATTCAGAGATGAAACAGACACATTTTGCTCAAGATCAACACAGAATAACTTGAGTTTGATTAAATTTATCAGTAGGGGAAAGTTTCTAGAACAATCTCAAATCTTGTCAATGGTTGTACACTCGCAACCACCTTGACACAATCAAACTTAATACAAAAGAGATATACAAGCTTCTCAAACGGCTTCTCAAAAGACAGGCTTTGTCAAATTTTCCTCTTGGGAATTTTCTTCGACCTCTAACACTCCAACCATTTACATGAAAAATTTGTGCCATTTATAACATTTACAACAGAGCCCCTTTTTTCCCCAAAAGACAAAAAAATTAATGTACCAATACTTGCCATGATCTCGATCGCAATTCCCAGAATCAAATCTGTAAAATTTGTTAGGTGCTCATGGGGTAGATCTCTTCAAAAATATCAGCATTCAACTCCTTCATCTGGTAGAACACTCCTCCTTCAACTCACCAACCACTTCCACCCCTAATCTGTCAAATTTGGTTCCTTGTTTGCTCGGGATAAGAAAAATGGAAAATCATATCGAGCCCTATAGTGTACCATTTTAATGGTGAAAGATGTTTCCGATCTCTCCCACCAAACTTAGATATCTAAATTAACTCTCCTCTCTATTTGGCGTGTAGGAAACACCAAGAAATCATGAAGACTTGTAATTCCAAGAGCGTTTCAAGAAACTGGGGAAAATTAGATTCGGACTCACAGTTGTCGTTGATCTTTACTTTGAATTTTAGTCATCCACGTGGAAGATTCAACTTTAAAACAGGCTTGAGGGGTTCCTTTGACTTTTTACAACCTTTTAAAAAAATGGAAAAAATCTCCATTTTGCTTAGCACCTCCACCCTTGGGAAATGAGCCTGACACATGTCCCAATATGGGTCCCAATGGAACCGCGCTTCCTTTTTCATTTTTAACCTTTTTCTCCCAAGAGGAAATTTTTCCAAATTTCCCCCAAGAGTCTGCACCTCCACCGTTGATTGGAGTAAGCTTTGACTTTTCCCTTATCGGGCTTGCAAGGCATTTTGAGATTTTAATCCTTTTCATGTCAAGAGGCAAAAAATCCAATTTACCTCCAATGGTCTCGCTTCCCCGCCTCTTTAACTTTTCAAACTACCACATGTCACAATGGCTCATCCAACCAAAAAGGGCCACTTTTCAACTAATGTCAAGAAGTAATTTTGACTAAGAAATTACACTGTCAAACCATAAAATGCAGGAAAACCACCATTTGAGCCCGGGGAGACAGAAAACATAACAAAGGCCGCAATCTGAAGAATTTTAATGACAAATGGGGTGAGACAAATTTGAGCACCAACACAGGCTCTGACTCGGGGATGCGCACTCCCATGAGTGGCACAAGAACAAAAGTAGACCAAGTGCCAAAAATATCCATTGGGCAAAGGATTCAGCTTGTAGAGCACAAAACCATGACCATCCCCCAAAAACAAACAAAGAAACCAACAAAAAGCCACTGGGGACCGTAATGAGCAAAACACAAAAAATAGGAAACAAACAAGCAATTATACACTCATACAAAATGAGTTTACCCCTGATTTAGAGAAAATAATCAAGGAAAAAATTCAAGCATCTACCATCTTGGATATAACCATGCCAAGAGGTTCTAATATGTTTTCATCAACTGGAAATATACCTCTTTTTCTTCTCTGTTCAGTTTGTAAACCATCCATTTTCTCTGAAGCTCCTCCATTGTGTTTAAGTCAAATTCTTTAACATTTTTCAAGGTTGAATCGTAAACCAAATTCCCAGAAAAAATAGCATACTTAGGAGCTCTGTTTTCAACACTTTCATACTCCCTGAAATCCATAAAACTCACAAAGTTGTTAAGATCAACATCTGCTTGCAAAACTTCATAAGATGCATTGCTTGGGTCTTCAATCAGGTACAACATCTTTTTCTCTCCATATAATTTCACAAGGCTTCCTCAATTGGAATGGTAGCATAGGACATGTCCATTTGGACACTCCCACCAACACTTGTAGCCCATTTTCTTGACAACAACATCCCCCACTTGGTAGGGCAGTCAACAATCACCACATCAAGTTTTAAGTTCCTTCTAGGATAAGATGCAAGTTACACAACCAGATATTTGACACATCCCACCACTGGCACCTCTCTAGAGTCCATGGTAGTGCACTTCCCATATGTTGTTGTTACTTTTATACCTAGCTCATTCATGACCTCAAGAGGCGTGACATTACATGAAGCTCCATAATCAAACATACAGTTATGTAACAACTTGTCTTTGATAACCATGGCAGTGAAAAATGGATCCACATTTAGCTGGGATTCAACCAAAGAAGTTCCTAAATAAACCTCTGTGGTTCCCCTAGCTCTTCCAACACTTGTGGATTTTCCAACACTTTGCAACAGTAAGGGGAATCCCAACCTTGTTTACATCTTTGTCCTGTGTGATCTCTTCCTCTTTGAATCCTAAGTATTCAAAAGCCCTCTTCTTGTGCTCAGGGATCTTAACCAGCTCAAGAACTAGGACAGAATTTTGATTTGACTCAAAACTTGGGCAATGTCATATGGAACAAATTTGGGTAAAGCAACACTAGGAGAAAGATTGGAAAATTCATCAAATGGAATGGGATTCTTTTCAGTTTGGGCATGGGGAGGAACACAAGTTTTTCTTGGGGAAACAAGCTCTCTACCAGATGCATTTTTCTTTGGGGTTTTTTTGGTAAGTAATGGAAATTTTCATTTGGCTTGTGGCCCCTTGGTAGCTTTACTTATGGTATTGTGTTCCTTTTATTGGGCAACTACAACATTCATTAATAGTTTCCTATCTTCTTCTGAAGGAACTCCTCCATCATACTTTTCAATCATTAATGCCCTCAAGTATTCAAAATCATTAGTGGGTAATTTAAAAGCTTGTATAGTGTCTACTTCTAAAGTATGAGAGCGAGGAAGAAGAGGTACCCGGTGGATGCAATCCCAAAAATAGCAGCAGTTCTAGCACTTATTACCTCAGTTGAAGTTGCTTCCCTTGGTGAACTTACAGGGATCTCCATCATGCAGGCATTATCATCATTATCATCACCAGCTTCTTATTCTTCTTCTTGATCTTCCTCACATGGAGCATGGGGCATGAAACATATGTCACACCAATCAATGACATATGTCTCCTCCATAACAGCCACTCGGTAGCCAAAGGATTAGGTACTGCTCTATTCTTCCCGGCTTGGGATCGCTTATTTCCAAATCCAATAGGTCCCTTGCCTCTATCATCGATCGTTGGTGATTTGTGAACCTATCTTGACTTGCTGCTTGTGTTGACCTTATGAGCTCTACCCAATTCCTTTCTCGGCTTGGGCTAGTTTGTAGGTTTTTTTTTTGACCCATGCCAAAGTCTTCACAACTTCTAAATCAAGGCCTTTCGCTTGTCTTCGAGGTTTTTCTAGGTTAATCAGCTTTACACCCTCCCTTTTTGGAGGCTTTCCAATTTCCTTGATGTTATTCTCAATCTATAGGGCCATGGTGAATGCCTACCTCAAATTAGCGGGGTTTTTGTCCCTCAAGTAGTAAGCAGCCTTTTTATCAAATGCATCTAAATATTTGATCAAACATGATTCATCACATGGCCTTATCCTAACAGAAATCTCCTTAAGGTATTATTAAACCTTATGTTGAAATCATGTACTTGACTCATCGTGATTCTTCTTGATGTTTTCAAATTCTCAGCAGAAGAAATCTAGGGTCATTCTCACACCATACTTTGTAATCTAAAAGCATTATTCATCTCGGTCCAGAATCAATAGAGTTATCTAGTAAAGCTTTATACCAGTCCCTTGCATCCTCTTCCAAAGTATGGATAAACAACTTGATATACACATCCTCATGTTTAATCTCAAATTCTTCCATCATATTGATAAAAAGCTTTAAATGTTGATCACCAATTATAGCATTGTTTCCTTGGAACTTTGGCAGTCTGTTCCTTACTTCTTGAGGAACTGCATTTGGATAACCAACCATCCCTACAAAATTTATAGGTCCAAAGGTATTTACAACAAATGGAGGTCTGGTGGGGGCAAGGCCATGTTGTTTTGAGGAGGTGACCATGGAGGGGTGACAAATTGATGAGGGGCATAAGGTCTTTGAAACACATAGGGTATAACTTTCAAAACGGGTATCCCCTAAAGGCCTTGTCTCTTTGAAATCCCTATCAAATTCTAAAAAGACAAAGGCGAATGAGAAGCAAATTTTTCAATCAAATGAAGGCCCTTCTCCAATTGAGAATTCAATTCCACAAAGAGGCTACCTGATTTAGAAGCACTTGAATTGTAGTCTTCAATAATAGGCTGATCACTCTTATCAATGGAGATTCCCTTTCTTGTCTATTGATCTCCAACAACTCTCCAGGATTTTCTTCCTTCTAATTTTACTTTTCCTAGCTCTAGAAATAATGTCCTAGCAGGATCCCTAGCAAAGAAAGACCTTCTTCCTTCTAGCTTTGCAAAGATTAGTAACAAAACCCACTTAAGAGAGAGGTTAAGACACTGGTACTTTTCAATAATTAAATCAATAGGGAGTCGCCACTAAGGATTTCCACCTTAGTTGTGCAAATGCACTAAATATGATCTATAAAATGTTTTTCAACACTAGAAACTAGAAATGGAGAGACTTTGACCTTTCTTTACCCAGATCTATCAATGAAAGCTAGTGCACTAGGTGTAGAAACTGAAAGAATTACACTAGGCACTTGGAGTATATAAGAAGTGTTTTACCAGGGTCTAAATATGAACTACAATCACTATGTCCCCGAAAACAAATGTGCAGAAAAGTTGTTGACGGCTAAATAGATATGAACTAGCGCAAAGAATCAAAGAAATAGTCTCAACAACTCAAATAAGTCCCGCATAACAAAGATCAAAAGCGTGTTGGTACCCAAATTTAATCTCCTTCAAAGGCTAAGTAGCATCATGGGTTTGACAAGACACTCGAGGCAGATAGATGATTATATATGTTGTTTTGTAGTCGGGAAGTAGTCTATCTGACCTTTTAGCACTCAGGATTTGAGAGGAGTGGGTAGCACCTTAAAAGGATGTGATCTGATCCTAACTATTTTAGGTTGTGCCTTTCAACCAAGGTAAGAGAACCTATTTTGTAACCTCCATTATTGAAGAATGCTGGTAAATCCTTCTTTTGTACAAATTTTATAGAGAAGACCTTGGGAAAATATGATCAACACACCAAATCTGACTCTCACGAGTTGTCACTTCCAGATTATGGAGATATTTTCAAAACAAGGCAAAGGTTACTAAAGACATTTGGAAACCTGATTTTTTCGCATGTTTTGGTACTAGAAACTATGCATTGGTATACACACAGGACAAATAGGGGTAATACAGGTAAGACTGGATGTTTTAAATGGATTTTGGTGGGAGGTGAGGTAGAGTGAACTTGATTTACCAAATCCTTGAGAGCTTTTATAAAATGGAAAACTAAACCAACAGAATGCCACAGAATAGCTAAAATGTTTCTTTAACCAGAATATGTGCTTCAATGGAGGCCCAGATTATAAATTTTTCATACAAGCTATAAGATTCTAACATGAAATCTCGAGTTAGAAAACTCAACAAAGCATCAATATCTAAGCCAAATCATGCCTGAGGTACACCCGAGGCTTACGGATAATCTCTATCGAACAGATGAAAGAAAAGTGATTTTAAATCATTTATTTCACTCCCAGATGAAAGCTCTCCTGAGAAATGAAATTGCAAATGCCACTAAATTGTCACAAGGATTAAGACTTGTGTGATTGAATTAGAATTTTAATACAAGATTGCAACAAACAAAAAAACTACTCGCATACGTTCGGAGATGAAATAGACACATTTTGCTCAAGATCAACACATAATAACTTGAGTTTGATTAAATTTATCAGTAGGGGAAAGTTTCTAGAACAATCTCAAAGCTTATTAATGGATGTACACTCGCAACCACCTTGACATGATCAAACTTAATACAAAAGAGATATACAAGCTTCTCAGACGGCTTCTCAAAAGACAGGATTTGTCAAATTTTCCTCTTGGGAATTTTCTTCGACCTCTAACACTCTAACCATTTACACACAAAAATTTGCCATTTATAACTTTTACAACAGAGCCCCTTTTTTCCCCAAAAGATAAAAACATTTAATGTACCAAAGGTTTCGCCATGATCTAGATCGCAATTCCTAGAATCAAATCTGTAAAAATTTGTCAGTGCTCATGGGGCAGATCTCTTCAAAAATATCAACATTCAACTCCTTCATCTGGTAGAACACTCCTCCTTCAACTCGCCAACCACTTCCACCCCTAATCTATCAAATCTAGTTCCTTGTGTGCTCGGGAGAAGAAAAATGGAAAATCAGATCAAGCCCGATAGTCAAACCATTTTAATGGAAAAAGATGTCTCCATATCTCTCCCACCAAACTTAGATATCAAAATTAACTCTCCTCTCTGTTTAGCGTGTAGGAAACACCAAGAAATCATGAAGACTCGCACTTCCAGGAGCGTTTCAATAAAAATGGGGGAAAATCATATTCAGACTCACAGTTGTCGTTGATCTTTACTTTGAATTTTGGTTGTCCACGTGGAAGATTCAACTTTAAAATAGGCTCGGGGGGTTCCTTTGACTTTTTACAGCCTTTTGAAAAAATTGAAAAAATATCCATTTTGCTCCACACCTCTGCCCTTGGGAAATGAGCCTAACACGTGTCCTAATGTGGGTCCCAGCGGAACCACGCTTCCTTTTTCATTTTAACCTTTTTCTCCCAAGAGGAAATATTTCCAAATTTCCCCTGAGAGTCTACACCTCCACCATTGACTGGAGCAAGCTTTGACTTTTCCCTTATCGGGCTTGGGCCATTTTGAGATCCTTTTGATGTCAAGAGGCAAAAAATCCAATTTTCCTCCGATGGTCCGCTTCCCGCCTCTTTGAATTTTCAAACTACCACGTGTCACAATGGCACATCCAACCAAAAAGGGCCACTTTTCAACTGATGCCAAGAAGTAATTTTGACCGGGAAATTACACCCATCAAACCGTAAAATGTAGGACAACCACCATTTGAGCCCGGGGAGACAGAAAACATAACAGAGGCCACAATCTGAAGAATTTTAATGACAAATGGGGTGAGATAAATTTGAGCACCAACACCTTGTACATCAAAGTACTAGGAAATGTGGCTATAATCTCCCGAGGAAAATTCTTCTCCTCTTGCCCCGCATCAACATTATCCAACACAACCCCATATCCATCATCCATCTCGTGAGTCTCTAACTCCTCACCTCTATCACCCTTTCTCTCCTCGAAGACTTCAATGAATTGAGCCTTCCCTCTACCTCTATAATCATATCCTAGAATCCAAGGTGTGTGGCAATCGAAACATAGTTTCTTTCGCCTCAACTCATCTATGTGTTCTTGGGAAATGATTGGCTTTTTAACCACCTCCCACCTTAGTGGAGGCTCCTCTCGCCGACGTTCATCTCGATCCAAATGGAGGTTCCCTTTGCTAAATGTGAGGTGGAGCCATCAGCTTTGGAGTGGATAACTCCAAGTCTCGAGCTTTCCTAACAGCCCCGTGTAAGGAAGAAGGTTCAAATGCCTTCACAAATCCAACGAAAGCATCAGTCAAACCTACTATGAACAGTGAATTCAACCCCCTCTCTATGACATCGTGTACCATGACTTGTAATCTCGAGAATCAGAATGCACCGACCCAGGGGACCAGTTTGTCTCAAATGAGTCCACTCCTCGAAATAACCGCGTGGTCCCTCCTATCAATTCTACTCACCAAATTCTCTGCGTGAACTCTACATGAGTCGTAATGTGTATGTGTCCCCGTAATCATCCCGTGATGCCACCAATCATGAGTACCTCCCTCAAGATGAAAGCTTGAAAACTTAATTACATCTTCCTCACGCATAGGATTCAAGTCGGAGTATGTCTTCAACTTCTGGACCTAAGACGGTGCAATACACTTCTTAAAACCATTGAAGTGTGGAATGGAGATCTATCCCAATCTCCTCTGTAACTCTGGTACTTGTTTCTAATGATCTCTCTTGGGTCGACTGCCAATCTTCATTCTGTAATATTCTTGGAATGGCATGTTGTTACGAAAGCCCTCACTCCAGATCTGGTTCCTCTCCCAAAAAGACTCCTCACCCAAAATATCTACAAGTTGATGTACCTGTGAAACTTCCAGATCCTTCAAGAAAGAAGGTTTGTGAAGCCCCAAAGGCCTGGCAGAAGGATGGGGAGGCCGCTGCCCTGAATGTCCACTCTCGCCTCTTTGACCCTTTTGTCTCATATTGTTATTTTCTCTTCTCCTTATGATCAAGTGTTGTTATACATACAGTCCAGAGAGTGAAGATGATTAAAAAACATTCCCTTACCCTTTTTAGCAATCATAAAACCAATGCTAGTACTTTGAGAGGTACTCTCCCCTCTTACATTGGAGTCTCTAATGAATAAATCATGCTTGCCAACACTTGTAATCCCAAAAGACACATTTGAATTCCTTCTTTGGCTTATGAAATCAGTCACAAATTTTTCTACATTAGAATTGATAGTTTTGGATAACTGCCACATATTACTAGGATCCCATAGCTTATAATGCCCCTAAGCCCTTGTATCATGTAAGGTCTACCATCTTTTCTTCTCTTGTATCTCCTCATAAAGAATATTAACACAAGGTTCACCTTCTACCATTGCTTTAGAAACCTCCAAAACATCACCATCCCTATTGTGATTCATGATTTTAGATGGAGAGTAAGTGGAACAAGAATCAACACCTTTCACAATTTTATGCTCATTACTGCTTGGTAAATCCATCCCATATGAATATGACTTATTCTTTGGAGGATTGATAGGTACCTTTTGGATTGAAATATCTTTTCAGCCAAGAACCAACCATCCATGTTTGTTCATACCTTTCAATGTCATCAATGTCCTTCATGTGTTCAAGATAGACATATGTTGAGCTGCCCCCAACATTGTTAATCGAGTGCCCTTTAAGGCCATCAATGTCCTCTGTGTGTTCAAGATAGACATATGTTGAGCTGCCCCCAACATTGTTTCCTGAGTGCCTATTGAAAGTATCTGAAGGCTGACCAAAAGTTGTTGGTTTGGAAATTACAACAGGCTGCAATTTTACACCAGTGTCCATGTGAGGCTCCTCCTCATGTGTCAGCTTGCTCTGAAAGTCTTCTTTCGGGGGTGTAGTCTTTATTGCATCAATTTCCCTCATCGTTTCCTTGAACTCTTGTATGTGTTGTCTTGCTTGAGTCACTATCAACCTAGCAGCTCTAGCTCTGTTATTCCCTTCCTCACACTTTTTAAGAGTTTCCATTACATCCTCCTTGCTTGCACAAACAACTTTCTTCTCCTAAGCTGGAATAATTTCTCTAACAAGCAAAGTTTCACTAATGTAATTATTTTTCTCAATGGAAATCATACCCTTTTGTTTAGAAGCTTCTTCTACAAATGAGTTCTTTTGTGATTCAAGTACCAACATATGATGACCTCATTTGGGCTTGCTACCAATCTTCATCATGCAATAATCTGGAAATGGCATATTATCTCTGAAACCCCTACTCAAATATTGGTACTTCCTCCAACAAGAATCCTCATCAATTACCTCTATTGGCTACCCTCTCTAACACTGCTTTTCACCATGTTCCTTATTTTCCTAGGTCTCGCTTTGATTCACATTCGAGTGAGCTAATTCAAATAAAGGTTAGTGGCTTCTTGTTGTTTCAACATGTTGGTGAACATTTCCTTCATAAAACCCCCTTTAATATCTTTCCAAATCACATATTTAACCAACACATGTTGGAGGAACAACAGACTACGATACCACCGAAATATACCTAATGGGATACCACTTAAAAATCCACAAAATATATGAAAATTGTAGAAAAGTAAAATACTTATTTATGCAGATTTAACAGGTGAGGATAAAGAAACTAAATAAAATCTATATGTCCCTAAATATTCATTCGAATTGTTTGAAAACTTGAAGAGGGATTGATATTATTATAAGGACATAATAACATTGTTTTGGAGTTTTACATAAATTACAATGCTTCTAGAAAAGCACAAATGCCCTAGACAAACTAGAAACTTCAAAGGCTCGTAACTCTCCAAATACCAAAGTAGAAATTAAGGGTCTATGGTAATAACATCAATGTATAAAGGAAATAATATTTCCACCTTCAGATCTGAAACGGCCATCTAAAAACCCCCAAATAAAGGCTACAAGTCACCTCACCTGGAATGGGGTCAGAAAATGATGGAGGCACCTTCAACGTGCTGCCACACTTGCCCAAATGGTTGTCGTGAATCTGATCTGAGAGCCCACTGATTCTCTTCCTCAAATGCCCTGAAAATCCCCAAAATTCATCCTCTGAAAGCTCAGATGAGATCTTTGTACATAGCCCATAAAATGGCTCCAAAATGATAGACTAGGGTAGATCTCTCACTACCAAAGAATGCCTTACTAGCTAGGGATGGGTCTCTCACCACCAAAGCTAGGGTCCCTGTGGGATTTGACTCCACAAGCTGTAGAAATACAACAACAGTAGCTGCATGAGAAGGGGTCGATAAAATGTATATCAAAAGTTCCTTTCCTTACTCTCCCTACTCCTTATATACTTCCCACGGAAAAAGAGCCCCAATAGACCCTAGACGCATTGCTTTCCATGGAGGGGTCAATAAAATAGAAGTCACTAAAGTTAATTTTTCCTGTTTAAGTCACCCAGGTCCAAAGTGACCCCCAAATGCCAAACATGGATAATGGTACCATGCGGCCCCTTTTTAAAACCCCCAGTGTCCATGGCCCTTGGGTATGACCACGGCTTGGACTCGATTTGACTCTTGGCCTTTGGCACAGGAAAAAGGGGACATTACAGACTTTAAATATCTAGACACCTAAATATTATGTTAAAAAACACAATTATACTCTAGATTTTATACATTTAACAAATAGACTTTTGATATAAAAATTACCAAAAACTTTTCATGTGAATTACATAGAAGTTTAGGTACACTTCATGCGAGTTGAATTTAAAGATGATGTAAACTACAACATTGTGCGTCTCTTTCTCATCTTTCCAACAAAAAAGGGACATCATGTAGACACTAATTTTTTTACTATTACCCTCAAGCGGCATCCACTCTTTTTTATCATACCTCTCATCTTCCCTCATTAATTCACTTTATCCATTTTAATTATTACTTTTCACCTTTAATCCTATCTTACCCATCCCATTATTTTATCTATCTTAATTATCCCTAAGCTCCATTAATCAATCTTAATCATCGCCTGATTTGTTTATCCTCCCTAAACCTCTCTATTTTCCATCCCTAGGCTCACATTTAATAATTTTATCATCCCTTTTCCTTTATTTAATACTTTTCAATTCTCACCACCTACCCATTTGTTCTTCCCTGAGACACCTAGTTCATCCTTATCACCTAAAACCCTAATCAGATCTCTTTGGGCCCATTTTTCCTCGAGTTGGGTATCCTTCCACCACCTAAATGGACAGCTTTCCACAGTCTCTCGGTGACTCATCTAGGTCTCCATTAACCCTATAAATCCACCTTCACCTCCTCCTTGCAAAGGGATGGAATTTTGGGTCTCTTTTGGCTTTGGCATGTTTTTGCAAATTTCTTCTCTTCTCAACAACACATGTTCTCATCATAGAGACCTCTTGATGACCTCTTTCATCATTGTGGAGATCTTGGACACTTTGTGTTTGTTTGAAGTCCTCTTTCCATCTTGCCATCATTTTACATCAGCTTTGCAGCTTTCCAATCCTCTTGTAGGTCTTTATCAACCACCTTGGAGCTCACATAACCTCAACCCTCATTTTTTCATTCTCGTCCTTTTTTTCCATACACCTCATCTTAGATCTGTCTAGTCACCATCGACCTAGCCCTCGCTTTTATCAGCTTTTATGTCATCTAGAACTTTTTTTTTTTTCATTTCTTTGTTTCCACATCCATCCAACCTCCAAATCCTGTCATTCTCGCCCTTTCTGTCATCTCGATATGTTTTATCCATCCCCCTTCATTTCCGACCCAACCTCGATCACCATCAACCGCAGACCTATCTCTATTAAATTTATCATCATATTTCCTAATTTTTGTGCCTCCTTTTAATCGATCTAGATCCAACTTTTTCTATAGTGTTCTTCCTTCACTCAAATCCACTTCCAGATCCGAGATCAGCTTCAAGAGATCTTGGAGGCCTATTTTCCACATTTTCTTATCATCTTGCCTCTATCACTTTGTTGATTAATCCTCTATAGTCGTGGGTTGTCGTTGACCCACCCAATTTTGATTTACTTTGAATCCATTTAGATTAGATCTACATTTCTATCTTACATCTAGCATTTCAATTTCTATTTTGGTTCAGATTCTACTACATCTAATTTATCAATATCTGATTTTATTTGTCTTTATCAAAACGTGGGTTAACATCCAACCTAGGAAGTTTTCACTTCTCAGGATTTACATTGTAATGCAACCCTCCCATCCTATCTACTATTATAATTTTTTTTATGTTGATTTCACTTGATTTGTAGGTCGCCTAGCTCGACTGAGAAAAATAATCTCTCATTTTACACCTATACACATCTTCATCCCATCTCCAAGTACCTTAAACCCTCGCATGTGTGGAGTTACTTATTTTCTTTGGTACTAGTTCACTAATTTGAACATGAATGAGGGAATTTGGTCAAAAATCTGGAACGCCTAGTGGAAGACCCTTTCTTGGTGAGTCTTGTATTTTTTTTCTCATTTTCATCTTCTTTCTTCCATTTTCTAATAACCTCGCAGAAGGAGTGTTGCTTGCTTGCTTGTATGTGTTGGATCGTGTTGCTTGGATTGGTTTTTGTTTGCTTGCTTAAAATCAAAATTCATAAAAAGGAAAATCGTTATCCAAGTATTCCTTGTTTTTTATTTCCCATCTCTTTATTTTATTGCATTGTATCACTTGTTTGTTGTTTTTGTCGAATCTACACATTTCATTTCGATCTAAAAATAACCCTTCATATTTTCTTGGAAATCTAGTTTAACTAGGGGGTTTAACACTTTTCATACACTTTCATCACACACATCCTAAAATACACAAATCAAACTACACATATAAACATTTCCTCCCAAGTGGAACTATTGGGATTTCATCACCTAATAGGAAATTCGTCATGGTGTTTTGGCCGCATTATAATTTTTTTGACTATGGGTATATTGGCTAAGCACCCGACTCCCTTATCATTGCGAGACCATGAAGTGAGGGGGTAGGCCCCAATACCAAGCCCCATACTAATAGTCATCACATATTCATGCCTCACATACCTTTGGGTATATCAAGGACTCCATCCAAAACTACTTAAAACCATCCATAGATTGTCATTTCCTAGGTTCCCTTTGAGCCCATTTTCCTTCTCTTTTCACATCATTCTAAATAATCAAGATGATCAAAAACTTGTTGCTTGACTTGTTTATTAATAAACTATATAAGTTCTTGTTTTTTATGTTTCATGCATGTTAGTACTCGTTCTCAAGCTAGGAAAACTTATCAATCCACCTCATCCAATAACATCTCCACTTATAATGATCTATCTCAACAAACCTCCACTCTTGCAACTTATTCTTCTACACCTATGATCACCACGCCTTTGGTCTCCCAACCCCTTATTTCTATGGTCTCTCTTCATGAAGCCCATGTCATCCAAAATGATCACCATCTTGAAACCAATCCTTCTATCTCTCATCATTCATTTTCTCTAGACCAACTACGCCTCCATCTGCTACTTTTTAGAGACTCTTGTACCTCCTACTATCCCTCATGGATGCTCGAGTTTCAATAACTCCTTAACACTAACCTCGTCACACTTTATGACTATCTTATCTCAGTAAATCAACCATGATCCCCCAATCCCATCAATCCACTCAATTGGTGAGCCCATCCCACCCAACCTACCTCATATAAACACTATCCCCAATTCATCCATTGTTGCCATAGGTACCCCTATCCAATCTCCATAAGAGCCTCATTTACTTCCTCCTCCATTCGAGTAGCATAATCAGAATTTACCTCTTATCTCCACTTCTCATGTTCATTCCAATGTAATCACTTCACAACCTTACCCATCTGAATTAACTCAAACCCATCAACCTCCTCCTTAAGGTGCCTTTAGATATATACTTCCTAACCAACCAACTCAAGTACCTCATCCTATCCCAACTCATCTTATGTCCATCACTCAACAACCAACATGATCTCATCAATTTTATCACACCCCCATATCTCAACAACAACCCATATCACAACCTATTCAATCATAACAATTTAATTACATTCCCCCTTATCAACCACTTCCTCCAACGCCAACTCACCCTCAAACATATCAACCTTATCAACAACTTAACACATCTACTTCATATGCATAACAATCTCATCATTTAACTTCTCAACCTCATCCATCTAATGATCCCTTATATGCATTATTGAGTAGAATGGATAATCTTGAAGCCACTACCTTGGGATCCAAAACCACATTCTCATATGAACAAATCAGAATGAACCAATCAATCCATCCATCCCTATGAAGCCTTATCCTCCTCATTGGGAATTACCAAAATTCTCCAAGTTCAATAGCAAGGAGGACCCTTAACAACATCTTCATGCCTTTAGGCACACATGTTACTTAAATTCCCATTATCAAGACCTTATGATTCATACCTTCCCCATGTCATTGGTGGACCCACGTTGGATTGGTATAATGGAATCCCACAACATTCATTGTTCTCATTCACCCAACTTGCATAATTGTTCCTAGAACACTTCTCAATCAATATTGTGCATAAGATCAAAATCACCAACCTCTATGCCATTAGATAATACGATAATGAATCTATTGCAGGCTCCATTACACGATGACATGGAATCGTTAATCAACTATCATTTTCCCTTCTACAATGAGCTTATTGAACTCTTCTCATGTTCTTGTGCGAAGCATATATCTTCTACTCTTCAAATTCAATCATTTCAAACCTTTGAAGAGGCATTCACCATGGCTCACAAACTTGAACTCCGCACCCTTGAGCAAGGCCAAGTCAAAATTTGATCAAATAAGCCCAAACCTGAATTTATTAAATCCTTTGTGTGCATGGTGACAAATTTAACAACACGGTAAACACCATTGTTGTCAAATATTCCTCCACATCCACTTCTCACATAGATCCCCCATAAATAACTCCTAGACCACCTCCTAACTATACCCCCCTCTTCAGAATCCTATAGTTCAATATTTGATAAGTTAGTGATGGTCCATATTATTCAACTTCCTCCCATACGACCCATTAACAACTAGCGACCAAAAATTATGGTATTGTGAGGGGAAGTATTGTAAGTATCATCAAGTCCAAGGTCATGACATAAGAAGTGGTGTTTCTTCAAAGATCTTATCTAATGATTTACAAATCAAGGTGACCTCCAAGTAGACAACACTAACGATGCACCTTATCAACCTCTTGATGTATTTAAACAACCATTCCCTAATCATCAACCAAAAAATCACACTCTCGCCCACATCTCAATCACCTAATGCTCATACTATCAACACCATAAACCAAGAACCCACATCATTACCTACATCCACCACCTCATTATTTATTACATCTATCTCTATTTTAGACGTTTCTCCCACATCTACAACTTCATCAATATCCACGCCTACTTCTACACCTATCACATCTACATCGATCATATCTATACCAGTTATATCTATAACTATCACACCCACATCGATCTCGAATACATCTACTCCCTTGTCTATATGTACCAAATATCCACCTATTACATCTAGCTCATCACCTACATCCAAACCTATCACATCTAGTCCTTCACCAACACCCACTCTAACACATACTCCTACATCTATACCCATCACCACATCTACCATTTTGGTCGTACCTACTTCCACATCAACAACATCTACTATCATGATTATACCTACTTAAACATCCCAACCTACCCTTACATCTATTCCACCCTCAAACATCTACTACAAAAACACCCCCACTTAAGACAATCATAAATGATATTCCTATACCATCTACAAAATCAAATACACCTACATCCACTAATCCTAAACCTACTACAACCCCTTTTGATCTCATCAAGTGTATCATCCAAAAACCACTTCCACCTACAATATCTTCATCTACAACACAATCTGCATCACCTGGTCCTTCTTCTATAGACCCTCTAATTGAAATCTTCATCGTTCCTTCCAAAGACAAATCCTCACAACCAAAGCCTAAAAACCTTGGCATACCTATTCAAAGATCCCTTACACATCCTCAAAAAAAATTGGAGCTCCCTCCTCCCAAGACTAACCCTCCTAATCAATCCAAAGTAACATCATCCTCTTAGGAGCATCTCCATCCATCTTAGGGCTAGGCCCTTCATCTAAGACCCCCATCATCAACCAATCCAAATCAAAGCAATCTAATATTCCTCCTAAATATGATACCCCTTCAAAACCATCCACATTTTTTAAATCAAATTCAAAATCATCTAATTCCCCAATCATCAAATTTGAAACCAAGTCACAATCACCTTCTTCTTCTAATTTCAAGATAGAATCCAAGGCTCCCATTAAGCCTCATTAAATCAAACCATCGCTCTTACCTTAATCCACCATTCTCAAATCCGCTTCTTCTACAACCTCTTCCTCAACAAACCCCATCAATTCCTACACAGAAATCTTCCAATGCCTAGTCCAAACAACTGCAATCACTCTTCTTCATATCAAATCCTTTGATTCACGTGGGCCAAAACCCATGTGGTTTGATTCTAAATTTTTTTGTACTTATCATTGTACCCCAAGACACTGGTACCAAACACCGTAAGGCACTCCAAACTCTCATCCACAATCTCATAGAAGAAGATGTCCTACCAATAAAGGAAGACCACCCTCTTCCTTCCATCTCATCCACATTCAAATACAATCCTTTGATCGAATCCTCACCTCCTAAGGAATCTAAGTTTGGTTCTTCAACTAATTCATTCGTTGTAATCCCTCCCCGAGCTCTATTTCTCCTAAAGGGAGGCCCCCTCTCTTCATAGACTTCATCCACATTTTCAATCCTCCTCACCCTCATTATCCTCAATCATCTATCCATTCAAATCCCGAGTCATCATTTTTTCTCCTTCTAACGATCTTACGCCATCTCCCTTAACATCAATTAGTTCATATGTATCTACATCCCAGGTTTCCTAATGTGATGTAACATCTTTCACTAGGGAGTATCCACTGTCTCTCTTAATCCTATTACATCTCCCCTTCATCTACATCTCCAATGCATATCGATCCATCTCCTTTGTCATCCAGCTTCCCATGGACATAAAGGACATCAAGTCCCTCCCCATAAATTATTTTAATCTTTGTGATCACGCGAGGATCAATATACTATTAGGATAGTTCTCTTCCTCTTAATCCCCATTTATCTCATCTAATCTCACCCAATCCCATCTAAATCTACTTATCCTTCATCTCGTTTAATTTGTTATCTCATCTTATCTAATATACCTATCTATCACCTCATCCCATATATAAGTCCACCTTTGTGGCCATCTTTTTTCCTCCCTCGGGAACCTTATCTAATCCTAAGCCCACTTTTGTGGCCATCTTCATCTTACTAGAACACATATTTCCTTGATTCCTTATTTTCTAAGGATGGTGCATAATATTTTATCTCATCTCATCTATCTCATATTTTCTAATCTTTTGTAAGCTATCATAATATCCCATCCACTCCCCCATCTAATAACACATCAAGGGATCATGACTTTCATATCGGTGACCTTGTCCTTAAATCAAATTAGAATGTCACTACTCTAGAAAGGAGCCAATGTGAAAATTTTGCTCCAAGCTGCATTGGATCATACATAAGTATAGATCTCGAACCTAACATGTCTTGATGGTAAACTTAAAACGGAACCTCTTTACGCATTGCACTTGAGGCATTTTTATTGTTAAAATATCGACCAACATGAAATTAGTAGTGGCCATCCATCCATCACTATCCTCTTCCATCTTTCATCGTAATGATTTGGAGATATGTGGTTTATCGTCACTTTCATAGTTATGACCTTGAATATGGGCACCATGGCTCTGCTCATAACATATTCCTTATGGATAGGTTTTTCCTCCTTGGTGAGAACTACATGATCATTACATCTCTCTCCTACTTATATACCTATTGGAACCATGCTAAGAGTCCACATATGTCACTTGTACATTCTCTATCCCCTCCTAAGTGGTCTACCTAGCTATCCTAGGCTCTTCCATACAAAAGTCAAAATCCTAGATGCTCATATCAAAAGTTATCTTTGTAAACTAAAGAACGGGATGGAAGCTCGATTATTTTATTGATAATCAATCCAATCAAATTACAATAGATGGGCTGAAATCCTTATAGGTATTGAACAGCCATGTGCGTACAAAAGAGATGTTGCACAAGTACAACAGAAATCACAATAGATTCTAAAATACATCCAGGAAGCAAAATAAATCAAGCAAATAATTGTTACAACTACATAACAATATAACCTATGATATAATATGACAAATATGGCTATAAAACCATATAAAAATATATAAACTAATTACCTTAATGAATAATTAATTACCTAAGGTAATACAATGCATAAATTAACCTAACATTCCCCCTTAATTTTGCATTGCCTCAAGGGATGAGGAGAGGAATTCTCTGAACAACTCAAACTTTTCATGTGCAAGTGACTTTGTGAAGATATCTTCTTGTTGTTCAATTGTTGGAAAAAACTGAAGTTGTATATTGTGCTTCAAGACATGCTCGCGTATGAAATGTACATGTACCTCAATGTGTTTTGTTATTTCATGAAAAATTGGATTGTAAACAAGTTTGAGAACACCTTCATTGTCAACATACAAGGTGGTCGGTTTGTCTTGTGGTATTCTAAGTCCTTCCAGTATGTGACATAGCCATATCACTTCACAGACATCTTCACCTAAAGAACAATACTCAGACTTTATAGAAGAGTGAGAAACAAAGTTTTGTTTCTTGCTTCCCCATGATATTGGTCCAAATCCCATAAAGAAAACAAACCCTAAAGTGGATTTTCTGTCATCAATGTTTCCTGCATGATCTGAATCAATATCCTAACAAGAATAAGTTGTCATTCTTCTTGTATTCTAGACCAAGATCCATTGTTCCCTTGAGATATCTCAAGACGCGTTGGGTTCCTACATGAACCTGGATAGATAGCTCACTACAAAGTTGATATCTAGTCTAGTGTAGGTCAGGTAAATGAGACTCCCAATCAATTGCCGATAGAGAGTGGCATTTACCATAGGAGATGGATCTAAATGAGATAACTACAATCTGTTTTCCATAAGTGTAGCAATAGGTGTACAATCCATCATCCTAAATTTCTCAAGAGTTGTCTTGGTATATTTCAAATGAGAAACAAATATGTGATTCTCTTTTTGCCATACTTCCAATCCAAGACAATAGTGCATCAACCCAATATTTTTCATGTCAAATGATCATTTAAGATCTTTCTTTATTGCATCAATTATCCTTACTAAATCAAGTAGTGATGACTAGATCATCAACATAAACAACCACAATCACAATCTCCCCATTGATTTTTGAGGTAAAGATTAGGATTGTATGGATTTCTAACAAATCCATGTTGTACGAGATGCTCATCAATTTTGATGTACCAAGCCCAGGGTGATGCTTAAGGCCATACATAGATTTCTTGAGTCTCGCATACCTTTGCTTCTTGACTAGGTGCCCTCAGGTTGAGTCATGTAGACTTCTTCTTGTAAATCTTCATTCAGAAAAGAACTTTTTACGTCCATCTGATGGACTTTCCAACCAAATTGTGCAACTAGAGAAAAGATCATCCTGATCGTTTTGATCTTAGCTGTGGGAGAAAATGTCTCCTCATAATTAATGTCTTATTTTTGTGTGTACCCTTTTCTACTAGTCTTGCTTTATACTTTTCTATTATCACATCTACTTTGTACTTTGTTTTGAATATCCATCTCGCATCCAATGGGTTTTTTTCTGTGGAAAATCGACAAGCCGCCAAGTGTTATTTTCATCACCGATTTGTATTCAAAGATCCATGGCATCTTTCCAATCTTTTGATCATAGGCTTCCCCGGAATATAGAGGGCTCATCATATTCAATAACTCTACTCATTAAATCAAATTTCACTTCTTCTCTTTCTTTAATACGAGTCTATGGTCCAATGGTGGATGTATCTGGTGGATCATCCATTCTTGCATCTCGTAGCATACTAGTATACCACTTGGGCATATGTTGAACTACTCATATGGGTCATGGTTCTATCTGATCATCACCATCATCCCCATCATCACTTTCATCATTTGTGGGAACATCAGCTTCTATTTTTACAACTGGTGAAAAATCTACATCAGGTGAGTCTAGAGGAGGAGACTTTGCTTCCTTCTTCTCAAAGAACTCAACATCTCTGCTAGTGTATAATTTCCTGGTCTTTGGATCCATCAATATGTACCCAAGAGTCTCTTCACTATAGCCAATGAAGATTAGTTTTTGTGATTTCATATCCAATTTCTTTCTATTCTACTTGGGTATGTGCATACTTTATTTGCACTCAAATACTCTGAGGTGTGCAACAGATGGTTTCCACTTTGACCATGCTTCATGTGGTGTTACTCCATCAAGAGCAACTATGGGAACTATGTTCAACAAATACACTGTTATCTTTATTGCTTCTACCCAGAATGTCTTTGCTAGTCCATAATCATCGATCATACATCGTACCATTTCCATGATAGTACGATTTCTTCTCTCAACAACACCATTCTACTACGGTGTGTGTGGAGGAGGAATTTTTCGACAAATCCCGTGAGCTTGTAGGTAGTCTTTGAACTCATCATTGGTGAATTCCACCTCAATCTGACGAAGAATTCTGATGTGATGACCAATTTCATTCTCAACAGCTACTTTGAACTTCTTGAAGGTTTCAAAAGCTTCACTTTTCTTGCAAAGACAAAAAAATCCACATTTTTCTTGAATAGTCATCAACACAAAGCATGAAGTACTGAAATCTAGAATGACTCGGTTGCATTGACTACAAATATCGGTATGAACCAAATCAAGCTTACCATGAGCTCAAAAATCACTCTTCTGGAATGAAGATTTGTGTTGTTTTACTACTAGGTAGTGAGGACACTTGTTTGTATCCTTCTGGAGAGATGGTAATCCTTTTACCATATTGTGCTGGTGAAGTGTCTCGAGATACTTGAAAATGATATGACCAAGTCTCCGATGCCAAAATTGTGTAGAGGTAGAATTCTTAGCCACAAGTGCCTGATCATCTCTGTGGAAAAATAAAGCTGGAATATGCATCCCACATTGGAGGCTTTTACAACTATTTTCGAGCCTCGTTATTTGTCTCGAATTAAACAAATTTTCTTGTCGAAATGACTATCAAAGTCAATTTTCAAGTTGTGATCTAGGATTTTACTGACTGAAAAAAAAAATTTAGTCAACCCAAGGACATATAGTACATCTGATAATCTACAGTTGCATGAACCAAGGGGTAGAGAAATGTTCCCAATCCCTTAACTATGTATGAAGAATCATCACCTAACGAAACATGTTTTTGAAAGCATGTCCCTCATTGAAGTAAATCAGTCTTTGTGATCGTTCATGTGTCGAGTGGCTCCCGAATCAACATACTAGACATCACTAGATGACGTGGAGGGTTCACTTGAATGAGCAGTGTATAAGTAGTCTTCAGTATTTGATTGTTCTTCTTGCTCATCAATATTTCCTTGTTGATGGGGTTTTCTTTTCCAGTTCCCCTTTTTCTGCCCTTGATTGTAGTTTGAATGTCCCTTGTGAGATTGTTGGTGTTGAGGTCTAGAGTTTCTTAATGAACCTTTCTTATAAGTATTATACCAACAATCTTTCAATTCATGTCCTCTTTTGCAGATAGGACATTTCTTCTTTTGTTGTTTGTCCCCTTGCTTGATGTTGATTCTGATATTGGGACTTTTGATAGGAATTAGGTTTTCCTTTTCCTTTTCCTTTCCATTTCTGATGAGAAGAAAGTGTATGCTCCTCTTCATCATCTTTATTGTACATAGCTTCCTCTTGTTGTAGTAGGTTCACTAACTTGTCAAAACTAACTATCGTATCTAACAAGTTTAGTGTTGTCACAAAAATGTGGTATGAAGGAGGGAGGGCTCTTAGAACAATGGGAATGAGAGCATCATCAGTGACCTCCTCTCCTAGGGATATAAGTGAAGCCCTCAACTCTGCAACTCTTCTCAAGAAAGCTTCTATTTTCTCATTTTGTTTAAACTTCAATGTGTGTAACTAACTCTATAAATTTAGTATGACATTCTTATTTTTGGCCTCGTATACCGTGCTCAACTTATCCCACGCTTCTTTGGTTATTTTGGCATCTTGAATTTGGGGTTGCACATCATCAGATACTCCAAACAAGATGATTAGCTTGACCTTCTGATCTAATCTATCAAATTGTCATTGTTGTGTTATATCGGTTATTGATCTGTTTAGAGCACCAATCACAACAATCTAGATCTCTTCAAGTTGTGTCTTGATTTTTGTCTTCCATGTAGCGTAGTTATTTCCACTGAGTAGTTTTGAATCTGGAAGAAATAATTTTGGGGCATTGGTGTCCATTTTGTAGAATCCACTGATAGGGTTAGGCTCTTATCACTCTAGGTATAAGGTCTTCCAATCTATGTACTGTCAATCTCGATATACCAAACCTTTCTATACACACGCCTTTCCGATATATCCAACGGTACGTGGAAGAAGCTCGTCCTTTCTATATACCCAACGTTACGGGAAAGAGGTGTTAACATACATAAAATAATTTGATATGTGGTACCAAGACAAGATTAAAAGTGGTCTCAGTGTGATTATTGGCATCACCTCAAAGAAATATCCTCATACGTGCACGTAACTTTGCTATATACTCGGATAATTTCTCATTCTGGATTTAAGTCGAGCAATCATTCATAGATGGATGGGAGGGCTCATAGTATGTGCATTGTGTCCTTATTACTCCCTATCGATTTAAAGGGTCGATGCCCAAATGACGTTGTTGCAACTATATTAGGCGTTAAGTGCAGTAGTAGTCATGATGGCTTTACCCATAAGTGCTTCCCAGATGTATTGTATATACCGTATATACCGAATGCTGCAAATGAGATCTAGGATCTCGTGAGTGTTTTAGAACCAAATTTCACTATTTTTTATTACAATTCTCTACCGTTTTTGAGCAATTACAATTTTTTTGGTTGACTATGGCAACCTGCAAATTAGTACAATATATTGAAGTATACAATTACATTAAATAAATTTGAAAAAATTGAATGACAAGCAAAAAAAATTGTTTTTCTGGGGCTCGGTGGCTTCTAGAGCTTGATACGGTTCTCGAGTAAAAACTACAAAAAATAGCTCAAAATGAAGTTTTCTCGATACCCTCCTTTAGTAAAAGTGCTCGAGAATGCAAAAATATGCAAAACAGGAGAAAAAAAATTTGCCCTAAAATAGGGTTTTCCTCGCTAAAATAGCTATGGCTTTAGTTATAACTAAGCAGTTTGGAGAAGGTTTTTCCGTTATTTTTACCTCCAAAGTTGGCAAAGGTGCTAAATTTCAATATATCAAAATTTTGTATAGTCAACCACATAACCTTCCCACTCCCAAATCGATCGGTCTATCCAACCAAGCGATCTAAGCACTTGTGTAATAAATTGAACAAATTTGTGTTTAAAAACATGTTAAAGATGCTAACCTTGCGGAATGGCGACGTGGCTTTGAGCCGAGGCTCCACATGGCAATCGGTTAAAGGTGGATTAGGATTAGGGTTTCTCTTTTTGCATGAAAAACGGATCTCGATTTTCTTTATCTCATTTGATGCCTTCTATTCACCGCTATCATTGTGTATTTATTTGTTAAGGTTTTGCTTCCACTATTTTTTATACTAATCTTTGCCACTTTTGTAGCTTTGATCTTGCCACTTTTTGTTGTGATTTTATGGTTGCAAGATTTGTAGTTCTACAATGAAATTGGTTCGTGAGGCAGGGAAATGGATCGACTTTTCTTGTTGTTTACTTTTTACCCATGTCGTTTTGCGATGTGTCAGGAGTTGTTTTCAAAGCTACCGTATGGAGTTGATGCCCTAAATTGATGCCTCAATTGTGGTGTTGCAGGATTGCTTTGTTTTTGTTTAATGCAAGTGTGCTCCTCAATTTAAAGCTAGGTCATTCACCTTTCAACTTGGTGGCTCATATGCAATGATCTCGCTTTGAGAACGCGTTAGTGAACTTGATAGAATTCACCGGTGAAGATCAAAACGACCCGGTCTTTAAAGGATGGCTCGATCTTCACAACTTGCATGTGAAAGGATTCTAAATAAAGCAGCCAGCCATCTCAATTAGAACCTCTGTTAGGAGCTCGGTCACTGGGGTCATGTAGACACTCACCAACCTTGAAACCCGACCTTCGCAGGCGCTCTCAATGCAATCTTCAACTCGATGGGACTCAGTCAGAGCCAGTTGATGAAGAATCACTTAGACTCCTCCAAATTCGATAGTACAGATAATATTATCTGTAACTAAACAATTTAGAGACAAAACCCCTGATGGGGAAAAATGATTTTTTTTTAAATATCTATTCATGCAAAGAAATTTTTCTGCGTGTAGGATGCACTAGTTCAAAAAAATTGTGTTCCAAACACCTGGAACGAAAGAGGGGGTTGTGGGGATGCAGGGATGTCTGGGAAGTTGCTGGAGGCAACACAGGATCTCCTAGAAAGCAAATTCTTCTCCAAGACACTTCTCTTCCTACTACAACCTCTCTCCAACCCTTTGTTGCTTCACAGTCTAGATTCTTGCTCTGGTACCAAATGTAAACTAAAGAACAGGGATGGAAGCCTAATTATTTTATTGATAATCAATCCAATCAATTTACAATAGATGGGCTGCAATTCTTATAGGAATTGAACAGCCATGTGTAGACAAATGAGATGTTGCACAGGTACAACAATAATCACAATAGCTTCCAAAATACATCCAGGAAGTAGAATAAATCAAACAAATAATTGTTACAACTACGTAACAATATAACCTATGATATAATATGACAAATATGGTTATAAAACCATACAACAATATATAAACTAATTACCTTAATGAATAATTAATTACCTAAGGTAATACAATGCATAAATTAACCTAACAATCTTATCCAAAATAGATCGCTCCTCAAAGGATAGTTGTTCATAAAATCAAAAATATCCAAAATTATAGACTGATCCCTCAAAGGATAGCTATCACACATATCTTAACCTACCATTTATAAAAGTAAAAATTCAAAATCCAAAAGCATAAAGAAAAATATAGACCACTCCCTCGAAGGATGGCTACCATCTTATATCATGGCAACGAAGGCTTCCCACATTGATCAACCTTCTATCTACTCAAAATCACAAGTATAAATTTCAAAAGCAAGCATCCTAGAAAGCTTCCCACATCGATCAACTTTCTCATCCATAGAAAACTTCCGCATTGATCAATTTGCTCCATATTACACATAGTCAGGGCATAGTCCTAGAGCACTCACTTATGGAGATCCTACTTCCTTTATACGAGTCACATATAAAACCCTATGTCATGTCAACATTAGGTTCATAAGTTCATTTTCCATATTCCCTTATGATCTTTATAATAACTAATTATCATTGGTTATGTGTTAACACTTGTTATTGGTTGCAAGTGCATTGCCTTGTTTTTTCCTTTTCATGTTTAACTCCAATCCAATACAGAGCATTTATTCCATACATGCTCCTTACTATGATCAAGTATTGTTTATCTCCTTTAGGTCACCCTATCAAGCTAGCATTCTATCTTTCACATCCAATCAAATCTTATCAATCTTATATATCATCATCTAGTATGTCATCCATATCTTGTCTTAAGTCCACCTTTGTGGCTATATTTTTATTCCCTCTTTGGGCACCATTATTTCATCCCTTCTTTATTATGATTATCTTATTCTTTTATGTCCCACCCAGGACACATATTTGATCGATTCCTCTTGTATGAAGGATATTGCTTAGTTTTCCCCTGCACCTTGTCAAACCTTTATCTGGAACATCCTTGCATTTATTTGTGCATTTTTGATGACTACCTTTGACTCGTTGGTCCCACGGCTTGTCCAACCATTTGCGTGGATTCCCATTTTGGTTCCCTCCATTTAGCAGGTGATCTCAGTGCTTTGACTCACAGGTCCGTAAGCCATTAACATCACCTCCATTATAGGTCGTGTTATGTCCTACTTATCTGTTTCCAAGATCACCACCATATTTTTTTATTGTTGTCTTCTTTATCAATGGTCCTTCCCCTTGGCTTGGGGCATCTTATATCATCATCTTTATTTTCCCATACTTTCCACTATTTCTTCCTTCATCTCTCTCTTTCAAACTCGTGATCAAATTCCTTTTATATCGTCGAATCGACCCATAGTTTAAGGGGGAGCACCTCATCAATCATCTTTTCATATCACTTCATTTTTGTCTCATAGCTTGCCCAACGCGAACCACTCGACAAAAAGGGGCAAATGTAGACACCAATTTTTGGTATCTTTACCCCTCACTCTGAGTCCGCTCTTTTTATCATACCTCTCATCTTCCCTCCTAAATTCAATTTATCCATTTTATTATTATTTTCCACCTTTAATCCTATCTTACCCATCCCATTATTTTATCTATCTTAATTATCCCTAATCTCCATTAATCAATCTTAATCATCATCTAATTTTTTTATCCTCCCTAAACCTCTCTATTTGTCATCCTTAGGCTCGCATTTAATAACTTCATCATCCCTTTGCCTTTATTTAATGTTTTTCACTTCTCACCTACCCATTTGTTCTTCCATAAACACCCTAGCCCATCATTATCACCCAAAACCCTAATAAGATCTCTTTGGGCCTATTTTGCCTTGAGTAAGGCATCCTTCCACCACCCAAATAGATGGTTTTCTGCAATCGCCTACGAATCATCTAGGTCTCCATCAACCCTATAAATCCACCTTCACCTCCTACTTGCAAAGGGATGGACTTTTAGGTCTCTTTTGGCTTTGGCCTATTTTTTGCAGGTTTCTCCTCTTCTCAGTAGCAGATGCTCTCATTTTGGAGACCTCTTGAAGACCTCTTTCATCATTTTGGATATATTAGACACTTTGTGTTTGTTTGAAGTCCTCTTGCCATCTTGCCATCATTTTACATCATATTTGCATCTTTTCAATCCTCTTGCGAACTCTTTATCAGCCACCTTGGAGCTCTGTCATAGCCTCAACCCTCATTATGTCCTTCTCATCCTTCATTTTCCATACACCTCATCTTATATTTGTTTGTTCACCGTCGACCTATCCTTCGTTTTATCATCTTCTCTGTCATCTAGAACCTTTTTCATCATCTCTCTGCTCCACATCCATCCAACCTCCGTGATCATGTCATTCTACCCTTTCTGTCATCTCAAATCTATTTTGTCCATCCCCAAATCACCATCGACCTAGCCCGATCGTCGTTGACAGAACTATCTTTATTACATTTATCTTCGATTTCCTAATTTTATTACATCCTTTCACTCGATCCGATCTAACGCACTCTACGGTGATTTATCTTTCATCTCAAATCCACTTCTAGATCCAAATTAGCTTCAGATCCAACTTCAAGAGATCTTACAGCCTACTTTTATACATTTTATTCTCATCATGCCCAGTCATCATCGGTTGATCCTATGTAGTCTCAGGTCATCGTCGACCCACCCAAGTTTGATTTATTGTGCGTCCATTTAGATCATATCTACATTTCTACCTTACATCTAACATTTCAATTTTTTTTTGGTTTAGATTTTGCTACATCCAATTTATCAATATCTAATTTTATTTGTCTTTATTAAAATGTGGGTTGACATCCATCCTAAGAAGTTTTCACTTCTTGGGATGGACATTGTCAGCGCCCTCCCATCCTATATATTAATCCAATATTTTTCTCTTGAGTTCACTTGATTTGCAGGTCATCCACTCGATGCGTAAAAGGACCTCTCTTTTGCGATTGTACACATCTTCATCCCATCTTGAGGTACCTTAAACCCTCACATATTTGGAGTTACTTATTTTCTTTAGTACTAGTTCACTAATCAACAGAACAAGGGAATTTGGTCAACACATCAATCTAATATCATTCAAGTAAATTGCATCCTTTTTACTGCATGAGGTAGTTCTTGGAACTTTTTCACATGATTCTTTCAACCATATTCTTCTTTGTTGTTGCACTTGTACAAGGATACCTAATTTGATACTAAATGTGACACTTTGGTTAGATTTTAGACAAATAAACTCAACACAATAATAACAAACTACTTCAATTTAAGTGGTACATTTACATTATGAGAGGAGTTACATATAAATAGTTTAATATGTTGTTACAAAGGAGGAGTCAACACCAACCTTCAATCCCTTAGATATCTCCCTTAATCTCTCATATTTATCTCCTACAAATTTTCACACTCCACAAATCTCTCAAGCCAATCTAATAGTGAGTTGTTCTCACAACTCACGTACACCCAAATACATGATATCACTCTAAAGTGTATATTTGAGTTGTTTATGACTACTACACTTATTACATCATTATTATACTATATTTTACTCATATCATGTTAGTGCATTATAAAAGCACGTTAATATTAAAAACTTTAAAATCACTAATGCCTAATACAACTCAACATAATAAAAATAATAATAAGTTATGTCTCAATAATTTATTATTTAAACACATAAAATATCTACTCAAACAAAATGTGAGCAATAAAACAAATTTTCCTAACAGTTTTTAATGTAGTTTTTCATTCTTTATAAAATAAATCATTTGGGTTTTTTCACAATTTTCTTATAACATTTTTTAAAATATGTATTTTTAAACTTTTATCAATTATAATAAACATTTTAGTGTTATTTTGTGTTTGACATTGTTTATTCAATGGTCATTGTTTTTAATATTTTGTTATGCCTTTTAAATTGACATTAGTTTTAGCTTTTAAAAAACATAAAACAACAAATTTTATTTTGAGATAATGAAATTTTTGTTCTTAAATATCAACTTCACCATCAAAAATATTATATTAATGTTTGCAAAACTATTTTGAAATGAAATTAGCGTAAATGCATAATTCTATTGACACGCTAACAATTAAGATTGCATCTTTAAATAAATGTATTTCTAACATTGATATGGTTATGATGGAAGTGGTTTTCGTAAAGATGAAAATAGAATTATTTGGCCTCATTCTGCTAACCCTACTTCTATTTTAAATTATTTGGTTTTAAATAACCTAACATTAATACAAAGCATTATTGTCCTCTTCATCCTAGGAATTTGTACCTCGATTCTTCTAGATCTGATAGTCAATATAAGATTTCTTTTTATACTATATTAGTTCAAAACTTTTAAAAATATGAACAGTGTGGTAGAGATGGGCATGAAATTGCTAAATTTTAGAAATTGTATCTTTGTAAAACTTTGGTAGAAAATATTATGACTCATTTTATTGTTGAAAAACATCTAAACCCACTGAACTAAAGGTTAAATAAGTATGGATTCCTAAAAACTTGCATCTTGAAAGAACAAGAATATTTTTTTCCTTTTTATAAGTATTCAAGTGAAATACGTGATACCATATTTGTCTAATTTCCTCATTTAATATATGCATTAATTGTTTACATTTTTTTAATTTAACCGTTATTATGTTTTTAAATGTAGCTATAATGTTTTACAATTTTTTATTCATTAATTATTTGAAGTTTTTGATACATGAATACAACTATATCTTTCTTTTTTGTGCTTATTTATTTTATTGTAAGTTGTCAAGGGAAAATATATTTATTTGAGTAGTTTATTAAAAAGAATTTTATTGCATGATTTTGTATTACCTTTTACCCTTTGTGATGATTCATAAATCTTTTAAAGACGGGATTTGCATATAGTGTCTCTTTATTTTAACCAACTTATTTTTGTTGGCGTAGCAGCTGTTTAACATGATGAGATCCCTCTCCACCATCATCGATTCGAGCTTTTGGTGTGACGGCAAGTTGTGCACTCTCATACTAGGCGCTTAAGCACGTCATCCCCATAGTAGTCTTTGGAATGGGTGACCTCCCGAAAATTCCCAGCGTCACACGCCTCCTAATGTTGTTGGGCCTGATTGGGTGTATACCTAGCTCCATCGTGCGGGAGAGTGTTGGCGTAGCAGCTGTTTAACACGATGAGATCCCTCTCCGCCATCAGTTGGAGCTTTTGGTGTGATGGCAAGTCATGCAACTTTGATACCATGAAATATTTTACGAGAATCGAATCGAAAACGATGCACCATGAAGTAGTTGCACCACAAGCTTAACAATGATACTACAGTGGCTGAGGGAAAGGCAGATCACCATTCACAGTTGTATACCTTTTCCCACTTTACTTTTTATTTGACGCCCACTTCATTGCTTGATATTGAGAGAAGTGTTAAGTCCTATTCGACTTCTACTTCTCTACCTATTGAGGTTCTTCAACTCTCTGATTCGAATCTGACTCCTCAAATGATGATGTTGTTGAGCGTGCTCCTCTTCTTGACCCTCAAACTTTTGAGTCTTTCGATTCTGACAGTAGTGATGATGAGGACTATGTCCCTTCTCACTCGAGTGAAGAATATTCTGACTCTAAGCTTGATTCTCCTGGTCCTCTTTGGGCTAGGAAAAATTTGTAAAGTGCTAGAGATTTAGTTGGAGATACTTCAGATATGAGACGTACTCGCTCAGATTTCGTTGGACCCCACTCTTTCTTCGCCTCTACTTCTAATTTAGTTGTCTCCTTTATTTCTTCATGTGATGATAGTTCCAATGACATAGACTCACTTGGTTCTACTTCTGATAATGAGGATTGTGCACCCAGTTCTGATGTCGAGAGTACTACAAAGGACTCTTCTCCTCCTTCTCTCACTATTCCAAAGAGTGTTGACACATCCCACATCTCATCAGATATTAAGCAATCTCCTATATAGTATCATACAATCATCACACCCACCTCTTTTCCACCTTCAGTGTGTGAGGCCCCTTTCACTCCTCTACCTTCATTGGATGACTCATACCTATCTAACATCACTCTTCTGTTTCTTGAGCCCCCTCATTGGGACGAGTATCTACCTGACCTTAGTCATCTTTTCACAAAGTACACTTGTGATGTACTACATGTTCCTCATCCATCTACAGGTATTTTAGAGGAGTTCATCATCTCCGTTGTTGGGAGTGCCCCTTCTAGGACTCTTACCACTTCCACTTTTCTGGAGACCTTCATTGATCCACCCTTGTTTGTGGATCCCTTTTCTATTGTGGGGATGTTTTTTTACCTTCACATCACTTGGACATCCATTCTACATGTGTTCACCCTTCATACTCTGACAGTTCTGCACTCGTGACATTACCTTCGGTTTCTTTGCACTCGCTTGCTAGACCTATGTCACACTTTCGTGGACCAGACTCGAGTTTTCCGTGCTATTGTCTTCGGCTTCTTTTGTGGAGTGGGCAGATTTCTAGCACATATTTTCTGTCCTTCCTAAGGGAAGACACATAGTTCGGTGTGGATGGCTCTTCTTCAGTCTAGAGGTAGAGGATCTCATCATCGACATTCTTCTCGGGAGAATTTTTAAAGTTACAGAGTTCGATCCATCCATCTCATCTCCCTATTCCTCTCTCTTCTTCATCTTTCCGAGAGATTTCCCTTTTGTACATGGGTACCTTTACAGGCTAGTCTATGGCCAGGACCCATCTTTGGCATCTTTCTTAGATTTGAGAGTGTTTTGTTCTCTTGTGGTGGATGTTTTTCCCACTGGGTTTTCCTTCATTTCTTGGGACTTCTTTTTGTGCATGGGTACCTCATCAGGATTTATGTCGACCCATTTCTCTTCTTCTTATTCTTCTAGGAAGATGTTGTTTGTATATGGGCACCTTATCATGCCTTTAGTTGTTAGGCCCCATTGACACATCTTTCTTAGTTGTTTAGGAGTGTTTTCTTGTTTTGTTCTGACTCGTCATAGACATTACCCCAACTTCGATGAAGGGGGTGTTGGTGTGAGTGATCCTATGTGTCCTCCACTCACATATGGAGGGTCATCTCACATGGGTGATGTCATTAGGGTTAGCTTGTGTGTCATGCACTAGGGTTACTTAGCACCCTATATGTATCCCTTCATTTGACATTTATGAGCATGCCAAGACACTCTGTTGTCTTTCCTGTATGTGCAAGCTTTGTTTCTATTGAGCAAGTTCTTCCATTTTTGATCGATCCTTGCGATTACGTTGGAGCTATCACAATTCCGTTGGAGTGCAACTACTTCGTGGTGCATCGTTTCCGATTCAATTCTCATAAACTCTTTCAAAAACTATGGTTTCGACCTTCGATCCTCTCACAACTACATTCAACGCGAAGCCTATCTAGGTTCATTTACCTCACCTCCCACTGTAGTTTTGGGGGAGGAGTGTTTGATTGCTATTGGAAATGCTTTGGAAAAATTTTATCCATTGATTCCAAAATGGAACTCT
The DNA here is from genome assembly GCA_018340775.1 of Taxus wallichiana var. yunnanensis. NCBI lineage: Eukaryota > Viridiplantae > Streptophyta > Pinopsida > Cupressales > Taxaceae > Taxus > Taxus wallichiana. The sequence goes on along the minus strand of CM031243.1, from coordinate 446,698,097 downwards.
ACACTCACACTACCTATGCATGAATCTTAGTGGATCTGGATACCTCTCTTGATCTACCTACTTCCATTGATCTCAAAGTTTTGGATAGGATTTGGTCACAACCACTTGACTATGAAGGCTTTCCCCTCAGATGCAGAAATGTTTTTCCCTAAGAATATTGTTATGGAATGTCGAAAGTGAAGCAGGTTAAAGGAAAAAGTTTCTTGGTGGAAGGATTCCCAACTCAACTTGTTGGTTGTTGGGGATGAATCGATTCCTCTTCAGAAGATTCGGCAGAGGTTTGTGAAGAACATGATTTAGATGAAAAAGAATTCAGCTACCATTTGAGAATCTTGTTCCCCTCCCGTGGCGGAGTTGGTAGGGTCAAAAAGGTAAAACAGTGGTGACACTCTCTTTGGCAAAGCAGTTTCGATTGTTCTAAAAAAATTCTTAAAGGAGGAGTCAAATGTTGGAAAAAAGGAATCCTTTGTTATTCAGCTTCCAACTCATCTAGATGAAAATTTGGATCCTAATAGGAGTGATGGTTGGAAAATCGTAAATAGAAAAAGATAGGAATTTCTCTCCCTAAAATGAGATTACGATCCCATGTTCGGGATCCTCTAGTGTAATATGCTTGTTCTTCTACAGCTTATGGTTGCAGCAAGATTTCTTCTTATTCTCTTCTCATTCCTTGTTCTTCTTATTTGTGCCTTTGTGGCCTTTGTACTTTGATGCCTGTGGAAATTTTTTCATCATGCTTCAATGCTTTATCATGCCTTAATGGTATTTTGTACAAGGATGAGGGTCCTTTCAAAACCCCCACTTTTACCCTTTTCCAAAAAAATTATCATCAAGTGAGAGTGTCGTGTAATGACATCTACCTTTATGTTTAGGTCGTTTCTCCTTTTTGTAACCCCAAAATAAATGTTAAGGGGGAGTGTTAAATTTTAATCTTTATTTGGGTAATATTAAATATCTTGATATTGTGTATTATTATTATCATATAAGTTATTGATTCACATAATTCGATAATGTAATGTGGCATATACCATTCACATCTTTTGTCTTATTAGAGATATTCCTCATTATAAAGAATATTGAAGTTATATTTTAAATGTAACTCATTTTCCACTTTGCACCCACCTCCCTTCACGTGAAATAGTGACACTAGACACACATAAGTTGGATAACGCAATGATTGGATTTATTTTATAACATATTATTATCTCTTCATTTTATTTCAATAGTGTTTGGGTCTCTTCCTTTAACACTTCTTCATTTGTTCAATCTCTTCTTTTAGAGAGTTTCTTAAGGCTTATTTTAGTCCTTCGGATTGTATTCTCTCATTTTTATTCTTTCTTAGAAGAACTTATATGCACATAGTGTTATCTTTTAAATATTTTGGGTCATTTTCTAATAACACATAGGATTTTCTTCCCGTGTACCAGCTTTCTCCACTTAATAAAATCTTGTCTCAACTTTTTTATGGCATGTTTTATGATTCTATTAATTTCATTGAATTTTATTTACTTATGATTTAATATTTTAATAGTTGAGCGTAAAATTAGTTCTTACATCACACCCTTCTAAGTGTACATTAAGCCTCTATCTTGATTTCATGAGGGAATCAAATGGAAAATGTTGGGACCCACCATAGAATGTGAGTATGATAGATTCACAAGAACTCTAAATTTAAATATATTAACATATTTTATTATTATAATGATTCTATAGTTGTGATCTTCAATTTACCCCTACAAAATAAGAAGCATTTGCCTTCAAAATAGTGTGAAAAGTTAAAGCTAGCAATATACACACATACATATATAATGATTCTAAACTTATAAGTTTTTTTGTCATTATCAATTAATGCTCTTAAATTTTATTAAGAGTTCTAGTTGTTCTTAATCTATTATTACATTGGGCACAACCCACATCGAAAGCTTTGATAACATGAAAGAAGGGAATGCATGATCATCCTCCCTCTCTTTGACACTAAGCAAACACTATCAATTAAATAATAGGAGGGTTTAATCACACTACAGTAGTTCACTAGTAGGCATCCACCTTTGAAGATTCTTTGGCTAGAAAGTATCAAATTCCGGTGGCTCCAATATTTACTATTTAACTTTGCAAGTTGTTGGATTTCAAATATTTTTCTACAAATCTAAATATTTACTATCCTAGATTTTCATCTTTGACTCAATGTTCCATTGAGTTTTCGAATACAATTTACAGGCAGTTATTTTCAAAGGTGTTCTCTCGCACAGAAATTCATTGGTGATTACATCAAACATGTCATAAATGAGCAAAAGAGGTGAATAATTTGGCTATTTCTTTACTCACCTAGACTTTAGGCCTTTATACCCTCGACCAGCTGAAATATTTTTATGAACATACTAAGAAACACAGAACCGCATGTTGTATCTCACCTTTGTGGGACTTCTCAAATAGCTCAACCCATCTAAGGCACGATGTCCCTTCCGGTGCTTTTTACATAGATATTATTAAATATTTAATGAAAAATCCAAAACAAAGGGGGTGGATATGTGAAGAGGACTTGTGGAAGAGTAGAAACAAGCTTAAGAATGGCATCTGACAGGATGCAACCAACAGGTGTCCAATCTAATCAGTTAACTTTGGTATCATACTCCTAACCTTTGCCAAAATAGGAGTTTGAAACAGGGTGCGGACATCTGCCAAAGCATTATGTAGAAGGGAATTTTGTCATATGTTTTAGTTGCACGTGCCCTAATAGGTATGTATGCAAAATGTGGAAGCATGTGAATTGTTTGACAAAATGCCTGAAATATGGACACAATGATTGCAGGATATGCAACAAATGGGTTTGTTGAAAAGACCTTTGAAACTTTCTGCCAAATGCGATTGGTAAGTGTAAAGCCAGTCTCCACACAATCGCCAATGTCCTCCTAGGTTCTATCGAAATGGGAGCTTCAGAGCATGGCATGGAAAACATTAAAGTATGATAGGACCAGATTTTTTTCAAATGTACAATTGCACGTTCGTTGTGTTTACTTTGTGCCTCTAGAGCACATAAGAATATGGGCTTAGGATGATTAACAACGGATCTTTTTGAGCTGGATCCTCAAAATGCTACAACATATGTTCTTTTGTCAAACATCTATGCAGAAGTGCGTAGGTGGGGTGAAGCTCATACTTTAAGAAGATTGTTGAAGGATAGAGGAATTTAAAACATTCTGAGATGTAGTTGGATTAAAGGCTATAAAAAAGTGAATGTTTTTGTGTAGGAAATAGATCACGCCCATAGACATAGGATATCCATGCAAATTTGGTGAGCTTTAGAGCAGGGCATGGACATCCATCGAAGCATAATGAAAGTAGGTTTTTGGCAGATGTAGTTGCAAGTGCTTTACTAGACATATGCAAAATTTGGAAGCATACACAATATATGTCAACTTTTTGACGAAATGCCTTTGAGAGATGTGGTCTCATGGAATTCGATGATTGTAGTATATGCACAAAATGGACTTTTCACGGATGCTATCAAACTCTTTTAAGTGATGAAGGATAGAGGAATTAAAATGATGCCTAGATGTAATTAGATTAAATGACATAAAATGGTGCATGCTTGTTGTCGAGGAGATAACCCACACCCACAAACAAAGGAGATCTATGCAAAGATGGAGAAAATTTCTTGGGAGATGAAGGAAGCAGGATATTTTTGAAATTTAGAACATGTATGTCTCAAGTGTGACACTGCAACCTAGTTTACCTCCAAGATTGCTTCACGACAAATTAGTGTGATAAATGCAAATAGGATCCGTCATTTTTTAAAAACACAATTTCTATTTTATTAAGATACAAGCACGTAGGTTTGGTGGATGATAGTTGAAAACACTTCAAAGGCATGAGTGCTTCTTACATAATTAGGCCTAGAATTGATCATTACGTCTGCATGGTTGACATTTTTGGCCATGTTAGCTACATGCCAACCAAACCTATAGTGGTTATGTGGATATGTTTGCTTGGTGCATATAAAGCACATATAAATATTGTCTTGATAGGTGATGGTAGTAGGATATTTTTAAAATTTAAAACATGTATTGAGTGACGTGGGAAAAGAGGCAAAAGAATTATTTTACCACCATAGTGAGAAGTTGGCAGCTACATTTGGATTGTTAAACATGCCCCCTCGCTAATTATTAGATTTGTGAAGAACCTTATGTATGTGTTGACTGTCATACTGCAACCAATTTTATCTCCAAGATTGTTGCAAGACAAAATGGTGTGAGAGATGCAAATAGGATCCATCCTTTAAAAATAACAATGTTCTTGTTGAGATTATTGGTAATGCTATGTAAACTAATATGTAGGCATGACATTTTTTGTAATGAGGTCTATTGAAAATGCCTTTGAACCATTCTAAAAATTCATCCAATAGGGATAAACCCAAACTCCACAATTGTTGTTAGCATTCTCCCAACCTTTTCCAAAAAGAAAGATTTAGAACATGACATGGACATCCTCGCCGTAGGTAGTTTGCAACTCATGTCCAATTGCTAGTTTTTAATATTATCATTTCATGGATCTCGCCTCTAGGGGATCATGTTTCTTCAAACTAATGTAATTATACTTTTAATAAAATTAGGACTAAACTATTTAAATATCTTTCAAAAAGAAAATTTGGTAGACATTAACAACAAATCTATTTTGCAACTACAAACAAATCGGGGTCATGGTCACACCATATGTTTTACAAATGACTATGAATCCAAATCTTCATACCATCTATTTCATGTTTAAAATGACAATAAGATATCAAAATCTGCTCATGCTAAAGATCTATTAGAATATTGACCTCAACATTAAGAGGGCACAATAGAATGGTTGCCAATTGGAGATTAACCACTTCAATCAACTATATCTATCTATGATTCATATGAATTAAAAAAATTCTAACCTAGTATTCCCAATTCAAACTCTTCTCAAAAGGTGTTGCAGACGTTAACAATTTGCAATTGTATGGTCTCATGGAGAATAAAACATTTGGCTCATACATGTTTTTAGAATTTTTATAAATTGTTTATGGAAACTAATATTACAACAAAATTTTAATATGTTAAAAACCATTTCTCAAAAATGCATGCAACGTCTGCAAACTTATAACCCCAAATCATTAGCATCAACTTAAGTTTTTGTTTCTAAAAAGTATCTCGCTTCAATAGTTTATGAAATGATTATAAATTTTATTTTTGCTAGAATTGTTTTCTTTCTTAGGGCCAACTACACCATAAGAATAGGATTTGTAGTCCCCTTCATGGGACCCTACTATAATGTTCATTTTTATCGGTGATGAAACTAGTTCTATGAATATATTTAATGCCCTTGATTGTGAACCAAGATCTCTTCTCAATCCCAAACATTGAGGATTTTTAAGTTCATGATAGGACACCACCAATGCTTTTATAAGTAAGAAGCAAAGCCCAATCGTAAAGAAATGAGTGTTGGAAATGAACAAGTGATGATTTCAATTGTTTGTAAGAAAAGCAAGTGTAAGAGGTAAGCACATAACTTTGAGAGAGAGTGTAGAATAATATTTCTTTTGCACCCTCTATTTTCTCTTTTGTAATTTTCCCAACTTTAATGAAGCAGAGGTGGTAGTCAATTGACACTACCAAGTCGGTTTCTACACGCTAGGGTTTCCAAGTTAAAATTCTTTCGTGTTATGGTGGTATTCTTGTTTGAAATCTCACATGTTATAGTTCATATTTCATTTCCAAGAACTCACACTAATTACAAATCATCTACATAACTCAAGTTCATAATTGTAGTCACTAGATCGTGCACTTACTATGTACATCTAACCTCTAAATATTTCATTTATATGCATGATTCCTAAGCAAGATACTTACTCATTAACACCCCTTTATTTTTCTTTGACATTGTTTTTCATCTTTATTGCTTGATGTTACTGATTGACAACTTACAATTTTTCATACTAGGTAACATCCTACTCAGCTCTAATTTCACTATTTTATCTTTATGGCACCATGTACAAAACCACTCGTCGGGGATAAGAGTGCTCGAGAGCTACCGCCCGTCTGGGTGCTTATGTCCTCCTTTTCTCTTTTTAATCTTTCAGTGTTACTTCTTTCTTATCTTCTTGTATAACTCTTAGTCAGCCTTTCACTTGTTAATAATGAAACTTAAGAAAAGGAATCATATATATACATGTCTTATTTAACCTCATTAAGGGGGTAAGCATTCAAGAGGCACATACATCTACAAGGAGCTAATATCTTTTATTTAGTACTTTTTTGGACTACATTATTCACCGTACATAGGGAGCTATTCTCAATTTCATACCACACACATTGCATTGGGAAAAATTAGTTCTAGCCCGTTATTTCTTTGTGTGATCGGCACTAGGGAAACCTATCTCAAAGGACACTATTACAATCATACACACGCACGCACACACATGCGCACACACACACACTAGAAATACATTGAATTTGAAATGTAGTGCAACGCTCAATGAAAATCACATTGGGGTGACCGACGAGGTCACTCTGACTCAAGCATATGAATATTTTTATTCATCTAATGTGCGCTTGAGTATTGTGCAGGTAGATAGGGTTTATTTTGCATGTACAAGTGCGATAAAGCGTATAAAGAGAACTCGATGTTACCTACAACGAACTAAAAGTGACAAGAAGTGACACGTAAATAATCCGATCCTAAGTATTTCCGCAGACACTAGCGCTTAGAGAAAATGCTAACGCCAGCGGCCCTTTCCCATCCCGGGGCTCTTGGCCCTAATATCGCCACATCCCATTTTCAAAATTATACCTTACATAGTCCCGAATATACTCTTCCGTGTTATTCATCAACTTAGAATCAATTCAGACCTATAGTTACAAGTGAGTCATTCTACAAAACCCTATTTTTCACTTTTTTTCTCATATTTCATTTGTTTGATCTTGCATGTTTATTGTTTTATCTATCCGATCAAAGCAATGCCCTTACTTATATTTAATTTTGTTAAATCATTTAGTGAACTCGCTCCTTACATTCCCATCATCGGATCTTCCATGGCTTCTCATACCCTGTAATTCCATTGCTTCCCATTTTATATCCAAGTTCAAGTTTGTAATCTCCTTGTTAAGTGTGTCCTAGTTAATCCTGGATCTGGTCTTAATGTATGCAATTTTTACTTTCTCCATCAAATAGGACTTTCTTGCTACTCATCTCAATCCATCTACTCTTTGTATATGTGGCTTTGATAATACACCTAAGCAAGTGTTGGGCACAATCTCTCTTCCCCTTACTATGGGATATTGCACTCTTAATATTCTATGTCACATTATGCCTCATGATGTTCCATTTACTATCCTTCTACGCCATCCTTAGTTACCTGTTATGCATGCACTTCTTTCTACCCATATCATAACACACAATGCCCTTACTACACCTTCTTCCATAAATATTGCTACAGTAGATTCCAAACCTCATGTTGTTACTCCTTGTGATATTCCTCTCATACATGATGCTCATGACATTACCTACATTGCACATCCTTCTCCTCTTGGGATGCACCCTAGTGCTACTGATTTACAAGATCAATTTTCTATTGGCACCCATGATACTCCTCCCATTATGTCTCACTCTTGATACACTTCTATTGATCATATACTTTGTGCTTCCAATGTTACATCTCTTTCTCGCATCTTCCTCATCACAAGTTAGAGCACCGTATGATGATTTTTCAATAAATTATAATGCTCTCACTTTCCAAAATTCTATGCATGATTCATTTACTATGGATGCACCTTATCTTGTTACATCCATGGGGGAAATCAATTCCCCTCTTTCCACATTTATGTCTATGGTCATAGGGGCTAATTCATACTATTTTATTGCTTCCAATCTTCCCAAATTACACTTTTCGGTTGCCATTACTACCGATGAGCCTCTTAGCATTACATATGGTATACATCTTTTGACTCGCATATTGATCCTTATGTTTGCACTTACTCCTTCCACTATTTCCAACAAGCCCAAAGTTACATCTATTCTATTTTATCCTAATGGACACACTCTTATTGCTTATACACTTCATACTCATGTCGTTGGGATCTTGGACTCTATAGGGTTTTCCCCTCACTATGTTGCCATCATTCTCTAGTAGCTTCTCAATGTTACACTTATTCTAGTTTCTTTGCATGCATGACACAATCCTACTCCACATACTATGGTACATGCACTTTCACGTGACACTAGGTCCTTGCCTCATGTTCACATGTGTTCATATTTTTACATTTGTAGATCATAGACCTTTGCCTCCTATCCTCATTGCTTAGATCATTATGGCATTCACACTTGAGGGCATACTCTCCCCCACACTACCCGATGATGTACTCTTTTTCTTGGTTCATACTTGACTGTTGAGGACATCCTTACCTACATGAACCTCACTTTGCACACACACACCGTGGGGTATCCTTATTCCTCCCTTCTAGTTGTTTTCTTTCACATATTTGTAATTAAAAATCCAAAAACATATTTTCTTAGATCTTGATTGGATGTACTCTTGCTTCCTTATACTACTATATGTTGCACCTTTGCTTATCATGTTACTATGGTTCATAGTATGCTTTATCATTTTTCATACACATATGCGCATTCACATGGTATCTTGAGGTGAATACAGTCACTTACAGGTTGTTACACAATATATGATGTTTGGACCTATCCATTATCACCCATTGAGGCTCCCGGGATATTTACCTTTTCCCACTTACTATCAAGTTCTATCATTACAATATTTCACATTTTCATTCCTATATTCAAATCTTACATTGTGGCATACTATTTATCTTTCCTAACATGTTAACAAGTGCTTCATGTGTAGCATTTTCCTTGCAAGACTCCTTCCAATCATGGTTGTCTAGATTTTCTTGTATCTTATTTGTTATTGTTTGTGGGTTATGCCCTATGTTTTCTTGTTTCCTTTCTTACACAAGCCTTGATGGCTTCAATTGTCTTGTGACATCTTGAGTGGTGTCTCATGTATGTAACTAACTCCTCATTGTGTCCTTGTTTGTTGTTTTCCTATATGCTTTTACTAGTTGTTATTTCTATGTGCATTGCTTGTTTATCACTAACACTTGTATGCTAGCATTTTCCAATTGTTTTTCTTATGTCATGGTAACTACCATACGCAATCCATATTCCCCCGTAGGAATCCCTATATCAGATATGCATATCAGTTTCTACCTTCCTTGTTTGGGCTCCGTTCACTTTTTTCATCTCACACACCCCAAACAAGTGGGGAAAACATCAAGTGAACCTTTTCACTCTCGTGATAGTTACATAATCATAGTCGGCATGATCGAGCAAGTATTATTCACGAAACAGCAGCCAAAAAAACTTGGCCACAAAAAGGCCTAGACATAACCGCCTAGTAATACATGCATAAAGAGCGGTGGATGCTAGTGTCCCACCTAAGGGAAAAAATAGTTATAAAACAGCTTTCGAAGTTGCACGCTTCTGCTTTTCTCTAGTTTCGACATTTATACAATCGGTTTGATTGCAATCAATTACTAATAGGAACTAAAGTCGGTAGCATATCGCAAAGCACTAACTCAAGAACCAAAGTAGAAACCAAATAACAGAATGACACCGAGGGCATATGCAGGACAATGATATGCCTAGAACAATGTGTCACCCGAGGCAAGTTACAAATCACTACAATGGTACTTATATGTGGGGAAGAGTTAACGGTTAGAGGACAAAGCCTATGAGCTCTCCCAATACACTTTCCCTTAGCGGCTACAGGACGCCTAAATCCAAAGTTTAGTGTCAAGACGCTCAAATCCCTAGTTTGGCGATAGGACGCCCAAATCATTCGTATTATTTCAACCAAGTCTTAAACATCAATTCTACAAGCAGAACATATTTTTACCCTTCTTTTCAACATTCCAAGTGTACTCTAACCCCTTGGTTTAGCTTTTTCTAATACACATTTCCATTTTTACATATTTTCCAAGTTAAAGTTCAATTGCATTTACCTAGAGCATTGACTACACTTGTTTTCTTTTATAGGTCATATCCTATCCCAACAAAGGCAAAGCACATAAAAACCATGAAGCAAATCTCAAAGCATGCTCCAAAAAGACAATATTCCAAGGAACTACACGTATACATCATTATCACTCCACGCACGCAAAGGTCACCCCTAGGATCCTTATCCTTCCCTCTCCTTAGAATTTCACAATACACATTTTGCATTATTCCATTCGACATGCTATGACACTTGGGCACACTACTAGGTACGTTTTTCTTTTCTACTTTATGTTATCGAATCCTTATTCACCAACATAAAGTGGGGGCAAATGTAGTCACTAAATCACGCACTTACTATGTACATCTAGCTTCTAAATATTTCATTTATATGTATGATTCCTAAGCAAGAGAATTACTCATTAACACCCTTTTACTTTGCTTTGACATTCTTTTTCATATTTATTGCTTGTTGTTACTAATTGACAACTAACAGCTTTTCATACTAGCCAAGTCATGCTCAACTCGATTTCATTGTTTTTATCTTTCTAAAGACCCCATACAAAACCGCCCATTTAGGACAAGAGCACTGAGCGCTATTGTTGTTTGCATAGTGTTGTCATTGATGTCAAAAGCAATATGAGTCACGAATGTTGATTGGTAGTGTCAAGCCAAGGTGAGTCTTATTGGTCTTGCATGGTGGTTCATGGTGTCTTGAGTCAATTTGAGGGCTTGTAGAGGTGATGGAGTGTTTTGGTGATACTAGGATGATGTCATGGAGTGTGTTGAAGGTCATTTCATGTGTGTAAGGTAGCCAAGGTGATGATGTGACCAGATTCAATGATGCAAGCATGTTTCAAGTGCTTGCTTGCATGAGGCCTAAAAAGTCGTATGAGGCATGGGATGATGAAGTGAAGCTTATAGCAATTGGATATGCATGGTGAGAGCATGGGAAGCATGTGGATGAGGTGTAGGGACACTCACAAGTATCTCAAAGTGCATATATGAGGAGAAGTCATGGTTTCTAGGTCTACACTAGACCTAATCCTTGAGAAAGCATGCCCTAGTGAAGTGAGTTGGATTGTTTTGAGCATGGAAATGGAAAGGTGAGCATTAGAGATTGTTTGACAGTTGATATGATGGTGTGGTCCAAATTTTAGGTCCAGGTGATAAAGAATTTGTGAGATATTACACTTTTACCAAAACCGAGTTCTTAAAGGTGAGAATTTGAGCTTAAAGTTGGCTTTCAGATGCTCGTGTATGCTTTGCATGGGGACCCAATCTCCTAGGGGTAGTTGAATAGGTCTATTATAAAAATTTCCAAGTGGAATGAGGTTGTTTGATCGTCAGGTTTTTATGAACAATCGTTAAGAAGGTAAACAACTTTTAAACCCTCTCAAAACCCTAGCTTTGTAACGACTTGGGAGAAATTGATTGTTATGACCCATAATTGATTGTTTGAGCAAAAGTGATGATTTGATGTTGTAGAGGACTCCTCCACTTTCTCCAAGTGTGATTTAGAGGTTTTGATTATATGTGGGCCCCACTCAAATATGCAAGTTTCTGGAAAAGTTTAGTTTGTGAAAAAGTTCTTCATTGGACCTAATGACTAATCTAGCATTTATGGAAGTATGGGAGTTGTATTTCGTGTCCATAATGGTTTCGAGATCATGGTTGAGCTCATAGAAGGTCAAGTGTGCCCTATCTTTGAAGACCGGTTTTGGGCATTTATGGAATTATGGGAGTTGTACTTCATGTCCATGATGGTTTCAAATCATGGTTGAGCTCTTAGGAGGTCAAGTGTGCCCTATCTTTGAAGACTAGTTTTTGGGTAGTTTTTGGCGCTTTGGAGCAATCCAGGTGCAGAGCGGTTTTTAGAGGTGTTACAGATGACTTTGTGGCATGGTTTAAGTTTTTCATGACCCCGAGGTCAAGAGCTTTCTATTAATATATCACACTTGAGTTTTTGTTGAGATTTTACCTAGTTATGGCTTGTTTTCTGAGGATTAGTTTTGGAGGCGCTTGGTTGTGCATGCTCTTGAGAGACTTCATGAGATGAGATGGTTGTTCAATTGTGTTTCATGGTTGTTGGAGGTTGTTAAGGGCTTAGACAACATGTCTAAGTGTGTTCCATGTTTTGGTGAAGTTGTTTTTGCTCTAGAACATTCCACGTTTGGCGAGTTGCTTGTGTTGGTACTTTAGGGCTTCTTGAGTCCTAATGGAGGCCTAGATGGTTCTAGGTGATGGTGGCGACCTACATGGTCTTATGGATTATTTTTATAGGATGTTCTAATGATTTTTAAAGTGTTTTTTCTATATGAAGGTTGACCTACATGTATTATGATCAAGAGAAGGGTATAAAAGCAAATTAGAAAGCTCATTTGAGCTAGTTGAGCAAGAAAGAAAAGTGTAACCTAGAAGGTTGTTTGAAGGACGTAAAGAAGGTCTTTATGACCTTGTTGAGAGGGAAATGAAGATGTGATGTTGTGATAGAGAGAGAGCAGTGTGATAGTGAGCTAGGGAAGATGGTGAAATCAGCTTGAAAGAAAAAGTTCTTGTGCATGGAGACTAAAGAGATGTTTTGAGAGAGATAAAAGGAGAAGTGTGCTTCATTGAGTCATCATTAGTTGTGTGAGCAACATTTTAGAGATGACATTCATTTCAGATGGATTTTGTTGGTGATTCATCTAGGGGTTGGTGCCTCCTTGTAGGGTTGGTGCTCTCCTAAACTGGGGTTGGTGCTCCTTGTAGGGTTGGTGTTCTACTAAACTAGGGGTTAGTGCTCCTTGTGGGGTTGGTGCCTCACTAAATCTAGGGTTGGTGCTCCTTGTTGGGTTGGTGCTCAACTAAATTTGAAACATGGCTATAATAAAGTTTTGTTTTAGTGGGTTTTCTTCCCCTTGATGGTTTCCCACTTATATCTTGTGTCCATGTGTTGTTATGTTCTCATTTGCTCATCTAAATGGTTATGTTTCTTAAGTATGCATGCTTAAAGATTAAGTTGAATTGGATGGTTGATGGATTTGAATGTTAAAATGAATGTAAGTTTTATTGCACACTGATTCACCCCCCCCAGTGTTTGTGCTTCCAACAAATGTCCCCTACAGGACTTTTGCCATCCTTTTCTCTTTTTCTAATATTTTGGATGTTACTTCTTTCTTGTCTTCTTTTATCACCATTAGTCATCCTTTCACTTGTTAATGACGAAACTTAAGCAAAGAAATATATAACCTCATTAAAGGGGCAAGCATTCAAGAGGCACATACATCTACGAGGAGCTAATATTTTCTATCTACTACATCAAGGACTACATTTTGGACTGCATTGGGGGAGCTATTTTGAATTCCATACCACACATTTTGCATTGGGACAAAGTAGTTGTAGCTCGTTATTTCTTTGTGCGACTGACACTAGAGCAATCTAGCTCAAAGGACACTATTCCGATCACACACACACACACTAGAACTACATTGAGTCTGAAATGTAGCGCAATGCTCAGTGATAATCACATTAGGGTGTCTGTCGAGGTCAGTTTGACTCGAGCATATGCATATTTTTATTCATCTAATGTGAGCTCGAGTATTGTACATGCAGCTAGGGTTTATTTTGCAAATACGTGTGCAACAAAGCAAAAGTAAAGTGACCCTAATGTGACCTACAACAAACTAAAAGTGACAAGAAGCGACACAGAAAGAATCAAATCCCGAGTATTTCTACGAGACACCGCCGCGCCCGAGTAAACGCTAGTGCTTGGGCAACCCCGTCCCATTCTAGGTACTCTTGTCCCTAAGATCGTCACATCTTAGTTTCAAAATTAGAACTTACAGTCTAGAATACGCTATACCATGTCATTCATCGGCTTAGAACCGCCTTCGGACCTACAAAGTGACAAGTTTCGAGTCATTTTACAAAACCCTATTTATCACTCTTGTTCGTATTTCCTTTGCTTGATCTTGCATGTTTAATGTTGTATCTATCTCGATCAACAATGCCCTTATATTTAATTTTGTTAAATCAATAACAACCAAGCAACCAAATTGTAGCTTCCTTGCCAACCATATTACATGTTTGCGTTAGACTTAATTTAGATATATACAAAATTCAAGAATAGCCAAGACAAATTGAACAAAAATCACAAACTAAAAACAAAACCTACAAGTTTGGCATTTACCATGGGAAACTCCTTCCTCTTGACATAAGTTAATACTTTATTATATAAAGTGGGAAATTTATTCGAATGAACACATCTTCATACTTTATTATAAAGAGGAAAAACTAAATTTTCTAGAAAGCAGCCATAGAACAATGTAATACTCCTTTCGAAACTAAACTTCAAAGGTTTTGAAACATCCACAACATTGAAAACAACACGGCAATAAATAATCTTACAAAGTGGTAACAAATATTCTTACAAGGTAGTATCATAATCTTTGCTTCCATGTGTGATGGGACACAAGAGAAAGGCGATCTAACATGCTACAAGATGGGACATATAACTCAAACAGAACCCTAAACTTATAACTACTGCTGTAAAAATTCAATTAACATGCTTTCAAATGGAACTCGTGTAAGTATTCGCGCACGATGACATAGTAAGTATGATTACAATCCAATTACACCTGCTGCAAATAAGATTCAAACATGTGAATGGTGAAGAGCCACTAGTGAAGAAACAATTTTAAGTTATCCCAAAATTAAAATGTCCATTACCTTGTCAAGGAACTTGAATACAAATTCAATGGAGGCGAAATAAAATTCATTTGTGTCCTACCCATGAACAGAAGAAACGATTAAATAGATATAAATTAAGTAAAGACAATGGGATTGACCTTGAGTTCTACATAGAGGTCAGTAGCTAATAAATGAAAAAACAACAAAATAAAGTTGTCTAAATATGCTCCATATGTGCCACAAGGAATTGTGAGAAGCCATGCAATTGTTCATATCTCCAAGTTAAACCCATTGAGTTCTACATAGGGGTCAGTAGCTAATAAATGAAATCAAAAAACAACAAAAGAAAAATGTCTAAATATGCTCCATACATGCCACAAGGAATTGTGAAAAGCCCTGTGATTGTTCATATTTCCTAGTTATCAATGTATATTCTGAATTGCAGTTAACAATGACCCAATACAAACCCGCAAAAATTGTACCAATCAAAAGTCAATCAATACTCATCAAAAGGTTGACTAGATTAGAAAAATGAGTCTCCATGGACAACAACACATGCAAAGCAATAACCGTAGCCACACATTGAGGATGATATACAGCTTCTTAAACTGTGGCCAAATACAAAATTAAATATTATATATTAACTCATACAACCAAAATAGATCAATGAAACTCAGAATGTTTAGCCAACAGTAATAGGCTATAAAGGAATGCCCAAAGCATGTCCCATCTAAGAAAGAAATAAAGAAAGGGTTTATGGATAAAATTTTATACATATGCCAAGTAACAACACATACTTTAAGAAACTTGGGACCAGAAACAGTTGGAAATGACTACCAAAAAGTCTCTTGAGCTCAACTTGGGTTAACAGCATTATACTAATTTCACTATCGATGACTTCAGATAAAATATTTTCTTTGGTGCTAAAAACATAGAAGAGCACCAACCAATAGCCCGGCTTCTCTGTTCATATGTAATAGATTCAAGATACAATCATAAAAACCATGCACCAAACCTAGGTGCTAAGGATAAGCTAGATCCTTCACAGTGACCTAACAATAAGTACTATAATGAAATCTTAGGTCAACTAATCTAATAAACTATGCTGAACAAAGTGTACATTAAAGGCATGCATATAGAGAATAACCTATATATCCTTTTTAACATCTTGCAAAACAAGAGCATAGATTGAGAAGAATCAGCGTACATCTCTCACAGTCTTGCAGTTACAGACAACAACCAAATCAATGCTGAATCCTATGGCTCTACAGCTAACGAGGGCTCTGTATCGCTAAGCATGTAACTCAACTTAAATACACCCAACTCAAATTACCAGCCACCTAACTGGACATGTCCTAATCCATACAAACAAAAATTGGCATGCCCAAGTTACTACATCTGCTGCCCAACTAGAAATGCTCTAATCCACTCAAGAAAAAAAAATCATATGCCCACAAATATTATTGGAATTGGGTTTCAATTAGTCACTTCCTGAGCTAAACCAACTTCCTGAGTAGAGATACTCTAATTCATTCAAGATAAAAAAATAGAACCATAAGTTATCCGGTACAGGTTGCAGTACTGTACCCGGTTCGGTACATATAAGGGTTTGCAGGTATATGCACGGAGTATGTCATAATGTAGCCGGGTACTTCAGTATGTTTTAACGTACCCTCCACATATCCACCACCACCCAAGTCTTTTTCTTTGGGGAGGGGGCAGGGTCAAAACAAATTCAAAATGACTTCAATTTTTACCAAAAAAACCTAAACCCTAAAAGACACCCCAAAGCTCTTTTTTAACAACACATTTGCCTCACATTTCATACTTATGTCTCTTTGCACATTTGCTCTCTCACTTCACACGACCTACATGACAGAGCTAGCGGGATTGGCACTGCTACTCCTTGTGGTTCTAATGAACCATGTGATGGTGTTGATGCTCTCGATGAATACATTGGAGAGCATTATGATTATGAATAGAATGGAGAGCATTATGATTATGAATATAATGAATATGCTGATTTATCTTGATTTTTGTGTATACATTGTAACATTTGCACAATGTACTTGTTCTAAGTTCGACCAATGAATATCATGACATTTGGCATTGAATTATCAGTATGTTTTGTGGTTATTTAGCTTATTTTGTTTACTCTATGTATATTATATGGTGGTTAATTTTGTTTATTTGGCTATATTTTATATATTTTTTGTATGGTCGTACAAGCTGTACCCGATCCCCAAAAAATTGTCATGCCGTATTCCCATACCTGTATCCGCACCCATACCCACTACCTCTTCATTATACTGTTGAAACTGGATTTTAGTTGTTTAATTCCATAGCTATACTAGCTCCCTGTCTAGACATTCCCTGACCATTCAAGCAAAAAATTGCATGTCCACTAAGCAAAAAAATTGATACCTGCCCATACAATTCCAATTTAATTTTTAGTTGAGTTTCTGAGCTTTACTTTCTGTCCAAGAAGACATTCCCTAACTACTTCAAGCAAAAAAATCAGATGATCACAGTATTATTGAACCTGGAATTTAATTAATTATTTCCTGCCTATCTAGAAATGCCCTAGTCTATTCAGGAAAAAATTTGACCTGCCCACTATATTATTGAAACCAGGCTGTAATCAATCAATTCCCAGCTCCCAAGCTACACCAACTGCCCTACTAGACATGAAAATTCACATACCAACGACACTCCTGAAACTGGATTTTGAATTGATTAGTTCCTGAACCAGGCTTCCTAAATATACATGCCCCAATCCATTCCATAGAAAATCTGCATTACAATAGTAGTATTAATAAGTTAAATTAATCAGTTTCTATCTTAACGTATGAATCATATTAGCTGTCTAACTAGACGTGCCCTAATCCATTAAAGCACAAATGCAGATGCCACATTACATTTGAAAATGGCTTTTATTTATTCAGATTCCATCATAAGATATGAACTATATCAGCTGCATAACTAGGCATGCCCAAATAATAAATCTATTCAAGGAAAACTCACATTCACATAAAAATATTGAAACTTTCAAACTATTTTTTAACTAATCAATTCCAACTTTACATCTGAACTATGCCAGTTGCCTAACTACACTTGTCCTAATCCATTCAAGCAAAAATTTGCATGCCTGCAATACTATTGACACTAAGTTTTAACTAATCAATCTCTGAGCTATACTAACTGGGTAACTAGACATGCAAAATTCTGCATGACTACAATACTGTTAAAACTGGGTTCTTGGGTTAACCAATGCCATCCGTTCACCGGACTTTCTATCAGTTAATTGGAGGGCTTATAATCATGATAACCAATGGTTCAAACCCTGAAGACTCATCCTTCCCACAATGATGTGGCAATTTAAGTGCGAATTGTAAACTGGAGGTTAATGCCCTTCCCAATTGATACATAACATGGGTTTTTCAATTAGAAAAAAACAGCTGAAGTTGACATATAAACTATAGCAGCTGCCTAGCTAGACATATGTCATAGGCCACTCCATTCAAGCAAACTTTACATGCTCCATAATATTATTGCAACTGGGTGGCATTTAACCAATTCCAGAGCCATAAAAGGTGCTTATATTGACATGAACTAATCCATTCAAGCAAAAGTTCACATGCCCACAATAGTATAGCAATTAGGGTTTGATTAGTACAATGGTGCATGGTGAAATGGCATGCCATAAGACGTTAGAAAATGGACCATAGCCATACAGTAGCCATAAAGTGAAGTTGGGGGCATTACATAGTAGCGATACAGTGTTAACTTTGAACCAAGGACGTTTTGACTGGCTTTCATGTTACAGTGGTAGATAAAATGGAGGAATAGCAAGTAATTCATACAATAAGAGGCAATGGCAGCAAGGGTAGTAGTTCCTCCCCTATAACTCTTGCAGCAAAGCCAAACAGCACAAGTGGTGGTCAACAGACACAGAAGTCAATCCTTAGAGGACTATCTAGCTTACAGGATCCCTTTGAAGAATAGTGAAGATGAAACTATTGAACCTGAGGTTTTGAGTCAAGATTTTGTACAAGCAAGGCAGGAACCTTGATGTGAAATGGATATACAATGGGTTCAGCAGATTCAGTGATAGGTAACATCCAGATATTGACTTGATCAGTACGGCGCTCTTGATGAAGCGCCATTGGATAAAAATGCAACTGGTGGGAATAATTAACAGGCAGCAATTATCCAGATATTGACTCCATTCAAGTATGGCACAGTCCCCACAAAGCGCTGTTGGAAGACAATATGGTTAATAAGCCTGCCTAATGTTTCTGGCAGTTTGAAACTTATTTTGTGTTTATGCTGCTCTGGTTGAGCTGGTTTTTATCATCTTAAGTCAAATAAGATTTTTGCCTTAAATTGGTCTGTTTCCTTACAATCATAGTTTATATTTTAGGGTGAAAAGAAAAAAAAATTATTTGCTTTAGGAAGTGTATTCAAATATGTGGGTCAGAGGACATGTACATTTTTCGTCATGTCATGGATTTGTTTTAGTGCTTGTTTAAATACTTCAGTTTGCTTTCAAATTTGCACAAGTTTCTAAATCTTTGAGATTTCAGTCTTTGGAAATCAGTTTCTGCTGAAGAATTTTCTCCTGATTATCACTTTGCAGATTTGGAACACAACAATATTGGGGTGCTAGTAATGGTTCAGTATTTGGCTGCTGCTCCCTATACTGCCATACGATGCATGTAATTGGTATTGGTCTGGACTCTGGATTAAAGACGGTTTGTTGGGAGACATTTTCCTGTGTAATTAGAGAAAGAATTGTGACGTAAATTTGGGGTATGTAACATAATCTCTCACTACCCTCTCTGTTGGCAAGCATTGGCTTCAATCGTATCCCTGATTGTGGGTCCCGCAGAGAGAACCAAGAAATCTGACCTGATTTTACCTGTGCAGTTAATTCCAGAAGACACTCACAATATAAGACACTGTGGATTATCACTCAAGAACATAATCTTCTACATTTTTACCAACTAAAAACAAAGACTTTTAGTGGTAAAAATGAATTCCATCTTAGCACATGAACTATATAAGCTGCATCAAGCAAAAATTTACACACCCTACATACTATCACCTCAATGCAAGTGTGGCACACTTCCAAATTACAATAATGTGTCATGGGATGCAAATATGCTGGTAGTTATGGCTAATGTTTATGGCTGTTTCTTATCTGCTTTTTGTTTATGTTGCTATGGTGGTTCTGATGTTAATTATCTTATGCCAGATAGGCTTTTTTCCTTTCAGCAATCTGAATAGTAGATTTTCAGATTTGGTCGTCAGTCTTTGGCTTTTGCTCCTCTATACTGCTATATGTAATTGGAATGGGTCTGTGTTCAAGTCAATTAGTTGAGAGAATTTTACCTATAGGTGACAAAAAAATACCCTGACTCAATAAAACTTTCAGGAGCAAGTCCTGGGTCACTCCAAATGAGCCAAATGGGCCTCTAGCTCAGACTCGGTCAGCATTTAAAATTGAGAAAAAGCCCATGAGAAGTCTCCTAAAAGTTAAAACAGGTCAATGCATAGCAGACAAAGGATGGGTGCAGAACAAAATTGAAATTCATTATAAATAGCAAACTTGTAAACAAATTACTCAATTCTTACTGAAACTGGATTTCAATCAATCCGAATTCCAACTTAACATGTCAGCTATCCCATCCAAATCAATCGAAATTATAATGTAACATGCCATTATAACAAGGGAGTTTGAATAACAAGCTGAGGAAAAAAATTACATACCCAAACTACTTTTGAAATTGGGTTCAACTAATATGCTTTCTGAAACTGATTTTCAATACAACCAGTTGAAATTCCAACTAAAAATGTCATCCATTCAATCCAAATCAGTTGAAATGCCAATCTAACATATGATTGCATTACAAGGGTAATCTGTGTAGCAAGTTCAAGCGAATATTTACTTACTCAATGTATTATTGAAACTGGATTTCAAGTTTTCAACTAACTGAAACTAAGTTGCAATCAATCAAAAATACAGCTTAAAATGTCAACTATTTCATCCAAATCGGTTGAAATGCAAATCTAACATTCCATTGCAAAAAAAGGGAAATTTGGGCAACAAGTCCACAGAAAAATTTGCCTACCTAAAACTACTACTGAAACTGAGCTTCAATTGATCAAAAATCCAAGTCACAATGTCAACTATTCCATCCATATCACTTGAGATACTAACTTAAACATATCATTGCAATACACGAGGAAACGTGATCCTCCTAATATTACACCCAAGAAAATCAAAAATCCCAGGCATAACCTTCCTGACAATTCCTTCACTGAGCTCCCCAATCTGCTTATCAAGGCTCTGAATTGTCTCCTGCTTCTGGACCTCCAATTTCTGCAATGCAAATTCCAATTCCTTCTCAACCCGTGCTCTGGACTCTTTTAACTTCCCCTCCAGCTCTCCAGACATCTCCTTCTTCATCTGGTTCAAAGAAGCAGTGACCTCTGCCCGGCAGCCTTGAGAATGGCATCAGCCTCCTCCTGTAAGAAAAGCAAATTTTGAGGGGTAGAACTGCTTATAGAACTGTTGACAGATTTTCAAGTGTAGAAAGTAAGAAATATATAATATGATACTAATTCTGATGAGAAATACAGATTTTCCTACTAATACATGTATATTTTGGAGAATTAATAACTTTAATAACTCCATGGTTCAGTGTGATTGAGCTTGAGTACAAGGTCAAGGTAAAGGTAAAGGTTATTATTTTAGGTCTCGAACCTCCAATTTGGAATATGAGATCCCTCTTAAAAGACCATAAGAGGATTTATGTTTTCCAATTATCTTGTGTTATATGCGGGCGGGGTGGAGGGCGAGGGGCAATTTTCAAAGTAATAGAAGCAATTCTAGGATGCACTGAAAAGGCATATCTGCTTGGATGGTAAGGCGTGTATTTAGAGGCAATTTTACAGGGGATTTTCTTTGTATTTTACAGCCTATGCCAATTGTGTATTGCTTGATTTCATACTCATGACCAGGCTTATGAATTAACTGAACCTTGTCAATCCACCTACACCTGGAGTACTATCAGGATGGGTAACCTCTCAGAAATTCCCCAAACAGTGATGGATGCAATGGTTTATTCATTACTTTTAATCAACGCTTCACCCTTATGAGCATCATCTTATCCAAGAGGGTCAGGTAGGCCATTCAAACTCAGAAGAGAATGGGCATAAAAGCAATGCTTACTCATGAGAATTGAGTCATCAAAGCAATGACTCCATTATTAAAAACTACATTTGATCTTTAACAAATGATATTCTTTTCAAAAATTCGTTGATTGGCAAATCTAATTTTTGGAATTTTTGTGTCAACTTAAGCAATTGCTAAATTTAAAAATACCCTACCTGTAACCGCTTGATTTCACCGGAATTGTCTCGCACGCTCAACAGCTTCTGCCTGATATTCTCGTCCCTCTGATCCATGAATTTACCCAGAGGTTTGATCCAGATGTTGTCAAGTGCCACCATTAAAAGCAAAAATTCTGCCATTATGATGGGCAGGGTCAAATTGAAGTCAAAAAGCTTCGCTTTTTCTATTTCCGCCAGGGCAGGCAGGGCTAGAAGGCTATTTAGGGCAATCAGGCAGCCATTTTTAAGCGCAGGGGAGATTTTTATGTTAAATGAAGAAGTGGAAGTGATGTTTTTCTGCTGGGCTTGGACTATCAAACAGTTATTCTTGCAGAAAGCATTATTTTTAAATGTGGGTGTTTTTGTACTTGATTTGAATAGATTTTTATAAGGGATTTTAGCTGTGGTTGTGAGTGGAGTGGCCATGAGGGCATGCGCCATCGTTGAATGCTTGATTGTTGGGGAAAAACGCAGAGGGTTGAGGAGGAGGATTTTACTGCCATGAGCTGAATGTATTCTTGGAGTTTATACATTTCTGTATACTCTTAACCATATCCTAATCCTCAATGTCTGCCACACATTTTTGTATGTGGTTCAGAAACAAATGCAGGATAGGCTTTTTGGCTCTCTCTTTCTATTCATTCTTGTACAGCTACTTGTTTGTTATGAAAAGGTCCCATTCTATGCCTTTTTATTTGCTCCCACGCCTGTTTATATCCCTTTCATTTTAATGATCCATAAACTCACTATTCATAAATGAATCATTTAAGATATTACACTTATGGAAGCAATTCCAAATATGTCGAAGAGGTATAGTGAGGCGTGTATTTAGAGGTATTTGAAACGGATTATTTTAATAGGATGAAGTTTTTAGAGGAGATGGAAAGTTAGAGCAAGCAAACATACATGTCTTGTTCTCAATTAACCATCTTGTTAGTGGAAGGGTCACTTTTATTGTGTCATCACCTCAATATCAATTGGGTTGTGATATAACTATAAATGAGTGGAATTTTACTTGCATTAGCTCTCACTTCATTTAGGGTCACTTGTAGGTTATAAATCTAAGTGACACCATCCCAATGATTAGACCCTATCGCCAAAGAAAAATGGATCACTTAACTAAAAAAGGTGTTGGGATTGTTTTAACTTTGCATAGCATTGATTAAGGCTTATTGTGCAGTGCTTCAATTGTGCATTCACTATCACGCAATGGTTGGACTGCACAAATAACACGTAGCTCGATGTGCAATGTAGGAGTTGTGAAGACTAGCGTAATTCAATTAAAGGCATATGTGCAAGCGTATGGGTACTTGAGCATTATGGAATATGTTATGGAGGCGTGGAAGCACAATTCAAACTGTGTGGGACCGATGCACATTAGAAGTTGCTTTATAGCACACAAGAGTTGCACAATATTGGATCGTAAAGAGTTCGATAGTGACAACTATGTGTTGACAAACATCTATCGATGAAGTGAAGATGTCAATCTACATGGTAATGATGACTAGGTGGTAGTTATAAGGAATCTCGGGATTCTCGAATAGAACTAATCGAGTGGTTTGTTCTAGAGCAAGCATATGTTTTAGACTATGTAGATTCCCGGGAGTTAATCATATAAAGCGATTGAGACAGATATTTTTGGGTTGTTGCTTTTCTATAAATATCATCCAAGTCTAGGATGAACACACAAGAGCTTAGAGGGACAATTTTAGTATATGAGTTAGTGTACTAAGCATGTCACGTGTTGAATACCGAATAGTATTGTAAGTCGGTATTATAATTGTGTAAAAGGTTATGCATGGACTATTGAAGTACTACAAACAGAGTCTTGTATTTTGATGTATTGTTGGGTTAGATTAAGTGTAATAAGAAAGTTCTTTGTTGTTGGGTTTTTTACCTGAATGGGTTTCTAAGATAAACTTGTATCTATGTCTTGTGTTTTATTTATTTATTGTATTGGTTTAAAATTCGTGTTTGTCTTCGTCTTTTTTGCATTAAGATCTAGTTTAGTTTCTTGGTTGGGTTTTCGCAGAGTAATATTTTGGGCTGATTTATCCTAGCATCCGTATCATAGATAATGGTTTTCACATCCGAAGAAACTTTGAGAGAAGATCTTGAAAAAGTGTGTTGACTGAGGTGTGAGAATCTTGCACAAGGATCAAAAATAGTTGGAAGCACCAAAATAGAGATTGAAAATGTTCGTTGGGGAAAATTTTGAGCCATGGAAACTCAAAATGGAAGATATGTTGATTGATAGAGATCGGTAGTTGGTTGTGTCTCAAATAACACCCGTGGAATTGAAGCGGAGGAAAGGGACAAAGTTGATAGGAAAGCAAGAAGTTATATCTGGTTGTGTTTATCAAATTCAGTATTTTGAATGTATCTAATGAAAAGATGACAAAGGATCTATGGAATAAGTTGGGAAAATTATACCAAAGCTAAATCTCCTTGAAGATGAAGGATGGTGACTCAATTTCATAAAGACTTTGAATGCCTTCAACACTTTAGTGAGTCGGTTATTGTCCATTGATATCAATATAGATGATGAGGGTAGATGTATTACACTTCTATGTTATTTTCCATACTCTTGGGATAATATGGTAATGGTGATTATTAGCACTTTGACCAAGCTCATTAGGGATGAGATTGCCTCGGCTTATTATCATAATAAGTAAGGTGCCATCTACTTGAGGTCACTAATTTGATGTGTTGTTGTGCGAGAGAGCACAAGAAAAGGTAAGGTGAAAGATAGGGAGAAACTTGCAAAGCTTAGGGATAAATCAAAGAAACTAGACAAATATTCTTTAAGAAAGTGTTAGAAGCTCATGGAAAGTTGGGAAACTTTAAGAAGGATTGCAGGTGAAGGTGAACAAGAGTAAACCACTTGATGGTACTTCTTCCGTGAAAAATTCACCGATGATGTAGTGATATATATTGATCCGAAGGTTTTTCGGTGTTTGAAAGTTTCTTAAACCTCCCTCGATGTGACCATGTTGTAGAACATTTTGAGACCTTTTTGAAGGTATGTAGAACTCTAGGAATGGAGTCCGAATGCAGAAGTTATCACAGGTCAAAGATTTGGTTTGAAAACGGTCCAAGATGGTCAACTGGTGAGTTACGCGTTAACACGTGGCATTTGGCAAAAAGTGAAAAACGTTAAATTTTGTGTTTGGATCACCTCCAGTCTTTGACACATAAAAAAATTGGTGGGACCCGCTATTTGCTTGCTTTATTAGGGGACCCTTGGTCGGAGTTTGACACATTCTTTTATATGAGGGTGCCTTTACCACCTTTTCATATTATTGATATCGTATTTTTGATTATATATGTCATATATCTCTCTAACATTGTCAATGTGGGACTATTTTGTATTGGAGAGTTGAATTGTGCATTACGAGATGAATCCACTCGGGCAGCGAGCTATTTCTTAGCTCGATGGGGTAATCAACTCCCACCAAGTTAATCACATTTTATTCCACATTGTTCGTGCAATGGTTCATCCTTACCTATTTGGGCATACAACCTGCATATGACTCGGGTGGTTCAAACTATATGACATCCCACATTACTGGCATATTACTCGGGCCGCATTCCATATATCTCAACGAGCCTAGCGCTTCATGATACTTGGGCTTATCTATATTATCCATGGCCGACTTCATACTATTCAAAGGTGGGATAGTGGATGACTCGGCCCTATATTGGGAAGCTCAAACGATTGCACGTCAACCTCGACACTATGTGGCAACACACGACTTCGGCCCTATGGGGCGATCCATACAATGCACCCGGCCACCTTAGTACGTGGCGAGCTCACATCGAGCTATCCATAGCCAAACAGGTGGCAAAAAGACAAGGTGTGGTTGTTGCCACGTGATTATAGACTTTCACGCCTATTTTTAAACCTTCACCCTCCAAGCGCATTTTCACAATGTGGGATGATACCCACTTTGTCGGAAAATCATCGACGACTCATTTGGAACAAGAGACTCGAACTCGTGACCTCCCCTGCAAAGCACATCCACCCAACCGACTCATCCGGGGCAGCTCGTCGGGTTAAACAGTGAGTTCGGTGTTATTTATACAACACATTTGCAAGTTTGTAGAGAAGGCAGCCGAAGGAGCAGTTTTGAAAAACCTCATAATTGGAGCACTTAGGGGCCGAACCAAGCCATGGAGTAAAAATGAAAAGTGTTCATAATTTCATGAGGATTCCAAATATGTAATTTGTTTTCATGTAATGCTTAAAAATCTCCATTTTTAGGTGATTTTCTAGCACAGTTACAGGGGGATCGCATTGTGAAGACACTGTAGGGGCCACATATGGACTTGTGAACAATTTCTGAGTAAATTACAGAGTTCCCAAAGTCTTAGATCAACCCATTTGCAGGTTTAAAATGTTTATTTTTCATTAGTGAAGGTAAATTGTACTTCATTAGATTTTAATAGATCAATTCTCTTTTCGAGAATCCAAAGACGTAGCCTTCGGGTGAACTCCATTATCAATTTTGTTTTGTGGATGTTTTATTTCAGTTTTGATGAATCTTTTGATCAGATAAAATCAGTTATGGTTTTTTATTAATTTGATTAAATATTCATCAATTAAAACAGTAAAATGGACTGAAGAGCAATTTCAGTATCCATAGTCCACAATGTACAAATGAATGCATATTTTAGTGTTATGAGAAAAAAATCATATTGAGGTACATCTAAAATTAGGAATTAATCAATTTTGGAGTAATTGAACCATAAAATTGATGTTGAATTCCAAGATCCATGAAGACGATTAAAAAGTGAAAATTTACGCTCACTCGTTTTCAGATCATGTTTTGGTATCAAAGTAGTTAGATTGTTGGATTAACTTCAATTGTGTTTAAAGCTTTGATTTCAGTTTTCAATTTACAGGAATTTTGGGGACTTGTTAATCTTCTATTGCAGTGTGTAGTGTTGGGAGTTACAGGTTGTTTGCAGGAAACAAGAAATCATGGGCAAGTCATCCAAATAAGAAAACTGGATGAACTTGAGGCTATTAACTCACCGGATCTAGAAGAGAATTCTTTCATGAGATCAATGTATTCCTCCTTAGAAGAGGAGAATGCTCGGTTGAAACTGGAAATGCAATCTAAGGATGATCTCTTGGCAATATTGCAAAATGGTGAGAAAGGGGAGAAGCCCTTTACTACATATGCAGAAACCATGATGGATGCATTTACTATAAGTATGTCACCATTGGATTCTTCATCCCATTTTGATTCAGATTTGGGTAATATTACTTTTGTTGGTTTTGAAAGATACACTAAAGGTATAAGATCTAAGTTAGATAAAATGGGTTTTAACAGAATCGGCCTTGGTAAGAACAACCAAGGTATTGCTAACCCAATATAGGTCGAGGATCATCCTTGTTATACAGGTTTGGGTTACTCTAGTGTGGGCAAGGATATTAGAGAGACATCCAAGAACGTTGAAGGAAGACGAGCTTCCAAAACAAAGTTAAGAGCCCACTAGCACAACAACTTGGAAATGGTAAGAAGGTTTAGAGAAGAGGTAATGAAATTCCACCTCCTATTTCTTATCATAATAAATATGGGAAATAAGGTAAATCTGTTAAGGATCCACTCTTTCTTTTAAAATAGTATGGGTTTGATATATAAAAGATGATGAATGCTTTTCCATGCATGTTTTGTGGAGGTACTAATCATTCTGTGGCCTTTTGTTGGAAGAGGAAAACCTTTTTGTAGAAGCATTTTCCAAATGAGCTGAAAAACCAATCTCATGGCAAATAGGTGAGAAATGGTAAACTTGATTCCTCACCTCAGAAGCAAGAAACAAAGAGGAATTATTGCACTCATTGTTAGATGAGTGGACATGAGGTTGTAAATTGTTGGAAACTTCATCCAACCAACCATCTAGAGCATGGTAAGAATAAGTTGGAGTTTAAAATAAAAGAAGTTTTTAAACCATCAGTAAAACATGAATCAACCTCTAAACTATCCATTGTTGAACCACTTATGAGTCCTTTCTGTTTTGATACGGAGAATGTAGGCTCATGTGAATTGGATAGGTTTGTTTTTACATAGCATTATTTGTTGAAAAGCATGCAAAACTTTTCAAAGTAATTTGTGGATTTTCATTGTATGTTGAAGGATAAATTCACATGTGTTTTAATTGCTTTGAAATTTAGGAATTGGGGTCACTTGTAAGAGGATATGGGGAAAGGTTTAAAATACTCAGATTTTACTTCTTATGTGTTAAAGGATGACAAAATACCATTTTCTATTTTTAGCAGTAGTATGTAGATTCAATTGGCATGTGGTGAATAATGTCTAATTTTGGAAATGCAATTTTAAGTTATTGTTTTTAAATGTCATTGTGCAAAACTGTGACACCATTTTGATTTTGTAAGTAATATTCAAATCTATTGTGTCTATACATGGTAATTGCACATTCATGACTACCCTTATTTTTAGGGCGTGTATTTATAACTACCCTATGTGGTTATAATTGAAGTGTACATTATTTACACTAACAAATTGGTGTGCAGTATTTCTGGTGGTCATTTACAACAGTTAAGCAATTCACCTATATGGGTAAGCATACGGTTTGTTTCTTATCCTTTTACAGTTCAACATGTATGGATAGAATTGGCAGATTCATGTGGATTAAATTTTTGACTATAGCTATTTTTGGGTGTTGATAGCCTAATGTATTCTAGATAGTGAATATTTTCAGAGTTGTTATAGTTTCAGATGGACAATGGGTACTAGCCTAGTTGTGGGCAGTTTAGATGTCTAGTATATTGATCTGTGTTTATGGAAGTGTAATTTTTATAATCATCTGTTTCACAAAGGGACAATTGACCACTAGCTTTCTGTAATAGAATGGGTGTTATTATCTAGTCAGCTATTTGTGATGGCATTACAGTGAGATTTAACAGTTCCCACAATTGTGTGCGAGTTGACGAGGTTGTAGAGAGTATCGATTGAACACTAGCTTTCCGGTATAGAATGGGTGTTATTATCTGATTAGTTATGTGACTAGCTAATCAACTATTTGCATTTAATTAACCTATAATGTTATTTCTGGTTCCTGTATGTGATTGTGTAATGCAGGATGAGTTAGCATGTTTTGTGGGTTGATAAACAACTTTTGTGGAAAAAAATATTCCTAGTTAGGAGGAGTGATCTAGAGGATTTTCTAGGTGTTTGAAAGTTTCCTAAACCTCCCTAAACCATGACCACATTGTAGAGTTCTCGAGACCTTTCGACGGTATGCGGAAATTCTAGGAAGGAGTCCGGATGCGATGTTATCTCAAGTCAAAGATTTGGTTTGAAAATAGTCCAAGATGGTCAACTTGCAAGTTGCGCCTTGACATGTGGCATTTGGCAAAAAGGTGAAAAAGGTTAAATTTTGTGTTTAGATCGCCTCTGGTCTTCGACATATGAAAAATTTTATGGACAATGCTATTTTCTAAAGCAAAGGACCCTTAACCAGGTTTGGCACGCTCTTTTATAGGAGGGGTTCCTTTTCTACCTTTTCATATTATCGATATCATATTTTTGATTATATATGCCATATATCTCTCTAACATTGTCAATGTGGGACAATTTTGTATTGAAGAGTTGAATTGTGCATTGCAGATTGAATCCAACTCGAATGAGCTATTTCTCAACTCAATGGGGTGATCAAATCCCCACCAAGTTGATCACATTTCATTCCACATTGTTCGGGAAATGGTTATTTTTACCTATTTGGCCATACTTATGCATATGACTCGGACGGTTCAAACTATATGTAACATCCCACATTACTTAGCATATTACTCAAGCCGCATTCCATATATCTTAATGAGTCCATGCGCTATGATACAGGCTTATCTATATTATTTGTGGCCAAACTTCATACTATTCAAAGGGATAGCGGATGACTTGGCCCTATATCATATCGTAGCTCAAACGATGGCACGTCAACCTCACCATCATATGGCAACACACGACTTGACCCTATGGGGCACTCCATACAATACACGCGGCCACCTTAATACATGGAAAGTTCACATTGGGCTATCCATAGCAAAACGGGTGGCAAAAATCCAAGGTGTGGTTGTTGCCACATGATTATAGGCTTTCACACCTACTTTTAAACCTTGAACCCTCCAAATGCACGACAAATGTGGGATAATACCCACTTTGTTGGAAATCGTCGATGACTCAAAAAGAATGGGAGACTCGAACCCACGACCTCCCCGGTATAAATTACATCCACCCAACCGACTCGCCCGGCAGGCTCACCGGATTAAACAATGAATTCAGTGTTATTTTTACAACATAGTTGTAAGTATGTAGAGAAGGAAGCAAGGGAGCAATTTTGAAAAACCTCATAATTGGAGCACTTAAGGGCCGAACTGGACCATGGAATAAAAATTAAAAATGTTTATAATTACATGAGGATTCCAAATATGTAATTTGTTTTCATGTAATGCTTAAAAATCTCCATTTTTGGGTGCTTTTCTAGCACATTTGTAGGGGGTCGCATTGTGAAGACACTTTGTAGGGGCCATAGATGGACTTGAGAATAGTTTATGGTGAATTACAGAGTTCCCAAAGTTTGAGATCAACCCATTTTTAGGTTTAAAAGGTCTATTTGTCATTAGTGAAGGTAAATTGTACTTCATTGGATTTTAATAGATCGATTCTCTTTTCGAGAATCCAAAGACGTAGCCTTCAGTGAACTCCATTATCAAATTTGTTTTGTGGATTTTTTATTAAGTTTTTGATGAAGCTTTTGATCAAATAAAATCAGTTATGGATTTTTATTAATTTGATTAAGTATTCATCAATTAAAACAGAAAATGGACTTAAGATCAATCTCAGTATCCATAATCCACAAAGTACAAACGAATGCACATTTTAGTGTTATGATCAAAATTCAGATTGAGGTGCATCTAAAATCAAGAATTAATCAGTTTTGGAGTAATTGAACCATAAAATTGATGTTGAATTCCAAGATCCATGAAGACGATTAAAAGTGAAAAATTATCTCACCCGTTTTCGGATCATATACTTAGCAACTCTAATTGTGTAATCATCGATAAAGCACAATTAATTGACTTTAGTGGATCCTACCACATGAGGTCTCACAGAGATTAGTTGTGTGAATATGAGAAGTAAGATTGTAAAATGTATTGTTGGGAGATGACTTCACTCACCAAATTATGGATCAAGGAAGAGTTTAAATAATATTTTGTTAAGGAAGGGTCAAGAATCTCCCGGTATTGTGCAATCCAGGTCTTTTGAGAATTTGGTTTTGGTCAACAAGATGTTGATGTAAGAGTACAAGTTTCATTCACAAGGGATGGTTGTAAAATGGTGCATGGAGCAAAGATACTCTCCAAAGGAGTGCACAAAGAAACATTGTTCATGTTGGATTGTATAGTTATTGGTGCTTTAACAACACTATTTTTCTTAAAGCCAATGAGGTAAATGATAAAACTAACATTTCTCTGGTGGTGAAGATAATGTTTTGACATGATAGGTCGGGTCCTATTGGGGAAAAATTACACCCATAACAATCCAAAGGAATGGAAAAAGGGATTGTTGAGTGTCCTTATATTTTGACTTTTGTGAGCATTGTGTTTATGGAAAATAGAGCAAAGTGAAATTTCCCACAAACATTGCACATGCAAAAGGGATCTTGTAGGTAATACATAGTGACGTGTTTAGACGAATAATATTTGCATCTCTTGGAAAATCCATGTACTATGTGTCATTCATAAATGGATTTTTAAGAAAAACTTGGATATATATTCTCTTAAATAAATATGAAGTTTTCAAGAAATTCAAGGATTTTAAATCCTCGTGTGTGGAAAATCAAAAGGAGAAAAATATCAAGGTGTTACGTGTTGACAATGGGGGTGAATATTTTTCAAATGAATTCGAGGAATTCTGCAAGGAGTGTAGAATTGAAAGACAAAATACAACTCCATTTATGCCACAACGAATGGAGTTACATAGTAGATGAATAGGACATTGATGTAAAAGGCCTTGAGTATGATCAATGGTGTGTAGTTGGAGTAGAAGTTTTGGGACGAAGCATTGGTTACTACTTGTTAATTGGTGAACTAGTCACTAACGTCGACATTGGAAAATATAACTCTACTAGAAGATTGGACTAGTAGAAACCATCCCTTACACACCTAACAAATTTTTGTTGTGATGCGTATGTACATGCCCCCAAAGGAGGAGAGGAAAAGTGTGGATATAAGTCCGAGAAGTGAATCTTCATAGGATACAAAACCCCAGTGAAAAGGAATCCAAAAATAGAGAAGATATTCTCTAGTCATAATATTATTTTCAAAGAATTGAAGAGGATTCCTACACAAAAGGATTTGTGCAATGATGAGGCCGAGTTGAAAATCCAAAAAATCAGTCAAAAGAAGAATCGGTGAGCAGATGACTAAGTATGATCACTTTCACATCTTCATATCAACTATTATGGCTCAAATTCCCAAAAAGAGACGCAAGGCCTTGGAACCACAATCCAAACCTTGTATCTTTGTCAGTATCCTAATGGTGTAAAGGGGTATAGATTATTGAACTTCACCACTCATCGTATTCATATTGAGAGAAGTGTGAAGTTTGACGAGTCATCTTCTACTTCGACTTCTCCACCGCTGAGGTCATTTTTCCCCTCTTTGAATTTGATTCAAACTTTTCGATGATAATCTTGTTGAGCCTCCCACTCCTCCCACTTCAAAATCTACCAATTATGATAGTAGTGATGGTGAGGACTATGTCTCCTCTCACTCAAGTGATGCTTCAATAGATTATGAGCCCGACTCTCCTTATTGTCCTCGTTGGGCTAGGGGAACCTTGTAGAGTGTTGGAGATTGGATAGGGGATCTTTCGATGATAGAAATAAACTTGTTCGAGAGTTTCTTTGGATCCCACACCTTCTTTTCCTTTATTTCCAACCCTTAGTATTTTCGGGAGGCTACTTTGGGATTCCCGAGTGGGATTCTACCGATTGATGAGGAGTATTCCTCTCTCGTGAAGAATGATACTTGGAATCTCACCCCTTTCCTAGGAAAGAAAAATGGTTCGGTGCAAGTGGGTATACTTGAATAAAGTGTGGTGTCATTGGGAACGTAAAAAGTATAAAGTGTGACTCATAGCTAAGGGTTTCTCTCGGGTTCTTTGGGGTTGACTATTCGAGAGAAATTTGGTCCCATTGCAAAGTTAACTTCTATTCGACTAACCCTCGCCATCGCTGCCATTAATAGATGGGAAGTTCATCCAATGGATGTTAAGAGTGCCTTCTTTCATGGAGACCCAAAGGAAGAAATCTATATGGAACAACCTTCGGGTTATGTCTAAGATTCCTCCCTCGTTTGTAGACTTAAGAAGTCTCTCTACGGCCTTAAACAAGCCTCTCGGGCTTGGTATGCCAAGATGAAATCCTTTCTTCTTACATCAAGGTTCACTAGGTGTCACTTTGACCTAAATGTTTACATTCTATAACAAGATGAGTCCATATTTATCCTCGTTTTGTATGTTGATTACTTGTTGATTATGGGTAGCTCTTCCTCGATCATTGATTTTTTGAAGACCGCGCCTTAGCCAAAAAGGTCTCTATGACCGACTTGGGTTTTCTTCACTACTTCCTTAGGATACAGATTACCCAATTTGAATCACTAATAATGATTGATCAACCTAAGTACACCCTTGATTTGCTAGCCAAGTTTCACATGTCTGATTGTAAGCCATCTCCTACTCCTTTCCTTTCTAGAGTTAAGTTAGTTGATGATTGTTCCACTCCTTTAGTCGATGGTACCCTTTATCTCCAGTTGGTGGGGAGCTTGATCTACCTAACTCATACCAAGCCAGATCTTTCATTCACTGTTGGCATCGTGTCCAAATTTATGTAGGAGCCTCATGAGCTACATTGGAAAGTAGTTAAATGGGTCCTTCACTATGTTCGTGGCACTCATACCGATGACATACACTACTTAGGAGGGACATAGATTGATTTAGTTGGATTCATAGATTTTGATTGGGTCGGTGATCTCGATCATCAAATATCTACCTCAAGCTACATCTTTTCTCTTATTTCAGTCCTATCGGTTGGTTGAGCAAGCAAAAGCGAACACGATTTCCATATATTCTACAAAGGTAGAATGTCGGGAGTACTCAACACTACCACGAAGCTATCTGGTTATAGGGAATTCTAATAGAGTTTGACATTCACTTGCATGGGCTGCCATCATATATTGTGGCAACTCCGAGCACTATATTGATTTTTCAAAATCTCGTTTAGCATCAAAGGTCGAAGCACATTGAGATACACATGCACTTGTGAGAGCTTCCTTTTGGCTAGGAGGAACTACCTGTAATGTAAAGCAAGACCACCAGAAAAAGTTAAACAATATATGCAGTGAACTACCTAGCGTATGCTAGATCCGGGAAGTGTGATACTTCCTAGATGGTTGTCAATCCACTTATTTTAAACAATTTAATGTGGTAAATAAGGTAAAACCTATTGTAATTTGAAATGATTTAGGTATCTCACTTAAAACACAATAAGAAATAGATCTAATCTAACAGGCTAGGTTAGAATAGGATCTGAAGGTCAAATAACTGGTTCTGGGTCTCTGCAGGTCTGACAGAGGTCTCAGGTAGATCACAGGTGAATGAGGGTGAGAGGGAATTAGGTGGGTAGGTCATTGTTCTAGGTTGTATGGGAAAATACAGAGACCGATGTCGGTTAAGGGTGACCGGCGGTTAGGTGTAACCGTGCGATTATTGTGGAGTTTTGGAATGCCACAGAATGAGATTTAGGTCTCCTTTGTGATTACACAAAGGACTTTGGTTAGTCGGGATGAGGTATTGGGTGATTTGGGTAGGATTTGGTGAGGTTTTAATGGGTATATGGAGGGTGAGTGTTGGAGGAGGTCAATGGGTGGCTAGGTAAACAAAAGATGATAATATAATGATGAAATGGAATGAACCAGAGAAGTATAACATTTACTTACTTGGATTCTAGTCTGGATGCTGTGAGTGAGGATGGAGGTGTGATGAGAGGTTTGAAGGTGCGGTGATCACCAACTGAAAAAAATTTGCATGGGCTGCATGTACATTCCTCTTTGCTTGGTTAGATCAGATCATTGTTGGGATGGTTGTGTAGGAAAAGATGCTTGATCTCCTTCCTTGCATGCGTGTTCTCACTGGAATTCACTCTCAGAAGATGTGATATCTCTCTGGAATGTGCTAATGTTTTCCAACTTTTCCAATCTTTTCCAACCTTCTACCAACCTTGAGAATAAGGTTGTTTTGGGGTTAAAGGGTAACCGATGCGGTGGTTCCGGCTTAACCGGTGATGGTTAGGGGTAACCGGCGTCGGTCAGGTGGGATTTCCTAGGTTTACTAAACTAGGGAGATCCTCTTGATTTCCTCGGATCTCATGTCATTAACCCATGGATTAGACTAGGAGCTTCTTGTAAGCATGCGGGAATGTGGTTAGAGAGAATGTAGGCATTGATTTTTAGGGTTTAGGTAAGTCTTAGTTAGTTATGGCAACTTACTAAGAATAGGTTTTAGGGTGAGTTGGCTTGATGAGGTGTCTAGGTGAAGTGTATGTGTGGATATTATTTAAATTAAGATATTTAAATAATAAATATAGTGAGGATAATGAATTAATTTAATTTAATTAATTAAATTAATATTAGTGAGGTGAAGGGGGCCATGGCTAGGTGAATGTGATGAAGGGTGCTTATTTGTCGAGGGACCAAAGGGAGTGTGACCTAATTTTAGTGTCTACATTTTTCCCCTTTTTGTTGCGTAGCTTGTATTGGTAAGTGACGCTAACAAAAAAATAAGATGTGGTTGCCCCATGTGTGGGTGAAGGTGATCCCCCTCAAACCAGGAGGCGCGAGAGGAGCGAAGGAAGAATCGGTGAGTGGTTTGATAAAAAAGGTAAATGTGAGAAAAAGGTGGTGGGTAACGGGGAAAAAAAAGGAGCAAAGTCTACTCGGGTAATCTAGGTAATGGGTCAGGGTCAAAGGTAGTAACATTCAAATGCACACACATATAATACAGCACACTACCGGGTTGAAGAGCAGGAAAACTCTACATCATCTAAGGTCGATAGGTTTATCCAAACAAGGTTGAAGTGATTCGGTATCCAAGGTATAGGATATGGTCAGGAAACACAACGTAGGTTAGGTGCAGGAATGTTTAGGTATGTTCTGGTACACCAAAGGTAGGGTCAGGATAAATGGTCATGGAATAGGCTAGGTAAGGTCATTAGGTCAACAACACAGGTAACAATGCCTGCATAAGGTATAGCGAACACATGAGGTCAAAGGTCACTAGCGATGGTCCAGGTCCAAATATCTAGGTCACGGCATGGGTAAGGCCAAGGTAGGGGTAAAATAATGAGTCCCCAAAGGAGGACAAAAGGGAGGTAGTAAATGATGAGGTCAGGAAAGGTGAGGTAAATGGGTAGGGTAAAGGTGGGGTGGGGTAAATGATCAGGGTGAAGGTTGGGTGAGGTAAAAAAAAAGGAGGTAGGGGTAGGGTAAAGGGTAAAAATTTAGGGCAATGTGTAGGTGATGGTGACCGATGCCGGTCATGGATAACCAACGTCGGTATAGGTAAACCGATGATGGTTAGGTAGGGCATGCGACCGATGCGAGTCAAGGGTAACCAATGTCGGTTAGGTCGGGTTTGTTATAAAAACAAAAAAATCCACATTTTTGTTATTCATTTGTTATTTTTCAAAGTGAGAAAATGAAAAAAAAGAGAAAAAAGAGAAAAAAGTGTCTGGATGAAAATGGAATAGTGAGTTGGTGGTGTGATTGATGAGTGATTGATTGGTGAGCAGTGGGTCCACAGGATCATTGCGAGGGATTCGATTGGTGAGAGGTTGCGGTAGGTATTTGGTGATGGTGGAGGCCGAGAGAGGGATCGGGTGGGCCACCGGTATAGTGGCCAGACATGCCACTGAGATGGCGGCAGTGACAGAGGTAAGCGCCTACTCTACATTGTTGATTTGATAGATTAGAGGATTATTTTAGTGTTGGTTTAGGTTTTGTTTGTTTTTTTTGGTTTTTGTGGGTGGGCAAAAATTAAATTTGGGAATGGGGGAATATTGGGTAAAAGGAGGAATGGGGAGGGTAATAAATGGGATAGGGGTGGTGGGTGGAGGTCCAAGGGTAGTTTAGGTCATTGTAGGTGGGTAAAAGGGGGGGGGGTTTTTTTAGAGAGGGGGTTTGGGAAATCATGGGTTTTCCACGATATGACCGGTGTGTCGGTCAAGGTTGGCGGCATCGGTTAGGTGGAACTGGTATCGGTCACCAAATAGGTGACCGATGCGGTTAAGGGGTGACCAGGGTCGGTAAGGGTGAACGGTATCGGTCACCAAATAGGTGACCGATGTTGGTTAAAGGGTGATTGGGGTCGGTTAGGATGAACAGTACCGGTCGGATTATTGGGCACAAGGTCCAAAAGTGATGTGGGCTAGGTAGTTGAGATGGGTAGGGTGAAAATAAGGTATAGGAAATGATAATGGTTGAATATGGATTGATATATGTAAATTAATGTTGTGTTTGTATTGGATGCAGGGGAGAGCGCAGCTACATATGTGGGACAGGGTTCCACCTCTATTGGTGACAGTGCGTGGCGCACAGCGACCCCAGAGGAGCTGCAACATGTGGAGGTAGTGGGCTTGAGTGGGGTTCATCACTATAGACATGTAGTCTAGCAGCCCAGTTTGATGGTCACGCTCATCGATAGATGGGACTCCGTGACCAACACATTCCACCTACCGATGGGTGAGATGACTATCACCCTGGAGGACGTGTTCTAGATTCTTTGGTTACCCATATTGGGTGCCCAGTTTATTCTATCTCCTCCGAGGCCTCAAGAGGAGCTGATTGTGACTATTTTTGGAGAGGGGATGGCTGATCTGAGATTCCATAGCACCAGCTTGAGCTATGGAGAGATGTACCTAGCCCATCCAGGAGGAGATGAGGCTAGTGGTTCTGTTGATGGAGGTAGTGTTGTATGCACTTTGCGATGCGAGGGTGGATGCTTTCCCCGATCACTGATGGGGTACTCCATGACATGATGGTGGATGAGACCCACTTTTCTTGGGCACCAACATTCTTGGTGCAGCTATATAGGGAGTTGTGGGCATATGGGTGGTTGCGCAGGTTTAGCTTGTGTTGTACATTTTTACTACACTTTGTTGGGCATACGAGCACATAGTTTGTGTGTGGCCTATAGGGATGCCCAAGAGATGCATTCCCAGCATGATTTGTGTGGGTGGGGTATAGGAGATGGGTGCGGTGATAGGAGAGTGAGATCTGAGAGGCCCACACATGATGTGGCCCATTTTTGGTAGTTACTTGGAGGGGTTGTCTAGAGTGGACATTATATGGAGGCCATATGTGGGATTCCCCTCATATAGGCATATGCATGAGGAGCTAGTTGAGCTCCAGCTAGAGAGATGGATACGGGTCACCGTCTTGGGGGAGGATGAGATGATCCCGGTAGACAGAGTCTGATGGTAGTTCGGGCTAGTACAGGACATTCCTCCACCCTTCCCATAGTATCGAGAGAGATGATGTGGAGAGGCCCTTACCTCTACCACAGCCTACAGTGCCCACAGGGGGAGGAGCAGCTAGTGGACCGGATGATGATGATGCGAGTGCATGCAGAGCAGTACATAGGTAGTGGTGGGTGGCTCAATTATGAGCCATACCACCCAGACCAGGGCAGCTGAGATCTAGCTACCATTACGGTGTAGAGAGACACCCTACAGGGGTAGGTAGCTATATTCATTACCCAGTTGGGTATACTACAGACACAGGCTGGAGGGCTCGGAGGCGGAGGAGGTAGCGAGCTACATGTACGTAGTGGCGGCATCTGCGAGGCCCAGATGGCTGGTGGAGGAGATGGAGATGGAGAGGAGGGGGATGGTCAGGTGGCAGCCTTACGAGGCTCGGTGGCGGGTTTACAGGGCCAGTTGGCCATGCCCCTAGAGCATAGATTGGGGTCTTACAGGCCCAGATACAGGCACGAGGCAGGGGCACCACCACCACCACACGGGCAGGGAGCGGTCCCGATTCACGGTAGGGCGTGGGGCGAGGGTCCCACAGGGGTAGGGTAGGTAGGTATGGGCCGAGACCTATGGGACCACCACAGACCATGCGCTATTTCTAGGTTATGGGGATGCCCTAGGTGAGGCTAGATACTATCAGGACCAGGTGATGGTGGCGGATAGACTTCATATCCTATGCAGTACCAGGGCACAGGCATCCAGTGAGAGGATGAGATCCCACACTCACAGTGTGGAGAGCACGAGGGTCGCGAGCTCGAGGCCCGATCGGGAGAGGCTACTAGCACACGGGAGACCAGCTCTCGGTTGAGGCACTAGTAGGGACCCAGGAGGCCGAGGGTATAGGTGATACAGAGATGGAGGACATCCATTGAGATGCCTGATATGTGGTCACCTGATTTTTGATGTATGATAGTTTTTTGTGATATATATACCATTTGGCCTGTGCTTTGAGATATTTATATTTTGATCACATACCGCCTACGTGCGCTTTGAAGAGATAGTGAGGATGTATGAGTGATTTTGTATATTTTGAGCATATACCGGCCTGCGTGCCGAAGATATTTTGTATTGATTCATTATTTTATTGTATATATGAGACCGACTGCGTGCGATGACATTTTGTATTGTATATCGGCCTACGTGTGATGATTTTGAGATGATGGACATGATGAGATAGCCATGTATATTTGAGATACACATTGATTTATATGATGAGATACATGCTATGATTTGATTTGTTGATGTGTTTATGAGATATGAATTTTTTTGTTGATTGATGGAAATTAGTGAGTTAGGCAT
This sequence comes from Taxus wallichiana var. yunnanensis, assembly GCA_018340775.1. Classification (NCBI taxonomy): domain Eukaryota; kingdom Viridiplantae; phylum Streptophyta; class Pinopsida; order Cupressales; family Taxaceae; genus Taxus; species Taxus wallichiana. The sequence continues at coordinate 446,658,086 of CM031243.1, read as the reverse complement.
GATGGAGTTAGGTTGATTAGGCATGATGGATGGTTTAGGCATGGATGATTAGGTTAGGTTTTAGTTGGATTGAGTTTTAGGCATGGATTGAGTCGAGTTATAGGCATGGATTGAGTTGGTAGGCATGGATGAGTCGGTCGGTTGGTTAGGCATGGATTGAGTCGGTTGGTTTAGGCATGGATCGAGTCGAGTCGGGTTTAGGCATGGATTGAGGTTTGGATTGGAGTTGTTTAGGCATGGTTGAGTTAGGTTAGGTTTAGGCATGGATTGAGTCGAGTTAGTTAGGCATGGATTGAGTGAGTTAGGTTTAGGCATGGTTGAGTTAGGTTTGTTTAGGCATGGTTGGTTGAGTTAGGTTTAGGCATGGTTGAGTTAGGTTTGTAGGCATGGTTGAGTTGAAAGTAGGTGAAGTTGTGATTCATTATTTTATGCAATGAATGATAATATGGGTCATATGTGAGATGTGGTATAATCTATGCATAGTGATGATAGAGAAATGGTAGGCGTAATAAATGTATGTTGTGATAATGTTTAAAATATGAAACAACTTGTTATGTATGTGGTTTAATTTCCAATTTTGGGTATAAAAGGGAAACTAAGTTAGGTGTGATGTAATGTGAGGCACATGGAAGATGAATTGTTTAGGGTAGAGGATGGCCGAGCTAACCTCCAAGGGCCCCATGCCCTCGAGTGCTACCTACATAGTCCCAGTGAAAAAGGGACCTCAGGCCGATGTAGTTCTCCCATAAGCTAGGGAAGAATATGAGGAGGTATGAAAATGAGTTGGTAGGTTTTTGGGCATGTTGTGGGTTTAGGTTTGTTAGGTGTGGGTAGATTATAGGTAAAATGATGTGAGGTGATTGTGGTGAAAGAAGAAGATTACCCCAAAAGTAAGCATCGAGGACCAAGTCCTGTATAAGGTAATCAAAATGTAAACAAAGATGGTTAAAAGATAAGAGGGGCAATAAAGCCACCACCTGTTGGTAGGATCATACTGAGTAGATCATACCTTGGTGGAGGTGATGAATATAAGACCCTAAAGACATTGCATGATGGACTGTTCTATGGTGAAAAGTAGTCACATGATCACCAAATGTCTAAGTTCCAAGAAGTCCCTTGAGGCAATAGGAAATGAGAGTGGGCATGGTTTGAAGGGTGAAAAGTGGGTAATTTTTATATGGTATAGGTAGCATGCATTTTGGGCAAGAGAACCTAGATCACAATGGGCAAGTCCATGACAAAAAGGTTGAGTGTTTTGACTTATAGTTGAGATAGACTGATCGATGTGGGAAGTCTATATGGGATGAATAAAATTTAACTCCTTGAGGTCTTCGTGAAGCTGATCGATGCGGGAAGCTTTGGTTGCTCTCATTTTTTTAAAGAGCTTTACATAGCTGTCCTTCTAGGGAGTAGTCTATTTATAGCAGCAATTGTTTTGAGAGGAAGATGTCCTTTTGAGGGAGTCATCTTTTTATTAGAAGTTTGACTCAAGGAGTTTGGTCCCATGTGAGGTCTTTGAAGTCATGGACAAGACCAAGGTGGAGAATAAGACTCTTGTTCAAAAGGCAAGGTGAAATGACCATGGGATCTCATCTAAAGGTAGATGAAAAGTATCCATGAGAATCATGCTATGTGCAGCGCCATGGTACACATATTCAAGAGAAGATAACAAGTGATGGTACTCACATGATTCTTGTTTAATCATTGGTGAGGTGTATGAAGTGAATAGCACTCAAGGGATGAGCATGGAAAGAGACAAAAAGGTGAGGTAGGACTACAAGTCAACAATAGAATGGTCGAAGATGCAAGGCGTTAAGGGGCTCAGGTTTGGGTTTACCATCGAGTGATGATAAATGATAAGCACCTGATCCATAGGTATGAGTCACGATGTATGGTCCAAGCCAATTAGGAGAAAATTTTCCCGTTTACTTTTTTTTGCTTTGGTTACGTGTTGATTTTCTTTCAGGACAAGGTCACCAACTTGGAAGGTTCATTCATGGACACATTTTCGTAGGCACATTTGATACATTTTTGGTAAACTTGAAGGTGATCAGAGAGTTTAAGATGACATTCATCTAATAACTCTAGTTGTGCTAAATGGTCCTGATGAAAGTCATCATCATTGAGCATGTCATGGAGAGAAATGTGAGTGAGGGATCTGGACTTTGAGAGGTAGGACTACCTCTGTACCATAGACCAGAGAAAATGGTGTGGCCGTGGAAGTGTGAATACTAGTGCGGTATGCCCACAGGGAAAAAGGAATGTGCGTATGCCAATCCTTCCCAGTATCATCAACCACTTTCATAAGAATTTTGTTTAAGGTTTTGTTAGTGGATTCAGCTTGGCCATTGGTTTGTGGGTAATAAGGTGATGAGAAACTAAGTTGAAATGCGAAGGCATCGTAAAGTTTTTGCAATGTTTTGTTTTTGAATTGTTTTCCATTGTCAGTGATGAGGCGATGAGGAACACCAAAGTGACAAAAAATGATGTGGTGGTTAATGAACTCACATATTTTCTCAGCTTTCATGGAGATGAGTGGTATGGCTTCCACCCATTTTGTATAGTATTCGGTAGCAGTGATGATCCATTGATGGCATTGGGAAGAATGAGGATTGATTTCTCTGACAAGATCCAAACCCCATTGAGAGAAGGGCCAAAGGTCTCGAGTGACCTATAAGGCATGACTAGGTGTATGATGAAGATTGGAATGTTGTTGGCATTTTACACAATGTTTGACATAGTCACAACAATCATGGTTAAGGGTTGGCCAGTAATAGCCCAGGTGAAGAATACGCTTAGCAAACAAGGCCACTTTGAAGTGACCTCCACATATGCCATCATGAACTTCCTTAATGGTATAAGGAATTTCAGAACTTGTGAGGCATCGTAAGAGAATACCATCAAAGCCATGCTTATAGAGGAGGCCCCCCAGAATGACGTAATGAGAGACCTTTTTAAGGAAGGCACGTTGTCCATTATGGGTGAGATCAGGAGGTAAGATGGAGAGAGAAAGGTAGTCGAGTATTGTTTATACCAAAGGTCACTCGGGTCAGGGGTAGCGGTTCGATCGAGTAAACATCATGAGGTAAATAAGAAGGTGATTGGAGTCATTGTATGGTGACAAAGATTGTAGAATCGGTGGGTGAAGTGGGTATTTGGGAAGCTAAGCAGGCCATGGTATCTGCAAACTTGTTGGTTGAACATGGGATGGTTTGAAGGGTGTAACGATCAAAGGTGGTCAAAAGTATGTCTACATGATGTTTATACTTTTGAAGTATCTCATTATGACATTGGTACATACCATTGACTTGGTTTATGACCAATTGAGAATCACCAAAGATGTTGATTGATTTGACATCTAGGGCGTAGGTGGCTTGGAGACCTAGTACGAGCGCTTCGTATTCGGAAATATTGTTGGTACATTCAAAATCTAATTTGAAAGACAAAGGCATGGGTTCACCATCAAGAGGAATGAGGATAATACCAGCCCCACCCCCATGCTGACACTTGGAACCATCGAAGAAGAGTGTCATTTGGTAAGGGGTTCATCCAGGGAAAGGGTAGTAATCGACTCATCTGGAAAGTCAAAATTAGAGGGTTGATCCCGAAAATAGGTGTGTCGGCCAATTGGTCGGTGATAGCTTGGCCCTTGATGGACTTTTGATGAATGAATTCAGGTCAAGATCAGCTAAAAGCATAAGCCATCCATCATGCGGCACACTGATTTTGATAAGGTTTGGCATACATGAAGTGTAAGGGGTCGGTGTTGGTCACAACATAGGTTTTGTGGTTGAGTAGGTAATGATGGAGTTTGGTGGCAATGAAAACTAAGGCTAAGAAAAGTTTTTTTTGGGATGGGTGTATCGGGTTTCATAGTCCAAAAGAGTATGGCTTATGTAATAAACCACTTGCTCCTGTGTTGTTCATCGATGAGCGAGCATGGCTCCCAAGGAATGATCGGTAGCTGATATGTATAGGTAAAAAGGTTGATCATCTTTAGGTGGGATGAGTATGGGTGGTTGGAGAAGGTATTGTTTTAAGGCCTCAAAAGCTTTGTGATAATCATCATCCCATTTAAAGGAGACATCCTTCTTGAGCAGATGATGAAATGGTTGACATCGATCAGATAATTGTGAAATGAAATGGTGAATGGACTACAACTTACCTTGCAGGCTACTGGAGTTGTCTAAGGTTAGTAGGTGGAGGCATTTCAAGAATGGCCTTGACTTTAGTAGGGTCAACTTCTATACCATGGAGGGAAATGATAAATCCCAGGAGCTTTCTGAGAGAACCGTGAAGATGCACTTCTTAGGCTGAAGGTGAGACATAATATTTAATGAGATGGTCAAAGATGGTTTTGAGGATGGTTAGGTGCTTGGAGTGCATTTAGATTTGGCCAAGAGATCATCCACGTAATCTTCCAATATGTGATGCATGATGTCATGGAAGATGTAAGTCATAGCCCATTGATATGTGGCACCAACATTTTTAAGGCCAAAAGGCATGACTCGATAGCAAAAGGTCCCCCAAGGGGTGATGAATGAGGTTTTGTGTTGATCTTCTAGGGCAAGAAAAATTTGGTTATAACTTGAGAAGCCATCCATGAGTGATAGCATCTCATGACCAGTGGTAAGGTCAACCAGTTGATCAATACCGGTAAGGGAAAGTCATCTTTTGGGCATGCTAGGTTGAGGTCATGGAAGTCCATGCAAATGTGGAGTCCCCTGTCACTTTAGTGATAGGGACAATGTTAGAAATCCAATGAGGATAATCAATGGGTAAGATGAAGGAAATGGAAAAGAAGGCACTGAAGTTCTTCTTTGATGAGAAGAGCAATGCGAGGGTGCATTTTCCTCAGCTTTTGTTTAATGGGTTTGGCATCGGGAATGGTTATGATATTGTGGACCACTATGGTGGGGTCAATACTAGGGCATGTCTGTGTAAGACCAAGTGAAAGTGTGGTTATGATCTCTTGAGAAAAAAGTGATGGCTTCTGTTCGTTTAGCAACATCTAAAGATTGTCTGATCTTTAGGATGTGCGGGTCATCCTGAGTATGAATGTTGATCTCGATAGTCGATTCATTCAACATGGTTTGTGTCTCAGAAGGTAACGACCGATGAATATATGAGTCTTCTACACCAAGGTAGGTGAGTATAGATTCATCATCCTTGACATTGAATGACGTTAATTGAAGGTGTATCATCATCGATCATTTCAGGATACAGGAAGGGAAGAGTGGAAGGGGCCTCGCCCTCGCGTTGATAAGTCAGAGGCCCCAAGGAAATGGTGTTTATGAAAAAAAAAAGTTAGGAGGGATAGATTCAGGATCCATCGACTCCATCGGTGAGGGTGGTGATGAAGGTGGAGTGGGTGAAGAAGGTGGAGAAGAGCTAGTGTCCTTAATGAGTTCAATGCGGGCTTGTTTGGTAGGTGGTTCGGGAAAGCCGATACCACTACGGTCATTATGTTTGTGGGTGGTACATGGAATAATGGTATGGCGGCCTTGCTCATAAAATCCAAAACCAAAACCCTTCCATGCACATCGGTGTAGGAAGGTGTGGGTGAAATGGTGATTGGTAAGTGATTGGAAGTCAGTGGAAAATAGGGAGTTTGTGGCGGTGGTTCGGGTGTGTAAGTGGTAGTATCAAGTCCCCCATAGGTGAGACTAGTACGAAGGTGAGGAGGACCATAAAGGAGGCATTCTCTATGTGGTGATCATAGCGAGGGTGTTGGTGAAGACTTCCATACTCTTGTGGAGTAAGGAATGTGTTGACACTATATAGGTGGTACTCCCCCAGTGAGGCATTGAAAAACACCTTCCAAGGGATCGGTGGTTGGTATGTAGGTAGCTTGGAATGGATGATGTGTTGAGAGGTCGATGCGGAGGTGGAGTTAATGGATTGGGAAGCTGATGGGTCAGCCATGGAGGTTATGGCAGCGGTAGGAATGGAGGAGGTATGTGCGGTAGAAGCAGTGGCGGTTGTATTGGTAAGTGGAGGTGTAGGTGAAGAAGTAGCGGTTGTGGAGGTAGATGGCTTAATAGGTATGAGCACATCATTGGGTTGGTAAAGCATGTTGCATGTTTTAAAAGGTGATGGGTCAGCTGGAATGGTATAGGTGTGTCCTTCATGTTCAAACTTTACACAATGATGCAAAGTGGAAGGAACACAACCCATGACATGAATCCAGGGTCTTCCAAGCAACAAGTTATATTGGAATTCCCCTTCCAAAATGTAAAACAATTCTAGAATAGTGGGGGGCCCACACGAAATGTGGAGGATGATGGTGCCTAGTGTAGAGGTGATAGCATCATTGAATGAATGCAACATGACCGGATGTTTATGCATGTAATTTTCGGTATATGCACATTTGAGTGAATGCATGGGATGAAATGATGTTAATGCTAGCACCCCCATCAATCATCACATGGCATACCCATATGTCATCGATGTGGACAGAGATGAAGAGGGCTGGGTTCAGGTCATCATTTTGGTGTGGCGTGATCTCTTCCTCTGAGAAGCTAAGGGAGGCCACTTGGTGAATAGGGTGGGGTGAAGATGAAGGTGGTAATTTGGTGAGAGAGGCTACATGATGGGGTGTGATAATGGAGGCTACGGGTGTAGGGTCATTGGGTAAAACCTCAATAGATTGAAGAACCTCCATGAGAGCTTGATGATGGGATTCCGAGGTTTGGATGAGGTCATATAGGGACATTTTGAGGGAGATTGGTGTAATTGTTTGAGCATGGTGCGATGTGTGATGCCATTAGAAATGGGGTACGTGGGGCCGCGAGATAGTGATTTTAGGTATGGGTGCAGATGGTATGTTGGGTATAGGATTGGTTGGTGGGTCAGTTGCCTTTTCTTTACCCTTATCCTTTTGAGCACATGTAGTGATGTGTATCATGTTGATTTGAGGGGAGTTGGAAAATGGAGAAGGTGTAGGGTGAGTGGTATAATGACACGATGGGCAAAAAACCTACTGGAGGAGAAAAACCTGTGAGGTGAGTTGGGCGCAACGACATTTGGGTGGTGGCATGGCAAGTTCTCTGATGTGAACCATGTTAATTTCAAATCTTGGGGGTGGCTCTAGGAGCTGTGAGGGTGGAGGTTTGTGGTTGTTGAGTGGGTAGTGTGGGAATGGGTGTTGGTGAAGCAGGATCCTCATCGAGAAGGTCATCATCGTCAAAGTTGGCTTAGGGGGACACAACTGGATAAGATGGTTTTCAAGCCTTGCAGTTTTCCACATCGTGCCCTGGCACACATGATGGTATGCAAAAATTTTAGTATCATCAAACCCTTTTGGCTTGGGTTTGAGGGGGTCATAAGGCCTGAGTGGTGGTAATGTGATGACAAAAGTCTCAAGGAGGTTGGTTAAAATTTTGGCATAGGACCCTAGCTAGTGGATCACAATGGGAAGTGAACATGGGTTTGGGTGTAGGTGTGGTTGATTGTTGAGGAATGGTCTTTGGAAGAGGAGGAGTGGGTTGAGCTATGGGTTTGGGTGTTGGCATGGTTTTGGGTGTCGGTCGTGTTTGTTTAGGTAGGGGTATAGTAGATGATGGGTAGGAGGGTGTGTGGTTGTTTTGACTACCTTATTGTGGGGTAGTGGAGTTTTGTTTTTGGGTTGCACCTTCTTGGGTAAAGGTGATATGGGTGTATGAGGTCTAGAAGGAAAAGTAGATGGGGAAGAGGGTGAGTTACCCATGGGGATAATGGTGTTGTGAAGGTAGATGATGCGGGTCGTGCTTGGGGTGTGAGAGACAAGCGATTGAAATGTAGTGGGTAGTGAAGTAATAGCTGAGGGTATTGGAGGTATGGGTGGTAAAGATGTTGCAGGTGTGGGTGTAAGTCATGTTGGGCATGTTGGGTAGGTTAGAGGTTTGTGAGGAAGGAATGGGTTGTTGTGTTTTTTTTTTTATTGATGGGTGGAGGTTTCTTGACCATGTGGGAAGCTGAGATCCTAAGATGGATGGGATAGGTGCAGGTGTGATTGGCGCAGCCGGGGTATGAGTTCTATGGGTTTGGTGCTTTTGTTTGGGTGTCGGAGTAGGTGTGGTGTTGTCTTTGGAGGATGTAGCTAAATCTAGTTTGATAGGTGGATGAGTAAGGTTGGTAGTCGGGGTGACCCCTAAAGTGGTAATAGGTTTAGTCGAGGATGATGTCATAGGTGTGGGTTTGGGTTTAGATATAGATTGGGCTATGGGTAAGGATGTGGTTTGAGCTATGATAGGTGTCGTGGAAGGAGTTGTGATAGAGGTGGTTGTGTTTGGTTTGATTGGTTGAAATATTTTGGGTAGATAGTGGAGGTATCAGCAAGTGACCTCTGCATCTGTGTTGAGACAGGAAGCAAAAGGCATCCCCATAGTAAGGCTCTATCCACATAATCTAAGTGATCGGCCAAACATGAGAATGACATGTCTGTAGGTGGAGTTGATGAGGACCTAATGGAAATTCCCATAAAATGTGTCTTAGAGATGGGAAATTGGCTAGCTTCAACTTCCATGTGGGTAAGAGAGCCGAAAGTAGGTCTGCAGGATTTTGGGTAGCGGATGGAGAATGCTCACCAAGAGGAAAAGGTATCTCAACTGGGTCTATGGTAGGTGTAGAAGGTGATGGAAGCTCCTCTGCAAGTGGAGGAATGGATAGGTGCTCCTCTGATGGGTGGAGGAGGTAATGGGTGCTCCTCTATGGGTGGAGGAGGTACTGTGGGTAAAGGTTCTCTAAGTGGAGAAGCCAGGGGTGAGATGGTCTCGATGTTAGTGGAAGACTCCTCCATAGGTGATGAAGGAGATGAAAGATGTTCCTCTATGGGTGAAGGAATAGGGAGGTTGGTTCTGATGTGGAAGGAGGATTTTGGGCTAGGATTTCCTCTATGGAAGGAATGTGAGGTAATTGGGAGGTGACATGTATGTCATTAAAGATAGCGTGGACCTCGCGGGTATGGGTATCATGAGTTGAGGTCTCACCGGTTTGATCAGATGAAGGGGCATGGTTGGGAAATGGTTTCTTGAAGATGTGTAGGTTTTGGTTGGTAGGTGCATTAGGATTATCCATGGTTAACTCACCTTTCTCGAGCATTTCTTGGACAATATTTTTGAAAGTGATGCAATTGTCATCACTATGACCCTTTACTCGATGATAGTTATAGAAGTCATGTTCTTTATACCATGCGGGCATGGGGTGAGCGAGGGTCAAAACCAGTGTGTGGTTTTATGGGTGGAAGAGTGATGGCTCTGATTTGATAAGATTTTCTAAGATAGAAGAGTAAGGTTCCCCAATTGGGGTGTATTTCCATTGCTCTCATCTGAATTGAAAAGTTTGGATGGGTGAGAGATTAGATGAGGGGGTAGCCTAATTTGATGGATGAGTGGGGCGGCCTTGAGTACCACTATGTTAGTGGTGCCCTTAGCTTTTGAATAATTGTTTTGTGGTTTGGAAGAAGAAGAGGTATCATTCGACTTGAATGCTTGAATTCTTATTGCGTAATTGGATTTTCTTCTCTTTGATGGCCCGAATCTCTAACTTTCATGCCATAGTGAATGCTTCATCGAATGTTTGGAAGGTTTGGACCTGCAAGGTCGGTGAGATATGTCTAGCACAAGCCCATGTGAAGAGCTCGATGAGTTCTATTTGTGGCAGTTGGAAGGTGAGTTGGTTGATCAAGCTACGCCAGTGAGTGACAAAATCTGCGATAGATTCATCCTCATATTGATGCGTGGAGTATAGGTCGGTCATGGTAACCTTCTTGATGATATTGATAGAGAAATGATCCAAGAAGGCTTGGGCTACCTGATTGAATGAGAATATGGAGTGTCTAGGTAACCCACTATACCAATCTAATGCAAGTCCAATCAGAGACATGGGAAAGGTTCTCAAGAGCAAGGCATCATCGTGAGCGATCAGATAACACCCATGTTTGAATGACCACAAATGTTGTTGTGGGTCTTCTTTGCTATTGAAATGATTGAATTTAGGCATTTCCCAATGCATGGGGTATGGGTGATAGGAATGGATGGGTGGATGGGCTCGTTGCAAATCTCATCATAGGTGAGAGTGTTGCGGGAGCTGAAAAACGATGCCTCTAATGTCTTGCATCTTGTCCAACATCAATTTGATTAGGTCATTGGTAGGTTGCGATGATTGGGTGCCTCCTGTAGCGTGAGAGGGTTGGTTTTGGGCATATAATGGGGTGGCACTCCAGTGTATGGTGCTTGCCATGTAGGTTGATTGGGAAGAAGGTAGTGAAATAGGGGTACGTACCCTGAGTGAATAATGGATGAAATGGGAGGTGGTGATAGTATGTATATGGAGGTGGAAGGGTCATGGTAACCCTAGTGGCAATGGGGGCTAATGATTGTGGAATGGAAAGGACCACGTTCTGAAAAGGGGTAGGGGTCACCGACACGGGAGGTGGTAGTGTAGCTACGGGTATGTGTGAGACATTAGGGGTGGATGAGGTTGCATTTTGGGTAGTTGTCGAGGGTATGGTGGATGTGGCGGGGGTAATGGAGGTGGCAGATGTGGCAATCATAGTGGGTATAGGACCTAGCTGAAAATGACTGGGGGTAAGGTAGATGTGGGTGCACAGAGAGCTAGATGGGGCCGATGCAGGAGTGGGAGTGAGAGTCGGGGGGATAGATACGGGCATGTCATATATCAACTGACCCGAGGCATCTCGAGTGGATGAGTGGGAAAGGTAAAACACAAGGCGGTAGGGTTTTGGTCAAGGAGTCATGTGAACTCCTCATCTCTGGTAGTGATAGTGATAGGTTGGATGGGATCCATGGCTGGTGATAAAATGGAAGGTGGTGAAGGACTAGGTGGGAGTGGTTGACAACTTGGCATGAAATACAGTGCACTTGCTTGTCTTTGGTCAGCACCATGTGAACCAATATTGATCAGGTAGGGTTGCTTCTCTCTATAAATGACACAGAAAAAATAGTAGGAATAGGTGAATCTGGTGGTAAAAAGTGGATTAGGTACCAAATGGTGGTTGGAAAGTGAAATAGGCTAACCGATGCTTGGTTAAGGAAAACCGAACACCGGTCAGGGGTAACCATTGCTTGGTCACTTTGTAGAAAATGGTCAGTGAGTGAAAAACTAGGTAGAAGGTCAAATCTGATAGGTATGCCAAATCTGATGGTGTTTTACAATGTCAATGGGAATGATGGCAGTGATAGGGACTATGAAAAGTGGAAGAAAATGAATAAAATGTCCTTTTGGGTAGGTTAACAAAAGGACCTAGAACCGACGTCGGTTGGGTATAACCAATGATGATGGTCAGAGGGTAACCGATGACGGTTACTTTGTGAAATTGAAACAATGATGAAAGAAAAGTGGTTGTGAATTAAAATCTGATGTAGAATCAGACCCAAAATTCTAGAATGATGATGATATGGCCCAGGCACACTCAGGTGAAGCTAGAATACACCAGCTGTGATGAGGAGCATGCAAGGATGAACAAGAAAAATGAAGAACGTGATCTCTCACCTCAAAATGCAAGCCAAGCAGAAACACTAAGAAAAATGTGATCCTAGGAGTGCCTTTTCTATTATGTTTGTTTAGCTTATGCTATTTAAGGACTGACACATGAATTGTGAAATAGATTTTTTTGGTGAGGATGGCTTCCTACGAAGAAGGAGATCTAAAAGGTGAGGTTTTAGGTATGTTATGGTGGGGGCGGGCCTCGCTCTAAAGTATGACTCGATAGAAGGTGAGTTGGGTGCCCACTATGTCAATCCTCATGATCGTGTGATCACCTGACACTTCTTCCCGGTAAGATGTTGTTTAAGAATGTGTGTTTTTTTGAATTTTTGTGAGGTTTGGTAAGACTCGAGAGAGAGAGAAAGAAAAATGTGCTTTCTATGGTTCATTTTTCAACCATCAGCTGGTCATGACTTCCAGCGTATAGGTTGCCCTCAATTAATGTGAGCTAATGCGATAAATCAAAATGGAATGCACTTATTTTTAAGCCCAAATCAAAGTGTGAAGTTGGATGACACAATAAGATGAAGAGGAAGAGGGATGCTCTTTCACTACAATGCAAAAAACATGAAGAAATGGTTCTTTTTAATTACACCAAAAGAAAGGTTTCCTTTAGAGAAAATAGAAAGAAAAGGTGGGTTACCAAGGAAGAAAATTAATGTGTATGCTTTTCAGAAGGGAAACAAACACACAAATTTTCCTAGGAATGAATGAAATGCAAGGAACCCCGGATGGGTCCCACCAGGTGTGCCAAAATGTTTCACCTGATTCTAGATCATTTCTTTGAAGTATTGATGAAACAGATAGGGTAACGGGTAGGAGGAATACTATTTTAAATGTTGGTTGATGGGTTGTTGCATGCGTGTATGACTTCTGAATCCATAGCTGATTGTGAGAGCTTCCTTTTGGCTAGGAGGAACTACCTGTAATGCAAAAGCAAGACCACCAGAAAAAGTTAAACAATATATGTAATGAACTGCCTAGCGTATGCTAGATCCGGGAAGTGTGATACTTCTAGATGGTTCGATCCACTTGTTTTAAACAATTTAATGTGGTAAATAAGGTAAATCCTATTGTAATTCGAAATGATTTAGGTATCTCACTTAAAACACAATAAGAAATAGATCTAATCTAACATAGGCTAGGTTAGAATAGGATCCAAGGTCAAATAACTAGTTCTAGGTCTCTGCAGGTCTGACAGAGGTCTCAGGTAGATCACAGGTGAATGAGGGTGAGAGGAGAATTAGGTGGGTAGGTCACTGTTCTAGGTTGTATGGGAAAATACAGAGACCGATGTCGGTTAAGGGTGACCAATGTGATGGTTTAGGTGTAACTGGTGCCGGTTATTGTGGAAAACTAGGAATGCCACAGAATGAGATTTAGGTCTCCTTTGTGATTACACAAAGGACTTTGGTTGGTCGGGATGAGGTATTGGGTGATTTGGGTAGGATTTGGTGAGGTTTTAATGGGTATATGGAGGGTGAGTGTTGGAGGAGGTCAATGGGTGGCTAGGTAAACAAAATAGATGATAATATAATGATGAAATGGAATGAACCAGAGAAGTATAACATTTACTTACTTGGATTCTAGTCCTGGATGCCTGTGAGTGAGGGATGGAGGTGCTGATGAGAGGTTTGAAGGCTGCAGGTGATCACCAACTAAAGAAAAGCTTCTGCATGGGCTGCATGTACATTCCTCTTTGCTTGGTTAGATCAGATCATTGTTGGGATGGTTGTGCAGGAAAAGATGCTTGATCTCCTTCCTTGCATGTGTGTTCTCATGAAATTCACTCTCAGAAGATGTGATATCTCTCTAGAATGTGCTAATGTTCCAAATTTTCCAATCTTTTCCAACCTTCTGCTAACCTTGAGAATAAGGTTGTTTTGGGGTTAAAAGGGTAACCGATGGTGGTTTTGGCTTAACCGGCGATGTTAGGGGTAACCGCGTCGGTCAAGGTGGGGATTTCCTAGGTTTACTAAACTAGGGAGATCCTCTTGATTTCCTCGATCTCATGTCATTAACCCATGGATTAGACTGGGAGCTTCTTGTAAGCATGCGGGAATGTGGTTAGAGAGAATGTAGGCATTGATTTTTAGGGTTTAGGTAAGTCTTAGTGTAAACCTATTCATTTTGCTTGAATAATTTGTTTGTGGTTAATTTTCTTGTTGATTACTTGGATCATTTTATTGTTTCCATTGGAGTGCAATGACCTTGATGTGCACAAGTTCGTTGATCCTCGAGGATCACTCTCACGAGAATGTAGGGTATCAAGGAATAAAAACATTGAAATGAAATCAAAATTAGCACTCACGTGAGACCCTCGAGGAATTAATAGTAATAGGAAGTTATTTTGACAACTAACACTTCCTGCTGCAATTCATTGGACCTAATCTTGTTGTCCACTTTAGAAGGGAGAATGACATCATGTGAGTGAACCCCATTAGAAAAGGAAAACCCGACACCTCACGAATAAACCTTTCGAGTGGGAACTACTTTCAAGGAAAGTATGTGAGAAGTAGGAGCAAGATAAGAAACTCTATCAACTATCATTTCAATAACATTCGAGTTGAGTAAACCTCCATCTAGCAAATAAGTGAGCTATAACAATAACTAGAAGTTCTTGGTGAAAGAAGGGAAGTTTTTAAAAACCTAAAAGAAGTAAGCACACAAAAACATATAAAGGGAAACTAATTCATGGTTGGAAAATTGAGTTGGTGGGCAAGATGCCACCGCCTTGAGCAAAAATATACAACCACCAAAGGCCATTTCTAGACAACTTACAAAAACCAAAAACCCACATGAAAATAAGTAATTCAAACATGTATATTTCTATGGAAAATAATGGGAACAACAAAAATGCCTTCAAGTTCTAACTCATGTAACAAAAACTTCTCATTGCAAAAATGCAACATTGCGCGCGCAAGAAAAAATGTAATATCCCACTTCCGGGATTAATAGAAAATATGCAAACAATCAACTCTCTGACACTCTAATCAATTGAAAATAGCAAAAGCTCAGTCAACACTACTTGGACCAGTTGAGTAGTATGTCCATTTAGGTCATTGGAACATGTACTCTTCCCTTCCAGTCATTCAATATTTCACCTCAAACAAACACATTTAGATCGCTGCCCTAGCTGGCTCAAACATCATAAAAATAACAGCTATGATCAAATAAATAGTGCCATACATCTTGTTGATCTTTGGGGGTTCAAAACATACACTCAAACATTCAATACCTTCCCGTTGAAGTCACTGCTCCAAGGAAAAACACAACAACTTCATTCACACTCAAATCAGATCACAATCATGTCAAATACTATCACCGTATTGCCTCGAAAGAGATCAACTGCAACAGGGTCTGTTAACATGTATAGGATAGTCAAATTACTTAGTAGAATGCCACAAATCAGACATTAAAACCCTTATGTAGTTTTTGACTTCCAATGTACATTCCAAAGCATTCAGGAGAAATCGTTGTAGCTTAGCAATTTAATACTAACCAGTCCGCTAAATAAAACATGCATTAAACTATTCAATATTCATTCCCAAATGGCGTTCCTGTTTAGGAAGGAAGATAGATCTATTAATCAACAAAATGAATATCTAGAAGAGATCGCTGGACAAGGGAATAACAACAGTCAAACTAGATAATATTCAGATTTCCCAAACACGTGGATCTCATACCAAATCTTCCCAATCAATTCGCTGTGACTAGAAGACAGAACCACACAAACAGCCAGTCGATTTGTACTAGCAAATGTATTCAAATCAGCCCCTAAACATCACAAAGCAAGTCGCTAATTCTGGAATATACTTCATACATCCAATACACCAAATTATGCATAGATCTCAGTCGATTTATTTCAAAGAGCAATATAAATTCCAGCTGATCGATTTCATACAATATATGGCATATAAAATAGCTCACAAACATCAATGACAAGACGCCAAGGCTAGGAGCTACAAACCACTATCACAAGGAATGTTAAATCAGCCAAATCGATATGCAAGGAACAAAAACCCAGCTGCTATAGTGATGTCGCTACAGTAAAAGGTAGATTTTCACTTGCAAATTAAATCAAATGCTTGCCAAAGCCAAAAACATGGATCTAGCAAATAATCACTTCAATTGATTTTCAATAACCAACTTAAAACAACCTCCCATGCAAGAGAGAGAAAGCATCAATGGGCATGCATCCCAACTCCAAGCATGGAGTATCAAAATAAGTTCATCATAGCATAATAATGATAATGACCCTAGCACTCCTTTTATAAGTAAGGAGGCACAAAATTCAAAAACCCTAGGAGAAGGAAAATATTAAATAAAAGTAGTTTGTTCTCCCTAGGTGTGGCGTCCCCTTTTCAAAGGGTGATTTTAACAATAAAAGCCACCTAAATGTTTATTTAATTAATTCCCCATTTATTTTTTTATATTTTGGGAATTAAATTAAATAATCTTCATAATTAAATAATTAAATAATTATTGCTCCAGGCAATAATATTTAATTATTTAATAAAAATGTTCCCCTTGCACATCCTGAAGCCCACGGGGACGTATAGGCTAAGGGTCTTCAAAATGGGGACATTACAGTCCTCCCTTCCCAAGATTGCTTGCCCTCAAGCAATAGCAAGCTCATGCCTCTGGTACCACCATGGTAGCACTCCAAGAACCGAGTTCCCATGCCACTCAAGTGGAGGAGCATTTGTAATATCTTGGGTTGCTTCATCCTTCTCTGCATTTTATTTCTCAAACCTGCACATGAAACAAACCAGTTAGAAAAATGAGTGTTGAAGAACACTCTTCTTGCTTCTTCTTGGTATCTCCATGGCTTGGATGGTGCCCAACTTTCTTTCATGCATGGGCTGCCCTCAAAATCAATGATGCACCCCCATACACTGTTGTAATCATGCCACTTCTTTTCAAAAATCTGAACCGTAGTATTAAACAACCGTGCATGATTTGATTTCTCATTCTGCTGTCCCAAAATTTCAGTCACATGCTTCCAGGGTTTCCTGTACTTTTGCCACACTTTTTCCCACCAAATGTTAGCTACAAGAACAAGCCATACATTATTCCTCGTGAAACTCCATTGGATGTGGAAAAACTCATTACTCATAAAAGAACATGAGTCAAAAACTTCATCACCCTTCTTATTATGTGGCCCATGATCATAAGGAATGCTGAATGAGTAATATAGCAATCCAAAAATAATAGATTCAACTAGTGCCAACAACCATAAATCATTCTTTCCATTACCATAAAATGTGCATGTAACAGGACCAACTAAGTGGCTTTCATAAAAGAATGCAGCAACAACTATAACCATAGAAAATATGTTCATGGCTGTCCCGAAAAACTCAACAATACATATCACTTCGTCCCTTATTTCAAAAAAATCAGTCATCATGCCTACTTGGAAATTCATCATGTAGTGGTGCCATGTGTTCAAGCAATTACCTTGAGGTGGGAGAACTTTCTCTCTCCCAAAAGTGGATGCTTGGATCACCAAGAAGAGTACCTGGGCTGATTACTCATTGCTGTCCATAACCCCAAAAAAATACCCAACTCATGACGGAAGATGTGTGTCCCACTATCCAACAAGTTAACAACAACAAGACATTCATCACAAGTGATTAGAGTAGGCTTAAAAAACTGAAAATTACCATTCTTTATGGTTGCCTTCATGATGTGAATGGCAAGAGGAATAATGGTGCTTCTGCTATGATGTCCATAATTCTTCCTTGGGCTGCCCCCAACTTCTTCTAAACTCAGAATTTCTGAGTTTGGTGCAGCGTGTTTTTCTCCCTCATTCTCCTCATCCAAAACCTCTTTTTCTTCCCTACAAGTGTGCATGCTTGGCGGGTAGTGATGTGGGACCTTTATGGGACTTATGCCTTCCTTCTGTTCTTTCAATGGCTCATGGTGGGACCTCAAATCTGATTTTCCAAAGTGCAGATTTGAGTCTTCCCTTTGCTTCTTCTTTATGACTCCCTTTTTTGTCACTATATCATGCATGCAAATGTTAGAAGAAAAAGACATCTTTTCAATCAACAAAGCATTTTTACCTTGCTCTTTCTTCGATCCTTCATCTTCTTGTCCATGGGAGGTAGGTGACTCTATATGGCCATTGACTTCTTTGATGAGCTTATCCCAGTATGCATCAACCGAAGTCTTTCTTCTTTTTGATCCACTTCTTTTCCTCTTCAGGTTACAAAACCCTTGGAGGGTCAAGAGGGCTTGGGTCTCTTGACTTAGTGCCCGGTATTCTTTGCAATAAGTATCAAAGTCATGCTTGAGCCATTCCTTCCATTCACCGTCACTAGCAAGCCCCATGATCTAATCTCTGCAAGCAACACCCACAAGGAGTAGAGGAAAGTAGCTCTGATACCACTGTAATATCCCACTTCCGGGATTAATAGAAAATATGCAAACAATCAACTCTTTGACACTCTAATCAATTGAAAATAGCAAAAGCTCAGTCAACACTACTTGGACCAGTTGAGTAGTATGTCCATTTAGGTCATTGGAACATGTACTCTTCCCTTCCAGTCATTCAATATTTCACCTCAAACAAACACATTCAGATCGCTGCCCTAGATGGCTCAAACATCATAAAAATAACAGCTAGGATCAAATAAATAGTGCCATACAGTCCGCTGATCTTTGGAGGTTCAAAACATACACTCAAACATTCAATACCTTCCCCAATGAAGTCGCTGCTCCAAGGAAAAACACAGCAGCTTCATTCATACTCAAATCAGATCACAATCATGTCAAATACTATCACTGTATTGCCCTGAAAGAGATCGCTGCAACAGGGGTCTGTTAACATGTATAGGATAGTCGAATTACTTAGAAGAATGCCACAAATCAGACATTAAAACCCTTATGCAGTTGTTGACTTCCAATGTACATTCCAAAGCATTCAGGAGAAATCGCTGTAGCTTAGCAATTTAATACTAACCAGTCCGCTAAATAAAACATGCATTAAACTATTCAATATTCATTCCCAAATGGCGTTCCTGTTTAGGAAGGAAGATAGATCTATTAATCAACAAAATGAATATCTAGAAGAGATCGCTGGACAAGGGAATAACAACAGTCAAACTAGATAATATTCAGATTTCCAAACACATGGATCTCATACCAAATCTTCCCAATCAATTTGTTGTGACTAGAAGACAAAACCACACAAACAACCAATCGATTTGTACTAGCAAATGTATTCAAATCAACCCCTAAACATCACAAAGCAAATCAGTCGCTAATTCTCGGAATATACTTGATACATCCAATACACCAAATTATGCATAGATCTTAGTCAATTTATTTCAAAGAGCAATATAAATTCCAGCTGATCGATTTCATATAATATATGGCATATAAACTAGCTCACAAACATCAATGACAAGACGCCAAGGCTAGGAGCTACAAACCGCTATCACAAGGAATGTTAAATCAGCCAAATCGATATGCAAGGAACAAAAACCTAGTTCTTTATAAAGTGACGTCGCTACAGTAAAAGGCAGATTTTCACTTGCAAATTAAATCAAATGCTTGCCAAAGCCAAAAGCATGGATCTAGCAAATAATCACTTCAATTGATTTTCAATAACCAACTTAAAACAACCTCCCACGCAAGAGAGAGAGAAAGCATCAATGGGCATGCATCCCAACTCCAAGCATGGAGTATCAAAATAAGTTCATCATATCATAATAATAATAATGACCCTCGCACTCCTTTTATAAGTAAGGAGGCACAAAATTCAAAAACCCTAGGAGAAGGAAAATATTAAATAAAAGCAGTTTGTTCTCCCTAGGTGTGGCGTCCCCTTTTCAAACGGTGATTTTAACAATAAAAGCCACCTAAATGTTTATTTAATTAATCCCCATTTAATTTTTTATATTTTGGCAATTAAATTAAATAATCTTCATAATTAAATAATTAAATAATTATTGCTCCAGGCAATAATATTTAATTATTTAATAAAAATGTTCCCCTTGCACATCTTGAAGCCCACAGGGACGTATAGGCTAAGGGTCTTCAAAAATGGGTACATTACAAAAAATTACAAGTTTCTAAAAAACAATGTCATCGTTCTATCCTAATTCCATTCGCTTGATAAGAAACTTTTTTTTTCTACTCTCCACAATTTATTTATTTAAACTTCAACAAGCCACACACGGAGAAAAGATGTGCTTATATATGCTAGGTCGATAAAAACAAAATAGTGCTCTATGATTTTTGATCTATAAGAAGGAAGTTGATATCATAATTATTCACACAAAGCCGACCAATGTGTCGTGAAGGCATCTCAAAAACAATTTGGTGTGCCCAAAGATTTCACTTAGAAATCTTGGGATACCCCTTTTAAAATTTGGGGTCTTTTGCCTTGTTAAGATTTTGAGGTCATGTTTTTTGTGTTCCCTTGAGCGAGTCTTTGTTGTTGAGTGTTTTGCTTTAACTCTTTTTGGATTACTGATTTACTTAGTATTCCTTTAGGAGGTTGCAAGAGGTTGCTTGGTCACATTTGCAAAATACCCACTTCTCCAAAATTGCTCAAAATCTATAAAAGCTAAGTTTTGGCTCATCAATAATGTGGGTTTTCCGGGTTACTTTACTTTAAAGGTTGCAGCAAGTCCTTAGTGAAAATTCAGTTTGCACTAACAATGTATTATGGAAATACGGAACTGCTTTACTTCTCTAAAGCAATTGAGTAAAGCCATTTCTTAAAGCCCGACTTATACCACTATCCATGCATTACGGAAAAATGATACTACTTTGCTTCTTTTAAAAGCAATTAGGTAAAATGGTTCCTAAAATATGATTCATGCCACTTTGCCGTTCATGCGGAAAATCTATATTGTTTTACTTCTTTTAAGTAGTCAAGTAATGTTGAGCCAAAACCCTGCGACCCAAGCCCTTACCTAGTCAACCTTTTCAACTTACTTTATTGACTTTGTAATGTTTAGTAATCAAGCAAAGTAAAGCAAGAATCCTGGAGTTCTACTTGAGCCTAAACCAATTTGGGTTTCGAAATCTCTTTACTCCATTAACGTAAACAAACAAGTGATCCGCCCTACCACTTCGAGCTTCTTTGAGCCGACCAATCAAGCAATTTTTGGGCAATTCATCGGCAATCCATTTGCCGAGAAGGTATGTTGTTACATTTCCCCTTCCTTCTTTTTGGTTTTGTCTTACATTTTTTTGTAGTCTGTCGTGCTAAAAGGTCATTCTATCGTATGGGTATTTTTCTGCTATGTGAATCCTTTGTTCTTTTCATTAAATCATTGGTTAAAATTATGGTGTGATCTTCACGATTGAACAAGAAAATTTTATTCTTGTTTTCGTGTAAAACCTCAACTTTGGTAAAACCTTAGTTTTGCCCTAGCAAGAAATCCAATGCATTAATCAATTTAGGAATTTCCTTACTCACTACTTACCTCCCGCTTGGCGGATTTCTCCAAGGCTTTGGTTTGCTAGAAAAATCAAATTGCTTAGACTTAACATTTTCCCATAATGATTCGCGGAAAATCAAACCCCCATTACTGAAGACTCATGCTTTACGGGTTTTCGAACTACTACTATTACTGCCTATGTATTGCAGAATCGACCCCTCACTGCCACATTTGCATATGTATTGCGGGAATCTGACCCGCTACTGCCGCTACCTATGTTTTGCAAGAATCGACCCCTACTACTATTGCCCCAATGTATTTCGTGTTTTCAAATTGTTGCACGCCCTTTTCAAATTGTTGTTGCTACTCCAATGTATTATGGGTTTTCAACCGAGCTACTACTACCCCAATGTATTGCGGGTTTTAAACTATTATTCTTGCCCCAATGCATCAGCAGAAACCACACCTTTGTTGTTGACTTACTTAAAACTCCAAGCAACTCCAACATGCAACCTCGCATTCCATTGTGAAAACAAGTCGCTTTATTTTCTTGTTTACTAAAATCCTGCAACATTACTTGCAAGTGATTTTGAGGAACATATTGTACTAGAAGGATCAACAAAAAAGATAAAATCAAGAGCGAGGTTCTTCAGTTGGAATGATTTCTTCTTCTTCTTCTTCTTCTCTTCATTTTTCTGGACAATGTAATTAAGTAATCAAGTTGAATTGTAAAACTTAAGTAATCTGGTTAAAAGCCATTACTTTAAGTTATTTTGAAAAATTCAATTACTTAGAAATAGTTGACACTGCATGCGAGTAGTTGATGTTGTTTTAAATTGTAGAACATTCAAATATCATGCGTGCCAAGCAAAGAGAGATTCAAGGAGAAAATTTCTCAACTACTTGTAGATTTGTAGCTAAGCACGTGTGGAATGCATAATTAATGTCTCCTATCTCATTTACTATTTCTCTATATATTATAAATATAGGAGGAAGTCTATGGGCTAAAGGAGAACTTTTTTATGTTAGAGTAGGTATTTACCTTAGCTCATGTTCACCTAGGTACATTATTTACCTTTGTTGTATTTATCCTCACCCACTTATGTGTGTGGATATTTTTATTTATTTATTTAGATATTAGGAGATATTATCTAGTTGTTAGGTATAGTTCTTTCCTTGATTTATGGTATTGACTAGTTCTTTCCTAGATCTATGGTATTGACTAGATCCTTGATGTCTAGTTCTCTCCTAAATCTATGGTCTTGACTAGTTCTTTGATGACCAGTTATTTCCTTGATTTATGGCTTGATCTACGACCTTGACTGGTTCTTAGATTGTTATTCCTTGCCTATTTAAGCAAGGCCCATTCTCAATGTATTGCATTGAGTTCCATAATAATATATGATATTGCTGCTCATTTGTTTGCAAAGGTTTTATGTAAAGTTATTTTGGCGAATTACTTTCATCTTATTGATCATGGTGTTTGATTAGCATTTGTGTTCTTGGCTTGGTACGATCTAATTATCGTTCCTTTCATGGTATCAGAGCAGGAGATTGTTGTTGGCATCCGTCTGTAAGTTTTATTTTGCAAATAAATTATTTGTGTATTCATATATTTGGGATTTGGTCGTATTTTGTTGATGCATGCATTTTTATGCAAAACAGAGGCTTCGATTGGATCCTAAGGCGTGAAAACCCCGAGATCGATCAAACTCGGCCAATTCTGAGGTAGTCATTTTTTGCGGTTTTTATTTTTTTAGAGAAGCACACAGGGGTGCCTTGGGATTCGAGCCAAGGAAAAAAAAGAAAACGTGATTTTATTTAATCGTGCACACCCATTAAAATCATTAGCCCTTGGTCATATGAGGGCTTAAAGCTTGTGATTCCTACTAATAGGTGCTTAACTTCAGCCCCTAATTTTTTTTTTTTGTGGTGAAGGCAACAACAATTTATTTGTTTTAATGGCAACTAAAATAAATAATTGAGCAAAATATTAAAAAGCTTGTATCTTGTGATCGGTAACTCGGTTTTTGCAAAAGTGTTTGTTTTTTCATGCTCTTTCCATTGGAGTTATTTATTTTGAGACTTGCACTATAATTAAAAGAGGAGTATGGAATGTTGTAATCAATTGTGGATGCAATTTCGGCTGAGCCTGACGTCCTAAATTTTTGGGAGTTGCAGTTTGTACCTATTATGGATTACGAGAATGATATGCTTTTCTCTAAAGTATGTGAACTTCAAGAGGATATTGTAAAATTTGTGGAAGAAAATATATCACTCAAAAATGAAATTCTCTTCTACAATCACTCATTCACGATAAGGATACAATAAAACACTCCTGCAGAACAAACTTGCTAGCCTACAACATCACCATCATATTGTGGACAACCATATCCATGCTCCTAGTCCACTTGCAGCTATTGCTCTTGTACCCACTGACATTGATCTGCACAGTCTTTGAGCCTGAACATGCTTTTGATGCTTCTAAACCTGTGAGGCTTGTTACTATATGCTCTTCCACATATGTGCCTATTATAGTACCACATGTTGTGTATTCTACTTCTGCTCAGCTGCATGGATCTTTTGAGAAGCATACCACTGCATTCAGCTCTCGCATGCTCCATTTTATGGGTCTCACTAGCGGAGTCATTGACAGACATTCACAGGGTATTATTTCATGTATTCCACGTGTTAAGTGGAATTCTCATCATGACATTGGTTTTCAAATAGATACTTCATTGGGATCACACATTGACAGAGCTCCTTTTTTTGTTCGCTCGACTCTTTCTGAGGATCACGACCAACACATGAGTTCTTCACCTTCACTTAGGCTTGAGAAACCTGAGATTTCAGCTGTTAGACATGATCAACTTGACACACATTATGATGTTCTTTTACATGCACCCATTGTGTATTTTGCACCAAGTCATATGCAGGCATCTTCTTCATCCATCTGTGTTGATTTGGGGTGGATATCTGATCACTCGTGGCGACGACATAGGCATTCGTTGAGAGGACTCTACAGGCGTGGCTCCTCCACCATTCGGCCTCTTGCTCCACTTTCTATACCTTCTGCATTGTGATGCTTCTTGTTTTGAGCATTTTTATTTAGCAGGTGTAGTGTATCTCTCTTGTTTGTTGAGAGATTTTGTATCTATATTTTCGACACTTTTGACATGTTGACAGTCTCTCTTGTGGGGGAGCTATTCTGGTGGAGCCCAGTGTTAGTTTGTCAGTGTTCGAGTAGTTGTTTTGACAACTCATACAAATTTGTAGCGTCACTCCACCCATTCAGCAGTATGGGAGGGTGTGGTGTTGATCTTCTTCTTCGGGTTTCATGTCCTTGCCTTGTTACCTTTAGCTTTTCTTGGATCGTGACACTCTGGATTTTGTGTCATTGCCTTGTTGCTTTGGTTATTGTTCTTGGATCGTGGCACACCTATTTGCAGCAGTTGATCGAATTATGTTTGGTGTTTTTTTGCACTTTCAACATCACTCCGTTGACAGTCTCTTTGTATGGAGCTATTCTGGTGAAACCCAGTGTCAGTTGTTTTTGAGTTTTGTGATCAAGTAGTGGATTTAAACCACAGCCGCACACCAAACTTCTTCAGCATTGTACAAGTTTTTTGAGCCGAACTTCTTAGGATGCCTTGGAGCGGGTTTTTACTCTCTTTACTTTGTTGTTACTGGTTTTGGGTACCTTGCAGTGTCCCTTTTTTCCCGGTTATTGTACATGAGTACCTCATCGAGCCTAGTTATTGTCGGGACTCATACTGCGGACATGCCACTTCTATTTTGGCCCCTTAACTTCACTTGACGGGGGTGTTAGAGTAGGTATTTACCTTAGCTCATGTTCACCTAAGTACATTATTTACCTTTATTGTATTTATCCTCACCCACTTCGAATATTTCGCTTTTATTTATTTAGATATTAGAAGATATTATCTAGTTGTTATGTATAGTTCTTTCCTTGATCTATGGTATTGACTAGTTCTTTCCTAGATCCTTGATGTCTAGTTCTCTCCTAAATCTATGGTCTTGACTATTTCTTTGATGACTAGTTATTTCATTGATTTATGGCTTGATCTACGACTTTGACTGGTTCTTAGATTGTTATTCCTTGCCTATTTAAGCAAGGCCCATTCTTAATGTATTGCATTGAGTTCTATAATAATATATGATATTGTTGCTCATTTGTTTGTAAAGGTTTTATGTAAAGTTATTCTTGCGAATTGCTTTCATCTTATTGATCGTGGTGTTTGATTAGCATCTCGTGTTCTTGGCTTGATACGATCCGATTATCGTTCCTTTCATTTGACAATCAACTATTGTAATTTTGTGCACAAATTGAAAGATCTCAAACTTTGTGTTGAGATTCTTGAATGTTCTTTGTGTAACCTAGCTGGAATTGAATAAGAAGAAGGTGGATTTACGAAGAACTTTGTGTCTGAGAAGTCTTGTTGTGCATTCTATGAAGATTTAAGGGTAAACTTTGTGTTATCTTGAATCAAATTAATTCATTTATTTTTCATTTGTTGAAAATAGTGAAACTTATTAAGTGTTTATTTATTTTGTATGGCTGCAATAAGCTCTACAATCTACTTATTGTAAAGTACATTTCTTTTTCCTAGCTGTTGTTATAATTATGTACTTTCTTTTCTCTTCTCTTTGTTGCAAACTTTCCCAAACACAATTGCTTACTTGTTTTAAAATTGTCAAGCTATGGTTCATGAGCTTTGTGATTAAAGTAATACCCTAAAAATAATTTTAGTTTGCACATAAGTAGTTAGAATAAATAAATATTTTGCATGGGAGCTTCACCGTTAAATCAAGGGGATTTATCCCATGATTGCCTAGGTTTGTCTATGTAGCCAAGCATAACATATAGCCAACACAATTTGTTCTATAAGTTTGTTTGCTTTAATAAACAAGGGCTGATTTGTTTTCCGATACTTCATTTTTTCCATACACTTCATTTTTTTCTACCTATAGGGAACCACACATGGAGAAAAGACACACTTATATTTTACATGCCAAGTGAGCAAAAACCAATGAAATTAATTTTTGAAGTTGTAATAAGGAAAGTGATTTCAAAAGTATTTGTTTAAAGGTAACCAACACGTGATGAAGGAATCTCAAAATGGAATAGACAAATATCATTACACCACGACTATACACGCATAAAAATAAAGGCAAGCTTTTAAATTACAACCACCGGAGGCCACTTTGCGGCGTGCAAATACACTTTATAAAAACCTCACAAAAATCAACAACTTAATCATGTATATTCCAAAAGAGCTACATAAAGTAAATGGGCAAAACAACATCCAACTCTTTGTTGCTCTTTTCTTTTTCATAATCGCATACAAGAGCAAGCGAGGGAATGCAAAACAAAAACAAAGTGCCATGCATTTCATGCCTAGGTAATGATCTTAATTTCTTCAAAAACAACAACAATGCGTGAACGCCTTAATCTTTTCAACTCACTCACATTCATCCCCATACATAATTCTCTCATCCACCACTCATCCAAACCACAACTCTTTCTAATAAAGAGGATCAATAAAAAGTAGACACGAATAATTTATCATCCTTACTTTTCACTTAATGCTAAAGCAAAGTAGAAACATTTTTTTCACTCACTCTTATTTTCTTTCTATCTAAACTTCTTAACTCGCATAAAATAACATACAAATTGACTAGACATAGAGCTCAAAATGGTATTTTTGTGACCATCCCCAAATAACTAACAAATTTATGTCCACATCCACCATCAAAAGACTTTGTGGAAGAACAACTAGAGGTCATATAACAATGGTATACACAAAATAAATATAAAGCCCCACAAAAGTCAACAACTTAAGCATTTATTTTTGAAACAACCACACAAAGCATACAGGAAAAACAACAACCAACTCTCTCTTGCTCTTTTCTTTTCTCATAATCAAGCATACAAGAGTAAGCAAGGGAATACATAAGTAAAAACAGTGTCATGCATTTCATGCCTAAGTAATAATCTTATTTTTTTCATAGACAACAATGCATTCAAGTCTTCTTTTCAACTCATCTCACATTCATGAGTAATTTTTCATCCTTACTTTTTGCTTAATGTTAAAGTAAAGTAGAACATTTTTTTTTTACACTCTCTCTTTTCTTTCAATCTAAGCCTCTTAACTTGCATGCAGAGAACACACACATCGACCAAACATAGAGATCAAAACGGTGCTTTTGAGACCATCCCCAATTGATTAAGAAATACATGTGTAGTTACCATAAAAGGACTCGATGGAAGAAAGATAGTTGCATTTTTTTCAGGGAACCAAGAATGGTGGTTGTGTGTCCATCTAAGGCAAGGTTGTACCCAAAAGGAACAAAAAAACCCAATTAACTCATTTCATAAATCCAACTCGGGTTGAGATAGCGAGGGCAATGATGTTATTTTTATGGAACTTTGCAAACAAAAACATGTATTTTTTGGAGTGAAATCTAGACAACCAAGCAACATTTTTGAATAATTTATTTTGCAATAATTTGAACGCCAAGCCACAATTGCAACAAACAACATTTAAGAGATATGCAAACATTTCAACAAAAAGATAGAGAGACACAAATAAAAACGCTGACGTGCGTTTTTCCCTCGTTTGGGGAACTAAGAACGGGGATTTTGCAACAATCTAGGGTAAGGTTATTCTAATAATAACCTTCCTTGAATGCCTACACAAATGCCATTGGCAAAACCCAAACATGGGAAAAAATCCTTAACTAATCCGTTGGATAAATCCAACACGCGCATAGTTAATAAGGGTAAACATTTTTTTAATGGATCTTTCCAAACAAAAACCTATTTTTGTAATAAAACATAGACAATTGCATGTAACATTTCAAACATAGAGTATTACTTCTCAAAAACAATGCATCTCCTTTTCAACACACCTTATATCTGGTAATAATAAGGGTTGAATCAAGCTAGACAAACTTTGTGGTGGACCGTGTGACAAACTTCTCTGCAAACAACAAATAACCCCAACAACCAAATGGAGCTTGACAATAAAACCGCCAAAACACATTCTAAATACACCAAATCCCCCACCAAGAAGAAATAATACAACCGCACAAGACCGCCGACTAAACCACCGTAAAATCCCTAAACCTAAAATGATGAAATTTGGAACATACTATAGTGCGCTTGGGTTCCAATCAACATAAATTCAAAAGTACTTGGTCACTATAAAAGAATCTCGAAATAAATAGCTAGAAACAAAAAAGGGTTGAAATCCCCATTCTCAAAACGGAAAATTCTATTTAAGAGATTTGTGTGCATAGGGCAACAACTCGCATTTAAATTCATATTAATGGCACAACAAATTGTCGAAACAAATGGAATGGCCTTCAATGCTCGGTAAAAAACCGTGCTCGAATCTAGTTAGGATTTTGCTTGTTGGGAGGAAATCCTTAAAGCAAAGATGCAAATCAACAACTTGGAAACATCTAAATGATCTTACACATGCACAAAATACCCGCTCGTTGTTAATAGCAACCATAGATGCCGATTTTAATCAAACAACACATATCAACGTAATAATAAAAACACTAATTTTAATAACTTTTAAGTACAAGCCCATGAAGTGGATGTGGAATATTATATTAAACAACCCTTTCAATTAGTAATTGTTTGTGGTTCTATTTAAAAGTTGTGGAATAGTTTTTATTATTCTACACTTTTTCTCTCTCTTTTTTAATGATTCTTTACCGTCTTCTAGGAAAAAAAAGAATGGTCCATTTATATGGGTCTTACAAACCGATATAAACTTAAAAAAAGAACGTTGTAATTTTATAACTGAAATGTTAATATCAACATGTGATTTCCGCAAATATGACAAAAGGTAGTGCAGCACCTGTGGTACATTTATATAGTAATTTTGTGTCCTGATTGGGCGAGCGTTCTCGAGAAGATCCCATGCCATGTCACATGTACAGACATCTATTTTCATACAGATTTATTGACAGTACTTCTTTGATGCATATGCATGGAGAATTAGTTATAACTATAAGTATATATGTGTGTATATATAATTTGCTGTAGAAATGGTTCCCATTTCTGCTATAGTGGGAAAGTGACAGGTGAATTTGAATTTTGTCTTGAGCAATGAGCAGATTGCGTGATAAACCCAGTTTTTTAATTTTTCCCCACTGTCCAATATGTGTTTCCCTTCAGTTTTGTGTTTGATATACTCTGTATTAGATTAAGCCCTTTGGGAATAGTCTAGTTTATTTTTGTACCATCATGGCCGCAGACAGGGATAGTGATAAAAAACATGCAGAAGATGTTGTATTGGGTAATGGAGATTCGGTTCAAAGTGGGTATGAGCCTAATGCAATGAGGAGCCAATACGGTGCTGGTAATGTTAGTGGGTCTGGTTCATCCGAGAATTGCAGTTTTCAGTTTTTGCGCACAATGAAGATGGGCTCAATCTGAGCGTTGATGTGAATTCCGACCCATTGGATTGGATGAGAGTTTGCAGCAATGGATTGAGCGTTCCTCAGCACATACACAGGCCCAAGCCCGTGGCATTGAGGTCTGAAAAGGGGTCAACAAGGGGTGTGGCCGGTGCAGTTTTAGTAAATGCAGATAGGGCTTTGCAAGGTGGGTTTTGTAATAGGTTTGTGCTTGAGAAGGTTGTGAGTAGTGGAATTGATGAACTATCAGCTGGGTGCATTGGGAAGGAGTTTCAAACAGAGCTGCAAGTGATGCCAGAGAGGTCTGAAGCAATGAGGGAGTTGTGTGAACAGCAACCTGAGGCATCTCAAATTGGTGCTGTGAATGACGGGAAAGAACTGGGCGTCAGGGGAATGGAACAGCAATCTGTAACTGGTTTTGAGAGCGAGCCTAAAGATGCGGGAATGATAGATCAAGGTGTTTTGAGTGGTTCAGGACGGGAGCCAGGAGATCACCAATGCGTTCTTCCACACGAGGTAGAGTTCAATGCATTGTTTCGATTTCAAGAAAATCATGTTTTCAATTCTGTCTTTTTGGATTGGACATGAAACGAGTTTCAATATTTTGTTCCAATTTTAGCAATAATGCTGGAAATCTCTCTGTTTTTACTCCTGTTATGTTTTAATCACACGGGATAGGGTTCAATGTCTTGGTCCAGTTTCTGCAAATGAGGTAGGGTTTAATGTCTTGTTTCAATTTCAGCAACAATGCAGTTCTCTTTCCCCTTTTTTAATCTGTTATCGCTAGGCACATGAGATAGGGTTTGATGTCTTGGCATCATTTTAGCAATAATGCTATGATTCTTCTGCAGTTTTAGGCACCTGAGGCAGGGTTCAATGTATTGGCCCAATTTCAGCAAGAATGCCATTTTCTTTGTGCTTTTTGTTTCTGAATTTTTTATGTCTTGCTCCAATTTCAACGATAGTGCTGTATTTTTTCTGCTCTATTTCTGTTATTTATAGGCATGTGAGGTAGCATTCAATGTTTTCAGGAATAATGACTACAATATTTCCACTTAATCTTTCTCTTTGGGCACCCTGGGTAGGGTTCATTTGCTTTTTCCAATTTCAGCAATAATGCTATACTACATTTGTTATTTTTTCTTGTTATTTACACACGTGAGGCAGGTTTAATGTCTTGGTCCATATTCAACAATAATGCCATTTTCTTTCTGTTGTTTGTTTCTAATTTTATTCTAGGTATGTGAGGTAGGATTCAATGTCTTGTGTTCCAATTTCAGCAATATGGTATAATTTTTCTGTTTCTTTTAGGTACACGATGTGGGGTTCAATACCCCAGTCCAATTTCAGCAATAACGGCACAATTTTTCTGGTACTTTTAAGCACATGATGTAGGGTTTGACATCTAAGTCCAACTTCAGTATTAATGCCAATTTATCTCAGTTTTTTTATTCTAGGCACACGATTTGAGGTTCAATGTTGTAGTTTCAGCAATGATGCAATAATTGTTCTGCTTTTTTTCCTGTTGTTTTTAGGCACATGAGGTAGTTGTCAATGTCTTGGTTCAATCTCTCAGCAATAATGCCATTTTTTTTCTTTTTCTGTTTTTCCTAGGTATATGAGATAGGGTTCAATGTCTTGTTCCAGTTTCAACAATAATGCTATCTTTTTTTGTTTTTTCTATCTGTTTTTTTTTGGCACATGAGGTTAGGTTCAATGTCTTGGTTCATATTCAGCAATAATGCTTTATAGTAATTTCTCTCTGTGTTTTTTTTTTTTCCATTTTTCTTGGCACTTGAGATGGGCTTCAACGTCTTGTTCCAATTTCAGCGAACATGTTTTTTTCATTCTGCTTCTTTTATTTTGTTGCACATGAAGTAGGGTTCAATGTCTTATTTGAATTTAAGCAATAATGCAATTTTCATTCTATTTTTTTCTTTTTCTTTTCAGCACATGAAGTGGGTTTCAATGTGTTGTTCCAATTTCAGCTAAAAACCCATTTTTAACTTTTTATTTTCCTTCCCATCTCTTCTGATTAGAGCTGGATACTACAACAAGCAGAAATCCTTTTCGAATTATATTTAATCCAGGTCATCAATGACTAAGTGGAACTTCCATAACAAGAAGAATTGTGCGTCAGAAGAGATTTGCATTTGCATTTTTAGAATAGCTTTATTTTTAGAGGATTTCTTAACAGGCAAGGAAAGTAAATTTAGGACGAATATTTTTATAAAGCAAGAAAAGGAACTTGCTCTGAAATCAAATGAAACATGTAAAATCCTCTATCGAAGAGGTTGAGATGTAGTTGTTTGTAGAAAGAGTCTAAGAAAAGTAGCTTTAGGATAGATATTTCTTGTAAGTTTTAAGACAACAGAAGCAACATTCTTTGAAAGCATTTAAATAATGTAAACTCCTATATTTAAGAGCTTGAGATGATATGGTTTTTAGAAAGAGTTGCAGTGTGTGGTAGACAAAAGTAGCATAGTTTGACATTTAACATAGAACGTGCAAATTTTGTATCTTGAAGGGTTCGTGCACGATTGTTTCCTCATGTATCAAGATTCCAGGTCTATTAGAAGGGATATCCATTCTACCATAGTCCCAGACTTGCACCTGATCTTATCCTTTTGTTTACATTTCACTCAGATATTGGGGGGAATCTTAACTTACCCCATTGCCACATTATTTAATTCTGAAAAAACCGTGACAAGAGCACTGGTAAACGGGGTTTTAATGAGTCAATTCTTAGCAAGAGCTTAGGACAATCGCATTAAAACAATATCAAGATAATGCAAATTTTTGATTCATGAGTTAGATTGTTTCAAATTTTTGGTGAAGGATCCAAATCCACATGATACATGATGACAGATGTTATGAGTTCCATTCTCACCAATTCTGTTTCACAAGCCCTTGCGTGCGTGCGCGTGCGCTTGTTACTAAGAAGCAAAGTGGGTATCTTATTGAAGGCCCCATTTTTGTGCGTACCTTGTTAAAGACCTTGGTTTGTTCAAATTCAAACGGTTAAGAACCCATTCACAAACTTCTGAACAGTCTTTATTTGGGGGCGGTTATATAAAGAGAGTTAGTGTGTGATGAGAAGGCTGGAGAGGGGATGGATGACATCAGATAGCTGGGAGTCTGGGAGAAAAATCTCGTGTGTGATCATTGAGATGTTTTAATCATTATAATTGCTGTATGCATCACCCAGTTTTCCCTTAGATTGCATGTAGGAGATTAATTTGAATGGAAAACAATCATGCTGCTGTAATGTCTGTAGTTTACATGTAGGAGAATAATTATGGGTTGTAATATTTTTACCTTGCATGTGGGAGAGTAACCATACTATCGTAATATCTTTAGATTGCATGTAGGAGAATAACTATACAGCAGTAATATATTTAATATGCATGTAGGAGTATAATCATATTGCTGTAACATTTATTACATTTCTAACTTGGGTAAAGGACCTATTTCAAGGAGGGGCTAGATAAATACTTCAGATATTGATGATGTTTTTGAAGGAGGGTTCTGAATCTCAGGATTGTGGGTTGCCTTAATCTTATAGGCAGAGTTCGGAATAAGAATAAGTGACATAGGGAGGAGTAAACACACACTCAATCCTATTATTTTCTTGGCTGGTAGGGGCATATATGCAATAATTATGCCGATAGGCGTACTACAATGACAGCAAGGGGTGGGTTGTGATGGTGTGACCTTGTTAGGTTTTATTCTTTATATTAAATTTGACATTTATTTGGCTGTCACAAGGTAAGTTTGACCATAAATTTTACATTTATTTGACTGTCACTTAAAAGTTTTTTTCTTTTTAACTCTCAAAAGTCAATAAAAAAGAGTAATATCTTGGTCAAACTGTAGAGTTTGAGGCTGTTCTTTTTCTCGAAAAGATTTTTTCATCGTTCTATGAGAAATATGAACAAAATGCAATGGAATTATTAATCAACGTGATAAGTGTAAAATCCAAAATAAAAACCTTGAAATTGATATCTATCGGCATTTTTCAAATAGATGTATTTAAGATATTTGTACTAGTTAACTAAATTACTCCCACTCGTACATCAAGAAATATGAACAAAAGGCAATGGAATTATTAATCAATGTGATATGTGTAAAATTCAAAATAAAAGCCTTGAAATTGATATCTATTGGCGTTTTTCAAATAGATGTATTTAAGATATTTGTACTAGTTAACTAAATTACTCCCACTCCTTCATCCAGACATGAGCTCCAAGTGCACATGGCCTCCACGTATATAATGAATATCAAATATAAAGACACCACATGCTCTTGAAGGACCTACATACTCATTATGAAGGTTATTTTAGTATTTCAGCTCCCAGTGCTTTGCTACATGAAGCAAGGATTCAAATCAAGTAACATTTTGATCTTGGCTATTCAGTAAACTCCACTTATTCTATATAATTTAATGACTAGTGCTTCTGTAAGAATTAGGTTTTCTTCAACAAGGGCAAATCCATTTTAACAATTCCACGTGTTCCTCTTCATGAGTTAGATTAGTGCAAGTTTTTGTTAAAATGCTCTTGGTAAGTGGATGGTTGTACATGGTTTACATGTCCTAATTAGGTATGGTTAAGAGGAACTTTGAACTTCTGAGGTTTTTCGTAGCTAACCTATTCTAAATACGGCTCATAAAAGTATCTGAAGTCTTGATGACGTGTTTAAAGGATGGTTTTGAGTCTTGGAATTTTACTTTCTCTTCAACAAGGGCAAATCCATTTTAACAATTCCACGTGTTCCTCTTCATGAGTTAGATTAGTGCAAGTTTTTGTTAAAATGCTCTTGGTAAGTGGATGGTTGTACATGGTTTACATGTCCTAATTAGGTATGGTTAAGAGGAACTTTGAACTTCTGAGGTTTTTCGTAGCTAACCTATTCTAAATACGGCTCATAAAAGTATCTGAAGTCTTGATGACGTGTTTAAAGGATGGTTTTGAGTCTTGGAATTTTACTGGCTACCTCAGGTTTATAGGCATATTCTAAAACACCTGATCTCTGTATTTAATTGCCAATGTGATCTAGGAGGATCTGGAACTTTGATCATCTCAGTTCTCACAGACTCACAGTATCACGACAGCACACCAAAATGAACTCTGTCTTCACCACTAGCTTAACCATCATCTCAAGCACGTGTTCAAAACTGTAGAGCCTAATTCATTATATTCAATACCAAACAATTTTGAAATTGTCAGCCCTGCTCCGCATAACTGTTCTATGGTATCTTCAGAAAATGACAGAATGGAGAATATGAACAGGTGGAAGGCATGTGGTTTCTGATTTCTCTCGTTTTAGCTCCCGAGCCGTGCCTTCATCTCCTACCTAGTATATAATGTACTAAAGGTAATCATCAAAGAGTGGGGTAGTTGTTCAGTTTTGGTTGATATATTTGAGAAGAAATTGCAGACTATGGAGCAATACATTCTTGTGTTATAGTTCTCACAGACTCACAGTATCATGACAGCACACCAAAATGAACTCTGTCTTCACCACTAGCTTAACCATCATCTCAAGCACGTGTTCAAAACTGTAGAGCCTAATTCATTATATTCAATACCAAACAATTTTGAAATTGTCAGCCCTGCTCCGCATAACTGTTCTATGGTATCTTCAGAAAATGACAGAATGGAGAATATGAACAGGTGGAAGGCATGTGGTTTCTGATTTCTCTCGTTTTAGCTCCCGAGCCGTGCCTTCATCTCCTACCTAGTATATAATATACTAAAGGTAATCATCAAAGAGTGGGGTTGTTGTTCAGTTTTGGTTGATATATTTGAGAAGAACTTGCAGACTATGGAGCAATACATTCTTGTGTTACAGTTATATCTTATATTTTATTCTCTTTGTGAAGGCACTTTGATCATTGTTGTTGTTTTCTAAGTTTCATTAAACTGTATCCACTTATAACCAAAGTCACAAAGGTTTGTGTTTGTGTTTGTGTTCAACAACAATTAAATTTGAAACAAATTTGTCAGCTGATAAAATTTGGTAAAAAATTCGCGATTAAGTTCAAATAATATAATATATTCCTTTAAAAAAAAAAAATAAATGCACAAGAATTTGAAAATAGCTAAATATGACCAGATAGCTTCAAAAACTAAATACGAACTATATATGATTAATTAAATTTTAAAATTAGAAAAAATAAAAATAAAAATCCTAAAACGAAATTAACAATAACGAATATAATAATGATAAATCATTAAAAATAAATATTAGACTAAACTAAATCATTAACAAAAAAATGCTAAATATCATGCAAATGAATTCAATATAGTAGTTATAAATATAGTAAACTAAAGTCTACACCTTAACAAAACTTTTAGTTTTGCAAAATAATTTTACGTAGAGCTCCAAGCTTTGTCCATGGTGTTTTCTTGATAATGCTTCCTCCCTCCCGTACATGCTTCCAAGCTCCTCACTTGGCATGCGGTTGCAATAAGGATTCGATAGCAGCAATACAAATGCACACGAACAGGTTTCGATGCTAACAAGTTAACAACAATGCATGTACAGGGTTAATCTAAACATGTTTTTATGATGTGGCAAAGAAAAAATGATAAATTTGAAGATTAAAGCCCAAATAGACCATAACCAACTCTAGCTGACATCAAATTTCACGTTTTATAGGGTTTCAAGCAAAATCATTTTATTTTTAAAATCTGTATGAATTTCTCCATGTTTTTAACGATTTTTTTGCCTTTTGATAAAATTACTGAAATTTATTTATTTTGCTTTGAATTTGACAAATCCTATGACTATGCTTATAACATGTTAGGACCTTGTTTGAATGTCTTGTCCATTGGAACACCCTTGGACATTGGGTTAGAGCTATAAGATTACTGAGTCATCCATCTCAATCACTTTTTTCATATGTATGTTTGGTCACACGAGGCTTGGTTACATGGAGTTTGGTCTTGAAACCTATGACCCTGCATTTTACCTTCCTAATCATTTTTCATGACCCTAGCAGAATGCAGAGAAATTGACGTTGGAGATGTTGGAATTGGCAATGTACCATAAAATGATAGGGGATGCTTTGTAGTGACAATGAGTTGATTTAGAACAACATTGTGCATGTAAAAAAAGCCGGCACGATTAAACACTTTGCACAACTCTTACAACGGGTGTAGTCTTCCTTAGACTCGTCTTCATCAATTGAGAAATTGTTTGGAGGCCAAACGACATACAAGATACAAGCAAATTTGGATATTCACATATTTGAAGGGAAGATAGATGTTGATGCTTTAGATAATTGGCTTAATCTAGTAGATTCCTACATTTGTGTGAATTCCATTTTTGACTTAAAATTTTTAGTTTTGCTCTTTTGCGACTCACCTTGTTTGTAAAGCATTGGTGGGAGAGCTATTGTTCTATACATGAGCATGATGATACCCTTGTAGTAACTTGGTTTGTTTTTGTTGATGCCTTGAGAGAAACCTATTAGCCTATTGACGACTATAATGATCAATTTATTTTCTCAGATGTGTCAAGGTCGTGATCATTCTGTCCGAGAATACATGAATGCCTTCCATACCTTGACTACAGAGGTAAATGTCCAAGATACTTAGCCAAATTTGATCTTGAAGTATGGATTAGGCCTAAGACCATATATCTAGATCACACACATTTCATCCACACCTCTTCTCGAGGAGAAGCCTAAATGTATACATGCAAACTTGAAGTGAAATCTAAGCACAAGTCCAAGAGCGATGATACCAAATCATTTGACAAGACCACAGATAAGTCTTTGAACAAGAAATTTAAGTTTGTAGAGTGAAGTCAAATCCCAAGCAACAAGGGGAAGGACCACCGTGACACTTCTAGAAGAATGCATAGCCTAAGGAGAAAATAAAGCATTTTAAGGCTGGAAAATGGTGCAATGTACATGATTTCAGCGGTCACTTTGACGAGGCATATCACTTTGGGAAGGCCTTACTTGCATGTACAAGCCTCAAGTTCTACTGTATTAGCACTAGATAAATAAATTCAAAATGAACAGATCATGGTTTCCAGGTCTAATGCCATTGTAGCAACCACACAAGTAGCATCTTCTGCCAATTGAAATTCAGAAACAAAATGGTCGTTCCATTCTTATATGTGGGTCAACGGACAACCAAAACACTTCATTGTTGACATCCATTTCACCTAAATAAGTTTAGAGATTGAACATACCACTAATGTCTCACCTCAGCCATACACCATTGGATGGTTTAGCTTGGGATTTGAAAAGTGTGTTGCTCATCAATGTCACTTTGGGTGTACAAAATCAAGTCTTTCCCAAATGAAGTGCTTTGTGATGTTGGGCCACCAGAGGTGTGTGATGTTTTACTCAGGCAACTATATTTTTGCCAATATCATGAAGTTTTGTAAGCAAATCCCATAAATGTTGTCATAGTTTTTGGTGAGAACAGATACTCCATAAAGGAAGTAGTCCCTAACCTTTAACTCATTAGTGCCAAGCAATGCAAGAAGTTGTTATGGTAAGAAATTTGTGCTTACGATGGTTAGACCTGAACATAAGAATGACATCCTTGTGGTAAAAACTAACATCGTAGCTCCTTCAGCAAAGAAACATCAGCTGAACCAAGTAGTGGAGGAAGACAAGGATCTATTCCAATCCCCTATTGGAGTTCTAAAGCATTATTAGGTAACACATACTATTGACTTGATACCAAGACTACCTCTTCCCAACATGCCCCTTTATCGTCATTCTTTCCTTGAAAATCAGTTTGAGGAACTTACAAATAAAGGACACATTGAGCCTAGCTCTTTGCCTTGCGGCAGTCCAATTACGCTTGCATGAATGAAGAATGACACATGCAGGCTGTGCATCAATTACAGAGCCTCAAACGAGATCACAGTGAAGAACCACTTTCCACTTCTTGGGATAGAAGACAAACCTGACTAATGTAACGATGTGAAGCTCTTTACTAAGATAAACCTAAAATAAAGGTATCATCCGGTTCCTATTGAACCCTCAAATATCTGGAAATCACATTCAAAGCAAAGGAAGGTTTGTTTGAAATTTGAATGGTTGATTATGCCTTTAGGCTTGATCAATGTTCCTTCGACATTTATGGGAATGATGAATGACATCCTACAACCCTTCAGAGCATAATTAGTTGTTTATTTGGATGACATACTCATTTTCAGCTTGACATTGAAGGAACATCTCAATCAGATTTAGATGGTGCTCAACACTTTGAAGCAACAGAGATTGGATGTGAACTTGGATAAATGCTCATTTGCCATGAAGGAGATATAGAATCCTGGGTATATCGTTGATGCACATGGAATACATGTGAATCAAATTAAGATTCATGTCAATCAAGAATGGCAGACGTCAAATAACCTCACAGAATTTCGTAGCTTCTTAGGGTTGGCAAATGTAAAGAAAGTTTGTATTTGGTTTTTCTCATCACATTGCTTTTGAATCACGTCACTAGAGATGGTACGAAGGCAAATATCAGCTGGTCGATTGCACAACAGAGTGCATTTGTAGAATTAAAATGCACTCTGTTCCACAATGGTGATTGCAGTACTAAATCTTCAGCAACCATTTGAGATTAAGAATGATGATCTTAATATGCATTTGGAGCATTCTCACTCAATCTGGTTACTCAATTGCTTACCATAATGAGACATTCATTGCTGTGGTAAGAAAGCATCCCACATATGATTGACAACTGTATTCCATTGTTCAGGTATACAAGCATCAAAAGCACTAGATATTGGTTAAAGAGACCATCGTTCATACTGATCACAGGCCATCACAGTTATTGCAGATCTCGAACAAATTGCAGCAAGAGTGGCATAAGAAATGGTCTTTATATATTCAACAGTTCCACTTGAATGTCAGACATAAGAAATCCAGTAGTAAATTGTTTGAGTCATCCCCTAGTCAAAGCTCTTCTTTCTCTGTCCTTGACACACAAGGACATGAAAATAACACTTGGCCAAAATTCTACTAGACAAATTCAGGGTTTGCTGAAATCCACCAAACATTGAATTGCAGTAACATAGTTTAAGATTACTACTTGTAAAATGGACTCTTATATCATTTGGGACACGCATGTGTACCGTATGAAGTAAAGCATCAAAAGTTGATATTGGAGGCTCACTTTAGCAAGGTTGTAGGGCATTTTGGAGTTGACAAGACCACTCATGGATTTGAAGATGTATCTCCTTTGGCCACACGTCAGGTCAGATATTACAACATTGAATAGATCTTGTACCATATGTGCTATAGCTAAATCAACTGAAAAAAAGCAAGGAGTGTATACTCCTTTGTTAGTATCAAATAAACCCTGAGAATCAACTTTGATTTCCTTTCAGGTTTATCTACTAACATGCATGGTCATTGTGTTTTTGTAGTAGTAGATACGTTTTCAAAGATGGCAAATCTTGTGCCATGTAAAAGGCTTTCTCTGCTCAAGAAACAATATAATTGTTTTTTCGAAATGTATGGGTTCACTTTGGATTACAATCTACTATTATATTTACTAAAGATACCTGATACTTGAGCAATTTTGGAAAGCATTCTAGTGCATGATGGGCACAAAATTGACTAAGGTTGTATTTCATCCTCAAATTGGTGGACAAACAAAACCTGTGAATAGGATGATTGTGCATCTTTTTAGGATGGATATTCTTAGAAGCATTGTACTTGGGATAAAAGATTACCTTTCATTCAACATAGCTGCAACAGAGCTCTTCTTATCTTTATTGCACACAACCCTTTTGAGGTATCTTTGGGTTTCCAATTAAAAATGCACAAAATATTGAAAACTTGCAGCCAAATAAAATACTGATTTATGCAGATTTTTACAGTAAGGACAACAACTAAATAAAATCAATATCTCCCA
The DNA here is from genome assembly GCA_018340775.1 of Taxus wallichiana var. yunnanensis. Taxonomy (NCBI): domain Eukaryota; kingdom Viridiplantae; phylum Streptophyta; class Pinopsida; order Cupressales; family Taxaceae; genus Taxus; species Taxus wallichiana. Next base: position 446,617,840 of record CM031243.1, on the reverse strand, counting down.
AGATATCCACTCGAATCACTTGAAAATTTAAAGAGAGCTTGATATTATTATAGAGGACATAATAAAACTGTTTTTGGGAATTTTACACAAATCAAATTGTTGCCGAAAAATTTACAGAATGCCCTAGGCGGCTGGAAAACTTCAGAGGTTCGTGACCCTCTAAATACAAGAGCAAAAATAAGGGTCTTTGGAAATAACAATGACAGATATAGGAAATAGTATTTCCACCTTCAGATCTGAAAACGATTGACTTGGAAAACCCCCAAATAAAGGCTGCAAGTCGCCTCGCTTGGAATGGGGTCGGAAAATGATGGAGGCGCCTTCAACGTGTTGCCATGCCCAACCCAAATGGCTGCCGTAAGTCTGATCTGGAATCCCTCTGATTATCTTCCCCAAATGCCCCCAAAATCCTCAAAACCCTTCCTCTGAACCCTCTGGAAATATCTCTGTAGCACGGCCCAAAAAGCGGCTCCAAAATGACAGACTAGGGTAGATCTCTCACTACCGAAGAATGCCTTGCTAGCTAGGGACGGGTCTCTCACCACCGAAGCTAGGGTCCCTGTGAGATTTGACTCCACAAGCCAAAAATACGCGACAACAGCAACTGCACGAGAAAGAGGCTAAAAGTATGTGACAAAAGTGCCTTTTCTTCCTTCCCCGTCTCCTTATATGCTTTTCCTTGGCAAACAAGTCCCCATAACCCTAGCGCATTTCATTCCATGGAGGGGCCACTAACATAAAAGTAACTATAGTTACTTTTTTCTTTTTGAGTCGCCATGTCCAAAAGTGACCCCCAAACACAAAACTAGGATATTAAAACCACGGGGCCCCTTCCCAAAAGCTTCCAGCGTCCACAGCCCCCTGGGTCTGACCACGTTTTGGACTCGACTTGGCCCTTGGGCCATTTGGCGTAGGAAAAGGGGGGCATTACAGAAAGGGGACATTACAATCCTCCCTTCCCAAATTTTGCTTGTCCTCAAGCAAATGCAAATTAGATCTTTGCAAAATCTGCTCCCCCTCCCAAGTAGCATCCTCAAGTGGCAGTCCCTTCCATCACACCAAATACTCGGTGATTACTCGATCCTGAGCCCCCTCTGTCTCGTTTCAATAATGGATTCCGGTTCCAACACCAACTTCCCTTCCTCATCTAGTGGTGGTAACTCTGTAGATGGTACAATATGCGGTCCGAGTGCCTTCTTAAGGCATGAAACATGGAAGACATTATGTATCTTATTGTGCTCCGGTAGCTCTAGCTCATATGCCACTGCCCCTACTCAACGAACTACTTGGTACGGACCATAAAATCGTGGTTTCAATTTCTCTACACCTTTCGCTTCAGTGAGGACTGCCTATATGGCTGTAAATGTAGGAACACTAGATCCCTAACCTCAAAAGACCTCTCTGTCTTGTGCCGATCTGCGTATACCTATACCTTCTGTTGATTCTGTGCCTTCTGAAGATTCTCTTTGAGAGCCTTCAGAATATCTTGGTTCTCCTGTAACCAATCTCGAGCTTTGGGAGCTCGGCTATCTGGTAATACCAAATCTACAAATGTCTTGGCGTCGTACCCATACAAGGCTCGGAAAGGGGTCATACCTATGCTCATCTGGTAGGTGGTATTGTAGCAGTACTCGCCCATGTGTAACCATTTAATCCATGCCCGTTGGTGTCCTGTTACATAACTCCACAAGTAGCCTTCTATCCACTTATTGACTATCTCCGTCTGCCCATCTGTCTGTGGGTGGTAGCTAGTGCTAGGGGTCAACTCTGTACCTGCTAGTCTGAAGATCTCTTGCCAAAAGGTGCTCATGAAGATCTTGTCTCTCATATCGATGAATGTTTTTAGGCAACCCATGTAGCCTAAAAATACCGGTATAGAAGATCCGGGCCACATCCACTGCCTCGTGCCCCTTGGGTAGGGAAAAGAAATGAGCATACTTAGTTAACCGATCAACTACAACATAAATGCAACTATGCCCATGCACCAAGGGAAGCCCAGTGATAAAGTCCATAGATATGCTTTCCCATTTCTGTTGGGAATGGGGAGAGGCTGAAGTAATCTGTTGGGAAAGAATGCTCGGATTTGGTTTGCTGGCAAACCATACACTCTCTGACATGATTAAGGACATCGTCCTTCATTCCCTTCCATGCAAATCTTTCCCTGATGAACCTGTATGTTTTGAAATACCCAGGATGTCCAGCTAGTGGTGTATCATGTACTGCACGAAGGATCTTCTCCTTCATTTTGGATCCTGGTACAAGGAAAATCCTATCCTTGTAGAAAATGAGATCATCCACTACTCTGTATCGGTCGTCCTGTATACTACCATCCATGATCTCACAGGCAAACTGGTTTTTGGAGTACTCAACAAGTATATGAGCCTTCCAATCCGCTGAAATCTCAGACATAGAACTAAGCATAGCAGTGAGGTAAGGCCTCCTAGATAAAGCGTCAGCAACAATATTATTCTTACCTCTAGTGTACTCTATGTCAAAGTCATAGGTTTGCACCTTGTTCACCCATCTTTCTGGTGATCGTTGAGCTCTTTCTGTCCCAGGAAGAACCTCAAACTATTGTGATCCATACGAACCACAAATTTGTTGCCCACAAGGTATTGTTTGAACTTGGCCAAGGCATGCATGATGGCCAACATCTCCTTGTCGTAAATTGAATACCCTCTCTCCATAGGTTTTAATTTCCAACTCTCATAGGTGATGGGATGCCTATCTTGCATGAGAACTGCCCCAACACCCTCTCCTGATGCATCACACTCTAGAATGAATGGGCGGGAGAAGTCTGGTAATGCGAGGATGGGACACAAACTCATCACCTCCTTGAGGTGATCAAAAACCTATTGTGTTGCGTCTGTCCAAGCAAAGGCCCCCTTCTTGGTCAAATCGTCAATGGAGCAATCAACCGAGAGAAATTCTTCACGAACCTCCGGTAGTATGTGCACAACCCCACAAATCCTCTCAATTGTGTCAATGTCCTAGGTGGCGGCCAATCCAGGATTGCTCGTATCTTCCCTCTATCCACCTTCACTGTACCCCCACCAATTACATATCCCAAGTAAAGAAGTTCGGTCATGCTTGAACTCGCACTTAGAGGCTTTCACATATAACGAATTAGCTTCTAATATCCCCAATATCTCACCCAGGTGCCTGATATGGTCCTCCCAAGTCCTGCTGTAGACTAAAATATCATCAAAGAAAACCAATACAAACTTCCACAAGTGGCGGTTGAACACATGATTCATGTAAGACTGGAATGTAGCTAGAGCATTAGACAATCCGAAAGGCATCACCAAGAATTCAAAGTGACCGTAATGGCATCTGAACATTGTCTTATGCACATCTTGCTCCCTGACTTTGATCTAATGATATCCAGAACGCAAATCTATTTTCAAAAATAGATTGCACCATGTAGCTCATCTAACAACTCATCAATGTGTGGTATAGGATACTTGTTCTTTATTGTCTTCTTATTTAAGGCCCGGTAGTCCATACACATCCGCAGGGTCCCATCCTTCTTCTTCACCAAAACCACCGAAGAAGCAAAAGGGTTGGAACTTGGTCTAATATGCCCCATATCCATGAGCTCCTGTATAGTCTTCTCGATCTCATCCTTAAACCGTTTGGGGTGACGGTAAGGAGAAGTGACCACCGGTCTAGCATCCTCGAGCTCAATCACATGCTCAAATCCCCTATCTGGAGGTATGCCTGGAGGTATGTCACCAAACACGGCACTGTGTCTGTCCAATAGGCCCTGTATATCCACATGGTACTTGTTGTTGTCCCTCCTCTGATTTCTTGGTCGAAACCAAACAGTGTCTTGCCCCAATCCACCTCGTCATGCCTATAGATCCTCTCGATCCTCTTGGTCGTAACAACTCGGGTGCCCCTAAAGATAAGCCCCTCAAGATCACATTCCTCCCTTCGGACTTAAACTTCAGCTCCATTGTCTGGAAGTTAGTTCAAAACTCACCAAGGGAATGGAGCCACTTGTACCCCAAGCACTATGTTGGTCTCTCCAATACCAACAATATAGAAATCATTGTAATCAGATAGGTTACCCATCGTGATGCTCAATTGGGAACCCGTCGTGTGCATCTCATAGAATCTCCATTGGCTACAACCACGTTGAAGCCCTCAAATTCCTCTGTCTGTAACCCCCACCTCTCAACCAATGAGGCATCAATAAAGTTGTGGGTTGCCCCACTATCAATGAGTACCACCACTCGCTGTCCCTGCAAAACTCCCCTAACTCTGAATGCCTTGTACCTCGGGGTACTAGACAAGGTGGCGATAGTCTCTTGGGGAAAGTCTCGCTATCCTGCTCCACACCCGCACTATCTAATGCCTCATCATCATCATCCTCTAATGGTTGTGTGTCCAACTCCTCGTCACCATCACTCTCCTCGAAGACCTCTATGTATTGGGCCCTCCCTCTGCCCTTGCAATCGTGTCCTGGGACCCAAGGTGCGTGGCAATCGAAACATAGTTTCTTTCGCCTCAATTCCTCCCTGTCCTCACTAGCTCCGAATGGTCTCCAGGTTGTATCCTTCCTAGGTGGAGGTACCTTCGGCTGTGAACCCCGGTTCTTGAAGGGAAACCCTTAGGTTGCACTCGAGGTGGAAACCTCGACTTAGGAGTGGATAACTCTAGGTCACGAGCTCTCCTAATAGCCTCATGCAATGAAGAAGGCTCAAATGCCCTCACAAATCCAGCGAGAGCGTCTGTCAAACCTGCTTTGTGAATAGGGAAATCAACCTCATCTCTGTAACATCAGGTACCATGACCGATAGTCTCTGAAAATCGGTGATATACTGATCCACGGAACCGGTCTGCCTCAGATGAGTCAACTCTCTAAAATACCCGTCGGGGTCCCTCTTATCAAATCTACTCACTAGCCTCTTTGTGAACTCTGCATAAGTTGTGATGTATATGTGTCCCTATGTAATCAACCCATGATGCCACCAATCATGAGCGTCTCCCTCTAGATGTAAGATTGCAAACTTAATTGCATCTTCCTCCCGCATAGGATTCAAGTCGAAGTATGTCTTCAACTTCTGCACCCAAGACTGTGCAATACACTTCTTAGAACCGTCGAAATGTGGAACAAAAATCTGTCCCAACCTCCTTTGCATCTCTGGTACTTGTGCCTGGTAATCTCTCCTAGGCCTGCTGCCAATCTTCATTTTGCAATATTCCTGGAATGGCATGTTGTCACGAAAGCCATCACTTAAGGTCTGGTACCTTTCCCAACAAGACTCCTCATCTACAACATCCCCTGGCTGCCGTACCTGTGAAACTTCCGGATCCTTCAAGAAAGAAGGTTCGTGAGACCCCAGAGGCCTGGTAGAAGAATGGGGGGACCGCTGTCCTGAATGTCCACCCTCACCTCTTTGACCATATTGTCCCCTGTTGCTATTTTCTCCTCTTTCCACATGAGTATCAAACCTGTCCTGTGCTAATCTCCCAGTGAGCTGGCTCAAATAGAGATTGGTAGTCTCTTGCTGCTTTACCATGTTGGTGAACAATTGTTTCATCAGCTCTACCCCTATATCCTCACTTTGTCTCTGCCCCATCTTTCAATCCCAACAGCCGGAGAAATAACTGCTCTGATACCATGAAATATCCCTTGTGGGATACCACTTAAAAATGCACAAAATATTGAAAACTTGCAGCCAAATAAAATACTGATTTATGCAGATTTTTACAATAAGGACAATAACTAAATAAAATCAATATCTCCCAAGATATCCACTCGAATCACTTGAAAATTTAAAGAGAGCTTGATATTATTATAGAGGACATAATAAAATTGTTTTTGGGAATTTTACACAAATCAAACTATTGCCAAAAAATTACAGAATGCCCTAGGCGGATGGAAAACTTCAGAGGTTTGTGACCCTCTAAATACAAGAGCAAAAATAAGGGTCTTTGGAAATAACAATGACAGATATAGGAAATAGTATTTCCACCTTCAGATCTGCAAACGACTGACTGGAAAACCCCAAATAAGGGCTGCAAGTCGCCTCGCTTAGAATGGGGTCGGAAAATGATGGAGGCGCCTTCAACGTGCTGCCATGCCCAACCCAAATGGCTGCCGTAAGTCTGATCTGGAATCCCTCTGATTATCTTCCCCAAATGCCCCCAAAAATCCTCAAAACCCTTCCTCTGAACCCTCTGGAAATATCTCTGTAGCACGGCCCAGAAAGCGGCTCCAAAATGACAGACTAGGGTAGATCTCTCACTACCGAAGAATGCCCTGCTAGCTAGGGACGGGTCTCTCACCACCGAAGCTAGGGTCCTGTGGGATTTGACTCCACAAGCCAAAAATACGCAACAACAGTAGCTGCACGAGAAAGAGGCTAAAAGTATGCGACAAAAGTGCCTTTTCTTCCTTCCCCGTCTCCTTATATACTTTTCCTTGGCAAACGAGCCCCCATAACCCTAGGTGCATTTCATTCCATGGAGGGGCCACTAACATAAAAGTAACTATAGTTACTTTTTTCCTTTTTGAGTCGCCATGTCCAAAAGTGACCCCCAAACACAAAACTAGGATATTAAAACCATGGGGCCCCTTCCCAAAAGCTTCCAGCATCCACACCCCCAGGTCTGACCACGTTTTGGACTCGACTTGGCCCTTGGGCCATTTGGCGTAGGAAAAAGGGGACATTACAGAAAGGGGACATTACATGTCTTTACATGGGAAGGCTGACCGACCAAGACTTGGTCTTCTCATTTGAGTTAATGGACAAAATCTTTTAAAGAGAAACTTAGTATTTGTTTTTTCCTTGGAGCAAGAGTAAATTTTCATTTTCTCCTTTAGGATGGATACGTATAAGGTACTCAAAACGCTGGCAATTGTGTCACTATACATGATGAATCCAAAAGCCAATAATTTCAACATTAATCATTGGCTAAATCTACATAATCTTTACAACAAATCCCCGGCTTAATAGGAAGTTGACAAAGCAGCTAAGTTTATCTAACACATTCAACAAAAAGTGCAAACCATTTTGCAGTAGGCCAATGCTAATTACAAACAACAACATGATTGACAACTAGTTCATGTTGGTGATAGGGTATGACTTCATTTGCAGAAGGAAAAAGTCCCAAGGCCTTGCAATAGCTGACCTCTTTATTATGGCTTGTACATCACCACTTAGAAAGTTTGAGATAAGGCCTTTGAGCTCAATCTTCCAACTTATCTTGGTCTTCATCTAGCCTTCAATGCAGAATTCTTGTGCCATTACTTTCTACCTTTGCGAGATAGACCAAATGCATCGAGAGAACTCTACCTAGACTAAATCAATCCTGATTGGAGTATGCAAAGGAATCAAGTCATTGACGCACATGTCAAATGCACAAGGAATCGGAAAACTCTACTTTTCCAAATATTCAAGATTGGTTTGGTGCCTCATCAAGTGTAATATCCCGAAAATTACTTTCTAACAAATCTGGATATTTCCGTTAAATCCTAGGAGCAGCAGTATTGCAAATATGAACTTTTACAACAGCAGTAATAATCTGAATTTTATAAATAAAAACAGCAAACCAATATGTGAAAAAATAGTCTTTTATTTATTTATTTCCAACCAGATACAATAAAACAATACCAGTGTCTGAATACAATTGCTTGGAGCTGAACTGGTGGAACACTTGCACCTTAAATGACCACTGCAACCCCTGAATGGAATTGCCCAGCTGAGAAGTGAGGGTTTTCGTCCCCAAATCCGTATGCAAATGAGGGTTTTTCCTCTGTTGTCCTCTAAATTTCCAAGATTGTCTGTTTGCACTTTAAATAATATTTTTCCAGAAACTTTGGAGCCCCCTCCTTTATTTATTTATTTATAAAATCTAACTAAGAGCAAAATAGGCTTCAGGTTTATCCAAAGCTTTTAATTAATTATTTTAAAAGGGGGACCACTTACTTTCACATCAAAATAATAAAAATAGTGAAAAAGTCGTTATGCCAAGGCTCATCAAGTGTTCGTAGAACTCAAGTTGTAGAACTTTTCCTTACCTTCTCTCTCAACCTACTTCAACAAAGACTATTGCATCTCAAGGAGTTGCGACTCTTCCATGAAGAATCCAGAACTTTAGGTATCACACAATAGCATGATGACATTCCAAAACGAATACTGTCTGCACCACTAGCTTTGCCATTATCTCTAGCACATGTTGTCAAAACTACAGAGCCTAAATTGTCATATCTGATATTTCACGGCTCCGACAATGTCTGCATTGTTTAACACACCTATTTTGTGGTGTCTTCAGAAAACGATAGAATGGAGAATATAAACTGGCCAAAGGCGAGCAGATTCACTTCTTGTAACTATCGAGTTGTCCCTTCATATTCTACCTTGTTTATTAATGGACAATAACTATTCATCAGATTTGGGTTAGTTGTACAAAACTTGTGGATTATGAAGTAATACAATCTTGCTTTGAGTTCTAGCATGGCGTTCTCTTATATTTTCATCTTCTTTGTCAAGGAATTTCGATTATTGTTGTTGTTCTCCTACATTTCATAAAATGTTTCTGCTCACAATACATTAGGACCTTGTTTTAGTATGTTGCCCCTTGGATCACCTCTGGGCTCCGGATTACAGTATCTTTGGTTTTATAACTGTTCAACGCTTCAGCCTGTCAAAACTCAATTTAAAGACAGTTTTGTAGCTCATTGAATGACTACTTGTTAATTTGTTGTTTTTTTAATCTATCTAGTCTTGCAATATCAATGGTATGGCTTCCATCAGTATCTGCATGTCACCTGTCTTTTGAGTAGATTCTTAAATTTTTATCTTTCTTTTTGGCAGCCTAGCAATTTTTCGTCAGCCATTGAGAAGTTCAGTGTCTCTTGAAATCTTTTCACTTTCAGTCTACAGAAGCCACTTCCAATTGATAGAAACCCAGGGACATCCCTTTCTTGTTTTTTGGAGAGAGAGTGCCATAGAGCACATGACAAACACACTTCCTACTATTTTTTGGTTGGTTTTGTAGAGGAGGGTAAGCTGAGGGGGAGTGGCTCCTGAATAAACAAGAAAAAGTAAATTGCTTCCACTTTATAAAAACTTGAGCTATAAACACTCATATATAATGGTCTTCAAAGACCTACACACTCAATTCTTGGGTATTTCAGCTCCCAAGGATTTGCAACATGATTAGAAGCAAGTAATATTTTGGTCTCGATGTTTTTGTTTCCTTCTCCACTTGTTACTTTACAAGTCTCATTTTCATAGTTATACATCCAGATCTAAACTGGAAACTGGTAGTTGGATTTCTATCAGATTAGACTTTCTATTGTTGAATCTCTTATTTCCACAGAACTCTAGCTAGATTAGTTCTCTTAGGAGGAGATACAAAAAAATGTAGGTAAACTATTACACACACTATGGCAGGTGCTAAAAATAATTTCCAGATAATATACTTGTGGCATAAACATTCTCTCTAGCTTCCTTTGGTTTTATGTTTCGAACTTCTATCAACTCACCTAAGTTTCAAGTGAGATGGCAAATTTTCATTGCACTAAATATCAAGGGCGTGCAGGATAAGACATGAGGAAAATAGTTGAGTTTGAAGATGTATTCTGTAGAAGGTGCATTGGTTCCAGAGTTGCTAAGATGAAGAGCAAGTCATAACCTAGTGGACTCAGAGTGTAGGGATTGAGCAGGATGCCTTTGGATTAAGTCAATAAATGTGTAAATGGGATGACGCTGAGATAAATGCCAAATGATTATTGCCAAGTGCCTTACAATAAAACTTTGGGTTCTACAAGTGCCTCCGTTTTAATCTAGTAATGAAATTGTTGCATTAAAATGAAAAGGACAAGTAAATACAAACTTCTTGGCGGGTATTGTGTAAGCAAGTCCGAGAAAGTGTGCCCTCCACGCCATACATGTTAATCTGGCAAATCACACGCCAAAGCGTGCATTAATGTTCGATAGAGATTCATATTTAAATCAGTAAATGAAAAACTGAAATTTATAAGTATGAAACGTCTACACCTGATAGCCCCTGGTGCCATTGTATAAGCTATGCATGAGTACACTGTACTATATATGAAACCTTTAGCATTTTAATCTGTTATCAACTATCTGTAGCATTTAGGCCTACTAGTTGCCATCTGGAGCACTTGAGCCTGCTAGAAGGCATCTGTAGCTTTTGAGCCTGCTAAAAGCTATCTGTAGCATTTGGGCATGCTAGTTACCAATTTATATGGTATCTTGATATATGTGTAAATTAAAATGTAATGATGCAGCATGTGTCAAGCCCGTAATATGTCCTGAATAGTTGTGTGAATGTCATCATTCTGTGTAACCTGAAGCACTGTGGCTCTAATCTGTATGAACTAATAAAACAGCCCACAATATGCCCTCATCCCCCTTTTGAGATGAGGGATGCTGCAAAGAATAACTTAGCTCAAAAAAGGTAGTGTCAATTGTATAGAGCATATAACTACAACATCAAGGATGCGAACCATATATAACATGTAAACTAAACATGATGATATATAGGCAATGTGCATTAGATATGACCATTTTCAAACAAGTAATAGGTGTTATCTCATTGTTAGGCATATCATAAGCATATCCAATAATCCAGGGAAATCTATGTCTAAGAGCATAACTGTGATTGGTAGAGTAGTATGACAGTAACACACGACTCGATGCCTAATGGATCTATTGGGACTATGACACTACATGACATGACATGCCCAACATAAACAAAGATAACTAATAAGACATGCCGACTTGAGTAGTGTTAGTAGTTGTTAGTTGTGTGTGCAAAGCATGTTCTAAGCAATGTGTCATGAGCATGATATAGATCAAAATATGTGTCAAGCAATGTAATGGGTGCAAACATGAGCATGGAGCATACAAAAGCATAGAAGTGAACATGATAACAGAGCATACAAAAGCATATAAGCGAACATGATAATAGAACATACAAGAGCATAGAATCAAACATGAGCATGAAGCATACAAGAGCATTGAAGCAAACATGAGCATAGGAACATACATAAGCCCTTCCTAGAGTAGATAGGAGCTTAGAAGCAAACATCAACATATAAACATACAAAAGCCTAGAAGCAGACCACAGCATAGAAGCGAACATAATTATAGAGCATATAGGTCCTAGAAGCAAACATGAGCCTAAACACATATAATACCCTAGAAGCAAACATAAGCCTAGAAGCATACATGAGCATAGAAGCAAATGTGCATAGAAGTGAACATTCATAGAGCATACCGGAGCCTATAAGCAAACATGAGCAAAAATATAGATGAGCATGGAAGTAAACATCAGCGTAGAAGCAAATAGGAGCATAGAAGCGAACATGATCATAGAGCAAACATGAGCATAGAAGCAAACATGAGCCCAAAAGCATACAAGAGCCTAGAAGCAAACATGAACCTAGAAGCATACAAGATCCTAGAAACAAACATGGGCATAAAGCATACACGAGCCTAGAAGAAAACATGAGCACAGAAGCATACGAGAGCCTAGAAGAAAACATGAGCAGAGAGTGTACAAGAGCATAAAAGCGAACACGATCATAAAGCATACAGGAGCCTAGAAGCAAACATGAGCCTAGAAGCATCTAGAAGAAAAAAATGAAGCAAGTAGTGTGTAGCTAAGAGATGATTGATGAAGCAATATAAAATAGCCAAAAATAGGAACTTAGGGCCAATAGTAGTCAATTGGTATAACAATGTATAGTGAGCAAACACAAGTAAGCATGGAGCATGTCAAATCGGTATTTAGAAATAAATAATGTGATCATTGGATGATGCATAATACAACATGTGTCGTAAAAATGCGGTGGTGCAAGATAGGCAAGAGTAGTGTTGTACTATTAGTGGACTAGTGTGTAAGGATATGATCTATATAAGCTTAGTAAGTAGGATGCCCCCAATGTGGTGGGTATCCCCGGGATATAAGGATGTAATAAGCCACTCAGTCTGAATGATATGATCTAATTAGGCCCATATTGTAAGATGCCCTCAGTATAGGCATGCCCCCAATGTGGCAGTTACCCCTAGATAGGCTTAAGAAGCCGTGAGTACATGTACGATGTCCATGGATTAAGGCATCCGCAATTGTCTTATTTGCATTGTAGGAATCAACCTAAAGACATCTTAGTGCCTCGCTAAGTGACTTCATGTTAACCCATTTTAGAATCTTTTGTAAGTCATCTTGTTAGTTGTGCTATAATAATAGATCATTTGTCGACCTGACAATTTTTGAAGCAACAATGAAGAAGTTCAGAGTCTCTGGGCCTTTTTCAATCTAGAGAACCATCTTCCCATTGAGAAAATTTAGGACATACATCCCTTTTTTGTTTTTTTGGAAAAAAAGAATGACACAGAGTACATGACAACTGCACTGACTACCATTATTTCTCCAGGGTTTTGATTATACAAGGAAAACTAAATTGTTTTTGCTGCTTAATAAAATCTAAAGCAATAAACTCTCACGACCAACATATATATATAAAGATTATGAAATCAAGATGCAGCAGTTGGTTTTGAAAAATCTGCTTGTTCAATATCAATGGTATTTCACCTCCATTCCCCAGGCAATTGCAACATTAAGCTAGGATTGGAAGCAAGTGGCATTTAATCTTGAATTTTCTTTCTACTCCACTTGTCAGTGCTTTTGCAAGTCTCATGTTCATTGGTAGTGACATCCAGGTCTTAACTGGAAACCTATAGGTGGGATTCTATTGGATTGGAACGTATATTGATGGATCTCTTATTTCTTTTAAACTCTAGCTAGACTAGTACCCTTAGGAGGAGATACAAATGCAGGTAAGCTGTTACAAACACTGGGGCAAGTTGTAGAACTAATATCTACATTATACACTTTGAGCAAAAACAATCTAGCTTCCTTTGCTGCCATGGTTTTTGAGCTTCACCTCAAAATTGTAAGTGAGATTTTGAGGATATTTAGGTTGCCACGTTGGACATGCGAGAAGTAGTTAATTTCCAATACACTAAATCTTAAGCACACACAGAATAATATTATGTCGATTGTACTAGTAATATTGAATACCAAACCTTTATTGAAAACCCTAAGTTGAACGGACTGGTTATATTGAATACCAAATCTTTTTTGAAATTACTAATATTTTCAAGCAATTTTGCTCTTTACCATTACAAGAATCTGCAGTAAGTTTTATGACCGCTATACTTCTTCAGTCTGATGATGTTCCTTTGTAGTTGAGCACACCAAGGAGCTGGGAGCATGGCCACATAACCTTCCTCACTTTTACAAGTTTAAGGTCACAGTCACACAGTCTGAGTTTGGTGTACAGTTACTTCTTTTTGAACCCTAAACCCTAATTGTACTTTCACTCTTATTTCTGTAGAGTATTGAGCGATCTAGTATTCTTGTATAATTTGGGACTGTTTGATTTATCATCTTGCTGTTCTCAATTATACCATGCAATTGGTAATAAAGAATTAGTAATATAAACCTAGTTTTCATATTACAACTCTACGTGGAATTGCAGGCTCTAAAGATACATTGTGTGGTGGTAAGATGCATTGATACTCTTTAGTTCAACCAAAAGATTATTCACCTCACTCCCCCACCTCCAATACCTGTGCTTTCATGCCCCAGCATTCCTCATTGCAAATCAGTGCTATTTAACGATATTCATTTCAAATGAATGCTAATTCAATGATATTATTTTGCAAATCAATGCTAGTGGAACAATATTGAAACCAAGCACGTTGGAAATCAATGGCATTTGAAGGATTTGTAACCAGCCACATTACAAATCAATGCTATTTGAATGAATTGACACCACCCACATTATAAATTAATTCTATTTGGAGGAACTGACATCACCAACATTGCAAATCAATGCTATCTGAATAAATTTAATCCATCCATTTAAAACCTCCCAGATTGCAAATCCACCACTCCCATTTCATTGCACATAGGAATCTGCACAAGCACCGTCATCGAATAGTCCTCCACCTTTGCGCCTTGCTCCATATCACCATCCTGAAACTCAAAATATGGCACATGCCTAATCTTCTTCAGCCGGATTCAAAAACACCCCAGAGACAAAATCATCATAGTCAAAGATTGAATAACAAACAAAACAATGCAGACATTCACCAAAGTCTGAAGAGGAGGTGCAAGGTAGTTAGCCCTTGTAAAAACCCATGCCGAGTTGACAGAATGCAAAAGATCTCGCAAGTCCAATGCATCAATCATACGAATCATCAAATATGGGTGGTAAAATGCCATCCTTTCCAGTAGGCCACAATCTCAAACCCTAGCATCAAAACAACAAACACCAGAAACCCTCCTCACCATTATTAATATTTTTGTCTTAGTAAATCCGTATTTATACAAAGATAAAAAGCTCTAGAGTTCTTTCTCAAGCCACACAACATACCTTGTGACTATGCGTGCATTGAGAAGTAAAACCCATGTGAGCTGTACAAACATTGTGCTAAAAAAATCTGCTCCAATTTTTTTGGCAAAAAACTAATGATGGGAGCATGGGCAGAGTATGTGAAGGATGGCTGATGGAGGTTTAGTGGCTGCTGGCCAAGTGTTTGACCAAATGACCAAACGAGACTTCTTCTCATGGAATATTGTAATTGCAGCTTACGGAAGATGTGGGCATCGCCATGAAGCATTGACGATGTTTAACCAAATGCAACCAGCAGGTGTCCAACCTGATCAGTTCACCTTTGGTAGCGTACTCCCAACTGTGCCAAAATAGGAGACTTAGCAGGGCAGTTTGGAGACGCAAGACGGGTTCTTGGTCAACATCCTTGAAGCATTCAACCTCCTTAAGTGGGATTTATTACTTAGACCTGTTCAAAACTCCTTCATGGGCGAGTATGACAGTTGGAGGCCAATTTTGGTACAAGAAATTTAGCAAAGAATCCAATTGATGAGAATAAGTCAAGTTTGACCCCTATACACCAGCAAACTCCTATTTTCTGGCAAGTTTAGACCAAGTCAGTTGCAAGAATATGACACGCTGTCCTCCACTGCACCCAAACAGCTACTCAGCCCATGCGGAACAAGTCTAAGGCATTCAAAGGAGCTGAATGCATGCTTGGATTGTAGGCAGTAATTTTGAATTCAATTATTCCTCTCTCTCATTGACTGATACTCACTTCTATATAGGACAGTAAAAAACTGGCTAGAAGGAGCCCTCTACTTTGGTGTAACAAAATTCTGCTCTTTTGAAGATTGTACACAGGCTTTAGCCTTGACATTAATAAAGAACTGATGTTGCTTTTTTCAGATTTCTTGCATGTTGTGTGTAAGCTTTGGATTGTTGATCTTTGCTTGTGGACATCAATTTTTCCCTTGTAATGCTGTCCAATCCTCCTCACCTTCATGCAGAAGTATATCACTTTCTTTTACAGGTTGTATGTTGAGTATAATCAGGTTTATGCAGAATTAGCCGTGGATTCTCACCATTTGAGCCTTGTCAAGGTGAATTGTGGTCCCTCCTGATGTTGTGTTAGACTTCTTACCTTCATGCAAAGTACTTATGTGAGAGATGTGTGAGTTGAAGATTGTGTAAACAAGTTATCAGTTCTGAAAGTTGTCTTGTGCTGATTGAAGCAAGTTGAGGAGTTCTCTAAGCTTTGGTGCATCACCATTTGTGATTTTCAGTTTACCTCTATCCCCTTTTCCATGACAAGAAGTTTAGTATCAGCTGTAAATAAGTCTTTCTAGTGGTGTTTTTAGGTCTGCAGGCTGATCTTACATCAGGTGCACTTAATTTAGGCAGGAGCTGGCCTTCTCCAGAGGTTCATCCCAAGGAGCCAGGGTCCCACACCTTGGGGATGTTCCCATTGTTGCACTGAATCAACTTATTGATCAAATGGGTGCAAGATTCATGTGACAACAAGACCTAGCTGCAAAATTACAAATCTAGGATTAGTTGCAGACGTATGGCCTCCCATGCTGGTCAATACAAATCTGAGATTCAATACAACAAGACAAAATGAAAAAAATGAAAAAACCAACAACCATTGATTTCGTTGCAAGCTGCATTTGTACTGCGTAACTGCAGCAATAGGATCAGTACATGCGGTGATTTAAACAATGGACACATCTGTGTGGTGCTTCAATAACTGCAAGTCATCTCTTGGTCTTGTCCATGTTTGAATATCTTGCTGGCTGTCGACCAAACGCTGTTAGCTAAAATTGCTCTAGTGTGAATAATACCAATTAGCATAATTAGTTATCATTATAGTGAAAACCAAAAACTTTGCCAAATGAAAAGCAAGATTTTAATGACTTTAAGGTGCAAGTCCATGAGGTGGATGTACGGTATTATATTAAAGTTTTAAACAATCATCTAAACTGGTAATTTTTTTGTTTGATTTAAAAGTTTTTGAATAATAATTTATTATTATTATTTTTTTGATTTTTACTTCCTTTATCAACTAAGAGTTGAGGGGTGGAAAAAATGGTTCATTTATATGGGTCTTACAAACCTATATAACCTTAAAAAAAACGTTTTTACTGTTAACTGAAATGCTAATATCAACATTTGATTTCCACAAATATGACAAAAGGTAGGGCAACATCTGTAGTACATTTATAGTAATTTTGTGCTCAAAGTCCGTAGGTGGTAAAGTATTCTTGAGAAGATCTCATGTCACATGTACAGATCTATTTTTATACAGATTTATTAACAGTACTTCTTTGATTCACATGCATGGAGAGTTACACACACTCACACACACACACACATAAAAACTTAGTTCCCATTTCTATTACTCTATTTTGACTTAGTGTTTCCTGTCAGTTGCTTACCTCTACTATATTTAGCATTGCTTGTACAACAATTATTTCCCTAACGTGGGAGCTTGGCAGTGGAAAGTGACAGTTGAATTTGAATTTTGTCTTGAGCATACTGTGGGATAAAGTATAAACCCTTTTTCCCTCTGTCCAATATATTGTTCATGTGTTCCCTTCAGTTTTATATTTGATACAGTCTGCACTAGTATAAGCACTTTGGGAATAGTCTAGTTTATTTCTACGTAGCCGTGCACGGGTACTGTTCGATGCAGTACAAGGATCTGGTACGCTGGTACATGCATAGAGTAAACAAAATATTAAATAAGTGAAATAGCCACAAAACATATTGATAATTCAATGCATTTTGTCATGATATTCATTGATTGAACTTAGAACAAGTACATTGTTCAAATCATAAATGTTACAATATATACACAAAAATCGAGATAAATCAGCATACTAATAGTCTAATTATAATCATAATCAATGGATCTCGTCCAATGATTTCAATGAAAGCATCATCACCATCATGTGGTTTATTAGAATCAAGCATCAGCAGTGCCACTCCTGCTAGCTCCACCATGCAGGTTGTGCAAAGTCTATGTTGCCAGGAAACGGAAACGGGTACGGGTACAAAACACGGAAACACCAATTTTCAAAAAACCTTGGGTACGAAACGTTACGGAAACGTCCGTACAATATATATATATATATATATATATATATATATATATATATATATATATATATATATATATATATATATGTAGTACTCATTTTATAATTGTACTCCATGGACCATAAGAGATAATTGATAAAGCACTCAAAATATTTTGTATTCATTGAAATTTGAAGTTCTAAAGATTCATCGTTCAACATGGTTACAATTTCAATGATTCACATATACATGATAATAATCTAGATTCAATGGCGTTGTGATAATTATTATTTGACGACATTTACTCGATAACCTATTATTCACCTAGATACACTCAAAACACAATAGGTACATAGACTCAATATGACAAGGATTACTTTAGACATTAAACTCTAAATTTAAAAAGTAGCCTATCTTAATTACTTTTTAAATAACACTAACTTTTTTTTATATACATAGAACTCCTAAACTAAGACTTAAATTACATGACATTTAAATAATATAAACAAATAGAAAGTTTATGAATTTTAATACTAATACGATTATTGACACAAAATTCTATCAAAAACATAAGAAATAAACCTATATACTAAACACTCGACTCACTAAATCTATAAAACTATATAAAAGGATAACTATTAATGAGCACTACACATGCTTCACAGATCCTAACAAAAAGATTCGAAGGGCACAATGAAAATTTGAACATATTGATGCTTTTTTTGACGCGAGTGCATACGGTTCAAGAGGGCAGAAAGAACATGTAAAAGATTATATATGCACCACACTAAGATGAAGCAAATATCGACCCACGCTTCTTGGACGTTTCAATGGTGTGTCGACCCATGTTTCTGTACCGGAAACATTTCTGAGCTGAAACAGTAGGGTCCCAGGCGTTTCCTGGTAAACATAGTGCAAAGTATGCTCTAGGTCCGGGTCTAGCAATGATTGGTCAATGGACACATCCAAGTCTGGAGTCTCTGGGTCTATATCCCAACACTTTGTTGGCCGTTGCTTGTACTCAGCCTTCTTGTGTGATTGAAGAATTTTTAATGTTAAAAAGTTCGGTTTCAACTTTTATTGACCATTTTTTTAGTGAAAAAACTGCTGCTTTTATGTGGGTTCGCCACAAGTGCGGGTCGGGTACGTGCGGTAGTAGATGTACCCAGGTATTGCTGGACATACCCGGGCATACCCCGTTGAGCCATAACCGTATTACGTATTGGTTATGATACATACTTGTAACCAGGGCCTGAACTGGCGTACCCGGTAACGTAGGTTTATTTTTTGTACTATCATGGCTCCAAACAGGGATAGTGATAAAAATTATGCAAAAGATCTTGTCTTGGGTAATGAAGATTTAGTACACAGTTGGTGTGAGCCTAATATAACGAGGATCCAATACAGTGCTGGTAATATTAGTGGGTCTAGTTCATCTGTGATTTGCAGTTTTCAGTTCTTGTTGCACAATAAAGATGGGCTCAATCTGAGCATTAATTTGAATTCTGACCCATTGGGTTGGATGAGAGTGTGCAGCAATGGATGGAGAGTCCTCAGCATATACATGGGCCAAAGCTCATGGCATTGAGGTCTGAAGAGGGGTCAACAAAGAGTCTAGCGGGTGCAGTTTTTTTAAATGCAGATAGGGCTTTGCATGGTGGGTTCTGTAATAGGTCTGTGTCTGAGAAGGTTGGGAGTCGTGGAATTGATGAACCATCAACTGGGTGCATTGGGAAGGAGGTTCAAACTAAACTGCAAGTGATGCCAGCGAGGCCTGAAGCAATGGGGAGTTGTGTGCATTGCAACCCGAGGCTTCTCATATTAGTGCTGTGAGTCAAGGGAAAGAATTGGGCAAGAGGGGAGTGGAGCAGCATTCTGTAACTGGTTTTGAGAGTGAGCCTAGATATGCAGGAATGGCAGATCAAGGTGTTTTTAGTGGTTCTGGACAAGAGCCAAGGGATCACCAATGTGTTTTTCCACACGAGGTCGGGTTCAATGCATTGTTCCGATTTCAGGAAAATCATGTTTTCAATTCTGCTTTTTGGGTTGGACGTGAAACAGGTTTCAATATCTTGTTCCAATTTCGCACTAATGCTGGAATCTCTCTGTTTTTGCTCCTATTATTTTTAATCACATGGGATAAGGTCATGGTTACCTAAGACTCGGGACGGCAAAAAATTTCCAAAATTTCGGGACGGCGGGGGACGGCTATTAAAATAATATATAAAATTACAAATATTAAAAATATATAGATAAATTTTAGAAATTTTATGAATAGCAGTTCATTTTTATATATCAGTCCACCATGTGCATACAGTCCATGTCGAGACATCCATATTAAAAAGTAAAAACTCAGCAACATACATACAGCTGTACTAATGTTATGTGTTCATATAATTTTTAATATTAATATGTATGCTGTTGGTTTTCATAGTATGTTGTGACAGTCCACCATGTGCATTTGCGCTTGAAAATTTTTGTATTCATATATCACAGTCCACTGGTAAATGTTTTTAAAGAGAAAACAACAAAGAATTAATTAAAAATAAATTAAAAAAAAAAAAAGTGAAAATAGTTATTTTTTAAAAGAAAAAAGTGTATTAAAAGTGCTGTCGACGTTGGGGACGTATGGATGTCCCGGGATGTTTCTCAATCGTCCCGGGGATGTACGCAGGCGTCCCCCTCCCGTCCCCGAGGCGTCCCGGGGGCGTTCCCCTGCAACTCGAAAGTTTGGAAACGTGGAGGAAACGTTTCCTCCACGTTTTGGCATCCCTGAAATGTCCGGGACGTCCGGGACCCCTAGGATTTGGGGGACGCGTCCCCGCATAACACTGGATAAGGTTCAATGTCTTGGTCCAGTTTCAGCAAATGAGGCAAGGTTTAATGTCTTCATTCAATTTCGCAACACTGCTGTTGTCTTTCTGCTGTTTTTAATCTGTTATCTCTAGGCACATGAGAAAGGGTTTAATGTCTTGTAACCATTTTAGCAATAATACTACGATTCTTCTGCAGTTTTAGGGACACGAGGAAGGGTTGAATGTACTGGACCAATTTCAGCAATAATGCCATTTTCTTTTTGCTTCTTGTTTCTGAGTTTTTAGGCACGGGGTAGCTTGTAGGGTTCAATGTCTTGTTCCAATTTCAACTATAGTGTTAGAATATGCAGAGAGAGAGAATAAAGAAAGATTATATTGTACAAAGAAAGGATGAAGAGAAACCGGAATGCACACATTATCATTGTGTGCATCATTTTATTAAGAGAAAGATGGTTAGAAAGTGGTTGAAGTATTTTCATCCGTTTATTAGTTAACAATTAACTAATATTAACATAACACTAATAAATAATCTTAATATTTTAATACCCCCTCTTAAGGCTCACTCTATAGAAAATATTGACAAAAGATTAAAATAACAAAACCAACCAAGACCATGCATTCTTAAGAAAATTTCCCTTTTGAAAACAATGCTTTGACTAGGTAGAACTCCATCAAGTTGCCTCCCTGACCCTCGTAAAGGTGTAGTTCCCGAGCTGAATTCCCGAGTTCTTGGATTCCACCTCCCGAACTTCAAATTATAGAATTTCTGAATTGTTGGACAACCATCCACAAGCTCCATTAAGTTGTCTCGTGAGCCTCGTGAGGGTAAATTCCCATGATTCAAAGACTCCTGAACTATCTGGACAACCATCCACGCTGACTTTACCTATAGTGTATTCCTTCATGTCTTCAAAGTGTTGTGATTCTTTTAAAATATGCATTCTCTATCAGTGAGTTCATCAATGTCAGCATCCGGTGGATTTTCAACATTGGCTTCATTTGGTTTACTTGGAATTTTCCCTTCATCTTTTTCTTTACGATCGACCCGTCTCTTTGAAAAATATTTCGTTCAATAACTTGATAATATGAACTTTCTTCACAATTCTTTATCATCATCTCCAAAAGTCAATTTGAAATTTGTACAACATTTTGTGTTTTCGTGCCCTAAAAATTCGCGAATGCTGCACTTTTAATATGTAGCTTTTAGAAATTGTGATGGTTGTATTTTTCCCAAATCGCGATTGTATTTTATGCAAATTGTGACTGTATTTAATGCCTTTTTGAAGCTTTGAACTGATGACAATAATGGTGGTGGCGATTTGTGCCCACAAAAATGATTGTATTTTACCCTTTGGAATGTTTGAAACCTTGCCCTTTTCGCTTATGAAATTCGTGACTTCACTTGCTTTGAAATGGTAAACAGCATAATAACCTAATGGTCTTATTTTGCGAGAGATAAATCGAGAAATTATGCCCAGTGCCTTCACAACTTGTTCTAGCCCTCACAAGTGTATTGTATGTCCTTTCGAAACCCTTCTAAATTCTCCTATGACTATGGTATTTCATTATATACCTTTCATGACTTCATGAAATCGCGATTTGTAGTCTGTATATCAATGGCGATTGTATTATCTTTTGATTCGCTGGGATTTTGTGCCCTTTTTCTGCCCCACATTTTTGCCCTTCAATTTTCGAAAATCCTCACAAAAATATGAACTTGAAAATCCAAATGTAAACTTGAAAATCTTCACGAAAAATGTCTTGATTTCTTCAACGTGCCCTAACGGGACTGTCACAAAAATGTCTTTCTTCCCTCTCTTTCTTTTCTTGCCCGCGCTCTGATACCAATGTTAGAATATGCGGAGAGAGAGAATAAAGAAAGATTAGAATGTACAAAGAATGGATGAAGAGAAACTGGAATGCACACATTATCATTGTGTGTCCGTCATTTTATTATGTGAAAGATGGTTACAAAGTGGTTGAAGTAGTTTCAACTGTTTATTAGTTAACACTTAACTAATATTAACACAACACAGTAACACTAATAAATAAACCTTATATTTTGATAGATATTGGTGTAATTTTTCTGCTCTATTTCTGTTATTTATAGTTGTGTGTGGTAGGCTTCAATGTTTTCACTTTTCGATAATAATGACTACAATTCCACTTTTTATTTTTTCTCTTTACCACACTGGATATCTCACCTCTTCTTTGTTCCTTTTCTGTTTCCCCCATTCCTCTTGTAGACCATGCTGTCCTATCTTTCTTTCTTGACACCAGCCCTCCTCCCACCAACACCCTCCTCTTCGCTACCCCCTTGTACTTCCTTTCGGTTTGATAATGGGGATTACGACACTTACTCATCTCACATCCGTGACCTTCTCCCCTCCGAGACTCACTTCTCCAACCTTTCGAGTGTGGAAGCCAAATACACATGCCTATCCTCGGCCATGTGGGAGGCTGCTCTGCGATCCTTTCCCAGCTCCACCATTCATCCCTCGGTCTTTTGTACTACTAAATCTTGCCCTATGAACCAATGGTATGATTGAGAGTGCAAATCCCTCCACCGTCACCTTTGTCACGCTTTTACCCATGCCCTTCCCTCTTTCCCCACTCTTAGGATAGCGTATTGGTGCCTTCTTCGTCGTAAGAAGTGATCCTTCATTTCCCACCGCAAGTATACTCTTTCTACCTCCCTCGGGACTAATCCTCGGTCTTTACGGCGTCTTGTCTTCCCTTGCCACTCCCCTCCATGGTGATCGATCCTACCTCTATATTCTCCCACACCTCTACCCTTTACAATATCTCGGGCAGCAGTCTATCCAGATTGGCAATCCTCCACCTGGTAATTCTTTCACCTACAAGAATATCAAAGAGGCAATGAGGTCCTTGAACAGTAGTAGGGCAGCGAGATGAAGAGGGCTTCCTACTGAGTTTTTCAAGTAGGGTTTTGAGGCCTTTGGTAGCTATTTTATAGATCTTTTTAACTAGGTGGTTCGCGGAGGTTTCCCACCTACTTGGTCTCATCATATCATTCACCCAATCTACAAAGCGGGGTCCACTTCCGACCCGAACAACTACAGGACTATTATTGTGGGTCACCCTTTCTTCAAACTCTATGCTACGAGTCCTCCATGGGATTGTCGATGTTTTGGAGCGAGAGACAAATTTCGAGAGCTAGAGGTCAAGTTGGCTTTCGACTTGGTTATCACACTATTGACCACATCTTCACCCTTCGGGCTATTATTGAGGAGGCTGTCACCACTCTTCAAAGGTCTACTGCTGCTTTGTGGACTTTCGGAAAGCCTTTGACTCAGTACCTCACATGGCCCTCTTTCAAAGACTTAGGGACATCGGTATTTCGAGACTCTTATTCTTGCTATCATGCGTCTCTATGAGTCTGTCCTTGGTCACCTCCGACGGCACACGGGATGTCGGATTTCATCAAAAGCACCATTGCATGTTAAATAGGGTTGTCCCCCTCTCTAGTCTTTTTGGTATCTACATTGATGAGTTAGAATCTTTTCGTCAGGATCATATACAGGAAGGGGATGGGTGCCTTCTTCACCTTGTTTTGATTTCTATTCACCTATTCGCCGATGATATTGTTTTACTCGCCTCTTCTCTTGAGGGGCTTTAGAGATAACTTGATGCACTTGTTTTATTTTGTGATCTTCGACATTTGACCGTCAATCTTGGTAAGACCGAGGTCACAATCTTCAACGGGTTGAAGACTTCTCACCTCCATTTCTTTTTCAGGGGGCAGGAGGTTGTAATCACCAATACATATACCTATTTGGGTGTCCAGTTCTCAGGGCCTAGATTCAGTATGAGGCATGCCCTTCAGCCACGGGTGAACAAAGGGTATGGGTCTCTAGCCATTCTTGAGTGACAATGTTTCCGGCACCACTTTCGGACATTTCCTCTAAGATGTCTCTTATGGACTCCCTCATCCGGCCCACTGTTCACTACGGGTCGAGTTGATTGGGACCCTCCCTCTTAGCCATGACCGGGCCTGTGCCGAGAGAATTCGAGACTCTTTTCTGCGTCACATCATTAGATGCAAACAGATGGTCCTCAAGATATTATTTTGGCTGAGTTCGGGGCCCGACCTTTCCGTTTGGAGACCATTTTTGACATTTTGGCCTTTCTTCACCGTATCAGGAGGTTTGGTGATTTCTTGATGCGCGGGATAGGTACCCGTATCTTGCTTAGCTTATTGTTCCTCGGAGAGCATTTCTTGGAATATGGGTCATTGCTGGTTTTTCGAGACTTTTGTTTCTTGGATTCGATTGGTATTCATATCGATCATCTCCCCCTTTCGGTATTCCTTGAATGCCCCCGTCATCTCTTACCCACCAAGCAAAAGTTGAACAGGTCCATCCAGGAGGATATCTACAAGTGTTTTATTTAGACTACCTGGGTGAATCCCCATGGGGGTTTGTGCCCTAAGATGGCCTTTTATGCAAAGCATTTTCTTGAGATCAGAGATGGACTCATCTTCCACCCTCAGTACACCTTTTGCCACTGGATGCATGCCCTCCGCATACCCTTGGGTCAGTTTTGGGTTGGCTCCCACAAACTTCGGTGTGAGACTGATCACCACATTGACCGAGTTGACAGACTTTGTAGGCTTTGTGGCCTTTAGGAGGTGGAGACCGAGACTCATTTCATCTTCTGCCCCATATACTATGAGATCAGAGGACGTTTTCATTGCCTTTTCAGAGGGGTCCAGACCCTCCCGACTTTCTTCAAATATATTGACCAGCGGTGCCTTGCCCTCTACATCCGTGAGTCTCTGCAGCTTCGGGACCAGATTCTTCACCCCCTTCGAGAGTTATTCCCACGAGACGGATTACGCTTTCTTCCCGGTTCTACCCGTAGGTGGTGGAATTAAATGATAGAGACTTTTAGACCCGGTTTCGAGCATAGATCGATTCGTCCCGATGGGACCTTCCCAGCTCCCCCAGTCACCACCAACAGGCTTGCCGCACACACGTACTAGTGGGCAGTCCAGCTCCACACGTCTCCTTGGCCATCGACTTCGTCTCTGGCCTCAGCGGTGGAGGGTGCTCTCGCCCCCCTCGTCAAGTTGCCATTCCATCAGGAGCTTCTTTTTATCGGCCTCGAATGTTAGGAGGGATGTGGCTACCACTTCTGAGTAGGCCGATGGTCCTTGTTTGCCCCCTCTTTCTTCCCCTTCTTTGCTTCTCCCTTCTTTCTCCCCCATTTGTTTCATTGCCCCCGCATGAGGGGTTTTGCTTCGGGGTTCTTGTTTGTTTTGTTCTCTTCCTTTCTTCTGTTCTTGGGAACTCGTTCTGAGTTTTCCCCGCTCGCACTTTGTATATTGTTTGGACTATAGTCCCATTGACCTACTTTTGTGGTCAATTGTTGGACATTAATATAGCTATCTTATCTTATCTTCTCTTATCTTTGGGCACCTTAGGTTGGGTTCATTGGCTTTTTCCAATTTCAGCAATAATGCTATAATATATGTTATTTCCCCCTGTTATTTAGGCTTGTGAGGCAGGTTCAATGTCTTGGTCCATATTCACTTTCAGCAATAATGCCCATTTCTTTTTGTTTTTTGTTTCTAACTTTATTCTAGGCATGAAGTAGGGTTCAATCATTCAATGTCATGTTCCATTTCACCAATAATGGTACAATGTTTCATTTATTTCAAGCATTAGCCATGTTCCATGGGGGCGCGCGTCATACATTTTTCACTCGTCCCGTCCGGGGCGGGTAGAAATGTCCCCTTCCCGTCCCCAAACTCTTTGGAAAATCGGAAACGTCCCGGGACGTCAAAAAAGCAATAGGGGATGGCAGGGGACGATCGACGCCCCCAGTGACGCTTTAGGGGACTTCTAGAAGTCCTCGACCGTACCGGGACGCCCCGCCCCTCAACGCCCTAAAGCCTTAAAAAAATGTTTTTTTTAAAAACACACTTTTAATTAAAAGTAAAGCAATGTGGGGCCCACAAGGACCCCCACTTGCATTTCTAAGTGCCCTAAACCTAAAACAAACATCAAAACAAAAAAAAAAAGAAGCTCATTTGACTCATTTTTCATTTTGTGAAGGAGAAGACAAAGAAAGAAAAGAGCATAGAGAAGAATAGAGAGCAGCAGTGAGAAGAAGGCAAGAGAGCAATATTCTACTCCATTAGAGGTATGTTTATCATCCTTTGTTCATTTTACAAATTTGCACAAACTATTTCTTCATTGTTTCATTTTTTTATTTTATTTTTTATCATAGTTTCAAGCTTCACAAACTTAGGGAAGTTTTTTTATTTTTGTTTTTTTGTTTTCACTTGCAGTTGCAGGGTTGTTGCATTTCCAATACAAAACAATGAGCAACAGTGAGGGTAGTGAGGGTGAAGAGATTCAATTGGCAATGCAACATAGAGGTAGAACCAGAAATAGGGTTTCTTCAGGGAGTGAGAGTGTTGCACCAACAATGGGTTCAAATAATCCGTTTGATTGCCCTTCACAACTCCTCAAAATCTATGCAAAGGGGCCATTCAATGCTAAAAAGCCTCTTTCACAATTTGTAACAGCCATTGACAAAGAAAAAAAAAATTCAGGGGGAGTAGAGTGTGGTTATGCCATATTTGCAACAAAGAATTTAGGGGCAGCTACACGTGGGTTTATTCACATCTTTTGGGCATAATTGGACAAGGGGTAAAAGGTTGTGAAAGAATATCATTAGCAGAGAAGACCGAGGTGACTAGGTTGCACATGGAGGGTGAGACAACGAAAAAGGGATGCCATTGGAGACTACACAAGTGCCTACCCAATGCGTGGATGTTGAAAGTCAAAGAGGAGGGGATTATGCCAAGGGAAAGAGAAAGACTTCTACTGTTACGGTATGTTTAATGTGCAATCAAGGGAAGTAGTTGACTCTTCTATTGCCAAATTCTTCTTTGCCAATGCTATACCATTTCATGTGTCACGTTCCCTTTCTTCAAACAAATGTTCAAAGATGTAATTGCTGCTAGTTCCTCATATGTCCCTCCTGGAGAACACAAACTACAAACCAACCTCCTTGATAAAGAATATTCTAAGGTGAGTGTGGTGATGGAGGAGATGAGACAAACTTGGATACGGGTGGGTTGTTCTATCATCATGGATGGGTGGACCGATATTAAACATCGGCCACTCATCAATATCATTGTCACATGTCCTGCTGGCCCTTATTTTCTTAGAGCTATTGATTGTATTGGGAAGAGGAAGGATGCAACCTTCCAATTTCAAATTTTGAAGGATGCCATAGAGGAGATTGGGCCCTCTAATGTTGTACAAGTAGTGACTGATTCAGCCCACGTATGTAAGTTAGTTGGCATGATGGTTGAGGGTGCTTACAAGCACATTTTCTGGACTCCATGTTGTGTTCATGCGTTGAACAACGCATTGAAAGACATTGGAAAGATAGATTGGGTGAAGGCAGTGGTGGCAGAGGCTAGACACATACAGATGTTCATTTGCAACCATCACACCTCACTTGCTCTATTCAGGTCTTTTTCGAGGAAGGAATTCCTCAAGCCCGTGGACACTAGATATGCCAACTATTTCATTTTGTTAGAGAGGATGCTTGAGGTGTAGGAGGCTTTGCAATTAATGATGGTTAATCAGGAGTGGGGTAGATGGCCAGAGGCAAACACTTCTGAAGGAAAAGGTGTGAAACAAAAGATCCTCGACGATGATTGGTGGACCACAGTCAGGTAAGCTATTGCTGATTTTATATATGTAAGTTTAGTTTTTAATTTTTAAATATTTTTATCCATGTTTATAACTTGTAAATTAGTTTAGTTTTTCATTCTTGAATCTTAATGTTTTCTAATTTTTTTGTAAATTGTTTGCAGATATGTTTGCTCCTTCATCTCACCTGTAGTGGGGTCATAAGATATGCTTGATACAAACTCTCCTAGTCTTGGAGAGATTTATGAGACATTTGACAACATGCTTGGACAGATGAAGCAAGCCATTCATAAGCAGGATCCTACTTTGGGATTTTATGAGGAGCATATTAGGCCCATTGTGACACGGCGGTGGAACACAATGAACACCCCGCTTCATATGGCAGCCTATGCTCTAAATCCCAAATGGTATGCAACACGACCTGGGAGAGTGCCTCCATCTGATGATGAAGAGGTGAAAGAAGGGCTCATGAAGGCCTTTCGAAAGATGTACACTGATGAGGAGTCCACTTTATTGCGGACCCAATGGCTATCCTTTGTCAATCTCCGTGGACCAACATTTAGCAAGCCAGAGGCGAGGACAGATAGAGCTACATTAGCTCAAGTAGACCCTATTGGATGGTGGACATGGCATGGCAAGGATGCACCAAACTTGAGGATTCTTGCCACTCGCCTCCTTTCACAGGTTGCTAGTTCCTCTGCTTGCAGAGAGGAATTGGTCCACATATGGCCTCATCCACACAGTTAAGAGGAACCACCTTACCTCTCGACGAGCAGAGAAGTTAGTAGCCATGCATAGTGCCTTGAGACTTCAGGATCGACAGACTCCTGAGTATCGTCAGACTCCAGCCACACGTTGGGATGTTGATCCCAAAGATGTTTCACAGATTGATGAGGAGGAGGCACAGGTGGGATTGGTTGGGGTTCCATTGATGAGGCAACCCTCATAGTTCCAATGACTCAGAGTCTGATTTTGATGCCACTTTAGCGGAGTTTGATTAGGGGCAGCTATATATTTTCATTTTGATTTTCTATGTTTCAGACATTTTGTTGCCCTTGGGCATTTCATTGTAATTGAAACTTGAATCTTATGTGCAATCTCAATTCAGCTCCAGTTTTATGTATTAAAGTTTTATGATGTGTGTGATGAATGCTTTATTAAGTTAGTCAATGTGTTATACTTATCATTATTCATATGAATATTTGAAATTTCCTATATTTTTAAGGTTAAATCTTATGTGAAATCTCAATTCAACTCTAATTTTATTTATTAAGGTTCTATAATGTGTGTGATGAATGCTTTAGCAATGTTATCATATGAATATTTGAAATTTCCTATATTTTTAAATTTTCCTTATTTTTTAATAGCCGTCCCCTGCTGTCCCCTAAAAAAGGCCTAAAAAAATCTTAATTCTGACTATTTTAAATTATACTTTTTCATAACTCAAAAAGCATCACTTTTTACTGTTTTTCTCGGTAGCTTTAAAAGAACAGGAAACAATGGTGATTTTTCTAAAAACCACCGTATTTGGTAACTATGTCATGTTCCAATTTCAACAATAATTCTATAATTTTTCTGCTTTTCTATCTGTTATTTTTAAGACACATGAGATAGGGTTCAATGTCTTGGTCCAATTTCAGCAATAAAGCTATTTAGTCTTTTCGTTCTGTTTTTTCTTTCAATTTTTCTTGGCACTTGAGATAGGGTTTAATGTCTTGTTCCAATTTCAGCAAACATGTTTTTTCATACCAATTCCTTCATTTTGTTCCACATGAAGTAGGGTTCAATGTCTTGTTTGAATTTAAGAATTGATGCAGTTTTTATGCTGTTTTTTTCTTTTTTCTTTTGGGCACGTGAAGTAGGCTTTAATGTCTTGTTCCAATTTTAGCAAAAACTGTTTTTTTACTTTTGCTTTCTTTCCCTTTTCCTTCTAATCTTCTGGTTAGGGCTGGATCCCACGAGAAGCAAATATCCTTTTAGGTTATATTTAATCCAGGGCATCTATGACTAAGTGGAACTTCCGTAACTGGAAGGATTTTATGTCAGAAGAGATTTGTATTTGCATCTTGTAGAATAACATCATCTGTTTAGGATTTCTTACCAAAGCAAGGTAAGTAACTCCAGGAGAATATTTTTATAAAGCAAGAAAAGAAAATTGCTTAGAGATTAAATGAAACATGTAAACTCCTCTATCGAAGAGAGGTTGAGATGTAGTTGTTCGTAGAAAGAGTGTAAGAAAAGTAGGGTTAGGGTAGATATTTCTTGCATGTTTTAAGACGACAGAAGTGACATTCTTTGAAAGCATTTAAATCATGTAAACTCATATATTTAAGAGGTTGAGATGATATTGTTTTTAGAAAAGAGTTGCAGTCTGTGGGAGACAGAAGTAACGTAGTTTGTCATTTAATGTAGAAAGTGCAAATTCTGTATCTCAAAGTGTTTGTGCGAAATTGCTTCCTCATGTATCAAGATTCCAAGTCTATCAGAAGGGATATCCATTCCACCATAGTCCCAGACTTGCACTTGATCTTATCCTTTTAGTCACATTTCACTCAGATGGTGCGGGGAATCCCAACTTACCCCACTGCCACCTTATTTAATTCTGGAAAAACCCAGATAAGAGAACTAATAAACAGCATTTTAATTAGTCCATTCTTAGTAAGAGCCTGGGACAAACATATCAAAACAATTTCAAGATAATGCAAATTTTTGATTCATGAGTTAGATTGTTTCAAATTTTTGGTTTTTAACTTGTTTGTGAAGGATCCAAGTCCACATGATGCATGATGTTATGAGTTCCATTCTCATCAATTCTGTTTTACTTGCACCCGTGTGTGTGTGTGTGTGTGCGCGCTACTAAGAAGCAAAGTGGGCACCTTGTCGAAGACCCCAGTTTTGTGCGTACCTTGTCAAAGACCTTGGTTGTTCATTTGGTTGAGAACCCTATTCACAAGCTTCTGAACAGTCTTTATTTGGGGGCAATTATATAAGAGAGTTAGCATGTGATGAGAAGGCTGGAGAGGGAATGAATGAGATCAGATAGCTGGGAGAAAAATCTCCTGTATGATCATTGAGAAGTTTTAATGATTATAATTGCTGTACGCATCACCCAATTTGCCCTTAGTTTGCATGTAGGAAAATGATTTGAATGGAAAACAATCATGTTGCTGTAATATCTGTAGTTTACCTGTAGGAGAATATTTTGTATGCAGGAGTAATGAGACTACTGTGATACTACAGTAATATCGCTAGTTTGCATGTAGGAGTATAATCATATTGCTGTAACATTTATAACATTTTTAACTTGGGTAAATGACCTATTTCAAGGAGGGGCTAGATAAATATTTCAGATATTGATGATGTGTTTGAAGGAGGGTTTTGAATCCCAGGATTACTGGTTGCCTTAATTTTGTAGGCAGGGTCCAGGAAAAGAATGAGTGACATAGGGAAGATGAAAAGCACACTTAATCCTATTATTTTGTTGGCTGGTAGGGAGCATATATCCAAGATTTAACTGAATTGCTCACATTGCTTCATCAGGACATGAGCTTTAATCACCCATGGCCTCCATGTATACAAAGAATATCAAATAGAAAGACATCACATGCTCTTGAAGGATCTATACACTCAGCATGAAGGGTATTTTACCATTTCAGCTCCCAGTGATTTGCTACATGAAGCTAGGATTCAAACCAAATAACATTTTGGTCTTGGCTATTCTGTCTACTCCACTTAATCGGGCATTTAATATTATTTGATGAAGATTGCTACTGTTAAGACTTAGGTTTTCTCTTCAACAAGGGCAAAATTAGTGCAGTTTTTGTTTAAAAACTCTTGGTATGTGGATGGGTGTACATGGTTTACATGTCCTAATTAGGCATAATCAAGAGGAACTTTGAACTTCTGAGGTGTTTCATAGCTAATCTATTCTAAGGCGGGCTTAGGAAAGTACCCAAATACTTAATGATATATTTAAGGGAGGGTTTTGCGTATTGAAATTTTACTGGCGACTTCAGGTTTATAGACATTCCAGAACACCCGATCAGCATGATCTAGGAGAATCTGGAACTTTGATCATCTCACAGACTCACAGTATCACAACAGTATTCCAAAATGAGCTGTCTTCACCACTAGCTTAGCCATCATCCCAAGCACCCGTGGTCAAACTGCAGAGCCTAATGGATCATATTCAATACTGCACAATTTTGAAATTGTCAGCACTACTTGGCATGACTGTTCTATGGTATCTTCAGAAAATGACAGAATAGAAAATATGAACTTGTGGAAGGCAAGGGGTTACTCTCCTTTCAACTGCCAAGCAGTGCCTTCATCTGCCACCTAGTATATTAATGTACAAAAGCTAATCACCAAAGAGTGGAGTAGTTGTTCAGTTTTGATCGATACATTTGAGAAGAACTTGCAAATTTTGTAGTACAATCTTGTATTACAGTTTGAGCACATTTATATCTTACACTTTATTCTCTTTGTGAAGGCACTTTGATCATTGTTGTTGTTTTCTAAGTTCCATAAACTGTTTCCACTTATAAGTTTATAACACATTAGGACAATGTTTGAATGTCGTCTTGTCCACTGGAACAGCCCTGAGCTTTGGGCCAGAGCTGTAAGATTACTGAATCACCCATCTCAATCACTTTTTTCATTTGTATGCTTGGTCACATGAGGCTTGGTTACATGGAGTTTGGTCCTGAAACTTATGACCCTTTGTTTTCCATTCCTAATCATTTTTCAGGATCCTAGCAGATGGTAGACAAATCGACATTGGAGATGTTGGAACCAACATGGTACCATAAAATGATAGGGATGCTTTCCAGTGACAATGAGCTGATTTAGAATAACACCTCGCATGGAAAAAAAGCCGGGATGATTGAATTGCAGACGCCACATACCCTCACAGAACTTTGCAGCTTCTTAGGGTTGTCAAATGTTTATAGAAAGTTTGTATTTAGCTTTTCTCACATCACGTTGCCTTTGAATCACGTGACTAGAGACAGTGGGGACGGAAATTTCAGCTGGTGGATTGCAAAACAGAGTGCATTTGTAGATTCAAAATGCACTCTCTTCCATGGTAGTGATTGCACTACTAAATCTTCAACAACCATCTGAGATTAAGAATGATGCATCTTAATACGCATTTGGAGCTGTCCCCACTCAATCTGATTACCCAATTGCTTACTATAGTAAGACATTCATTGCTGCGGTAAGAAATTAACCCACATATGATTGAGAATTTTATTCCATTGTTTAGTTATACAAGCATTGGAAGTACTACATATTTGTAAAATAGACCATCATTCATACAGATCGCAAACCATTGCTGTTCTTGTAGACCATGAACAAATTGCAGCAAGAGTGGCATCAGAACTGGTCTTCATATCTTCAACAGTTCCACTTTTACGTCAGTCATAAGAAAGGGAGTGCTTATCCAGTATTAAATTGTTTGATTCAACCCCTAGCCAAAGCTCTTCTTTCTCTGTGCTTGACACATGGACATGAAACTAACACTTGGCCAGAGTTGTACTAGACAAATTCAGGATTTGCTGAAACCTACCTAACATTGAATTACAGTAACATAGTTTAAGACTACTACTTGTAAGATCGACTCTTATCATTTGGGACACCTATGTGCACCGTATGAAGTAAAGCGTCAAAAGTTGATATTAGAGGCTCACTTTAGCAAGGTTATAGGACATTTTGGAGTTGATAAGACCACTCGTGGTTTTATAGGACATTTTGGAGTTGATAAGACCACTCTTGGCTTTGACGATGTATCTCTTTTGGCCACACCTCAGGTCAGATGTAACAAAATTCAATGGATCTTGTACCACGTGCTATAGCTAAATCAACCAAAAAGAAGCAAGGAGCGTATACTTGTTCATTAGTATGAAATAAACCTTGAGAAACAATTTTGATTTTCTTTCAGGTTTATCTACTAACAAGCGTGGTTATGATTGTGTTTATATAGTAGTAGATACATTCTTAAAGATGGTGATTCTTGTCCCACGTAAAAAGGCTATCTCAGCTCAAGAAACAACATAATTGTTTTCTCGAAATGTATGGGTTCACTTTGGATTACAATCTACTATTATATTTGATAAGGATACCAGATGCTTGAGCAATTTTTGGAAAGCATTCAGATTGATGGACAAATAAATATGGTGATTAGGATGATCGTGCATCTTCTTAGGATGGATTATTCTAAGAAGCATTGTACTTGGATAAAAGACTGCCGTTCATTCAACATAGCTGCGATAGAGGTCTTAATAGCTTTATTGCACACAATCCTTTGAGGTATCTTTGGGTTTCCAACAAATTGGCACCCGGTGATGTAGCTTAGTTTTAATAGGGACAATGACCTTGGCATAGGTAGATCCTGGCAACCATGGAACACCAAGGGCAGCAAGCATTAGGAATTGGGTAATTGATTGATTAAGGAATGGCTGATTTGATTAATTAACTGGTTAACTAATTACTGAGAGTAATTATTAATTTATCAATCAACTAGCTTGGTCAGTTAGTTGGATCAAGTATTTGAGTAATCAAATAGTTATTTAAAATTCAGATGATAAAAACAAAAATAAAGTTAAATGGTTAATTAAGCAATTAAATGGGACTGATTAGGAAAGTAATTTATCAAATCAACTGTTCTATTGTTTGTTTATTATTCGTTTTGGTTAATTATGTTGTTTCAATTTATTAATTAGTTGGTTAATTGCTGTAATACATATAATGTTGTCTTTACAATGGGAAGGCTGACCAGTACTTGGTCTTCTCATTTGAATTAATGGACATTTTTTTTGAAAGAGAAACCTAGTATTTGTTTTTTCTGCAGGGCAAGAGTAATTATTCTACATAAACTGGATGTAGAATAAACAAGAAAAAGTAAATTTCTTCTGCTTTATGAAAACTTTAGCTATAAACACTTATATATAACGGTCTTGAAAGACCTACACACTCAATTTCTGGGCATTTCAGCTCCCAAGTAATTGCAACATGATTGGAAGCAAGTAATATTTTGGACTCGATGTTTCTGTTTCCTTCTCATTTTTAACTTTACATGTCTCATTTTTCGTTGTTATACATCCAGATCTAAACTGGAATTGAAAACTGGTAGTTGGGTTTTAATCCGATTAAACTTTCTTTTGATGAACCTCTTATTTATTCTGAACTCTAGCTAGATTAGTACTCTTAGGAGGAGATACAAATGTAGGTAAACTATTACATGCACTATGGCAGGTGGTAAAATAATATCCACATAATATACATGTGGCATAAACATTCTACCTAGTTTCCTTTGGTTTTACAGACCTAATTTCTATTAACTGACCTAAATTGCATGTGAGATGATAAATTCCCATTGCACTAAATATTAAGGGCGTGCAGGATAAATCTATGTTGAATGTATTGGTAATAGTTAATACCAAACCTTTCCTGTCAAACACTGATAATCTCCAAGCAAGAGTGCTGTTATTATTACAAATCACCTTGTAAAAGTTGAGTGCAATTTGCCCTCAGTTTTAGGGCTTGTATGCTTTACCACTCTGATATTGTTCCTTTCTAGTCGAGCACAAGGAGCAGAGAGCCTGATGATATAAACTTTTTCTTCATTTTAGGCAGCATTACTCTCATATTAAAACTAACCTTTTCTTCTTATAGGCAAAAGTATATAGAAGGCTATATTGTATTATGAATTAGATTATTGAACTGCTATTTTTCCAAAATGGTCTGACCACATGTTTTATCCATGATATCGTTGAACTGTGGCAATCTACTCACACTTTATGCCTGTATCTTCATTAGGTTTGACAAGGCATTGAATCTGTTGCTGTTTGATTCATTTTCTTGCCTAGATTAATAAGCTTTTGCATCACAGATTTATTGTCTTATTCACAAGCTACAGAAATTCCTCTTCTTGCAAACAAACTATGCGCTCATCCTAATGTGCATGGGCACAAATATGAGTACTGATATGGATACTGTATCCCCAGTGTCCACCGTGAATACAGATTTTTTTAAGTAAATCTGGATACAGTATGGCTAGATACGGTACTTGTAATGTAATATCCCTAAAAAATACTTTCTAACAAATCTGGATATTTTTCGTTAAATCCTAGGAGCAGCAGTATTGCAAAAATGAACTTTTACAACAACAGCAATAATCTGAATAAAAACAGCGAACCAATATGGAAAAAACAGTCTTTTATTTATTTATTTCCAACCAGATACAATAAAACAATACCAGTGTTTGAATACAATAGCCTGGAGCTGAACTGGCGAACAATTGCACCCTGAAATGTCACTGCAACCCTTGAATGGAATTGCCAAGCTCAGACGTGAGGGTTTTCGTCCTCAGATCTGTGTGTAAATGAGGGTTTTCGTCCTCAATTACTGATGCAGAAGCAAAAGCCACTTGCAGATAAAGAGAATAATTGATGAATTTCCAAGATGTGTTACAATGAACCCCCAAGTCTGCCTTTATAACTCTCAAACACTCCAAAGTGGGCGCCCCATCCTAAAAATAGGATTAAACACTTTAAATAATACTTTTTCCACCCCTTATCCTAAAATTAGGATTTACAAAAGCATGCAACTCCCTTTTCAACTTTGGCGCCCCCTCCTTTATTTATTTATAAAATCTAACTAAGAGCCTAATAATAGAAGTCAACCTTCTATTATTATTTTATTCTAACAAAGCTTTTTGAATTAAAAATATAATTTAAGTGTCCTTTTCCAATTAAAATATAAAATATCTTTGGACCACTTAAATTAATTTATTTTCCTCTTTCACTTTCCCCTTAGCCTACGGAAAATAATAAAAATAGGCTTCAGGTATCCAAAAGTAATTAATTCCGAAAAGGGGACATTACAGTCCACCCTTCCCAGAATTGCTTGCCCTCAAGCAATTGTAACTTATCAGTTCAAGTGCCAAGTGCACGAGACAGAACATGCTAAAGTGATCCAAAATCCTTGCACCTGTACCTGTCAAATGAGAGAGCTCTTGCCAAAATATGTAGCTCCCATAATGCCCACAATCATGAAATTGGAACAGAGGACCCACATGCTCCATATTACACTTTGTATTACCATACTTCTCATGAAGAAAGCAAATCTGAAATGATTTGATATGCAGCAATAAATTTGACACATGTTCATTCCTTTCATACCTTGGAGTACCATCAAGATCTTCATCATTCTTTGTCTTCAGAATAACTTGACTTTGTTGTATCAATTCCCTAGCAACCTTGTCCACAATGGGCGAATGTCATCATGATAATACTTTGCTGCAATAACAAAGATGATGTACCTCTTACCACATAATCTACATCCCGTGCAATCTGCTCCTCATGTATCTCCTCCTGTATTGTTGTCCCGAACAAGGCAGCAAACTGAAAGTAGTCCTCATCATTTGGAATTTGAGCCTTCACCACCAAACTCTCATCAACTTGCGGATTGGAGTTCTCTTCCTTCTCGGGCTCAAGCTCCTTGATTTCCTCCTCTACCCCTTGCTCACCTTTGTCCTCCGGTACATCGAACCTCTCCATGAACCTTTGGCTGAAGTCATCAAAGAAGCAGATAGATTCTTCCCCTTGGCTCTTTAACAAATGATACCACCAATCCTTTGCTATCCCTTCCAAATGATAAGGGATGAATTTGAGGGCATCATCCACACACATAGGGTTTGATAGCAAGTATGCCTCCAATTCTAGCAACCATGATCTCACAGAAAGTTTATTAGTACCATCAAAAATAGAAATCTTACCCCACCATGGTTGTAACTCTCTACGGGCTGCATGCTTGATTTTTTTCTTTTCCATTCTTTTTGCTTTTTTGCTTTTTTAATGCTTTTTGGTTTTTTTAAAAATTCCCTTCCACAAGCTGGGAGGAAATTCGCTCTGATACCACTGTAATATCCCTAAAAAGAAACTTCTAGCAAATCTGGATATTTCTGTTAAATCCTAGGAGCAATAGTATTGCAAAAATAAACTTTTACAATAGCAACAATAATCTGAATTTTTAAAATAAAAACAACGAACCAATACGGGAAAAAACAAACTTTTATTTATTTATTTCCAACCAGATACAATAAAACAATACGGTGTCTGAATACAATTTCTTGGCCGAATCAAGGAACACTTGCACCCTGAATTGTCACTGCAACCCCTGAATGGAATTGCCAAGCTCAGATGTGAGGGTTTTCGTCCTCAAATCTGTGTGTAAATGAGGGTTTTCGTCTTCTATTACTATTGCAGAAGTAAAGCTACTTGCAGACAAAAAATAATTCATAAATTTCCAAGATGTGTTACAATGAACTCCCAAGTCTGCCTTTATAACTCTTAGACATTCCAAAGTGGGCGCCCCATCCTAAAAATAGGATCAAACATATTAAATAATACTTTTCCCACCCCTTATCCTAAAATTAGGATTTACAAAAGCATGCAGCTCTCTTTATTTATTTATTAATTCTAACTCAAGTGCCAAATAATAGAAGTCAACCTTCTATTATTATTTTATTCTATTAGTACTTTTTGGATTAAAATATAATTTAAGTCTCCTTTTCCAATTAAAATATAAAATATCCTTGGACCACTTAAATTAATTTATTTTTCTCTTTTAATTTCCCTTTAGCCTACGAAAAATAATAAAAATAGGCTTCAGGTATCGGAATTAATTAATTTTGAAAAGGGGACATTACAGTTTGCCCTTTCCCAGAATTGCTTGCCCTCAAGCAATTGCAAGTCTCTTCTGCAAATACCCGGATCCCAAACTCTCATGTTCACACAATTTGGAACTTGTATGAACAAATCTATGTGCCCTTTGCCACTCAAAGTGTTCTTCACTCTATTACCATTTCCACTATGTTGTCCATGATGACCACACATATGTAATGACTTAGTAGGAAGCAACAAATCCACAACACTTTCATACCTTTGGCTGTCCTCAACTTGTTCACCTTCCTTTGTTGAATGAAGCTTGGTTGAGATATCTTCAACATCCCCAACCTTGTGACTCGGAACTTTTCGGTTAAGATCAACATTCTTCTTCACCTTGAACTCTTCACATTCAACAAGTGAATCTTGTTGATGCATGCAAACATTAGAAGTCAATAAAACATCTTCATGATTCTTACTAAAGTCATGAACACATTCAATTTGCTTCTCATAGGTTGTTCTGAAAATTTCAGCAAATTGAAAATCAACATTAGCAACCGGTAAAGCCCTTTTTCATTTTTATGCACCTCAACATGGTCTTCTTGGAACTCCACCCCAAAACCTTCTTGCAGATTAATAAAATTGGTGAGGGAAATGACATCTCTAATCTCACCGGGAAGTACCTTGTACTCCTCATAGCTAGTAGCAATATCATTTGCTATGGTAGGCTGAATTTCTGCCTCCTCGAATTGCTTCCTCTTTACGTAGGAAGTCTGGCTGGAAGGGCCTAACAGTAGAACCGGTGACCGTCCTCTGAGTGAGTTGGTTATTGTTCACCCTTAAAGAACTTCCCTCACTTTGTTTGGAGCCCTTTGCACATTCGTGCCTGCGCATAGCTTGGATCAACTAACCCATCATATTAGCTAACATGTTTTGTCCCTGAACAAGCTTGTCAAAACATGCATCTTTCGGGTCCTGATTTCCATGACTTGGTTGTTTTGTAGCTTTCTTCTTCTCCCTTTGTTGGTACCTGACTTCTTTGTCACTAACTTGCATTTTTTTTTTTTTTTCTTTTTTTTTAAAATTCCCTTCCATAAGCTGGGAGGACATTCGCTTTGATACCACTATAATATCCCTAAAAAATACTTTCTAACAAATCTAGATATTTTTCGTTAAATCCTAGGAGCAGCAGTAGTGCAAAAATGAAATTTTACAACAATAATTTGAATAAAAACAACAAACCAATATGGAAAAAACAATCTTTTATTTATTTATTTCCAACCAGATACAATAAAACAATACCAATGTCTGAATACAATAGCCTGGAGCTGAACTCGCGGAACAATTGCACCTTGAAATGTCACTGCAACCCCTGAATGGAATTGCCAAGCTCAGGCGTGAGGGTTTTCGTCCTCAGATCTATGTGTAAATGAGGGTTTTTGTCCTCAATCACCGATCATGAAAGCAAAGCCACTTGCAGACAAAGAAAATAATTGATGAATTTCCAAGATGTGTTACAATGAACCCCCAAGTCTGCCTTTATAACTCTCAAACACTCCAAAGTGGGCGCCCCATCCTAAAAATAGGATTAAACACTTTAAATAATACTTTTTCCACCCCTTATCCTAAAATTAGGATTTACAAAAGCATGCAGCTTTATTTATTTATAAAATCTAACTAAGAGCCTAATAATAGAAGTCAACCTTCTATTATTATTTTATTCTAACAAAGCTTTTTGAATAAAAATATAATTTAAGTGTCCTTTTCCAATTAAAATATAAAATATCTTTGGACCACTTAAATTAATTTATTTTCCTCTTTCACTTTCCCCTTAGCCTACGGAAAATAATAAAAATAGGCTTCAGGTATCCAAAAGTAATTAATTCTGAAAAGGGGACATTACATGTTAAAATACCACAAAACATAGAAAGTGTCAAAACATAATTTTCTTAACCCAAAACCCTCCAAACACGAGTAGAAATAAAAGTGTTATGCATGAGAATGGAGGTGTTTTCCCTGTGTTAATGAGCGTATTTTTTCATATCTGTTTTTGAGTTATTTTCTTACCTTTTTCAAAGTGTTTTTACGATGTGGCTCAGATTTTATATTAATTATCTATGATATGTCTACAACTATACTTGGGATATATTAAAAAAACATATTTAGGCTCTATCCAGGGTGTATATGAGGAGTATTGTATCCATATTACATACAAGAATGTATTTTGGAGGGCGAGAGTTTATTTGTTACGGTGGCTCTCTTGGCAGTTCGAATATGGATTCTGTAGTCTCGCTAGCTATTGCTTCTGTTTGTGCAGTACTATTTGGAGTAAAGAAGGAACTGCATGGGCAACTTTCTTGCCTTTGAGACTGCTTGAAGCTGGCCTCAATTACTTTTCGTGGTCTTCTTTTGAAAGCTAGAGATCTTGATCTAGTGCTTTTTTATGTTCTAGACCTTAATCAAAGAATCATTTTAGTCTTAGTAAGGAGTATCAATAGATTATGTGAGCAAACTTCATCAGATAGACAGATGGAGAGAAATAATTTGGTCTTATCTGTTATGTCATGGTTTTTACAGGACATATAATTATTGTGAGACCTTTTGCTTCTAGATTGACTCTTTCGTACAGGTTTCAATATCTTCTTTAAGTTCTTGTGAGTGGTTGGCTTACACAAAGACTCTATTTGTCTGGCCTCTTAATAGAACATGCAAGTACTCTGTCCAACTGCTTGCATACAAGCTCTAAGATATCCTAAAACTCCTTAAGTAAGCCAGAGAAAGAAATGCATGTACAAGAAAACTACTAGACTTGATTGACATGTTCATGGCCCACATAAAAAGGGGTTATGGTTATCCAGATTTTGAAATTAAAAGTAGTGTTAATTAGTGGTTTTCAAATTGGATTAACTTCCCACCAATATATCTCTTCGTGTTCACCATTTTCAAATCTAGGATATAAATTCACTCTAGATGACTTCAAAACGTCTCTAACAAAATAACCAGCCCAACTGCAAATAACTATAATGTTAAAGAAAAATCTGACAAGGTCAGTGGCAAAATTCGCTGTATAAGTATTCATTTTGTGAGACATTTGAAATGTAATTCTTTGCTCAATTGGTCGCCACTGTGTTAGCTTGTAGCTTCACTTGCAATGTCTGAATGACCTTGAAAGCTGTAGTGGATAGACTAGACTGCTGGTTGCATTAGTTGGCAGGCTACGTAAGTAGTAATGTCAATATGTAAAAATATGGCACGCGTGAGAATATATTTAGGAGATGGAAGAAATCATGGAAATATCAAACACACATCCCTTTCTTCAATATTCCTAATAGGCAACCACAAGCCATTCTAAGTAATATGAAACTGATTAGTCTCTAAATGTTTTAGTAGTCAGACATTTATTGAGCTATTGCTATTTATTGAACTTGATCACAAGTTTTAGAAGGTTTAATCTTTATAAATTTAAAATGTTTCATGTTTTAATATTTTCTAGAACTCATGGTTTATTACGAGGATTTTCAAGGTGGAAGTGATCTTCAACTCAACTACCATGTTTTTTTTTTGGAATTAGGGTAAACGAGGGTGTTGAAAGGACCCACATCCTTGTGCAATTGAGGATTTTTTGAGAGGATCCACAACCTAGGTTACAATGAAGGGGACCACCGTTAGGATCCCAATTGAAGCAACTATGAAGCCATAGTGAAGATGCATCAAATAAGCGACAACGATTGCAACGAGTGGAACTACCAAAGTGACAACAACGAGAGGAGCAACTACCAAATGGCGGCAGCGAGAGGAGCAACTACCAAATGACGGCGTGGCGAAGCAACCACCGATGTCGGAACGCGACCACCAAGTGTCGGCCACGAGCAAAGATGTTGCATCTAGCGGCGAACCATCTCCGAGGAGGATTGTGCCTTATGTAATGTCCCTCTTTCTCGAATAGTTCGATCGAAGACTTTTGGCCTATTTTGTCTACTCGACGGCCAAAGAGTGTTTTTAAGGGTGACTTTGGTTTATTATTTTTATTATATGGTGCTCAAAATAAAGTAAAATATCATTAAAGCACATATAATGAATTAATAAACTGTTTAAGGCGACTTGTTCCTTTGGAGGGTTTTTTGGCTATAAGGGAAAAATGCGACTTGGGGAAAGGGCATTGATTATTATTATTTTTCCCTGGCGATTAGCTTGACCGAGCTTATGCAGACAAAATCCAAGGACGAAACCCTTTGGATTAATCCTCTTGCCAAGTGTCGGAAATCCTTAATACTTAAGGAAAATATTCATGGGCCCAGAATCAACAGAAGATGTATGCAGATAGGCACAGAGTGGAGAGATCATTTGAGGTAGGAGACATGGTTTTCCTACGACTTCAGCCTTACAGACAGAGTACTCTCAAGAAGAGTGGGGCTGAAAAGCTCAAGCCGCGATTCTATGGGCCATACAGGGTGATGAGGAGAGTTGGTGAAGTGGCATACGAGCTAGAGTTGCCTTTTGAGAGTAAGATACACAATGTATTTCATGTATCTTGCTTGAAAAAGGCCTTGGGACAACACATTACTTCTTCTACAGAGTTACCACCCCTGGATGAGGAAGGGAGATTGGACTTGGTGCCAGAGGAGATCTTGGACAGCCGAGAGAGGAGACTGAGGAATAGAGTTATTCGGGAGTTCCTAGTGAGGTGGAAAGAGTTACCAGAGGAGGATGCTACATGGGAGGGCGAGACTATATTACAACATCCAACTCTACAGTTGCTTGGGGACAAGCAATCTCGGGAAGGGAGGACTGTAATGTCCCTCTTTCTCGAATAGTTCGGTCGAAGACCTTTGGCCTGTTTTGTCTACCCGACGGCCAAAGGGTGTTTTCAAGGGTGACTTCGGTTTATTATTTTTATTATATGGTGCTCAAAATAAAGTAAAATATCATTAAAGCACATATAATGAATTAATAGACTGTTTAAGGCGACTTGTTCCTTTGGAGGGTTTTTGGCTATAAGTGAAAAATGCGACTTGGGAAAGGGCATTTAGATTATTATTATTTTTCCCTGGCGATTAGCACCGAGATTATGCGAGACAAAATCCAAGGACAGAAACCCTCTGGATTAATCCTCTTGTGGACGGAAACCCCAGGAGCAGTGAGAGAAGTTTCCATACAGGGATCTTGATGGTATTCACAGGTTTTTATTATTCCAGCGATTAGACAGATAAATAAATTGCAGCGTGGGCATACGAGACTACTTCCGTAGTGGGGGCGACTTCTTCTACAATTGTTTTATCTTTGTATCGTAGGTATTTTCATGATAGATATGTTTACTATAATTCCCAACAACAAACATATATCAAATCGGTTTGGTTTGAATCATTTACAGTGGGTTTTTGCTCAATCTTTATTATTAAATCTATTTGCAGATTTATAATTGTATTGCCGTAATATTTAACATCAGAAAACATTATTAAATACACAGCTGAATTATTAATGAAGAAATCTGCCTGTTAAACCCTAGGCGCCTTTTCTATATTCGCCCGGTTTGCGGGGTTTTGCTTTATTTAATTTATCTATGCAGTTTTAGTGTGGTGTTCTATGAATTCTTTTGGTATTATCAGTTCAGATTTGAGCCAGAGCAATATTTAAAAAAAAAAAAAAAGTATTCAAGCAAAAAGGGGTTTGGGATCTTTCACCTTAGGGGATTTGAACACGGGTGGGCAAACACACAACCATGTGACTAGACCGCAACACTCCCACCCCATCGGCAACTCAACTACCGTGTTGAATAGTGTACCTCCCAAAGAGTTTGTTAGGCATACCACCGATAACTTATGGTATGCTATTGTGTTTTCGTAAAGAAAGATAGTATAAGATTAGGTTATAGGTGGAATTGTAAAATCAAAACTAGGCTTT
Source organism: Taxus wallichiana var. yunnanensis (assembly GCA_018340775.1). NCBI lineage: Eukaryota > Viridiplantae > Streptophyta > Pinopsida > Cupressales > Taxaceae > Taxus > Taxus wallichiana. The sequence goes on along the minus strand of CM031243.1, from coordinate 446,573,292 downwards.
GTAATTAAGATATTATATTCAAAGGTGTATAATGATTCTCAATGGAAAATATAGTAAATGCAACAAGTACAAAGTTCTAAATCATGCCATGAGATAATATTTGAACAACACATCTTAAAGTAGATTATAGAGAGACTAGGGTTAGGGTTTAGAAAGAGTGCATCGTTAGGAGGTTTGGAGATGTGACATTGATTTGAAACGGGTAAATGAATTGTGAAGATTGTTGCAAAAATATCTCGTAAATTCGGGGATCTAGAAATGAGATTTGGACAGATTGCATGTGATGGAAAGGATCTCCCGATTATTTCGTAATAGGGCAGCTGATTCTTTCCTATATTATTGTTGTCTGCATCGAGTTTGGCACTGTGCGTTGGTGCCTCTGGATCTGGGTTACTGTGACTAGATTTGCTTGATCACACTTCATCTGCAAATGGCTTCTCCTTGTGTTAAAACTGTCACTTTGTGACCTAAAAATGTTTAGTCCTTGGTTGCTTCCTCAACACCCCTATGATGAGCACTACATATGTAGAACTACTCTAAAGAGGCCTTAGATCCATGTAATTCTCCCTCTTGGTTGATGTGCGAATGTGCATAAAGAATGTAAATGACATGCCCTAATAAGGCCTTCAACACATAGCAATGAAGTTTGGCTTCAATTTTGACAGATGTGAGTGATTAGGGAAGCAAATGTTAATGTATTTAGAATTGTAGCTTGTTGAAGTGTGCTTTGAGGAATTGATGCATTGGTTTAAGAGGTGTGAAACTAAAGAGCAAATCATAACCTAGTGAACTCGGTGTGCGACTAAGTAGGCTGCCTTTGGATTGAGTCAATAAATGTGCAAATGGATGGCGATGAGATAAATGCCAAATAATTATCGCAAAGTACTTTATTACCAAATTTCGGTACTAAAATTGCCCCATTTTAATTTAGTAATGAAATTGTTGGATTAAAATAAAAGCACAAGTAAATGCAAATCTCTTAGTGGGTATAGTCTATGCAAAGACTAAGAAAGTGTGCCCTCCATGCCATACATGTGAAACCTGTAAATCACATGCCAAAGTGTGCATTAATGTTTGATAGAGATGCATATAAAAATCAGTAAATGAAAAACTAAAATTTAAAAGCATGAAACGTCTACACTTAATTGCCCCGGTGCCATCATATAGGGTGTGCATGAGTACTATATATGAGATCTCTTGCAATGAGCCTGCTATAAACCATTTGGAGCATTTAGGCCTGCTCTAAACCATCTGTAGTGCTTGAGTTTGTTAGGAGCCATCTGAAGCACTTGAGCTTGCTAGAAGCTATTTGTAGCATTTGGGCCTGCTAGTTGCCAATTGTATAGGATCTTGATATATGTGTGATGATGTGATCTGTGTCAAGCCTGTAATATGTCCTGAATAGCTGTGTGAATGTCATTACACTGTATATAACCTGAAGCATTATGATCTATTAGAAAATTGCACAATATGCCCCTATTTTGAGACGAAGGATGGTGCAACGATAACTTAGCTCAAAAGAGAACGCGTTAGCTGTAAATAGCATATAACCATAACATCAAGGATGTGGACCATATATAACATGTAAACTAAACATGGGGATATATGAGCAACATGCACTAGATATGATTATTTTCGAAAAAGTAACATGTGTCATCTCGTCGTTAGGCATATCGTAAGTGTATCAAGAAAAATCTTTAGCTAAGAGTGTACCCATGAGAAATAGAGTATTATGATAATAGCATACGACTTGATGCTAACGGATCCATTGTGAACTATGACATGACATGACACGAAATGATATGACAGGGCCGCCATGAAAATTTAGAATCTTAGGTTTCTTGTGTTAACAAGGAAGAATGTTTCACTTATGAATTATATTAAAAAAACTAATCATGCTTTCATTTTCTGACATTCTAAGTTAACACACTTCCAAGAGCCAACATGTATGTGTATAAATCCATCATTCTTTAAAATTTTAAATTGAATTAATCAAGAACTTGTTAAACCCTGTGACTCCATGATATAAAGGTTTTAAACATTGCTCTGTTGCCAGCTAGGCATCCATAGCCCCGATATAGGTACTTTTGGTTCCACTCAAAGCCTTTCTCCATTGCTGGCCAGGTGTCCAAAGCCCCAATGGAGATTGCTTGTATCACCCGTGTTAGTAGATTTTTCTTTATTTTTCAAGAAAAGCTTCACTTAAAAAAAAAAATTCAGCTCATTTTTTGTGTGTTTTAAAATCAATTTGAGGGGTTGGGAACCTGTTTGGGGCCTTATTATAATGATGTTGCAAGATATAAGAAAACAAAACAACTCTTTCATCCGTTTTGCAGAGTATTTAAATCAGTGAAGTGTTTTGTGACTCTTTTGAGTGCAATAAATTTTGTAAACCAATAACAACTAGAGTTTTGAATTTTAAACATAAACAACATTTCTCCTAGTTGTTTCAAAATCCAAGGGACACAAAGCAACCTTTGAGTTCTTAATTCTATTCACCCCTTTGAAGGATTCCCTTTAGATTGTTTTTATCAATGACAATTTTGTATGAGAATCAAAACTCATAATAGCTTTTCCATAATTGAAAACAAGAACCATTATACTCTATGACTAATCCTACTCCTAAAACTAACAACTATAAATAAAAAAAGGGGGCGAATTTGAAAATTTTGAATGACACACTTCCTATTGCTAGTTAGCATCAAATTTTCATTTTTGATAGTCCTCAAGTATCCAATCCAAAATTTTATCAACACGAACATCCCGATTAAAAAAATTGCAAATTTCTGTTCAATGTCATGATTTCTAAAAAACAAAATTAACAAACACATTAGGTTGAAGAAGAGTTACCTCAAAATCAGGCCATTGAAATGCATGGAACTTTTTTACGTCAAAATTGGTGATATGTGGGAATTTAGGTTTTATTGGAATATTTCTTTTGGATGCTCTTCTTCATTAATCTTTTTCTCGACAGTTGTTATGAATTGCACTCTCCATCTTCCCCGTCATTGTCACAAAGTATCTCCATCCCTTATATCATGGGCCCCTCAATAGATGGTTCATTTACCTCCTTTTCATTCTCTACTTTTTGTTCATTCACGAAGGCTCCTCAAAATTTGCAAAAACACATATATTTGGACATTTTACATCATTAGCAACATTTTTTTAATGAAATCAGCAGTTGCCATCAATGAATGAGCTTCCATAATAAATTTCAAATCTAATTATGTGTAATGCACTATCTCTTTCTTATTAGGTTGCTCCCATTCTCCTCACGTAGCTCATGAATCTCTTCTTTCTGTTCATTCACAAAAGGCGCATCCAAATTTGCAAAAACACATATATTGGGACATTCTACATCATTAGCAACATTTTTTAATGAAATCAACAATTGCCATCAATGAATGAGCTTCCATAATAAATTTAAAATCTAATTATGTGTAATGCATTATCTCTTTCTTATTAGGTTGCTCCCCATTCTCCTCACGTAGCTCATGAATCTCATCTACATCATCCTCAAAATTAGAATAGTGATTTAAAAAAAAACTGCCATTCCGAACACATTCACTCTCATCTACAACATATGCGGTGATTGACTCAACAAAGTTGATTTGTTCTCGACTCAACAAAGGGGACTATGAATAAAGTTTTGATTTAAATAAAAATCCGAGAGGATTTAGATCCGGTTGGACTTTAGGGGCTCTTGAGAAAACATTTAAAAATGGAACAACATTGGTTCTATGGGAAGACAACTCTGTTTAGCATGAATGCCTAAATAGTTTACACAAGATTTTTTTACAAACATGGATAGGAGCAAATCTAAAGCATGGATGTAAATGTTTAGAAGTGATGCTCCTTGGGTTCTATGGCTTAGGAATACTACAAAGGGTTTCTTGAAACTTGAGATTAAAATTTCAAAGTGATTCATGAGGTTGTCTGTTGATTGTGACTAATTGATTTATGAGTGTGAATGTGTCTATGAGCTGTCTAAAATGTGCAATGAATGCTCTTCCAACTCCTAGTTAGAAATTAAACCAAGGGTTAGACTCCAAAACCTTTCATATTTAGGATTATTCAAATTAAATGGAAATAACTTTGTTGAATATATAATGAACCGTACGGTTCATAATCAGTTTAGGAGGTTGTAAACAATTGTAACCAAAGATCAAATGTAACTACCTCTCTCATAATAAATACACCCTGCTTGAATCATTCGATGCAATGCAGTTTGTCTTCTTTGTATTCTTTCTTCTCTTTGCATATGCTAACATTGGTATCAGAGCATCCAAGGTTGCAGTTAGAGGAAGCTTCCAAGAGGCATGAACTAGAAATTCGAGGAAGCTCTAACATGACACGAATTTGGTAAAACGTGAAGGTATTTGGAGAAAAATGCCAGACGCTAGGGTAGAGAAGGAAGAAATTCCTCCATTCGCGCAACAGAGACATTTAGACAACCATTTGAGGCCCTGAAGACGTGGTATGAGGGCATAAAGTCATGAAAGCAAAACGTGAGGCGAGATCTGAATTGTTTTTGCACAAATCGTGACCCAGTTCGTGGCAGTGAGTGCCTGAAATCGTGGGTAGAAAGGAGAAAACGTGCTACTACCGTCATTGGTTATCCATCATGAAATCAGTGTGAAGGAAAGGGCACGAGTCGAGGGCAAAAACACATGGAAATCCTGGTTCGTGTTGTGTGAGGGCAGAAAAACGTGACAATTCACCATATGTTGAGTTGCAAGGGAAAAACCACATTTGTGTGGGCAGAACAAAAGAAATCAATACAGTCGTGTGAAGAACAAGGGAAAACGTGAGGAGTTGAACACTCTCGACGGGTTTAAAGGAAGATTAATATTATTTGGGCAAAATAATATTTTTAGCCACAAAGGTATTCATACTATTTGTTGGAGTAATTAATTTTAATATTATTTGTTGGAAAAAGTAATATTGTTTTATTAAGTGTGGGAAAATTTTTATTTTATTATTTCCGTTACTTTGGAATAATAAAATGGCAAATATTTCACACTTGACTTTACTGGAGACACAAAAATTAACGGGCACTAATTTTAATGTATGGAGTCATAAAATTTTAATGCTTGCGGAGTTTTGTGATTGTGATAGTGATAAAGCAATCACGGGTAGTGAAAGTCGACCAACGACGAACTTCGCGAATTATGACAAATGTCATAAGGAAGCGGTATTGCTCCTCAAGTTATCGGTGTCGAATGATATGATAATCGGAAGTTTGAAATGCTACTATGGCAAGCATGTTGTGGGCTAATCCCGAGGGATAAATATCGACACTAGAAAAAGTCGAGTTTTATACTTGAAGAATATGCTCTTTTGTGTAAAGTTGCAAGGTGGATCATTGTCTGAGCACCTCCTTCGGATGAAAGACCTCCAAGACCAATTATCTTCCATCAACAAAAAGGTGGACGACGATGATATGGTGGCTCTGGTTTTGAACAACTTACCTTCTTCATATGAGTCATTTGTGGAGGCACTCCATTTAATGGCTAAAAGTCAAACACTCACGTTTGACAAGGTGAGTTCCTACTTGTTGCAAAAGGAGCGGAGACAAATTCAGGCAGAATCTAATTGTGACCAATCAGAGAGTGCTCTTGTCACTTAGTCAAAAGGAAAGTGGAAACGTCATTCGGTGAGTCATCCACTCGGTATTAGGTCACATGCTATTACTGTCACAAGGTTGGGCACTTTAAGTAGTATTGTCGGAAGTGGAAGTATGATCTTTCGCAACAAAACAAGAAGCCATGTGATGAGGAACATGTGGCAACAGTTGCGGAAGAACAGGATTTGGATGATGGGCATGCTCTTTATCGTCTTACAACATCATGCTTGCGCATGTGGTACTAGTCATTTGGATCATTGACTCGGTGTGTCAAAGACACTTTTCATGTCGCAAGGACTGGTATGTTTCATTTGTTGTACATATATATTTTGAATCGGTAGTACTAGCTGATGGAGAATCACTTGTACTAGAAGGGCTAGGAGATATATGCATTGTAATGAATAATGCTCATAAACCGCTGTTGTACAAAATGTTAGATATGTACCTTCTTTACAAAAGAATCTTCTATCTATTCATCAATTAACTGAAAATCCCAATATTTCTATGGATTTCTGTGGGAAGAAGTGTGTTGTCTCTAATGTGAAAAAGAGACGGATAATTTCCCGTGGTATTGGGGAAGGTGGTCAGTATTGACTTGTTGATCCTGCTACGATCAACATGAATGCACGTGTGGAGGACAACTCCACCATACAGGATTTGCAGGAGGTTGCGGTGCCTTGGGAGGAAGCAATTCCTCACGCATTTTGTTGACTTGGATACATTAACCTACATGCACCTATTGTGAAGGGAGTATCCACTATATTAGGTGTACAAGAGGAAGACATGCCTTGGGAGGATGGATTTCCTCATTCTGAAGAACAATTTGTTGTGGATGGAGACTCCACTATTCCAGATGCACTGACGATGCATGGTGAGATGGCATGCCCAGCCACTCACTCAGAGGTACTTGCTTGAAGGACAGTAGAGCATGAACAATTTGCTTATTGTGTTGTGAAAGATCTTTCCCAATAGAGGGGGATAGATGAGCAAATAGATGAGTAGTTGGTTCTCACTCCTAATATCGCAGAGATGGTTATTTCTCCCACTTTGTTGAGACAGAGACCACTTGTTGAGACGGAGATTGTTATTTCTCCTACTATTGCGAAGTTGGTTCTAACTCCTATTACACAGATGGCCACTTTTCTGAAAAGGTTGGATGAGCACTACATGGTGTTGCAAGGACATGATCGAGGTGGCTTCGATTGCAGGATAACCGAGTCTCTGATAGACTCCAATAGGCTACACAAGCTCCGGGAATAATTTTTTCAATCCACTTCTCTCGAGGTTCTAATTTCAGCACTCTGGAGAGATGGGGCCGACACTCTCAACCATTGATGATTCATCACCGGTCAATGAATCACGTAACACGTAACTAGTGGACCACTTGCCATATCCTTTGTTCATGCGACCAGATTTTTGTTTTGCGGCTCTTCTACATTTGACAAACCGCAACACAATCATGGACTGCTGACTTTGAAGTACAACCTATGGCACAATCTGTAGATCTAATGACTAAACATATGGGTTTTAGGACATTTGTAAAATTTTGGGACAAACCTAGTATTGTTTCCGATTTAGTCATTAAGAGGGGGTGTTGAATATATAATGAACCATACGGTTCATAACCAGTTTAGGAGGTTGTAAACAGTTGTAACTAAAGATCAAATGTAACTGCCTCTCTCATAATAAATATACCACTGCCTAAATCATTCGATGCGGTGCGGTTTGCCTTCTTTGTATTCTTTCTTCTCTTTGCATATGCTAACATAACCTACAATATACATTTTCATGTTGTACATTCAAGACATACAAAACATTCTTAAAAGCAAGAATCTGCTTTTCAATAGTCCTACTACCATCCAATTTGGGAAGAAACTTGAGAGCATCCGTAAGGAATTCGTGTTGAATACTTAAATTAATCATTGCAGTTTCTCCCCGCCAAAACATTTTTTAGTTTTGTGATTTCGTACTTTTATCATTTTCAACATTTGGACAAAGGTTTAAGCCCTAGCTTCCTGTTGATGTGTGTTGAAGCACACAAAATGGGAAGAATGAGTAGAAGAGGAGGGTAGTAAACCGGATGAAGCCCAAGAAATTAAGTCCAAAAGCAAATTCAAAATAAACCAGAGGGTGCCCTCTTTCTAGTTTTCCAAATGAAGCCCAATAAACAGAATCTAAATAAAACTATACTTACAACAGACCGAGGGATTGGGGTGGCCTTGCTAGCACCAACTTCCCGTTGATGCGAGTTTATTATATAGGCTCCAACAAGAGACAGAAATTAATCTTACTCATTTTAGAACCCTTGTTGGAAATAGGATTCAAGGTACAAAATGCTTGGGATGTATAACTCAATGGAAAAATTGTGGCCTTTGTTAACCCATGGAGGAACCTGCGAACTTTGGCAAATTCACCAATCTGGATATGAATTTATCTCAATCTATTGGTATGCACAATAATTCTAGCCTAATTAAGTGATTTTGAGATTTCATAAAAACACAAAAAAGGGAAGGGTAAGGCAAAAAAGAAACTAGACTCTTTTGATTTATATATATAAACACATGCACCCTAATAGGAGTACAAGAAATAGATTTATCTCAATTCTATATAAACCCTAGGCAATCACCAAAGGAAATTAACACCGAGAACCACAATTTTGCATAATCCAAGCAATAGCTGCAGTTCATTCACTAAGCTTATAACAAATGTTAGTCAACATAATAAATTGTTCAAGTTAACTAGATTCCACATGAAAACAAAATAATTATCCATGTGCTAGTGTCTCTAAACTATTTAATTATCTAAGATTTCAAAGCACATCTAAGGAAATAAGTGCAAGAAACATCAACTCATGAAAGTGAGACTAGTTAGGCTCAATCTCTTACCCTGCAAATTCTACTTAAATCAAAAGTGCAAACTCTTACTTAGTAACTAAAAGAGATTTGTTGTCTATGCATCAAGACATGAATCAACAATTGAAAACAGCTAATAACCATGTGAAGCTCGAAAATTACTTCTCGTATTGAATTCATCTGCGTCAAGATGTCCTTTTCGCAATAAAATTGGAATGTAACAACATAAAACGGGCTCACCAAAATGTAATATTAAAATTGGATTTTCTAGTTAATATTTTAAATTCAAATGTTGATTATAATTTAGAATAGTAAATACATTAAATATAAGTACACAACCCTAAATCATGCCATGGGATGATATTCAACCAACACAATTTTCGAAAGTAGAATATGTAGAGTATAGAGTTTAGAAAGTTTGCACCTTTCTGCGAGGTTTGAAGAAGTGATAGTGATTTACCTTTTTGAGGGTAAATGAGCTATGTAGAGTGTCAAATATATATCTCAGAAATTTTGGAGACCATGAAATGAGATATGGACAAGATCACCCGCCAATTTCATTCTAGGGCAGCCAATTTTGTCCTTGATATAGTTATTTGCATTTGAATTTTGGCACATGGTGTGCTATGTCTATGTATTCAGGAATGTCTCGTATTTAGGATATGAGATTGGATTTGTGTGATCGCACTTCCACTGCAAAATGACTTCTTGTGTTAGTGACCTAAAAGGGGTTAGTCAATGGTTGATTCGAGCAACCTCGTAACCCCCTGTGATGAGTGTTCCCTACTTAACACCGCTCTAAAGAGGCCTCAAACCCATTTAGTTCTCCTAGCGGATGTGTGCGAATGTGCATAAACAATGTAAATGGCAAGCCCTACTAAGACCATCAACACCTAACAATGGTGAACTTTGGCTTCAATTTTGATGCATGAGAGTGATCTAAGGCAACAAATGATAATGTATTTAGACTTGGAACTTGCTGTAGTGTGCTATAAGGAATTGATGCTTCAATGATTAGGGCCCAAATGTCCTCCTTAGAATGTGCTTGAATATGAGAACCCTAGATGCCCCTAATAGGTTAGGGTGCATGTGTTTATATATACGACTTGTGTGAATGATTTCCCGTTCAACTAACCCCAAAACAACCAAGGTATCTTGTGCTTTTGAAAATGTGACCATTGCAAGTACAAATCGTTGGACGATATTGCCCTATGGTAGCGATCATGTCTAGGCTTAGGATGGAACTTGATCGAGGCATGAGGTGAATAGGTGAGAGTCCAAAGATGCGTTTTGTATATTTTACATTTGTTCTAGAGGTGCTAAGTTGAAGAGCAAGTCATTATCTAGCGGACACAAAGTGTGGGGAGCAAGCGGGATGCCTTTTGATTAAGTCAATTAATGTGTAAATGGGAAGATGTTGAGATGAATGCCAAATGATTATTGCCAATGGTTTAGGAGTGAATTTATAGTATTACAATTGCTCCCATTTCAATCGAGTAATGAAATTGTTGGATAAAAATAAAAGGACAAATACATGCAAACCTCTTAGTGGTATGTTGTACACAAGACTGAGAAGGTGTGCCCTCCACGCCATACATGTTAAAGCACCAAATCACATGACAAAGTGTGCATTATCATGACAAAGTGTGCATTATTGTTTATTAGAGATGCATATAAAAATTGGTAAATGAAAAACTAAAATTTAAAAGCATAAAACATTTACATGTGATTATCCCTTGCCATCATATAGGGTGTGCATGAGTACTGTATATGAGAACTTTAACATTTGAGCCCTATAGTAGTCATGTAGAGAATTTAGGCCTGCTAGTTGCCATCAATAGCACTTGAGCATGCTAGAATCCATCTATAGCACTTGAGCCTACTAGAAGCTATCTATAGCATTTAGGCCTGCAAGTTGCCAATTGTATAATATCTTGATATGCGTGTAATGATGCAATATGTGTCAATCCTGCAATGTGTTTTGAATTGTTGCGTGAATATCATCATATCGTGTAAGTCAAAGCACTGTGGTTTTGATCTGTGTGAATATTGTAAAAGCCCGCAATATCCCCCATTTGAGATGGGGGATGGTGCAAACTGCAAAGGATAACTTAGCTCAAAAGAGAAAGTGTTAGCTGTAAAGAACATATAACCATAGCATCAAGGATGTGGACCATATATAACATGTAAACTGAACTTGGTGATATATAAGCGACGTGCATTAGATATGATTATTTCCAAACAAGTAATGGGTGCCATCTCATCATTAGGAATATCATTAGTATATTGCGTAATCTAGAGAAATCCATAGCTAGGAGCATAAGTGTGATCGGTGAAGTAATATGATAGTAGCACATGACTTGACGAATAATGAATCTATTGGGACCTATGACATGACATGACACACAATGACATGATAGGCCTGCCATAAAACATAGGTGAGTGATGAGACATGACGACTTGACTAGTGTTAGTAGTCGTTAGTTGTGTGTGCAAAACAAGTATGTGTAAAGCAATGTGTCATGAGCATGATATAGATTGAAATATTTGTGAAGCAATGTGATAGAGCAGACATGAGCTTGTAGCATACAAAAGCATATATGTGAACATGATCAAAGAGCATACATGATTGTAGAAGCAAACATGAGCATGAACAATACATGAGAATAGAAACAAACATGAGTAGGAGAATACAAGAGAATAGAAGCAAATGTGAGCATGGAGCATACGGGAGCATAGAAACAAACATGAGCATTGAGCATATAGGAGCATAGAAGCTTACATGATAATAGAAAGGAACATGATCATTGAGCATATAAGAGCATAGAAGCACATGAACGTAGAAACATACATAAGCCTAGAAGCAAACATGAGCCTTGAAGCACTTGTGAGCATAGAAGGGAAAGTGATCGTCATGCATATAAGAGCATAGAAGCAAACATGAGAATAAAAACATACAAAAGCCCCAAAGCAAACATGAGCCTAGAAGCAAACGTAAGCATAAAAGCGAACATGATCATAGAGCATACAAGAACTTAGAAGCAAAAGTGAGCATAGAAACATATAGTATTAGAAACAAACATGAGCATAGAGCATATATGAGCATAGAAGCACACATGATCATAGAAAATACAAGAAGCACATAAGCACATGAACGCAAAAAACATACAAATTCCTAGAAACAAGAATGAGCCTAGAAGCAAACATGAGCATAGAAGCACCACGGGACATAGAAGGGAACATGATCATATAACATATAAGAGCCTAGAAGCAAACATATGTGTAAAAACATATAGAATCCTAGAAGCAAACATGAGCCTAGATGAAAACATAGGCATAGAAGCTGACATGATCATAAAGCATACACGAGCCTAGAAGCAAACATCAACATAGAAACATATAGAAGCATTGAAGCAAACACGAACCTAGAAGGAAACATGAGCATAGAGCATACATGAGCATAGAAATGAACGTGAACATAAAAGCGAGATAGGATTATATAAACAAACATAAGCATAGAGCATACAAGAGCCTATAAGCAAACATGAGCCTAGAACATGAGATTTGAAGATGCCGTAATGATATGAAATTGGGTAAGTGAGATTTGTAAAGTGTCACAAAGATATCTATAAATTCTAGGGATTTGAAAATGAGAGGATCCCCCATGTCGAATAGGATTTTTGGACAATTTAGTCTTAGGGAAGCCGATTATGCCCTTTGCTATTGTTGTTTGCAACTGAATTGTGGATCCTTGTGCGCCTTGTCTCTGGATTTGGGATCTGTACTGGATTTGTGTGATCACACTTCTCTACCTGCAAATGGCTTCTCTTTATGTTGAAACCCTTGCTTTGTGACCTAAAAAGGTGCAAGTTTGTTGTTGATTCGAGCTGCCTCAACACCTGTATGAGGAGTCTTTGCGTACATAACACCGCCCCAAAGAGGCCTTAGACCCATGTAGTTCTCACTTCGATGTGGGTGTGTGAATGTGTATAAACAATGTAAATGGAAGACTCTAATAATACCTCCAACATTTGGCAATGAACTTTGGCTTCAATTGTGGTGCATGAGAGTGATCTAGGGCAAAAATGATCATGTATTCAAACTTCTAGATTACCTTAGTGTGCTCTAAGAAATTAATGCTTCATGATTAAGGCCCAAAAGTCCTTAGAGTGTGTTTGAATATGAGAACCCTTGATGCCCCTAATAGGTTAAGGTGGATGTGTTTATATAGGTGACTTGTGTGAATAATTTCTGCTCAACCGATTCTTAAGCCGACTAAGGTAACTTGTGCATTTGAAAATGTGACCATTGCAAAACAATGGACAGGATCACTAGCCTTATACGTAATCATCGGTCAATCCTATCCTCAAATGGCAGTCCTATCCAGGCTTAGGATGGAACGTGATCACAAACATGAGGGGAATAGGTGGGAGTTTGAAAATGTGTTGTGTAAGGAACATTAGTTCCAAATGCGTCAGTCTGAAGAACAAGTCATAACCTTGTCGACTTAGAGTGTGGGAATTGAGTAGGATGCCTTTGGATTCAGTCAATAAATGTGTAAATTGGATGACACTGAGATAAATGCCAAACGATTATTGCCAAGTGCCTTAGGACCAAATTTTGGGTACTACAATTGCTCCGATTTTAGTCTAGTACTGAAATTGTTGGATTAACTTAAAAAGGATAAGTAAATGCAAACCTCTTAGTGGGTATGGTGTATACAAGATGGAGAAAGTGTGCCCTCCACGCCATACACGTGAAACCTGAAATTCACATTTCAATGCATGCATTGATGTTTGACAAAGCTGCATATAAAAATTAGTAAATGAAAAATTAAAATTTAAAAGCATGAAACGTCTACACTTGATTGCTCGGGTGCCATTATGACAGGATGTGCATGAGTATTCTATATGAGAACTTTAGCATTTGAGCTGGCATTAGCCATCTAGAGCATTTAGGCCTTAGCAGCCATTTATAGCACTTGAGTTTGCTAGAAACCATTTATAGCAGCTTGAGTCTCATAGAAACCATCTATAACACTTGATGCGCTTGAAGCTATATGTAGCATTTGGGCTTGCTAATTGCTAATTGTATCGGGATCTTGATTTATCCGTAATGATGTGATATGTGTCAAGCTTTCGTACTAATTTCCAAATTGCTTATTTAAATGTCATCACTCGGTGTAACCTAAAGCAATGTGGTTGTGATATGTGCGAACCATTAGAAAAGGCTACATTATGCCCTTCTTTTGAGATGAGGGATGTTGCAAAGTATAACTTAGCCCAAAAGAGTAATTGTTAGCTATAAATAACATATAAACCATAACATCAAGGATGTGAACCATAAATAACACGTAAACTAAACATGGTGATATGTAAGCAACATGTATTAGATAGATCATTTTAGAAAAAGCAATAAGTGTCATTTCATTGTTAGGCATATCATAAGTGTATCTAATAATCCAAAGAAATTCTTAGCTAAGATTGTAAATGAGCGGTAGACTAGTATGACAAGACACACGATTCGATGCCTAATGGATCCATTAGAGCTATGCACGACATGACACAACATGACACGTTAGGTCTGCCATAAAACCAAGATAGTTGATGAGACATGACGACTTGACCAATGTTAGTAGTTAGCGTAGTAAATCGCATTTGCCGAGTTTCAAGCCCGAAATTTGAATTTTGGCAAATCTCAAAGCATAGGAAAAAAATCGCTAGAAATCGCAAATTTATTTGGATGACAAATTTCATTAAGATTTGTTTATAAAATTCATTGAAATTTTTGTGAAAGTTGTTGAAATTCGTGTTTAGGGTTCGCTGCTGTTAGGGTTTTCATTTTTGTCGATTTTTGGGTATATATTTACCCCTCTTGGTATATATTCGCGAATTTCAAGCTTGAAATTTGAATTTTGGCAAATCTCAAAGCATCGGAAAAAAATCGCTAGAAATCGCAAAATTATTCGGATGACAAATTTCATTAAGATTTGTTTTTAAGATTCATTGAAATTTTCCTTGAAGTCGATGAAATTCGTGTTTAGGGTTCGTTATTGTTAGGGTTTTAATTTTTGTCATTTTTGGGTATATATTCACCCCTATTTTGCCGCGTTTAAGAGTAAACATTATTTGTGACTACACTGCAGTGCATGCATCAATTGGGTAAAGCATGAATTTGAGGTTTGGATCAGCGATTTTGATGCTAGGATCAACAAATAGGGTTGAATTGTGAGAGGAACTTGTGGAACGCCCGTGTAAGAGATTGCCGCTATAGGTCGGAGGACTATTCAAAGGACTAAAACAGTCCATATCATCATTGTTCAACTCATGAAGCCAATCCAAAACAATCGGCGAGACAAAGATGACTCCAAACTTATTAAAACTAAAACTTAAAATCATTTTTATTGTTATTTAATGTTTGTTTGTAACTTTGTAGATTATTAAAAATTAGGCGTTTGTAGATTATTATTTAATGCCTATGTAGGTGTGTATCCCTGAGATATAGGGCTGTAAAAAGCTTCTTAGTGTGAATGATCTGGTCTAATTAGGCTCAATATGTAATATGCCCTTAGTGTAAGCATGCTCCAAATGTAGTGGGTCAGCCGTAGGGTGGGTACTTGACTTAAGAAACTCAGTAGAATGTATGTATGATGCCTATGGATTAAGGTATTTCAGCAACTATCTTATTTGTACTATAGAAATCAAGTGCCCGAGGATATGATGTATGTAGGTGCTAAATCCTAATAACCAAGATTCCCAAGTCTAAGCAATGAGTGAGCAAATCACTTATAGGTTTTGGTTTGGTATTTTTGTAATGTTATGCTATTTTCGTATTTTTGCCATATTGAATTGTTTTTGTATTTTTTCCATAAGAGAATGATAAAGGGAAAACTGCGAATGGAACTTGTACTAGTGGCTCAGGGCGCATGCTATAACCGATAGAAGAGATGAGGTGAGGTCCCGGGTAGTAGTTTTCCCCAACAATCACATCGAACCTCTCGGTCATGGACTATGGGCAAAGATGTCGAATGATCGATAATTGTGCTAAGAGCTTAGGCTATTGGTGGCAAGATAGTTGTAGGATATGTGTGTGCGAGGAGTTATATACAAGTGATTGTGCTAACGAGAGAATGCTAGTGCATATATCGATTAGGTGGAGGTCCTATAATCAGTAGGTGTACCAAAGATGTCGTTTGAGGGAGTAGGACTAGAATCATCCTCAAAATCGAGAAGTAGTTGTGTGAGCTATAATAACTAGAATCGTTAAGACTTAGAATAGTAGTGTCCAAAAGTCATAGGGTATGAGCAATACTAGTAATGGGTACTCCGGTGGTAGTGGTGCCCCATGTGGGTCATGCTCACCTTGTTATCGCATGGTCTGCTTTGCATATCACACACAACTAGGTAACACGGTTTGTGTCCCATGTGGTCATGCTCACCTTGTTGTATGTTTGCTACATATCACACACAACTAGGTAACACAATGCATTGATAGGCATGACACAGAAAATCAGGATACGTTTGAGTGATGTCATGCTACATGAAGTCAACATGCTAGGATCGAGGTCTTACGCTTTGTTGTTGTGGTAAAAGATAGAATGAGTAAGGTGCTCGTCTAAGTCTTGTGGTGTAGATGGTGAGGTAATAATGGTAAGTGACATGCATGGTCAAAGAGGATTCTATATGATGCAATAAGAACCGTTGGTATTCTCGCAACTTCCGATGTATCTTAAGCCCTTGGGTAAAACATTAGGAAATTGCACGTCCCATATTGGTGTTTACGTCTAGTGAGATTGGTTGGCACCACGTTTAGAAATCATGAGAGTAGTGTATGTTTGTGCACTCGTGTATACAAAGATCTATTGGACCACAAATCATGCAATCAAGGATGCCCCCTACTAGAGGTGTAACATGAAGTGAAATGTTTATACTAAAGATGGAATTAGGAAACAAGCTCACGATGTTTATGGAAACTGCTATGTCACTATGTATGGTAACAAGTGGCTTGTGAACACTAGGAATGTCCGACTGCCTATATGGGTTAATATCTTGTGATATGGTGTCACCTTCGGGAATATGTGAAGCCTCAATCTGTCGGTGGCGTATCTTGTGTAGGTGGCATATGGCTATGTTCATGTGATGTATGGATCTTTGTGAGGTTAGGAATAACTATCGATGTATAAAGCGAGATGTCACCGCGGTGTGTTCTAAGGATTCTCATCAAGTGTGGATGCAAGTCCTTTAGTAGAAATATCATCAATGGGGAATGTCTGGTGGGATTAGACTTTGAGGAATGTAGCTATGTATCCTAGGCACATGGTTTGTTGTGCAAAGGCAATGAATTTAATATCAATGTGCTCTTGAATCCTTTGTTGTAGTAAGAAGCATCCCTTGATTGAATGTCCCATACATCCCTATACATCGATGATATTTGCAAAAATAGTGAGTGTTGAATATAGGTTATCATGTGGCTTGAGACATGTCAAATCAACATGGGGGATGGAAAAATGATAAGGTTGTGCTTGAGGAGTGTACTAGGTATCAAAGTAGGAGACTTTGGTAAATAAGTCCATTGTCATTGTGGAGGTGTTTTGGCTGTAACATGTTGAGGAGTAGGTGATGGCGTGGGTGTGGGTGAGGTTGGGGCAGCCAAGGTGAGCTCTACGGCAATGAGTTGGTCCAATATACGTATAGTTGTGCAGCGTATTATTAGGGTCAATAGTGATAATCCTTAATACTTTAGTTCCTAATTTTGCCTTTTGCTCTAAAAATGAAGTATTTCTCACGGTGATGAGGGTAAGTCCACTTAGGTTGGAAAGAAAACCTAAATAAATTTTATGAAACTGAAAATCAGATTTAGAAATATGAAACCTTAGGGGTGAGGAACATAGATGTTGGTTGATGTGATTGTTAAAATAAAGCAAGTTATCCAAAATGGAATATCAAATCTTGGTTTTATTATTAAGATTTATATTCAAATGTGTATTATGATTCAGATTGGTAAATATAGTATATACAAGTACAATGTCCTAAATTATGCCATGAGATAATATTTGATCAACACAACTTCTAATAGTAGAATGTAGAGAGACTTGGGTTGGGGTTTAGAAAGATTTCATTGTTTTGTGAGGTTTGGAGATGTGACAATGATCTCGAAACCTGGTAAATGAGTTTTGTAGAGTGTCACAAAGACATCTCGTAAATGTTGAGGATCTAGAATTGAGATTTGAATAGGATCATTGGGCGATTTTGTCCTAGGGCAACTGATTCTATCCTTGGCTATTGTTGTCTGCAATCGAACTTTGGCACTTGGTGTGCCTCGTGTTTTAGGATCTAGGATCTATGACTAGATTTGCGCAATTGCAATTTTGTACACAAAATGGCTTCTCCTTGTGTTGAACCCTCACTTTGTGACCTAAAAAGAGGTTAGTTCGTGGTTGATTCGAGCTGCCCGAAAGGCCCCGAGATGAGTGCTACTTACATAACAATGCTTCAAGAGGCCTCATAATTGTATGGTTCAAGATGCATTCTTATTGTTTCATTGTAGATCGGAGAGGCACTTGGGTGTGCAACTTAGCCATATCCTATTAATAGAGAAGAGTATCAACTAAGTAATTGACTTAGCCGACTTCAACTAGTAATAGGAAAAACACTTTAAAGTCTTATCTTTAAGAGGACATGCTTTATTGATAGTCTACCCTCCAAATCTAATTTTAGCGTCCTTATCTATATAAGAGAATAAAAGGTTAGTGATAAGCTAGCTGTGGAAGAAAAAACATTGGAGATGTCCATTGTAATACTCTTGTAAGGAGGGCCATCGATTCTCTCTCACATTGGTGCTTTAATATATTTTGTGGTAATCCTACCTTGACATATCTGTATTTATATTGCTTTAATGTTTCACATGAATGCATGTGGGTGTTTGTCTTGAGGTTTTATCAACTGATCTTGGAAACCGCTCTTAGAAATCCTACTAGATCCATGTAGTTCTCCTCTCGGTGGATGTGACATTGTGAGCAAATGTGCATAAACAATGTAAATGGCAAGCCCTAATAAGGCCTTCAACACTTGGCAATGATCTTTGGCTTCAATCTTGGCGCATGAGAGTGATCTAGGGCAGCAAATGATAATTTATTCAGACTTGTAGCTTATTGTGGTGTGCTCTAAGGAATAAATGCTTCAATTATTATGGCCCAAAAGTCCTTAGAGTGTGCTCAACTATAAGATCCGTACATGCCCCTAATAGGTAAGGGTGCATGTGTTTATATAGGTGACCTATGCGAATGGTTTCTTGTTCAACGTATCGTAAGCCGACTAAGGTAACTTGAGCATTTGAAAATGTGACTGTTGCAAGTACAATGGACAGGATTGCTGACCTCAGACAAAAGTGTCAGACAATCCTGTCCTTAGGCAGCAATCTTGTCCAACCTTATGAAGGAATGTGATCAAAGACATGAGGCAAATAGGAGGGAGTTTGAAGACGTTTTCTGTATGTGGAATCTCCCGCAGCAACCACGATTGTGGGCTTCCTCAAACTTCTCTAGAGTCTTCTTCCTTGCTGTCCGTTCTCTATGCCAAGAGTTGCCTTGAACTGTGATCCCTTTGAGAATGAATGGCTCTTATACCAATGATAGAAGGCAGGAAGAGAGAAATAATGAAGAAGGATTGGAAAGCACACATTGTAGATTGTGTCCATAATTTTATTATGCAAGAGTTAGTTACAAAATGGTTGCAGAGGTTACAACTGTTCATTAGTTAACACATGTGACAGAACCAATTGCGACTTAATAATAAAATATAAGCCTTATATTCTTATATTAGAGAGATTGCAAATTTTTGCTAACACAATTTGCTTTCAATTTTTTTGATGCCAGCACACCTCTTGTTTGTATCAGCACGGAGCATTCAGGTGATCATTGTTTTTGTTACATATTTTTTTGTGGCTGCGATCGGGAAAAGTGCTAGTGGCCAAGAGCCAATGTCCCTCATTTTTCTGCCTACTGCTCAGCAAAGAAATCCCAATTTAGAGTGAAGATTTGCCTTGATAAGGCAATGCCTCTGTGGTGTAGAAAATGTGAATCTTTACCGCAAACCTCGTGTAAAAGTAAAACTCTGGACTGCACGGATATGGGTACGGGCACGGATTTGGGTACAGTTTTGGTACCACTAAAATGGCAAATATTTAAAAATCTCGGTGCAGTACGCTTTTGGAGTACGTTATATATATATGCATAAAACTATAAATTTAAAGAAACATTTGCGTACTTATCGAAATTAATACTCATACAATTTAAAATCATTCATAGAACATGAAAACAAATTTCTAATAATTTGAGAATTGAGACTTGAGTTTGTATTGATTCATAATGTTCAAAACATAATAGTTAATAACATAGACTGTATTATAGATTTGATAATTCATTATTAATGCCTTAAGCTTGAGTTAGACGTATCATTGGACATTAAAAAAACATTTAAAGTCATGAAATATTTTAATTCCTTTCTCAAACCAAAGGAGGGCAGAACAGCCTCTTGTCAAGGCAAGGATCTTGTCATTATATTTCTGATTCGACGAAATCGATTTGTAGGCTTGGCACCTAATGTCAAATGAAGAGAAGATAGGCTGCCCAACCACCAAGTGCTTCACTTGTTCCCATGCCTTCCAAATTGACTGAAGAATAAAGGACCCATGAGGAGCAACAAGAAAGCCCCCAAATAGTAAGTCAACCAAATGAAGTCCTTTTCATCTCTCTCGACCCTTCAGAGCCTATTGGCAATATTGAATCTCACATGAACTTTCCAAAGTTCAATTCCAATCAAAGCCCTCATGTTTTATTTATTTTTTTGCACTTAAAAAAAAAAAAAAACTGTGGGTACTCTGTGGGTACTCTTTTTATTTATTTTTTTGCACTTAAAAAAGAAAAAACTGTGGGTACTCTGTGGGTACGTACCCACAGCGTACCCAGGGCGTACCCTGTACCCGTACCCGTACCCAAAATGTACCCAGCCTGGTACGAGGGGGTCTAGGGCATTTCCGTGCAGTCTAGGTAAAACTTAGTTGCATACATTTCTTATATGTTCATGACGTTCCTACTATCAACAATTCAAAGATACAGATTTTCCTTGTTATAGGTCCCTTTTCTATTGAGGGGTTACTTGATTCTCACATTCTTTTTTGTTTGAAAAATATAGTTTTAACTCTGTATTAAAACTCCCATGTATTTGGCGAAAAACCTGCAAATTTTACCCTCCTGGGAAACCGCCCCATTACTCACGAGTTTGAGCCTATTACTCGGCTATTGGCAAAATAATACCTCCCGCAGGAAAAAAACATCATTTTTATCACAGTCACGATTTTCTACTGTTTTTGCTTTGTTAAGGCAATTTTTGTGTTCTCTAAGTTCATTCTAATTTCTTATGTCATTTAACAGTATTTTACATGTTATTTAAGTGTATTTTATGAATTTATAAATATTTAAAGTAGCAATAAGGTTGCCAAGTCCCGAGTCCAAGTCCAAATTGCGGGCTGCCAAGTAATTGCCAAGTACGAGTTTTTGAACTATGGTTTTAACCATCTCATTTTACAGTTGATGACCAGTTTCAAATTCTTTTTCTTGCATTAAATTTTTCTCCTCACTACTCTTTGTTTCTCGTCTCTTTGTTAGGTTGATTTTTGTGATCATAAATGTTTTTCGTAGATATCAGGATGTTAACTCATAATAGTGTTTTATTCAATTTATGAAAGTGGTATAATGTTATGAACTTACCATTGCTTATGAATATCTGTAAAGCAGCACACTGTACCTGGTGCAGACAGAAAGCCTAGAGACGTGGAAATGATAGATCAAGATGTTTTGAGTGGTTCTGGCCATGCGGTACTTCGAATAGACAGAGAGCCTAAAGATGTGGGAATGACAGATCAAGGCGTATTGAGCGATTCTGGGCAGGAGTCAGCGGATCATCAACATGTTCAGGCACATGAGGTAGACTTGACTATGAACCAATTTGGAAAATGTTTTTTTTTCTTTTTAGGGGCATATGATAGGCAGAGTTCAATCTCTTGTTCCAAGTTCAGGAATAATGCTATAAATTTGTTTTAATCTTTTTATTTTAGGCATATGAGCTTATGGTTCAATGTCTTGGTCCATTTTCAGCAATGACACTATTTTTCTCTTCTTTTAATGTTTTTCTAGGCACGAGGTAAAGTTCATTATCTTGTTCCAATTTCAGTAATAAAGCTATAATGTTTCTACCTTTTGTCTCTGTTATTTTTAGGCACCTGAGGTAGGGTTCCATGTTTAGATCCAATTTCAGCAATAGTGCTATTTTTTGTTTTTGCTTTTTCTTGTATTTTGTTTTTTGGGGACATGGGGTTCAATGTCTTCTACTAAATAAAATCAATATCTCCCAAGATATCCACTCGAATTACTTGAAAATTTAAAGAGAGCTTGATATTATTATAGAGGACATAATAAAACTATTTTTGAATTTTACACAAATTAAAATGCTGCCAGAAAAAGCACAACGTGCCCTAGACAACTGGAAAACTTCTCGAGGTTCATTACTCTCTAAATACAAGAGCAAAAATAAGGGTCTTTGGAAATAACATTGACAGATATAGGAAATAATATTTCCACCTTCAGATCTGAAAATGGCCGACTGGAAAACCCCCAAATAAAGGCTGCAAGTCGCCTCGCTTGGAATGGGGTCGAAAATGATGGAGGCGCCTTCAACGTGCTGCCACGCCCAACCCAAATGGCTGCCGTGAATCTGATCTGGAGCCCCTCTGATTATCTTCCCCAAATGCCCCAAAACCCTCAAATCCTTCCTCTTGAAACCTCTGATAATGTCTCTGCCACACAGCCTTGAAAAGTGGCTCCAAAATGACAGACTAGGGTAGATCTCTCACTACCGAAGAATGCCTGCTAGCTAGGGATGGGTCTCTCACCACCGAAGCTAGGGTCCCTGTGGGATTTGACTCCACAAGTCAGATGCATGCAATGAACAACAGTTGCACACGTGAAGGAGGCTAAAATGTATATGACAAAAGTTCCTTTTCCTTTCTCCCCAGCTCCTTATATACTTCTCCAAGGCAAAAAGAGCCCCAATAGACCCTAGATGCATTTCTTTCCATGGAGGGGCCAATAAAATAAAAGTAACTAAAGTTAATTTTTCCTGTTTAAGTCGCCATGGTCCAAAGTGACCCCCAAATGCCAAACATGAATATTAGTACCATGTGGCCCCTTCTCAATAGCCCCCAACATCCACAGCCCCTTGGGTATGACCACGACTTGGACTCGACTTGACCCTTAGGCCTTTGGCGTAGAAAAGGGGACATTACAGTCCTCCCTTCCCGAGAAATGCTTGACCCCAAGCATTATCTTGTCATGCTTTGCAGAGGCTGAATACCACGCCGTAAGTTTCTCCACCTCACCCTGCAGTCAACTGATGATCGGTGTGATGCGAAGTAACCAAGACACCCCATGTAGTGATCATGCTCTCCATGCCGTGTAGAGAACAATGTTGCTCCTAAAGTAGTATGATGCCCACACCGACTCTCCCTGGTACCCACACCGAAATTTCCAATCTGTCCAATCCCTGCCAATGCAAGGCTATCATCATGTGATCACTCACTGCCTCTCCAATCAACTCCTGGGTATGAAAGTTCACTCTGATCCCGTAGAATCCCTGAATCCACCTGTGAAACAACCTGTATACGCACAAATGGTGCTAACTCTCCCACATGACCTGCACTCGTGTGAGAGCAAGGCTCCTCATAATGTATCTCAATGTGTCCTGTGGAGGAAAAGTCCCAAGACTCCAGTAGACAGTCAATCGAACAATAATATCGGCTCCACATAGTCCACCTCCTGTGATTGAATGTGAACCTATTGAATAACCATGAGTCAATTTCATCTCTCCACTTGACTAACACGTGGGTGAAGTGCTCACCGGGCATAGAAGCAGTAAAATACATAGGAGTGTTATCCAATGTCGATTCAAAAAATGATGAACCCGTAGGCTTTGACTTGTCACAGTGACAAACCGTATATGCTTGTATAAAGTTGGGGATATCCTCCCTCAACCTATGCCATATGAACCTCTCTGACATGAACCTGTAGGTCTCATCGAAGCTCAAATGCCCAGTCACGGAAGGACAATGCACATGTCACAATATCTCCATCCTCAACCATGAATCTGACACAAGGCTCAATCTTCCTTGATAGAAGATCATCTCATCCTCCAATCTGTGTCATCATGTATGTGACCATCCAAAATCTCACAAGTGTGTCGGTTCTTGGAGTACTCAACAAGCAAATGAGGTCTCCAGTCTACTAAAACTTCAGATAACCAACATAATGATAAACTCGGATGATCTGAACCTGTAATCCCAATCTCAGTAATAATCTCATGTGCAACATTGCTTGGCCACACCCACATCCATCATACTCCACATCGATCCACAATAATAAAACTCCTCACCATGCCGATCGTCCTCTCCATCCCCTCAGTTGTAACCACCCTTGGTGCTCCTACAGATACTCCCCTCAAAATCACATTCCTGCCCTCGGACTTAAACTTCAGCTCTATCATCTGAAAAGTTAGTCCGAAACTCACCAAGAGAGTGAAGCCACTTGCACTCCCAACACTATGTTGGTCACTCCCATACCAACAATGTGGAAATCATTGGTAACTGTATAGTTACCCATCGTGATGCTCACTTGGGGAACCCGCCGTGTGCACCTCAAAGACTCTCCATTGGCTACAACCCCGTTGAGGCCCTCAAAATCCTCTGTCTATAATCCTCGCCTCTCAACCAATGAGGCATCAATACAGTTGTGGGTTGCCCCACTATCAATGAGTACCCCAACTCGTTGACCCTGCATAACTCCTCTAATCCTAAATGCCTTGTACATCAGAGTACTAGACAATGTGGCTATAATCTCCCGAGGAAAAGTCTCCTCCTCCTGCCCCGCATCAACACTATCCAACACAACCCCATCTCCATCATCCATCTCTCAGTCTCTAACTCCTCACCTCTGTCACCCTCACTCTCCTCAAGACCTCAATGAATTGGGCCTTCCCTCTACCTCTGTGAATCATGTCCTAGAACCCAAGGTGTGTGGCAATCAAACA
Source organism: Taxus wallichiana var. yunnanensis (assembly GCA_018340775.1). Classification (NCBI taxonomy): domain Eukaryota; kingdom Viridiplantae; phylum Streptophyta; class Pinopsida; order Cupressales; family Taxaceae; genus Taxus; species Taxus wallichiana. The sequence continues at coordinate 446,548,678 of CM031243.1, read as the reverse complement.
TAGTCTCTTTCGCCTCAACTCATCTCTGTCCTCTCGGGAAATGATTGGCTTTTAGCCACCTCCTGCCTCGGTGGAGGCTCCCTCTTGTTGAAGTTCATCTGATCCAGATGGAGGTTCCCTTTGCTAAACGCGAGGTGGAGCCCTCGGCTTTGGAGTGGATAACTCCAAGTCCCGAGCTTTCCTAACAGCCTCGTGCAAAGAAGAAGGTTCAAATGCCTTCACAAACCCAGTGAAAGCATCTGTCAAACCTGCTATGAATAGTGAAATCAACCTCATCTCCGTGACATCAGGTACCATGACTGATAATCTCTAAAATCTGCGATGTACTGATCCAGGGGACCGGTTTGTCTCAAATGAGTCAACTCCCTAAAATACCTGTCAGGGTCCCTCCTATCAAATCTGCTCCCCAGCCTCTGCGCGAACTCTGCATAAGTAGTAATGTGTATGTGTCCCTGTGTAATCAACCCATGATGCCACCAATCATGAGCGTCTCCCTCAAGATGTAAGATTGCAAACTTAATTGCATCTTCCTCACGCATAGGATTCAAGTCGAGTATGTCTTCAACTTCTGAACCCAAGACGGTGCAGTACACTTCTTAGAACCATCAAAGTGTGGAATGGAAATCTGTCCCAATCTCCTCTATAACTCTGGTACCTGTATCTGATGATCTCTCTTGGGTCTACTGCCAATCTTCATTTTGCAATATTCTGGAATGGCATGTTGTTACGAAGGCCCTCACTCAAGGTCTTGGTACCTCTCCCAACAAGACTCCTCATCCAAAATATCTACTGGGCTGTTGTACCTGTGAAACTTCCATCCTTCAAGAAAGAAGGTTCGTGAAGCCCCAAAGGCCTGGCAGAAAAATGGGGAGGCCGCTGCCCTGAATGTCCACTCTCACCTCTTTGACCCTATTGTCCCATATTGCTATTTTCTCCTCTCATTATGACTGCTTGTTATACACAGTCCAACAGGCTGAAGATGATTAAAAAATATTCTCTTACCCTTTTTAGCAATCATAAAACCAACGCTAGTACCTTGAGAGGTACTCTCCCTTCTTGCACCGAGTCTCCAATGAAGAAATCATGCTTGCCAACACTTGTAATCCCAAAAGACACATTTGAATTCCTTCTTTTGCTTATGAAATCAGTCACAAAGTTTTCAAAATCAGAATTGATAGTTTTGGATAATTGCCACATATTACCAGGATCCCATACCTTATAATGCCCATGAACCCTTGTATCATGTAAGGTCTTCCATCTTTGCTTCTCTTGTATCTCCTCATAAAGAAGATCATCACTCTTTGTCTTCATGATGACTTGACTTTGATGTACCAAATTCTTAGCATTCTTATCGACAATAGGCTGAATACCATCATGATAAAACTGCTGTAATGATATAGGATGAAGATGATGAAATAAATCCGTGCTACTACTAACCTCCTTATAAAGAATATCATCAAAAGGTTCACCTTCTATTGCTGATTTAGAAACCTCCAAAACACCATCCCTTGGAGTATCCTCATCAAGCTTGGTCTCCAAAATGACTTGACTTTTCTGCCACAAATCCTTGAGCATTCTGGTCTACAATGGGCTGAAATTCTTCATAAATCAGCTTATCATGAGTTGTTAGTTTGGAAATTGCAACAACGTGCAATTCCACACAAGTGTCCATGTGAGGCTCCTCCTCATGTGCCATCTGCTCCATAGAGTCTTCTTTCGTGGGTGTAGACTTCCTTGCATCAATTTCCCTCATCGTTTCCTTGAACTCTTGTAAGTGTTGTCTTGCTTGAGTCACTATCAACCTAGCAGCTCTAGCTCTGCTATTCCATTCCTCACACTTTTTAAGAGTTTCCATTACATCCTCCTTGCTTGCATATACAAATTTCTTCTCCTGAGCTGGAATAATTTCTCTAACAAGCAAAGTTTCACTAATGCAATTATTTTTCTCAATGGAAATCATACCTTTTTGTCTAGAAGCTTCTTCTTCAAATGAGTTCTTTTGTAATTCAGGTACCGGCATATGATGACCTCGCTTGGGCTTGCTACCAATCTTCATCATGCAATAATCTGGAAATGACATATTATCTCTGAAACCCCTACTCAAAGATTGGTATTTCCTCCAACAAGAATCCTCATCAATCACCTCTATTGGCCGCCCTTTATCACTGTTCTCACCATGTTCCTTATTGTCCCTAGATTTGCTTTGATTCACATTCTGAGTGAGTTGGCTCAAATAAAGGTTAGTGGCTTCCTGTTGTTTCACCATGTTGGTGAACATTTCCTTCATAAAACCCACATTGAGATCTTTCCAAACTACCATATTTAACCCACACAGGCTGGAGGAACAACAACTCTGATACCACTGTAATATCCCTTATGGGATACTACTTAAAAATGCACAAAATATTGAAAATTGCAGCAAAAAAAAATACTTGATTTATGCAGATTTTTACAGTAAGGACAACAAACTAAATAAAATCAATATCTCCCAAAATATCCACTCGAATTACTTGAAAATTTAAAGAGAGCTTGATATTATTATAAAGGACATAATAAAACTGTTTTTGGAATTTTACACAAATTAAAATGCTGCCAAAAAAAGCACAACGTGCCCTAGATAACTGGAAAACTTCCGAGGTTCGTAACTCTCTAAATACAAGAGCAAAAATAAGGGTCTTTGGAAATAACATTGATATATATAGGAAATAATATTTCCACCTTCAGATCTGAAAACGGACTGAAAAACCCCCAAATAAAGGTCAAAGTCACCTCGCTTGGAATGGGGTCGGAAAATGATGGAGGCGCCTTCAACGTGCTACCACGCCTAGCCCAAATGGCTGCCGTGAATCTGATCTGGAGCCCCTCTGATTATCTTCCCCAAATGCCCCCAAAACCCTCAAAATCCTTCCTCTGAAACCTCTGATAATGTCTCTGCCACACAGCCCTGAAAGTGGCTCCAAAATGACAGACTAGGGTAGATCTCTCACTACTGAAGAATGCCCTGCTAGCTAGGGACGGGTCTCTCACCACCGAAGCTAGGGTCCCTGTGGGATTTGACTCCACAAGTAGATGATGCAAAACAACAGCAATGCACGTGAAGGAGGCTAAAATGTATGCGACAAAAAGTTCCTTTTCCTTTCTCCCCCAGCTCCTTATATACTTCTCCAAGGCAAAAGAGCCCCAATAGACCCTAGACACATTTCTTTCCATGGAGGGGCCAATAAAATAAATAATATCTGTCAGATAGGGAAAACCTCACCTGACCCCATTGACACATAATTTGTTGTGCTATAATCTTGGAGTACTAGTGTAAGATCGAGGGTTTCGCTTTCCTCCATTCTCAGCAAGAGCCTAGGATGAATTCACTAAGACAACTCCAAAACAATCAATGTTTACATCATGAGTTAATAATAATTTCTTTCAATTTTTGGCCTTTGGGCTTGGGACCCATATCCACATGTATGAAATTTTGTTTTCCATTCTCAAATGTTGTGTCCATCGTGAGTCCTTGGGTGTGTGTGTATAAACAAGGAAAGATGGTACCTTGCTTGAGTCTCTGGTTTGGCCATTTGGTTAAGGATCCTTTTCCGCAAGTTTCTGTAATTCTGTAAAGTGCGTTAATAAGTGATTATAAGGTTAGAGAGGGAGTGGAGGAGATGCAATAACTGGAACACAAAGCTCCTGTTTGAGAATTGAGATGTGCTTTATAGGAAAATATTAAGAGGTTGTATTCTTAGATTATCTCCCTTTTGGAGTCGATAATTTTACTACCTGCCTTGGGAATATTTACTTACTTCCCACCAAAACGGAAGAGGATTACTTATACTTGCTGCACTGTCACCCAGTTTTCCTTAGTTTTCTTGCAGGAGAATAATTATACTACTGTAATATCTTCAGTTTGCATGTAGGAGACTGAGCACGCAATAAGATAATTTAAATTATACTGCTGTAATAGCTGTAGTTTGCATGTAGGAGACCTAACACGCAGTAGAATAATTATACTCCTGCCAGAGGTTTAGTTTGCATGTAGGAGACTGATTATACTGCTCAAATAGCATTAGTTGTAGGAGAATAATGCTTTGGGTTCCTGAACTCTCCTACATCTCAGTTTGCATGTTAGGTAAGAGGATAGGTGTGCATTTGTAAATTGGGTAAAAGAGTACTTCAATTTCTAAACATCTAGGATTAGTGGTGCCTTAATTTAATCAAAAGATACCAGAATACTCGACCTCTATCTTTAGTATCCAGTATCTTTATCCTTTTTTTTTTTTTTTGAAACGAAAGCGTGGCATAATGCAGATGAAAAGCACACTTAACAGTGACTTTTCTGGCAGCCACAAGAGTCTACAAGAATTAACTAAATTGCTCATGCTGCCTTGTCGAGACTCAAACTTCAAACACTTTCGGCCTCAATGAATATAAAGAAATCAAATAGGCAGACAGCACTTGCACTTGAAGGACCTACACACTCAATACGAAGGGCATTTGACCATTGCAGCTTCCAGTGAATTGCAGCATGAAGTTAGGTTTCAAAAATTCAAAGCAAGTAACATTTTGATCTTCATTTTTCTGTCTTCTCCACTTCATTGGATGTTTTATAATCTTGTAAAAATCCAACCAAGAGTGTTAGTGTAAGACAGGGTTTTATAATCTATCTGTCCAGCAAGAGCTAAGGTCAACCTATCATAAAGATCCCTTGATTTGAGAATAATGCAACTTTACCTCTTTGACAGACAGTAGTTAATCTTTTATGGTTAAAAATCTATTGGTAAGAGGATGGGTGTACATTTCTCAAAGCAAAATTTTTATCTTCATTTTTCTGTCTACTCCACTTCATTGGGTGTTTTATAATTTTGTAAATATCCAATGAAGAATGTTAGTGTAAGACAGAGGGTTTTATGATCTATCTGTCCAGCAAGAGCTGAGGTCAACCTATCATAACAATCATTCGATTCCAGGATAACACAACTATACCTCTAAGACAGAGTAGTTAAATTTTCTTTGGTTAAAAATCTGTTGGTAAGTGGATGGGTATACATTTCTAATTTAGGTAATATTTAAGGGGTACTGTGGATTTATAAGGTGTCACTTGGCTGAACTATTTTGAAGAAGGCTTGGGAAAATGCCTGAACTCTTGGTATGCTTAAGGGAGGGTTTTGAGTTCTGGAGTTACTGGTTGCCTTAAGTTTATAGCCAGATTCCAGAATACCTGACCTTTGTTTTTAATGCTCAGCATCTTTGTTCTAGATCTGTTCAATACTCGAGGTTGACAAAACTCAATCTAAAGACATCTTAATGCCTCACCAAGTGGCTTCATGTTAACCTATTGTAGAATGTTTTGTAGGTTATCTTGTTAGTTGTGCTATAATAATAATTGATCATTTGTCAACCAGACAATTTTTAAAGAAAACAATGAAGAAGTTGAGAATCCCTGGACCTTTTCTAATCTAGAGAACCATCATCCAGTCAAGAAAATCTAGGATAGACATCCCTTTTTTTTGAGAAAATAAGAATGGTATGGAGTCAGGAGTATATGATAACCACAGTTGCTACCATTATTTTTCAGGGGTTTGAAAGGAAAACTAAATTGTTCATGCCGCTTTATCAAATCTCGAGCTATAAACACTCATGTCCAACGTATTTACAAAGATTATGAAATCAAGATGCAGTGGTTGGTCTTTGAAAAACCCACTTGCTCAATATCAAGGGTATTTCACCTCCCTCTCCCAGGCATTTGCAGCATTAAGCTAGGATTGGAAGCAAGTGGTATTTGATCTTGATTTTTCTGTCTACTCCACTTGTTAGTGCTTCTGCAAGTCTAATTTTCATTGGCAGTGACTTTCAGGTCTAAACTGGAAACCTGCAGTTGGGTTTCTATTAGATCAGAATTTCTGCTGATGGATCTCTTATTTCTTCTGAAGTCCAGCTAGACTAGTACCTAGGAGGAGATACAAATGTGGGTAATCTACTACAAGCACTGTGGCAAGTGGTAGAAGTAATATCCACATTATACACATTCAGCAAAAACAATCTAGCCTTCTTTGGTGCCATGGTTTTGTGAGCTTCACGTAAAAATTGCAAGTGAGATTTTGAGGACACTTGGGTAGCCACGTTGGGCATGTGAGTAGTAGTAAATTTCCAGTACACTAAATCTTAACCACACACAGAATAATATTATGTCGAATGGACTAGTAATATTGAATACCAAACCTTTCTTGAAAACCCTATGTTCAGTGGACTGTTCATATTGAATACCAAATTTTTCTTGAAATTATTACTATTTCCAAGAAATTTTGCTCTTACTATTACAAGAATCTACAGTAAGTTATATGACCAGTATACTTCTTCAGTCTGATGATGCTCCTTTCTAGTTGAGCACCCCCAGGAGCTGGGAGCTTGCCCACATAACCTTTTTTACCTCGCTTACGAGTTAAAAGTCAAAGTGACTTGGAGGATTACTCTCATATTGATACCAACTTTGTCTTCTTATCAACTGGAGTGTATAGAAGGCTATATTGTATTTTGAATGAGATCATTCAATTGTTCGTTTTCCAAAACGGTCCGACACCCATGTTTCATTAATTGGATCATTGTACAAGGTCAATCTATTCACACTTTGTGCCTTTATTTCCAATCTTTTTGTTGTTGTTTGAATTGTCTTTTTGTTTTTGTTTTTTTTTGCTCAGACTAACATTCTTCCACAGCGTTTTCTATCCTCTTCGTCACAAGCTACAACTTCCTCTACTTGTAAACAATCTATACTTCACCCCATGTGGGATGGACACAAACGCAGGTATGATATGGATACGTAATTCTCTATGAATACAGAAATTCTTAGGAAAACCTTGGGTACGATACGGCTGGGTATGGCACTTCTAGCAATACATAACATAACATGGTAATTTTAAAATAGATATTTCTAAACCCAAAACTCTCCGAGTATGAGTACAAAGATAAGTGGTATGCATGAGACAAATGTTGAATGCTTATACCAATAGGCATTGGTTAGACAGTTGGGAACTGCCTCTAACTGAAAACTGTTTGTAACCATGTTTGTAATGACCTCTTCATAATAAAATCTGTCACGTCCATTCTGGGAGTGTGCAGATTTGTCTTCTTATCTCTGTCTTAGTTTTTCTTCTGCTAACATTGGTATCCAAGCCTGAGGAAACCCTTGAAGGGTATGGGAGAGTGAAAAAGAGTTTGAGGGGCACAGACTAAAGTCTGAAACTGAAGTTTGAAGTCGTTTTTGTTTTTCACTCGCTGTAGAAAACTTACAGTTCCTGAATTGTGAAGACAAAGATTACAGTCGCGGGCTTTATTTTTTGAAGCCATACTTCTAAATAACAGTCGTATACAATAACAAGAGTCGCGAGGGCAAGGAGAGATTTTCCCCACAGTCATATACAATAACAAGGGCAAGTCGCAGTTTTTGCAGACCAAAATTTGACGGAAGTACAGTCACAAACACAAAGAAACCCCAGTCGCGATTTTCAAGTTGTGAATACAGTCATGAATCCAGTCATGATTATACAATCGTGATATCCTGCCTGCAACCTAGGGCATGAATTCCAAGTCATGGGTTTACTCCAGTCATGGCTGAAGGGCATCAATTATCCCAATCGAGGCCAGGATAAGACTCTTGGTATTGTTTATTATTTCCGATTTTTCTATTTTTTTGGAATAATAAATGGCAAATATATTGAACTTGATTTTGCCTTGGACTCGCAAAAGTTAATGGGCACAAATTTCAATGTATGGAGCCACAAAATTCTAACACTTGCAGAATTTTGTGATTGTGATAAGATAATCATGGGTAGTGAAGGCAGACCTGCTGCGAACTTCGCGGATTATGACAAACGTCATAAGGAGGCTCTCTACTTTTACAATTGTCGAAGACCCGATGATTTGATACTGTGGTTGGGAATGCCACTGGGGCTAGTGTGTTGTGGATTAGTTTGAGGGATAATATTAGATGTCAAAAAGAGTTGGGTTTTATAGTTGAAGAATATGCTCTTTTCCGTAGTTACAAGGTGGATTGTTTGTCGAGCACCTATTTCGGATGAAAGACCTTTGAGATCTTCCATCAACAAAAAGGTGGACGTCAATGATATGGTGGCTCTGGTTCTAAACAACTTACCTTCGTCATATGAGTCATTTGTGGTGGCACTCCATTTAATGGCTGAAAGTGAAACTCTCATGTTTGATAAGGTGAGTTCCTATATGTTGCAAAAGGAGTGGAGACAAATTCAGGCATAATCCGGTTGTGAGCAATCAGAGAGTGCTCTTGTCACACATTCAAAAGGAAAGTGGAGACGTCATTTTGGTGAGTCCTCCACTCGATATCAGGTCACATGCTATTACTGTCACAAGGTTGGGCACCTTAAGAAGGATTGTTGGAAGCGGAAGTACGATCTTTCGCAATAGAACAAAAAGTCATATGATGAGGAACAGTGGAAGCAATTGTAGAAGAATGAGATTCGGATGACGGGCTTGCTTTTTATTGTCTTACATCATGCTCGCATGACAGTGGTACTAGTTGTTGGATCATTGACTCGCACATCCACACACTTTTCATGTCGTAGGGATTGGTATGTTTCATTTATTGCAAATATATGTTTTGAATTAGTAGTACTAGCTGATGGAGAATCACTTGCAGTAGAAGGGATAGGAGATATATGCATTATATTGAGTAATGCTTATGCATTGTTAGTACGGAATGTTAGATATGTACCTTCTTTACAAAAGAATCTTCTATCTATTTTTGCAAATTTTTGTGGGAAGAAGCTGTGTTCTCTTTGGTGTGAAACAGATTGCCCTTGGTATTGGGCAAGGTGGCCAATATCGGCTTGTTGATCCAACTACAATCAACATGAATGCACATGTGAAGGACAACTCCACCATACAGATGTGCAGGAGGTTGAAATGCCTTGGGAAGAAGCCATTCCCCATAGATTTGTTGACTTGGATATAGTCAACCTACATGCACTTATTGTGGAGGGAACATCCACTATACCAGATGTATTGGAGGCAGACATGCCTTGTGAGGATGGATTTCCTCATTTTGAAGAACAGTTTGTTGTGGATGGAGACTCCACTATCCCAGATGCACATAAGGTGCATGGTGAGATGACATACCGAGCCACTCACTGAGAGGTACTTGAAGGACAATAGAGCATGAAAAATTTGCTCATTATATTGTGAAAGTTAAAGACCTTTCCAAACAGAGGGGGATACATGAGCAAATAGATAAGACAAAGGAGTTGGTTCTCACTCCTACTATTGTGGAGATGGTCCTTTCTCCCACTCTTGAGACGAAGATGCTTGTTTCTCCTACTATTGCGGAGTTGGTTCTAACTCCCACTGCACAGATGGTCACATTTCGGTTGCTTCTCTCCTTAGCAACTCAATTTGATTGGAAGGCACTTCACCATGCTTTCTTGAAAAGGTTGGATGAGAACTACATGGTGTTGCAAGGGCATGATCAAGGTGACTTAGATTGCAGGCTAACTGAGTCTTTGTATAGACTCCAACAAGCTACACAAGCCTGGAACAGATTTCTCAATCCACCTCTCCGAGTTTCTGATTCCAGCACTCTGGAGATGGGGCTGACACTCTCAGCCATTGATGATTCATCACTGGTCAATGAATCACGTAATGAAGAATCAATGGACCACTTGCCATATCCTCTGTTCACATGACCAGATTCTTGTTTTGCGGTCCTCCATTTGACAACCACAACACAACAATGGACTGCTGATTTCAAGTACCACCTATGGCACAGTCTATAGATCTAATGACTAAACATATGGGCTTTAGGACATTTGTAAAATTTTGGGACAAACTTGGTATTGTTTCCAGTTTAGTCATTAAGAGGGGGTGTTGAATATTTATAATTTTATACTCATAGGCATCGGTTAGACAGTTGGGAACACCCTCTAACTGAAAACTGTTTGTAATCACGTTTGTAACCACCTCTTCATAATAAAATCTCTGTCATGTCCATTCTGGGAGTGTGCTGATTTGTCTTCTTGTTTCTGTCTTAGTTTTCTTCTGCTAACAACAAATGTGTTTTGTCACTCTGTGAAATGGGTGAATCATTAAATGTTTGTTTCGTTTCTGTTTTAGAGATTTTTTCCCCCTTTTTGTAATCCATTTTTTCTGCAATGTGGGTCAGATTTTGTGTCGTTTGTATATGGTATGCCTCTAACTGTACTCAATATGGTGTATACAAGGAGTATTGTATCCATATTCCATACAGAGATACGCATATTTGGGAACAGACCTTTAAAAAGAATAGTGTCATGATATGTTTCTGACCGTACATGAATACCTAGGTGTATACAAGGTGTATAGTAGTATCCTCGATTATACACGGGATATGCATATTTGGTATCACAGTTCTCACCTTTAAAAAGGAGTAGTGTCAACATTTATTTATCTTATTAATCAAAAGTTAGTTTATTGGATAGTTATTCCCGACAAGTTTGTTCGGTGGTTGTTAACTATCTGGTGTATATATCTTGTACATGGTAATATTTGCCATTGTGCCTTTATGGAGTCATTTATGACTATGTATCCCACATTATAATTTTTTTAATTTGCTTCATTTTTGTACCTACATTGGTATCAGAGTGGTTTTAATGGGACCATAACTGCTCCTTATATCATTTTCCCAAGGATGAATTTGAAGAAGAATGCAGATGACGTTGCTTTTCAATTGGCACGATCATGGTTGGCAGAGGAGGTGAGAACATTGAGATGTGGTCAGGCAGAAAATAGAAAGAGGGTTCTGGAGTTTTCAGGAAACCCCTTTGTTTTTTCTTCAATCAACTAGTACAGAGAAAAAGTTTCATAGGTACAATTTCTCACTGAAGTTATTTATTAAAAAATAAAAACACAAGAATTTGCAATGAGAAAGTGTCATAGCGCAAAAACAAATAGACTGTCCTGTTTGTGATGATATAATGAATTCATTTCAGTATTACAATCTGGCAGACAAGACACACATTTCAAAAGTTCTGGACCTTGTACAATAAATACCTGGTTGTGGTTAGTATTGGATATGTCATCTTCCCTTTCTTGTCATTGTTAAAAATTGGCATGAGTCTAAACTTGCAAAATACCCAGGAGTGAAGTGGTCTGATTAATTTTATTCAACTAAAGAAAGATACTTATACAATTTCAAGGTTTGTTGTACTTCCTATTTTCAAGGATACAAACCTTATCATTCTTCTGGCCATCCCTCATTTTATTGTATCTAACTTTTTTATATGGGTGTTGTTACAACCCAAAACCAGTTCTGCTGGTTTAATATATAAACTGTGTAATACTTAATTCCTAACAATGGTTTCCAATCTTATTGGTGTCTCCCTTCATTAAGTCTCCTTTGTCATCACATTATCCAAACATCTTTGAAGGACAATTTAGCCGTTGAAGTTGCAAGGATATCACATATATTTGTACATGGGAATGTACTTGAAAAGGTATGAGAAATCTTAGCAGAAATTGTAGCAAAGAAAAATGGTACAAAATTAATTTTTAACCAGTACAAGAAATGATGAGAAACTAGAATCTGTATTTCTCAGACTCCAAGAAAGAACTGGATCTGTACTGAGAGAAGTTTGGATACGCCTGTACAAAAATACAATAAATTTCATGAGAAAACTAATCTGTACAAAAAGTCTTGTAGAAGAAACTGTATGACAAGATGGTACTAGAAATATTATATTATTATCGGAGAGGTCAGTCTACTTAAGATGAAGACACATTTCCATTAGGAGAATTAATTGATCGGTAACCAAGCTTTTCATCCGATTCTCTTTGTTAATTCAACTAAGTTTGAAATCTGAAATGTGTTGTGCTCTGCAAAAGTTGATTGATGAACAAAATACTTTAGGTAAGTTATGAGGTGCTCCACGTGCCTTTTTCAAAATAAAATAAAAGAAGAATAATATAGTTAGCTCATTGTATGCACACTTTTGAAGGACAGGTGGTTTTGGAAAGCCCAAAAATAAACGTCAAGTTTGGTAGTCAATTTTAATAAACCTGAGGTGGAGTTTAGTCTATTATAGATTGCGTTGACTTTAATATAAACATCAAGTTTGGTAGTCTATTTTAATAAGCCTATAAAGCAATAAATTTTGAGGTGAGGTTTAGTCTACTGAAGATTGCGTGACTTCAGGATGTTCTTGGTACAATCTTTTGACGAGTATTCTATAAAAGTTAAAATGGTCAATTTTTTTCTAAAATGGGTAATATGAGGAGCGAGGAGGAAACAGCTTATTTCCATAAGTGTACCATCCTTTGCAAGGGAACTACAAAGTTGTGCCTAGGGGATTATAAGGAGATTTTTTTGTTCAAATTTGTGTTGGAAATTATTAAAAGAGTATAAATAATGTTCTTGATGAAAGTGACCTTTTCTCTTTTCGTTGAAATAAGGGATAGATTAACTTACTCGTTGTGGGTCAAGGCCAAGCCACAATAGGGTTCCTTTCTGTGATATTTAATTCTCTCTTTTGTGCATTTTATCTTTCCTCTTAGGTAATGGCTGCAGTAAGTGAATATTTTGATCTCCTCCAAACATTACTTAGTACTGCACATGGAGCAAAAATCAAAATCAACACACTTTCTCTTGAAATGCCCTTACATTTGTAAGAGTTTTGAATGAAAAAGTTGCTCTACTTCAAAAAAAGAATCAATAGATGAATGAATGAAATAGAAATTCTTCAGAGTCAAAGTATGCATCAAGATGACGTTGGCAGCTCAGAGTATGTCACCAATTGTTCTCAAGATGTTTTTCACGATAGACATGTTAGCTGTTTTCAGCATGTTAATCCAGATACACCTACCCAGCATGAATTACAAAGATGTGACCATCAGAAGAGTTGATTTTCAACAGAAATAGGAGAGGTATAGGAAATGAGAATGATTTTAATGTTCACATATCCAAGCATTTAAAACTTCTAGAGTCTGTTAGTGGTGGATACGTTCAGGGCATTGCAAATAATGTTTCCCAGGTTGATGAATCTCCTATTGAGAACAGGTGTTAGAATTGTGGACATACTGAGAGTTGGTGTTTTGACCTCCAACCATGTCATCATTGCTGTAAGACAAATCATACATCTGACAGGTGTCACAGGAGAAGAGTGACTTGTCACAATTTTGGATGGTTGCATGGAGATGGTATTTCGAGATTCAAAATTCAGAGTAGACTCATCAAGTAGCACATTCACAAGTGCTATCATATTTATCAACTGATCTTGATCAATTGGATTGGCTGTCAGTGTGGAGCAGGCCATGGTTACCGACATGTTGTATTTGTCTCAAGCTGATCGGTATGGATGATACTGCAATGATGATCTTTGCCAACAGAAGATGATCTTGTCGTACATAAGAAATGACGTGACATGGACTTCTCCACTCTCATTCAAGAGGGAGAGGTGATAATGGTCAGCTTTTGATCTATAGACAGGTTGGTTAAGCTATGGGATTTTTGATATGTATGTAGGATGATTGATGTTCCATTGATAACTAATCATTCAGAGATTGCAGGGCACAAGATTGATGATCCTTTGCATATTAGGATAAGTCAGGCTGAGAATTTGTACAGGTTTGACAGGATGTTGCCGGCGATAGATTGTCTGTAGACATTGATCAATATGATTAGAGGCTTAGAGCATTGGATACATCACACATGTTTAGGACTACAAGCATATGTTCACAGAATGATATATGGTTAAATTTTGACTTTACACAATTTTCCATGACAAGGTGTAGTTTTTTTGCGTCAGGTAGCGTCAACCTGCAGAGGTTGGCAGTAGACAAAAACATGAAGTTTCAAGCTGCAGAGGATGGCAGTACGAACATGATGCCATGATGTACAGGTATTTGGCATCCGGACATCAGATCTCTCCAGTTTTGACAGGTTTTAGGCAGTTGTCCACTCTCATCACTCACGAGGATCAGACCCTGAGCTCATTATTGAAGATGAGAGGATGGAATTTCTATTAAGGGGGAACGTTAACATTTATTGCTCTTATTAATGAAAAGTCTGTATATCAGATAGTTATTCCTGACAAGTGATTGGGTGGTTGTAATTAGTTGGGGCATATATCTTGTACATGGCAATAGGATTATTGCTGCTGGCTTTATGGGATCCTGAGTATATATCCTATATTGTTAATATTTTAATTTGTTGTATTTTTGTTCCTACATAGATGAAGTCTTGGCCATTGGATTATGGATGGTTTAGACTTTTTAGCTGTTGTTTCTGTCTATCGCAGCACTATTTGGAGGAAACATGGAACTCTATGGCCAAGTTTCTTTCCTTTTAGAATGTTTGAAGCTGGGCTCAGAAACTTGTAGTCTTTTTTTGAAGCCCGTGATCACAATTTAGTGCATTTTCTTAGGGTGGGCCTTAGATAAGGGGCCGTCTTAGTGTCAGGATGAAGTCTTGGCAGATTAAGCGAGGTTTCTTCTCAAGATCGATTGTTAAGAGGAAAATATTTTCATCTTATGTTGTATGTTGTTGATTCTACAACACATACTGTGAGATAGATTATGCCTTTCGATTCTTTGAATTATAGATAAACTCTTCTACATGGGTTCAATGCCTCCTTTAATATCTTGTGAATGATTTGCTTTCACAAAGGCTTCTTAGTTTGGCCTTTTAAAGTATATGAAATATGTTTGTCAAGTCTCTTGTTTACAAGCTCTAAGATATCTTAAAATTCCTTTAGTAGGCCACATAATTAGTCCCACATAAAAGAAAACTGCTAAATTTCATTGCCATATTCATGGCTTACATGAAAAGGAGTTGGGGTTATCCGAATATTCAAATTTAAAGGAACATCATATAGGAGTTTTAAAATTGACTAAGCCCTCCACCTATGTATAGCTTTTAGTGTTCACTGTTTTCAGATCCAAGATCTAAACTTACACTACAACTTCTGAAACAAAACACTACAACTTCTGAAACAAAATAGCCAGCTCAAGTGCAAATAACTGAGTTGGTGAAGAAGTATCCAGCAAGATCGATCATATGATTTAGTTTTTAAGTGGTTACGTTGTGGGACATGTTTGAAATATAAACTCTTGCTCATTTTGGTGCTAATGTTATATACTGTAGCTTCATTTGCAATATCTAAGTGACCTTGAATATTGTGGAGATAAACTGCTCCTTGTATTATTTTGGAGGCTCGCTCTGATGAGTAGTATTGCAAATATGACAAAATGAGGCATGTCTGAGAACAAATTTAGGAGATTGAAGAAATCATGGAAATATTAAATACAATTCCCTTGCTTCAGTATTCCTGACAGACAATATCAAACTGTTTCTTTAAACTTGTTAGTGGTGAAATATTTATTGAGCGGTTCCTATGTATTGAACCTGTTTTTATTCAATATGGTTTATCATTATGAAATGTTTCATGTTTCATGTTTTTTTGGCTTTTGAAATCTCATCTTTTCCAAGGATTTTCAAGGTGGATACAATTTTCATGTCTTTGGACTATTGTAGTTCTCAAGCAGTCAAAGTTAGTCATACCACCTGGCAACTTGTGGTAACCTATAATGTTTCAGTTAAAAGAAGATATCATAAGATTAGGCAACAGGTGAAACACCATTAAAATTTTAAAATAGGGGGCTTCTGTCAAAACATCATGTCTGAACGTTCTTGGATGTCTTAAAGAGCTAAAAGCTAAAATTACATTAAGAAATGATTTCCATCGTTATTTTGAATCATGTTAGAGAGATTACCGATTTCTGCTTGGACAACTTGCATCCATTTTTTTATGCCAGCCTGCCTCGTCTGTTGCAGTTTAGAACATTTTAGATGACCATTTTCTTTTACTTCCATATATGTTGTGGCTGTAATTGGAAAAATCATTAGTGGCCAAGGGCTAACATCCTCATTTTAAGCTGCTACCGCTCAAAATATAAAAGTAAAATTCTTCACAGATAGTTTACGTTCATGAAGTTTCTATTTATTAATTGATTCAAAGATAACGATTTTCCTTGCTATTGGCCACTTTTCTGTCTAGGCAGTTCTATGATTCTCACATTGTTCTTTGTTTGGAAAGGAAGATTTTACCATCTAACTTTACAGTTGTTGGGCATTACAATTCCCAGATTCAACATCTTACTTTATTTTTTCTACTCACTAATTGGTTTGCTCTGCATTTCAGTTTGTTTCTTGTCTCCTTGGTGGACTGCTTTTTATGTGATATTCAATGTTTTGGTGGATTTCAGGATGTTCCCATTTTTGATGAAAATCTGTAGAGCATCATTATCCCAATACAGTTTTCTATTTCCATATCTGTAATGTAAATACAGTACTCTATTTCATAACGAACTGGGATATTTTTCATCATTGAAACTTGATCCCAATGTGCTAATGATGAGCTAACATATTGTACTCTTATGCAGGATGTGCAAAACAAGGACGGAGAAAATACAAGGTCAGAGAGACATACAAATTTTTCATTAAGTTTATTAAATGATGTTTTGGCGGAACCCAAACACCTGAACATTCTTCATTTTTTCCCTTCAGAAATTTGCAGGTGGTAGATCCTGTGGAAAACCCTCCAGAAGAAATGAATTGCACTCATCCAGTGATCAAGAAATTCCAAGACAAATCACAAAGGCATGTGCCTAAGGTCAAACTTCCAAATGTGAAGAATTTGAGATTTCTGAAAACTTTGGTAAGGGGTCCAGTTGGTGCAGTTATTCTTCAAGATCGTTATACTAAACCAAGGAGAAAATCTGCCCGTTTACAGCTGAGATTTAACCCAATTCTAATTCTCCTCTGTTCTGAATTTCAAGCGTTTGTCACTAAATTGAGGAACGGAGCCTATTGAAGCTGTTTGGATATTGATAATATCACTCATTGCAAAGCTAATTCTGTTATGCATCTTTCAGTCACGAGAAATTGTTGCGACTTCTTAGTTGAAGATCTGGGCAACCAAGCATTCAAAATATCTGTTTGTTCTTCAAAATATGAAGACCAAGGAACTTAAAGATCCTGATAAAATTAACTACAAGCGAATACTCTCATACGCGTTAGCAGATTAAACTACACCAGATGCAAGATGCCAAGGAGTGCAATCTTTTACCCAATGCAATTCCTGGTAAGAAAATCTGTTACTGTTGGTGGCCTTCCTTGTACCATACACCGTTCGCTAATTATATGTACATTTTTGTCCTGCTGGGAATAAGTAAGAAGCCGTGGTAGTTGCTGCAACAGGATACTGACACAGTGACACAAATGAGTATTCTGGGCTTTAGTTGTTAACTCCAGCACTGCTAATTATATATAAATTTTTGCCCTGGTAGGAATAAGTAAGAAGCTGTGGTAGTTGCTGCAACAGGATACTGACACAAATGAGTATTCTGGGAGACTAGCTATATTCTTTAGTTGTTAATTCCGGCATAGGCTGGCAAAAGTTACATTGATCTCTTTTTGTATAGTTGCAGGCCAGTAACAATGTAGAAACCGTCTTGGGCTGGTCTGCAGTACATTTTTGCTCTATAAGTCACCTTTGGGACAAATGGTGTATTTCCCACTGACATAAAAAAAAGGAGGGGATTGGGGTTTCTCAGGGTCTCATTTAAATCTTACATTGTTGATTGAGTTGATGTTCTTGTTGTAATATGTAAATAGAACTAAACTTGCTAGAGTAGTAGTGCCTGTGAAAAATATCAAATAAGTTTTCAAACCCAACATTACATGGAACCAGTTTTATTTTATTGTTATAAATAATATTAAGCTTGTATTGGCATCTTCCATGTGTTAATGTCGTCTTGATAATGGAGCCCTGTGTGGATAAGGCAGGGTGTAAGTCCCAAGTGAATGTTACAGAATAAAAATCCTGGGGTGTGGCTGCTAAGCCAAACGAATGTAAGCTTGATAGTGCATTCCTGCATTTATTGATAAGAGATGGGATGAGTGTTGATTATTTCCAATTTGCAAATAAAAAAGCTATTTTCTTTAGACATGTTTAACTTGGAGGAGAATATCATCCATTTGCCTTTTGCTTGGCTTATATGTTTATTGCCCTAATTTCTCAAGTCAAGGATTTCAAAATTGAGTATAAAAGTAGGTTTAATGGGTGTCGTAATTGTACCATTCATGATCTGGGGCCTACGGGTGACCTGGGATCTGCAGGGATTAAATTTGAAGGCTGACACTGCCTGTCTTATTAATATTTAATGACAGTCACCCATTCAACATTGCCCTTCAAAAGCTAGGACAATTCATCTTTAAATAAGCAAACATTAAAAATGAAATATATATTTTACTTTAATCCTTCAATAATCATAATGCCTTAATAAAGAAAATAAAACGAGGTTCTTATGTGTTATGAGCTAAGTCAGTTTGTGATGAAAGAAAACAACAATAATCATAATGCCTTAACAAAGAACATAAACGAATGCCATGCGAGAACTTAGAATCTTCAAGTTTTATGCAATAGTTCAAGAGTTGGGATATATTAAACCAAGGTTGAGCTGTTTAGCTAACTCTATGAATAGATTTTGTACCTTAATATACAAGTGTAGAAGATAAACAGACAGTTTTGCAGGTACAAAAATAATCCCTTGCCTTCTGTCGGTATATTTTCTATTATGTCATTTTCTAGTAGATTTGTTGAACTAGGTAGACATTGTTGGAGTTGTGCAGTATCAAATGCCGTGAATTATGCTACGTTTTATTAATTACACATAAGCTAGATGTTGGTGAAGCTCATGCCAGCAACATAATTGGATATAGAGTACCATTGTGATATCACGAGATGATCAAAGTTTTACATTCCCTTGCCTCAACAGCCCACCCTTCAGAAGCAATTTGCACCCATTGTGGCAAGCTAAGGATAGATTTCACATCCTTTTGGATTAGCCGCCCTTCCGTGAGAAGTAATGGTATTCATTGTGGCAAGTTGAGGGCAGATGTGGGAAAGGTTATACAACTTGAGTTTTGGTGTCCCATTTCCCTTGATGAGGCACCCAACCAAGCTTTGATTCCATGTGTGTTTGAACTTCAGCGTCAATGGCTCGAGTTGCTTAATCATGATTGGTGTGGTGTATGGAGATCTTTGTTACATATGGTGCATCCAAGAAAGGTGGAAAGTATTAGCACACGAGTTCTGCATTAAATATTATAGATCTAGATCATCAAAAGTAGGAAGATTAAGGTTGAAAATGTCATTTGCAACCTTCTTAGAGCCTGGTCCCTGCTATTGCACTGATAAAAAAATTAGTGGGTGCTATTGAGATTATTCATGAGCAGTTCTACAGTGAAATGGACCCCGAGCTTTAAAATTTGATAATTTATACCTGTAGGGAAAATAGAATTAAAAGATATTCTATAAAATATTTGTTTGTAATGTCAAAATATTCTTTGCAGGTGCTGCAAATCCTAGCCCCCAACCTCTAAAAGGATTTCTCCTAAGCCGTTGCTGCTCCTATTTTTAGGTAAAGATTCTATTATTTGCCATCCCTTGAATTTTGCTGTTGCAATGGACCATATGCAACACACAAATAATTGTAGTTGCCCCTTCCATCTGCCCGCCCGCCCTCTTAGTGACATTATAAGGGAGTCAAAGATGGATCTAGAGGTAAAGGTTCTTTGAGCCTTTCTTTTTGCAAGCGAAGTGATACTTAGTTGCCAATCTAAAATTGTGTGGCTACCATGACATTGATTATTGTGTTTCTTGTACTTAGAATTGGTCTTCTTCAAGTTATCTTCTTTTGTTGATAAATGTGTTAAATGAAATTAGTTGCCTCGTTGACCTCCTTTGGAGCTGATGGAGTTGTGATGTAGGAGCATCCAAGGCCTCAAGCAATCTTGCATCCACATTTTTTTGTTGCTAGTAAACTTGTGTTCATAGGACCGTGCATCTCTTCAATATATTCATAAAGTTTTGGGACCCTCACATTCCTCTAAGGAATCTCAACATTGGCAAAGCACATTAGTCACAAAATTGGTTCCTAATAAGGATTTATTAGCACTTATAAGGATTTATTTAAATCATTGGTTCCTTTATATGCTAAAGGTCATAGGTCATTGTATGTTGAGGAGCCCACATAATCTTATCAAGGAGCCCACTTAATACTTTGAGCCCACAAAGTCTCAATGTTATGTGAGCCCGAGTAGATGTGAGAGTAACAAGTGTCACAATCGAAGCCCAACAAAGTCCATAGACTAATGAATGCGCGCACCCAAGTGAATGTGAAGGGGATACATGGTGCATTCAAACTTTATGCGTGTGGCATATTCAACTCTGTCCACTTGGTTGTTCGTAGAACTCAAATGGCTGCAAGGGACTTTCTTAACCATGGAACATAAACACACGTGTCTGAGCCTCACACATAGTGTCAAATTTCATGAAGAGTTCGACGAGTGCTGGGGCTCAAAGTTAATAGTTCACATCGAAGGCCAAATGATTGTGATAATTTGAAGGGACACGACTATCACAAAGGGAATGTGGGATTGTGAGTTAGGTATTGTTGCAAAGCTCTTTGCATGAGCTTTCGAATGACGATGGACTCAAGACCATTTGTCACACTTGTGAGCCATGAAACATGTATGAAACTCAAGGAAGTTATTTTCTATTTCGGGACTTAGTGATTCATGCAAACTAATATAGTTTGGCACCAACCGGAGATCTCCACGTGACACCGACAATTATAAGTGAGTTGGAGAGTGCGTTCAACATACAAGGAGTCATTTTCAAGGTGAATGCAAAGAAAGAGGAGTTCTAGAGAAGGTTGGAAAAATTACAAAGAGTCTCAAAAGATTATATGGAGCATAGAAAATGTAGAGCCCAAATTGAATAAGGGCAAGGAGCTTGAGACAAAAGGGATTTTGGTCACATAGTTCAAGGAATGCGAGCACAAAAATTAGTGTGTTATTGAGTAAAGAAGAGGTTGACAAAGTTAATAGAGAGCTTGGTGAATTATAGTATGCAATAATGCACTTTGTAAAGCCCTTTGAGGCTCAAGTAGTGTGTGTAGTAGGATAGTGAAGAGTCATAGTGCTTGTAGATACCTTATGACATATATTTAATATAATTTGAATTGGTTTTTGTCTTTTTAGCACTATGTGACATTGCTTTGCACATCATGGGTGTCTCTTCGTTGGGACCCCTACCTTGATTGCATCGATTGGTATAAGAGCCAAGTCGATTGTTGTAGAAGAGATTAAAGGTCTAAGAGCGAGTGAAAGTGAAAAGAAAAATATGAGAGATTGTCCGTAGTAGGAGAGTCTCCTACAAAGTTTTGATTTCCACATAAAGAGAAGGTGTGGCTAGAAAGGTGAAGAGTGTAGATTGTCCAATATGAAAACATTGGGTGAAGGGCAAAAGAGGAGATTTTTTCATTTAGTTTAATGATAACAAGCTATGAAAGATAAGCTTGTGTTGAAGAGAGAAGATTGCCATACAAGGCAAGAGAGAAGACGACAACTTTGCATTGCCATAAAGAGGAGACAATTCGAAGCCAAAAACCCAATTAGAAGAGTTGTTGATCATGACACAAGCCATTCAAAGGAGGATAACAATAGAAGAAAATATATGGAGAAGAGCAAGAAATTAAAGCCCAAAAGAGAGACTACACAAATGAGAGATGTTGCACCTAAGGGCGAAGAAGAAGTGTCGCAAGTATTGATATCCCTTCAAGTAAGGTTGGATGTTTTGGAGAGAATCCAAGAAAGTAAGCAAAAGAGACCAATAGCGATCAATATGAAAGAAAATGGTAAGGCCACTTGCAATATTGGTTTGTTTTATGATAAAGACACTCCTAAAAAGTTCCTACAATGTATAATTGAGTTAGAAAATTTATTTGAAGAAGAGTATTGAAGAAATGGTGACGGTAAATATTGCATACAAAAGATTATATGGAAATGCAGTTATGTATTGGAGAGTTTTGCAGGAAAGAAGACAAGATAAAGGAAAGCAGAAGGTGAGAAGTTGGGACTATATGGTCTCCAAGTTGACGGGCTAGTTGTGCACCCTAAAATGCAAGCATAGTGGTTGAAGAAGCTTCAAGAATGAAGGTTTGAGAGAGCACACAAGAAGTTTTCCTTGAAAGGTAAGAAGAGAGTGAGGTTCTCATGTGAAGAGCCCAATGTTGTTTTTAGAAGTAGTCAAGAGAGAGAGAGAGTTGTGAACAACCCATAAAGGAAGAAACCCTCAAGTAGGACGTAAATGTGATGGCTTATGAACTTGAAGAGGGAGACCCATTATTATATGATGGGGTAGAGTTTATTGAATCCCACAAGTGGGAAGATGTAGATAATGGAGTGAAATAAGAGATGCATGTTTGCATTGAAGAAACAATGAATATAAATGAAGTGCTAGTTGATGCACTTGAGGTGCGCATAGTTGAATATCCTTTATATGAATTAGGGGTTTAAAATGAAGTAAAAGGAGAAAACAACAATGGAGGTTGTTGAGAGTGAACCTTTGATAGTCCATCAAATGAGTGCATGATATGGGAAAAACGCAAAGAAGTGAAGAGTTGGAAGACACGCATGTGAGGAATGTTGGAGATTAAAGGAGTATATGTGGGATATTTTGGGCTCCTTAATATGTTTTCTCAATGTGTGGGGAAACCAATGAAGATGTCAAAGGGAGAGGAAAAGATGTCTCCACAAGTATTAGAGACATGTGAAGAAGAACATAAAGATAAAGAGGGAGACATTGATTTTGAAATCAATTATTACGAAAAAAGTGGAGAAATAGAGGGTGCGAACAAGAAGTGCAAAGTCTTGCGCTTGATGGGTCCAATGAAGAGAAATTGAAGATGAGAAAATAGAAAAGGAAGAATTGGAGGCATATAGAGGGGCTACTAAGCCTTATGTTTTTCAATTGATTTACGCTTGTAGTGCATGCGCAAGTGCTAAAGCAGAGAGTGAAAAAGAAAAGACGTTTGAAATAGCCTTCAAGAGAGAAGATGTTGAACTATTTGAGCTCATGAAGCATGCAAAGGAAAAGAAAAATAAGTTTGCAATAATAAGAAAGAAGTTGCAAATGGATAAGAATAACCAAAGCCAAGAAAGCTTTTGGTGGAGGAGGTTAGACGAGGGTTGGCTTCAACCCACAAAGAAGAGAATATGGTGAGGAAGAAAAATTTGGAGGACATGGTAAGATGTAGGTGGGTTTCAACCCATAAGAAGATGGAAAAAGAAGGAAAGAAGCATTCACTCGAGTTGGTAGGGCTATGGTGGGTCTATTAATATAAAAGCGGAAAGAAAGAGTACAACTAAGTAGAAGAGGAAGGATTGGAAGCCAACAAGAAGTTGGAAAAAGATTAAGAAGTGCACAAATCGGTTGAAATACTCGGTGTATTGTAAGTAAATGCCATGGTCATCATACTCGGTGACCAAATACCACTTAGCCCATCCTTACAATCAAGAGATCACAATTTTGTTATCGTGGGTGTCCGATGCACGAGCATCCAAGACCTCAAACAATATTGCATCCCTAATTTTTTTCTCTTAAATTTGTGTTCGTAGGCCCTCGTGCATCTCTTCAATATATTCCCGAGTGTTTGATGAGTTTTCCTGCTCATGTCTCAAGTTAATGAAATGGTATGCAAGAAAACAAGAAACTCCAAAATATGGGAGGGTTTAAGGCTACCTCCAAGATGTGTGACAGTGATGAAAATGAAGATACGGGCGCAAAGATCCTCTCCGCATGAGCTCAATAACCTGCACAACAAAGAGACAACTAGACAAGAAAAAGATTAGTAGATTAAATGGTGGGTTGCTTGACAAAGTCAATCTCAAGAAGTGATAAACTTCCTAGGGAGGATGTCAACCCATGTGATTATAAGATTGATAAAAGATAATGGATAGATAACATGCAAAATAATAACATAATGAAACAAAGATAAGAGATATGTAAAGATAAGCTAAGATGAAGATTTGATAATGATAAACTGAAATACGGAAAATCAAACTTGATCGGGTCAACAGTGACCTGAGACAAGAGGCAGTACATAGATAATCGACGACAATTGAGCAGAGCAGATAAAAATGTAAAGAAAACAGATCTAAAACTAGTTCGAGATGTTGAGGATGTCCCGATTTGATGCGAAAGATAGGAAGTAGAAATGATGGAACAAAACCGACGAGATAGATGAAGATGCGGATCAGTCGATGAAGATTGGGGGCAAATTTGGGACAATCGATGGTGACCAGGGGCAAGACGTGAGATCTAGGCTATCGAAAAGGTGAACCACGAGATGAAGGGATCCGAGTCTTGGAGGAGGCTGGAAAATAGATGAAAGATGAGGCGTAATGCAAAAATAGAGCTGATGTAGATTGGGTCGACGGTGACTAGGCTAGATCAACGACAATCGTGGCTAGATTAGGGTTAATGGAGCTTAATGTATGGAAAATGGGCTATGAGGAAGATTTAAGGATGACAGAGATAGGATGGTATATCTCCAAGATGAAGAACATACTTGAAAAACTAATAAAAAGATGATGAAGCAATGGTAGGGCTGCAAACAATCACTATAATTCGGATCTCCAAAGTTGGCATGCAAAGGCTCCAAGATGACTCCAAGTTGTTGATTACACTCACAAGAAGAGAAAGAAACAAGAAAATCGCAAGAAGGGCGAATATCTAAAATTTTATCCTCTTGAAGAGGGGGTAGTGATGTATTTATAGGTCATCATCAACTGCGGAGGGCCATTAATCTGGGTGGTGAGATGATGCACAACTCGAGACAAGGGGCCCTAAAGAGGTTAGATTAGGGTTTTGAGATGTTTAGGCGGGTTAGGGTTGCATAGGGATGATAAAAGGTGGTTGGATGGTTGGAAACATGAATGTGGACAGATGAGAGTCTAGGGTAAATGGGGTGTTTAGGGACGTGATTAGGATAATTGATGCATTTAGGGATAATTAAATGCGATTAGGGGTGAATTAGGAGAGATAGATTAATGATGGGATTAAGATAGGAAATTAGGGAATTTAGAGGAATAAATGGAATTTAGGACGGAAATAGGAAATTTAAATGTGATATGGGGTGTGAATGTACAAGATGACGACGAGCGGGGAGCGAACACGAGATGAGGGACAAGTGTACCAAATTTTGGTGTCTACATTTGCCCCTTTTTGTCAAGTGGTTTGCGTTAAGCAAGTCACGAGACAAAAATAGAAGTGATAAAAGATGGTGGTTGAGGTGCTCCCCTCAAACTAGGGATCAATGACACGAAGAAGAATCGATTACTAGGTTGAAAGAGATAGATGGAGGAAAGAGGAAAAGAGTGGAGAGATGAGAAAAGAAAAGATGCCCCAAAGGGAAAGTGATATGACCATTGCGGTAAGGAGAGGATAAAAATAAAAATAAAAATATGGTGGTGAACTTGGAATCACATTGGTAGGGAACATAACACAACCTCAACGAAGGCGATGATAATGTCCTACGGACCTGTGAGTCTGAAAAGATCACCGCATGATGGAGGGAGGGAATCCAATGGGAATCCACCGGGATGGATGAGATAATCATGGCGGGAACCCGAAACACATTAGTAGGGAACATAACAAAATCTCAATGAAGACAACATTAATGCCCTACGGACCCATGACTCAAAGAAATATCGCCGCAGGATAGAGGGAATCAATGAGAATCCACTCGGGTGGATGAGATAAAAATGGTAGGAACCCCGGAAACACATCGGTAGGGAATATATAATGGCCTTAATGGAGATGACGTGAATATCCTACAAACACGTGAGTCGAAAAGATCAAGTGCGGGATGAAGGGAATCCAATGGGAATTTGCTCGAGATGGATGTGCAAGCCATGGGACTAATGGGTCAAAGGAAGACATCAAAAATATGTGCAAAAATGCGAGGATGGTCAAGACAATGGTCTGACAAAATGCTGAGGGCAAAAGAGTATGCACTATCCTTCAGATATGAGGAAGCGAGGAAATATGCATCCGTGGGGGGACTAAAAGGAAAATGGCTACAAAGGTGGGCTTAAAATGAGATACGGTGCCCCAAAGGAGCACAAAGATGGTGATAGAGTGGGATTTTGGATATGATTAAGGATATGTGATGAGATAAGGTGACAGCAAAAAAGATAACAAAATGAGCTATATAGGAAAAGGCAAAAAGTGTTATGGGTGACACACAAGGATGAAGTGGAAGAAAATATAATTTGGATGAGAAGAGACGAATGCTGAAAATTAGCGTTGGGTTGATGATGACTAGGCAAGTCAATGACGATTTGGCTTGGGTCGACGGGATCGGATGTCGACAAGTCGGCGACGATTGGGTCGACGTGACTATATAAGAGATGGAGATGGCGATAAGGATCATTTTCATGACATGATTTTGATGATCGAGAGATATGAGAGATAAAAGTGTGAGATTTGAGTGAAATGGATGCTAGCGGAGGTGGGAGGAAGCGCGAGAGGTCCCGAGAGAAGTAAGTGCTTTGAAAACCTATCTTAGTTTTGATTTTAGTCGAGTTTATTTATTTTTTTGAAGTTTGGATTTTGAATGGGTGCCAAGAGCCGATTGGTGGCGAATGGGTATGGTTGTCATCGACTAGGAAAATCTACGTCGACTGTAGGGTGCGACATCGATTGAGTAGATGTAGATTTTGATTGAGTAATTTGGATGAAAAATGATGATTTTTGATGAGCTTAATACTGATGGGTGCTTGTTTGATTGATTTTTGCAGGCTTGAGATAATTTATACTTAAGAGACAATCTTGGCCATATTGGGGACGATAAGGCCGATGTGACAGATGCCGAGTTAGATCAATTAGACGCAAAGGGATTAGGTAGATTCCGCCACTTTCGAGGGTGCCCCAAGACACAAGGTTGATTATAACATTGATAGACAAATGGGACACGAGGAAAACACCTTTGGTTCCTGGACAAGCGAGATGACAATCACAATAGAGGATTTGTATCGTATATTGAGATTGCCAATTTAGGGGGCACCTATAGTGACGATTATAAGCAGAGGGTCTGGGAGCCGCATTGGGACAATTGTTCGAAGCGGAGGCCCCTCACATCACTTTTATATTTAGGGAGTTTCACATTGAGACCCATTATCATCCATTGATGTTGAGGAACCGAATAATGTGCTTAGTGATGATGGCTATATCTTGTTATGTGCTTCCAAATTCATGTGGGGCAAGGTTTCCATGGGCCCTAAAGAATGGTTGTGGCGGATATTATGGAGCACAGGGACCGTGTTTTCCCGGCATAAGTATATCAAGAGCTATGGATTTACATGATAAAGAGGAGGTCGAGTTTGGATGTGGGTTTCTTATTGCATTGTTGGGCCTATGAACATATATTTATAGTGAGGCCACCAGGGCTTCCATGGATTACATGTGATCAGATAGAATTGGCCATTGAATTTCTCACGATGGAGAGCCGACCAGGCTCATAGAGATAGAGGTAAGCGAGGAGAGGATTGGTATGTTGAGAGATTGGGGAGCCTTGATGTGGATGATGTCGATGAAGGCCATACAAAGGGTTCCCCTGCATGGTCGGGCACAAATATCCATCTCATAGGCCTATATAGAGTGAGATGGGTACAAGGTAGGAGGCTAAAGATGGTGGAGGCAATAAACTTTCCATGCATGATGATGTAGATTGGAATAATGTAGATAGTTCTGGGCGCGATTAGATATAGACGCGATGAGGCCGAGAGGGACTTAGTGAGTCCCGTGATGGCACCCATTGGTGGAGGAGGTAGAGTCTGCAGGATATTGATGAGGATGATGTGGGAGTGGTGGAGGGTTTTGTAGATTGGATGATGCAACAGTGGATAGCCCAAGCAAAGCAGAGAGGAGGCAACAGTGAAGTGCTATGAGGAAGAGATGTGATAATGCATGTAGAAGGAGAGGGTGGAGATGGAGGTGTGGAAACCGAGATAGCCCGAATATAGGCGAGTTATATACAGCTCGCTAAGAGCGAGATACTTGTGCGCAAGGGGCTTGAGGCGATGCACCATGAAAGGGATCTAGCCATACATTAGCGCGGTCAATACCAAAGATATAAAGAGGCCTTATGTGCCAAATATGGAGATCTAGGCACTCCGTCATAAGCGACAGTGATGCATCCCATGGAGGTACACAGGGGGTGGACATAGGGCTCCACCAAGTTTTGTGACATTGAGTAGTACTTAGGCACTTGGAGATGAGGGATGATAGTATGAGAGGATAGTGACTACGAGGTTACTAGATGTATCGTGCTATGTGGCATACTTGGATGAGGAGTAGAGATCGGGGTGACAAGAAGCCTCAAATAAAGACAACAAACATGGCACAACATAGGCTGGCACAACCGTGGGCCGATGGAGGGTTGGGAGGGCAGGCGGGAGGACAGGGTCTTGCCCTCAGAGATAAGGTGTAGGATTTTGTGTTCACTGAGTAGTGGGTGAACATTGTATATATACATATTCTAATGTATATATTTTGAGATAGAGCCCAGTGGAGGCCTATCATCGATGTACAAACATTTCAATGTGTGTGTGTGTGTGTGTGTGTGTGTGTGTGTGTGTGTGTGTGTGTGTGTGTGTGTGTGCGTGCGTGCGTGTGTGTGTGTGTGTGTGCGTGTGTGTGTGTGTGTGTGCGTGCGTGCGTGTGTGCGTGTGCGCGTGCGTGCGCGTGTGCGTGCGTGCGTGCGTGCGTGTGTGCGTGTGTGCGTGTGTGCGTGTGTGTGTGTGTGTGTGTGTGCGTGCGTGCGTGCGCGCGTGCGTGCGTGTGTGTGTGTGTGTGTGTGTGTGTGTGTGTGTGTGTGTGTGTGTGTGTGTGTGTGTGTGTGTGTGTGTGTGTGTGTGTGTTTTGATGAGTAAATTAGATGTACATGACGGGTTATGATTATGTTTGATGGATGTTGATGATTTGATGGATAAGGGATGTTACACTAGATGGTGATGTGATGACTAGCTTATTGGATGAATTTAGATGTTTAATTTATGGTTGTGAAAATGGTTTAATGGATATGGATGTTGATAGTGATATGATTACTTTATATGATATAATTGTGTGATATTTTGATGGGCATTAGACATGGTACTAATGTGGTGAATTTAAATTAGAAATAATATGACAATTGAATTATATATGGTATGACAATTAGACTAGATGGGATGGATCTTAGATTGGTTGATATGATGAATGGATGATGGTTAGATTATATATGATGTAACATGATGTGATGGTTTTTAGATTAGATGTGCTTGGATGTTAGATATGATGTTGTAGATTATATGCGATGGACATGATGTAGATATAGACTTCTATATTTGATATGGTGATGTTTAATGTATATGATGTTATGATGTGATGCATTGATTGAATGTAGATTACAAATGACTAGATCATATATGATGTGATGGATTTAGATTAGATATGATGTGATGAATTGATCGGATGTAGAACCGATTAGATATAGATGATGTGATGGATTTAGACTAGATACGTGATAAAATTTAGATTTGAGATATAGATATATTGATAGGATTGAATATGAGATGAGATGATGCAATTGGATTGGATTAGATATGATAGAAAGAATGTGACCTTGTGAGGGTGACCCAAATATAAGAAGAAAACTTCCTCGGAGCGTATGTAGGATAGATGCTTTGGGACCGGATTGGAGGTAAAACGTGAGGAGGAACAAACAAAGCCATGCATTTGTAACCATATGGTAGGTGTTAACACATAATTGACGATAATTAGTCAAAGCCAAAATCATGAGGGGAGTATGGAAGGCGTGCTTATGTATCCATCAGAGACACGAGGGGTTTAGATGTAGCTTTTATGGGGAAGTGGGTTCTCCTTAGGTTGTGGTCCTAGGTCTATGCCCCAAATCTGAGCAATATTGTGCAAACTGATCAATGTGGGAAGTCGTTTACTACCATGATAGAACAAGGTAGCCATCCTTCGAGGGAGCAGTCTACCATAATAATTTTTCTTTATATTTTTGACATTTACTTTAGATAGGAGGATAAGATGCAAGATAACTATCCTTTGAGGGACCAATCTACACTTTTGATAATATATTTTTTACTTTAAATGAACAAATGTCCTTCAGGGAGGAGTCCGTAGTTTTCAATAAGATAACTTTGATATGAGCATCCATGATTTTTTTGAATTTTAGGATAGAGCAGAGGATAACCGAGTATACCACTTGGGGAGGGGAAGTAATGTGTAAAAACTACACGTGTGGACCCTTATAATGGTTCTAAGAGGTAGATAAAAAGGAAATGGATGTAATGATCGTGGGGTTCCCACCTAGGAGGAGGAACTTGTCCATGAGGAATATGTTATGAGAAAAACTGTGGTGACCCATGCTCAAGGTCATTGATAGGATAGTGATGGAAGACCACATGATTCCGATCATTATGAATAGAGATATAGAGGGCTAAGGATGGAAGTGAGATTGTTAATGTGACTAAGATCATGTCGATAGGTGTGTTAACAGTAGAAAGGATGTAAGTGCAATGCATTGAGAGCTTCCGTTTCGATTTACCATCAAGGGAGGATAAATGGTAGGTCCTAGACCCATCCTTATGAGTGATAATGTATGGTCCAATCCAGTTTGGAGAAAACTTTCCATGTTGGCTCCTTTCTAAAGTAAGTAACGTTATGATTTTCTTCCGATACAAAGTTACCTGGTGTTAAAGTCACATTCCTTAAAATGCTTGTTATAAGCACATTTGTTTCATTCTTGA
This sequence comes from Taxus wallichiana var. yunnanensis, assembly GCA_018340775.1. Classification (NCBI taxonomy): domain Eukaryota; kingdom Viridiplantae; phylum Streptophyta; class Pinopsida; order Cupressales; family Taxaceae; genus Taxus; species Taxus wallichiana. Next base: position 446,517,963 of record CM031243.1, on the reverse strand, counting down.
TAGTGTGATGAGGTAGGAGACCGATTAAGTGACATTCATCTAGTAGTTCAAGATGTACTAGATGCTCTTGGCGATAATCCTCCTCAGAGACGATGTCGCGAAGAGAAATGCGTAAGGAGGGGATTTGAACTTCGAGAGGAAGTATTTAGAGCCATATACTAGAGAGAATGGAGTAGCACCCGTAGTGGTGCGGATGCTTAGTCCGATAGGACCAAAGAAAAAATAGGATGTGAAGATGTCAATCTCGACCTACTTTATCAATGGTTTTGATGAGAATGTTGTGGAGAGTTTTGTTAGTGGTGTAGACACCTAAAATCCACCTACATAGTTTTAATACTAAAATTGTACTAATTGTCCTCTTTCTTGTCATTTTCGTTATAATTAGTGATTTCCCACTAATTAACTAACATTTCCCTCCATTTAGGTCAATTAACAACACTTCGTTAATTAACTATCCCTTTCCCATTCTCGGATGCCAATTAACAATACTTCGTCGCTTATAATCCTCCTCTAACCAATTTATTAACTATTATTAGTTAATTAATTCTTTTTAACCTTGTATTTAATTAATAAACATTCTTATTAATTAAATCCCCCTTTTAAATCCTCTAAATCCTACATATTTCCCTCTTAATCACCTTTAAATAGATTTTATAAGCTTATCCTAGTCTATTAATTAATTCTAGTTGATTAATTAAATCATCTCAAACTCTCATGAGTTGCTAATTACTAATTAATCCCTCTAATCATGCTTATCCCTTCTAATTATACTTTATCCTTTATCCCACATTCTCTAGGTTTCTAGCTTCTCCCAAATTGGAAAGCTATATAAAAAACCTCTTACCTTCCTTTGTACCTTACACCACACTTTTGCTAGTGAAATCTATAGGCATATTGATAAGAGCATTCTCCATTGTTGGAATAACTTCTTCATCTTTGCATCCATTCTTCTCATAGTTGAGTAGTAAAGGAAGATCCAAACATGGCCATTAAGCCATTTTGGTGAGATCCTTTCCTCACTTGGAGACAACATATAAATTGATTTCTTATGATCTAAATAGGTTCATATTAATTAGTAATCATACATTATAAAGCACATCCAATTTTCAAGGGATGGCTTAACATTAGATGTTTTATTCATGTTGATGCATTAGATTAGCTATTTCCTTTAAGATTTATCATGATGTTCTTATTAGATTAGCTTTGTTATTGAGCTACTTGGTGTTAGTTTCATTTAATTAGCTTAGCTTCTTTAATATGCATACATTTGGCACACCGGTGGGACTTACTCCATTGTCTCATGCACTTATTTTTCAAGTTTTTGTAGTTTAGTTTCAATTTTGCTTATTTACACCCCCACACCCCCACCCCCCAACCCATTTTTATCATTTTTAGATAAATCTTGTGTTTCTTAACTTGTTTTGTTGAGTTTGCATGATTTTAGTGTTCTTTGCAGGTATACGGAGATGAGGTGCTACTAAAATTGAACCCAATCGAGAAAGGTTTGAGCCTTTTGACATTATTTTTGTCAAAATAACATATTTTGAAGTTGCATAAGTGACTTGCGTTAGTGTTTAAACCTTTGTGTCAATGTTGAAAGGTGTGTGTTACTATTGTATCTCGTGCGGTATCATTAAACTAGCGGTGTTAGCATTGCTCTCGCCTTGCATTAGTGTTTCTTTTCTGTCTAGCATTGCACTATTTTTCTTCTCTATTTGCATAGAGAATTACCTTGTGCTAATGTTTGTTCCCCTTCTCTACCATTAAAATCCTTGCACTACCGTTGTTAGGCTTGCGTTACCATGAATTGCCTTGCTATTCTACTCTTGTCAAAACCCTTGTGCTAGCATTTTGTGTCAAATTTTGGTTCGGATTTCAAAGTTTTTAGAATATGATTTTTGGTGTTTGTTGTTGTTTTGTAGGTTTTTTCTAAATTTTTTTACATTTTTAAATTTTAAAAATCAATTTTCTAGCATGTTTACATGCTTTACTTGAGTTAGGCTAAAGTTTGTGTATGCTCTTCTCTTGCACCTTTTAGTGATCTTGAGAATCAAAAGTAGATTTAGTCTTCTTTTTCTAACATTTGGATTAACTTGGAAATTTCATCATTCATTTTGCTTAAGGGAATGAATTGTTTACAAAGCATTTTTATGGTCCTTTGATTTAGAGTTTTCATTTTATATCTAGTTGGGTTAATTGTTGTGTATGCTCTTCTCTTGTGTCTTTTTGATGATCTTAAAAATTAGAAAAAACCTTTGATCCTCTTTCAAAATGTTGTAAGTTACTTGAAAACTACTAAAATTTTGAGTGCAGGACCTAATTCGCTTGTCAAAGAATCGAGATCTAAACCAATTCTCACTACAAAGTGTGTTATAGGTTGCCACTTTGCGTGCTAAAACCAAATTAAGCTCAAAAGATAAAAAAGCACACCATTTATTCAAAACACTGTATTTGTAGGTTCGGATAAGGGTTAAGGCTTGTCCGCTTTAAAATGTGGGAAGTATCTTGGCATAAGACATAAAACTCATTATGAGGATTACCATAGGAACCGCAAAGTAGTCCACACCTTGAGGAAACCGGTGGACGAAACAGAAGTGCCCCACTACCTAATTGACTAGAATAAAAACCCGTGAGGAAATGCTTCAAGTTACCCATATGAGGCCTCTATCATTAATTTGATTGTGGGGTAATGGTCATTTGTCTAGGATTTATTCTAGAAAAGCATACCTCTCTTAGGTAAGTATTGGCAAGTGTTGTGAACAAAAGTCATAGGTAGCCATTTGGCATTGGGGCCAACTTTGCCTTATCCAATCGTGTTCTAAAGAGCTTTCGCAAAGAAACAAATTTCTTGAGTCAAAACCTTGTTATTCAAACAAGGGGAGAGTCCATTAAAGTTGGCACCGTGTGACATTCATCACGAAACTTACAAGGCATCACTTTGTCTTAGTTTCTACCTTGTTTTTAAACAAGGTGAAACTCTGCCAAAGTTAGGCTAAGTATTTTTCATCACCACTTGTTCTATCTCCTTTGTTCTCTTGTTTCCTTTTTGGGTCAAAAGAGAGCATATATACGTGGAATTGCCAAAATAATCGTGTCCACCACTTTTGTAGTCACTTACATGACCATGTCACAACAGGAATGTAAGTGTTGAAAGTGTGTTGGTATGTCTTCATGTTTTGGTAAGCCTTATCTTGATACCCACGTCAAGATTATCTCATTGTAGTTAGGTTGTCTCATCATTGATTTCCCCTTGAGTTGTTACGCTGCTTGCATCATATTAATAAATTTTGATACTTACATCTTGTTTTCTTTGTAAAACTTGATTTAAGTTTCTAAATTATATTGTTACATTGCTCGCATAATATCAACTTCTTGTTATACCTAGACCTTGTTTTTATTCAAACATTTCCTTGAGTTTTGAAAGTGTTGTCATTATGTGTTCGCTTCGTACCAATACCATTTTGATACTAATATCTTGCTTTCCTAAAATCTTGATTAATGTATCCAAGTTGTATTGTTGTGTTGCTCACATCGCTAGCCTCCATTTTCGGGACTTGGAATTTGTTTGTGTTTAAAATCATTTGAGTATACCTTGATTCGAGATCAATTCAACATCATTTTAATACTTAAGTCTTGTTTATCCTAAAATTGATTTAAGTATTGACATTGTGTTGACTTTGTTAAACAAAACCTTCTTTGAGACATAGGGAGTAGATGCTCTTGTGATCGGATCCTTCTTTTAAACTTTCTTGATTTGTCCTTAGTACTTTCCATCGTATAATTTTTTTGTCATTGAATTATTATTTTATTATTTCATTCATTTTACCTCAATTCTTTGGATTCTTTACCTTAGTTATTTGACATTATTTCATGACCTTTGTAGATATCATGTTGTTTGATTTTTCCTAGGGTCCTTATAGTCTTTGTACACATTTATCAACCTTAGTGAAACATTTCCCATTATGCCAATTCTTATCAGAATGGGACACAAAAATTAGGGTCAAATCCTTTTATCAACGAAAAATTAAACCCCTTATTTGAAGAAGAAAACATGGTTGACCATAGTGGTGATGAGGGAAATCTCCTCGAGAGGAATTTGAATTCGACCTTGCCTATATGGATAGCTTTTTATTTCAAAAAAGAAACAAAGTCTTAGTGCGTGTCGTATAATTAGGGGATAAAATGCCACCTAAATTTGACCATACTCTCCTCACAAACATGGTTCATGGAGACGAAGAAGTAGAGTGTCCTCTTCGAACCGTTGATGACATATTAAACCCAGGAATTGCTTTTACTTTAGGAAAAGGTATGAAGAAGACACGTATCCTAAAAACATTAGTGGTTATCACATACCCATTGTCTGAATAAATTGCAATGGTAATGAAGAACATGAAAATCGTGAACAACCACCTCCACGTGAAACTCACGAAGAAACCCAAAATGATGAGGTCACGATGCAACAATGCTGAGCTCTTAGTCGCATCATTGGCGATTTTGGTTTCCCATGTCCATAAAGACCCTCGAAATAGTGAAGACTCCATGCCATAAGAAACCTAGGACTATGTATCAATAGTTTTACACTAAGACTCCACGTCAAGAGAAACAAAAGGTTGCATCCCATGAGCTATACACTAACAACCGAGGTGATGAAACATCCAAATCTAACTGTGTATATATGCCCACTTCACCTACATGTGGAAAAATATTTGATCAAGAATGGAAGTCTATGAAGAATGTCCTCACCAATTTGCAAGAAGGTAACATGGGACATAGTAAAAAGTATCAATTTGAAGAACTATGCCTATACCATTTTAATAGAGAAAAATTAAGAAAACCCTTTCCTCCTCACTTTGATTGCGTTAAGTTGAAAAACTACAAGGTTAAAGGTGATCCACGAGATCATATTAAAGACTTCTTTATGGTTGTTAAGAAGTCAACTACAATGATATTAGTCACCAAGATATGACATTTAGCGAGAAAACATACGGAAGGTTCGTGTGGAAGAGCAGAGCACATTTAAAAGCATAGGAGGATCGGGAAGGAATCATGCACCGAGGATGAAACAGATTCATGACTTAGCCATTTTCATGATGAAGATCTATTTTTAAAGATAGCGTGCCAAACACATAACTGGTTAAAGATGTGCGTGACACACATTGGCTATTTTATGAGGATCGACTATAAAGCGCTTTGCATGCGTACATGTTGAGAATATATTTACTACGGCAGCTTAACTAGAGAAGTCTATTGTTAGCGCACTTGCATGTGTGGCTATTATTGTAACGACGCGTGGCTAATAATAGCATGCGATCTATTTTGGGATTGGATAAGTGGTGAAGGGAAATTCCCCACCCTTATAAATATGTAGTGAACTATGTAGTATAGATATAGTATGTAAGAACTGAGGTATGGTGAGGTTATGCTGCCAAATATGATGTGTGCATAAACTATGGTATCATCTATTATAATAAGCTTATGTGTATTTATCATGTTTAATGCAATGGAGTGTATTGGCTGAATCAAAGTATCAAATCCTGAGTATAATTGGTTCTTGCATGCTTGATTTCATCATGGTTATCATTTAAGTCATTATTCTCTAGATCTAGATCTGAACATGTACTATAGAATGATATATTAGTCATGGATCTGAATGCTTTAAGTCTTCATCATGCTAACATCCTGCAACAACAACCCTAAAGAGGGTCTTGAAACCTTTACGTGCTTCGGGTGTGCACTCAGTCTAGGCTGAGTGATGTGTTCGCGTGCCTAGGATTTTATTGGTAAATTCTAGGCTGCAACATTGGTTCCGTTGCCGGGACCTCTTTTCCGTTGTTTTCAGGATGGTTTGCAATGAAAATGTACCGGTTGACCTTAGCAAGTGTTGAGGAGTGGATTAAAGATTTGGAAGAAGAATACGCACGGAGGTTTATTATTGGATCTGTGTTTAATGCACACGTATGGGTGGATTAGAATTTGTATGATTGTTTGTACAAGAGCTTCTTCGCTATCTTTCTGGTAGAAATGTACGAGTGGATGGTTGCTTATGTGTTTAAATGAAATTGGAGGTATCACACACTTATGTAGATCTAGGAATAATTTCAGGACCTTTATGATGCTGATCTGATTTAGACTCGTGTTGTGGATACGTGGTTCCATGGTGTTTTGAACAACTATATATTGGAGTACTCAATTTCCACTTATTCATGCCCAGAGGTAAATGAGTCCTAATTTTACGATATCCCAGGGGAACTTACCTGCAAGGCATTCCACTGGTGATCAAAATTCTAATGGTAACCCTGAACTTGGAGAACAAACTGATGGCGAACTAAACCCCACCACATGCGGGGAAGGAGCAGGTTTGGTGAAAGATGATAGACCTAGCGATAGAAAGGAAAAGAGAGGAAAGCCGACTTAAGTATAATGAGGCGCGCGAGAGGAGATAGAGAAGAAATGAGATGTTGCAGAGTGAATGACGTTGTGGAAAGAGATAGTTTGGGAAGGGTTTGAAGTTCATGCAGAAGATGTGGAACTTGAGCATTAGGAACTCCCCCATTTGGGAAAACATGACAGAGAACCCTCCTCGGCCTCACTTAGAAGTGCGCCAAAGCAGAGATGACTGGGCTGCGCGGTGCGCATCCGAATCCACCTGCAACCTTGCACATGCACTTGGTTTTCCAAAGATCTAGTACAATGATGGCAAAGGTGCAAATGGATTCATTGTTATATGGGAGTAACTTTTTAGGTGTATCATCCACACAGAATTCAGGCACACAAGGTTTTGGACTATCTTCTTGGAGTAGTAACACTTCGTAGAGTGTCACGGTATAGTTCAGTACTACTGTTGGGACATAGGGAAGTACATCTTCTAGTCTGATCCCAGCTACAGTTCACGATTAGGAGGTATAGGTGGCTCTAGCTTCAGTGGATTTGGTGGTTTTGGAGGTAGAGGAAACACAGGAGGTTCTGGATCAGGTGGGAAAGGTCCGCACCAACCCCAAAATATTTACATGGAGATGTCTCTTCATCTTCCAGAGTATAGGGGCATAAAAGATGCTACTGAACACGTGCACATGTGTGAAATAATGTGGTGTGCAAAAGGAATCATGGCTTCTGAGCGTAGGGAAAGTCAATTTGCTACTACGTTACAAGGGTGTGCACATAGTTGGTACATAAATTTTGACCTTGATTAGACTTGCGTAGACTATGCAACCTTAAAAGATGCTTTCCTTAAAGAGTTTCACATCCCTGAGTTTGAGAAGAAGAGTATAAGTACACTTAAGGATATTAAGCGGGCACTACTTAGAGTGTCAGAGAGTATGATGCCCATTTCAAAATTTTGTTATCCAAGCTTTCTTATGATATTCATGCAAGCCAACATGCACAATGGTTCATTGGGGGCCTAATAACACCTTTTAGAAGGGCACTATCACATAAGACATACATTGATCCACGTGAAGCACTCGAAGCAACTTTACACATTGAGGTAGTTGGAAGTATAGACAACTTTGGGTGAGCCCATTTTAGAAGCACGATCACAACTATGGTGAAGCGGTTGGAGAAGCTATCGAAAATCTGAACATGAGACACACACGGGGATTTGGTGCACAGATTGCAAAGTGAAAGGTCACACAAAGGATAATTGTCCCCGTAGATCGGTGCACTCATTACTATTGGATTGTGAGATATGCCATCTAAACCATAACGTTAGCCGCTTCCCATTCCTACAACATGCGATAAGGAAAACGTTTCATGCTATTGCAAAATCTGTAGGTCCACAACTCATGACACATAAGATTCGACTGATTGGACGTTTTGAAGGAGGTCATGGCAGAGGTCGAGGGTTTTGAGGAGGATATGGAGGCTGAGGCCGTGGTGGTGGAAGAGATGAGTTCCCACAAGGAACATGTTATACATGCGGATCTCCTGACCACTACAGGTGCGAATGTCCTTAGAATATTACATGTTATTTTTGTGGAAAGAATCATAGATATGAGGAGTGCTCGGACTTGTATGAGCATCTTAGCAAGCAACATAAACAAGAAAACAAAGGCAAAAGGATGGTAAGGATACAATGCACCTTTGTGGAAAATCAAGGATGCCCAAGTTGGAACCAAAATCAAAGGAATTGCAGGTAAAGACCACGACCCTTGCAAGAAGAAGCGTGTGCCAAAGACACACCGCACAGAGGCCTACCATCACTAAGGAGGAGGTTCTACATGCATGGTACCCAGATCCATTCTATCGAAGGAGTTCTACCAGAAATTATGGAGGTACTCAGGAATCTTTAGGGTGAAATACAATATTTAAAGGAGAAATCACGGAAGATGGAGCAAAAGAAAGCATCAAAAAAGGTTCAAACTGATATGGATGACTTGAGAGAAGTGTGCAAATTGTTGCGCTAGGAGAATACCATTCCACTGTTGGGAAATTGGTTAAAAGGGAATACTCCGCGTGTAGGTGCTTGAGACTTAACGAAAGATCCTGCATGTAAGTCTTCCCCCTCATAGCCTAGATTATGACAAGGAAATAACTTTGAATGCTATTGTGGATGGGTGGCTATTTAGTAATATAATGATTGATACAGTGTGGAAGTCAATGTTCTTACTTTAGATGCATGGGTACAAATGGGGAGACCTCCATTGCAGACATCATCTAATGTATTGTCCATGGCTAACCAGACTAAGGCCATTCCCATCGGAGTTTTAAAAGATGCATCCATTACAATACAAGAAGCTAAGTTCATTGGAGATTTTGAGGTTTTAGCGCTGACAGAGTCAGATAGCTTCCTAGCTCTATTGGGGCATCCTTGGTGCTATGCAAATAATGTTGATCTTCGGTTCAACAAAGGTTATATCGGTTTTGAAAACAAGGAGGAAAGAGTTATTATCCCTTTAATAGATTCTCAATTTGCACCCTATGTTGAGCCCTTGAGTGAAGAAGACCTGTATAGGATTTATGCACGTGCCATCTAAGATCCGAGAGGTGCTTGAGCCATGTAAAGAAGGAATCCTTCGGTGGGAAGACACACCTTCTATTAACGATAATACAAGTGTTGCTTGTGATAATTGGGCTCACACCATTTATGAGTTGGTAGGGCGCGAGTTAAAGAGCATATTTCTTAGGGTCATCAAACCGTGTTAGATCGGGAGAATAGGTAACAACTCGGTACCTTGTTGCACCGAGAAGGAGATCCTATGGTATTGCTTGTACACCATGGAAGAATAGTGGATAAATGTGTTGGAAAGAAGGAATATGCTAGCATATACCCTATGTGGGACAAAAACACACTGCTTTGTTGGGTGGTCCACAAGGACAATCTTGTAGGATGGAATGAAATTAGGATTGCTCTTGCCACTAGGTTTTCAAGAGCAACACACCTACTAAAATATGCACGTATAATGGTAATCAACCTGTTTAACGCTAGGTTCAACAATGTGAGAAACTCTAGATAGAGGGTAGGAAGCTTTACCACCTTCACTATGGGTGCACAAGTTTGATTCCACTCTACATGGCTATGCACGTGATTGGTATGTATATGCGAACTCCATAGAGACCGAAAATTGACAGGATTTAATTGTAGGAATGACCCAAATGTTTGAATTCTTCTCTACCAAGCCTCTGGTGGAAGAAGCATTAAAAGTCATAAAGCACTTAATTATGGGAGATAGTGCCAAGGATGAAGAACTCATTCAGGAGTTATTGGATGAAGGAAACTTAGGAGCGCATTTTGTTGAAGAAACAGAGGCCGATGCCACACTACTTCAACACACTTGCCTTGAGAAAGAAAAAAGAAAAATGGTCTACTTAGTGGATGATGAAGAAGTAGAAAATCTAGATGTAAACCATTCAACAGGTAGGTGTGAGGTGCTGGATATGAAGATAAAGAAAGTGAATATCGGATCATATGCTTTGAGCATAAGGAGGCCATAACTGGGACTATTGGTTAGATTTTGAAGTGGCAAAAATCATAGAGTTACTATGAGATTATCGGATTTATTCCCTCGAGGGTACCATGAGCTTAAAGGCATGCATGAATCATTAGGGAAGATGAGAAAAATCTTAAATATGGTGCATGCACGATTAGAAAGAAACCCTACAAGATGAACCCCAACTTGCGTGAAAAGGTCAAAGAAGAGATTGAAAAAATGTTGAATTCTGGAATCATTAAGCCCCTGGATGAGTCAGAATGGGTTAGTCCAATGGTGATTAGTATCAAGAAGGATGGATGGATTAGGATCCGGTGGACTGCAGGTAGTTGAATGTTGCATGTGTGATGGTGACCCTTTCCTATGCCATTCACTGAAGAAATACTAGAAGGCATTGCAGGGCACGAAATCTATTCATTTACAGATGGGTTCTCTGGGTATCATCAGGTTAGGATTGCCCAAGAGGATCAGGAAAAAACTACTTTTACTACTAAATGGGGTAGCTTCGCCTATATTGTGATGCCTTTTGGTTTGAAAAACGCATCTGCTATTGTATTTTTGCGCATAGTTGTTCAGGTGTTTAAAGAATTTATTCACAACTTCTTACATGTTTATTTAGATGATTGACGATGTATGGACTGGTCAAAGACCATTGTGACAATCTGCGCTTAATGTTTGAAAGATGTAGATAGTTGAGTATCTCTTTGAACATCAAGAAGTGCATATTTTCTACACCATTTGGAATACTTTGTTAGGACACATAATCTGCAAGGAAGGTTTGTTGGTCAATCCGGATAAGGTTGCGTCATTATCGGCCTAAAAGATCCTACAAGATATAGTGAGGTGCATGGATTTTTGGGTCATACAGGATATTATAGGAAGCTTATTAAAGGGTACGCCAAGATTACCACACCTTTAGAGGAGTTACTGAAAGGAAAAGGTACGTTCTACTTGGGGAACCGCATGACAACGCGCATTCGAGACATTAAAGGAGAAACTTACTACCACGTCTATTTTGTGTTTTCCTTCGTGGGACCAACCATTCCATGTACATGTGGATGCCTATGGCATGACCATTGGCGCGGTATTGGCTCAACTTGGAGAAGGTATTATAGATCATACTATATGTTTTCCAGTAGAAAGTTAACTCATGTAGAATAGAATTGAAATACACAACTATAGAGCACAAATATTTGTCAATGATCTATGTGCTACATAAGTTCGAGATAATACCGCTAGCTACACGATTTGTCTTTTATATATATCACATGACATTGAAGTATTTTGTAAACAAGCTCGTATTACGAGGTGCATATGTAGATGGGTACTCTTATTTCAAGAATTTGATTTCACAGTTGTGGTAAAACCAGGGAAAATTAATTCTGGACCGGACCATTTATCCATAATACAGTCAGGAGAAGAAACACAAGAAATTAAAGATACCGTGCTTGGGCCTTTAGTTAGATAGGTTACAAAGAGCACCATTGGAACTAAAGGAAATTGCTATCTTTTTACAAACATGCATGAAACCGTAAGGAATAAAATCCTTGGAGAAGAAACAACTTGCTATATTCGCATGAACACCCTATATGTTGATTAGTAGTGACTTTGTAAAAAATAGGCGGGATGAAGTATTGCACCGCTATGTACTGGTACATGAGCGTACAACTATTATGGAAGAATCTCATGGTGGTATTGCAGGTGGCCACTATGTAAGTGACACCACTGTGCACAAGATTTTACTTGCTTGGATTATGGTGGGAAACCCTGTATAAAGATTGTAAGGCATATTGCAAGGCTTGTGATCACTGTATCAACACCTTGGAAAACTAGGACAATGTGATGAAATGCCTCTGAGACCTATTACTAGTGCAAGACCGTTTGAGAAATGGGATATATATTTTGTGGATCCTATTTCACCACCGTGCACAGAATGGATCACACTACATCATTACTTACACAAATTACTTTAAAAGGTGGGTATGACAGCCCCTACAAAGGATTTTACAACAACTAGGTTTTTATGGGAAAATATTATTACACGATATGGATGTCCTTTAAGTTTGACCAGCGATAGGGGCACACACTTTCTGAATGAGACAATCAAAATTGTATTGGATGAATTCATGATTGCATACCGTAAGACTACACCATATCATCCTCAGGAAAATGGGACTTCTGAGGATTTCAACTAAATTTTGAGCTAGACATTGACAAAAATCTATGATGTTGGATGAAAGGATTGGGATGATAAAGTATCTGCAATAATTTTGGCATATCGAACAACATATAAAAGGTTGAACAAAGCCACACCATTTCAATTAGTGTTTGGCGCAGAAGCAGTTCTTCCTATGGAATTCATGTTACCATCATTGCATATTGTGCACGCAGGAGGTCTAGCTGATGAGCAAGCATTAGAAGAATGAAGTGAAAAGTTAATTAAGCTTTGAATGAGTGACGAGCAATAACATGTTGGAGTCAAAAACAAGAAAATGCTAGGCAGAAAGCATGGCATGATAGACACATTAGGGATAAAAAGCTTGAGATAGGACAGATGGTGCTCCTTTATGATTCTAAGTTTTTACACCATACATGAAAAATCAAAGTACATTGGTTGGGGTCATATGTTATCACTCACATAATTGAAACATGCACTTGCCAATTAGAGGCACTTAATGGCACACGGTTAACCGGTTACTTCAACGGGAGTAGGCTGAAGCCCTACTACAAAATAAGTCTTCTTGGTGTTTGTAATAAGACAATTTTTCCATTTAGAATAGGTTTTCAATTTTGTACCATGTGGAAAGAAAGAAAATGGTCGATTAATGAGAGGATTGTTGGTAGGTGGAGGAGCAATAAATGCACTAACATTTTGAAAATCTATATAAGGATGTGATTCGAGTTCATTTTTACCATTGCAATTGAGAGAATTTGAAAAGAGCTAAGCGAAAATGAGCCGAGCAGTCATGTTGAGGTGTGAAGAGTGTGAAACCAGATGTGGAGAGAAGATTTGTATGTAGGAGAAGCTTGCATTCCCATAGGTGAAGGGTTTGAGCAAAGTAGACGCATTACAAAAGAGCTAGGGCACACGATTTCCACTAGGGCACGATGATTTGAACTAGGGTTTCAACTTGCTCGATTATAGAGGGTAGAAAAGAGAGATTTTTTAGATGGCACCGAAGAAAGCACCCGCAGCAGGAGTAAAAGGGAAGAAGAAGGTCGAAGTGGAAGAAGAAATTGCTCTTGAGAGTAATTTCTCGAAATGTAGTATCCAGAGGGCATGATCATGGGACAAGAATGGGATTCCCACATCCATCAATGTAAAATCAGTGATTACAACCATCGTACATCAGATAATAAGAAGCTAGATGCATTGTTTAGCACAAAAATGAACAAGCACACAATAGAAGATATGCTAGTGTACGATGACGCTAGTGAGAAGTTACTAAAGTAGATTGGAGTCTACCAGTTATACAAGCTGCCATAATTTGGAAAGTATGAACCATTACATTGATAGTTGATGAGTAGATTCCATGAGGACTTATTCTACTTCGCGAGACGAGAGGGTTAGAATCACGGTTGCCTTGATTTCAATAGTGACAGGAATAAGTGCCTCGGAGAAAGATCTTCGGAGAGTGACTTAATAGATAAAGCAACGATCCCGGAGACAAGGAAGGATATGGGACATACCAAGGGTGCATGCGGTATGGACATTGACAAATTAAATAAGTACCCAATAGTGCGGTAGCTACATACTTGTAACAAAGCTGAATGACCAAGAAAGGTGGTCACAGGTGAATACAATGTGGTTACACGTTGCAAGGAAGATGTCTCAAGGAGTGATCTACAATATCACGAGATCACATAGCAAATAAAATCATTGAAGAAGTGCGTACATGTGACATAATTAGTTTTGGTGCTATTTTATTGTCTTTGGTGTTTATGGAGATTGGAGTGCCTGATGGGCCAAAGAAGAATATTTGGGAGTACCCCACTACGAACACAAATCTCTGGTAGAAATATTTAATAAATACTTATGCGAAGGGACTGTTATCCAAAATGTGCCCCTGCTCATTTTTTGTGGCTAACTCCTCTCATTTTTTCCTCTCTTGTGCCTCAGTCATAATATTTTACTTTTTAGGCACTCAAAACCTTCTGGAAATGACACCATTGGATAGAGCTCTTTCTCAACTTTCCAGAAAGGTAAAGTTTTCCTCCTAACTCCATGTATTTTTGAAGTTATGGCTCGGCGGAATTTTTTGGAAAAATTTTCCCCTGAAAGGCCCGTGGCCAATGAGATGCCGCCATGTGGCACCTAGAGTGGTGGAGCGCGGGAAATTTTGGAAAATTTTCCAAATGACCAAAAAGGTGCAAAAATTTGAATTTTTGCCCACCAACCCGATTTGGCCCTGTTTTGCCCTAAAACTTCAAATGGCCATATCTTTCGATCCAGAGCTCGTTTTTCACGTTCTTTATATCAATGGAAAGATGGTGAAATTATCTACAAGATTCTGGGGTCATTTTTTCATTTTGATGGAGTTTGGAGAGAGAAAATTGAAAAACTCCTCTGGCACGTGGTCATGGATAGAAATGACATTTCAACCACCGTTTTTAATGAAGAATGGCTCACATTCTCTCCCAGCATGGCTAAAAATGTTAGGGGATGGGTCTATAAGGATGCCCATGCTATTTTGAATGTGTTTTGGTCAATGGTTGAATCCCTTCCATGTTTTCATGCGTTTCTCTCTCCTGGGCTCGTCCCTTGCACTGTAAAAGCTAGATTTGGCTCATTTTCAAAGGGTTGAACATTTTTGTGTATTGCAGGTCCCCTTTCTCACCTTGGAAGTGATTTTGGTGGAATATTATACCTTTTCTAAGAACTGCAACTCATTTTTGCGTCCCAGGTGTTGTAATGCAAGTGATTTTGATGTTAAAATAACAATACATGCCCTGTGATTAATTTTTCATCCTTTGCTGGTGTTGTTTGACTAATTTCTAATTCTTCATTACAGTTATCAGTTTGTGCATGTTGTTTTGTTGCATTTTATGAATTGTGTCAATCTGCAGAAGTGAGAAATGCTCACCACTCCTTTGGTGCATCACCTATTAGCATTAGTTTTAGTTTATCTGCATTCTCTATCTCTATCTCCTTTGGAATTTAGGGTAGGATTAGGAATTTAAACCTCTGCAACTTGTAAGTGATAAATTTGATCAGAGGAGTTGAGGAACCAGCCTCTAATCTGAGATTCCTTTCCCATTTTACAAGTCCCACACTTGGGGAGAGGATTCAATGTTGTGCAATCACACTGGATGTCTAAAATATCAAACTAGAAATCTGATCAACATCCAGGGGTGCTGCTGATTTGCAACAACAGTTTTGGCATGCCCGGTGGGACCTTAGAGGTCTTCATCTTCATTGCAACAAAATTGATGTGTATTTGTTGCAAGTTTCTTGCTTTAAAAGAGCTATAAATTGCACATCTGGCGACTCCAAGGAAGAAGAATCAGCTGGTTTTAGCAGTGCAGACCTGAAAACTCATGAGAAGAATCAACACAAGGTCAAGAGCTGGAGAGGAAGAGGTCTTTGTTTGAATGTCTCGTAGTTATCTCCAAGAATAAGGCAAAGTGGGAGGAGAATTCAAAGGTCTCCATCTCCACCAAATAGAACTCTCTCAACTCCTCCACCTGGTAGGCCTTTCATTCAATCAACAAGGGTTCTAAGGCCAATTAGAATGGCACAAAACAACCCCTATGTCAATTTCACTGAGCAGCAGCCCACTTGCTCTCAATGCACAAAATCCAATCCCAATTGCAGCATTGAAGAACATTCCATACTTCAATGGAGAAAATCAGACCTCGCTTTGGTGATCATGTTAAGGATATTGCTAACATTTGTGCAATCCATGAGATCAATGAGATGCAAGTTATTGTCAAACTACATCTTCATTCAAAGGGAAAGCTTTGCAATGGTTCAGGAGTCTTGCCTCAGGTTCTATTCAAAATTGGAATCAACTATGTATAGCCCTCCATGAGCGGTTTGGGGAAAGGGAGACAACTTGTCCCTTTTGGAGTAGCTGACAACTATCAAAAGAGCTCCCAATGAGCAACTGACTGATTTTAATTTCAGATTTCAAAGGACTTGGGAGAGAATTCCAGTGGCAGTCAGGCCAACAGCAAAAGGTGATTTTCTTTATTACCTTAAAGCTTTAAATTCTGATATTTCTATGTTAATTCAGTCCATGGGAGGCACAACTATCCCCATTGCTTATAACATTGCCATTAGAGCTGAAAATTATTTGATTCAAGTGGCAAGCTAGCTCCTGAGCCTCCAATGCCATTATTTCCAAGTTTAGAGAGCCCAAGTACTAGCCAAGTGCCTAATTTAGCTTCTATTCCCACTCCTAGAAATCAGAATTCAAGTGAAGCTTCCACTTCATCTTCTAGTGCCTCAAATGAACTTTAAGAAGTCATGAAGCAATTGCAAAATCTAGGTAATGAGCTGGTTACACTCAAAAGGCAGCAAGCTCAAGGTTTTAGACCTTCCTTCCAACCCTCAAGCTCAGCCTAACAGAAGCCATATCAACCTCATAGACCACCCAATCCAGCTGCAAATCTAAATCAAGCAAGGCCTCCTGCCAACAGACCATTTCAGCCCTATAATCCCAATGCTACATCTGCATCTAAAGCATTAGTGCCAGTACAAAACAATATAGCTCAAGAGTATGATTGGTGTTTCCCATGCAATGAACCTCATAACCAGTCCATGTGCTTCAACGGTGCCTTGAATCAAGCATTAATGGTGACAACAACTGGTGTGGAGGGTGAAGGTAGTCAAGGAAATAACCAGCAACAAGAAACATTCCAGCAGCAATCAGCTCCAAATGATACCACACTTGTAAACTGGTAGGCAGAAGATTTTTGTGGCATGAATCAAACGATTTCCCAAAGTGTTGCAGCCAACACAAGGTCAAAGAGAAGAAATTTGGGTGAAGAACAACCATTGGCCCCAAGTAATTCATGACCTTCTGTCACTCCACAAACTATTGGAAAACAAAATGCAATCCCAAGCACGCAAGGATTGCCTAAAACAGCTCCTAGGCCAACCCAAATGTCAGTTGTTGCTGCCCATGTGCAAGGAATGAATGTGCAGGCCAAGGGACAACAAAGGGATACTTCATCTCCATTCAGTATCATTGATCAGATGAAGAAGACAAATGTAAACATATCAATGTGGGAATCACTATCTATCCCAGGCCAAATATATTTGCTACAAGCTGCCATGAAGGACTGGTCAACTTCAAATCAACAAGTCCAAATGCAAGAGAAGGTGCTCACAAATGCTGCCCAACCTGAGGGGATTCATGAAGGAGAGAAAGGTAAAATATTGAAGCCCCCTCCATTCTATGTTTCATTGATCATTGGGAACCAATTAGTACACAATTGCATGATTGATTCCGGGGCAAGTAGTTCAGTAATGCCCAAGAAAATAGCTGATCAGTTGGGAATTCAGTATGAAACCATATCCAAAGGGGTGGTGTAGTTGGATGGGACAGCAGTAACAACAGTCGGGGTGATTAAAAACTTGAGTCTTACTTTGCATGCCTGTCCCAACGTGGTTGTTTTGCAAGATGTCTCAGTAATAGACCTTCCACCACTCTTTGCCCTATGTTTGTCAAGGGATTTCATAGCTAAGATTAGAGGTTACTTGTTTGCTGATTGGTCACACATGCTGTTCAGAACAAGATATGGAACCAAAGCCACAATCAGGTCTGAACCTATTGCAAACTTTCACATTGAGCCTTACACTCCAAGTCAGATTAATGCCAATTGTTCAGTGTTTGATCAAGAAGATCATCCAAGCACTGATGAAGCTGACACCAAGGTTGGAAGCATCCCAGATTTAACTCTTGATGAATGGGCAAGCAAGGTGCATGCTTTTGATCCTTATCAAGAAATAGAAGAATCTGAGTTGGGAGTCTATTGCATACATGAAGAAAATCAGCCTATTCCTAGCATCACCAAGCCAAACCACAAAGATGACAATGAGGTATGGCAGTTGTTTTTGATGGATCAAGGAGTAGACAAGGTGCAGGAGGGGGATCCATGCTGGTTTCACCTCAAGGAGTTAAGTATTATTCAGCTTTTAGATTTCAGTTTGCATGCTCTAATAACACTGCTGAATATGAAGCCTTGGTGCAAGGACTGCATTGGGAAATCAAGAGAGGAATAAAGAACTTGCAAGTCTTTGGTGACAGTGAGTTGATTGTCAACCAAGTCAAGGGGCAACATGCTGTCAAGAATGATCTACTCAAGTGCTACAAGAACAAGGTGTGGGACCTCATTGAATATTTTGAGGGTTTTGGCATCAAATCCATTCCTAGGAAAGAGAACCAAGCTGCTGATAGGCTTGCAGCAGTTGGGGCAGCCTTTGACGTTGTGGAGAGCATTCAAAAGACAAGGTATAACCAAACATCCATGTGATTGTGAGGCCTTCAGTGCCAGATAATAATGTAAGTTGGCAAGTGTTTGAAAATGATCAGCAAATCATCCATTTCTTGTAAGAAGAGGCTGAATTCTCAGCCAAAAATCAGGAAAAGTTAGAGCAGCAGTATGGTGACCAAGTGGTGCAGCTGAGAACCAACAAACTACCAAAGGGACTTATTACTTTGGAGTCCATTTTCAATCCTAATGATCAGTTTAGGAAAGAGAAACCAAACATCCAAGTGAAGGGAGAAGATTCAGTGTCCATCTCAGTAGAAAGAGGCAAATCACTCCAAATTGGTAAGATGACAACTGAGCAAGAAAGGTATGAGTTCATACAACTTTGTCAAGAATTCCTTGATGTGTTTGCTTGGAGCTATGAATATTTGAAAGGTTTCAATCCCGAGTTAGCTCAACACACCATTGAATTGGATCCAAATACTAATCCCATCAGGCAGAAACAAAGGCCAGTCAACCCCCACATGGAGCCTCTCATGAGAAAAGAATTGAATAAGTTGATAGAATCAAGAATCATATTCCCTATCAAGCATTCTAGTTGGGTTGCCAACTTGGTTCCAGTCAGAAAGAAGAGTGGGGAAATCAGATTGTGTGTTGACTTCAGAGATTTGAATAGAGCATCTCTCAAGGATCATTATCCACTTCCTTCCATGGAGCAGATTTTACAAGTTGTTCTCTGGCTCAGAGAGTTTTCACTACTTGATGGCTATTCAGGGTATAATCAGATTATGGTGAAGGAAGAAGATCAGTTCAAGACAACCTTTACAACTAAATGGGGAACTTATGCATACAGGAAAATGCCATTTGGGCTGTCCAACGCTAGAGCTACCTTCCAAAGAGCAATGGACATGGCGTTCAAAGGTTTGATTAGCAACATTGTACTGATATATCTTGATGATATCACTGTTTTTTCAAAAAATACAGCAGACCACCTCTTTCATTTGAGACAAGTGTTCCAAAGGTGTAGAAGATTTGGAGTCTCCTTGAATCCTAAAAAGTGTGTTTTTCTAGCCCATGAAGGAAATCTCCTTGGCCACATTGTCTCCAAAGAAGGATTAGCAATTGATTCGGAAAGAGTCGAAGCCATAAGAGCACTGCCATTGCCAAGCCACAAGAAGGCCCTTCAAATTTTCTTGGGAAGAATAAATTTTGTTCGGAGGTTTGTCCCAAATTTTTCAGCCCTTGTCAGACCTATCACCAAGCTGCTAAAGAAAAGCATGGCTTTTAAATGGACAACGAAGGAAAGGAAAGTTTTGAAGCAATCAAAGAAGCCATCTCTCAAGCCCCAACTCTCATCAACTCCGGATTTCTCCAAGGATTTCATCCTCTACGCGTTTGGAGGTGATGATACTATTTTTGCAATTTTGGTACAGCAGAATAAAGAAAATGATGAGCAGCCAATTACTTTCTTCAGCCAAAGCCTAGAGGACTATGAGGTGAGATATTCTTTCATTGAGAAGCATGTTCTTGCGATGTCGGGAGCTTGAAGAAATTCAAGCATCTAGTTTCAAACAATAAGGTCCAATTGCTGGTTTCTCATGTGGGGTTAAAACTTCCTCCTCAACAAAGACTTGAATGAAAAATGACAAGTTGGATTACTCGTGTCATGGAGTATGACATTGAGATCAAAGTCACCAAGTTAGTAAGAGGAAAAGGATTGTGTGAGTAGTTGATCTTGAGCAAACAAGAGGAATCATGCAACGAGAAGGAGGCTGTTTTGGTGTTGCAAGAAAGCCATGAGCAAGGAAGCACTCAAGAGGAGAATGATGGTGTCCCCACTCCTTGCTGGACCCAAGGTATAATGCACTTCCTAAGCATAGGTCTATGTCCTCCAGAGATGAACAAGACCCAAAGAAGACACTTTAGGTTGCAAGCTGTCCCATATGCCCTTGTTGATGGTGTTTTATTCAAAAGAGATGTGAATGGAGTACTGCTGAGATGCATTGGTACAAATCATATTCATAAGGTGTTGGAAGAGTTCCATGGTGGACCAACTGGTGGTCATTTTGCACCAAGAGTGACAGCTCTAAAGATCATGAGGGCTGGTTATTATTGGCCCAAGATTTTCAATGATTGTTATGCATGGATCAAGAGGTGTAAGAATTGTGCATTTTTCACAGGTAAAGAGAGGCTAGCTGCCCTCCCATTGCATCCAATTTCAGTTGACCAGCCATTCATGCAATGGGGTTTAGACTTCATTGGAGTTATTAATCCCAATTCGAGCCAAGGGCACAAGTGGATTTTAACAGCCACAGATTACTTCACCAAATGGATCAAGACGAGCACTCAAGGAAGCAAATGAATCTAGCATCCTAGACTTCTATGAGGGAATAGTAACCAGATTTGGCATACCAGCTACAATAATATCAGATAATGCATTGGCATTCATTGGATCCAAGGTGACTGAATGGGCTGTCAAGAACGGGATCTACCTAAGTACTTCATCAAACTATTACCCCCAGGGTAATGGCCAGGCTGAATCTACAAACAAGAACTTGTTGAGGATCATTAGGAGGACTCTTGATGAGAATCAGAGGTCTTGGCATACCAAATTGAAATCAGCCTTATGGGCTGATAGGATAACTCCTAAAAGATCTACAGGTAACTCTCCATTCAAGCTTGTTTATGGAAGAGAGGCAATTTTGCCCATATCACTTGAGTTGCCAACATTGGAACTCATGAAACAATTGGAGTTGTTGGAGTTTGAGCCCATGGAAGTCAGATATGTAGAATTGATGGAGCTCCAAGAAATCAGAAATCAGGCATCCCAAGCAATGGAGAAGGATCAGGCTTTGATAAAGAAGACCTTTGATAGAAAGGCCAAGAACAAATCCTTCCAAGTTGGAGATCTAGTGTTAAAATGGGATGCGGATAGAGCAAAACCAGGAAGGCATTCAAAATTTGATGCCATTTGGAGTGGCCCATACATGGTCACAAAGTGTAAGGACAACAATGCTTTCCAGTTGTCTTCATTAGATGGTGAAGAACTGCAGATTCCAGTCAATGGAATCCATCTGAAGCATTGCTACTGAAGGAAATGCTTCACCCTATACATATTAGTTTAGGTTTTTCATTCCTCCAAGTGCTTGTGCACATTGTTTTGCTGTAGATTAGTTTTTCTTTCCCTAAGTGCTTTGGCACAAGCTTGCTGTTCCTGGAGATGTGTTTACAGGCCTTGCTCCATCAGGTGATATTCCATCTTCCTCCTTGCAGTGTTCTAGTCAGTTGGGGTATCAAATAGAGAATTCAATGACTCCATACCGAATGGATTGCTTCAGGCAACTGGTAACTTCATCCAGCAGGCAGATGACCCATCTGAGTCGCCAAAATTGTTATCCAAAATGTGCCCCTGCTCATTTTTTGTGGCTAACTCCTCTCATTTTTTTTTCTCTCTTGTGCCTCAGTCATAATATTTTGCTTTTTAGGCACTCGAAACCTTCTGGAAATGACACCATTGGATAGAGCTCTTTCTCATCTTTCCAAAAAGGTAAAGTTTTCCTCCCAACTCCATGTATTTTTGAAGTTATGGCTCGGCAGAGTTTTTTGGAAAAATTTTCCCCTGAAAGGCCCACGGCCAATGAGATGCTGCCACGTGGCAGCTAGAGTGGTGGGGCATGGGGAAATTTTGGAAAATTTTCAAAATAACCAAAAAGGTACAAAAATTTAAATTTTTACCCGCCAACCCGATTTGGCCCTATTTTGCCCTAAAACTTCAAATGGCCATATCTTTCGATCTAGAGCTCGGTTTTTCGCGTTCTTTATATCAATGGAAATCTGGTGAAATTATCTACAAGATTCCAAGGTCATTTTTTCATTTTTATGGAGTTTGGAGAGATAAAATTAAAAAATGCCTCTGGCACGTGGTCATGGACAAAAATGACGTTTCAACCACCGTTTTTAATGAAGAATGGCTCACATTCTCTCCCAGCATGGCTAAAAATGTCAGGGGATGGGTCTGTAAGGATACCCATGCTGTTTTGAATGTGTTTTGGTCAATGGTTGAATCCCTTCCATGTTTTCCCATGTTTCTCTCTCTGGGCTCGTCCCTTGCACTGTAAAAGCTAGATTTGGCTCATTTTCAAAGGGTTGAACATTTTTTGTGTATTGCAGGTCCCCTTTCTCACCTTGGAAGTGATTTTGGTGGAATATTAGACCTTTTCTAAGAAATGCAACTCATTTTTGCCTCCCAGGTGTTGTAATGCAAGTGATTTTGATGTTAAAATAACAATACATGCCCTGTGATTAATTTTTCATCCTTTGCTAGTGTTGTTTGACTAATTTCTGATTCTTCATTACAGTTATCATTTTGTGCATGTTGTTTTGTTGCATTTTATGAATTGTGTCAATCTGCAGAAGTGAGAAATGCTCACTACTCCTTTGGTGCATCACCTATTAGCATTAGTTTTAGTTTATTTGCATTCTCTATCTTTGTCTCCTTTGGAATTTAGGGTAGGATTAGGAATTTAAACCTCTGCAACTTGTAAGTGATAAATATGATCAGAGGAGTTGAGGAACCAGCCTCTAATCTGGAGATTCCTTTCCCATTTTACAAGTCCCACACTTGGCGAGAGGATTCAATGTTGTGCAATCACACTGGATGTCTAAAATATCAAACTAGAAATCTGATCAACATCCAGGGGTGCTGCTGATTTGCAACAACAGGACCATGGGTGGGCCATTTAAATAGAGGTAAAAGATGTGGTATGATAGGATCTACGTGACGTTTGAAGAGGAGTGGCGCATACCCAAGGAATTGCCTTCGGTGGTGGGTAAGGAAGTACAATTTGCAGTCTACTAGCATTTTTACATTGTGTGATTTACGATGAAGGATGGAGCTTGGAGCCCTTGGTGCAAACTGCCATATGCCTTCACAAGACACTATTTCTAGGCATCGAGTTCACTAGTTTTCGATGCGCACCGCCTAAGATTCATTGCGAGATAAGGTAGATTATGACTACCATACATTGAGAAAGACATATGTATATCCAAGATGGACTGCCTACATTGAGAGGCTTATTTTAGATATAATAAGCATGAAGCCGCAGCTTGGAAGTTAGGGACACCGGAAAACGCTCGTGTACCTTCAACTCAAGCCAAACCTCGGAGAACAATAAGTATGTGGAGAATGAGTTCGCACTCCCGGGGCCGCCAAAAGGTAAGCATACAATCAAAAATGTTCGAGCACCTAAGCCCATAGAGACAATAGAAGTAGATGATGAGGAAGAGGAGAAATAATATAGAGGTGGTTTGGAGCATAGAGGTAGGAGGCATCCTAGAAATAGGGTGGAAGTTGAGTGTGCGACTACTCCACCCCAACCACAAGGGAGAGATGACGAGGACTTGTATGCGGTACAAGGAGAGCATCATTTTAAAAGGGTATTAAGAATAATTAGAACCCAAGGTGCTACTCCAAAATCGGTCATGTAGATCACCTTCACTTTCTCCACATAAGGAGACAACCGAGAAGAGAAAGAGAAAATTGAAGCTAGACGTGGAAGCGGAAGAGTCGAGGAAAGCACGCCCAAATCTCCCACACCTCCAGAGAATGTGGAAGAGCCAAAAGACAAAGAAATTAAGGATGGAGAAGAAGGAGAAAAGGAGGAAGATGAGAAAGAGAAAGAGATTGCTCAGGTACAACAAAATAATCTCCAAATCTTGAAGCTCAGGTTCCTAGAGGGCCAAGATCGAAAAGAACAAGTGGAGAATATGTTGCATTAGTCATGGGCTATGCTGAGGACACAAGTAAAATTGTCCGCGCCTATTTTCAAAGCACAATGACACCAAAGGAGTTGTATGGGTGGGAGATGATGGATGAAGATATGACAACCATGCGCACAAGGAAGCAACTATCATGGTCTATGCACACGCACATGGATGAACCAGACTTTGATGTATGTGAAGAGTCATGTGTATCAAGGAGGTTGAAGAAGACACCTCAGGCCAGACACATAATAGTAAAGCCTACTGTTATGTCAGATGAACAAGTGAGCAATGCTTTGGTGAAAGTCTCAATAGAGGTGGCACGAAAAAATGTGGATAAGGCTGTAACAATTAGGGAATTGAGGGAAGAGATCAAGGCCAAGGATGTAGAAATAATGTGCCTAATGTACAAGAAAAGACTTAGCAAAAGAACACTATTTTCATCAGCATGGTAGAGGAAATTGGGGACAATATCATGAAAGTAAAGCCACACTTAGAGCCTAAGGTACCCAAAACGTTTCCTTCGGAAATGCATTATATACAAACTTTTGTAGATTTGGTGCTTGAAGATAGACCTTTGTGCATGCGGAACTAAAGAATCCCGAGAAGAAAGCAGAGTGAGAAAAGGCTTCGGTGTTGAGGAAGAATACAAAGTATGAGGGATTGCTCCAAATATTGTAGGAGGAACTGAAGAAAGTAGATCAAACACTGAATATTTGTATAGCCCCATAATCAGTTATAAGAACCAAGACCATTATAGAGGATAATGAAGTCTTGAAATCCATGAAGTATGAGACCTTAGACCACACAAAATGATTAGCGCTTGTCAAGCAGAAGCGCGAGGCCCTTACAACAACTCAAGAACCACACAAGGAAAGGCTAGATGAGCTTGGGAAACTCATCGTGCAAAAGATGGACTTATTAGAAGGAAGAATGACTACCATGTCCAACATTGTTTTGGTCTTACAGAATGAGAAGGGAGAAATTGCAAAAGATGAGCTAGAGTCAATTGCAGTAGATATCCCAGAAAAGGCAGAGGCCATGCTCAATGATTGACATACTTTAGAGGTGGAAATAAAATAAGAATATCCATAATTGATTCTTTCGATTGAAACAAAAGATGCTACGGGTAAATTTATTCTTTTACTCATATAAATTATTTCTCTTCTTCTATTCATATTCTTTGATTCATTTTGGAGAGAACCGTTGCTTAGGGGTGACAATAAAATTAGTGTGGGGTAATGTTGGTCAGTCAAGATATGGCATTTAGTGGAAAACATAAAAAAGGTTCACATGGAAGAGAAGAGTGCATTCAAAAGTGCGAGAGGATTTGGAAGGAATCATGCACTGAGGACAGATACAAATTCGTGACTTAGCCGTTTTCACGATGAAGAGCTATTTTTGGAGATAACGTGCCGAACACACAACCCGGTTAAATATTTGGGTTACACGCATTGGCTATTTTTGGAGGATCGGCTACAAAGAGCCTTGCATACGTACATGTTGAGAATAGATTTGCTACGACAGCTAACTAGGATAAGTCTATTGTTAGCGCACTTGTATGTGTGGCTATTATTGTAACGATGCGTGGCTAATAATAACATGCGACCTATTTTGGGATTGGATAAGTGGTGAAGGGAAAGTCCTGCCCTTATAAATATGGAGTGAATCTGTGTAGTATAGATATAGTATGTAAGAACTGAGGTATGGTGAGGTTATGCTGCCAAATCTGATGCGCACATAAACTATGGTATCATCTATTATAATAAGCTTCTGTGTATTTATCATATTTAATGCAATGGATTGTATTGGCTGAATCAAAGTATCAAATCCTAAGTATAATTGGTTCTTGCATGCTTGATTTCATCATGGTTATCATTTAAGTCTATTATTCTCTAGATATATAACTGAACATGCACTGTAGAATGATATATTAGTCATGGATCTGAATGCTTTAAGTCTTCATCTTGCTAACATCTTGTAAAAATAACCCTAAAGAGGGCTTGACACCTTTGCGTGCTTCGGGTGAGCGCTCAGTCTAGGATGAGTGATGTGCTAACGCGCTACGGGCTTTTACTTGGTAAATTCTAGGTTGCGCAACATTGGTTCCGTTTAGGACCTCTTTTTCAATTGTTTTCGGGATGGTTTGTGATAAAAACATGCCAGGTTGACCTTAACAAGTGTTGAGGAGTTGATTAAAGATTTCAAGAAGAATACACATGGAGGTTTATTACTAGATCCGGGTTCGCACGTGCATGGGTGGATCTGAATATGTATGAATGTTGTATGAGATATTCTTTGCTATCTTTTCGGTAGAAATGTACGAGTGGTTGGTTTCTTATGCATCTAAATGAAATTGGAGGTATCACACACTTATCTAGACGCAGGAAGAATTTTAGGCCCTTTATGATGCTGATCTGATTTGGACTCGTGTTGTGGATATGTGGTTCCATGGTGTTTTGAACAACTATATCTTGGAGTACTCAATTTCCACTTATTCATGCCCAGAGGTAGCTAAGTTCCAATTTTTACGATATCCCAGGGAACTTACCTACAAGGCATTCCACTGGCAATCAAAATTCTGATGGTAACCCTGAACTTGGAGAACAAACCGATGGCAAACTAAACCCCACCACATGTGGGGAAGGAGTAGGTTTGGTGAAATATGGAAGACCTAGTGACAGAAAGGAAAAGAGAGGAAATGTGGCTTAAGTATAATGAGGCACGCGAGAGGGAGATAGAGAAGTAGCAGGATGTTGCAGAGTGAATGGCATTGTGGAGAGAGATAGTTCGTGAAGGGTTTGAAGTTCACACAGAAGACGTGGAACCCGAGCATCAGGAACTCCCCCATTTGGGAAAGCATGACAGGGAACCCTCCTCGGCCTCACGTAGAAGCGTCTTTGGTAGAGATGACCTGGGCGCAGCATGCATCTAAATCCACCCAAAAATATTCTAATCAAAAGTTGGGAATTTACAAAGAGCCATTCCTTAAGCATAATAAGGGGAGAACAAGCCGGATCAAGGTCATTCTTCTCGGAATAAAAGTTCCAATCACATCGTTGAATCTTCTAATTTGTTTGATTCCCTTATTGGTTGTGTTTATCCACCGTTGAGCATGTAAACACTATTAATATTAAATCAAGAGAGCACACCATGGAAATGCGATGTGCTCACGTTGTTATTCTAGAACCTCCTCTGCCTACCCCTCAGGATAGTCACTATGATATTTTACAACAACTTGAGAAGACCATTGCTAATATTTTGATCTTGGATCTGTTTAAAATATGCAATGTTCATAAAGAAATACTTTCCAAAAAAATTCACAGGTCGGGAGTTTCAACTGATATCGATCCTACATGCTTTTAAGCCTTGATCGTGTAGATTTCTCCTTCTAAACACATAAATTTCAGCCAACATGATATTCCTAGTGATGATCATACACACAATCTACCTTTGTACATTGAAGTCATTGTTAATCGTAAAAATATAAAAAGGTTTCTTTTGGATGGTGAATCAAGCATGAATATTTTTACTTTGAAACTTGTTAGATAGCTGGGATGCACTAATGCTGATTTGAATCCTAAAGTCATCACTATCAAGGATTACAACAACGAGGAGTGACAGTCAATTGGTATGATTAATTTTCCTATGGAAGTGGGGCCTACTAGTCACAATACTTGGTTCCATGTCTTAGAATTGGAACTACCCTACAATATGCTCCTTGGTTGCCCATGGATTCATGCCATGCAAGCCATGCCTTCCACTTACCATCAATGTCTTAAATTGTACCATGAAGGGAAAACTATTACCATTCTTGGGGATCCCCAACCCTTTTCCCATTACAGAGTGTTGTCGGGTTATTTTCCTACTACATATGGTTTTCCTTCAACCGAAATAGCTGGTCGCCTCTATTAGAGACTCTTTCCTCCCGGTTGATCCAAATACATTACACTCTCATGATAAGGGCGCTTTTACATCTAGATCTCCCTTTTTCATGGGAGATGAAGGTCCTTGAAACCAACGTGCAGAGAATATAACCTCCAACAGGCCCTCTTAATCTCTAACCTCCCCTTATCACCTAGAATGCATGGTAGGCCTTGCTACAAATATCAACAGATCCCAGAGTACTACAACATTGACACTTTCACTCCTAGTGGCCTATTGGAAAATTAAAATCTGCTCAAACTTCTATACCTCAATCCCCTAATACCAAGATGGCTTCATGCTATCAAGCACCCAAATATGCCATCCCAAAAAAATTATGTATGCCATGGGATATCAAGGATATGGATGTGGCACAATGAGTCAAGGTGTGCAGGAACCTCTTCCAACACCACATCAAAAAGTAGACAAATATGGTATTGGTATCCAACCGTATGGGTCCCATCCTCTGGAGGTCGAAGCCACCTCTTCTGAACGAGAAGATAGTTTGTCTTGTTATGGAAGAAAAATAGATTCCCAATGTAGTCTCTACAAAGACCTTTCCTCCATGAACCTATTTCCTGACATGGCTATCCTAACCATATCCCCTACCATTCCTAAATTGAATCTTTTCCATCCATCCCTTGTAAACTGGGACCAACAACAACACATACCAATTGATTTATTTGAGAATGATGAAGTAATTGGTGAGTTTATAAGTCTCAAGTGATGATATTCCTATTCGCGACCATAAGAAGGAATTCTCCATCAACCCTTATGCATACACATACTTCAAGGAGGAGGATGAGTTCTACGATCACCAAAATCAAAAGTAAAACAAGGGCAAGATATCCTCCGATAAGCCTTGTCAAAAGTAAATGTTAGAGTAGGTATTTACCTTAGCTCATGTTCACCTAGGTACTTTATTTCCCTTTATTGTATTTATCCTCACCCACTTATGTTTCTCGGATATTTATTGTTATTTATTTAGATATTAGGGGATATTATCTAGTTGTTAGGTATAGTTATTTCATTGATATATGGTATTGATCACTTCTTTCCTTGATCCATGGCATTGAATAGATCCTTGATGTCTAGTTCTTTCCTAAATCTATGGTCTTGACTAGTTCTTTGATGACTAGTTCTTTCCTTGATTTATGGCTTGATCTATGACCTTGAATGGTTTTTAGATTGTTATTCCTTGCATATATAAGTAAGGCCCATTCTCATTATATGTCATTGAGTTCCATAATAATATACGATATTGCTGCTCATTTTTTTGCAAAGGTTTTATTGAATTTATTTTGGTGAATTGATTTTATCTTATTGATAGTGGTGTTTGATTAGCATCCGATTTCTTGGCTTAGTACGATCTCAAGTTATCATTCATTTTAGTAAAATTCTAAGTCCCACAGTGAAAACCTCTTTGAGGCACTAGCGGACAAACAAATAGAAAAATCAATGGACATAAAAAGTGACCAGTCTAAGGGTGAAAATCTTATTGAGATGCCCTTAGAGGAAGATCTCAATCTCCCTCCCAATCCTACGCATATGGAAGAAGAATCCAAATTTCTTATGGAGGAGACTATAAATGTTAATATTAAATAAAGGATCAACCTAGAATGGTTAAGCTAAGAGCTTAACTCTCAGTACAAGAGAAAAACACCTTTGGCATGCTTCTTTGAGAATTCTCAGACATATTTTCTTGGTCTTATGTAGACATGCCAAGCTTGGATCCTTCATTGTAGTGCATAACCTAGTTGTGCACGAATCAATAAAGCCCATCAAGAAAAAACTTCGAAAGATGCATCCTCGTGTTGCCCTCTTGGTTAAGGAAGAACTTGAGAAACAATTCGCAGAGGGATTCATCGCACCCATAGATTATTCTCGAATGGATGTCCAATATAGTTCCCGTTAAAAAGAAACCCATTGGTATCAAAATATATACAAACTTCAGAGATATTAATAAAGCATGTCCTAAAGATGATTTTCCTCTTCCAAACATTGACATGATTGTCGATTCAACTGCAGGTTATGAAATGCTATCCCTCATGGATGAATGTTTGAGATATAATTATATTAAAATTGTAGAAGAAGATTAACACAAGATTGCTTTCACATCCCCTTGGGGACATTTTGTTATCAAGTCATGCCCTTCGGCCTCAAGAATGCAGAAAAAACTTATCAAAGGACTATGAATGTAACCTTCCATGACATGTTAAATGATATAATGGAAGACTACGTTGATGACATCTTGAGAAAGTCCAGGAATAGAGAGGATCATCTAGAAATCTTAAGGCACATATTCCAATGTCTTAGAGACTACACGATCAGGCTTAACCCAAAGAAGTGTGTCTTTGGGGTACTATCAGGAAAATTGTTAGGTTTTATTATTTCAAGAAGAGGAATTGAAGTGGACCCAGCAAAGGTCTTAGCTATCACAGAAATTCCTCCTACTAAGAAGCTAAAGCAGATGCGTAGTTTGCGGGGAAAATCCAAGCTATCTGAAGATTCATTTCCCAACTTGTAGATAAGTTTCATTCCTTCACACATCTTCTTAAGAAAGATGTTGATTTCCATTGGGATCCTAAACAAAAAAAAGTGATTTCTTTTCTTAAAGAATATTTTTCTAAACCCCATGTTCTCATGTCGCCTACCCTAGGTGAACCATTGTTTTTATATATCTTGGCTACCAAATCTTCTATAGGCACACTTCTAGCTCAGTATGATCTCGAATCGGAAAGAGAAGGTCGTCTATCACGTCTCGGCCGCACTTTAATTGCTTATGAGCTTAATTACCCACAAATTGAGAAAGCTTGTTTGGCCATTATGTTTTCATTCCGTAAACACCGTCACTACCTATTAAGTAACAAGACCAAGCTCACATCCATAGTTGACCCACTTAAGTAGCTATTATCCGAACTCCGCACTTACAGGAAGATGAATAATTAGATCATCCTACTTAGTGAGTTTGATATTGAGTACGTCAACCAAAAAATCGTTAAAGGGAAATTACTTGCGGATCAACTAGTTGAAGCCCCTTTTCCAGGAACCAAACCATTGAGTTTGGAACTTCTAGATGCTTCTATGATGTATATTGAGGAATCCATCACATGAAAAATGTACTTTGATGGATCATTTACTTTTCACGGTTTAGGAGCAGGAGTTGTGCTTATCACTCCTATAGGAGATTTGATCCCTTAAGCATTCAGACTTGGTTTCCCATGCACAAATAATATAGTGGAATATGAAGCCCTCATTGTAGGACTGAAAATTGCTATACGATGGGATATTAGATAGGTTAATGTAATAGGTGATTCTCAATTGATCATCAAAAAGTAAATGACGAGTATAAATTTAAGGATGAGAATCTCATTCCTTACAAGAAACTGGTTGATACTCTAAAATAATTCTTTATACAAATCACATTCCAACAGATACCTAGAGGAAAGAATCACTCAGTGGATCTTTGTCAGGCTACTGATCGGGTCTTTGCTACGCATCCCACCCTGAAACAATGACATGCCTTTATTTGTGGAGAATTTGACAACACTTGCATACGACATGCTGAAATATTTCTTGGTATGTGAAGTTGTTGGTACCCTATCCTCCTGATATATTGACATCTATAATTACCTACATGACGAAACCTTTCCTCCTAACATTACCCATTATGAAAAACGTAACCTTATCCAATGTATAGCCCGCTACACCCTACTTGGGGGCACTCTCTATCATCGAGGTTACGACAGGAATCTATTATGCTTGCCTTAATTCAAAAGAGTCCATCTTAGCCATTAGAGAGGTGCATGAAGGCATATGTGGGGCCCATACAAGTGGAATAGTTCTTACTAAAAGTTATTAAGAGTAGGCTATTATTGGCCTACCATAAAAACTGATGTTGTCAATATGATAATAAATGCTTGCTATGTCAAAAGTATGGAAACCTGATACATGCTCCAACACAATAATTACAACCCGTTACAACACCATGGAATTTTTCAAAGTGGGGACTCGATCTCATTGAGAAACTTACCTCCACTTCCTCTGATGGCCACACTCACATCAAAACTGCCACTAAGTATTTTATGAAATGGGTAGAGGTTATTCCTCTCACCTATGTCATTGGTGCACATGATTTCCAAATTCATAATGAACCACATCATTTTCCATTACAACATTCCCGTTGCCATTGTATCTGAAAATGGTAAGTATTTCAAAAGTAAAATAGTGAAGACACTATGCCAACGCTTCCAAATCCAACTAAAATGGTCAAATCCCTCTTACCCTCAAGGTAATGGATAAGTTGAAGCATCGAACAAGAATATTATTCACATCATGGATAAGATGGTTAAAAAAATGGCCATAATTGGTACTTGCAAATTCATCCTACCCTCTGGGATTATAGAACATTCATCCACACCCCTACTGGTGTTACTCCATATTCCTTAGTTTTTGCACAGAGGCCATCTTGCCTCTTGAGATCGAGCTCCGTCTTTGCAAATATCCCCGAGAGATTAATTGGAAAAAGAGGAATACTATAGGTGGATAGGTTAGCGAGTTGAGCTATTGGATAAGAAGCACCTTCATGCACTTGACCACCTTAAAGTGTATCAAAATTGAGTGCACTGTACCTACAAAAATAAATCATACCTCAAAAATTTGAGGTAGGATACCTTGTCTTGAAAGAGAATCAGTTCAATACCACAAAAGATTGAGAGAATAAAGGCAAGTTTGAGCCTAATTGGTTGGGGCCATATGTTGTGGTTGCTAAGTTTGGTTCAGGTGCATATAAACTTGCTGATTTTGATGGTGATGAGCTTTGGGAACCTATGAATGCCATGCATATCAAGAGTTTCGTACCTAAGCATGGGGTCCTTCAAAAATGAAAAATAACCTTCAAAAATGAAAAATAAAAAAAGTATTAAAATCGAGAAAAAGAGAAAAAAAATAATAAAGAGAAATAAATGCGTCCAAGTGTGAAAACCATACAATTGTGGCACTTTGGACAAGTCCTTTGGTGAAAACTAGTTTCCGGTGCCATCGGAGGGTCCGTTGTTCATAAGCATCTCACACCTAGGGGTACAATGGATGTTTTCTAAGCTAGTTTTTGCTGTGTCTTAAATCCTTTTGATCCTATCCTTCATGGCTTTGATCCAACTGATCCTACTCATATAATGCGGTGAGTTTTCCTTTGTAAATTCCCATATAACGCTAGGGGCATCTTCAAATCTTCACTTTCTTGCACATACGCGTTGGTGTTTAACCTTGTATATTCCCATCTATAATTGGGGGCATCCACGTTTCTTTGTTTTATTGCACATAGATTTGGAAAACTTTTGAAAAATCGTAAAACATTCGCATAAACTTCCAATTTTTTAAAAATTCATAAATGTTTGTCAAAAATATCAAAACATTCAAAATATCTCAAGAAAAACTCAAAAACAATATAACATTGTACCCATAAAACAAAAAAAAAGCCAAAAGCAAAACGTTTCAAAATGTCCCACAAAAACAAAGTAGTGTTTGCTTACTTAGTTGTTTGTTTGTACATAGTTTTGTTGGATTGTTTATACATATTGTATGTTGTCTTACATGCTTTGTTAGATTAATTTGTTCTTTGCTTTCTTAGATTAAGTCTTGCTTTAATCTATTGTGAGGTTCATTAGATTAATTTTATTTACATGCTTGTTCATTTTTGTACATAGTTGTGTTGTTATGTTACTTAGAATGTGTATATAGTATATTTGATTAAGTGTTCATTGTGCTTGTTTTCATTGCTTGTACTATTTGTTATCATTTCATCATCTATATCATCTATCATCACATCTAACATCAAATCATCACATATCAATAAAATGCTAAGCTACATCATCATAAAATGAAATCAACATGTATGCTAAGTTAACATCATATAATATCATCAATAGAGAAATATGGATTATTTTTACCCCCTCATCATATACCATAATAGAAACATGGGCTAAATGTTGGAATTCGAATATTTGAATGGAAACATGTTTAATCAACTTAAATATTAAACATTAATATATTATGTAACATTAAAATGAATAAATAAAATCACATTAATAAACTATATTGCATGGTAATTAAATAAATACTTACATAATGTAAATAACACAGAACACAAGATTTATAGTGGAAAACCCAAAGGTAAAAAACCACTATGAAAAGTAACCTTTATTATAGAGAACCTAATTACATCTAGTAGAAACCTCCTCCTTACTAACCCTAATCACAAGGGTAAAAACCAAATCAATTAATATTGATTTGCACACCTTTGATATATTTCTCTGATATATCAAATGAGGACCCGAAGTCCTTTTTTATATGAGGTGATCGGGTATGTCTCCCGACTCACCCTTTCAACCAAGTCGGTTGACACATATTCCAAGGTTTGAATATTTAATAATAGAAATAGAAATATTTCATATTATTAAATATTTAACCTATAGTATAATGTTGGACCCATATTAATTAAGGGGTGGCCAACCCACTTAACCATTATGTTCCAACACTCCCCCTTAATGTTAAGTGGGATAACATATGCCAATAGATTACCTACCCATGGTACACTACATGATTTACAATCCTTAAACCATAAAGGTTTTAGGCTAGAATATAGGTTGAAGGAATTATAACATCTTCATAATACTCAAGTTACCTTTTAGTACAAAAGGATTTGGAATCCCAAAGATCATCCCATGATTAATGGCTAAGTATGATTTGTGAGTTTTACATGTTCTCAAAAGTTCTCGTAAAAGGTTACTTGAAACCAAGAATATATGAGCCTTTTATAACTAAGGACCTCCTTTACAATATGCTTACATTGGATGTTTACCAGTAAACTCAATAACACTAAAGAGTTTACTGAAGACCGCCTTTAAGGTCTTTCTACACTTCTTTCTAAAAAAGAAGCCGAGGAGGTATATACATGCTCGAAGGTATTTTTACACTTTCCCAAAGGTCTTTTACATTTTCCCAAAGGTATTTATTACAATGCATTTTTCATTTTACAAATACTAAGTTCCATTAGGAGGTGATATTGTCATGTACACGCCCCCTCAATGGAAACTCTGACAATCCAAATTTTTCACAAACGTGACAAAACTTTACAACACTCAGGGGCTTTGTGAAGATGTCAGCAACCCGATCTTCAGTCAACACGAACTTGAGATCTATCTCACCACTTAACACCTTCTCACGGATGAAGTGTGTATGTATCTCAATGTGATTTGTCCTCTCGATGCTACATTAGATTATGTGTAAGAGATATGGTGGTATGGTTTTGCGCAACAAAGGAACACTACCTTGGTCCTTCATCTTTATCTCGTCGAACAACCTCTTTAGCCATAGATCCTCTTTTGTAGCTTCCATTGCACTTCTATACTTAGCTTCAGTTGAAGAGATAGAAACAGTTGGTCTCTTTTTACTGCACCAAGTAATGACACTGCACCAAATTTAAACACATAACTAGAAGTATATTTTCTATCTAATACATCACCAACATGATCAGAATCACAAAATCCATACAAGTTAGCATTTTCATCCTTATTATAATGCAATCTACAATTGATTGTTCCCTTAATATATCTAAGAATTATTTTTGTAAGATTCCCAAGATCTCTATAAGGTTCTTGTATAAACCTTAAAGAAATTCCTACTACATAG
The DNA here is from genome assembly GCA_018340775.1 of Taxus wallichiana var. yunnanensis. Taxonomy (NCBI): domain Eukaryota; kingdom Viridiplantae; phylum Streptophyta; class Pinopsida; order Cupressales; family Taxaceae; genus Taxus; species Taxus wallichiana. The sequence goes on along the minus strand of CM031243.1, from coordinate 446,482,225 downwards.
GAAATATCTGGTCTAGTTATAGTTAGATAAATAAAACTACCAACTTCCTATACAAAGTAGGATCAAGTTTTATTCCAACTTCCATAGGTGTAGAAATTGGTTTACAATCAATCATATTAAAAATTTTCAGTACATTGGTTGCATATTGTGCTTGAGAAACAACAATAGAATGCTTATCTTGAAATATAGCCATGCCAAGAAAGTGATGTAAGAGACCTAAATTAGTCATTTCAAAGTATTGTTTCAATTTTTATTCAATCTTATGAATTAAAGCAGGACTATCACCAGTCATAAGAAAATCATCAACATATATACATACAATGATAATGTGAGAACCTTCTTTCTTAATGAATATATCATTGTCAGAAGAATAATTAACAAAACCTAATTGTTTAAAGAAAGCATTAATTTTTGCATACCAAGCTCTAAGAGCTTGCTTTAAACCATACAAAGATTTTTTCAACTTACAAACATAATTTTCTTTACCAGTTACTTCAAATCCTTTAGGTTGAGACATGTAAAGTTATTCCTTTAAATCACCATTCAAAAAAGTATTTTTCACATCCATTTGGTGGATTTCCCACCCAAACTGAGAAATAATAGAAAACAAGGCCCTAAAAATGCTCATCTTAGCTATAGGAGCAAAGGTCTCAACATAATCAATACCAGGTTTCTGAGTGAAACCTCTAGCAACAAGTCTAGATTTATGTTTTTCAATACTACCATCAACATTATATTTTACTTTGTACAACCATCTAGACCCTATAATGCTTCTTTTCTCTGGAGGTGGAACCAACTCCCAGGTTTGATTTTGAATCAAGGCATTATATTCATCTTGCATTGCATTGATCCACTTCTCATCTTGAGAAGCTTCTTTAAAACTTTGCGGCTCAAGTTCATACAAAGTCATTAATACATGGTACATATGATGGATTATGTTCATTTTCCTAAGGTCAATAGGATTAGAACTTTCTAACATAGTTTGAGCCCATCTTGGTTTCTTAGCTAAGGAGATAGGAGATTCAGAAACATCCATAACATCAACACAAGAAACATCATCATGATCATTTACAATATTTTCATTATCAATATCAGAACCATCATTAGAAATATTGATAGAATTAAGAATATCATTACTATTTGTAGATGAACAAAAACATTTTTCCAAAACAACAACATTGCAGTTTTCAATTACTTCCCTTTTTACAAGGTCGTAAATCCTTAAACATACAGTGTTAATACCATATCCAATGAAAATACAAGAAAAAGAAGTCATATCAAGTGTTTTTAAGGGATATATAAAGAGGCAGGACTACCAAACACTTTTAAATGTGATACATTAGGTTTTTGATTTGACCACTTTTCTAAGGGGGTCGAATGGTGAATAGCTTTGGTAGGAACCCTATTTAGGATATAGATTGCCGTGTTCATTTATTTTGCCCACAAAAATTTGGGAAGACCAAGAAATGAAGCATCGTGTGAGCCATATCTAAAATAGTTCTATTTTTCCATTCTGTAACACCATTAAACTGAGGATAATGGGGAGAAGTTAATTCTCTTTTAATACCACAATCAATACAAAATTTTTCAAATGCCTTGCTAACATATTCACCCCCATTATCTGTTCTAAGCCTCTTAATTTTATAATTTGATGAATTTTCAACAGATGCTTTAAATTCCTTAAATTTTCCAAATACATCATATTTATTTTAAAGAAAATATGTCCAAATCATCTTGGTGAAATCATCAATAAATGTCACAACATATAAAGAACCATTTAACGAAGCTACTTCAAGAGGTCCTCTAACATCACTATGAATGAGTTCTAGTGGTGAAGAGGACTCTCCTCAGGATGTAAGTGATGTGTAAACACCCTTCACAAGCATTGTGAGTTGAAGACAACACAAACAAACCTTTAACTAGATTACATCTAGACATTTCATACAAGCTTCGATAATTGACATGTCCTAACCTTTCATGCCATAGTTTTGAATTATTCAAACTTTGAGATACATAACAAGATGCAAAAGAAAAATCATAAAAATATACAATCCATTTCTTTGAATTCCTTCAACAATTATATTATTATTACTATCCTTGATGTACCAAGTATCCTTCAAAATTTGAATAGACAAACCATCATGAGTTAGTTGTGAACATGAAAAAGATTATTTTTAAGCTTAGGAACAAATAAAACATTATTCAAAATACCATTTGCAAATTTTACTTTTCCTTTCTCTATTGCTTCTAAAGATGAGTTATCACCAAGATACACACGTTCATTGATTTTTGTAACATCAAATAAAGAATTAGAAATACTAGTCATATGATTTAAAGCACCTAAATCTAGAATCCATTCAGAATTTGAGGAAGAGTACAAAGCAACATATAATGCAACAGTTTTAGGAGCATCATTAGAACTATCCTTTTTCCTTAAATTATATTTAGATGTGACAATTTGTTTTTGATTTTTATGGATAGGTTTCTTAGATTTACACTCTTCCTTTTATGTCCAAATTTTCCACATTTGTGACATTTACCATTAAAGCTTACACACAAATGTTCAGAAGTAAAAATATTTTTTATCAACAAATGAAGATTTAGTATTAGATCTAAACTTCTGATCAGAATAGGGCTTGCGAGACTTGAACTTGAATTTTGAGCAAGAAGTGCCTGTGAGGCATTCTCCTTAGAGTCAAAGTTCATCATCACTTTCTCTTCCTGTATCAAAAGAGAACTCAAAGTACTCAAATTTGGTAATTCATCCTCATTTTGATATTTATAATTTAAGATAGAAATAAAATTCCTAAATCTTTCATGTATATTCAACTGAACAATAAAGTAGATTATTTTTTCACCAATTAAGTCACAATTGCATCCATCTAATTGTGCTTTGATATTTTTAATTTTGGCTAAGAAATTAACTACCTTTTCATCTCCTTTCATAGGAGTCGTAAGCAATTCTAAAACAAGTTTAATAATTTTGGACAAGTGCGTACCTTCATGCATGGATTCTAATTGTTTCCATACCTCACTAGGATGTTTGATATTACCAATGTGTAGAAGATATTCATCGTTCACATTACGTAGGATCATGGAAAATGCATCCTACGTATGTTATGATAATGCATTCATATTTTTCGTATTCACTTAATTCCCTATGGGCGCATGTTCAGTCCTTGAAATAATCGTCCATAGTTTTCTTGCCATAAGTTCTGATTTGACCCTGATCTTCCAAATATTGTAATTTACTCCATTTAGGATTTAGGACTTATCAAGGCAAAAGAAATTGGATGCCATTGTCTTTCAAATTTCCTGAACCTAAAAACATACCCCATTATGATATACAATGCACCACTGAGTTAGAAAAATATTGATCGAAAAATGACAATACCCATATTTTATGATAAAAACTTGTACTATTTCATTAAAAAATCAAGTATATATATATTTTTAAAAATAACTATTTTTTAAAATATGATCATAACAATATTAATAGAACCAGATCTAAATTTATAGATCTAAAGAAACTATTTGATCATAACTAATTATGTCATTAAAATGCATACTAATTAACTTCCCATAATCAAATAATAACCCACATTATAAAGGGCTCTGGCATTATACCCCAAACCTATCATAAATTTTTTTTCGACCATATAGAAGTGAAGATGAAACCCCTAAGAATGCACAACAACTTCAAATTTCTAAAAAGTGTTAATGTAGATAAATATCTGGCCAACTTAAATTTGACATCTAAATGACCGTCATTCTAGCCTTATTTTGGTTTGCCGTGACGGTCATTCGACCATCAAATTTAACATAGTGAAAATTTCTGTGTATTTCTAGAATGGTGAATTTTGCACGATTTTGGGTGATTTTACCTAAAATTATGTCAAATAATGGATCTGAATTCACCTCAATTTATCCAATTTATCAAAGACATGCTAGTGCAAACCGAGACAAAGATTTATTTTCCATTTTCCATGCAAGCAAGTTCAGAGACATGAAGAAAACCAAAGGGCATTAGCAAATATAAAAAAACAAAACAAATAGTACCACTTTTAGTGAAATTAAATAAATAATTTAATTTTCTTTGGTACAACTATAGTGAAATTAAATTAATAATTTTAATTTCCTTGATCTTTTCTGTGAAGTCTATTTCCTGACATAAACTTCCACTTCTCGGGAACTATTCCCTACACACACCACTTTTGAAACATAATTAAATAAAATTTTATTGCTAAAATTAAATAAAATTTTCAAAAGAAATATCCTTTCAAATAATTTACATTACATTTTCAAAGGTTAGAACAAAGGAAATATTCCATATAATTTCCAAATGTAAATGAAAGTAAGAATCATATCATATTACATCTCCCTCGAAAAAAAATTAGGGATTTAAAATTGAAAAACCCTAAAATTTTTACCAAGAGTTTCAAGAGGGGGTCCACCACAATCTCTTCTTTTCTTGCAAATTACACTTCTTCACAAAGCACACAAAAATTTAGATTGCACAAATGTAGTGGCAAAATAAATTGGGGGAGAAAAGAAGGGGACCCGATACTTTTAAATACCCTTCCGAGTTGGTTGAAAAACTCGTACAAATTAAATAAAGTAAATACAAAAATATTTGATCTAATTTATTTAATTATCCCAAGCTCTGTTACCATGTTAGACCTCGAGGATACAACTAGTTTAATCGGCTTAAATATTAAACATTAATATATTATGCAACATTAAAATGAATAAATAAAATCACATTAATAAACTATATTGCATAATAATTAAATAAATACTTACAGAATGTAAATAACACATAACACAAGATTTATAGTGGAAAACCCGAAGGTAAAAAACCATTGTGAAAAGTAACCTTTATTATAGAGAACCTAATTACATCCAATAGAAACCTCCTCCTTACTAACCCTAATCACAAGGGTAAAAACCAAATCAATTAATATTGATTTGCACACCTTTGATATATTTCTCCGATATATCAAATGAGGACCCAAAATCCTTTTTATATGAGGTGATCAGGTATGTCTCCCAACTCACCCTTTCAACCAAGTCGGTTGACACATATTCCAAGGTTTGAATATTTAATAATAAAAATAGAAATATAAATATAAATATTATTAAATATTTAACTTATAGTATAATGTTGGACCCATATTAATTAAGGGGTGACCAACCCACTTAACCATTATGTTCCAACATAAACATGCTATCTCATTAAACAAAATGCAACAATATCAAAGTCCATCATCATATATCCATATCAAATGTCAATGTCCATATACAAAAAGTGTCTCGATGTACATCGATACAAAATAAACCATCATGGGCATGGATAAAAAATGTGCCTTCATCTCGAGGCATAATAAAAATAATACATATACATCATGTCAAAAATGTGCCTTCATCATGAGGCATATACCAAAAACATATACAATAAAGAGTACCAATACTAGGAATGCCCGCATATGATGTGGAGGATGCATTTGACTGGGAGGCATCTGCACATATCTAATTGAGTTAGATGGTTTGTGCAATGGATCTAGATTGATTACACGACAATCTAGTTATATGGAATGGACCATTGTCTCTTTGGCACGACCACATGATAAAGAGATCTGCAATATCCACCTCACCGTCATGAGACTTAAAATCATACACTAATTCTAGGGTCCTCCTGCTTATGTGGCCTGATGGAGAGAATCACGTTCTGCCTTCAGTCTAGCAACATCTTCCTCCAGTTGAGTCCTCTCAACTCCCCACTATGCTCTCTCAGTCACGAGCTGATCTCACATCGTTGTGGCATGACCCCTCCGGAAGTAACTTGTTGTAATTACTACCTCAAAGAAACCCGATCTGCCACACCCTTCTCAATTTGTCTATGTAGGGTATGAGCTGTGATAAATGCTAAATCACCTCGCCTTAGAGTCATGGCCCTATGAACCTATAAATTGGCCATTGATGGCCCACCTGCTCCCGGGAATAAGTATGAATCCACGCACCGTATCCATGGTGGCCCATTTTCAACCACTAGATCATCCCCATCTCCAACACCCCACCTTCTACAATGTGTGGGCTTTCTACTCGGGGCGATGAGGGTGGACGAATAACATGCACGTATTATACCTGTACCTATGGACACTGTACTAGGATCTAATGTATAAACGGAGGCTACTGCTGTGGAGGCTACTATGGGGGGGGTGTGTGGTTATATTTGTACTGTGGACCTGTGGTGGACCTTGCTATGCCGGACCACTCGAGGTTGTGTTGGTCCTTTTCCTTGTCCATTTTTATCACCGCCTATAGCTTGACCTTGACCTCTATCTACCCTAATCCATCCCTATCTCTCAAGCCCGGATCTGGATTCCTCGCTTTGTTGTTGTAGCTATACCAAAAGCTATGGTGGCCTATGGAATAGTAATGCAACAAGGTACCACAGGCATACCGGGCCCCATATTCGAGAGTGGTCCTTGGATCTAAAATCAGCTCGCCTATCCCACAAATGAGGGAAGGAAGCACAGTAATCTGCCTAGTGCCCTCTGATGTCTGATGCGGGACCCAAAATCAAAAGTCTCACGTGCTTTGCGTGCATACCACATTTCATCTTCAGGAATACCCTGGATGAGGTCCAACTTCCGCTAAACCCTATAAACAATGTACCACTCCAAAATATGTCCGTGACTACCTATCGAAAGTGGTCCACGTTGGCAATACTCACTCAACCACATCCTCGCACCATTGGTGTAAATGGTATGGTTCTTTAGGTCACTATTTGTAGTCAGTAAATCATCAAAATCCCATTTGTAATATTTTGTGTCTCACATATGAGATCTAACATCCTCTCTAACTAGCTTCCATCCCCTACAAGATGGTGCATCTCGGTGCTCTAGCTCGTAACACTCGAGTGGGTGCCGATAGCAATGTGATCCCATGATCAAATCAGTAAAAGCGTAGCATGGACCAAGATCTTCATGCCTTTGTATGAAATCAGGTGTAAATCCCGATTCAAATGGGCCAGTATGGACTAACCCCAACATAATACCTCCCCATCCATCAATTTGTGAACCACTCCTATCGGACCAAGTGGAAAGTGGGTATCGGTCTTGTCAAACAGCTTAGTAGCCATTGACAAGAGTCTTCGAGATAAACTAGTATACAGGTAATCCTACGAATCTCAAAACACCCGTATAAGTGCATGACCAAACCCTACTAGGGTATATCCTCTAACTGAAACATATCCCGGATGTTCCCAAAGATCTCACCATGGTGTCCATCATATGTAACCGAGCTCCCTTGGATATGTACTTTGAGTATCTAGTATATGTCTTCCAAGGTCACTATCATCTCGCCAGTAGGTAGTCTAAATGTCTGGCTCTCACTATGCCACCTCTCTACTAAGGCATTCGGGAGGTCATGATCCAAAGCATGATACATGGAATCATGTGATGTACAATAAACCGATAGCCTCCAAAATGACAATCAATCCTTTCCGCTCTCGTCGAGTGAAGGTCTGCTCGTATGCTCGTAGGCATCCATGATGCTCACACACATCCAAATTGAGTAATCTTACCCAAGGATTACCCAAAACAAATAATTAACATCATTTCTTCTCATAACATCTTCCTAAGGTGTTCTAATTACTCCTACATTCTTCTAGTCATTCCTAAATTCTTCTAAACATCTTCAAAATTCATCTAAAAATATTCTAAAAGCTAGATTCTACACCACTAAGCACTCCCTTTTACACTATCACATCCCTTTTCACACCATTTCATACCCATATGATGCTAGAATGCATATGTAATGCTATCACATGAATTTTGACACTCATGCTCTCATGTTAACACTAGCGCAAGCCCACACTAGTGCACGTGTTTTCACTTCGACGCTTTCATTTTCACGCTAGCACGTGTACAAACCTAAACTAAACCTAGTGTAATGCCTATGCACTTGTTTTAATGGTACCATAAGGCTCTTAACACTAGCGCATGTGTAGACACACTAGTGCACTTAAAGGCCTATGCTAATATTAATCCACTAACTTCCCATAGCTAAAATATGCAATAAATGCACTTAAAATTCAATATTTTTGTGTTACTTACTCGGTACCATCCGCAGGAGGCATACTAGAATCTCGAAATCTATCAACATGATGTATGTGGTTCGAATTCATGCCATCTCTCATAACAATAGTATAGTATAATAGCTCAAAATGGGTTGCGATGGATTTTACCCCTCCCACCCTTATTTATACCCTCCAAACCCTAATTCTTCATTTTTCTTTCCCTTAGGGAAAGATAACTAATTTTTCTTCTATATTCTTCCCGCCATGTGTTGGATTTCCATAATGATGATTATTTTTATTAAATGGCCATTTTTCTACCATTTTTGCTTCACTAGGCATATATTTGCTTCCTAGTGATCCTTTCTTCTCCCTAGGGCATATTTGTGCTTCTGGGTGATTTTTTTCAATGTCCCATGAACATCGTCCTTCTTCTATATTGTATTCTTCTCAAAAATTGGTATAATTCCAAAAATCCAAAAAATTGGTATACTTCCAAAAATCCAAAAAATTGGTATAATTCCAAAAATCCAAAAATTGGTAAAATTCCAAAGATCCAAAAAATTGGTAAAATTTACAAAACCCTAAACATTCAAAAAATCCACAAAATTGATAAACACAAAATTTACGCATCTGAGTCATTTATAGGACACAAGGTCCTTAAACATCAAAAATTATCCTACAAAATCATCTTTCTTCGATCCTCGCTTGCTCTCGCACACAATTGCGGATCATATTGATCTACCCCGCATTATCAAAGCTAGTTTATTTTCTATGTCGGTATTCCCTTGCAAGCAGCGATTCTTGGGCAGCTTTCATAATGCATGATTACTTTTTCATGGGACTTCTATGTCCTCTAACTATTCACCTCGCATGTATCCTTGCTTGGGGTGCCATTTTTAACCCTTTTCGTTAACTCAAAAATTTGGGAATGAAGCTCAATAACAAAAACATTGGTACAACTGTCTTGAACATTATTTTTTTGAGTACGTTTGTTTGTGCTTGTTTCTTTGTTGGTCTGTTTGTTTACTTTCTCGTATTGCATTACATTATATATGTTGCTTTGATCCAAGATTTCCATGCTTGTATTCAAATAAAGAACCGATGACATAGATCATATAACAAAATGATGAGACAAAGTTATTCCTAAGCCAATTGATATGCTTGTTATCTCCATATGCAAGTTTTCTTCATCTCTACTTTTCTTCATCTCCACTTTTCTTCATCACCATTTTATTCTATCAAAAATTTTCTTAAACACCACTTAGGAAATAGGGATTATATTTATCCCTCTCCCCCTTGTTTCTTCTATCCGTTGAAAACCTACTTTTCTTTCCCTCTCACTCACATTACACACTCGCCTCCTAGGATTGTGTTGACTCTTATTTTTCCTTCTTATTTTCGATCATTGATTGACCTCTTCCATCACCCTATCGACACTTGAGGGGGCATCGTTCATTCTACTCATTTTTATTCCACTCCTTCAAAATTTAATTATTTATGCTTGTCTACTACCTTTGAAGTGGCGTAAACGCTTACACCACCCCAAAGAGGGGTAAATGTAGACACCTAAGATCCTCCTACACAATTTTAACACTAAAATTGTACTAATTGTCCTCTTTCTGCATTTTCCGTTATAATTAGTGATTTCCCACTAATTAACTAATGTTTCCCTCCATTTTGGTCAATTAACGACACTTTTTTAATTAACTAGCCCTTCCCCCATTCCGGATGTCAATTAACAATACTTTGTTAGTTATAATCCTCCTCTAATCAATTAATTAACTATTATTAGTTAATTAAGCCTTTTTAACCTTGTATTTAATCAATAAACCTTCTTATTAATTAAACCCCCTTTTAAATCCTCTAAATCCTACCTATTTCCCTCTAAATCACCTTCAAATAGATTTTATAAGCTTATCCTAGCCTATTAATTAATCCTAGTTGATTAATTAAATCATCTCCAACTCCCATGAGTTGCTAATTACTAATTAATCCCTCTAATCATGCTTATCCCTTCTAATTCTACTTTATCCTTTATCCCACATTCTCTAGGTTTCTAGCTTCTCCCAAATTGGAAAGCTATATAAAGAACCTACTACCTTCCTTCACACCTTACACCACACTTTTGATAGTGATTACTATAGGCATATTGATAAGAGCATTCTCCATTGTTGGAATAGCTTCTTCATCTTTACATCCATTCTTCTCATAGTTGAGTAGTAAAGGAAGATCCAAACATGGCCATTAAGCCATTTTGGTGAGATCCTTTCCTCACTTGGAGACAACATATAAATTGATTGCTTATGATCTAAATAGGTTCATATTAATTAGCAATCATACATTACAAAACACATCCAATTTTCAAGGGATGGCTTAGCATTAGATGTTTTATTCATGTTGATGCATTAGATTAGCTATTTCCTTTAATATTTATCATGATATTCTTATTAGATTAGCTTTTTTATTGGAACTACTTGGTGTTAGTTTCATTTAATTAGCTTAACTTCTTTATTGGAACTACAAGTGGATTCAGATTGGTCATTATCTTGAGGATAATACGGAGGAGAGAAGCTAATCTTGATGTTGAAGGTGTCACAAAGCTTCTTAAGGTATTCATTTTTTAAGGAATTTCCATTGTCCATGATGATTTTATGAGGAATGATGAAGTGACAAATGATGTGCTGATAAACGAAGTCAACTATTTTGTTAGCCTTAGTGGATGCAAGTGGAATGGATTCCACCCACTTGGTGAAATATTCAGTAGCGGTGAGGATGGAATGATGACGCTAAGAAGAATGTGGATGGATAAGGTTAACGAGGTTGAGTCCCCTTTGAGAGAAAGGAAAAATATCTTTAGTCGATTGTAGGGCTTGGCTAGGGATACATATGAGATTGGAATGCTATTGGCATTTGATGCACTTTTAACATACTCATAAGCATCTTGGTTGAGGGTGGGCCAATAGTAGCCCATCCGAATAATGCACTTGCAACGACCAAAATGTTAAAGTGTTCACCACAGATGCCATTGTGGAATTCTTGGATAACACAAATAGATTCATGGGATTTAAGGCACTTTGTGTAAAATACTATCAAACCCATATTTATAGAGGATGCCGCAAAGGATAACATAGCAATTGACACGTTGACAAAAATAACTCCTACCATTTTTGGATAAGTTGGAGGGAATTTTAGATTGATATACATAGTCAAAGAATTGGGTGTACCCGATATCAGATTGATTAGAGTTGACTAGATTGATAGGAGGAAGCTCATGGCTATGGGATGGTTGCTTGATGCAATGAACAACAACTAAGAGTTTGGATTCATCAGTTTTCCAAGGGATGAGAGATGCGAGGGATGCCATGGTATATGTGAAGCAATTGGATGAACAAGGAATGGTTTGGATAGTATATTGATCGAATGATTCGAGGAGAATGTCGATGATGTCCTTATGTTTCTGAAGGACCTCATTTTTACATTGATAGATTCCCTTGATTTTATTAAGGATTAGAAAAGAATCACCATATATATCAAGGATTTGGACACTGAGCATGATAACGGTTTGGAGGCCCATGTTGAGGGCTTCATATTTAGCCATGTTGTTGGTACACTCAAAGTTGAGTTTTTATGTGACTAGGATATGATTTTTCCAAGGAGGAATGATGATGATGCCGATGCCTCCGCCTTTCCAAAACTTAGATCCGTCAAATAATAATGTCATTTTGAGGGGAGAATACTCATGATGAATGGTGTAGATTGATTCATCAAGAAATTGTTCATTGGGAAGCTGATTTTCAGAAAGAGGGGATTTAGCGAGTTGATAAGTGATAACCTGGACCTTGATCAATTTTTGAGAGATGAAATCTAGGTCAAACTCAGTCACGAGCACGAGCCATTGAGTGATGTGGTCATTATGGTAAAGCTTGGAATGTGTGGTTTTAAGAGGATTGAATCTAGCGATGACGTAAGTTTTGTGGTTGAGATGATAGTGGCAAATCTTGGAAGTGGCAAAAAAAGATCACAACACAACTTTTCAACTTTAGTGTAATGGGTTTCATAGTCATGAAGGGTGCGGGCTGATATAAGATAGGGCTTACTCCCTGCCATAGTCATCACGTTGTGCCAACATGACACCTAGAGCATGGTCAGTGGTATAGATGTAAAGATAGAATGGCTCCCCTTCACGTGGAGGCGTGAGAAAAAGTGGTGATAAAAGATAATGTTTGAGTTTGTTGAAGGAATTTTGGTAGTTGGCATCCTGTTTGAAGTGATTGTTTTTATGGAGAAGATGATGACAAGGTTAGAACCAAATCGGAGAAAGTTGTGAGAGAAGTCAAGACCGATCAAAGTCGGCCCTGGAGACTACAAAGTTTCTTAAGATTGGAAGGAGGAGGCATCTTGAGGATGAGCTTAATATTGGTGGGGTCAACTTCAATACCCTTGATGGAAATGATTAAGCCAATGAGTTTTCCAGTTAGAACCCCAAACACACACTTGGTGGGATTGAGACGAAGGAAGAATCAGATAAGATGTAAGAAGAGGATTTTAAGAACATAAATATGGTCATGTTGACATTTAGATTTACCTAAGAGGTCATCGACATAAACCTCTACAGTTTTTTGGATGAGGTCATGGAAGATATATGTCATGACATGTTTATAGGTGGCCCCCGCATTTTCCAAACCAAAGGGCATGACACAATAACAAAAGGTTCCAAAAGGGGTGTTGAAATATGTCTTATGTTGGTCTTCTGGTGTGATGAAGATTTGATTATATCTGGAGAAACCATGCATAAGAGAAAACATCTCATGGTTGGCTGTGAGGTCAAAAACTAAGCGATGTTAGGAAAGGGAAATTCATCCTTAGGGAAAGTGAGGTTTAAGTCTCAAAATTTGGTACAAATACGAGAGCTTCCTAGAGGATTTAGTGACTAGGATGATATTGGAAACCCATTGAGGGTAATCGATAGGTTGGATGAAGTTGGCGAAAAAAGGAGTTACAATTCTTCTTTGACAAGAAGGGTAATGCAAGGATGCATGCGGTGTAGCTTCGCTTAATCGGATTAGCATTAGGGATGGTGATGATGTTATGGATGAATATATTTGGATTAAGACATATCATGATGGTGTAGGACCATGTGAAAACCAGGATATGCTTAGAAAGGAAGGTGGTGAAAGATTCTAGCTCTTGTGGATCAAGAGATTGACCAACTTTAAGGATGTAGGGCTCTTACGAAGTCCCTATGTTGATGTCGATGGTGGATTCATTGAGAAGTTGGATGTGTGATGACATAAGGCCTTATGAAGATGATAATATTCTACCCCCATGTAGGAAAGAATGAAGTTGTTGTTGCAGCAATGAAGAATACCAATAGTAGGGGAATATTCCTCTACCTTGTTGGGAATTTTGAGACGAAAGAACTAAAGTTCACCTTCACTTGATAGGTGATCGGTCTTAGAGTTATCATGGAGATTAAAAAAACTTAGAAGAAATGGACATGGCGTCATCCATGTCCATGAGGTTATTGGATGGAGAAAGAGTGGATGAATTGATATGCACGGGAGATGCGTAAAGAAGCATGCATGAGAGAATTTTTGGGTTGTTGTTTGAATCCCAATCCAAATTTCTCATGAGGTTTTTCGGATTGGTCAATGATAATATCACACACATCTTATTCGTAACGTCCCATACCAAATCTATTCCATGTGGAACAATGGAGGTAGGTGAAGGTGAGGGATTTATTATAGAGGAAGTTGAAGCCAATGGTGTATGGATTAGTATGGGGTTAATGGTTGATGTGGGAAGAAGGGTGATCGATGCCACCATAGATAAGATTGATTTTTAGATGAGGTGGAAAAAATAAATGATATCCTCGATGTGAGGTTGATACATAAGATATTTTTCAAGTCTATTGAGTCGATTGAGTGTGGGAAGAACATTAAGGGTGATGAGTTGATACACCCAATGAAAGACACCGCATCACGATGTCGAGAGATTCGTCATTAGGTAACTTGGATGTAAGTACAAATGAACTAGTAGATGCTTCAAAATATGAATCTTGTTTAGGAATGAGCATGTCATTAGGGATGGTAGGTCATGTGACATGATTTAAAGGGAGGAAGGTCAGCGAAGGAGAGTATAAATTTTCCCTCATGTTCATACTTAAGGAAAAAATGGAGAGTGGATGGGATGCAACGTATGGCATGGATCCATGGGTGTCCAAACAAGAAATTATATTGGAACTCCCCCTTAACAATTTAGAAGAGCTCGTGGAGGATTTTTTCACCAATATGGATGTGGAGGATAATTGTTCCCAAGGCAAGGGAAACAATGTCATTGAAAGAGTGAGTGATTGAGCAACCATGGTGTTGGGAAGTTTGATTTGGTTGAAGTTATGAGACAATATGATGTTGATACTAGTGCCATTGTAAATCATAGATTGTTGGATAAAGAAGTCATCGATGTGGGTGGCGATGAAAAGGGAAGGTCATGGTCTTCGGGTAGGATATTGGTAATTTTAGAATGGTCAAAAGAGATGGTGGCGGGAGCCGTAAGGGCTCTAATAAGGGCCAAAAGGGATTGATTCTCATCATGGTAATTGGGATATGCTTTGTAAGGATTTAATGATAGTTTGTCAATGATTAGGAGAAATTTGAATAAGCTCATAGAGATACATTTTAACAGGGGTCCGATGCGGTTATTTTATGATACTTTGTTTAATGGAAACAAGATTTTGGGTACGTAAAGTGGATATGATGGATACCTTAGCCTTGAAAGAAGAAGGGTGATGATAGGATCATTGGAAGGATAATTGATTAAAACATTAGGTTTTTATTGAGTGGATGGTTGTGAATCATGAGTGCAAGAGTGAGTGGAAATGTGAACAACATTTATGAAAAGAGGGGGACCTTATTTGGAAGAGGTTGTGTTTGGAGGAGGGATTGCGATGAAGGATTTGATGGAGGAGAACATTTAGAGGTCTTGGAGGTTGTAGGATTGATTGGAGGGTTGCCTTTGGATGTGGATGAATTAGTAGATGGGAGAAGGTAATATTCTTCGATGAGAAGGTAATCCTCTTCTATGAGGTTGTTGATGAGGGTTTGGAGGTCCCTACAACGCTTAGTATCATGTCTAGGGACACGATGATAAGAATAAATGGCGTTATAATTGAACCATATGGGTTTATGCCCATGTGAATCTAAGGATTTGATGGGGAAAGGGTGATTACGAGATGCTTGAATGAGACATTGAAGGATATTAATATAAGACATAATGAGAGTTTTTTGAAGAAGGGTTTTATGGATTATGGATGGATTGGACTTATGAGTGGTGGATGAAGGAAAAGTAGTAGTGCCTTACTCTCATGAGGATTTATGGGGACCTTGGATTCTAATTTATATTTGGGAGGAGGAATAGATGACTTTGATTCATATTTTTTTGAAATGATGGGAGATTTGGATGAAGGGCATGGTCCCAAAATAGAAGGCTATGGTCCTAAGATAGATGATTAGATGTTGGATTGCTTGGATTGATGGGGATTCGGAGGAGGAAACTCCAATTTATTGTGCAGATGAGTGAGATATTTTGGGTAGTAACACAAAGGTTGTTAGGTTTTTGTTGAGAGGTTTTACCTTCAAAGGGAATGAAAATGTTTTCAATTATGGGATTGTCCTTGGAAGTAGGATTAGATGATTTGGATGTAGATTGTGTCGTAGATGTGGGGATCAAGGATGAAGATGGTTTTGGATAAAATGAGTGGTAAGATGAGAAGGGGTTACAGATTGCATAGAACTTGGAGGTGTCGGTATAAAAGTGGTTGTACTTGTTGAAGATGAGGATGGCATTTACACATCATTTGTGATTAAATCAATGGGGATGTTTGATTGGTAGAGGAAGATGATGTGGATGTAGACATGGATTCAAATGTCGATGTGGGTATGAATACAATAGTAGATATAGATGTGGGCATGGATGTAGATGTAGATGTTGTGATAGATGCATGGATAGATATGGGTATAATATATGTGGGTGTAATAGAGGTAGGTGTGAATGTTGTAGATGTGGATGTAGTAGATATGGGTATAGTAGATGTGGATGTAATAGATGTGGATATAATAGAGGTGGATGTATTAGATATGAGTATAGTAGATGTGGATGTAGTGGATATGGGCATAATAGATGTAGATAGGGGTATAGATGCATATATTATTGTACATTTCAAAGTAGATGTAGGTGCAATAAATGTAGGTACAATATTTGAGGGGATAATTAATGTAGGTGGTGATCCAACAACCTAACTTAGAGTATTGATTGCATGGGTGTCAGGTGCTTGAGATGTAATGGGATTAGCTTGGTTGTTTGGTGAATGATTGGGGAAGGGCTACTTGAAGACATCCAGTGGTTGGTTAGGAGGGGCATTAGGATTATCCAATTAAATGTCCCCATGGTTAATAAGTCTGTTGTACTAGGTCCTCAAGGTATGAAATTTTTGATATCGTGATCACGGACTTGATGATGTTTGCAATAATGGTCTTCATGGTACCATGTGGGTTTGGGAGGCAAATCATCAATGGGTCGGATAGGGGGGAAATTGGATGAGGTACGTAACCATAAGTTTTGAAGATGGAACTATAAGATTATCCAAGGGGAGTATAGTTAGGGGTTGGACAAGGAGCCTTTTGCAGAGGCTCTACATGAGATGTTGATGCGAAAGACGTCTTTCGATAATGGAATTAGCTACGTTATTAGATTTTTCATCATGCGTGGATGATTTGGTGAATTCGGTCTTAGGCTTATTGGAGTGAAGGTTGACATGGCCTAGCTCAAGGGCGTGTAATTATAATTTGAAAGCCATGGTGAAGGCTTCCTCAAAGATTTAGAAATATTGAATTTGGAGGGTGGATGAGATATGTTTAACACATTATCTAGAGAAGAGTTCAATGAGTTAGGTTTGAGGTAGTGAAAAGGACATTTGATTGATGATATCATACCACCTAGTGAAGAACTCAACGATTGATTTGTCATCAAATTGTTTGATGGCATAGATATCGGTGATGGTGATCTTGCGTGTGAAATTGATGGGGAAATTTTCTAAAAAAGAGTTGCGCAAGTTGAGTGAAGGAGAAGAGGAAATGTTGGAGAATGCAATTATACTAGTCCAAAGTAGGGCCGACTAATGACATAGGGAAAATGTGAAGTATGAAGTCCTGATCATGGGAAATGAGATAACATGAGTGCCTAAAAGCACGAAGATGTTGTTGGGGATCCTCCTTACTATTGAATTTAGAGAACTTAGGGAATCCCTAATGTGGAGGATATGGTTTTATGGGTATGGATGGGTTAATAGGTTCATTGCAGATTTTTCATAGGTGAATGTGCTCTTAGGACCCAAAGTAGCAGCTTCTAGGTTGGCCATTCTACTTAGCAAGGCTTGCATGGGGTCATTGGATGTGTGAGGGTGAGGAGTTGATTGATGTGGTTGCAGATTGTAAGAGGTAGATGGGTTGGGTTGTGGGTAAGATTGATATTGTTGAGGATAAGTAGGAGTTTGTGGGGGTGGTTGGTAAGGAGGAATATAATTGAAGGCTTATGATTGGATTGGTTATGAGATAGGAGGTTGTGGAGGGATGTAATGGGATGGGTGAGATTGAGAGGATTGTTCTTTGAGTGATGAGAGGATTGGATTGAGATTGCATTTGGTGAGTTGAGATATGCACATGATGTGGTTGAGATGTTTGGATGGATTTATTGGGAAACATGTTTGAAAGACACTTCAGATGTGTGGTTTATTTTTCTAAGTAAAATCCAAAGGGTGGGGTTGTGAGGTAACAATATTGGCATGGAATTGAGATGTGAGGAGAGGCACTGAGTTTTGAATATATTGTTTAGGTGGTGGAGGAAGTATGTTGGATTCTTGAAAATTTTGGGTGGGAGCATTGATAATTACGGTAGATGAAGAAGGAATATGAATATGGATGATATTGATAGGAGGTATATTGGGTGGGATGGGGACCACCAATTTAGTAGTTTGATGGGTTTGGAGGACCATGGTAGAAGAGTCATGAGGGACATGATCATGTTTTGTTAATTTCAATTCATTCATGGCCCTTGGAAAGAAGACAACATGTTGGGAAGTAAGAACTTCAGTGGAATTAGAATGTGGAGGATACATATAGAGTTGTTGAAGGGGAGGTCCATTGATGGGGATATTGGTGGATTTATGAGTAAGATAATCATTAAGAGTGACAGAATTGGAATCATGAAGTTCTTGAAACTCTAAGCATCAGTGAGGGATAGTGGGAGGTCCAAATTCTCCTAAGGAGGTGATAGATGAAGGTGTATCTAGTTTAGAGGGGATGGAATGATGATATAGAGAAGGGTTGGTTTTGACATGGATATTGGTTTGAATTGTATGAGACTCGTGAAGAGGAACCGTAAAAATAATTGGTTGGGAGACCAAAGATGAGGTGATCAAAGGTGTGGAAGAGACCATGGAAAGGGCGATGTATGTTGGGAAATATTTTTGAGGTGGGGATGTTGTTGGAAGAGGTTAATTGTTCCATTTTTGTCTTGAGAATGGGTAAGAATGAGCATGAAACAAAAAACAAGAATTTTTGCAGATTATTAATATGACAAGAAAATTAAGCAACAAAGTTGTGTTATCTTGTTTATTTATAAAAGTGTGAAAAATAAAAGAAAGAGGCTCAAAGGGAACCTAAAGAAGTGACCAATCTAAGGATGGTTTTGGGTTGTTTAAGGCTAGAGTCCTCTATATACATGAAGTTACATGAGGCAAAAATTGGAGATGACTGTCGGTACATGGCTTGGTATTGGGACATACCCCCTCACTTCATAATCCCACAATGATAAGGGTGTCGGGTGCTTAGCCTTTATACCGATAATAAAAAAATTTGTTACACGGCCCAAACAATGTGGGGACTTCCTTATTGGGTGATGAAATCCCAATAATTCCACATAGTAGGAGATGTTTAGATGTGTTGATTTTTTGGTGTGTTTTGGTTGTGTGTGGAAGAGGTGTGAATGTAAAATATTACCACCTACTTAGAATAAGTGAGAAAACAAGCATGAAGAGGTGTTATTTTTCGATCTAAAGCTAAATGTGATATTCAATGAGATCAAGAAAACAAAGGTGGGAGAAATGATGCAAAAAGGAGAAAAAGGAACAAAAAGGAAAATACTTGGATAACGTTTTTTTTTTCTTTTTCCAATTCAAACAAAAGCATTCTTTGAGCAAGCAAGAAAAATGCCCAAGCATGCAAGAAAAAGAAGCTTTACTTGCAAACTTAGTGGAAAGAGAGAAAATAAAATGTAGAATAGAAAATGAAAATAAATAAATAACTTACCAAAGAAGATAGGTAGGTCCCACCGGGCATGCCAAAATGTTTGACGAGTTTTCCTGCTCCTGTCTCAAGTTAATGAAATGGTATGTAAGAAAAAAAGAAACACCAAAATATGGGAGGTTTTACAGATACCTACGAGATGTGTGACAATAATAAAGATGAGGATACAAACACAAAGATCCTCTCCGTAATGAGCTCGATAACCTACACAACAAAGAGACAACTAGACAAGAAAAATATTAGTAGATTAAATAGTGGGTTACCTGAAAAATTCAGTCCTAAGAAGTGATAAACTTCCTAGGGAGGATGTCAACCCACATGATTATAAGATTGATAAAAGATAATAGATATATAACATAATGGAACAGAGATCAAAGATATGTAAAGATATGATAAGATGAAGATTTGATAACGATAAATTGAAATAAATAAAATCAAACCCGATCATGTTGATGAAAACTCAAGATTGAAACAAATAGTCAATGGTGATTTGTAGAAGAACAGATAAATATCTGAAAAGAAAACATATATGAAATTGGTTTTGAGATGGTAAGGACGTGTAGACACAAAATCATGCACTTTGGGTATTATTTAGTCCCGGTCTCATCTACTATTCATATGGTTCTTGAGTGAAGAAAAGTACTAATTAAACCATGTTCTTTGGCCAATTTACTTTATTTTTTGTCGTCACTCCCGAACTCCTACGTATACTTGCCTAGTCTATTTTTTTCATCCCGCATCATTCTACCCTTGATTGGTGCACCCTAGGTGCCCTAGTCCTATTTGAGGCATCACAATCCTTTTTCCACTTTGCACACATCTTTTGGGTACTTTCTAGCCATTTGATATTTCTATATTTTCGGTGGTCAATGTTTTGGGGTTAATTACAAAATTAGAACAATAGAGCCATATAAATATAAAGTTATGAGAACATATTGAGGGACCAAGCACTAGTCAATACTATCACCACATAAGGTTGCATCCATCCAAGGCTCCATTTTCATCCATATAGCTCCATCACAGGGGACAAGGCCGATTCATCGCATGTCACACTCCATAGGAAATTTTTAATTCTATTTCATCCACAATCTATTACATTTCTACATCTAGTTATTGCTCACTACTTCACAAAGTGAGACTAAAACAAGAGCACCTAGGGCATGATTTACACACACTCACCTATAATTACATTTGGGTCTGAAATGTAGTACATTGTTCGATTAGTAAGTCCACTATTATGGCTTTGAGAACAATCGACCCCTTCATTTGTATTTGTATTTTTAGGGTTTTGATGCTTGTCTTGGGATTTTGCATGTCTTTTATTCATCTATGATTATCAATGACATTTGGTGCAGTTCAACAATATACACATGACATGTAACGAAGGCTCCACATCACCCAACAACTCGTAAGTTGTGTTTCTAGACCTCCTAAAAAATCGAGCACCCAGATCTAAGACTAGGGCACCCCAGCACCTCCTACCTCTCTAGGAACCCTAGTCTACTTAGACAACTCATATCTTCCCATTTACGGGCCCTATGTGGTCGTTGCTGCATTATTTTCATCTAGGTTTTACTATGACACAATCACATCTCATCGGCGAATCAACTAAGCTCTTTCTAACTCTCCTTGCACATTAGGTTTTTACATTTCTACTTTCTTAGTTGCTTAGGTCACTTTCTTTATTTAGTTAGACGTTATTTACTTACTGTGGCATAATATTAGATTAAAATAAATTAGGCCCCCAATCTATTTTAGTTTAATAATTTTGGTGAACCTGACTCAATCTTCATGCTTATAGGATTCTCATTCTTTGTTTTCCATCCTCGAATCCAGTCATCATGAGTATCTCAATCAACAACTAATTGCTTGCTAATCCCGATCTAAGGCATAGAGTCCAACATATTCTTGCTACTACTCACATTCATGCTTTGACACACATCCCGACTTGGTTTATCAAACATTTGTTGATGCATTTTCTCAACACATAGCATTCAAATCTAATCCTCCCGCTGATGTTCACACTTTCAACAATGACCCACCTTTGCATATCATGTGTCGTATTCAGAATATAGGTGTCAAACACACTTTAATTGACAATGGATCTAAGCTTAATTTATGTCCCATGTCATTCCTTGAAATCCTAGGTCTTTTCTCGCTTGTGATGTTAGTCCATATTGTCTTTCACTATGTGCTTATGATGGTTTTGTTCATCCATGTGTTGGTCATATTACATTACCTATCACTATAGGACCAAAAATGTCAACACTGTGTTTTTTGTTATTGACTTTCTAATATCCTACAATGTTTACTTGGTAGGCCATGGCTTCATGCCATGCAAGTTGTTGCTTCTACTATACACCATTGTGTTAAATTCCTCCATGAAGGCATTGAATATACTATTTTTCATGACTGTGATCCATTCCAATATTGTGATTGAGCTCCTAATACTATTCTTCCTATTCCATGCACTGATACTACAAATGATCCTCAACCTATGGACAAACCACCTCACTTGCCACCACTTGAAGGTGCCATTTGTGTGATAGATGTAGTTTCTTCTACACCACCTACTACTACTACTACTACTACTACTACTACTACTATGATTCTTTATCAGGGGCATGTCCAGTCTATGGACATCACTCTATCACCTATACCTTCACATGCACCACCTACATTAGCACGCCCACCATTTACTTGCACGATCTTCATGAATGATTCATATTGGGAACATATTCCATTTGATCCTACTTGTGATGACACTATATATACACATGAGGGTTTGAATTGACTAGGATTTGATTTTGAGTACCTCTATCCTACACCATAAGCTCCTCATCTTTATTATGGTTTTTTTCATTACTGCTACTTATGGTCTCCATGTCTTTCCTCTTCCTTGCACGTGATCCTTGATCTGACACCACTTACATTAGGACAATCATGGCTCGATTATATTTTGGGTACTCTAGATCCTAATCATACAGATATTTCTTTCCCCATGCCTTTTGGTCATGTCTTCATCTGTAATAGTTTTTCTTGGCTATACAACAAAGATCACTCGTTGGTATGTGCACAATTTTCCACTCTCTCCATTCTTGATGAGGAATATGCCATGGGTATGTACAATTTATGCCTCAATGGCTCATTAAGGGATCAACTAGACACTATTGCTTATCAAGTAACCAATGCTTATCCATTCGACTATGACCCTGAAAACGATGATCTTCTTGATGACATTACATGATTTTATTCTTTATTTTATATGCTTGGGAGACCTAACATCCAACATATTCCCCCTCTTATTAACATCAACATATATCCCATAGTTGTATAATTATACATCAATCTCTTAGCATACACATACTCATCACACCTTTTAGCATCATCATTACACGATAATATGCTCTTGTGCTTTGGTTCACACTTGACTATTGAGGGCATACTACACATGAAACCCACACACTTTGCACAATAGGTACTACACACTGTTGTTTCTATTCACACATCTCGTGTAATGTGTCTTACATCTTACATCACACACTCTACATTTAGCCTACATCATTTCAATTATTACACATATATACATCATACATCATACTAGTATTCATCATATATGTGTCACACTTCTATTGTCTACAAGTCTAGCATTACATCCTACTCATTCTACATACTACATAGCACACATCTCACACTATTAGGCTATCTACACATCTTGCATTACATTCTACACATCATATATTTACATATCTTACTCATCACATGGTCGTCTCTTATCATCACATATACTACATCTCCTCACATGCGCTACACTCACTACCCTATGATGCACTCTGGTTCTTTGGTCCATACTTCAATGCCGAGGGTTTACAAATCAAATGGAGCACATCATGCTCTCATGTTCATCATTCGACCTTCCATCTTGCAAAATTCTTAAGTTAGTGACATACACTATAGGCTAAGTGGTCACCTATTCCTTCATCTTGTAGTGGTATATGCTTTAGGCTACATCACCACTCCCTTAATTCATCTTGCAATGATATACACTTTAGGATAAATCATCACTCATACGCTCATCTTGTTGTAATATACACCTTGGCTATAAGGTCATGCAAAAATTTCAACCCTAGGTCACATATCATCACTACGCATATACACTCATCACAATGTGTTAGACACAACCCACAATTCGACCATTTCCCGATGATGCACTTTTGTTTACGGTTCATTATTGACTACGAGGGGAAAATTAAATGAACCTCACTCCATATAACTCCATTCATTCGGGGGGCATGTGAATCCTATAATCCATCTTGCATTCCATTCCATCCATCCACAACATGTTTCATATCTTGGTTTCTTTTACTCTTTCTTGCATTTACTTGTATATGACAATCTTATTACACTTTCTAGATATTTCTCTTGTATGTCATTATTTTTACCATACACACATGCACGTTCACGTCCATCTCTAGTTGTGATCGCAGATACAGGTCTCTTACACACAACATGGATGCTTTCCTTCTACCACTCCAACATTTGTTGGGGGTATCCACATTCATACACTACATGTGTTATTGTTTCATTTTGTACTTAACACTTTCCATTATTAGCTTATATATGATTTTTAACATACTTTGGTTATCTTTCTAACATGCTAATGGGTGCTTCATGTGCAACATTTGTTTTACAGGATTACTTCCATAACTATTTTTCTATTTGTATGCTATTGTTTGTCTCTTGTTTGCTATTGTATGCAAGCCTTGCCATTTTTTGGTGTGCACACTTGTTTGTTTTTATGTGGCCACTACGGCCTTGAGTGTCTTGTGACATCATGAGTGGTGTCCCATGTTTGCAACCCACTTTGGCGGTCTATGATTGGATTCTTGCATGTTTACTTGTTTTCTAGCTTCTACATTGTTTGGTAGCTTACACTTGTTTTCTACATGCATGCTTATTCGTATTAACACTTGTTTTTCTAGCCACTTGTTTGTGTGTGCCTTGGTTTCTACCAAGTGCATTCCCTTCCCCTTGCAGGGCATAGTTTACGTGGTCGGTCCTCTTTTGGGACCACATCCTCCTATCCACGACATTGTATGTGCCCCCAAAGAGGAAGGGCATCATTTTGGTTTTTACATACTACATAACACTCTCTACCGGTATAGTTCAATTCATTTTTCATCCTTAAAATTGTGGGTTATACAACGAGTGGGTTTAGACTAGTCTATGAACCCCATACACAATAGATTTTATAGGAAAAGTTGTCCTTAACATTTTGGGGAGCAGTTACAGGTTGGAGGATACAATGGATTTCCTCCCTACACTACTTTGGCTAGCAACATTGGATCGCACAAAAATCGGGCAAGATACAAAGATCTCTTCATATATTCTTAGGGAAGTAGTTACATGTTGGATAATAACGTAGCTTTCTCACTACACTTCTTCGGCCATAGTGGCGTGAAATAGCCCAAAAAATTCACAGTTACAGGATATCCTCTTCTACACCCCTTTCTCTCATCACAGATTAGGTGCAAATGTTCCTTTTACATTTTCATTTCCATTACATGCTTTCTACTATATACATGTGTCTTTACATGTAATTTTTACACATATACATGCGTATTTGACTACTTGATTGTCTTCTCCTTTGCAGGTCCATATGTATGAAGAAGAAAGCGAAAAAAACAACAACAACAACAATGTCAAAAGCAACAACATTATGTGGCAACACACACCTCATACTAACATGCAGGTACATCACACACATCGACAACTACACATGCATTTCCACCCTAGGTTCACTCTCATCACTTTTTCTCTTTTGCATCTTTAGTCTCCACGCTCCATATTTTTGTCATTCCATGATTTTTCTAGTCCTTCAACATGTTTTCTACATCACTCTACATGGACATCAGGTACGCATCTCTATCTACTTTATGTTACCAAGTGTTCCACTCACCAACATAAAGTGGGGAAAAATGTAGACACAAAATCACATACTTTGGGTATTATTTAGTCATGGTATCATACTACTATTCATATGGTTCTTGAGTGAAGAAAAGTACTAATTAACCCATGTGCTTTGGCCATTTTAATTTGTTTTCTATCATCACTCCTAACCTTACGCATATACTTGTCCCATCTATTTTTCATTTCGTGTCATTCTACCCCTGACTTTGGGGCACCTAGGCCAATCTTGGGGTGCCCTGGCGCCCTGGTCCCATTCGGGCGGCCCGATCCTTTCTCTACTTTGCACACATATTTTGGACACTTTCTAGCCATTTGATATTTCTATATTTTTGGTGGTCGACCTTTTTAGGGTTAGTTACGAAATTGGAACAAGAGAACCATATAAATATGAATTTATAAGACCATAATGAGGGACCAAGAACTCGTCATTACTATCACCACGTAAGCTTCCATCCATCCAAGGCTCCATTTGTATCCATTTAACTCCATCACAAGGGACAAGGCTGGTTCATTTGCATCACACTGCATATGAGGGAATTTTATTCTATTCAATCCACCATCTATTACATTTCTACATCCATTAATTTCTCACTACTTCATAAAGTGTGACTAACAAAAGAGTACCTAGGGCATGATTTGCACACACTCACCTAGAAATACATGTGGGTCTGAAATGTAGTGCAACACTCAATTAGTAAGTCCACCATTGTGGCCAATGAGGATAGTCTGACCCCTTCATTTACATATTTATTTTTTAGGGTTTTGATTCTTGGCTTAGGGATTTGAAGGTCTCTTCTTCATCTTAGATTATCAGCAACATTTGGCATAGTTCAACGATATACACGCAACAGCGAAGGATATGTATCACCCAAAAACTCTGCAAGTTTGGTTTTTGGACCTCCTACATAGACCAAGTTGCCTAGATCTTAGACCAGAAACCCCACATTCCCCCATCCCTCTCTAGGAACCCCGATCTACTCGGATAACTTGAAATTTCCCTTTACGAGCCCGTGTGGTTGTCGTTGCATTCTATTCATCTGGGTTTTTTGTGACATAGTCATGTCTCATCATTGTATCAACTAAGATATTTTTAACTCTCCTTGGACATTAGGTTTTTATTTTTCTACTTTCTTAGTTGTTTGGGTCACTTTCTTTTTTATTTAGATTTTATTTCTTGTTGTGCATAATATTAGATTAAAATAAATTATACCCCCATATTTCCATTTTAGTTTAATCATGATGTCTGATGTGATGTAGAAATATAGGAATTAAAAGGATGGAAGAAAAAAAACAAATATATGAAGATGAATATCAGGTTGATGACGACTGGGGGTAGATATGGGATAGTTGATAGTGACCGGGGCCAAGAAGTGAGATATGGGATGTCAAAACGGTGAACATAGAGACAAAGGGATCTGAATGTTGGAGGAGGCTAGAAAAATGATGACAGATGAGATAAAATGTAGAAAACAAAGATGATGTAGATTAGGTCGATGGCAATCGGGGATAGATTACGGTTAATAGAGCTTGATGGATGGAAAATGGGCTATGAGTAAGATCCAAGGATGGATGATAGGATGGAAGATATCTAAGACAAAGAACAAATCTTGAGAACTAATAGAAAGATGATGAAACAATGGTAGAGATCCAAACAATCACTAGACTTTGGATCTCCAAATATGGCATGCAAGGGATCTAAGATGAATCCAAGTTATTGATTGCAGCTCACAAGAAGAGAAAGAAATAAGAACGTCTCCGAATAAGGATGAATATCTAAAATTTCATCATCTTGAGGAGGGGGTAGTGATGTGTTTATGGGTCACCGGTGACCCACTAGGGTCTTTGTCGATTGTGGAGGACCATTGATTTAGGTAGTGGAGATGATGCACAACTCAAGACAAGGGGCCCTAAAGAGGTTATATTAGGGTTTTGAGTTGTTTAGGTGGGTTAGGGTTGTATAGGGATGATAAAAGGTAGTGTGATGGTTGGAAACAATCAATGTGGGTAGATGAGAGTCTAGGGATTATAAATGGGGTGTTTAGGGATGTGATTAGGATAATTAATGTGTTTAGGGATAATTAAATGTGATTAGAGGTGAATTAGGAGAGATAAATTAATGATGGTATTAAGATAGGATTAAAATAGGAAATTAGGGAATTTAGAGGAATAAATGGAATTTAGGAGTGAAATAGGAAATTTGAATGGGATATGGGGTGTGAATGTTTAATATGATGAGGAAGGGGAGCGAATGCGAGATGAGGAAAAGTATACCAAATTTTGGTTTCTACATAGAGTTTTGGGACCCTTTAATTCCTTTGAGGGGCTTGAGTATTGGTAAAGCACATTAATCACACCATTGGCGGGGCTTAAGTTATAATGTTAGCAGATCCCTCAAGACAAAAGGTTTAACATAAAAATTAGAAGGATTTATTGAAAACCTTGGTTCTTTTATATACTACGGGCCACGGGCCACTTTATGTTGAGGATCCCACATAATCTTATAGGGGATATTTCTTAATACTTTGAGCCCATGGAGTCATAATGTTATGTCAAACCCTGAATAGAAGCACGAGTGATAAGTGTCACATTTTGAATTGGGTAGAGCTCATGGAGACTTAAATGATGACTGAGCTCAAAAAAATGTGTAGAGGACATATGGTGCATTCGGAATCTATACACAAGGCATTTTCGGACTTTGTCCACTTGGTAAACATAGGATCCAAATTTTTCCTTTGTTTATAAGACTCAAAAGGATGTACGAGAATTTATTAATGACATAACATAAAAGCATAGGTCCATGCATCACATTTGGTGATCGATTTCATGAAGATATCGATGAGTCCATGATCTCAACACATGTCATGATCATGTGGCGTAATAAAGTTACTAGTTCAAAATGGAGGCCAAATGACATGGGAAAATTTAAAGGGACACAACTAACACGAAATGACACGTGGAACTACAAGTTTTGTCTCATTGGAAAGATATTTGTATGAGAGTTCAAGTCATAGTGGACTCAATATTATTTTCCACACGCGTGATCTATGAAACACATAAGAAACTCGGGAAGTTGTTTTATTATTTTGAGACTTAGTGACCCATGCAAATCTGTTTTTCGTTTGGAATCAACTAGAGATATCCACATGACAAAGGAAACTAAAAGTGAGTTGGAGGGTTAATTTAGGATACGAGGACTCATTATTAAGTTAGATGCCAATAAAGAGAAAGGAGTTTGGAAGAAAGCCAAAAAAATTGAGAGGTAAGATACGAGAGAGACCAAATTCAATACGGACAAGGAACTCTAGAAGATAGGGATTTTTTTCATAAAGTTTAATAAACACATCACACAATAGATGGTGTTATATAGTAAAGAAGAGGATAAAAAATTCAAGAGAGCCCAATGAATTTTAGAATTTATAAATGGATTGTAAATCCCTTTGAGGCTCATGAAATGTGTGTAGTAGGACATGGAAGAGTCACAATGCTTGTACATGCCATATGACATAGATTTAATATAATTTGAATTGGGGTTTTTTCCCTTTTGGAATTGTATGACACTGCTGCTGCAAGGTCATGAGCATATTCTTAGTTGGGGACCCTTACTATGCTTGTACCAAGTTGTTTCTCTTAGAGGAAATGTATGCAAAATTACATGCCATTGTTTGGATAATCAATTTAGTTTTGAAAAGATTATGTTTGGCATAGGTGTGAAGGGATTTGTTGAATGAAATGTATGCTTTCATCCCTAGGATGACGATCCTTGGAGTTGTATACCCTAATAAGATGCAATGCCATCCTATTCAACAATTTTGTTTGTCCATTAGTCCGGGATCAAACATGATAGATTTAACTTGTGTTCATCATTGAGTGAATTGATTTTTAGAAATTATTTTAGCAACTTGGTATCTCTATTAGAAATCATAGTGGAAAGTAATCCAAAGTGAACCCATATCTTAAAAGAACATTTAAGTTATTTCCACATTTGAAACAACCCTTTATATGGTGCAATAATTTCCATATTTGAAAATATATCCATTATAACATACAATCATTTCCATGTTTGGTACTCGATAATAGTGAAAGGGAATCAAATAAGATTAATTTTGAAGGCTTCTTTTTATCCTTTCAAGGCAAGGATATTGGCTTCACCACATCTATTAGTCATTTGCATTATTTCCAATTACATTGTGCCATGTGTATTTAAAAATGGTTGAACTAAAGTTTCATGCTCTAATTTTTTTATGTTGGCAACATTTTATTGGTGAACCCTTTTATTTGCAACTGTTGCTAGAAAAGGGGATGTCCTTCCATACATTTAATGGATTTACTGTTTATGATGTGCATTTGGTCCATTTTGTGTGGCTCGAGGCAGGGCAAATCAGTGAAATTGAAAACATAGAGAGTAATAACATTTCGACCATGTCAACACCTTCATCCTCAGTTAAGCACGCCCGAGAGACTGATTTGAAAGAAGCCACGAAACCATTTTCCAAGAAAATCAAGGCCGAAAAAATAGCAGAAGTAGAAACCGAAAAAAGGATCAAACAGAAAGTAAAAGTAGTGGAGAAAGGAGAGGAAAGGAGAAGCTAGTAGAAGGAGAAAAGTCTGTGAAAAAGAGCGGCCCGATTTGGAACCCCAAGGATGAACTTGCGTATCTAAAGGGTCTTGCGGCGATTCTGCGCAAAGGGTAATGATTTGTCAAAAAAAAGCCTTGTCATTTTTATGATAGTATCAGGGGTGAGTTGGATGGCGAGTATAGTAATGATCAGCTGTATAATAAGAATAGAGGGCTGAAGAGCAAGTTTGTTGGGCTTAGGGATAAGGTCAAGGCTAAAGATTTCAGTTTTAAGGATGGGCGTGAAGAGACTTTGTATAAGATGTGCAGCCAGGTGTGGGGAAATGGAGAAGAGAAGGAGTTGGCCATTGAGGATGAGAAAGTAGTAAAAATTTGTGGTGGTGTGTCCAGTAAAAGCAGGAGGGTAGCAACTGCAGATCAGCATCACATTGACGGAAATTCAACAGGTCGTGATTCTGATGGCATGGAAAATGGAAGCGGTAGCTCTGATTTACGAGAGCTGAATGATCGTTTGCACGAAGTGAACAATAAAATGTTGAATGACTTCAAGCACCAGATGCTTGAAGAAAACCGAGAAATCATGGATGATTTTGAGTATCAAACGAAGAAGTTTGTGAGAGCAGTAGTTCAAGGTTACATAAACACCAGGACAGATGGTAACCTTGAGTTCCCCTCTTCATGTGAGTGGAGGGTTTTAGAATGCTTACAAATAATCATGTTTTGGATTTAAGCGTTGGTTATTTCCTAGTAGCTCTTTTTCTGCTCTTCCGTGCTATTTTTTGTGGGCAGGTTTTTGTATTTCTCTCTCCGCTTAGTTTTGTTTATCAGGGCTCACATTTGACTTCTTAGAAAGCCTCTTATTATGTTCACAGTAATATGACAATAGCTTTGTCATGGGACATATTTCTGAAACTAGCTACAATAAATATATTATAGCAGATCTTCTATTCCATTTTATTTATAAAGTTAAAGGTTTATAAATGGTGATGTGCCATGATTTTGGAATTTTCTGCTTTATTATAGGGAATTCCATGGTTGTTTTGGGGTTTTATGCACTGTAAGTATAAAATATAGGCAGATAAGTGTAGCAAATTCGAAATGTCTGCTAATAGAGTTTTTGATGGCTTTTAATAACATAGATATTTATTACCGCATCGCTTTAGTGTCTAAATATTTTTTAATGTCTTGGTTATGTTTTACATGAAAAGCCTACTTTTTAATTGGTTTTTTTTACAATGAATGTAGTTAACACCACTTTTAGCTTACCAGTGGATTCTAATTCATCTAGTGTCAAATATTTCCCTGGGATCTGTTGTAGTGTCCTTAGTGAAAAATACCATTCAATCTTTGACTATCACTCATTCCACCATTAGCCTATCAACCTCTCCAATGAACTAAGAACCATGTGATAGTATTTTAAATTTCTGAAAAAAATTAAACCTATGATTTATAATTTCAAATTCATGAGGAGGTGAAGTGCGAGGAAAATGATTTTCCATGCAAAAAATAGATTTCAATCTTTGTCCAAATAGAATCACTCTTTAATATTTAGTTCCCATCCCAAAATAGAAATTCTAGAGAGTCCTAAATTAATAAAGGATTATTTTGTTCCCATCCCAAAATGGGAGGTAGGATCCATTTAACTCATTAGACTTCCATTTTCATTACTACTCATCCATATCCAACAGTAACTTATAGTGTTCTAGAGGGTAACAATAATCCAACAATGAATTCCGTGACAAATTTCCAAATGACCTCTTTAGAATGACTTCTTCTCCCGTAGATTTTTATAGGGTATTCAATAGTTACAACGTTATGTTTTTTCCTTGAATGCGGTCTTTCCTACATATTATTAGTGAAGACTTTCCTATGTATGAATATATTATCTCAATTATTGCAACACTATTCTTTGTACTTTTGTGACAGTGTTTTGTGGAAAACAATAAATAGCATTAAATTGAGAAATAAATGCAGCCTATCTCTCCAAACGTTAGACTGCTCTGAACAACCATAAAATTCTTATATATCATGCTTGTGACAGAGAAGAGAATACCCAAGAGGATATTGGTTTCAACATGCATATTAATTTTTTTCTTGCCAATTGTTATGTGCCACATGGAAAATTTTATCTACAATTTCAATGTTTTGTAATATTTTCAAGGGAATATTCTTCTCCCTTTATTCAAGCATATTCGGTTATTTATTGTTAGTCATTTCTACAGTTTGAGGAAAAGATATTGGCCTTCTTGGTATTTAATAAGGTCACTGTGTGTGATAGTCTTTATTGGTGTTGGGGGGCTCGAGAATGTACTTGTCTATTGTTTGGTTTGACAAAAAAGGCAGATTTACTTTACCATTTATCATGTGGACGGAAGGAAAAAAACTCTCTATATCGACTCTACAGAAAACTTGTGTAGGTTTTCACACACATGTATCATATTTTACTTCTCTTCTTGTCTCCAGATTTGTAGTTTTTCCCATTGTCCCCAACTAATCATGGTTGCTTTTCTAAATTTTAAAAGCAGGTTCCCAACCCAAGATTGCACTAAAATGTAGTTATCATTCCTTTGTGTGCATGCGAATCTATAGTTGCATTCAAATTTTCAGATGCACAAATGTGTTTGATAACATTTAACTCTCTAATCTTCATTTTTCGTATAGTTACTTGTTTGGGATTATCTAGTTTTATCTGTTAGTAAGTCCAGATTTTGCAAAGAGGCTAAATGTGAACATTAGTCAAACTGCAGTGATCTCAACCTCCCCCTCTACATCAGAAACTACACATTCAAAGATTCTCTATATATCTTTGTATCAAAGAGGACCACATATTCACTACCTTTCTCTCTACCTATCTAGTTCTATGAACTGTAGTTACCTCTTTCTATTTGTACGACATCTCGTTAATGCACACTATCTATACCTTCAAGCAAAGTCAGCTACCTGCTTGCCTTTTTTTCTTGGCTAGAGAAATGTTCTCTAGTAGGGGCATTTGTTTTGAGATAGATTTTATCCTAGATTTTGAATGTATCTTTCTTTGCTTGGGTAGTTTTCCAAACCTGGATTCTGACCAATACAGATATCCTAGCCTTTTTGAGTCACATATTGATTTTATTCTGCTAAATTAATGATGTTTATGTAGGATTCATCCTGTTACCAACATCTGAGAGGGTCTTCCACAAATTCAAGTCTAATCTTCAATTCTGTAAAAGCTTATAAATTTGAGACGTTGAGCGGGATTACTCCGCATACAGGATATCCTAGCCTTTTTGAGTCACATATTGATTTTATTCTACTAAATTAATGATGTTTATGTAGGATTCATCCTGTTACCAACATCTGAGAGGGTCTTCCAAAAATTCAAGTCTAATCTTCAATTTTGTAAAAGCTTATAAATTTGAGACGTTGAAGTAGGATTGCTCCGCATACCTGTATCCAAAAGTGTCTCCCAGGTTTTAATGGGAATTTGACCTTCCTCAGCCTCTTCCCAATAATTCTATGCCTTCTTGCTCGAGGAAAATCGAAGGATTGTAATACAGAGGTTAGCCAAATATTACATGTCTTACTATTCAACTGTTTCACTTTTGGCAATTACAGAATTATATAAAAAAATATACGTCTAGCTTGGTTATGTTGATTTCTTGGCCTACTTCTACATGTTAAATTACTACATATCACCATATATGGTCTCTTTCACTTCCAGTATAAAGTTATTGGTGATGTTGTAAAGAACCATTTCACTTTAAATCCACATACCACAATATTTATTTGTTTTCAGAGATTCAAATACAACGCAGACACAAACATAGCACTTTTTTCATTGAAAGTTATTCGAATACATAGAACAAACAAAACTTACCTTACCTTGACTAAAATGTGTTCTTAATGGCACACTTGGTGCACCATCGATGCCTCCAAATTAATGCACAATGCTTCCAAGACATTCTACGTGTTTTGCATTTCATGGCATTCACAATGGCTGAACTCTGTGTGGATTATGAGTTCAACAATGTCTTCCAAAATAAATGAATTTTCAATGTAAACCGTTGCATGCCACATGTTATTTTAGACAATTGACACTCTGCACACACTATGACATGTTTCCATGCATTTCTAAAGTGCACTTATATTACACTTTCAATAAACTCTTCATTAGCCTCATATGAATATTCACAAATGGGGTAATCTTGGATTACTAAATCCCTTTTCTTTGCAGGAAAATTTCAGATTTGCTCCAAGATTTTGGCTGCCACGCATGTTTATTATTCTTTGTGTTGGGTGTCGGCAAAGCCTCCTAAAAGAAGTTGGAAAAATTCCCGAGACTTCCTTTGGGCTAGCTCGGAGCTCTACAAAGGCTTTCACGAGTTGGTGGGAATATTATTGCCTCCTACGGATTTTGGAGGGCTTGGTTTGACCGACATTTGCTACCAGGGGGACTGCACTAGCTACCAAGTGGAACATTCGGCCTCTGCACTGGAAATGAAGCTTGGAAAGTGCTTATTCACAATCCGTATTTGCGAAGGCTCCTCAGGGTGCAAAACTTGGCAAGGGTTGGATTTTCATAGTCTACTCATTGTCAAAGCCCCGGTCAAGATTGTGGGCACCTTTGTTGTCAAAAGCATATGGAAAGCTTGGGAATTGCTTAAACCATTTTAATCTGGGAAGGGGATGGTTTCCGTAATGGGATTTCCATTAATGACCACAGCATCTGGTGGTCTCCTCTCATCAATTTTCATGATGTGCCACTTTCCCAAGTGCCTTGGGTTCATGCTCTTAAGTTATATCGTCAAGGCTTGCACACTC
This sequence comes from Taxus wallichiana var. yunnanensis, assembly GCA_018340775.1. Classification (NCBI taxonomy): domain Eukaryota; kingdom Viridiplantae; phylum Streptophyta; class Pinopsida; order Cupressales; family Taxaceae; genus Taxus; species Taxus wallichiana. The sequence continues at coordinate 446,447,436 of CM031243.1, read as the reverse complement.
TTAAAGAAATATTTTGCAGGAAGTCTAGACTGCTTCTCACTTGGCCTCAAGCTAAAGCCAAGTTTTGGCTTGCTTCATCTGAAAAAGAGTCTTATCAAGAAGTTCTTGATTCCATTCCTGCTGAGATGCTTCACAAAGTTGGTGTTGTCTCTCTCAGGCCTTGGTGGAAGGATTGGAAATGGTTTCTAGATACCCCTTTCTTAAATTACTCCCCAGAAAAGGGTATGCTCTTCTCACCCCCAGGCTACCAATGGTGGCTTTACTAAACTCCAGATGGTCCATCAATTCTAGATGGTCCTCCTGGGAAGCTAGATTTCACACAGTTTGGAAAGCCATCCTTCAGCCCAAGCTAGCTTGTTTTGCTTGGTGCCTACTTTTTCAAGGCCTCCCTCTTAGGTGCAAATTAGCTCATTACGGGATTGCTCCTCGACTTTTCCCTTTTTGTGGACATATTGAGATGCTTACACATCTATTCTGGTACTGCCCAAAAGCTCAGGCTATTTGGGCCTGGATCCACGATTTCTTTCGGTTGTTTCGACCAGCTCCATTTCTTTGGCAACATGCTTTGCTTGGGGATTCTATTTCCATTCCCCATGCTTTTGCACAAGTGTGGCATACTTTCAGAGTGAAGATCCTTTTTTATATGGTTAGAGCAAAATTCTATTGTTTTTGCTAATTCCACAATTTCTTGCTTTCTTTCACATTATGATAACGCCATGCTTATATCAAATGTGTTCTTACAGATCTAGGACCAGGCCCGAAAGGTAGAGTTGGAAGTACGGTACCTCCAGAACATTCTGGATCATTGGGCCAACACTCTTTGCACTGTGGCATGGGAGCCCCCTACCTCCCCTTCTGGGAGTGTTCGTTTGAGATGACGTCGTGGCCGAGGTGGGTCGGATGAACGTGCTCACCATCATCACTCTCCCAGGCAAAGATCCTGAGCATTGACGGAGCCCCGTCATCTATAGTGGTTGGGGGTCCCTACAACGATCCATGTAACACAATGGCTGGGGCTCCCGCCACCACTCCCCACCTCCTGCACAGTGGGATGGATGGGATTCTAGCAAAGTCCCCCGGTTGGCTCTTGCCATATCTCCTAATCAGCAGGATGACAAAGAAGAAGAAGTTGGTTACTGGCTGGCTGCCCCTTCTGGATGGAAATGATCTTCTAGGTAGTAACTTGGAGGATAAAGGGCCTCCACCGCCACCCCCGCCTCTATGTTTGTTGCGGCGGATTACTTTGTTTTCCTTTTGTTTTTGGCATTGTTTCCTTGATACTTTTGTCTCCTAGCCTTCGGCTACTTTGATCGTGGGGTGTGCCCTTTACCACCCATATTTTTGTGGATAGACTATAATATTTTATTAAGTAATATAGACTATTTCATCAAAAATAAATAAAAAATATTCACATCTCAATCAAAATAGTCTATTTGGCATTTTTAAAAAAAATTATGTTTCCCCTTGCCATTTTTAGAATGTAATATTTCAAATGTGCTAAACAAAGTTTATCAATTTATAGAAATTTGTCAACATATTCACAATATGTTTCATTTAAAAATTAAAAAATCAGCTACCACGATCTAACTGTAATGCCTTTCAATCATACAAAGTCAAATTGGATGTTGATAGTTCTCTCAACCTCCATAGTGGATTCATGTAGCACCACAAACAACTAGAATGGTGCATCGAAGTTCAAATGTAAATCTACAAGCAATAAAAATTCAACAAACATGCTACTTGTCCATTGTTCTGAATAAAACAATGCTTTCCACACTTATAGACATCATGCTACATTACGAAGCGACTTCAACACCATACGTTCAATTGAGTACAAAAACTATCCTGTAAGGAAGTAAGAAAACATCACAATCAAAGGAACAACAAATCCTATGCTAAAGAAACACTCACAAATAGAGTACCACTTCTTTGATTACAGTGTTTTCCACAATAATAGTCTCAAATAGTGTTGACACTACTTGTCCATTGTGTTGACTCAGACAATGCTTTCCACACTTACAGACAACATGTTACATTGCAAAGTGACTTCAACATCACACCTTCAATTGAGTACAAAAAACAAGCACATACGGAAGTAAGACAACATCACAATCAAAGAAACGACAACTACTGTGCTACAAATATACTCGCAAATAGAGTACCACTTCTTTGATTACAATAGTTTATTAGACCTTCTTGAATATCCTCTTCTTTTACATAATACAACTTTATTGCATTGCAAAACCAATGCCCACACACAATTCTATCCATGCAAAGTTAAATTGAACACTTCCAACAAGTCCTCTCTTGCAATTCAAATCATCCATCCCCTTTCCAACAAACAAATTGCACCCCAAAAACATAGACCCAATGCATCCAACACAACAAAAGTAAGCATTACCTTCGGCAGGATTTGCCATATCATGGCCTTGTTAGTAATAGGTTTGTCATGTTAAAATATTATGCAACAATATATCAAATCAAAGTTCCTCTATTATATATTATCTCAGGTCAATTAGCTTGTAAATGTAAGTCCACACCAAAACACCAAACAAGGGTGCTTTCAAAAGAAAATGAGAAAGATATTTATCACGTCAATAGGCATTCCTTTCTACCGATTAAGGGTTCATGTGGATGAAATATTGCGAAAATCACTAGTTTAGATTTGTGCTTTTTTATGTGTGTTGAAGCACATTTAAAATTGAATTGTCAATGCTTAGCATATGTTTGATAGGTCGAGCTCAAGAATATTTAGCAATTGATGAGGATTGAACCACCGATGTACTTTTTTGCTATTCCAATCCATTTTAAAGACTTACAGAGCCTAAGGTTTCTAGAATAGGGCCGAAGAAGATTTTTTTCTACAAAATGAGGCTTCACAACTTGTTTCATGTGCATAGATGTGGGGTAATGAGGCTTGTTGTAAGAAAGGCCGAGGATGTTAGGAATCAAACTTGTGATGATGTTTTCCCGAGACTTATAACTTCTATATTGGGAAAATTACCTATGGATGCGGGATCAAACCACGAAGCCTACTCCTAAAGAGATTTAAGAGGGTTAAGGAAGTGAGATTTGTGAATGTGCTTGGGTTTATTCTACCAAGCTATTTGAAGGAGAGGTTGAGGGAACTTTGGGTGGTGAGGAAACCGAGGGGTGCATGAATTGGGCATGTGAATGTTTTTGAGTGGAGGAAGAGCGTGTCAAATGAGTGAAGATTAGAAATTTCCATCGGTATTGTCTTGGTGAGGCTGTAGTTAGAAATATCTAGACAAATGAAATTGGTGAGGTTTTCAAGATTTATTGGTATGCCAATGATGTAGGCATTGTACTACCCGAGGTAGAGATATCGCCACTCTCACCACAAGAAAGGTGGTGAAGAACTAACTTTGTGCTGGCCGAGGATCATTTTTCCCGAATGAGGTTCACATGTGACTAGAGATGAGATATATTTGGAAAATATCACAAGAGAGATTCATGTTGGTGAAGTCGAGAGAGATTATGAATTTTTTTGTTGTAGGAATAAACACTAACATTTGGTAGCAATTCACTTATCTTTATACTCTTCTCGGTCATCAATTCGAAGAATATTATCATACCAAAGTAGTAAACACCCTTTGTGCTTCATGTCACAACATCCTCTTTCAATTTTATTTCTCTTTTTGGGACCGTAAAAATAGGTATGGATGTGGGGTCTTGTCTTGGCCAACTTGTACAATATTTCCCTTTGATTTCTTTGATTATGTTTTCAATTTAAATATCTTCATTGGGTCATTTCATCTTCTTAGGGTCATCCTTATCAAAATATTTCACCTAAAAAGGATATATAAGCAAGCCAATGTTTCTTTATGAATCAACTACAAATCTTACAAGATCCTATTACAAATATCATTCCAAAAGCACGCAAGGGTTCCTTAAATATGTTCAAATAAGTTCAAATCAATTAGAGTAGTATCTACTACATGTATAAATCACTCATATAGGTCAAAGAGTTTAGCTTCCTTCATTTCAAGCATGTAAAGGTCATAGAGCCATGTCTTAGAAAGATAAAATTCACTCCAAGAATCATTCAAGGGTTTCAATGGTTAGATCATATAGATGAGGCACACCACATCACTCTACTAACATTCTGGGTACATTATATATTATACATTTAGCATGCTATCTTTGTGTTAAGAGACATGAGAGCACCCCAGGGGGGTTGGTTAATTTCTCACATTTGCACAAGCACCTACATGAACTAAATGAGGCTTGATACCAAAATAAGGGAATGTAGTACAATGCTTATATTGATTCAACAATTGGGAGTCTGATCTCTAATGGTATTCTAGCCTCACCACAAACATGTTTTATTCTTTTGGTTTTCTAATGCTTTAATGAAGGGTTTTGTAGGTTTCGGGGTTTTCACTTTGTTGCAGGTGATTACATGTCATATTGAAGTTGTGCAAGAAAGAGAGACATACAAAAGAGGTCATTTCCAAGAAAACAAAGCACATATGAATTTTCCAACCCAAAATGTCAAAGGGTCTAAGACCATACATATCCAAGAAAGGATCATAACAATTCCAATAAGGACCATACAATAGTTGTATGATCATATCCTTGCTCGCCTTCTAGTTTTAGAACTTACATGGAAGCATTTTCATTCTTTGATATACCTGTTCCACTATTTTGCACACCCAAATCCTTCATTTTTTGAATTGTACAACTAATTTTCTTCCTCCTCTTGTGTATTCAACCTAACAATTATCATTTTATTGATTGTTATAAGTGTTAATTGCATTATTCTAATTATGAATGGTTAATGTTTGAAGTTAATTAGTCATAATAGTCCCCCTCGTACAAACCATTACATCCTTTTTATTATTGTGCATTTCCATAACACCAAAATTTAGTTAGGGTGTAAACATTTGAAGTGAACGACTTCTCGAATAAAATCTATTTCTCAAACCTTAGTAGCGATAGGGTTTCATTGGTTTAAGTTTTCCTATGTTTTTTTGTCTATGCCATTTTGATGTAGCAATTGGCTTAATCAAAAAATATTTGACACTAATATTTATTCTCCTATTTATAAGAGACGTACCTCATGGCCTCTTCCACACCCCATGTTTTTGGGATCCCCTCTGCTTGGATCATAGAAATCACTAGCAAACATTATTTTGATGATGATCCTAACGAAGCTAACAATGTAGATAAAAGGTAAGTTGAAATGGAATCTAATTTTCATTCTCATCTATGTGAAAAACCTCTTCATATTGAGCCTCTCATTCACATCCTTCTTGCTACTAAACTTGTTTGTGATCGGGAATATAATGAGTGGTCCCTTTTTAGATCTAATCCTCCTTCATAATCTAGTATGCATACATCAACCATCCCTACATCGATAGTAACTATTTTATTGGGGGAATATAATCCTCGCTTCGCAGTGTTGTTATGACCAATACTATTCCTACATCTCCTCTCGATATTCATAACGCCTCACATGCTTCTTATTACAATACGCAATATTAGAAATCCCTTGTTCATACCTTGTAAGCTCAAATTATAGAATTACAAAAATATTCATATGTTTCTTCTCATGTTATGGCTTGTACTCAATTGGTTCATAACCCACTTGCACCCGATGTGGCCTCTTACCCTCTACTTGTCAATTTTTTTCTCCTAAGATTCCTATATATGATGATAAGGGTGATCCTGAAAAGAACCTATGTACATCTCAGGTGGATTTATTGGACTATTCTTCAAATGATACATTGCTTACCAAGCTCTTCCCTTGGAGTATCAAATATTTTATCTTACAATGGTTTTACAATCAACCCATACACTCGGTGCGGAATTTTAATCCTTTGTAAAATAAATTTCTCATCTGATTTCCATTTATATTTGAGATAAGATATTTTATGCTCTAGATAATATGTGAAAAGGTTCCAATGATCTTGTTAGTGATTATGCTAAAATGGAATATACTAGCATAATCTGATGCTATAGGAGTAGTAAATAAATGAAAATAAAATGTAGCAAATACACCCAAACAATATAAGAAATGAAATATGAAACCCTAAATATAAAGAGGGTTAGGAAAATCCTTAGCTAATTCATTAAGGTTGGTGAACTGTGTGTTGCAGTGGAGACCAAATGAATAGGAGGAGGAAACCATCACACATGATCTTGAAAAAGTGCGAGATCTGGGATGTCTGGATAGATTAGGGAACCCGGAGAAGGATGGGAGCACCCGAGGTGCCCGTTCTATAGAAATGACCAACAAACCTCCTCGAGGTGTCACCGGATGTTCACCTATGTTCACTTTCACATGCCGTTGTGTGATTACCGAAGCACTTGGTATAACTGTACTAGAATAATCACCTACAAAATCCCAAGCAAAACATCAAAGCCCTAAAAATAAAGATCCATATGAAGGTGTTAGACTATCCTTAGTAGCCATAATGGTGGGCTTACTTACCGAGTGTTACACCGCATCTCGGACTCCAATGTAGTTCTAGGTGTGTGTGTGTGTGTGTGTGTGAATTGTGCCCTAGGTGCTCTTGTGTGTGTCGCACTTTGTGAGTAGAGAGAAATAACTAGATGTAGAAAATAAATAAGGTGTGCATGCAATAGAATAAAATCCCCTCCTATGAAGTGTGATGCAGAAAAAAACCTTTGTCCCTTGCGATGGAGCTAGATGGATACAAATGGAGCAATAGAAGCCTTGAATGGATGCAACCTTAGGTGGTGATAGTAAGTGATTAGTGTTTGGTACCTCATTATGGTCTCATAAGTTTATATTTATACGATCCTCTTTCTTGAATTTTGTAATTAACCTCGATAAGGCCGACCACCAAAAATATATGAAGCTCAAATGGTTAGAAAGTGCCCAAAAAGTGAGAGGAAATTACAAAGAGGATCAAGGCACCCAAGAGGGGACCAGGGCGCTTGGGGTGCCCTAGTCAGAATAGGGAAAACACATTATGAAAGTACATACTAGGAAAGTACGGGTGCAAGATAGAAAATAACAACAAAAAAACAATGCAAGATGACCAAAGACATGGGTTGATTAGTACTCTTTTTCACTCAAGAACCATATGAATAGTAGTATGAGACCGGGACTAAATAATTACCCAAAGTGTGTGATTTTGTGTCTACATTTTCCCCCACTTTATGTTGGTGAGTGGAATGCTCGGTAACATAAAATAGATAGATATGTGTACCTGCTTATAGATTGATGTAGAAAGCATGCCGAGGGACTAGACAAAGCGTGGAGTAACAAAAAGGTGGAGCGTGGAGACTAAAGATTGAAAAGTGTACAAAGTGATGAGAGTGAACCTATGGTGGAAGTGCGTGTGTAGATGCAAAATATGTGATGTACCTACATGTTAGTGTCGATGTGTGTGATGTCAAGTGATGTTGTTATGGTGTTGACTATTTTCTTCCCATATGGACGGACATGCAAAAGAGAATATGATCAAGTAGTCAAATACACATATATATGTGTAGAAACATGTGTAAATCCGCATGTATATATGTAAAAAGAATGTAATGAAAGTATGAAAATGAAAAAGGAACATGTGCACTTGATCTATGATGAGAAAAAGGGTGTTGTGCATGTTTTTTGGGTGATCTCACGCCATTAGCCAAAGAAGTGTAGGGAGGAAAGTTTGATTTATCCTCTAACCTATAAATGCTTCCCAAAACTGAAGAGATCTTTGTATTGTCTAGTTTTTTGGGTGATCCGATGCCATTGGCCAAAGTAGTGTAGAGAGGAAGGTATGGTTTATCCTCTAACATGTAACTGCTCCCCATAATGCTAAGGACAATCTACCCTATAAAAGCCATTGTGTATGGAGTTCTATAGACTGTGCTAAACCCACTTGTTGTGTAACCGACTGTGTCATGGACAAAAAATGAAAACTAAATTGTACCGGTGCCGTGCCATGTACTTTGTGTAAACCCAAATGATGCCCCCTCTTTGGGGGTACATGCGACTTCACTATAGGAGTATGTGGCCCCAAACAGAGGACCAATCGTTGAAACTAAAACTCTACCATGTAGAGGAGAATATGCTTGTAGAAACCAAGGAAGATATAAACAAGTGGCTAAGAGACAAGTGTTATTATGAACGAAGAGAAGCATACATGTATAAAACAAAATGTAAGCTACGTAGACAATGTAGAAGCTAAAACACAAGACGATAATGTAAACACCCAAGAAGACAATGTAGGCCACAAAAAGTGGGTTTTAAACATGGGACACCACTCATGATGTCGCAATACAAACAAGTCCATAGTGGCCGCATAAAAAAAGCAAGTGTGCAAATAAAACAAAGGGCAAGGCCCATACAATGACAAGAAGAGAAAAAAGTATAAATAAATAAATAACCATGATAACAAGTAATCCTACAAAATAAATGTTGCACATGAAGCACCTGTTAGTATGTTAGAAAGATAAAATGTATGTCAAAGCATGTATAAACCGATAAAGTAAAGTAGTAATTATAAAATGAAACAATAACACTTGTAATGTATGAAAGTGGATGCCCTCAAGAGCCACTGTGGGACTAGTAGTGTGCCAAGCATCCATGTTGCGTGTAGAATCTCTGTATCTATGATCACAACTAGAAAAGCAAATGAATGTGCATGTGTGTATGGTAAAGATAATGACATACAAGATATCTATCTAGCATTTGTAATAAGACAAACATATACAAGAAAATGTAAGCAAAAGTAAATGCAAAAATATATGCAACATGTTGTGGATGGATGGAATGGAATGCAGAGTGAATGATAGGAACTACGTGCCCCAAGTGAATGGAAGTGTATATAGCGAGGTTCATTTGTTTATGCCTCCTCGTGAGCTTAAGAATGAACCATAAATGAGAGTGCATCATCGGGAAATGGTTGAATTGTGTGTTGCGTGTAGCGCATTGTGGTGAATGTGTATGTGTGGTGATGATATGTGACCTAGAGATGATGTATGAAGACGTGTGATGATTTATCCTATCATGGCGAGATTATCTAAAGAGGCGGTGATGTAGCCTATGACATATAACACTATAAGATGATGGAATGGGTGATGATTAAGCCTATAGTGTATGTCATCAAGTGATGCTAAATGAAGAAATGATGTAGTGATGCAGGGGCATCATCCAATGAAATTAAAAATTGTAAATTTGTCTTTAACAAGGGTTGAAGGGGTTGAATTAAAAATGACAAAGTGTTTGAAGTCATTAGAGAGGGTAAAGTCATTCAAAATCACATTATTCTAGTTTTCCCTCCAAATGGAAAATTTAAAAATTCAAATATGTAATTATAAGCATAAGTCTGCTTCTAAGTTAATGAATGAGTTTATTCATCTTGATAATAGGTCCTAGAAAGGATGTAAGTCACTTAAAATGTGTGTAATAATGTAAAAATTCCTTCCTTGTGCATTAGGAGGCATATGAAGAGTCAAGAGGTAGTTAGGGTTAAGAGAAGGTGGAGTGAGATTAAAAGGGAGATGGTATTTGAGTCGGGAGTTAGTTATTCCTCCAAGAGGAGGTAAGAAGCGAGAAAAAGGGTGTATTCCTCGTGGAGAGGATAGAGAGAGAAATCCATGAAGTGAGATCTTAGTATTTTTTTATGAAACTTGAACAATCAATCAATATCTTTGTCTCTATTTTGGTGTGATGATCTTGTATGAACATTTATAAGTGTGATTGTAGGCTTGTTAACTAGTTCTCTATGTTTTCCAACGAAGGAGAGGTTGAACTTGATGGTTGTATGATAAGGATCCTTACATGTATGTGTTACAATTGGGTAAGTATAGTTTTGTATGTTATTTCACCTCTATTTTAGAGTGATTATGAGTTTGAGTGTGAGGAATGATGGTCCCACTCTAAAATTTTGGGAAGGATCAATTACATGAATGATCATAAACTTCACATGTATTCATATTGGTTAGATATGATGATCTAACACTTGGTTAGATGACTGTTATGTATGTCTTGGCTTAACTTGACTGTAGTATAGAGAGTTTCTTAAGGGATGCATATGGGAATATGTGTGTGAAGGCTATGAAAGTAGGATTTAACAAAAATCAAAGGTCAAGGGATCCTTTAGCATATGGAACAATACCAAATCAAATGATTGTGGCGTGGTTTAGTAGACTAATCCAGACTTTCCCTTAAGATTCAGGTTAAAGGATGTGCATGACCATAGGAATTAAGTTATATTCTTGTGAAATTTGTGTCTAAAGGCATATAAGGAGGTCATAGAAGCCAAGGAGGCTTACACTAGTGAGTTTGAGACCGAGGGTTTGGAATACCCTCTTTCATCACGTACATCCGAACAAGAACTCATTCAACTATGCCATTTATGGGTTATTACACTTCACCGCTAGAATAGGGATGATCACTAGCATATGATAGTCCTTCATAACCAATTTGAAGCCATGAATCCAAATTCCTAGGAAGTTATGAGCCTTTAACCTCTCTTAGGCCTACACAGTCACTATAGTTAGGGTTTGTAGAAAAAGGGTTGTCAAAAATAAAATCTTGCAATTTTAACCCATAAATTGTAAATAATAATCTTGAGGGTATCCTTGAGCTATTGTGTAGTGCCCACATTTTTATAGCCTTAGTCACGTGTTGTTTCTTTTACTCATAGACATGTTTCGGAAGGGATTTGATATATTTTGGACATTACATTAGGGGATTTGATCTTATTAGACATGTATGGAGATTTAGGCGTATAGCGCCAATTTAGCTTGATTACTATGTTGTCACATTATCTTATGATGTCATGGATACTAATTGATATGATGTTGTTTTGGACCATAATTATATTGATGGATACTCAGTTAGTTGCATGTTTGGATTCTATGGATATATGTCACTTTATCATTATGTCTAACTTATGGTGAATTGTGTATAATTGTGCACGTTGTCACATTTTCGATTCCAGAAAGATGATATGCTAGTTTAGAATTCATTGATATCTTATTTAGTAGTTGATTCACATTTTATCGGACAGGTGCGTTTAATGTGTGCAATGAGTGTGCAGTAACAGTCACAGGAGAACGTATTTATGCCAGCTACACAATTTTACACAAGCAGCCCACTGGGCTAAGTCCTAGCCATGTTTATTGTATGAGGCCTTAGTATTAGAGTTTATTGTTTTGGGCACCATGAGTGACCCTCATTTGTAATGTAATATGTCTTGTAATATTAATCTTGCTTAGGGTGTTTAGTTGTGTTGTAAACTTGTTTTGGGAATTAATGGCCCCACTTACATTAAGTTTTGAGTTTGTATAATGATGTAATTAATCAAAAGGGATTAGGGTCACATGTGAACCCTTGGGTGGGCCCCACACCCTCTACCCTTGTGCCCAAGTGTGCCAAACCCGAAATTGGGCTATTTTAGGCATTTTTAGGGACCCCTTTTTAGTTTGGGAGTTCACTTAGCATGAAAATGGGCCCTTGGACCCTACCTAATAGGTAGGGGGGCTTATTTCCAAGGCTTAGAGGGAGTTTCCTCCCATTTTTCCTTCCTTTGGTCACATCCATGTAAGGTGGATGGGGATGTGTGTTTTGTTAAAAGTTGCACAAGTTTGTTTTGGTTATCATTTTGGGTAATTTGGGAGAAGAGGGTTAAAAGCTATTTTATCCTTTCTCCCTTTTATTTTGAGAATCTTTGACCTTGAGGGAAGAGAGGGTGACACATGTCACCCCCTCATTTGTGAGAATTTTTGCTTTCTCCTCTTCAAATTCTCCCTCAAGGGAAAGAAGAGAACTTTTTTTTGGAGCTTTTGCTTGGAGGCTTGTGGATTTTGGAGCTAGAGCTTGTTTGGGTCAAGAAGTGGAAAAGTTAGAAGTTGGAGAGATTTTGGAGGTAGGCTCCTTGAGCTCATTTGTGTGTTTTATATCATGTTAAATATTAGTCTTGGTAATTTTAAATGTGTGTTGTTGCATGTTGATTTTAATTGTTGTTTTACCATATTTTGCTCCATTCATCAAATGGCATGATGGAGTTTTGGAGTTTGTGGGGGAAGAGAGAGAGATTTTCCCTCTCAATCCTCATGGCTTGATGGGCAAGCCTTGTAGAATTTTAGTTACTCCCCTCAAATGGTTTGAGGTGGGGAAGGTGGTTCATATGGCTTGAACCTCCTTCCCCATTCTTGGTGAGGAAACCCCTTTGGGGTTTGAAAATCCTTCCAAGAAGGATTTGGTGAAAGGGTGGAGAAATAAGGAGGGTTTGAATGACTTTGGAGGAATAAGGGGGTGTGGAGATCTTGGTTTTGTGTAACTAATGTTGGTTATAAATTTTGGAATTTGGAGAACTCCTTTCTTCTCTTCCCCATTTTAGAGGTAGAACACGAGTTCTCCTCTTTTTCTTCTTTGCAATGTTGGTGATTTGTTTTAATATTTGTTTTGTCTTATGTGAATGTAATGTTGGTTGTTCTCCTTACTCTTGTGCAAAGTTGTGGATAGTAGTCCTCTTTCCCATGGGCTTGGGGGAGGCTAGCATGCCTTCCAACCTTGGAAAGACATGTAATGATGCCTAAAGGTTGGGTGGTTAAACAAGCTCTTCTTCTCCTTGTGTTGGATTCGTTTGGAGGAATTTGAAGTTGGATCACAAGTTGGAAGTTGGTTGGAGTTTGTGACATCTTGGTCTCTCCTTGTTCTCTCAAATCTTTGTGAAACATTACTTTCATTGTAACCTCTTGAGTATGGCTATATGGGAAGATTCTTTGGCATGCAAAAGTTCTCATCTTGTGAATTGAAAATCACTTGTAAGATTGGTATTCCATTAGTATTTGAAAGCTTTCTTTCAATCTTGGGAAGGAGTTTGTTAGGTTGTTTTCTTATGTATTTTAGCATTTTGAAATATGATGTAATTGTGAAATTTTGCAAAAGAAGTCTTGTAAAATATTTATATTCCTTTAAAATGCATTGAGTAGAATATATTTATATTCCTTTAAAATGCATTGATTTGAATATCATTTTGAAAAGGAAGATTGCTTAATGGAAGTATGTTTCTCCATAAGAAATGACGTCAATCTTGTTGGATATCCTTCTTGTTTTGAAAATCTAAGACACATAATCAGCTTTGCATTGGAAAGCAAATAAATCCACATGAAGTTTAGGAGTACATTGAATGGAAATAATTGTTTTCTCTCCATGTATCTCTTCTTGAAAATCTTATAGCATTATTGAATAGAATGAGGATAGTTTGATTTTCATTTCCATGTGATACTTACCGATTTATTTTAATAAGAAAATTAGTTTGAAATATGTGTAGAGGGAAAATAAAGTTGTCTTTTCATTAGAGAACTATGTTAAATTTTTAAGTATCCGCATATTAATACAAAGAATGAATTTAGTCATATTTCTTACAATGATTTAATAGTAATGATACTATAACTCATTAGATGCTCCTTTTCTTTTAATATAAAGGTTTATATGAGATATATTATATACTATAGATATATCCTATATGTTACAAATGGATTACATTTTATATTTATAATTTAAATATATTATGTTTTATGTATATATATATATATATATCTGTACATATAGCTATTTTTCTTAAAACATAATATTAAATTTTAATTAAAAACAAATTTCATTGGAAGATATTTCAGCAAGTTTTAAACAAAAAAAAAAGCGTGGGGAGGGGCCAAGCCCTCCCCAACCTGCGTTGAAAGCCGGCACCGCCTCCTCTCACCACACCACCGCTGCTGCCCCACCCCTCTACTACTCGCCCACTCACGCGGCTTCCTCCACTTTGCCCCTCACTCCCACGCCGTAACCTCCACTCTCCCTCACCACTGCCTCCCCACTCCTGTGGCGCCATCCCCACGCATCAACCCCACACCCGTCTCCCTTCACCTCTCCCCACGTAGCCGACCCCATACCCGTCTTCCTTCACCACTCCCTTTACTAGTGCAACTACCATACCTTTGCGTTTTTGCTTCCAAACCGCCGCCTCTTTCTTCCTTCTCCAAAACCCTACCTGCACAAACAAAGAAGAAAATAGTCAACATAAAAGTAAAAAGGAAAAACATAAAAGAGAAGGTTTAGAGTTGTAGAATGACCTAGAATCTAAGGCTCTATATTCATTTTATCCAAGGGTGGATATAAAGCCCTCACACTTTTTAAGTTATGGGATTTAAATTGAATTTGATAAGTGGTGGGAATAAAATTTAAAAAAAAGGAAAATTAATATTAAACGAGGAAATAACTTAAATCAAATAAGCATGGACTAAGATTTTACTTAAACCGGGCAATACTTGTGGGTAATAAATTAGCATTTTTAAACACGTTTAAAATAAATTATCGAAATTTTGGGTGTTTAGGTTTGGTTTTGGTCGTGCTTTAATTTTTGGGGCACTCCTATTAGGGTGTCCTCTAGTAACATCATAAAAATGAAATAAATTAAATTATTTGGGGTCGTAATTAAGGAATTGGGCAAATCAACTTAGTATAAAATGATTAATATTAGGAGTCGTAATTGTATCTTGTTAGAAATTAATTTTAATTTTTTTTTTACCCAATTCATTAATGTTTTTTTGGGTTTGGTTTGTCTCGAGTGGGTGGGGCATTACATTTGGTATCAGAGCACGAGTTCACACACACAGACGCTTTGGGTAATTAATTAATTAGTAAATAATATTTTAATAACATTAACGAAAAACAATTAAACCACATTTCCACAACCATTATAATTTAATAACCATTTTCGTACCTCATTCACAGGATGGCACCCATGAGATGACAATCGGTTAGGGGTTTAGGACATGGTTCATTGACACCCAACTGCAGCACACGAGTTAGGGCCTCGATCTCTTAGAGGCTCTTCAGTAGTTGATCGGTGTTGTGCAGCGCGTCTTCCACCACCACAGGAGGCGAGAGAGGAGGACATCCAGTTGGGAGACGAGGAGCCGATAGGTGAGGACGTGCATTCGGAGCTGCTAGAGCATGATACCCCTAGGTGAGAGAGGTCATGTAGCCCTTTTGTTCATCACGAGAGGGTAGCCTCGTACCGTTGTAGTTGCTCACACAGTCTTGAGGGACCATTTGGGGATAGGTGACCCCACTCACCTGTTGGTTTACATCGCCGGGATTGGGATATAAATAATGTGATCGGGATCTTCTTCACTTGCAGCCGCCCACTTACACCGCTCTACTGAGATGGCTTTGGGGCTGAATCATGGATCTTTAGCTTGGATAGCTATTTTGGCTTGCACTCTTACGAGAGAAATGTAAAGGCCAGGTTTTCCATACACCTCCTCCGAGACGCAGCAGGCATTTGGTGGAGGAATGAGGAGCGGAAGCTCCATTTGACTCAAGAGACAGTGACCTGGGAGTTGTTCGAGGAGTGATTCAGGGCCTTTATATGTCAGAGCATTTTGTGCAGAAGAGGATTGATGAGTTTCACGACTTATGACAGGATCTAGCACAATATCACAGTATGAGAGCAGGTTCCTAGATCTTTTGCAGTATGTGGACTACCTGCAAGATGAGAAATTGTAGGTTAACAGGTTTATTAGGGGCCTTAATGCAGATATAACAGGAGCAGTTAGGATGTTATCTCCTCCCACAGCTTGAGAAGGCCGTTGAGAAGGCCTACTTAGCTGAGGAGAATATGACCAAGGCACAGAGCACCGAGATAGAAACAAGAGCAAGTTTCAGGATAGGATATAGGCCTTTCAGAGTCAGAGGTCATGGGGTACAACACCACCCCCTAGAGGAGGATTCTGGCCTCCGCCAATAGCCACGAGGGCTCCACCGCACCCACAATAGCAGACACAACATCATGGCCACCAGCAACAAAGGGCTAGACAAACTCAGATCTTTTAGAGAGGTGGCACTAGAGGAGGTTTTGGTGGAGCCAGGGATTGGAGAGAAGGTACTTAGCAGGTACAACCAGCTCACACACAATAGTTTGCTAGGGTTGGACCAATAGGATCAATGCACCAGAGTATAGGAGGGACCCCATCTCAGAGGGGTACATGAGGATGTTTTATTTGTGGGTCTCTTGATCACTATGTGCGTATGTGCCCGCACAAACCCAATACCATGGATACATAGAGAGCCTCTAGATCCGAGTAGATGGTGGGCGACGTGGGACGTGTCCATTGTGTATATGCAGCGGTTGAAAACCGCCAGGCTGAGCATTAGGCCATAGTCATTGAGATGATAGGTACTATCAGGGGTATTTCTATCTCAGTACTTTTTGATTCAGGTGCTTTAGATTCTTTTGTATCTCCTTCTATAGTGGACCAGTGTGGGCTAGTGGTGGCTAGGAAACCAGATAGTTAGTAGGTTGAGTTGGCCTCTAGGGCTAAACTCACCGTGGACTCATATGTGGAGAGTTGCATACTTGACTTGGGAGTCTTCTCCACTACACTTGACCTCCGAGTTATTCCCTTAGGATCCTATCAGGTAGTTTTGGGTATGGACTAGCTTGAGGTTCATCGAACCAAGGTGGATTACATAAATAATGTCATTGAGTGTTAGGATGATCTTGGGAGTGCAGTTGTGATTTTAGGGATGCAGAGACCTATCTCTTTGCATATGATCTCGGCTAAGCAACTTAAGCGAAGCATGCACAAAGGTTTTTAGTTGTTTGCTATCACCATCAGTGATCGGTCAGAGAGCACCCTAGAGCATTCACCCTTAGATGATCATGTAGTTTTAAGGGAGTATGCAGATGTGTTTCCAGGCGAGCTTCGTGGTTACCACCCCATAGATAGGTGGATTTAACCATTGATCTAGTACTTGGATCTGCACCAGTTTCTAGGGAACCCTATCGAATGACAACTCCAGAGCTTCATGAGCTCAATATTTAGTTAGAGGAGTTGTTGGAGAAGGGTCTCATTCACCCTAGTGTATCTCCTTGGGGAGCGCCAGTCATATTTGTGAAAAAGAAGGACAATTCTCTCAGACTTTGTATAGACTTCAAGAAGCTTAACAAAGTCACAATAAATAACCGTTATCCACTCCCGAGGATTGATGACTTATTTGATCAAATGTGGGGAGCCAGAGTGTTCTCGAAAATTGATCTCAAGTCGGGGGTACCATCGATTCACGCATTTCATATGCGAGACATTCATAAGACAACATTTTACACATGTTATATGCATTATGAGTTCGCAATTGTTCCATTTGGTTTGATTGATGCCCCAGTTGTCTTCATGAGCCTCATGAATGGAGTATTTAGGACTTTTCTGGATCACTTTGTCTTAGTGTTCCTTGATAATATATTGATATATTCTTGTTCCAAGGAGGAACACGAGGAGCATTTGAGACAGGTACTACAGGTTTTGAGAGAGTAGAAGTTGTATGGGAACTTGGAAAAATGCAGCTTCTTTCAGACAAAGATTCAGTACTTGGGTCATATCATATCAGGAGAGGGTATCTCTGTAGATCCCTCTAAGATACAGGCTATCATGGATTGGCCAGCACCCACATCAGTCACTAAGGTGAGGAGTTTTATGGGCTTAGCAGGTTACTACCGTAGGTTTGTCCAGGATTTCTCCAGGATTGCTCACCCTATTACTTCTCTGCAGAGAAAAGGGAAGAAGTTTGATTGGTCAGAAAAGTGTGAGTAGGCCTTTTAGTTGCTTAAGGAAAGGTTAACCACAACACCCATCTTAGCAGTTCCAGACCCGACAAAGGATTTTGTTGTGTGCACTGATGCATCACTAGAGGGTTTGGGAGTAGTTCTTATGCAGGAGTGTTGGGTTATTGCCTTTGAGTCTTGTAAGCTCAAGGATTATGAGCTTAATTACCCTACTCATGATGTGGAGCTTGCATTAGTTGTCCATGCACTTGTGCATTGGTGACATTTCCTTTTGGGTAGACCTTTTATTTTGAGGACAGATCATCGTAGCTTGCAGCATATTTTCTCACAACCAAACCTCAACACTCGTCAACGGCGTTAGATGGAGTTCCTATGTGAGTATGACATGGAGGTACAATATATCAAAGGAAAGGAAAATGTTGTTGCTGATGCACTTAGTAGACGAAATGTGCTTACTTCTTTGACACTACGAATCAGATTTGAGAGCGGGATCCTTGAGCTTCTTCCAGAGGACAAGTTTTATGAGGGTGCTAGACATATGTTAGATTCACAGGGTTCATTAGAGGGTAGATATTCAGGGTGTATTTTAGAGACAAATGGTTTACTTTGGTTCCATAGGCGTATCTACGTGCCTAAGTCAGGTGATCTACGTAGCTTCATCCTTACAGAGGCTCATCGAGCTCCATAGACAACACACCCAGGAGTAAAGAAAATGCACGCTAATATGAGGGAGCTATATTATTGTCTGGTCTTCGACGGACATAGTAGATTTTGTTACATGCTGCCTTGAGTGCTAGAGGGACAAGGTAGAGCATTCTCACCCTGCAAGACTCTTACATCCTCATGATATTCCCAAGTGGAAATGGGATGTGATCTCCATGGATTTCATATTCGGACTCCCTATGTCTTCTTATCATCATGATGTCATTATGGTCACCATGGATAAGTTGACCAATGTTGCACATTTCTTGCCAACAAAGGTCACCTATAATGCACAGGCCATCACCAAAGTATTTATGGAGGACATTGTTAGATTACATGGGATTCCAAGACCATCATCAATGACAGGATACCATCTACACTTCAATTTTCTAGACTTCCTTTCAGGCCGCTCTTGGTACTCAGATTAATTTCAGCTCAGCCTATCATCCAAAGACATATGGACAGATAGAGAGGGTTAATCAGGTATTGGAGGACATGTTGAGGATGTATGTGATGGACCAGCAGAAGAAGTGGGAGGATTACCTTCATTTAGTTGAGTTTGCATACAACAAAAACTATCACAGTTCCATTGGTATGGCTCCCTACTAGGATTTGTATGGTCGACCTTGCAGGACACCTTTGAGTTGGGACAGACTAGATGACAGGATTATTCTTGGACCAGCTTACCTACAGGACTTAGAGCAACAAGTTGTTCGATTAGATAGTGTCTTGAGCAGGCTAGAGCACACTAGAAGGCGTATGCAGACACCAAAAGGATTGATTGTCACTTCTCAGTGGGTGAAAAATTCTTCTTGAGAGTTCGTCCACATAAGAGTCCAATCCATTATGGAAAGGGTTCTAAGATATCACCTCATTTTGTGGGTCCTTTTGATATTTTAGAGGTCATCGATCTAGTTGCATATCATCTAG